>CM034149.1:253590298-255990298 GCA_019776745.2 Taxus chinensis
TACATTGTGTTCGTACCTTTGAAGTGGTCATTGAAAAGGGCATACAAATAGAAAAAACCCTCATTTCCAAAGGAACCATCAAAGCACCTTCTAGGGATAATCAAAATGCCAAACCCACGTAGAAGCATAATCATAGATTCCAAATGAAGACAAACGGTTCAAGTTGGTCAACCTTTTAAAATGACCAAAGGACCTATTTAACCACCACCTAAACGTAGAAAATTTACTCCTCTCACTGAGCCTTTTTCTGCAATATTGAAGCAATTGAATGCATCTCACATGGTGAATTATCCCACGACAAAACCTTTTGATGATAATTCTCCTAAACCATTATGGTACAAAGAGCATGACTATTATGATTTTCATCATGTCAAGGGACGCAAGACAGACAAGTTCCTAAGACTAAGTCACTACATCCAAGATCTCATTGAAAATGGAGAGATATAATATAAAGCCCCAGATAAAACTCAAACACCAAATGAAAAGATGGGGATATTCAAATAACCATTCCCTAAACATGGTAGGTTAGATGAGAAAAGGCCAGATCAAGGAGATTCATCTGAAAGTTACAAGGTTGCGAACTACCTCTATACGAAGAGTGACAATAATAACTATGATTCACTCATTGGATGTATTCACTCTTCTAATGACCATGTGAATACCATTCAGATCAAGGGAAAGGATTGCACTGCAGTAACAAGGCGCGCCTGTCTCACAATCCTAGAACCCTCTCTGTTAACCTCGCAATATGGTCGGTATAATCTCTTAGAACAACTTGAGAAGAAATCTGCTAAGATTTCAATCTTGGATCTTCGTAAATATCAAACGTACATAAGGAAATCATTTACAAAACTCTCCAAGGGTCAGGAGTTCCATTGGAAGAAGACCCTTCACATCTTCAAGCCGTTGTGGCAAACATTGCACTAACTGAATACATCTCCTTTAAACATAAGGAGATCCCTAGTGAGGAGCCTATGCATAATCTCCCCCTATATATTGAGGTATTTGTTACCCACTGAAAGATAAAACGGGTACTTGTGGACAATGGATCATGGTTGAATATATGCACTTTGAAAATAATTAAACAACTATAACATATAGAAGAAGATATAGAATCCAATATTATTACCATAACTACTTACGACAACATGGAGTGGGAGTCAGTTGTGACAATCACATTGCCAATGGAGGTAGGACCAACTTTTCATCATACAAATTTTCATGTCTTAGGCTTGGAACTTCCATAGAATATGCTTCTTATATGACCATGGATTCATGTCGTGCAATCCATACAATCAATGTTCCATCAGTGTATCAAATTGAAACAATTAGGGACAAACTATTACAATATAACGAGATCCATAACCATTCACTCACTATAGAGATCTCAATAGTTTATTGCGTAAGGGTGCCTATAGATGTCCCTCTATTGATATAGTTATTCCTCTTTAATAAGAAGCTATGGAATCATGGGTAGATTCAGACTCCCTAAGCTATTGCGCCCGTGAAGATTTTACATCTAATTCTCATTTTGATTCATGGGAGATGAAAGTTATGGAATACGGTTGTGGAGAATATGATGTGCAATAAAATCTCCCAATTTCAGACCTATCATTGTCACCTAAAACAAGAGGCCAACCCAACTATCATTTTAGAAGGCCAAGATATGAGCAAACTATTGGGACATTCTTACCTGGGGGGTTACTTGTTGAGGAGAAATTATTGGACCCACCTACGACTTGGGTCCCAGAGGATACTCAGCCAAATTTCTACCAAATCCATGAATATGAGAATTCTAGCCAAATGATGTATTCTATGGGCTACAAGGGTCTAGGATGTGGAAAGAATGATCAAGAACCAAGAGAACCAGTTACTCTCCCACATTTCAAGATAGACAGATACGGTATCGGTATTTGACCCTATGGATTGCATCCCAATGATCAAGATGCTACATGTTTTGAGCATGAAGATAGCTTTGATTATTTAGACAGTCACACAGATTCCCACTATATCCAATATGAGGATCTTACCTTCATGAACTTGTTCATGGAAACTGCTATCCTTACTTTAACCCCCACTAAACCTAAAATTGACCTTGTCTACCCTTTCCTTTTTGAATGGGACCAATAACATCATGTAACATTGGACCTCTTTGAAAATGATGAGGCCATTACAGAATTCATGGGTATTCAAGATACAATTCAAATTGGATACCATAAGAAGGGTTTCTACATTGACTTAGATACTTGCATGTACTTCGGAGAGGAAGCTGAGCTTCATGGTCAACAAAACTTAAGAAAAAGTGAGGGAAAAATTTCCAACGAAAATCCTCAGCAAAAGCAAAATTCCAAGTCACACAGTGAAAAGCTCTTTGAGGCACTAGCTGACAAATAGGTAAAAAAATCTAAGGACAAAAAAAGATACCATGCTAAGGGTGAAAATCTTATAGAGATGCCCTTGGAAGAATATCTCAAGCTTCCTCCCGATCCTACGCGTATGGAGGATTTGTCAAAAATTATTGTGGAAGAAATCATCAATGTGGATATTGGAACAAAAGACAACCCAAAGATATTCAAGTTAGGAGCTTTACTCTCAGCATGGGAGAAAAATACATTCACCATGCTTCTACAATAATTTGTAGATATATTCACACGGTCGTATAAGGATATGCCAGGCTTGGATCCAACTTTGGTAGTGCATAACCTAGTTGTGCACGCAGATGCCAAGCCCATCAAACAAAAACTCAAAAAAATGCATCCATGGGTGGTTCTTCTAGTTAAAGAAAAGTTAGGAAGATTGATGAAAACATGATACATTAGACCTATTGATTACTTAGAATGGGGATATCGAATATAGTCCCTATACAAAACAAACCTATCGGGATCAGAATTTGTACAGATTTTAGAGACATTAATAAGATATGTCCAAAAGATGATTTCATGTTGCCCAATATTGACATGATTATTGACTCAACTATGGGATATGAGATGATATCTCTTATGGATGGCTTTTCAAGTTACAATCAGATCAAAATAGCAGATGAAGATCAACACAAGATAACCTTCACAACTCCTTGGGGGACTTTATGTTATTAGGTATTTCCCTTTGGCCTCAAAAAATTAGGTGCAACCTATCAAAGGGTGATGACAGTGTTCTTCCATGATATGATTCATGACATCATGGAGGACTATGTTGATGATATCCTAGGAAAATACAAGACAATAGTAGATCACCCTGAGATTTTTTGGCGTATCTTTGAACGCTTGTGGGAATACAAGGTCATATTAAATCCAAATAAGTGTGTGTTTGGTGTATTGTTAGGAAATTTACTTGGCTTCATTGTATCACAGAGGGGGATTGAGGTAGACCCAACTAAAATTACAGCCACTACTAAAATGCCTCCCCCCAAAAACATCAAATAGTTTCACAAGTTGCAAGGAAAGATACAAACCATCCATCATTTCATTTCATAGCTGGCTGAAAAATGCCATTCATTTACCCATCTGTTTAAAAAATATGTTTCCTTTATTTGGGGACCAGAGCAACAACAGGCCTTTGCCTTTCTTAATTAATACTTGGCCAACCCACTTGTCTTCATGCCTCCAACTCTTGGTGAACCACTTTTGTTGTATATTTCTACTACTCAATTTTCTATTGGAGTATTACTCACACAATATGACCTAAGTCACATAGAAAAATTCATATACTATCTCAGTCACACTCTAATTTCTTATGAGCTCAATTATCCTCAGATTGAAAAAGCTTGTATGGCTTTCATTTTTACCTTCCAAAACCTGTGCCATTACCTATTGAATACTAAAACCAAGCTCATATTCAAGGTTGACCCACTCAAGTATATGTTATCAAAACCCACACTTACGAGAAGAATGGATAATTGGATCATTCTGCTGAGTAAAATTGACATTGAGTGTGTACACCAAAAATTAGTTAAATTTCAAGTGCTTGTTGATTAGTTAACAAAATCACCATTACCGGGAATAGAACCTGTGAGTCTAGATCTTCCAGACACGTCATTAATTTATATTGAGGAATATGTCATGTGGAAAGTGCACTTTGATGGATCTTTCAATTTCCATGGCTCGAGAGTAGGTGTAGTTCTAATCACTCCTTAAGAGACCCCATACCACAAGCATTCCATCTGAGTTTTCCTTGTACAAATAATATTACAGAATATGAAGCGCTCATCGCTAAGATGAAGCTAGCAATCAAATGAGATATCCACCATGTCAAGGTAGTTGGAGACTCACAATTGATCATCAAACAAGTCAATGACAAATAAAAATTCAATGATGAAAAGATCATCCCCTATAAGAAACTGGTGGAATCTTTGAAATAATACTTTGTGTGTATTACATTCAAACATATTCCAAGAGCACAGAACTGCTCCACAAATGCAATGGCAATTGTGGGTTCGATGTTACAAATTCCACCAGAGAGAAATGATATTCCATTCTTTGTTGATAATCTACACCAGCCTACATATGACATGTCAGAATCTTGCTTGTCTTGTGAAGTTATTGGTCCCTATTCCCCATGGTATGCGCACATCTATGCTTATCTAAAACACAATACCTTTCCTCTTGACATCTCCTAATCTGAAAAACTAAGACTTATCCACCAGATAGCCTATTACACCATCTTGGGAGGTATGCTCTATCATCGTGGCTACGATGGGAATCTATTGCATTTTCTAGATGTAACAGAGTCAATCCAAGAAATCAAATAGGTACATGAAGGCGTGTGTGGCACCCATACAAACATAATGGTTTTAACAAAAAAATTGCTAAGAGTATGTTACTATTGGCCTACTATGGAAAAAAAATTCTACAATTATGTGATGAAATGTGTGCTATGTTAAAAATATAGAAATTTCTTCCATGCACCATCGTAGCCATTACAGTCGATCATGACCCCATGGCCATTTTCTAAATGGGGACTGGATTTGATAGGAAAACTAACCCCCACCTCATCTGATAGCCATACCCACATTATCACAGCCACAAAATATTTTACTAAGTGGGTGGAGGTCGCTCCATTGACTTATGTTACAGGTGCTCAAATTTCAAAGTTTATCATGAATCACCTTATTTTCTGATATGGAATTCCTACAGCCATAGTTATTGACAATGGAAAATATTTCAAAAATAAGACAATGAAATATATTTTTCATCGATTCCAAATAAAATTGAAGTGGTCTACGTCATATTATCCTCAAGGTAATGGGCAGGCGAAAGCCACCAACAAAACATTGGTTTGGATCATGGAAAAGATGGTGAGTAAGATAGGTCGCAATTGGCATTTGAAAATTCACCCAGCCCTCTGGGCTTACAGAACCTCCATTCACACCCCTGCTAGTTAGACACCTTATTCCCTAGTGTTTAGGACAGAATCTATCATCCTATTAGAAATAGAGCTTCCCTCCCTGTGAATATCTCTTAGGTATTATCTGGATAAGGATGAGGATTATAGAATGGCTAGGATAGTAGAATTAGAACTCCTGGATGAAAATCGCATCTACACCCTTAACCATCTTGAGTTGCATCAGAACAGAGTCTCCAGAAATCATAACAAAAGGATCATACCTCGTCAGTTTGAGGTCAAATATTTGGTCATGAAAGAAAATCAATTCAACACAAGGGCAAAAAGAGAGAAGAAAGGAAAGTTTGAACCACATTGGCTAGGACCTTATGCCATTGTGGAAAAATATGGAACAGGAGCATACAAACTTGCCCATCCTAATGGTGATGAGCTTTATGATCCTATGAATTCCATGCACCTTAAGCATTTATATGCTTAAATAGGGTGTGAAAATAAGAAAATAAATAATAAAATTAAAAAAAAATGATGATCAAAATATATTAAAAAAATCACAAAAGAGAAAAATATAAAGAGAAAGCATGTCATCTAAATGTAAAAACCACACAATTTTGGGACTTTGGATAGCTCCCTTGGTGAAAATCAATTTCCGAAAACTTGGGAGGATTCACTGTTCATAAGCATCTTACATCACGAGGGTACTTTTACTTAGCCTAGGACTAGTTCTGCACCTGTATTTGAGATTCCCTATGAACCTTTCCTGTTAAGCCTTGATCTAGATTTTTCTCTTCTTGTCATTCAGTTAAGGGATTTTCCTTTGTATATTTCCCCATCTAACGCTAGGGGAAGTCACTTTTCTTTGTTTCCTACACATAGCTTTGGAGAACCTTGGAAAGTCCAAAACATCCAAATATGTTGAAAAGCACAAAAACAATAGAAAATTGTTTCACAAAACAAAAACAAAAAATAGAAAATTGCTTGGCAAATTTCCCAAAAATAATGCAGAACACATTGAAAAATAGTACCACAAAAACATAGCTTTGGTTTACTTGCTTTATCTTATTTCTTTCTTGGTTAAAATTGTGTACATTGTTTGCTTAAATAGTTGTTGCTTGTTTGTACATTTGTATAGTTTGTTTCTTAGACATACTTTGTTAAGATTCATCTTTTCTTACTTGGATTAGATTTATTCTTACTTATACATATGAAGTGTGTTTTTGCATGCTTGTAAATATTTGTACATAGTTGTGTTATTTCATGTTGTTTAGCATTGAATATTTGATAGGTTTGTTAACATTTGATTGTGTTTGTTTCTCGCATGTACATATTTTTGTTATCACATCATCATATATCCATCAATAGCATCATATCTAACATCATGTACACATCATATATAAATAAACAACTAATTATACATCATACATGCATGTTAAGCTAATCATCACATATCGTATCATCAAATGGGGGAAAGAGGGATCACAAATATCAAAATCTATCTCCCCACACCCAAATCATCATGTCATCACGTCCACTAATCTAAAGCATCATGTGTACAATATAATTGATATCATCTATAGATCTATCATATATAAAATCAAATACATGTGATACATCATCATGATACATTCAAGATATGAAATAAAACATATAACATCATGATATGATCAACATCCATAGCAAAACATCAAATTAAAATGCATCATCACATGAAAAATGTGCCACATAACAAAATGTCCATATATACATGTATACAAATGTCTGTCTCAAGGAGAATATACATCATCAACACAAACTCATAAAGCCTTCATAAGCAGTGTACATCAAAATTTCTATACATCGATAAAAAAATGTTAAAGCCTTTATAAGAGGTGTACATCAAAATAGTACATCGCACACATCTATCAAAAATGTTGAAGCCTTAATAAGAGGTAGATATATCAAAATATATGTACAAATCAATAAATGTAGGAGATTCATGACTGACTCAAGCCCTCAGTTGGACTAGGTGGCTTGCGATATGAGGGAGGACCCATGACCTATGCCCCTGCTTCCCTATCAGCTTCCCTCATGGCTGCTAAACTGATCTACCTGATGCCTGAGGCCTCTCTGACCTTGTCGATCCACTCGAATGTTAGTTGTAGGTCGGTGCCTACATACCCTCTGGAACAACCTCATAGTACAAGGAACGGTAATAAACTCACAACTTGGGCCATCTAGGAAGCCATATGTCATATATGTTGGAAGTGAGAAGTGCCATCTCCTCCTTGGCCTTCCTGGGCTCTAGCCTAGTCACATTATATCGTCAAAACCTGAATATGATATCGGGCATGGTCCCTCTCTGTCACCACCTATTACACTTGTTTCCGTAGGGCAGCTATTTGTCCCCTATCATCTCCACCTTGTGCTCGAGGTAACCTCTATAGTACTGTGGGAACATGTCCCTGCTCCCATAATCTGGGCCTAGGGCCCTATACCTATCCTTACTTTGGCAATATAGGCCTAGGGCCATGTACCTATCCATGCTTTTGTAATATGTACCTAGGGCCCTATACCTATCCCTAATCCTACAATCTAGGCCTAGGGCCCTATACCTATCCCTGATCCTACAATTTAGGCCTAGGGCCCTATAGCTGTCCCTGCTCTTATCGTGTCGATCTAGGACCATAAGTCGGACCCTACTGATCATCCCCATCGGCATGTCTCTATCCATCAAAAGGATCATTGGCTCTATCACCTCCCCTAGCTCCACCTGCTCCCCCCCCCCATCATCACCCTCATCACTGTTATAAGGGATATTTGGTGGTAGCCTATCACCTACAGTCCATGCCTCCATGGATATGGTCAATCACCATAGAAAAATTGTAGCATACCATGCCAAATAATCCAGTGTGGTACCTAGATCTCTAACCTGTCGAGAAGGATCCCATAACTATGGTACCATCTAGGAAAAACTAGCTCTCACTTGGGCTACCTGAATTTTTGGCCCTATAGCTTGTCTCTCTGCATCACGGCGAGCATGGCACATGTTTGGATGGGGAATTCCTTGAATGATGCCCAACTGTCACTGGAATTGATCTACTTTATACATCTCCATAATGTAATTGAGGTTGTCCAATAAAAAGTGCTCTAGCATGAAAAAACTGAACTCTACTTCATCCTATGGCCACTGTATATGTCTATAATGCCTTCAGATAACATTTCTCTCCTCAAGCTCATCAAACTCTCATCGATAGTAATATGTATTGCCCAAGTGGCCTCATACATCATCTCCTGAGGGAACTTATCCCATGAGTTTCGGCTCCTCTAGAGCTCATTTGCATAATGCACCTACAGGGTGCCCGATCACTATGTGGTCCCATGACCATATGTGTAATAGGGAGGTAGGACCCACTGTCTTCTGATGGTGGTAAGTGACCAGATGAAGATCCCAATAAAGATGCGCTAGTATACACTAGCCTCAGTAGTATCTCTCACCACTATATAATCCATGAAATACTGTAATCAATCCCAATGGAAATGAAGTCCATGTCTTATCAATGAGTAGGAACCCACTGATAAGAACCATCAAATATAATGGTCCTTGGTGAATAGTATGATCTGATATACATTGGTGTAACGACACTATCATATCCTCATGGGGTATCTCATCATGGTAGAATATATCACTAACATCCTTTGTAATCTACTCAAAGTCACTGGTATACTTAATAAGAGAACCAACAATGGGGGCACACAATATCCACCACACGTCCTCTAGTGTGATAGTTATCTCTCCTATCGGGAGTTAGAAGCACTAACTCTCATTGTGCCACTGCTCAATCAACATTGTCAATAAGCCATGATCTAGGGTGATTGATGGCATCTGCGCTACATGGACTAGGTTGACCACCTCCAGTAGCACCTCCATATCACGATAGTCCCACTGATGAATGCTCACCTCCATCTCAGCTATACAACTAAGTCATTCTCTCATCTACAACGCTAGCAACCATCTCTACAAAACAAGACATGTGTTAGACACTAACATTTCTTATAAGTTCTAATATTCTTCTATCCTAAGCTAATTTTCACTTTCTTCTAGATGCCAATTTTTGGCATTTTTTCTACTTCTTCGTCTATGGGACTTTCTTCCCTTTTGGCACCTGTGCACCCATTTGGGCATGTGGGCGCCTATTTGCGTGTGTACACCCTTTATGGCATGCATGCATGGGCACATGCACCTAGGGCACCTGTGCTAGGGTTTACTTTTCTGTGCATGTGTACAGGTGATTTGTGTTAGTTTTTTGTGCTTTAGGCATGTGCGTGGGAGTACATACACGTTTTTGGTGTATGCATGTACATGCACATGTTTTCTAGGCACCTGTGCATGTGCGCACACATTTGCGAGGTAACTGTGCCACCTTAAGGGCACCTGCACTTCCTACTAAATCTAACTATTAATTAAAGCATTAATTAAGGCATTAAATGCATTAATTATGAAGGTGTGTCAATTTACTCATGAAGGATCCATCATTTGCGTGTTAGGCATGCTCCCAAACTTAGTTGACACGTCTCTTACGGGCTCATGCTCTCACCATCATCCTCGTCGCTATCGGGGGTCTCATGGTAATTTTTAGAAGTGGTCAATAACAAATGAATTGATCGTAATGATTTACCCCCCTCGTGTTGGGTATATTAACCCATTCTTTCCGGTCGTGGTGCCCAGAGAACCATTTTGGCCACTGTTTTCGTTCTAACTCTTCTTCTATCCACCATGAATAAGTATTTTTCGTAAATAATTATTTTTTCATCGTGTTGGGGCATTATTTTCCACCTGGTACTCATTTCTTCCCACTAGGACAATTTTATTGCTCCTAGGTGATATCACTTCTTCTGCCACTCTGTCAAATAATTATTTTTTATTAAATAATTATTTTGTTAATTTTCCGTTGTGCTAGGGCATTATTTTCGGCATGTTGTTTCTTTCTTCTCCCAAGGGTATTCCTTTTGTTCCTTGGATACTTTTTCTGATTCTTCTATATTATTCTATATTCCAAACCATTAAAAATCTAAAAAAAAAAAAATCCATCCAAAACCCAAAACATTTCATAATTTTTCAAAAATCCTAAAAATTGTAAAATTTACAAAATTAGGTAAACAAGCTCATAACGGCTAAAACTCATGTCTTGCACATGATATTCATTCCATATCTTGCTAGAATTCTCATGTGTTCATGAATTAAACAACTCATGGATCATCTGACTTTCAACCAATTATAAATCTCACCTATTTGCTTTGTCGGTACTCTAGGGCACATCTCGTTGTTTGGTACTGTTTCATTGTGCACACCATTTTATCATTACACCCCTCATCCTTCATCATCTCCCCTTGCATGTATCCTTGTTAGGGGCATAATTTTTAACCCTTGTCATCAATCACAAACATTTGGGGATCTTCAACTTGATAACAAATCATTTGTACAATCATTTTGACCGTTGTTGGTTGGAATATGTGTGTTTGTACTTGTTTTCCCTATTAAATGAGTTTATTTCCTTCTCATAGTGCATTTTTTTTTGTATGTTGCATTTATTTGGTGTTTTCATAAATGGACAATTGTTCATATTATGGCTTTTCATGTACTTTTATCATATGCTTATATTTTAATAAGGATTGATGACATATATCATAGGCAATATGATGACACTATAGTTATTTTAGTACACCGAATGAAAGCTAGCTCTCTTTTTCCTATATTCATTCCTCTTCTACATCATTCTTCTATTAACGATGTTTTTTTATTCACTTGGGGCATCCTGCCCCTACCAATTCTTCTCTTCATTTCTCTCACCTTTTTCAACCATCGATCGCCTTCTTTCCTCACCCCATCGACACTCGAGGGGGCATCTCTCACTTCTAATAATTTTTCTTGTACTCCAAAAAAAATTATCTGTCTACTATCTTTGAAGTGGCATCACATACGCCACCCCAAAGAGGGGAAAATTTAGACACCTGTAATTTAGCTCGATAAATTTAAATACTTAAATTGTGCTAATTATCCCCTTTCCCGCAAATTGACAACATATCATCAATAATGTTCACTTTATTTTCTATCACAATTAAGTAGCTACATTATGCTAGTTAATTAACCCTTCTATCCAACAAATAAACTAATTAACAACCTTCTGTTAATTCATCTCCCTTTATATCTAGACTAATTAATTATTATTAATTAATTAGCTTTCTCTTTCAATAAATCAATAAATTATCATTTACTTGATTAAATTCCTCCCATAGTCTAAATCATGCTAATTATTCATCTAAAAATCTTCTATAAGCTTACAAACCTATTAATTAATCACCTTGGTTAATTAATAAACCCCCTCAATCCACATGAGTCACTAGAGGACAAACTAAACTCTCCTAAGGTTGACTCAACCCTTTCTAAACCTCCCTTATCCACAACTAACCCAACCTCTCTATTATCCCACATGTAAAGGGATGTAGAGATTCTTTTATCCATTGGGCTATATAAAGATCCCTTCTCTTACCTTTCTTATTACACCTTTCATGTTTATAGCTAATCTATAGGAATTTTATCTTAGAGCATCTCTCATTTGAGCTAATAACCTCATTCTTGCATTTCATTCATCCAAGCTTTTTGGTCATATAGAGAGAATAAAAATGGTCTTGTAGCCATACTTTGATGAGCTTCCATTCCCAAACCCTTGAATATAAAACAATCAATTTTAATTTCTATGGATCTATCTAGGTTCATTTAGTATTTTTGGTGATGTAAAGAGTAGAGATTCTAATGCTTAGCATATTAGTTTGATTTCTATTTCAATTCCTAATGCATGATGTTGGTTATTGGGTGAACCAACTCCAAGGCCATTTCTTTCTCTATTGTGTTGGTGCGATGATTATAGTCTCTCCTAGTCATTTTCCACAAATGAGGCTCCCATTGTTTTCTTAGAAACACCCCATCTAGGTATTGTATCTTTGTGTACCACTCTTCATTTATGATTGCAATGGTATCCATTTACGTTCCCTTGATCTTTCCCTTCTAATTTTTAGGTTAGATGGTTTCTTTCATTAGTGCCATCCTTCTGGTTAGGTTAACACTTCAAACATCTTCTCCTTGATCTACTATACCACTCTATTTAACCCCAAGACTCAATCTTGTGAAGAAACCCTCCTAACTTTGTGCCCTAGCCGTCAACCCTAACTGGAACAATTATTCCACAAGACATCACTTCTCAATAAGTTCCTCCACGCCCGTGTACTCCTTTCCTACTAGTTTACAGATATATTCTAGTAATGCACTCTTAGATTTATCTGGTTCTTCTTTGTACAAATCACTTCTGGATGCCCTAGTTCATGATAGCTTCCTTCACTTCGAATCACAAGGTAAAATAATGAAGTGATCGACCTCTTACTTATAGCTCTTCCTTCTTTCCAGCATTAAATGATATTATACCTACCACTGTGCTTTAACATTAAATGTGGATTTTTCCACCAAGCCAACTTTGAGCACCCTCACTTACCCGTCCAATATTACGTGAAAAATTATAAAACCTTCTGGCGCACAAACAATCCATCCTGACAGAAGACTCTTATACATGTGTCAATAGTGCTGAAGGCACTTCTTCTGTCCATCACTTAAATTTTTCTCTTGCCTACCTTTTTTTGTTCCTACACTTCTTCCTTTGCAATCCTCACTTGGTAGTACCCTGAGAACCCATCTGTGAAAGAGTAGACTCTGCACCTGGCCACTCCTTCTAATATTTATTCAATAAATGGGGTTGGGAAGGGATCAATGACACATACTGCATTCAAGTCTCTATAGTCAACATAGATCCTGATCCTCCCGTCCTTCTTGATTTTGATGACCATTGGGATTATCCATTATGACTCTTCAACAGCCTCAATGATACCTGATGCTATCATTTTTTCTATTTCCTCCTTGACATGTACACGTAAATTTGGGTTCATTCAATATGGCCTCTTTCAGATTGGGAACACACCTTCCTTTAGTTTTATCCTCATCTCCCCCAAGGTATGGTCGACACCTTTGAGTTAATGGTACCCATGAGGGAAAAAATCTTGAAACTCACATAACAGATCAATAATCTTTGAAACCTCCCTTTCTAACCAATAGTAACCAAAGATAGCTTCCTTAGGTTCTTCCTCCATTCTAATGTTAAACTTCTTTGTTTTTCAGGGGATCATGGTAGTCGCATGCTCGTTCATCAGTGTTGTCTATGAATTCACTCGTAGCCTCTAAATGGTTAAGATCCTAAGTCTCGATCTCTTCTCTATCTATTACATAGACCATTATTCTTTTTTCCTTCTCTAAGCATGCACACTCAAACTGCATCTCCTCTTACTCATTCTCATAAAATCATGCATCTAAACTAGGCTTACCTAGCAAATCTAGTAGCATGTCTTCTACCTTGGAACTATCCCCCATCATAAGGTGCTTGATCACTTGCAATGCCTTATCCATTGATGGATTTGTGCTCTGATATTCAAAATATTTGATGAGATTAGTTGTCAGCTCCTTTCAATTTCCCATCTAGCGGTGTGTTTTTGAGTAGATATACCACACGTGTGCATAACCTTGTAGTGTGGAATACAGCTTATGCACCCATAATGATGGTGGTAAGGCCTCTATGCCTCATATCCATGCCTTCTCTTTACCATGGTAGTCTTGTATGACCATGGGCGCGTTAATCTTCGAAGACCTTACAGAAAACATGATTCTTACCTCATGCCACTCCAGGAGGTTCTCCTTATGTGTAGCCCACCAATGTGTTGTAGTCCCAAGTAGGTTATAACTATGCATTCCTCTTCTCTCGTCCTCATTTTTCCACTAATCTTCCATTTCCTATAAGAAAATTTTAGGGTATGCCCCTCCAGAGTAACTTTGTAACTTCTTTCCTCCTAGGTGCTTAACAGAGTGTGCCTTGGTCACTCTTGTTATAGAACCCCTCAACTGTCACCCAATTAACTCATAATTCATGTGCACCCAATTTTCACATGACATGCTTGTTGTATCACTCACAGACTGAGCATTCTCAAATTGGATAGCATTCTCAAATTGGATAACTCCTTCTGTAGGGTGAATTATCTCTAGGTCTTTGATGGAGCACACATAAATTCTATCAAATACCTCTTCTCCCAAAGGTTAAGTGTAAGGCACCAAATTCCCATTTGTTAAATGGATGATGACACATTCCTCCTTGTTCTTGAAACTGATATATCCTTTGTTGAACCTTAGGTCAGCGTTGTTCTTATAGCACAATGGGCGCCCAAGCAATGCTGTAAAATTTTCTGCCTCAATGAGCACCAAGACTTTGAAGTCCCCAAAAAAAATTTCCCCTGAATGGTGATCACTTCATCCTTCAATACTCTAATGGGCATTTCCTTAGTTTTTTTTTCCATATACAACACATTCAAATATTTCTATAATGTGGGCCTTCCCATTTGACGTCAGACATCTAATGTAAGAACATTTTCTTCTACTCCTGTGCCAATCAATTTTTTGCTCAACAGCCAACCATCCACAACTACATTTAGTGTGATCTCTTTTTCATGGTCAAGGTTATGGAGAGGGAGGTTTGCACACTTCTTTGACCTCATCTAGGTCCTTCTACAGAGCCTCAACATTCCTCCTTTGCTCCTGCTACCTAGACTACTCCTTTAGACATTGGATTTATCCCTGAAAAATCTGAATGAAATCCATTATCTCTTGATATAATTCCTTATGATGGGTAGGGTCCAGATACTTCCCATGCACCACTTCTTCTCTTGAGACTAGATTCCTTTTCCTTGGTACCTCCTTCGTGTGCACAACCTCTGCTCATTTTGTCACCAAAACAGGTTCTAACCTTGACTCACGTGCCACTCTAGGCATCCACTATGTGTCGGCCTTCTTTATACTCTCCATCTCAGCACCCTTGTTCTTCCGGTGCTATTGGCTCATGTGCTCAAACAACTCAAGGCACTCCTCATACTTATGCTTCTTCCTGCACCATGAACACTAAGATAAATCTAGACATTTGCATTTATAATGTTATGTAGATCCATAATTATAACATGTTCCTCATGGGAACTCACTTCATCCTCCATCATGTTTACTACAACCATGAACTCCTCCATGAAAACCTCTTCTACATGCCCCTCCATTTGTGTGCCCTTTATAACGACGGTCATCATCTTTTAAATTACTTGCAAGGCTATTCTGGCGCACACCCAAATCAATAACATCATGGATTTGATCAATTAGTCTACGATCCTTGGTATCATGGGTCGTAGAGGTGCAGATCTTGCAATAGCAAGAAACATTCTTATGGATTGCATGCTACAACAAAGGACATCTACTTGCATCATGGTCCCATGAAAAATTTCACAATCTACTGCTATGGTGTGTATTGACTTATGGGGGAAACTATCCTATACACCAAAGTCCACTACAAACCTCATACACTGAGTTTGTAGATATATTTTCCAACTACTTGGCCATTGTAGCAATTTGGGCCTACAGAAAAGGACTAATTCTAGTGTCAACGCTTCCAAAATCTTTGGCATGCAGGGCAGCTTCCAATGCCTCGTGTGGGTCTATAAAATTCTTATGTGATAGATCCCTTCTAAATGGTGTTATCAATCCTCTGAAAAACCATTAAGCATGTTGGGAAGTATGAATTTCATAGGATAGTGTTGACAAGAGTGTCTTAAAATGTGCATCATACTCCCGCACACTCTCTGTCATTCCCTATTGGATCTCCTTCAGAGCATTGATGCTATTCTACTCAAACTCTAGAATATGGAACTCTACTAGGAAGGCATTCTTCAATGCGGTGTATTCTACCACCATTTGATGGGGGTCATACTTCTGACACCAGCTATACACACACCCTTGCAACATTGTTGCAAACTGACTTGCCTTTAGCTCCAGGGTAGTGATCCCCTTCACACATCATAACAACTCAAATTTGTGCACAAGATCTGTAACATCTTTAATACCCCTATAGTCTAGTAGGTACAAAGACATATCAAAAAACACTTAGGGAGGTGGTTGGGGTCCATTTCCTCCTGATCCAGAGCCTTGGTTCCCTCTGGTGTTTCCTCCTCCCCCAGATTCACTGGATCCACTAGGTCATGTGCCTCAAGATCCACCAGTTCCACCTCCAGATCCTCCCATAGCTAGAAATGGGCTTGAAGTGGTCGTGCCTATCCCCAACATTCCACTAAACTACATGTTAATGGTCTACAATATTTCTCCACTTCCATAAGTGTATCTCATGTCACTCCTAGATGTGTTGCCCAAACCTTGCGTACTTGCACTTTTCCAAAAAATTCCTCCAAACACCGGAATGGTATGTGCATCCATGGATGTTCTAAACAAAAAATTATATCTCCTAGGTGTTGATCGATCACTCCCACTGATACCAACTAGGTTATCAATACTTCTCCCTTGATTTGGAAAACCAAGCACCAGGGGTCAGTCGCCAGGTGGGTTCAAATGTGTGCCGACGGCTCTTATTTCTCCATGCGATGAACTCTCATCAGAATCTGAAGGGGCCTCTCTCCCATGATTTCTAAGATGGGGTATCACAGACTTCTCAGGCTTCACATCCTTTACGTGAAATTCAACACCCTCTCACAACATCTACCTCCATAGATCGATCACATGTGCAACCTCACATTGTCTAGTCATCTCCCTTTCACAAGATTCATTATACTTGAGTTGTCTCTCCTCCCTTTCCTTTTCAGCTGTAATGTCCACCATCTTTCTCCACCATAGCTTCCTCTCCCAATGCTCAAAGTATCTTAGCCAGCCATGGGGAATGCTTCTAAACTCAAAGTAATGTTCAATATCTTCATAACTAGAGGAATAACACTAACAAATGATCCTCTAGGCTCCCTCAGAAACTCAAATTCAGAAACTTATGGGAAAGAATACGTTGAAATGGCATATTCTAAAGTGTAACTGGCCAGCACTCCCTTCCACCAATGATCAACAACATGCGCCCAAGTCAGATATGCATCACGTAACCTTTAATAGTCATCTTGGGTCCACACACGCGATCTATAATACCAGTTTGATATGGATGCGTATGTTGAAATTCATTCGTATAGCTCTACTAGGAATCAGTAAAATAATGTCTCATATAGCTCATGGTATAGGTTCTCTTCTACCCATCTACGCGCATCAAACTCCAGTTCAGAGATGAATATTTGAATAAACTCATCCTTCATGTTCTCGAACCATGTTTCAACACTTTCTAAAGTCAGGTGCTTTGTCATCACACATCACAGGGACAAAGAAGCATGTCATTTCTCACAACAAATTTGAAAAGAGGTCCCGACAATGGAACTAAGATGTAGTCATTTTTATGCCTTTCAAAGAAAAAGGAAATCCCATGCGCATCGGCCTATCACCCAGCGGGTGCTAGGCACTCACCCGAGGCACATGCGGGTGATGAGCCCCTCCTTTATGTGAGTTGTGTGAGAATGAATTATTTATGAGAGAAACATAAATGAAGAGAATTGGAAAAAATCATACATCTATCTTAGAGCTCAAAACGGGCTTCTTAGACCAATGTATTCATTTAGATAAGAAAAGGATTACAAAACATAGATCTGAATCACAACAAAAAGGAAATACATAGGGGTTTACTCCTACTCATATGAAATATATATATATATATAAAACCAATCCATACAAATATAAGTAAAACTGGAACCACATATATCCATATTAAACACGTTTGGTAGTCACATTACATTCATTGAGGCTATCAAAGATCCATATCATAGTGCAGACCAAAGCCATGTATCACAAATGGACTTAATCCCCTCATAGAACAAAGAAAAATATTTAGACCCATCCCCATGATACATCATAATCCTACAGATCCTCTAAACCCAACCCAAAGAACTCTCGCAGTATTTCTACATAGCTTCACGTCTTTCCATTCTCTTCTTGTTATATCTATCTCTGATGGGAATTGGTATATAGTTCCTTCACAAGCACCACCATGCCTTTCTAAAGTTGTAGATAAGTTTCCAAGTGTCCAAGTGGTCCTCCATGGGAGCATACTCCTTCAAACTCAAGCTCTCTATTCTTTGCCATGATGACCATCTAGAATATCCTATTGTAAGGTATATTCCTTTCATGGGAACCAAGTTGCCAGGTTGACACCTTATCCACTCTGCATGTGTAGTCGGGTCATGCTTTCCTCATGTTCTACCCGATATACCAAATATGGCTAAGTCCCAAAACATTTTCTTTTCCTGCATGCATGTGCCACTGGTTCCACTAAACCCTCCTAAAACCCTATCATGTGTGCTTTCTCCTTGCGCACCCTTATTCAAATAGGCCTTGTATGCCCACATGCCTTCTTATACTTAGCCAATATTTAGGGGCTCAACATGGGTATTTAGTCTTGTTTAGCTCTCTGCATGATGATCTTTATGTAGTTAGTTTATTTTTTGAAACTATTAAGGTGTTAGTTTCAATTCCCTTTGCATAGCTAACTAATATATTGATACACTCATCACAAATGAAGGGGCATGTGTAATTGGTTACACCTTGTATGGTAGGCTTGCTCATGAGCTAAAATTTCTTCAACGCATCAAGATTATTTTGATGTTCTAGCCTGAAGAGATGAAAATACATCATCTAGAAGGCATAAAAGATAGGACTTATCCTGATAATCCTTCTAATCAATGCTACCCGAATAGCTTGGGTGGTTAATGGCCCATTATAATCCTTTGGGTCTGTAGTATCAAACAACATCCTTACAAATGCCTCGTTAGGGCCTGCCAAGTCAAAAAAATTCTTCAAATCCTCATAATAAATCTCCTTCAAATGGGGTTCCATTGTCACTCCCGCCATATTGAAGATAGATAAATCCACCAGACCTTCTCACACTCAGGAAAGGTGTGAGATCGTAAAGGAAACAATGTGCATTTATAAGAAACTTGAGGTTGGAAAACTAAGTAGAGTATCATCATGGTGAGATGACCTTTAATATATGTATATGATATCCTCATGAGAGAAATAAATTTTAAATCAGTTAGCATTATACAAAATATAATGGTTAGCTTGATGTGACATGATACATGCGAGAACAATTAGCCCAGAAAGATATTAAAAAGAGTGTGTGTTCTCCAAGATAGATTCTTAAAAGGAAAAAAGGATTACAAATCAAACCAAACCATCTATAGGTACTTTAAAATCATCAAAAAGGTCTCTCTCAGCCCGCCTAAAAATATAAATGATTAAACAAATATCAAAAAGGTGACATGGCGTCCCACTCATTCTAGGAGAATGAAAAACATGAATCACTCACAATTCTTCCACATGGCAACATAAAATAGAATATTTTCAAGGGAATAATAATGGATTAGACTGTGTGCTATAAAGGAGAATATTCCTTTGAATATTCATGCTTTTGGGGGGGAAAAAGAAGATGAGAGGAATTAAATGGTATAATTACAATGAGAATGCTCTCGCATATGGGGGGTTAAATTTTTCCAAGATTTTAGTGAGATAAAGGAGAAAATCAATTTGTACGGTCTTAAGCTCAACTAATCTGAGATATCTAAGAATTTTTCATTTGTTCCCAAACCTTCTCGCCAATATGATTCTAGTGTACATTCATTGGTAAACATTGAGGTCATAGGTGTAATGTCCCCTTGTTGAAGTGTTGGAGTTTCTTGAATCAATTTGTGTGTATTCTCATGAGAAATGTTGTTTTGTTTCAAGATGAATTACTTTAAATAAATTATTTTCATTCCTTTTGCAATCTTATGGTGTTAATGTCTCTGAATTACACAAATTCTTAGTCTAAATAGTGACAATTTGACAACTGCAACTACATTATTGATGGAGATTTCCTTCATGCTGCGGTAAACAATTTTAAATTCAAGTTGTATTTGTCTGATTTAGGATTTTTGTTAGTTCTTGAGGGTATCTTGAACATATTTGATCATAAATTTTCAACATTTTATTAAGAATTTATCATGAGCTTTTGTGTTTAGGTTCTCATAGTTTGTGTGAAATCATGTGTTCTTGGGCTTCCATGAATGTAAATCTTCTTATTGAAGGAGTTATTTTATTTGTGTGATCTCTATTTTACATACATAACAACTACCTACAACATTTTTAAAGGTTCATTTAAGGATTTTGTATAATCAACTTTATCCTGCTTAATCTCCCATCAATACATCAAAATCATAATCAATAACTTTGTGTAAGAATTTGTTAGCAATGCAAAAAGAATTATAACTAACACCTAGCAGTCTTAAAACAAAACTAAACCAAAATTAATGAATCATCATGCTTAGAGCTTAAACAAGACTAATCTATCAACATCTTTGCATTAGATACCTGAATAAACATTCAAACTAACATGTAAATCCATTAATCTCTATCTCTATTAAATGCTAATCAAATTAAATGAACCTATTTAGATCCTTAGCAATCAAAGGGTTGATTGTGTGTTTGACTCCCAAGGTTTTCAAGAATGGAGTCCTTGTCAATCCATGGTTACAAGACCATTTGACATATCTCTATAACTGATCTCCTCTAATAAATGTAAGAGATGAAGATAACTAGCTCCCCTAATGCAATGTAAGAGATGAAGATAACTAGCTCATCTAATGAAGAATACTCTAATATGATGAAAATGGCTATAGCATAGGCTCTATGCTCATTTAGGTGTAAGAAGAAAGGTAGGAGGAGGGCTCCTTATATATCCCAATGGATAAAATAATCTCTACATCCCTTTACATGTGGGACAATAGAGAGGTTGCATTAGTTGTGGATATTAAGGAAGGTTTATGAAAGGGTTGAGTCAACCTTAGGAGAGTTTAGTTTGTCCTTTAGTGACCCATGGGGATTAAGGGTGTTTATTAATTAACCAAAGTGATTAATTAATAGGTGTGCAAGTTTATAGAATTTTTTTAGAGGAATAATTAGCATGATTTAGACTATGGGAGGAATTTAATCAAATAAATTATGACTTATTGATTTAATGGAAGAGGAAGCTAATTAACTATTAATACTTAATGAGTCTTGATAGGAAGGGGGATTAATTAACGGAAGGTCGTTAATAGGTTTTTTTTTTATAGAAGGGTTAATTAACTAGTGTAATGTAGCTAATTAATGGTGATAGAAGAGAAGGTGAGCATTATTGACGATGTTTCATCACTTTATGGGAAAGGGGATAATTAGATAAATTTAAGTATTTACATTGCTCAAGCTAAATTATAGGTGTCTACACTTGCCCCTTTTTTGGGTGGCGTATGTGATGTCACTTCGAAGATAGTAGACAAATAAAATTTTGAAGGGGCAGAAGAAAAACTAGTATAAGTGAGAGATTCCCCCTTGAGTGTCGATGGGGTGATGAAAGTAGGTGATCGATGATAAAAAAAGGTGAGAGAAATGGATGGAAGAATGGGTAGGAGCATGATGCCCCAGGTGAATTAGAAGAATAGTGTTGAGAGGAGAATGATGGAAAAGAAATATGAAGAAGAAGAGAGACTAACTAAATGTCATCCTTCACGTTTGAACAATTGTTTTATCATCATATAGCTAAAGATCTACTTCATCAGACCTTATTAAAAATATAATCATACGACAAAAATAGTTGTTAGTGTAGAATCACAGCACCCCTAAATGAGTTCTAAAAATCTACTTTTGTAAGGCAGACTCATTTGGTGTGATTTCATAGCATTAAACTTTCCCCAAGGTGTGGGATCTTGCAAAATGGGAAAGCTCTCCAGATTGAAGGTTGGTTCCTTATTCCTCTGTTTAGGTGCATACGTCAAAACTTGCAGAGAGTTTGTTCTTAATCATAATATAAAATTTACCAAGGAGATAGGGATGGAAGGGATACGAAAATTAAAACAAAGCTAAACTACAAGGTGATGCACCAAAGGAATGATGAACACTTATTTTTCTAATAGACACAAACCAAAAAAATGCATACAATAAAAAAGCACAGATAGCTAGATATATTATGGGAGACCAGATGAAAAAAAAGAGACAAGAAAGGATCTAAAATTGATCACATACGTGTTTTATTTCTTTGTAGATTGATATAGTCCATTACAAAGTAGCCAAGAGGCAGAAACATAATGCAATTTTTGATGGAAGGCCTGAACCCCACAAATCCCTTTGCTAAGAGGAGAAGGGAGCCTACAAAACAAATAATGTCCAACCCTTTACAATGAATTATGCCCCTGTATTTATAGATTCAACCTAAAAGAAGAAGAGAGAGAGAGAGAGAAGCGAGAAAATCATGTTGAAGGTCAACCACTGCTGTTAATGCTTCTGGTAAAATCTTCCCCCAAATCCATCTTTACTGCATCAATCCTTGGTTTGGCACCTTGAAGGAAGAGGAAATGATGAAACAGATCAAATCTGATCTGGTTGTTAAGGCAAGAAGATCTTGCATTAAAATATCGAAGACGTTTCCTCTATTTTTCTTCACCTAACCTCCTCAAAATTAAAGTTTTAGACCTCCATGGCATGGGTGAGGCCGAGATCTTTCCAACAACATCATATTTGCAATATTTTGAGCCCTGAGTCGAAAGATATACCCCTTCAAATTTTGTATCGGGTATATACAGGAGGGAAGGAAAACAACTTTAAAAATGGGTCCCCTTTTGAAATGGGACACGTGGCAGCCAGATTGGAACAAAAATTCGGCCTCTGGGTCTGCAATTTATCTTTTTCCCTTTCCTCCAATTCCCCACTTAGCTTGGGACACGTGGCAGTCTGGCACTCATTTAGAAATCTTTTCTCTATTCACCCCTTGAATCAGCACCATACTGGCATTTGGAATTCTCTGCTTACACCTTTATACTTAGCCAATTTTGAATCCCTTTTCTGTCTACCTTTTGACTATGTTTCCTTTTATGTGGGATCATGGTCGATCCAATATTTGGCACGGGGGAAAAATATGGATAACAATTTAGCGACTAATAGGGATATTTTCCTGCTAGATGAAAATACCAATTGCCTTGTCATATCTATTGGGCATGGAGTTGAGAAGGATGGTCTGGTATTAATTCTACCTCTGATTCATAAGCCTAATTGCTTACACTCCCAATTTTCATAAGAAATCTCGAAATGAAGGTTTCTAAGAGTAGAAAATTATCTTAAACTGGGGTTTCATCTGTCTTTCCGAATGGACTACATAAGAGCCACAAAACAACACCACACTATATACAAAATTTAAAATCATACATGCTCCAAATGGAACATGTAGAGAGTGCAAAGCACTTAGGAGAAAATCAATCTACACTACAACAAGACAATGTGCATAAGCACTTAGAGGAAAGAGAAAAATAAACTAATATGTATAGGGTGAGAACTCCCCTTTTAGTAGCAATGCTTAAGATAGATCCCATTTACTGGAATCTGTAACTCTTCACCCTCTAATGTAGAAAATTGGAAAGAATTACTACTTTTTCATCTTGTGATCATATAGGGGCCACTCCAGATGGTGTCAAATTTGGAATGCCTTCCAAGTTTTGCTTGATCTGCATCCCATTTCAAAACCAGGTCCCCTTTCTGGAAGGTCCTTGCTTTTTCCTTCTTGTCAAAGCATTTCTTGATTGAAGCCTAATTCTTCTCTATTACTTGGAGAGCATGCTCTCTAGTTTCTTCTAATTCTTTTAGCTCCACATACCTGGCCTCCATTGGTCCAAATTCAGACATCTCTAATTTCTTCACAAGCTCCAATGCTGGCAACTCAAGTGATATAGGAAACACCACCTCTTTCCCATAGACAAGCTTCAATGGAGAGCTTCATGTATATCTCTTGGCCGTTATTCTATCAGCCCATAAGGCCATTTTGAGATTTGTGTGCCAAGTCCTTTGATTCTCATCAAGAGTTCTTCTGATGATCTTTAATAGGTTTTTGTTTGTGGACTTAACCTGGCCATTACCTTGAGGGTAATAGTTTGATGAAGTACTCAAATAAGTCCCATTCTTAACAGCCCATCCTATGATTTTGGAACCTATGAATGTTAATGCATTGTCTGATATGATCGTGGCTTGCACTCCAAATCTGGTCACTATCCCTTCATATAAATCTAGGATACTAGACTCATTTGCTTCCTTGAGTGCCACTGCCTTAGTCCATTTGGTAAAATAATCTATCGATGTTAGGATCCATTTATGACCTTGTCTTGAGTTTGGATTGATGAGCCCAATGAATTCTAATCCCCATTGCATGAAAGGTTGGTCGACTAAGATTAGGTGCAATGGAAGTTCTGCTAGCCTTTCCTTGCCTTTTAAGAATGTACAATTCTTGCACCTTTTGATCCATGTGTAGCAGTCACTAAACACACTGGGCCAATAATATCCTACTTTCATGATTTTGAGTGTTGTCACTCTTAGAGAAAAATGGCCTCTAGCTTCTTCAACATGGAATTCTTGTAACACTCTCTCCACCTGATTTGTCTCAATGCATCTCAGTAGAATGCCATTGATGTCTCTTTTAAACAAGACAACATCGATAAGAACATATGGGATGGCATGTAGCCTAAAATGTCTCCTTTTTGCTTTACCCATTCCATGAGCACACAGGCCTATTCAAAGGAAGTGCACCATGTCTTAGGTCCAACAAGGAGTAGGTACATCATCTCTCCCTTTTTCTTGATCATCTTGTAGAATAAGAACAACATCCTTTTCACTGTCTGTTTCATCTTACTAACCTGAGGCTAGTTGTTCACACAACCCCTTCCCACAGACCAGCTTGGTGACCTTGATCTCAATGTCATATTTCATGACACGGGTGATCCATCCTGCGCACTTTTCATTTAGGTCCTTACTGAGAAGGAATTCTTTAACTCCTGCATGGGAGACCAATAGTTGGATTTTGTTGTTTGAAACTAAAAGCTTAAATTTCTTAAATCCTCTTATTACCACCAGGACCTACTTCTAAATGAAGGATTACCTCACCTCATAATCTTCTAGACTCTAGCTGAAGAAAGAAATTGGTTTTTCTATACTTTCTTTGTTCTGCTACACCAAGATTGCAGAAATTGTGTCGCTTCCACCAAAGGCATACAGTATGAAGTCTTTGGAAAATCTTGGGTTCACAAGAGTTGGGGCTCATGATATGGCTTCTTTGATAGCCTCAAAACTTGTTTTTCCTTCCTCTTTCCACCTGAATTTGAAGCTCTTCTTTAGCATCAATGTTATTGGATTAACAAGGGAAGAAAAGTTTGGAACAAACCTATAGACAAAATTGATTTTTCCCAAGAAGCTTTGAAGAGCCTTCTTGTGACTTGGCATTGGTAGTGTTTTTATTGCTTCAACTCTCTTTGGGTCAATTTCCAGACCCTCCTTAGATACAATATGGCCGAAAATCCTACCCTCATGGGATAATAATATGCATTTTTAGGGTTCAAAGATACCTCAAATCTCCTGCATCTTTGAAACACTTGCCTTAGGTGAAAAAGGTGGTCTTCTGCATCTTTGGATAACACAGTGATGTCATCTAGATAGATCAGCACTATTTTGTTGATTATCCCTTTGAATGCCATATCCATGGCTCTTTGGAAATTAGCCCCAGTATTAGACAATCCAAATGGCATTTTTTGTATGCATAGGTTCCCCATTTAGTGGTGAAAGAAGTTTTGAATTGATTGCCATCTTTCACCATGATCTGGTTGTACCCTAAGTAGCCATCTAGGAGGGAGAACCTTTCTGACCCAGACACTACTTGCAAGATTTTCTCCATTGAAGGGAGTGGGTAGTGGTCTTTGAGGGAGGCTCTGTTCAAATCCTTGAAGTCAACACACAACTTAATTTCTCCATTTTTCTTCCTGACTGGAACTAGATTTGTAACCCAGCTTGAGTGTTTGATTAGAAATATGATGTTTACCTCTATCAGCTTGTTCAACTCCTTCATCAGAGGTTCTATATGTGGGTTGACTAGTCTCTACTTCTACCTGATGGGTTGAGTAGCTAGATCCAGTTTGATTATGTGTTGTGCTAGATTTGGATTGAACCCTCTTAGGTCTTCATAACTCCAAGAAAACACATCAACAAATTCTTGGAAAATTTGTATGAATTTATATCTTTCTTACTTAGTGTCCACCTTTCCAATTTGAAGTGTTTTGTCTTCTCCAACTAGGATTGGCTCTGAATCTTCTCCTTTCTGAAATGATCATCAGGATTGAAAATAGATTCCATTGTCACTAAGACTTTGGGAAGCTTGTTTATATGCAACTGTACTATCTAATTCTCATACTACTTCTCTAGTTTGCTCTGGTTTATAGCTGAGAATTCAGCTTCTTCTTATAGAAAGTTAATGATCTTTTGATCATTCTCAAACACCTGCCAGCATGTATTATTATCTAGCATTGCTGGCCTCACAATCACATGGATATGTGGTTTTTCTTTGTCTCTTTTGATGTTGTCAACCACATCAAACATTACAAGTCTGTCAGCAGCTTCATTCTCCTTCTTGTGTTTGGAAACAATACTGAAGGCCTTGAAATACTCCATGAGATCCCGTACCCTACTCTTGTAGTTCTTGAGCAGGTCATTTTTGATAGCATTAAGTCCTCTGACTTGATTGGAAACTAGCTCATTGTCACTAAATACTTACAAGTTCTTGATTCCCAGCTTCCTTGCCTAATGGAGACCTTAGACTAAAGCCTCATATTTAGTAGTGTTATTTGAGCAAGAAAACTAAAATCTAAAGGCTGAATAATATCTCATACCTTTGGGGGACACAATCATGGCTCCTCCTCTAGCTCCTTATATATTCCTTGAGCCATCAAAGAAAAATTGCCATACCTCATTATCATCCTTGTATTATGGCTTGATTAGGTCAAGAAGAGGCTGATTCTCTTCATGTAGGTAGTAGACACCTATCTCAGATTCTTCCATCTCCCTATAGGGATAAAAACCATGGATTTTGTTGTCCCAATCATCAAGAGTCAAGTCTGGGATACATCCTGCCTTGGTATTTGCTTTAGAAGTGCTTAGGAGGTCTTCTTGATCAAAAGTTGAGAAGTTGGCATTAATTGGGCTAGGTACATAGGATTCAATATGATAATCAGCAATAGGTTCAGATCTGATTGTTGCCTTCAACCCATATCTTTTCCCTCCAATTTTGGTAGTGAAGTCCTTGGACAAACACAAAGCAAAATGTGGTGGCAAGTATATGATTGACATGTTTTACAAAATAGTCACATTAGGGTAGGCATGTAGAGTGAGACTTAGATCCTTGATGATTCCCACAGTAGTCATTGTTGTCCCATCTAATTGGACTACTCCTCTAGATATGACCTCATATTGGAGACCCAACTGATCAGCTATTTGTTTGGGCATCACATAACTACTAGCCCCAGAATTGATCATACAATTATGCTCCAATTTGTTTCCAATAATCAATGAGACATAGAAGGGAGGAGGTCTTAGTTTTTTACCTTGTTGTTCTCCATGGTTTCTCCCTGGTTGAACTGCATTAGCAAGCACTCTCTCTTGTTGGTTAGGGGGTGATTTGAACTTGACCAATTTTGCATGGCAGTCTACGACAGATCCCTCTACCCTGGAATGGCCAGTGAATCCCATAGTAAAATGTTCACACTTCTCCTTTTCATCTACTTAATAATATTGAATGATCTATCTTTTTTCTGCCCCTTCACAGACACATTTCTTTCTTACACATGGGTTGTTACAACCAATGTCTAATTGGGTTTGGAAGGTGGTCTGGATTGGTTCAACATGTTAGGAGTTACACTTGGAACACTAAGACCTTATGGAGTGATGGAAGGTTGACAGTCACTTGAGTTCAGTGGTTGGCCCTCTCCAATACTTCTATTTTTATACCATGTATTAGAAGCTACACTTTGAGAAGGGAACTGATTCATCCCACAAAAGTCTTCAGCCTACCAATTTACTAGCATAGTTTCTCCTGAAGGTCCACCTTGTTCAGCTCTTTACTGCTAATCTCCCTCTTGGATAGGTTCTTATGGCATCATACTAGTTTGCACCATCAAGGCCTGATTTAGAGCACCATTAAAGCACATTGATTGGTTATGGAAAACATCAATCATATTCCTGTGCCATATTGTTCTTTGTTAGGATCGATGCTCTTGATGTTGAAGTTTTGTTAGGATCATACATCCTGAAAGGCCTACAATCTTGGGGTTATCCTTGGTTCTAGATTTGATTCACAGTCTAAGGTGGTGACCTATTGTGTTGATACTGGGGTCTAGCTTGATATTGAGCTTGGGGCTGGTATGGCCTGGAACTCTGAGCTTGTTGTCTTTTGATGGTCACTAGCTCATTCCCAAAGTTCTAAAGTTTCTTCATCACTTCTTGAATCTCTTTAGAGGTATTAGATGATGAAGTGGAAGATTCAGCTAAAATTTGACTTCTCGTGGTGGGTATAGGAGCTAATGTAGGCGCTTGGCTAGTATCTGGGTTTCCTAACTCAGGGTACAGTGACATGGATGGCCTAGGAGTGATTTTTCCAGCTTGAATCAAATGGTTCTTAGCCCCTATGGAGAGGATATATGTTGCAGGTAATGTAGTGCCCCCCATTGATTGAATCATCAGAGAAATAACAGAATTTAAAGCCCTAAGAAAGTATAAGAAGACACCTTCATTAGTGGGCTTTACTGCTGTTGGAATCCTATCCCAGGTCTGCTAGAATCTGAGGTTGAAGTCTGTCAGCTACTCGTTTGGGGCTCTCTTTATTGTTGTTAGTTGCTCCAAAAAAGACAATTTTTCACCATTTTCCCCAAATTGATTGTGAAGAGCCATTCACAGCTGGTTCTAGTTCTAGATAGAGCCTGCTTCAAGACTCCTGAACCATTGTGAAGATTTCCCTTTGAATGAAGAGGTGAGAAGCTTGACTACAATTTCCATCTCATGGATCTCGTGGATTGTACAGACATTTACAATATCTTGTACATGGTCACTCGGAGAAGTTTGATTTTCCCTAGTGAAATATGGGATGCTCTTTAATGCTACAATCAGAACTGAGTTTTGTGCATTCAAGGTGAGTGGACTACTGTCGGTGAAGTTGACATATGGATTTGGTTGTGTCATTCTGACTAGCCTAAGAATCCTTACAGACTGAAAGAAAGGTGTTACAGGTGGAGGTGTTGAAAAGGTTCTTCTTGGTGGAGATGGAGACCTTTGAACTCTTCTTCCTCTCCTTTCTCTACCTGGGGATAGATGCAAGTATTCAAATATAAATTCTTTCCTTGCTCTAGACCAGGTTTTTCTCATGAATATCCCAAGATTGGGCTGCTGAAACCTCTATATTTATTTCTTTTGGAGTCGTTAGATGTATAATTTTAAGGGTTTAAAATCCAGAATCACAGCAAGTGTACATCAATCCTTACTGTAATAATATGGAGACTTATTAGTCCCACAGGGTGTGCCAAAATTATTAGTGTAGAATCACAACACCCCCAAATGAGTTCTAAAAATCTAATTTTCTAAGGTAGACTCATTTGGTGTGATTGCATAACATTGAACTTTCCCCAAGGTATGGGAAAGCTCTTCATATTGAAGGTTGGTTCCTTATCCCTCTATTTAGGTGCATAAGTAGAAACTTGCAGAGAGTCTATTCTTAATCCTAATCTAAAATTTACCAAGGAGACAGGGATAAAAGGGATACAAAAATTTAAAAAAAAAACTAAACTACGAGGTGATGCACCAAAGGAATGATGAACACTTATTTTTCTAATAGACACAAACCAACAAAATGCATACAAAAACAAGCACAGCTAGCTAGATATATAATGGGAGACCAGATGAAAGAAAAAGAGATAAGAAAGGATCTAAAATCAATCACAGACGTGTTTTATTTCTCTGTAGACTGATACAGTCCATTACAAAGTAGCCAAGAGGAAAAAAAGTAATGAAATTTTTTATGGAAGGCCTGAACCCCACAAATCCCTTTGTTAAGAGGAGAAGGGAGACTGCAAAACAAATATTGTCCAACCCTTTACAATGAATCCTGCCCCCATATTTATATATTCAACCTGAAAGAAGAATAGAGAGAGAAGTAGGAAAAGTAGGTTGAAGCTCAACCACTGCTATTAATTCTTCTGGTAAAATCTGCCCCCAAATCCATCTTTATTGCATCAATCCTTGGTTCGGCACCTTGAAGGAAGAGGAAACAGAAAAACAAATCAAATTTGATCTGGTTGTTGAGGCAAGAAGATCCTGGATTAAAATCCTAAAGATGTTTCCTCTATTTTTCTTCACCTAACCTCCTCAAAATTAAAGTTTCAGACCTCCATGGCATGGGTGAGGCCAAGATATTTCCAACGGCATTAGATTTGCAATATTTTGAGCCCTGAGTTGAAATATATGCCCATTCAAAGTTTGTATCGGGTTCATACATGAGGGTGGGAAAACAACTTGAAAAATGGGTCCCCTTTTGATATGGGACACATGGAAGCCAGATTGGAACAAAAATTAGGCCTACGGGTCCGTAATTTATCTTTTGCCCTTTCCTCTGATTCCCCGCTTGTCTTGGGACACGCGACAGTCTAGCGCTCATTTATAAATCTTTTCTCTATTCACCCCTTGAATCGGTGCCATATTGACACTTGGAATTCTCCACTTACACCTTTATACTTAGCCAATTTTGAATCCCTTTTATGTCTACCTTTTGACTTTGTTTCCTTTTATGCGGGATCGTGGTTGATCCAATATTTGGCACAGGGGTGAAATATGTATAACAATAGCATGACATGAAAATCCATACTACAAACAATTTTCCATTGCTGAAAACACCAACTCAATGCAACATACAAAAAGCAATGCAATATGAGAAGGAAACAAATTTATTTAACAAGGAAAACAAGTACAAACACACATGCAAACCAACAATGGTCGAGATAGTTGTACAAATGTTTTTTTATCAACCTAAAGATCCTCAAATTTTTGTGATTGACAAAAAGGGTGGAAAATGATGCCCCTAACAAGGATACATGCAAGGGAAAATTATGAAGGACGTCAATTCCAATGATAAAGCATTGTGCACAACGAAACAGTACCAAGGAAACTAAATGTGCCCCAAAGTACCGACGAAGCAAGTATAATAGCTTTGCAAATTGTTTTAAATGAGATGATCCATGAGTCATTTAATCCATGAACACATGAAAATTCTAGCAAGTTATGGAATGAAGACCATGTGCAAGACATGAGTTTTAGCCGCTAAGAGCTTGTTTACCTATTTTTTAAAATTTTACAATTTTTAGGATTTTTGAGAGAATTTTGAAATTTTTTAGATTTTGGATGGATTTTTTTTTTTTTTTTTTTAGAATTTTGTTAGTTTGGAATATAGAATAATAAAAAAAAGTCTTTAAGGAGCAAAATAAATGCCATAAGGAGAAGAAAGAAACAACAAGTGGAAAATAATGCCCCAGCACAATGGAAAATTAACAAAATAATTATTTAATAAAAAATAATTATTTGATAGAGTGTGCAGAAGAAGTGATATTTCCTAGGAGAAATTAAATTGTCATATGGAGAAGAATTGAGTACCATATGGAAAAAAATGCCCCAGCAGGGTGAAAAATCAAAAAAAAAATATTGAAGAAAAGTAATTATTCACGGTAGGTAGAAGAAGAGTTAGAACAACAATGGTGGTCAAAACAGGCCTCCGGGAATCATGGCCGAAGAGAATGGTTTAATATACCCCACACCAAGGGGTAAATCATTATGAACAATTCATTTGTTACCAACTGCTCCTGAAATTTAACGTGAGACTGTCGATAGTGACGAGGACAATGGTGAAAGGATGAGCCCGTAGGAGACACGCCGATCGAGTTCAAGTGTACACCTGACAGGAAGACGATGGACCCTTCATGAAACTTGACCCATCCTTGTTGTTTTATGCATTTAATTCTTTATTAATGCTTTAATTAGTAGTTATATCTATGAGGAAGCGCATGTGCATGTTCAGGTACCAAGAAAGCTTGTGCGCACGCCCATATGCCACAAAAGCGTATGCACACCTGGGCACATGCCAAAATCATCTGCATGTATGCACAAGCATAAAAAACCTTAGCACACATACACCAAGTACCCACATGAATGCGCAAGTAAGGAAACCATAGCTTAAATTTCCTAAGCGCATGCACCCACTCATAAGCACTAAAGAGGGCACACATACTCAAATAGGCACGTAGTCGCCAAAAGGGAAGAAATTTCCAAAGACGAAGAACAGAAGGAAGAAGAAAGAAAATACCAAAAGTTGACACATAGAAGAAAGTGAAAATTAAATTAGGATAGAAGAAAATAGAAGAACATAGAATAAATGTTAGTGTCTAACACATGTCATGTTTTACAGAGATGGTTGGCAGCATTGTAGATGAGAGAGCGACATATTCACATAGAAGAGATGGAAGCGAGCCTACGTCGGCAAGACCATCATGATATGGAGGTGTTACTAGAGGTGGTCAACCTAGGATATGTAGCATGGATGCCATCGACCACCTTGGATCATGGCCTACTAATAGCATTGATCGAGCGATGGCATAGTAAGAGTCAATGTTTCTGACTCCTGACTGGAGAGATGACTATTACACTAGAGGATGTGTGGTAGATATTGTGCATCCCCATTACTGGATCTTTTATAAGTATAAAATTGATTTTGGGAGGATCATTGAGGCTGTCAGTGGTATATTTTGTCATGATGATATACCCCACGAGGGTATGATAGTATCTTTACATCAGTATATATAAAATCCTACTATTCACCGGGGACCTCTATATTTGATGGCTCTTATCAATGGATTCTTACTCACTAATAAGATAGGGAATTTGTTTCCACTAGGATTGATTATAGTAGTTCATGGATTATACAGTGGTGAGAGATACTATTGGGGCCAGTGCATATTGGCACATCTATATTGGGATCTACATCTGATCACCTACCACCGTCAGAAGACGATGGGGTCATATTCCTTACTGTAGATTTGGTCATGGGACCACATAGCGATTGGGTTCCCTGTAGGTGCATTGTGCACATGAGCTCTGGAGGAGCTAACACTCATGGGGTGGGTTCTTGTAGGAGATGATGTACAAGGCCACTTGGGCAGTACATACTATTATCGGTGCAAGTTTGATGAGATGTAGAAGAGAGATGTTATCTGGAGGCCCTATAGGCATATACAGTGGCCATAGGATGGGGTAGAGCTCATTTTTTTCATGGTAGAGCACTTTATTTTTGGCAGCCACAGTTACATTACTAATATATACATAGTAGATTGATGTTAGCGGTAGTTGGGTACCATTCAGGGCATTCCTCAACCAGATATTTGGTACACTAGCCACGATGTAGAGAGATGAACCATGGGGCTTCACATTTAGGTAGCCCAAGCTAGAGCTATTTTTCCACAAATGGTACCACAGGTTTGGGCTCCTACTCGACAGGTTAGAGATCTAGGTACCACACTAGATTACATGGCTTGGTATGCCATTGTGTTACCTCAAAGATTGACCATACCCAATGAGGCATGGACTGCAGGTGAGATGACACCACTAGAGATCCCTTAAAGTAGTGATGAGGGTAATGATATGGGAATAAGTGGTGTCAGGGGAGGTGATGGAGCCGATGATCCATTTAATGGACATAGACATGATGGCGAGGATGATTGGCAGGTTCCGACACATGGTCACAGGTCATGATTACAGGAGCAGGGATAAGGATAGGAACAGGGCCCTAGGCATAGATTACATGGACATGGACAGGTTCCCATAGTACCACACAGGCTGCCCCAAGCATAGGGTCTAAGATATAGCCCTCCTCACAGTCCTCTCAGAGGAGTAGAGAGTGAAGATGATAGGGGACAAGTAACTTCCTTATGGTAGCAGTTGCGGTAGGTCACAATAGTTTAGTTACGGACAGTGATAGAGAGGGACCAGGCCTGTGCTCATATACATGTCTTGACAGTAGAGCAATACTAGGCCAGAGCCCAGGTAGGTGAGGGAGAGGATGGTGCTACCCATTTTCAGTAGATACGACATATGGCCACACATATGGCCCATGTTATAGGCCTTTTACAGTAGTCCTAGGTACATGTACAATGATTGATAGCCGAGAGAGATCAGCTCTGTGCCGAGTGAGTGGTGGGGTAGGTTGATGTTGTGAGATTATCTGTAGAGGTAGCATCCTTCTGACACAAAAATGGGGTTGTGGTGACACCACGCAGACATAGAGATTTAGCGACAGCTGAGGGCAGAGTCTCTTACTACCATTCTTTATACTATGAGGTTGTTCTAGAGGGTTTGGGGGCACCTACCTATAGCCAACAGTTGAGTGGATCGGAAAGGTCAAAGAGGCCTCAGGCATTAGGTAGATCAGTTGAGAAGCCATGAGGGCAGCTGTTAGGGAAGTGAGGTGCACCGGTCATGTGTCCTCCCCCATCTTATAGGCCACGCATTCTAGTTGAGGGTTCGATTCAGACATGACTCTCCTGTATTTATTTATTGTACATGTATTTTGATATACATGCCTCTTATGAAGGCTTCAACATTTTTTCCATATGTATATGATGTACCATTTTTTATATATGTCTCTGATGAAGGATTTAGCAATTTTGATCGATGTATGTAGCATTTTTTATGTAGACCTCTGATGAAGGATTTATTAGTTATGCCCCTAACGTCCCATTTTGTATCGATGATGTATATACCCCTTGAGATAGACATTTTATACATGTATATATGGACATTTTTGATGTGGCACATTTGTCATGTAGTGATGTATTTTATTTTAACGTTTTATGCTAGTTGTATCATGATGTTATATGGTTTGATTTCCCATTTTGTATGTATCATGATGATAGTTGATGATGTATCACATGTGTTTGAATTTTATATGATATATCTATATATGACATCAATTGTATTGTTCATGTGATGCTCTAGATTAGTGGATGAGATGACATGATGATACTGGTGCGGGGGGGTAGATTTTGATGTTTACGATCCCTCTTACCCCCATTTGATGAAACAATATTTGATGATTATCTTAGCATGCATGTATGATGTATACATAGTTGTTTATTTATATATGTTGTATAGATGATGGTAGATGTGATGATAGAGATAGAGATATGATGATGTGATAATACGACTATGTACTTGCGACAAACAAACACAATCAAATGTTAACAAACCTACCAAATATACATTGTTAAACAACATGAATTAACGTAACTATGTACAATCACTTACAAGCATACAAAAACACACTTCATATGTACAAACAATATTGAACCGAATTTAAGCAAGAAAAGATGAAACTTAACAAAGTATGTCCAAGCAAAAAACTATACCAATGTACAAATAAGCAGCAACTATATAAGCAAACTATATACAGAGTTTAACTAACAAAGCAAGAAACAAGATAAAGCAAGTAAAATAAAGTTATGTTTTTGTGGTACTATTTGTTAATGTGTTTTGCGTTGTTTTTGGGAATTTTGCTAAACAATTTTCTATTGTTTTTGTGTTTTGAACCTTTTCTATTATTTTTTGTGTTTTTTGAAACAATTTTCTATTGTTTGTGTTTTGTGAAACAATTTTATATTGTCTTTGTGTTTTGTGAAATAATTTTCTATAATTTTTGTTTTTTTTTAACAATTTTCTATTGTTTTTTATTTTTTTGAAATAATTTTCTATTGTTTTTGTGTTTTTTGAAACAATTTTCTATTATTTTCGTGTTTTTTGAAACAATTTTCTATTTTTTTTTTGTGTTTTTACAACAATTTTATATTGTTTTTGTGTTTTTTTCTACATATTTGAATTTTTTGTGATTTTTCAAGGTTTTCCAAAGCTATGTGCAGGAAACCGAGAAACGTTGTTGCCCCCAGCGTTAGATGGATAATATAGAAGGGCATGTGCCATGTGTTTATAAATAGGAAGGTGAAGTGCAAAGGTGCCCCCAACATTAGATGGGGAATATACAAAGGCAATCCCTTCACTAAATTACAAGAGGAGAAATAGCCAGATCAAGGCTTGACAGGATAGGTTCACAGGGAATCTCAGATGCAAGTGTAGAACTAGCCCTAGGCTAAGTAAAAGTACCCTCCTAATGTAAGATGCTTGTGAACAATGAATCCTCCTAAGGCACTAGAAGACGGTTTTCACCAAGGTACCTATCCAAAATGCCACAATTACATGGTGTTCACATTTGCATGACCTGTTTTCTCTTTATCTTTTTCTCTTTTTTATTGTTATTTTATTTTGATCATTTTTTAGTTTTTTAGTTTTGTTACTTTTTACTCCATGTTTAAGCATAGAACCACTTAAGGTGCATGGCATTCATAGGCTTGTGGAGCTCATTTCCATTGGGAAGGGAAATTTTTTATGCTCTTGTTCCATATTTTTCCACAATAACATAAGGTCCTAGCCAATGTGGTTCAAACTTACCTTTCTTCTCTCTTACTACCCTTGTGTTGAACTAATTTTCTTTCATGACCAAATATCCAACCTCAAACTGTTGAGGTGTGATCCTTTTGTTGTAATTTTTGGAGACTCTGTTCTGATACACCTTGAGATGGTTAAGGGCATGGATGCATTTTTCATCCAAGAGTTATAATTTGTCATCCTGGGCACTCTGTAATCCTCATCTTTGTCTAGATAATCCCGAAGAGATATTCTCATGGAAGGAATCTCTATTTCCAATGGGATGATAGATTTGGTTCTAAACACTAGGGAATAGGGTGTCGCACTAGTACGAGTGTGAATGGAGGTTCTATAATCCCAGAGGGTTGGGTGAATTTTCAAATGCCAGTTGTGACCTATCTTACTCACCATCTTTTCCATGATTTGACCCAATGTTTTGTTAGTGGCTTCATATTTCCCATTACCTTGAGGATAATATGGCGTAGACCACTTGAATTTTATTTGAAATTGATGACAAATATCTTTCATTGTCTTGTTCTTAAATTATTTTTCATTGTTAGTAACTATGGCTGCAGGAATGCCATACTGGAAAATAAGGCGATTCATGATAAACTTGGATATCTGAGCACCTGTAACATAATTCAAAGGAATGGCCTCCACCCACTTTGTGAAATATTCTGTAGTTATGATGATTTGGGTATGGCCATTAGATGAGGTAGGGGTGAGTTTCCCTATCAAATCTAGTCCCCATTTAGAAAATGGCCACGAGGTTGTGATCGGTTGCAACGGTTACGATGTTGCATGGATTGAATTTCCATATTTTTGACATAGCATGCATTTCCTCACATAATTGCAGCAATATGTTTCCATAGTAGGCCAATAGTATCCTACCCTTGATAATTTATTTGTTAAAACAATTCCATTTGTATAGGCATCGCACACCCCTTCATGTACCTCTTTGATTGATTGGACTAACTATGTTACATCTAGAAAATGCAAAATATTCCCATCATAGCCACAAAAATAGAGTGTACCTCCTAAGAGGGTATAACAAGCTATCTGGCGGATAAGGATTTTTTTTGTAGTGGGAGATGTTAGCAGGAAAGGTATTGTGTTTAAGATAGGCATACCATGGGGAATAGGGACGAACAGCTTCACAAGCCAAGCAAGATTCCGACATGTCATACGCAGGCTAGCATAGATTCTTAACAAAGAATGTCATATCATTGCTCTCTAGTGGAATTTGCATTATCAAACCCATAGTTGTCATTGCATCTATGGAGTGGTTATGTGCTCTTGGAATCTGTTCGAATGTAATAAGCACAAAGTATTCTTTCAAAGTTTCCACCAGTTTCTTGTATGGGATGATATTTTCATCCTTGACTTTGTATTTGTCATTGACTTTTTTGATGATCAATTATGAGTCACCAATGACCTTGACATGGTGGATATCCCATTTGATTTCTAGTTTCATCCCAATGATGAGTGCCTCATATTCTGCAATTTTATTTTTACAAGGAAAACTAAGATAGAAAGCTTGTGGTATAGGGTCTCCTAAAGGAGCAATTAGCACCACACCTACTCCTGAACCATAAAAAGTGAAAGATCCATCAAAGTGCACTTACCACATGATATATTACTCGATATACATCAATGATGCATCTAGAAGATCCAGACTTACATGCTCTATTCCAAGTAACAATGCTTCTGCTAACTGATCGGCAAGAACTTGTCCTTTAACCAACTTTTGGTGTACATACTCAATGTCAAATATGCTCAGTAAAATTACCTAATTATCCATTCTTCTCATAAGGTTGGGTTTTGATAACAGGTACTTGAGTGGGGAAGGAATTTATAAATTGGATTCATGCAAGAATATTATTTCCAATTTAGTCAAATTTAATTTATACTCCTCCTTAGCCTATTTTTGTAAAAAAAAATAATCAGTACTTAGTCCTCGACAATTTATTTGTGAAATTGTATGGATATCCGAATATGAACCACTCCACGCATTTGAGTCAACCTTGGATATAAGCTTGGTTTTAGTATTCAATAGGTAATGGCAAAGTTTTTGGAAGGTAAAAATGACAGCCAAATAAGATTTTTCAATCTTAGGGTAGTTGAACTGATAAGAAATTAAGGTATGGCTGAGATAGTACATGGATTTCTCTTTGTGACCTAGGTCATATTGTGCGAGCAACGTGCCAATAGTAAATTGGGTAGCAAAAATATATAGTAAAAGTGGCTCATCGGGAGTTGGAGGCATGAGGATAGGTGGATTGGCTAAGTATTACTTAAGCAAGGTGAAGGCTTGTTGTTTCTTTGGTCCCCAAATAAAGGAAACATATTTCTTAAGTAGATGGGTGAATGAATGGAATTTGTTAGCCAAGTGTGAAATAAAATGGAAGATGGCTTGTATATTTCCTTACAAGTTATGTAGTTGTTTGATATTTATGGGAGAAGGAATTTCAGTAATGGTGGTAACTTTAGTTGGGTCTACCTTAATCCCCCTCCTTGATACAATGAAGTTGAGTAACTTCCATGATAATACGCCAAACAGACACTTCTTTGGATTTAATCTAACCTTATAATCACGTAGGCATTCGAAAATATGACACAAAATCTTAGGGTGATTTGGTCTCATCTTGGATTTTCCTAGGACATCATCTACATAGTCCTCCATGATGTCATGAATCATATCATGGAATATCACTGCCATTTCCCTTTGATAGATTATACCTAAAAATTTTAGGCCAAAGGGCATTACCTGATAACACAAAGTCCCCCAAGGGGTTGTGATGGTTGTCTTGTGCTGATCTTCATCTGTTATTTTGATTTAATTATAACTTGAAAATCAATCCATAAGAGATAGCATTTCATATCCTCCAGTTGATTCAACAATCATATCAATATTGGGCAACAGTAAATCATCTTTTGGACACACCTTATTGATGTCTCTAAAATTTTTACAAATCTCGATACCGATAGGTTTCTTTTATATGGGGACTATATTAGATATCCATTCTAAATAGTCAATAGGTATAATTAATCTTTTTTCTTGAATTTTTCTATCTCTTCTTTAACTAGAAGAGCCACTCGTGGATGCATTTTTCTAAGTTTCTATTTGATAGGCTTGGCATCTGCGTGCACCACTAGGTTATGCACTACCAAATTTAGATGTAAGAAAGGCATATCTTTATACAACCATGTGAATATGTCTATGAATTCTCTTAGAAGCATGGTGAACTTATTTTTCTCCCATGCCAAGAGTGAAGCTCCCAGCTTGACTATCTTTGGGTCTTCTTGTGTTCCAATATTCACATTGATGGTTTCTTCTACTAGAATTTTTGACAAATCCTCCATATGCGTAGGATCGAGAGGAAGGTTGAGATATTCTTCAAAGGGAACCTCTACGATATTTTCACCCTTAACGTGGTCATTTTTCTTATCCTTATATTTTGTTACTTGTTTTTCAGCCAGCACCTCAAAGAGGTTTTCACTCTGTGACTTGGACTTTTTCTATTTCCAAGGCTTTTCATTGGAACTTTTTCCCTCGCCTTTTCTTAATTTTTGTTGACCATGAATCTCAACTTCCTCTTCACCTTAGCATTTTCAAATAGGTCCAGTGGTATGTGACATTGTTGGTCCCATTTGACAAGCGAAGGGTAGACAAGCTCAATTGTATGTTTAGTGGGGTTTCAGGTAAAGACAGTGGTATCCATGAATAGGTTTGTGGAGGAAAGATCCTCATATTAGCTATGGTGGGAATATGTGTCATTTTCTAAATAACATGAGCTATCTTTACATTCAGAATAGGTAGTGTCTTGATCATTGGGGTGTGATCCATAGGGTCGAATGCTAATACCATATCTTTATGTTTTGAAATGTGGGAGTGCAACTAGTTCTCTTGGCCCTTTCTCATTTTTTACACATCCTAGATCCTTGTAGCCCATAAAATACATCATTCGGATAGACTTCTCATACTCATGGATTTGGTAGTACACTAGCTTAGTTTCCTCTAGAACCCAAGTTTTAGGTGGGTCCAATAATTTCTCTTAAGCAAGTAATCCCCTAGGCAAGAATGTCCTAATAGTTCATTAATGTTGAAATGATAGTTGGGTTGGCCTCTTGTTTTAGTTGAAAAAGATAGGTTTGAAACTAGGAGACCTAGTTACACATTGTATTCTCCACAACCATACTCTAGAACTTTCATCTCCCAGGAGTAAAAAGGAGAAGTGGATGAAGGAGCTTCATGGGTGCAAGAACTTAGGGATTCTGAATCTACCCGTGATTCCCATAGGCTTTGATTGAAGGGGAACAACTATATCAGTAGAGGTACATGTATATGTACTCTTACTTATAGGTTTCTACATTGAAACCTATAATTTAGCTTGAGCAATGTAAATACTTAAATTACACTAATTATCCCCTTTCCTGAAAATTGACGACATATCATCAATAATGATCACCTTCTCTTCTATCACTGTTAATTAGATACATTACACTAGTTAATTAACCCTTCTATATAACAAATAAACCAATTAACGACCTTCCATTAATTAATTCCCCTTCCTATCTAGACTAATTAATTATTATTAGTTAATTAGCTTCCTCTTCCATTAAATCAATAAATCATCATTTATTTGATTAAATTCCTCCCATATTTTAAATCATGCTAATTATTCCTCTAAAAAGCATCTATAAGTTTGCACACCTATTAATTAATTACTTTGGTTAGTTAATGGACCCCCTCAATTCCCATGGGTCACTAAAGGACAAATTAAACTCTCCTAAGGTTGACTCAATCCTCCCTAAACCTTCATTATCCACATCTAACCCAACCTCTCTATTATCCCACATGTAAAGGGATGTAGATATTCTTTGATCCATTGGGCTATATAAGGAGCCCTCCTCCTACCTTTCTACTTACACCTTGCATGTTTATAGCTAATCTATAGCCATTTTATCTTAGAACATCTTCCATTTGGGCTAATAGCCTAATTCTTGCATTTCATCCATCCGATATTTTAGGGCATATGGAGAGAATTAAAATGATCTTGTAGCCATACTTTGATGAGCCTCCATCCCCAAACCCTTGAAGATCAAACACAAAATTTGATTTTCATGGATCTTTCTAGGTTCATTTAGTGATTTTGGAGATCTAAAGAGTATAGATTCAAATGCTTAGAATATTAGTTTGAGTTCAATTTCAATTTCTAATGCATAATGTTGGTATTTAGTCTTGTTTAGCTCTTAACATGATAATTGTGTAGTTAGTTCATGTTTTTAAATGATTAAGGTGTTAGTTTCAATTCCCTTTGCATAGCTAACTAATACATTAATACATATGACATACTCATTGGGAGGGTTCCTTAGTCCCTTAGCATTGTAGTTCAATTTTTTTTGTTATTTCAACATTTAGCTAACCCTTAATATGCACATGTGTGAAATGATGTTAAAATTCTTATGATTTTGTTAATCTTACATTTGTGGAATCTTAGTTAAAGCTTTAATTTTGATGGGTTATTGTCAATTTTGAGCTAACATGTTAAAATTGAAGCTTTTTGAACTTGTTTACATCATTGGGCCGTATTTTAACGCCATCATCATGTAATGTTTTTACAGGGGGTATAGGTACACAAAACCATGCACAGGTACTATTCTCAACATGCATACACACTGTTATAGTGTTGTACCTTCCTATTGTCAGAAACCTGTCAAGCTAGCACAAGCACCCTAAAGGTAACACATATACCTTTCTACTAGTGCACATGCTTTATGTCTATATCAGTGGTGCATGAACCCTTTTTCTAGTGTAAGCATCTCTCGGCCAACGCACATGCACTTCCATAGTATTGTACCTTGTTGTTGTCAAAAACCTGTCAGGCTAGTGCAGGCACCCTAAAGGTAGCACATATACCCTTCTACTAGCACACATGCTCTGTGTCTGTATTAGTGGCGCATGCAACCTTTTGCGAGTGCAAGAATCTCTCAACTAGTGCACACACACTGTCATAGTATTGTACCTTATTGCTATCAAAAACCATGTCAAGCTAGCATAGGAACCCTAAAGTTAGCACATATACCCTTCTACTAGCAGACACGTTGTGTCTGTATTAGTGGCACATGCACCCTTTTGCTAGCGTAAGTATCTCTCGGCCAATGCACACGCACTGCCATAGATTTTGTACCTTCTGTTTTGCTTTCCGAGTGCATACATCTATTCTCTAGCATAGACACACTTATGCTAGCGTATACATCTCTCAGGTAGCGCAAGAACTCTATAGACCCACTAAGTTTACACAGAGGAGCACATACACCATAAACCTCTATAGTCATTTTTATACCCACAAAAGAATAAGGGAACCTTATACATGCCGACCTATCACCCAGTGGGTGCTGGGTGCTCACCTAAGGCATGTACGGGCATTGAGTCTCTCCTTTATGTGAGTATAGTGGGAAACATCATCTATGATAGGAACTTAAGGATAGTGAGCAGAAACAAGACATGCAATCATCATAGAGCTCAGAATGGCTTCTAGACCAATGCAGTCATTCCAGATAGAAATATACTTTAACATAATATAGGACTGAACCAAAATAGAAAGGAAAATGCATAAGGATTCATACTTATTTCATAAACATACATGAAAAAAAAACCATGAAGATATGAGGATGGACCAGAATAATTAATTATCATATTCAAATAAGTTGGTAACCTCATTACATCCATTAGATCCATTATAGAACACCACAATATGGCAAACCAAAATCATACATCATAATTGGATCTACATTCCTTATCTCTCAAAAACAAAATTTATAGTCCCAAGCCCCTTGATGCATCCTTCTCCTATATTTTATCTACCCAACTGAATACAGCTCCTCGCGGCATTTCTACAAAGCTCCACTCTCTCTATTCATCTTTCCTCCTCTCTTTTCTCTTCTTATGGGTGCTTGTATTTGTAGGCCTCTTGAACTACCAAATTTTCTTTCTGAGGCTTCAGATCCTGTCGCTTAGTGTCCAAATGTAGTCCTCCATGGGAGAATGTTCCTCCAAGTCTGAGCTCTCCACTCCTTGCCATGATGGTTTTCTAGAAGCTTCCATTACATGGCATATTCGTTCCTAAGCCAACTCTGTCACCAGGCTGGCACCTTATCCAATTATCATGTGCATAGCGTAGGTAACATGCTTTTCTCATGTATTTCCTAATACACAAAATACGGCTAAGTGCCGAGACCTTGTTCTGTTGGCATGTAACACAGTCCTTCTAAACCCTTCTAGAACCATACCTTTCATGCGTTCTTCTTGTATGCCCACCCCTCAACTTTGGCCTTGCGCGCCCATGTGCTTTTTGTACTTAGTCAATATTTTAGGGAGCCAACATCACCCCACACTTTACCTATTCTCCACCCTCAAGAACACTTCTTCAAAGAAATAATTACAATAGACTTAACGTCTTGGAAAAATAATAAGGGAATGAAGAATTAATAAGAATGAAATAATGAGGAAGTGTTCTCAATACTGTAGCAAGATAGCAAAATCTCTTTTCAAGTCAACCTCCAGCTTGTTCTAGGAATCGACTTCATTTTGTGCTCTCTAGTAGAGGTCATTGACTAGGGTGCTTACTTCCTCAAAACCCAATCCATTTCCTTGAGTGTTCAATGTTTCAACCATTCCTTCCAATTCCTTTCCAACATCCTCAAGCATATCCATCCTTCTTGTAATCTGTGGGTACAACTCCTTCAGCTGGTTTTTAATTAAACCTTGTAAGGTTTCAATACCTTCTAGCTTCTTCTCAACCTTGGTTAGGATTCTCTCTTGCTCTTCTCTATTTCCTTTGTTCTTCTCTTTGAATTCCTTGAGCTCTACCTTGTGAGTGGTGACCAGAATACTCACCAATTTATCTTTCTGTTTAATTTTCATACGTGGCTTCAGTATTATGGGTAGCAATTTTCACATTAGCAAGAACCTTGCTATACTCAGCAATGATTACTACAACCTTCAATTTATCCTCCTCTAGGCACGTTGCTACTTCTTCCACATATTCTAAGGTGAGAGGTTTCTTTTCCATGGTGAGGATGTGTGTTAAGTCTTCAAGGAACTCAAGGAAAGATCCATACTTTTGGGTGGGTGGTGCTAGGTTAAGATGCTTCAAAATAATGGTATTTGTGATGGATTTTACCTTCTTATATACTTCAAGCACCATTGCCTTTTCTTACCTTAGTTCATGCTTTAGCTACGTGCTAATTAGTTCCTCCTCCTTCAAGTTCTCGGTTCTCTCTTCTAGCTCTTCTTCCCTCTTTTCTAGCTTTGCCTTTAGAAATTTTACCCTATCATTCCTTCCAAATAACTTGGCTTGCAGTTCAACCGAGACCTTATTCAATGCATTACAGACTTTTTCATATAAAATTTGTGGAGTGCTCACCAAGGGTTGTCTCCTTTTGACTCAGGCATCTTCATTAGTGCCCCTTAGCTTACATAAAACTATGGCTCGTCGATGTGTGACTCAATTTCCCATGAAATAATTTTCCTTGTCTGAGAGTATGTACCTTCTTCATCAAACAACTTCATTGCCAAGAGTTAATCTCTGGGGACTATGCTTTGGAAGCGCGTGTGCAACACCTTGTTTGAATCATCAATGTATCTCATTCTTGGCCCCTAGATCTCCATGCACTTTCCTCCTGTGCATGTGCCCTTAGGAATAGTTATCGATAGACTGGGGCCTTCCACGTTGTCATGATATTTCCATACGCTTTCTTCCCTATCTTCATTCATCACTATATCAGAGTTGTGCTCTAATTCTTGTTCTACCTGTTAGGTTGTGGAGCCTATTTTCATGTGTGAAAGTGTTGAAGACTATACACTAAGAGTAGTGTACACTTTTCATGTATCCTCACCAGGGTTCGGGGGTTCAACCCCCGAAAAAAAAATTGGGCCTTAAAACGTGCCCGATATATCGAGAAATGTGATTTTCTCATATGGGTGGGATTTTGACCCATAGGTTTATAGGGCAGTTTTTTCCCATGGTTTTGATACCCACGATTTTGTAAAACTGCTTAAGCAGTTGTCTATTTATATGGTTTTATGCATATGATAGATATATGAAAAACATTATAGATGTGCTTTGAATTCGGGTGTGAATTCTGTAGAGTTTGTTGAGCATAGCTCCAAACAGATTTGGGTATTGTATTGAGAGAGTGGTAGCTTATAATTAAATCTAAGCAAGTGATTCTTGGTGGACGTAGCCCAAATTGAGTGAACCACATTAAATATTATCTCTTTATGTTGTGTTATTTTATTCTACACTTTTATTTGAGATCTTTAATATTTTCTACATATTAGTCTTTGCTGTTGTGATTATGTGAGGGATTATTCCGCATATTTTATCCCTTATTTCTTAACACTCCCAAGGCTTCAATGATTTTCATTGCTTATTTTTCTACCACCTCATTTACTTCATCCTTAGTGAGGCTTGGAGTCCTCTAACCCTTCATGCTAACCTCTTCACCTCCTCCCATGTCTTGGGCGCCCTCCTTCTCCTAGTTGCCCTTCCTTCACACAAAGAGATAGTCATTCTTATTTTCGTCACCTTCTTCTTTTGAATTGTGCATGCTAGAAACAAGTGGTTCTTGGTCCCCTTAAGGTTCACCTTCTTCATCATCATCCCTCTCACCCCTGTACTTTTCCAAGCTCTCTGTTTCCTCCAAATCAGCTTCCTCCATCACCTTTTGTTTCTTCCTAACTGGGGACTCCAATATAGGATATTCTAATTTCTTTTCTTTCTCCTTCATTGATTTCTCCTCTATGATAATCTTTTCTTATTCTGGCACCTCCTCTCTAACTGGGGACCTCTTCTTGTGTGTGTAAGTACTTGTTCTATCACTTGTTCCCAGGGTGCCCACCACTTGAGTATCTTAGACACATGGTGCCTTTTTCTTTATCTCTTCCATCTCCTTGTTCTTGGGTGTAGTCTTCCTTCTACCTATTAAGTCTTTAGGTATAGCTATCTTGTTCTCAAGATAAGTGCCCTTCTCAAACTTGGGCCTTATGCAAAGGTATACACGTGCCACGAATATCCCTGTAATACGAAGAGTCAGGGGTTTCATCATTTAAACTTCATGCAACATGTATTTTTCCACATACGCATGCTTATTGGGGCAGACCAACATCCTGCGCATCTCCGTGTGGTCCCGATCCATACTTCCAAGGTTAAATTTCAGCTTCTTGGATTCCTTGAACCTGTTTACTCCTGCCTAGAAGTACTGAGCAATGAAGGAAAATGGAAGTTTACACCATGGGCCCATGCTTTCATCAACCAACCTAAATCTACCAATGCATAAGTGTTGGTATACTTCTAATTCATCTTCTCCCTCTGGGAGCTTTGGAAATTGTTTTGGGATCCTCCACTCTACCCCAAACACATTCCTTAACTGCGTATACCATTTCTCAAGACATGCCTTGTGAACGGTCGTCATGCTATCACAAGTGTATTTTTTAAATCTCTTTGCAGGTGAGGGGTATTCCTCTGAGTAATCCCATACAAAATTATCTTCCGCATATGGTACTCTGATCTCTAAAAACACAATAGTTAAGAGGACATTTCTGAAAATTATCTTGTCACCCTCTTGCAAGCTTCTAATGATTTCATCTGTGATGTATGCAGACAAGTTGTAAATGGTGGCCTTTGATATCCTTCTGCAAACATTAAAACATGATTTATTCACTTTTGTCCACCTATCTTGGTCATTAAGTTTGGTTACCAGGCACGTGGCCATTCTCATCACCGGGTCTTGGATATCCACAATATCAAAGTACCTTGACCCCTTCTTGTATGCATATGCAGTGAATGTTTCTTTGATGGCTTCTTTGTCACATAGTTCATCCTTTATATCTTCTCCTTCATAGATAAGACTTGTGAATTTTGAAATCAGCTAAGGAGTTATGCGCATCTTTTGCCCCACAAAGTTAAAGTGATCTTCATGTACGTGCAACATCAACCACTGATAGAGGCACTCAAACTTCCCAAACTAGGGAAACTCATAGAGTTGTAAAAATCTCGCCTCCTCCAACTTCACTTTTACTTCATCCTATAAATGGGTAACCCTTCTAGTGTCCTCTTGTTTTTTGGGCGCACTAACTCCAGTGCCATTTGTTTTTCAGTCATGTTTGTGTGATGGTTATAGTCACTTACTGTCATGTTTCTTAAATGGGACTCCCACTTCTTTCCAAGAAAAACCCCATCTGGGTACTGCATTTCTACATACCATTCTTCATTGGTACTTATGGTGGTTGCTTGTTGTTTTCCTTTGCCCTTTCCTTTTCCCTTCTTATGTGCTACATCTGGTTTCTTGGGTGCCATTGTGTAGGTTATCTTACACTTCAACTTCTCTTGCTTTGCTTCTCTACCCTTTCCAAGCTTAGATCTCAAAATTGTGAAGAAACTCATTTTTAACTCGTGCCCTAGCTATGAAACCCTTGCTGGAATATCCCCTTCACAAGAGGGAACTTCTCCACAACTCTCTTCTACACCTGTGAACTATTTCCCAGTTGGTTTACAAGTCCAAACTGGTCACTCACGGTTAAATTTCTCCAATTTTTCTTCACACAGATCAACTCTGGAAACCCTAGTTCACAAAATTTCTTCCTTCTTCGTATTTGCAATGTAAATAATGAAGTGTCCAAATTCTATTTATATTTTTCCCACTTTTCAACATTAAATGCTACCTTGCCTACCACCATATTTAAAAACTTAATGCATCTTTTTCAAAAAAAATTGACTTTAGCACTTTAACTCACACACCCAATCCTTGCATGGACAATCCCCCATCCTTTTGATGCGTAACCAACCCATCTTGACAAGAGACTCTTGTGCATGTGTCACCAACGCTGAAGGTACTTCTGTCATGATTTTTTCTCTTGCCTACCTCATGTTTTCTTTTACGCTTTTTCCTCTCTTATACATGGATCCACAATATAGCCTTACCCTGACACCAACCATCCTTTTTCACCTTTCCTTCCATGCACTTCATTTCTTAGGGCCATCCAACCGACTTTCCAACACAATCCTTCATGGTTCTTCTTACTTTTCCCTTTCCTCTACATTATTCTACCCCACACTAAAATGATGTGTGGTCCTCTGCGCATTCATAACCTTCAAAAAGTAAAGAGATTACTGGTGCCCAAGGTGAAACACAAAACAACAACAAGAAAGGGAAACACAAGAAAATAAAATGCACTAAAGGAAATCCTAAACTAACTAGCAACACTTCCTTATTTACAAACACCGAGAAGGCTTATTTATAGTAGGGCTTTAACCTACTCCCATTAAAATGTCTTGGCTATCTCATCCCATCCGGTGCTTGTAAATGGCATGTGCCTGATTCAAGGATGTATGAGATGATGTAGGGGCCCAACCAATCGACTTTCAACTTCCCAAGATGGTGCAGAAACTTGGAATCATAAAGCAAGACCATCTTCCCAACCTCAAACTTCTTATTCTTAATGTGACGATCATGCCATGCCTTTTTTTTTTTCTTTTTCAATCCTCTACCTCCACCTCGCTAATGATCATCTCTCATCCAACTGCATTAATTTTTATATTCTTTCCTCCAATGCTTGTTCATCATATAATCCTCCTCTGTGTGCTATACATAGAGAAGGTAACATGAATTCAACTAGTAGGATAGCCTCCATGCCAAACACCAATTGGAATGGTGTGGCTTTATTCAATCTCTTATAGGTTGTCCTATATGCCCAAAGAATGGTTGATACTTTTTCATCCCAATCCTATCTACCAACATCATAGATCTTAGTCAACGTGTGACTAAGCATTTTGTTAAATGCCTCTGTGCTTCCATTTTCTTGTGGATGGTAAGGGGTGGTCTTGTGATGAGCCACCATGAATCCTACTAATAGAATCCTTACTATCTCATTCAAGAAATGTGTACCCCTGTCACTAGTCAAACTCAAAGGGCATCCATGCCTTATAATAATGTTTTCCCATATGAACCTTGCTGTAGTATCTGCTATAAAATCCTTAGTGGGTGCTGCTTTTACCCACCTTGTCAAGTAATTTGTGTAAGTGATTATATTTCATGATCCATTCCTACGTATAGCTAGTGCAATAGGGCCTATGAATTCTATAACCCATTTTTCAAATGGCTCGGCTCTAGGAATAGGGTGCAAAGGCATTTCATCTCTTAGGCCTATTTTTCCAATACGCTGACAATGGTTACATGCCTTGCAATATTCCTTACAGTCTTGACATAGGGTCTCCCACCATAATCTGGCCATTAATATCTTGATTGCAATGGTGTTGCCTATATAGTGTCCACCTGCACTACCTCCATGCGCTTCTTCTATTATGGCTAGGTGCTCATGTTCTAGCACACACCGGTGTAGAATCTCATCACGTCATAGTTTGTATAAATCCCCACTAATCAACATGTAGGGCATGGATCATATAGCTAACCACTTTTTATCCAATGCCTTCATCCCTTCCGGTGCTACATTGTCTTGAGAAATACTGCAATATCTTCTAAGTCTGAGGGTGCACACCGCAACCTAAATAGTTGTGCATCTAGCATAGTATTCTCAATTCTTTTTGCATCCTCCCCTGAATCGATTCTAGACAAATTATCAGGTCTAGATTATTTTTTCCTGGTTTGACAACCACTGTGAACTCGAATTATTTGAATAATAGTACCCACCAACATATGTGCCCTTGTAGAATAGGCTTGTTCACTAAATATTTCAATGTCATATGGTCAGTGTAAAATATAAATGGACTTGCTAGAAAATATTGTCTGAACTTGTGAAGCACATAGATCATTGACAATTCCTCGCGCTCAGTTGAAGTATAATTCTATTCTGCTGATGTTAACTTCCTGCTTGCAAAGCATAAAGGATGATCAATAATCCCTTCACCATGTTGTGCAAGTATTGCTACAATGGCAGTCCCTAAGGCATCAACATGAACGTGGAAGGGCTTATCCAAAGAGGAGAATCATAGTATGGGCGCGGTGACAAGTCTATCCTTTAAAGTGTCAAATGCCTTCTACTGCACCTCTCCCCAAATAAAGGCACTTTTATGTCTAAGAAACTCTTCTAAAGGCATGGAAAACTTGGCATATCCCTTGATTAACTTCTTGTAGTTCCCCATATGCCCAAGAAATTTGTGCACTACGCTTTGACTAGTAGGCTCCCTCGATCCCACAATTACTACAATTTTTGCAAGATCTACTAGTAGGCCTTCCTTACATATGACATGTCCCAATAATGTTCCAAATGGAGTAGAAAAGACACATTTCTTGATATTGAGGGATATCCTAAACTTCCAACACCTTTCAAACATTAACCTTAAGTTGTGACAATGGTCCCTCACTAGCCCATATACTCTCCAATCATCCAGGTAGACTTGAAGAAATTTATGGATGAAGTCCTGGAAATCTTGTACCACAATGTGCGAGAATATAGCAGGCACATTCTTCAACCCAAAAGGCATGACTGTATAGGCAAAAATTCCCCACTCGGTGGTAAAATTCATCTTCCTCTGGTCCTCCTTCACGATCCTTACCTGGTGATAGCCTGAGATTCCATCTGTGAAAGAGTAGACCTCAGGTCTTGCCACTCCTTCTAAGATCTCCTTCGAAAATTTGTATAAATCCTGATACCGATAGGTTTCTTTTGTACAGGAACTATATTCGATATCCATTCTGAATATTCAATAGGTCTAATGAATCTTGTTTCTTGCAATCTTTCTATCTCTTTTTTAACTAGAAGAGCCACTCATGGATGCATTTTTCTAAATTTTTGTTTGATGGGCTTGGCATCTATGTGCACCACTAGGTTATGCACTACCAAATTTAGATGCAATCCAGCCATATATTTATACAACCATATTAAAATGTCTATGAATTCTCTTAGAAGTATGGTGAATGTCTTTTGCTCCCATGCCAAAATTGAAGCTCCCATCTTGACTATCTTTGGGTCTTCTTTTGTTCCAATATTCACATTGATGGTTTCTTCTACTAGAATTTTTGACAAATCCTCCATATGAGTAGGATCAGGAGGAAGGTTGAGATATTCTTCAAAGGGAACCTCTACGATATTTTCACCCTTAGCATGGTCATTTTTCTTATCCTTATACTTTGTTACTTGTTTGTCAGCCAACGCCTCAAAGAGGTTTTCACTCTATGACTTGGACTTTTGCTTTTTCCAAGGATTTTCATTTGAACTTTTTCCCTCTCCTTTTCTTAATTTTTGTTGACCATGAATCTCAACTTCCTCTTCACCTTAGCATTTTCAAATAGGTCCAGTGGTATGTGACATTGTTGGTCCCATTTGACAAGCGAAGGGTAGACAAGCTCAATTGTATGTTTAGTGGGGTTTCAGGTAAAGACAGTGGTATCCATGAATAGGTTTGTGGAGGAAAGATCCTCATATTAGCTATGGTGGGAATATGTGTCATTTTCTAAATAACCATGAGCTATCTTTACATTCAGAATAGGTAGTGTCTTGATCATTGGGGTGTGATCCATAGGGTCGAATGCTAATACCATATCTTTATGTTTTGAAATGTGGGAGTGCAACTAGTTCTCTTGGCCCTTTCTCATTTTTTACACAATCCTAGACCATTGTAGCCCATAAAATAAATCATTCAGATAGACTTCTCATACTCATGGATTTGGTAGCAGGTTAGCTAAGTTTCCTTTAGAACCCAAGTTTTAGGTGGGTCCAACAATTTCTCTTAAGCAAGTAATCCCCTAGGCAAGAATGTCCTAATAGTTCATTCATCCCTGGTCCACCTGAAATGATAGTTGGGACGGCCTCTTGTTTTAGGTGACAAAGATAGGTTTGAAACTAGGAGACCTAGTTGCACATTGTATTCTCCATAACCATACTCTAGAACTTTCATCTCCAAGGAATAAAAAGGAGAAGTGGATGAAGGAGCTTCATGGGTGCAAGAACTTAGGGATTCTGAATCTACCCGTGATTCCCATAGGCTTTGATTGAAGGGGAACAACTATATCAGTAGAGGTACATGTATATGTACTCTTACTTATAGGTTTCTACATTGAAACCTATAATTTAGCTTGAGCAATGTAAATACTTAAATTACACTAATTATCCCCTTTCCTGAAAATTGACGACATATCATCAATAATGATCACCTTCTCTTCTATCACTGTTAATTAGATACACTTACACTAGTTAATTAACCCTTCTATCATAACAAATAAACCAATTAACGACCTTCCCATTAATTAATTCCCCTTCCTATCTAGACTAATTAATTATTATTAGTTAATTAGCTTCCTCTTCCATTAAATCAATAAATCATCATTTATTTGATTAAATTCCTCCCATATTTTAAATCATGCTAATTATTCCTCTAAAAAGCATCTATAAGTTTGCACACCTATTAATTAATTACTTTGGTTAGTTAATGGACCCCCTCAATTCCCATGGGTCACTAAAGGACAAATTAAACTCTCCTAAGGTTGACTCAATCCTCCCTAAACCTTCATTATCCACATCTAACCCAACCTCTCTATTATCCCACATGTAAAGGGATGTAGATATTCTTTGATCCATTGGGCTATATAAGGAGCCCTCCTCCTACCTTTCTACTTACACCTTGCATGTTTATAGCTAATCTATAGCCATTTTATCTTAGAACATCTTCCATTTGGGCTAATAGCCTAATTCTTGCATTTCATCCATCCGATATTTTAGGGCATATGGAGAGAATTAAAATGATCTTGTAGCCATACTTTGATGAGCCCTCCATCCCCAAACCCTTGAAGATCAAACACAAAATTTGATTTTCATGGATCTTTCTAGGTTCATTTAGTGATTTTGGAGATCTAAAGAGTATAGATTCAAATGCTTAGAATATTAGTTTGAGTTCAATTTCAATTTCTAATGCATAATGTTGGTATTTAGTCTTGTTTAGCTCTTAACATGATAATTGTGTAGTTAGTTCATGTTTTTAAATGATTAAGGTGTTAGTTTCAATTCCCTTTGCATAGCTAACTAATACATTAATACATATGACATACTCATTGGGAGGGTTCCTTAGTCCCTTAGCATTGTAGTTCAATTTTTTTTGTTATTTCAACATTTAGCTAACCCTTAATATGCACATGTGTGAAATGATGTTAAAATTCTTATGATTTTGTTAATCTTACATTTGTGGAATCTTAGTTAAAGCTTTAATTTTGATGGGTTATTGTCAATTTTGAGCTAACATGTTAAAATTGAAGCTTTTTGAACTTGTTTACATCATTGGGCCGTATTTTAACGCCATCATCATGTAATGTTTTTACAGGGGGTATAGGTACACAAAACCATGCACAGGTACTATTCTCAACATGCATACACACTGTTATAGTGTTGTACCTTCCTATTGTCAGAAACCTTTCAGGCTAGCAAAAGCACCCTAAAGGTAACACATATACCTTTCTACTAGTGCACATGCTTTATGTCTATATCAATGGTGCATGAACCCTTTTTCTAGCTTAAGCATCTCTCAGCCAATGCACATGCACTTCCATAGTATTGTACCTTTTTGTTGTCAAAAACCTGTCAGGCTAGTGCAGGCACCCTAAAGGTAGCACATATACCCTTCTTCTAATGCACATGCTCTGTGTCTATATTAGTGGCGCATGCAACCTTTTGCGAGTGCAAGAATCTCTCAACTAGTGCACACACACTGTCATAGTATTGTACCTTATTGCTATCAAAACCATGTCAAGCTAGCATAAGAACCCTAAAGGTAGCGCATATACCCTTCTACTAGAACACACATTGTGTCTGTATTAGTGGTGCATGCACCCTTTTGCTAGCGTAAGTATCTATCGGCCAACACAAACGCATTGTCATGGCTTTTGTACCTTTTGTTTTACTTCTCAGGCATGTACATCTATTCCCTAGCACGGACACACTTATGCTAGCGTATACATCTCTCAGGTAGCGCAAGAACTCTATAGATCCACTAAGTTTACACAGAGGAGCACATACACCATAAACCTCTATAGTCATTTTTATACCCACAAAAGAATAAGGGAACCTTATACATGCCGACCTATCACCCAGTGGGTGCTGGGTGCTCACCTAAGGCATGTACGGGCATTGAGTCTCTCCTTTATGTGAGTATAGTGGGGAAACATCATCTATGATAGGAACTTAAGGGTAGTGAGCAGAAACAAGACATGCAATCATCATAGAGCTCAGAATGGCTTCTAGACCAATGCAGTCATTCCAGATAGAAATATACTTTAACATAATATAGGACTGAACCAAAACAGAAAGGAAAATGCATAAGGATTCATACTTATTTCATAAACATACATGAAAAAAAACCATGAAGATATGAGGATGGACTAGAATAATTAATGATCATATTCAAATAAGTTGGTAACCTCATTACATCCATTAGATCCATTATAGAACACCACAATATGGCAAACCAAAATCATACATCATAATTGGATCTACATTCCTTATCTCTCAAAAACAAAATTTATAGTCCCAAGCCCCTTGATGCATCCTTCTCCTATATTTTATCTACCCAACTGAATACAGCTCCTCGCGGCATTTCTACAAAGCTCCACTCTCTCTATTCATCTTTCCTCCTCTCTTTTCTCTTCTTATGGGTGCTTGTATTTGTAGGCCTCTTGAACTACCAAATTTTCTTTCTGAGGCTTCAGATCCATCGCTTAGTGTCCAAATATAGTCCTCCATGGGAGAATGTTCCTCCAAGTCTGAGCTCTCCACTCCTTGCCATGATGGTTTTCTAGAAGCTTCCATTACATGGCATATTTGTTCCTAAGCCAACATGTCACCAGGCTGGCACCTTATCCAATTATCATGCATAGGTAGGTCATGCTTTTCTCATGTATTTCCTAATACACCAAATACGGCTAAGTGCCGAGACCTTGTTTTGTTAGCATGTAACACGGTCCTTCTAAACCCTCCTAGAACCTTGCTTACGCATGTTGTTCTTGCGCGTCCACCCCTCAACTTAGGCCTTACGTGTCCATATGCATTTTTGTACTTAGTCAATATTTTAGGGTCCCAAAAACCATGCGCACATGCCTAAATAGGCGTGCGTACACCTTGAAGGTTTTTAGGTGTCTCTGTTTGATCCATATTTATTACTATAATTTTTATTGCTCCTAGTTTGGGTCATATCTCTTGGCTTGTTGACCCATTTTCAGAACTTGAATAGACATCGAAAAGAACACAAAGCAAAATTTGTGAGGGAAGTTGCAAAAGTAATACACCACTGGTATCATTAATTCTATCATAAAACTCCCAAAATTCCCCAGAGACCTCTGAAAATGCAAATTACTAAAAACCATTGAAAAACTGCTAAAAATAGAATTCTGGAATTTTATGATTTTCTTGGTTTTCTAACTTTTTGTAGGGTTTTAACAATGGTTTGCATGTTTCTTTTCCCTTTTTTTTCATACTAAATTAGTTAAATTTTTTGCATCATTATTTGTGAAGGTTTGAAATGCGTATGCTCTTCCCTCTCGCCTTTCTAGATGATATTGGGAATTATAAACGTTTCACTAACTTCTTCATACTTGAAAAATGATCCAATTAGCTTTCAAAGTTAGTTAAAAAGAACTTATGTTCACAAATTACTTAATTATTTACTATTTCTTACAAAATTTTAGTGATATACCTTGTTGTGTATGCTCTTTCCTTGCATCTTAGGACAATATGGGAAATCAAAAGAAACATATTATCTCCTTTATATGACATATTGGAGAATTACTAATCTTGGTATATAGGACCAAAAATGTTGGTCAAAGAAAGGAGGATTCAAAATAGTTGCCAAAAGGTGTTCAAGAAAACCACATCAAATTAAACAAGATAGAAAAACACCACAAACATCACACTGTATTTACAGGTTTGGATAAGGGTATGCCCCATCCTCTTAAAACTAGGAAATAACCCCTTTATCATAAGCCTTAAGCTACAAAAATTAGGGTGGTCCTAGGAACCCAAAAGTATTCCACATAAGAGGGAACCTTGTGGACAAAACAGGAAGTGCTCTGCACAACCTACTTGACTAGTATTACCATTTGTGAGATTTAGCGTCAAATTTATATGTATCGCAACCCCAGTGAGTGTACACGATGGACACATTTATTTTCCCCTATTCTTGAAGTGGGTAAAGTAAAGCTGAGATACTCTAATAATTAGTCAGTGTGACTTTTCTTGGAAAATCAAGCTCACTCTTAGATACCTTTTGACACCTAGTTAAGTAAACCACCTAAGAAGGCCATTCAGTATTTGGAGCCAAATTGACCAAATTGTTGCTGTAAAGAGATATCATTCATCATGAAACATGTGAAGCATTACTTTTTCTTAGTCTTTCACTTTCCCTAAGCAAGGAGAAACTCTACTGAAGTGAGGCCAACATTTTTCTTCCTCAGTTGTACTACTTCATTTTATTTTGACACTTTGTTGATCAAAAGAGGAGTGACCACACATGTGTTGCCAACTGATGGTGTCACCACTTTTATGTTTGTTTACACTCATCCATTTTTTCAGTTGGGTTGTTAAACATCTAAAGTGTTTGGGCACATACTCGTATCATTGGTAACCAGTTGATCTTGATACCCAAGTCAAGATCGTCATCATAGTTAGGCTTGATTCATCACTTGATTTTATTTTGAGGTGTTATCTTGCATGTATCGTATCATCATAATTTTAATACTTACATCTTCTTTCTTGCAAACTTGACCTAAGTGTCTAGATTGTAATGTTATGCTACACGCATTATAACAATTCCTTGGTATACTCTAGCCTTAGTTTTCCTTCAAACATTACCTTGATTTTGAAAAGTGTTGTTGTTACCTTTGTGTGCATCATAATAATATTATTTTGATACTCATACCTTACTTTTCTATAAAATTTGGTTAACATATCTTAGTGGTATGTTGATTCGTTCATGTTTATAACTTATACTTTTTGAGATTTAGGTCTTGATTGGATCTAAAATCACTTTTTAGTATACCTTTCTTGGAAATCGTATCAACCTTTTGTTATTACTTTTGTCTTGTTCATTTTTGAACTTGGCATAAATGGTGACATTTTTTTGATCATCTTACGTGTCAAACTATTAATTGATCGACACTTAGGAAGTACTCCATTTGACTAATTAGTTTACTAACAACTTTGCATGATTGTGTCTCATTTTTCACATCAACTTATTCATTTTGGACAATCACTTTGATCCATTGATTCTTTATCATTCATTATTCTTTGGTAATTAATTTGGATTTGTGTTTTGAACTTACGTGATTGTTATTTTTGTTTATCCTCCCTATAAACTCATTTCTAGGGCAATCCTTTGGGTCTTTGATCCTCTTGAAGTTCTTGTTTTTGCCTAAATTCATGGTCATTTTTGAACATATCTTTCAAACTTTGACAATAACATTTCCTATCACGCAACTTTTTCATCAAACAAACATTGGAAATTTTTTCTTTTTATCCTTTATGTTGCTAAAATTTTGATCAATCCTTTGACATTTACACATCCAAACTTGTTGTCCAAACCTTTTTGGATTATCAATCTTGAGTCATCACGATGTATGTTTTCCTTAGCTTCCCTTTTGGAAAATCACAAAAGCATCCCCATATTTACAAAATGTCTAGTTGGATGTCGTTATGTTTCCCAAATTAACATGAAACATTCTTCACTTTGAAGAAGTTTGATCATACAATCTAGGTCTAGACATTTGAACCCAATACACGCTGAAAATGATTGATTATCGTAAGGTCCCTTATATATATGACAATAAGGAATCAAATTTTTGGTATTCACATCAAAAGATGCCCATCACGACAAACCTTGTTTGGTTCTTTGCACTAGAGAACCCAATCAGCTAACATGTTCCCCACCTTCATCTCATAGTTGGTTGTATGGTTGGACACTTTTGATCCAAATTATTGGGTTCCCCCACTCTTCTTTTGATTATAATCTAAAAATTTCCTCTTCTTCTCAGGATTCCAATACAAATATTTCCTCTGATTCTTGTGATGATTCAGATCCAAACTACTATTCAAATTCATCTAATTTGACTCCTAATTCATAATTCTCCCCTTCTTTGTAGGACCTCATTCATCATACTTCTACTATGATTCTTGAGTTTCCCATTTCTTTATAGGACCTCCATTATCATTCATCCAATTTGACTCCTAAGTCGCGGTCCTCCCCTTCTTCATAGGACATTCTTTATAAAAAAATATAATGTGATTCTTCAATCATGGTCCTCCCCTTCTTCCTAGGACCTCTTTTATCACTCACCTCAAAAAAACCTTCCTCCTTTGAAGTTTCGTGAGACTTAAAGTACTTCTATTCAATCATATAATTTGACTCATACATCACAATCTATGGAATTTTTGATACGAAATCCTCATATTCTTCCTCCATGATGTTGTCTTATAGGGAAACCTATACCAACCAATTCTAAATCCACATCTTCTTCTACTCACGAGACATCTAGCCCTAATTCTACTTCGTCTCTTGAGTCATCCTCTTCTATAAATCATCATCAAACATCTTCTAATTCTTCCACATCATTTGGACCTTTTTATTCCAATCAAACCCTTGTGGTTGATTGACAACCCATACCGATTGATTTCTTTCAGAACGAATGAGTAATCATGGCCTTTATAGGGGCACATGAAGATATCCCTCTAACAACTTATGAGTAAGGATTCTTTTTAGACTTTAATGCATTCACGTATTGTGGGGAAAAGGATGATTCCTTTTATCAAGAAACAGAGGAAGATCCTAAGAGCATGTAACTTTATTCTCCCTTTCTTATTACATCCTCACATTCTTCATTCTGTGATGAACTTCCTGAGTCTAGTATTGATCTATGGTTCATCTTCTCATCAACCAACTCTTCTTTACATATCACAATTCCTTAATCACAATCACACTTTGTGTCATCACCAAGTATCCCATCACCTTATTCTATATATGGGCCACCTCTAAGTATGCCTTCATCATCTACTTGTGGGTCTCCTCCAAGTAGCCCACTTCCTTCTATTATGGGGCCATGTCTAACTAGCCCCTTGTCTTCTATATATTGGACACCTCTAGGTAGCCCCTCATCTTCTATTCTTGGACTACCTCCTATTATCCCTTCTTCCTCTATATTGGGGCCACATCCAAGTATCCTTCCATATTTTGTCTATGGCTCACCTCCTAGAAGCCCATCTTATTCAATTCTTGGATCATATCCTTTTCGTCCATCATATTATTCTTCTACCAATGATTGGTTTAATCACATCATCATTTCTCACATCAATTCTAAACATCCACATTCTTCTCCCACTTCCCAGGATTAGAAAAGTCAAGCATTAGCTTATAAGAAACCTAGACAAGTTTTTTACCAAGGTAAGACCAAAACACCGAAGAGCTCCAAATCTCCAAATAACTCAAATGATTATAAAATTCAAAATAAAATGTGATTACAGAATGCACACCAACATACCCATCAAGTATGGCAAAAAGTGTAGAAACCTATGGATATGGATCTAAAGACCCCACATATGAAACTCGTGTTTTAAAACAAACCACAATCATTTGTTGAGTGTGAGCTCACCACGATCATCAAGATCAAGGATAATATTACACTTGACATATAAACATGTTTAGTCTCTCTTATCAAATAAATTACGAACATCATTGTTGGACATGTTTCATTCCAATAATCATCAAAAAATTAAAAAAAATCATAAAATAGTTCAAAAATACAAAAAAAAGAGAACACATTAAAACATTACAAAAACAAAATCAAAGGTACAAAGATCAAAAATTGCAATCAGGTATTGCGTACACATGGATGTTCTTTCTTCCCTTTCTTTCATATTCCTCTACAAATCATCCACCATTTTCATCCCTTCGATGATATTTTGGTTAGATTATTTTGTACACATTTTGTGACATTTATCTATATGGTATCTATTTGACCTTGGTCTTCCATAACCTTGGTAAATTAAAGAACGTCTGACCTCTTAGAGATCCTATGACTATCTACATATAATAAACTTGTTGGGAAGAATTTTTGGGCGTATTTGTTGACACTAGAAAATTTCATAATCACAATCACTTCCACATCCTTCCATCAAGCCATCAGTGGTTCTTAACCCCTTGTCAAACAAGAGAGCTGAAATAATTTTTCAGAAAGAAAAAGAATCAAAATCAATCAATCGAAAAGAAAAAGCTGAAAGAAAAAGAAAAATGATATATAACTCTCTCTTGGAGTATTTCCAATAATCTCTACCGAGGCTATGGATGTCTAACTAGAATTAGATAAATGTTGTGATTAGAATCAAATACATCTCCATCGGGGATATGGACATGTGGCTGACAACGGAGTAATGTACGGCTCTCCTTCCATAATCCATTCACAAATCACCTTTCAAACTAAATCATTCCTACACCTTGGCTAGTGTCTTCACATATTTTCCATCAACTCTTTCCTTCAAGAGGTAATTCATTTCTAGGTGCACACATGGGATCTTGATGAGTAAACAGGATTAATATGTTATCAAGCGTTACTTTTTGGACCTTGTTCAAACTCTTACTTTAGCGCATGTCTTGTCTTATGATTTTTTCCTTGGGCTAATCACTTTTTCATTGAATGCCTTCTAAATATTTTCATAACATCCTCTGTTCTTTGAAAAAAATTTATAACATCCATGTGTATCAGATGCCATCTTTTCCGTGTTTGCAGACACTTTTTTCCCCTTATAATAAAACAATTTTCTACTTCTTTTCTCTCATGTGTTTATTGGTCAACTTACACTAGGGGCATCCTTTCTCCCTCATGATTGAACCTAATTTATATTGGCCTTGATCCCCCTTTAATGTGTGAATATTTTTCCTCTAAATACTCCCACCTAATCACTAGGTAATTTTCACATCTTCACTTTCTTGCACATACTCATGGAATTATGCCCTTGTACATCTCATCTATCACTGAGGGAATCCACGCTTCTTTGTCTTCCTGTACATAGTTTCAAAAAACTTTCAAAATCATAAACATTCAAATATGTTTCTAAAAAATCAAAAACAATAAAAATCATCCTACAAAACATCACTTTTTGGTTCTCGCATGTTCTTGTGCGTGACTCACAGATCATCTTGATCTACCTCCATCAACAAAGATGGTTTTCTTACTATGTCTGTACTCTGGGGCACAATGAGTTGTTTGGTATTGTTTTATAGTGTACGATTTATTTTCATAGGACCCAAGTGTCCTCTGGTATTTCCCTTACATGTATCCTTTCTTGGGGCTCCATCTTTTAACCCTTTTTGTTAATTCACATAGGTTAGAATCAAAGCTTGATAACAAAAACATTGCATTATCTTTCTCTTTTAAGTTAGCTTTTTTACTTTCTCGTATTGTATTGCATTATGTATGTTGTAAGGAGTTAGGAATATTTTACTTTCTTGTATTGCACTACATTTTGTATGTTTCATGGAGTTGGTGTTTTCAGCAATGGAAAATTGTTCGTTGTATGTCTTTTCATTTCATTCTACTTTTGTCGTATGCTTAAATTTTTAATAAGCACCGATGATGTAGATCCTTGCCAATATGATGACACTAAGGTTGTTTCAATACAGTGGGTGAAATCTTGCTCTTTTCTTTCCATCTTCATTCCTCTTCTACATCATTTTCATATCAACACTATTCTTTTGATTCACTTGGAGAATCCTACCCTTACCCATTATTCTATCCATTTTGCTCACCTTTGTTGATCGTCGATCACCTTCTTTCATCACCCCATCGACACTCAAGGGGGAATCTCTCACTTCTACTAATTTTTCTTCTAGTAAATAGTTTTGAATTCAAGTTGTATCTATCTGATTTAGGATTTTTGTCAATTCTAGAGGGTATCTTGAACGTATATGATTAGAAATTGTCAGCATTTTATTAATAATTTATCATGATCTTTTGTGTTTAGGTTCTCAAAGTTTGTGTGAAATCTTGTGTTCTTGGGCTTCCATGAATGTAAATATTCTTGTTCAAGGAGTGCTTTTAGTTGTGTGATCTCTATTTTGCATCTAGAACAACTACCTACAGCATTTGTTAAGGTTCATTTAAGGATTTTGTATAATCAACTTTATCCTACTTAATCTCCCATCAATACATCAAAATCATAATCAATAACCATTTGATCCATCTAAATTACCCATGCTTGCCCTCTTTGTACACAAATTCTAAGGAAATTTTTTATTTTTTTCCATCCTTTAAAAAAAAATATACATAAGAAAGTTGGAATTATCACTGTCTTTAGTAACCTAAGCCTTGTTTAGGACACATCTACATTTTCTAGTGTGACAACTCGTGAGAGTTATATAATGTCTGCATTGACCATGTATTCTTGAGGTTACCTCTTCAAATACCTAAGAGAGAGAGAGTATAAAATATTTCTATCTCGTCCATTCTTCTCACAAATACAAGTTACAAAATGGGTCCTCTCACCCTTCTTGCAGATGTAGACACCAAAATTGGGTCACACTCCCCTTGTTCCCCTTTTGAATAGCTAACTTAAACACTTTTACCTAACCATGACCCTTACATCACACATTAATATTAATTTAATCACTTTAATTAAATCAATACTCATCCTCACTTTATTCATTATTTAATTAGCATAATTAAACCAATTTCCACCTCACCCTGTCACCTCATCTAGACACCTCATTATAAACCTATTTTTAGTATTTATCTACTCACCATAGCTAACTAATACTTAGTTCAACCCTAAAAATAAATGCATATTATTCCTCTAACCAAATTCCCACTCATTAAAAGATAACGTCCATTTTGATCTGTGATAAATGGACAAACCTGGCCCAAAAGATTGCAAGATCTATCATTTTTAATAAACATAGGGAATCTCACCTTAATCGATGTTGGTCATCCTAAAACTGACATCGGTCAACCAAGAACCATCGTCAATTACCATATAACCATTTTAGTAACCTTGTTTGAGAGGTTGACTGCATTCTCTAATTTGGGAGTGAAAAGAGATCTACATGCAAGCAAGAACCAGAGCTCTTTCGCACATCCAAGCAGCCATATCTAGCATCAAGACAGATCTAAAGGTATTGCTCTCATGGTAGCATTCCGGGAAGCACCATCACAGCACCAAGCTCCATCCCACTGATCAATAATCACCACCACCCAGCCATTGGACATGCAACATCAGTAAGTGCATTTATCACCTATGTCATTTTATCCTTCTTCTATTTTAAAGGTTTTTTTCATCTTTGTTATCATTTTCTATTAGCATCTCCATTGACCCACCATTCACTGTCCTACAAACTCAACCCTTCACCACCACACCATTATATCATCTATACACGACCTTTATACATCTCTTAGTGTTCCTAAGATCCCCACAGACCTCACCATTCCCCTTTTCATCCCTTTCTAACCTTAGACCAATTTCCACAATCAGATCTTATTGAATTCCTATCATCCCGACCGTACCGATGTTGGTTATCCATGACCGTCATCAGTTATATCTAACCTATACCGGTCTCTGTACTTGGTCATCCTATCAATAACAGAACCTAAGAATCTTCACCCAAACAACCTAAGTGACCCAGAATCTAACCCTAACCAGTACCATAACCTTGACCAACTCCCCCCCTCCATATCTGATTATAACCTAGCCTATTATATTTGATTTTCTTATTGTATTTAAATGAGATACCTAAATCATATCAACTATAGTAGGAATTTGTTTACTTACATTATTTCTTGCATTAAGTTGTATTAAATAGTGGATTGACAGCCATCTAGGAAGTATCGTACTTCCCAAATCTAGCACACGTTAGGCAGTCCACTATCATATATTGTTTATCTATCTTTTGTGGTCTTGTTTTCTATTCCAGGTAGTTCCTCCTAGCCAAAAGGAATCTCTCACAATCAGAATTGGATCGAGAAGTCAGAATTCACACACAAACTTTAAAGCAACCATCCCAACAAGTATTCCTCCTTGGCCCACACCCTTATCTGTTTTATCTAAAAACTTAAAGAAAATAGTGAAACATTTTGGCACACCCAGTGGGACCCTCTCTTGGGTTCATTGCATTTTTCTTCATATATGGAAAATGTTTTTGTGTGTTTCTTTCATTTCAAAAATTACACATTTAATCTTCTCCCTAGTAATACTCCTTTCTTCTAATTGTCTAAATGATATTTGTCATTTGGGGCTTAAAATGAACCAATTATCCTTTCTTGTATTGCATTAGTGAAAAATCATCCCTCTTCATGTTCATCATTTGCTACATCGAATTTCATATTTCAATTTGGGTATTAAAACACTTGCATTGAATTCTTATTTTTTGCATTTTAGCTCACATTAAAAATGAGGGAAACCTATACGCTAGAATTCATGCTCAAATGATGGTTGACATAATTGAACCATAAATAGCACTTGCTTCTCTCTCTTTCTCTTGCCAAACTACAGAAAAATTTAAATATACACACCTTAAACGACATATTACCTAGGAATGTTTGTCAACGATCACACGATCAGAGGGTTGACAAGTAATCCCCAACTAGTTCTCTGTCCAATACCCCATCAAAGGAAGGACCGTCCCCGCCATGACATAACCTGAAACCTCACCCACTATATTTCATTTTTGTAGGATGCCTTCCCAACCAAAAACTTTATTATGAATTAATGTGTCAGTCATAAATAGCATAAGCTACAAAAAATGTAAAATTCACTTTTAGGACTACGTGTTTTCATAGCTTTATTCTTGAATTGTGTTTTGAGGTAAGAGGATACATTTTCTTCATCTTTCTTTTTCCTTTCACACTCTACCATCATAGTTGGAGTATTCTAACTTTCTCTGAGTGTGTTTGGACCTCATCCTATCATATACAGGATCTTGGGTTGATTCTTCATACAATCTAAATTCACAACACCTCATTTTTCTTTATTTTTCAGATTTCACAGTCACCGACATCGGTTTACATCTCTTGAACAATGTTTTTAAAAGTTATGAAATTACCATCACTATGTCCTTTAATGCAATGGTAATTATAGTAGTCATGCTCTTTATACCATGTGGGTATAGGACAAGCGGGGATGAAACCTGTATGAGTTTTTATGGGAGGAAGTGTAATTTTCACATCTTCAAAAATCCATTCCCTAATCATAAACCATTGTCTAATCAAAATAGTGAACCTTCATCCACTGACAACACCATCCGTGAGGTTCATGCATTTTTTGATATCACAACTTTTCCTCAAAACCAACCTACTTCATCTACTAAGGAAATCTTGGCACAAATTCCTCCACCCACATAGGAGTATACCTCTTCTACTCCTACACCCACAGAGGATTCCCCCTCTTCTACCCTTACTCTCATGGAGTAATCCACACTTTCTAATGATGTTGTGTTATTGTCTACTTCCCAACCTTCTGAACCATCAACACTTGTTATTCTCCCATCCACAAGAGAATCATCATCATCTTCTCCTCCACTGAGAGAGAATTCTACCTCACCTGACCAATTATCTCTCCTACCCATGGAAGATGCTTCATAAATGTCACTACCTATCGAGGATAGTTCTCCCCTAGCATCCCAAAACCCTATTGACATGAGCTCAGCTCTTTTACCTACATAATATGAGGCCAGCCAATTCCTTGTCTCACAGACATATTTTAGAGGGATTGCTACCCAACCCCCTCCATCATATTCTTTAGTAATCTCGTTTCCATATTTTTTCGATTGTTTGGATTACGTTGATCATTCCATGCTCTGGGAATGTATTTAGCTCTCCTTTCGACCCAAATGCAAATGTTTCATGAAGATACTCCCACGATCTACCCAAAGGTATTTTTGGCAACCAAAACTACACTGACCATGCCAATTGAAATGGCTTCCTCTTCATCATCCCTAATTCCATCCAAACTTCTACCCATCACTAAAACTATTCCCAAACCTAAAAACCTACCCACACTTATCTCTCCACCTATATCTAGACCCATCACTACTTTAGGTGTTATTTCGGCATTAAGACTTACTCACCCACCTGTCAGATTATACTTAGCCACATCTTCCAAATTCCTCAATAGCATTATCCTCCTGATTAAAAAGAAAACCCAACCCTCTAAGCCATGTGCACTGGTCTCACCTACTACACCTTATCACCCTCCATCCTCATGTCCATCCTAGGGCCCAATCAATCACCCTTGACCAAACAATCTCATACCCAAGACCATTCAAAATCTAAAAAACTTGCTACTGCATCACGAGCCATTGTTACACCTCATTCACCCAAAAACCAAGCTCCCTCACCCTCACTCATGCACTTTTTACCACTTATACCTCCACCAGTTACTATAACCCCAACCTTTCATATATGACTTCAACCAATGCCACCTACCCAGCCTTTTCTAACCACCTCTACCACAACTCAGTTACCCCCATGGGTAACCTTTCCTCTACTACCATCTATGTTTCCTTCTACATCCCGTACTCCCGTATCACCTTTACCCAAGAAGGTGCAACTGAAAGATAAGAATCTGCTACCCTCCACTAAGGTAGTCAAACCAACCAAACCTTCCATCACCAGCTCTTCTACCCCACCTTTACCCAAACAGATGCCAACAAAACCTAAGACTAGTCCACATACCAAACTAGTAGACTAACCCATTCCCCCTCTTGTAAAGCCTCTTCCTTCATAATTAGCCACACTTGTACCTAAACCCACACTCACCTCCCATTGTGATCCATTAGTGGGGTCCTATGCAAACATTTTTACTAATCTCTTAGAGACTTCTATCCTCAAATTACCACCTCTTTGACCTTACGATCCTCTCAAACCCAAACAAATTTTTTTTGATGAAACCAATATTTGTTCCTATCATCGTGTGTCAAGACATGATGTTGAAAATTGTAAGGCTCTGAAGGTCGTTCTTCTTCAACTTTATCCTCCTGAACAAAATTTTGAAAATGAAAAACTTCTTGATGAGGACCATGCTCCATCATCACTTATCACCATACATCATCATCCTTTACCCATTCAATGATCAGTATCTCCACGCCCCACAACAATTTTTACCACCTCCAAAATTTGAGATCAACATGGTCTGTATTAGAGAGTTTTCCAAACCACCACCCAAATGTCGATGCACCCTACTCATTTCACAAGGCTCTTATCCACCACTAGGATTTTTCCCCTCATGCCATTATACCTTTCATGACACATCATCTCCATCCACCTCCCATCAGATTAGCATGGTTCATGTTGTTACCCACACTCAGAAAGACAAAGGCAAAGAAAAAATAACTATCCCATCAACCAACTCCCAAAATTACCATCCACAGACCTACATACCCTATCTCTAACAGGGTCATCCATCGTGTAATGATAAAACAATTACATTAGTCTCCTCTAAAGATGTCTTTGTATGATCTCATCCAGACTTCTGAATCCCATAGAAAAACCCTTATCAAGGTTTTACAATCCATTGAAGTTCTACCCAATGATACCACATCAGTGGCCTCGATTATCACCCCTCATCATGTGGCCTCGCTAACAAAATCAGCTGCTCCTTCTACCCTTATGACCCCTCCTCACATCGCCACCCTCATCTTCTCTGAAGAGGAGATTGTACCTCTCCAGTCAGATGACCCTGATTCCACATTATTCATTTCTTTCTATATCGATAACATACACATATGACACATCATGATTTATGGTGGTGTTAGCATTAACAACATCTCCTCCCACTCATATAATAAAATGTGTATTTCTTCTAACTGTATGCATAATAACCTAGTTATGTTATGATCCTTTAATGATGCCATCACCTCCACCCTTGGCACTATTATCCTTCATGTTCACGTAGTCTCTCGCATTGTCCCAGAACTATTCTACGTCTTAGAGGGGGAGTTCTAATATAACCTATTGTTCATCAAACATGGGATTCATGTCATGGGTTGTGTCCCTTCAACTTTACACCGTTGTGTAAAATTTGAGAATGAAGGACATAATTACACCACCCCCACCGACCCGTTTCCATTCAAGACCTATAACATGTTATACCGACCCAACGATGTACTTGTACCAGTCAAGGCATATGTCACTACCTCCACTTCACCTTCACCCACAAGCCCATCCACTAAGGCTTCCACCACCTCTCCCACATCTAACCCTGTTATTCCTACTGTTACCTCAGCCTCTATAGTTGACTCATCTACTTCCCAATAATTTAGTGAGTCGTCTATCCCTGTTACCCATATATCGACTACGGATCCCTTAGAAGGTATTTTTCAACGCCTCACTTTGGGAGAGTACCACCTATACAATATTGACACATTCCTCACCCCGTAAGATTATGGGAACCTGTGTCAGCACCCTAGTTATGACAACCATGTAGGCGAGGTTTTTCCTTATGGTCCTCCCCACCTTCGTACAAATCTAACATATGGGAGACTTGATATTGCCACTTATTCACCCGAACCTCCATCCCAAACATGACCATTTTCTTCTGACTTACACTCCCTTACTAACCACCTCTTCACTCACACCCTCCTCCACCATTGCGCATGGAAAGGATTTGAATTCATTTTTTATGAAAAGGGCCGCCATATTGTCATCTCCTATACCACCCGTAAACACAATGACCATAGTGGCATTGGCTTTGACACACCACCTCCCAAAAATGCTTGCATTGACCTTATTGAGGAAGACAAACCTTCTCCACCTCATTCAACCACATCACCACCTTCACCCACGAAGTCTATAGATCCCAAATATATTCCTCCTAACTTTTTTTTATAAAAACAATTTCCCTGGGACCTCTAACCTATCAATGTGATGGCAAGGCTCCCTCTTCTCTCCCATTCCCGTATCCTGACATGATAGATGATGATACACCGTCTATTAATGCCATTCAATGTTAGGATGATGATTCCATCCTCACCTACCTTGGTGTGGAAGACTCTTATATTCACTGGTCGTTACCCTCTAAAATGAAAACCATGTTAAACGAATCGACTATTGAAATCAACATTAATACTCAGGATGACCCGCACATTCTAAAGATAGGCCAATCTTTAGATGTTTCTAAACAGGAAGCTTTTCCTCTTTCCTTTGGGACCATAGAAATGCTTTTTCCTGGTCCTATGCTGATATGCCCAGTATTGACCCTAAAATCGTGGTCCATAATATCATAACCATTCTTGATGCCAAAACCATAAAACAAAAGTTGTGTAAAATGCATCCTCATGTTGATCTTCTAGTCAAAGAAGAGCTTCAGTGCCTTCTCTCAATTTCCTTCATTCTACCCATTGACTATCCCCAATGGATTTTTAACATCGTTCCTATCAAAAAGGTGACAAGGGGAATCCGCATTATACCTTAGATGTTAAGTCAATCAATATCTTTGGTGATTTCCAGTTGGTCATAAACCAAGTCAATGGTATATACCAGTGTCATAATGAGATCCTTCAAAAGTATAAACATCATGAACTGACATACTTTTTACCACCTTTAACCGTTATGAGCTTCAAACCACCCCACATTCTACCAATAAATTTTTGGATACCATGGTCTGCTTGGCTTCTCAGATACCCGCTTCACCTGCTAATTCTAAAATCTTTGTCACAATACAAAGGTTACAATCACCCTCTTACTTACCTCGTGAGGTCTACTATGTCGAAAACATTGCACCTAACCCATGTGACCTTTGGTATAAGCAATTTGTAGACTTTCTTTCCCTTTCCATTCTACCAACCAATCTCACTCGTAATGGACAATGTGCATTTCTTAAACATGTCTCTCATTATGTCATCATGGGTGGTCTCCTTTATAAGTGCGGCTTCGATGGTATTCTCTTACAATGCCTTATAAGTTCTTAAATTCCCTAAACCATCAAGTAATTTCATGATGGAATTTGTGTAGGCCACTTTAGTGGTTTAGTTGTCATAAAATGCATTCTTTGCCTTGGCTATTATTATCCAACCCTAAACCACAATTTTTGTGACTATGTCAAACATTGTGTGAAATTCTAGCAACATGCTAATCTTCATCACACACCTAGTCATGCCTTACATGTCGCACAAGACCTTTGGCATTTCTCTCAATGGGGCTTAGATCTTCTCAGCGAGATCAATCCCCATTCTTCACTATGCCACTAATGGATTATAACCGCTACTAAATGGGTAGAATCCATTCCCCTTATTTATACAAAAGCCAAGAAAATATGTGAATTCATCAACCATCACATCATTTTTCATTTTGGTGTTGCTCACTGCCTCATCACTGATAACGGAAAGCAATTCAAAAACAAAACCCTACGTAAGATATGCGACAAGTTTTTCATCCAACTTAGTTTCTCATCACCTTATAACCCATAAACCAATGGCCAAGTAAAATTGACCAATAAAACCTTAAACAAAATTCTTATGAAATTAGTTGATGATACTGGCAAGGATTTGCATTCACACATTCCCTTCTCCTTGTGGTCTTATCACACTAGTATTTGCACTTCAACTGCTGCCACACCTTTTTCTATGGTCTATGGTACTAATGGTTTCTTACCTCTCGAAGTCTAGATTCCATCTCTCCACATTTCACTACAACACATGTTCAACGATGAAATTTTTTTCCAAGATCATTTGGCACAACTTGAGTTATTAGAAAAAATCTATCTCAATGCTCTTGACCATCTCATAATTTACCAAAAACGTATCAAACATGCCTACGAAAAACATGTACATAAATGAACCTTTCAGGTCGGTGACCTCATCCTGAAATAAAATCAACATGTAACCAAAGAAGAGAAAAGTAAATAGGAAAAAAATTCTCTTAATTGGCTTGGACCATATGTTATTACCCATGCCTATGGATCAGGTGCTTATCATTTGTCTTCACTCAAAGGTAAACCTGAACCTGAGCCTCTCAATGCCTTGCATCTTTAGCCATTTTATTGTTGACATAAAGTTCTATATCACTTTTTTTCACAGTTAATTGCTCATCCTTTGAGCACTATACACCTTCCATATTACCCTTTTTTTAGGATCAACGACTAAACAAGAATCATGTGATTACCCATCACCTTTCATCCTTATCTTCAATATGAGTACCACAACTCTACTCATGGCATGATTCTCATGGATATTTTTCATATTTTTCTAGATGGAATCCCATGGTCATTCATTACTTAAAACCTCTTTCATAATTAACCTCTAGGTGTTATGGTCTTGCCTTTTTAAACAAAAACCTAATCTTCCATATAGTCTTGTCCATGACTTAAACAAGTCCAAAAAAAGGGACAACTCCTTGAGTCAAACTTCCAGCAAAAGATGGACTCTCTTCAAAAGGGACATCTCTTATCTCTTTAGCCGCTATAAATAGACTTCTCCCTTGAAGGATAACTATATAAAGTCATTAAAAACATACAATAAAAATATCTAGAATATTCCCGCATCGATCAGCTTCACGAAGACTTCAAGGATATAATATACTCATTCCATATAGACTTACCACATATATCAGTCTATTAAAAACACAAAAAAATGAAAAAATGAAGAAAATGATGAAATTTTCATCATGGACTTGCCTATTTTTGATCTTGGATTTCTTGCTAAGGAAAACATGTTGTTGTACACTAAGTTATACTAAACCACCCACTCTCACCTCATTTTCCTTTTCATCCTAATTTCCTCTCTACTCAAGGGACTTGCCACAACCACAACATTTCATGATCATGTGACTTTCTTCACCCTTAGAATAGTCTATTACGCAATGCTTTTAGGGTCTTATGTTCATAACCCCATCTTGGGTATGGTAGAATCATTAGAGTTCTTATCATTTAAGTGGATTTTTTACCACCTCTTATCATTTGCCTTCCTCATTAATTATTGATTATCCTTTGTAGGACTCAGATCATCGACAACTAAATTTTAAACGACTCAAATCATGCCTGTGACCTAAACTCAACCATGCCTATGACCTAAACTAAACCATGCCTATGACCTAAAATCAACCACACCTATGACCTAAACTCAACCATACCTATGACTTGCATTCAATCATACCTACAAATTCACCAACCCATCCCCATAATTCATCATTTTCTTCCCTATCTTATGGGAGAACTACATCGTCTCTGAGGCCCCTTTTTGTCGGGGCTATGTAGGAAGCACTTCGAGGGCATGGGCCTCTTGAAGGTTAGCTCCTCCACTCTTCACCCTAACCTATTTCCCCCTTCATTTTCCTATGAACATCCTACCTTAGTTTCCATTTTATATCAATAATTGGTGAACATTTTTAAACCACATCATCACAACGTTCATTTATCATTTTTACATTTCCACTATAGCAAATATGGGGAAACTTAAACCATAGCATGCATATACATCATCATTTATCTCCATAATGCCTATGACATTGAATCCACCATGCCTATAGCCTGACTCCATCATGCCTGTGACCTAACTCCATCATGCCTATGACCTAACTTCATCATGCCTATGACCCAACTCTATCATGCATATAACCTGGCTCCATAATGCCTATAACTTGTCTCCATTATGCTTATGACTTGACTCCATCATGCCTATGACCTGACTCTAGCATGCCTATGACCTGACTCTATCATGCCTATAATCTGACTCCATCATGTATATAACTCTGACTCAATCATGCCTCTGACCTGACTCCATCATGCCTATGACCCAACTCTATCATGCCTATAACCTTACTCCATCACGCTTATGACCTAAACTCAACCATGCTTATGACCTGCACTCAATCATGCCTAATTCACCTTGTTTCCACCACATACACAAATAATAATGGAAATTGAAACAAGTACACCATCCATACCATAAATATCATCATCTATATAAATCAAAAAGTCTATGTATACATACAGATATACACAATACAAATACATAAAATTTCAAATCACTCAGATACATCCTCACCATCTTCAGCACACAAGCCAGCATATCATCAAAAATGTCAAATCTCTCATATACATCCTCACTATATTTGGTACACAGGCCGGTATATATATCAAAAAAATCACATAACAATGATCAGTCTCCAGTGATTAATCAGTCATCCCCACCTGATATCCTCTAGGCCAGTCTCAATTATTTCCTCCTCCTCCTCTGCTCCCATATGGCATCCCGCTAGCATCTCACCACCCTCCATGGGCCTCAGCCTAACCTCTGTTGATACCTCACCTAGAGTAAGCCTCCGTACACTGGTGGCCTCACCCCAACCCTGTCTCGGGGCTCACCGGCCCCTTGTACTCTCCACATTGTGAGTGCGAGATCTGGTTCTCTCACTCGAGGTATATTGTGCTCTATACTCTACATAGGTAGGGACATCTATCCCTGCGGCCCTCAGGTGATCCTAATAATATCTTGCCTCACCTAGGGCATCCCTAAACCTAGCCATGGGTATTGTCTGTAGTGGTGTCATCGGCCTCTGACCCTGTACCTATACCGTGGGACCCTGTCCCGCCCCTGCTTGTAAAATGGGACCCTATCCCTGAAGCCTATATAGGTGCATGTGCATGTACCTGGGCCTGAAGGGGCACAATCTACACCTGTGCAGTGGCCAAATAGCCCTACAAACCTACTACCCTGCATATAGGGTGGCCACATGTACCCCATCTCCATCCCCACCCTATACAGGCACCTGTCCCTGTGCTACCTGGGTATGTAGGGCTACTACCTGTGCCTGTAGTGTGGCCACCTGTGCTTCTAACCCTGTCAGCTACCCTTGCACTATCCCTAACTATGTCACTAGGGTAGTCACATGCCCTTGTAGGGCATCCCTCTGAACTGTAATAATGGCTAAGTCAGGCTACCCTTGCCTCAGTGGTACTGCCCATAGTTGTGTTTCCCACCACTATCTATACCTATCTGTAACCCTGATCATCATCCATTGGTCTACCACATACTCCTCCTACCCTATAGGCACCTTTGGCTATGGTAGAGGCATAGGCCTCTCCATGTCATCCCTTCTGTACTATGGAAATGGTGGAGGTACATCCTGTGGCAACCCAAATTACCATTTGACCCTATCAACGAGTATCATTTCATGCTCTCCTGCACGGTGCCCCTCTATCCATCAGAGCAGTTGTAGCTCTTATATCTCCTTAGCCATCTGTCTATATGATGGAAAGTTGAAATATAGCCTCCAAATAATTTCCACACTGAACAACCCCTCTAATGCATGCTTGTAATATGCTACATCATGTGTAGCCCTGGAGACTTGGCGCTCTCCAACAGCAGGTACCCATCTCCTGTAGCCCACCCGAACCATGTCTGCCTCAAATGCATCAAGTCAGGGTATGCCCATTGGATGCACACACATGATGTGCTCATATTCCCAGTAGTGTAGTAGGAACGTGCAACACAAGTTGAACTACCATAACCGCCAATAGGCCCATAACTATCAATTTAATTTCACCAAGAATGTTGGTGCCCATGCAAACCGGGTCCTATCCTTCATCATGTCATGAAAAACCACCATCAATTCCCATGGGAATCTATCACCCTCCATATCTAGCAATGCAAAGCAATAGACTACCTCCATCATCAGCACCACTAACCTAATCTCCTCTGGATGGGCCTAGTACATATATCCATAACTCATGTTGGTGCTATGGAACCTCAACTATGTCAGCCCCTCCCTGAACACTGTCAACATCAACTCCTCAAATGCCTCTAATGAAATGGAATACACCTACGTCCCTACTATTGGCAACTGTAGGATCCTATCAACATCCTCCAAGGTGACGGTCATCTCACATGTCAGCAAATGAAATGTGTTAGTCACTGAATCCCATCTATCGATGAGGGTGACCATCAAACTCATATCCCAAACTACATGTCGGTAATGTCTAACCCTAATCAGGCCTACCTCTACCATATGACACCACTCCTCATCTTTTTCACTCCCTCATACCACTAATAACATGGGTAGTACCCTATCATGCATTTGTAACTAGTCCCTTGCTTACATCTAGCAAACCATAACATCATTAGACCTCAACCATACTCCACTTCACGCAGTAACCCTAACCTATTCCCTAGATCCCCCTACTCATGACCTATCTCCCCACCCCAACCCTGAAAACTGTTTTTCGTCCCATCTCAATTTCCCATCCCTTGAATCTTTCCTATTCATACCTCTTACCCACGCTTATCTCCCCCACCCACCCTATCTCATCTCCTGGCCTATTTTTCCCTCATACTAAACAGTCATCGATTCCTATTAACTTACACCGGTCTCCCAAAACTGGCATCGATCACCTCATTCATGACTAATGTTAGATCACTCCCACTGATGTTGATCAACCCTTGACCGATGTCAGTCACTATCGTGGCAAAAAAATCCACGAAACCCTACTAATTTTCTCTAAAAAATCACCATTCCTCCCTAACTACCCATCCATTCCTACCCAAATCTCCGCTCCACCCATCCCCCCCTTAACCTACATCAACCTTCCTACCCTTCCTATTTCACACATTTTCTTCCAAATTTCAATTTAATTTTCCCCCAAAAAAACCTATTTTACCCTAACCCAATTTCTACAAATCAATCTACCTAACCAACATAGAATGGGATCTAATCTTACCTTATCATGATGCCATATATGTGGGGGCACGTCAAGCCACTCCACTAGTGGTCCACCTGATCCCTCTCCTTCCTCTTCCATCACCAAATTCCCTTCTCACCTCCTCCCAATCAAATTTATCACACCTATCTCGTGGACCCACCTATCGAATGTTGATTACCCGCTCCGAGGCTCACCAAATCAGCTCTCCACCTTAGCTGGGTATAATGCCCTGTCCTTTTCTCTCAAAAAAGGTACCAAAAATTAAAATGTCTCTTTCATTTTCTCTAATGTCATGACACAACCATGATTCCATAAAATATGGATTATTTTTTATAAACCTAACTCGATCTGACCAACGCCGGTCATATTTGTGCCCTAGCCAACTGATGTCGGTCACCCTATAACCAGCATCAGTCAACCCTTATAACTATTTGGCCTTGTGAATTTTTATTTTTCTTACAACCCTTAGTACCCACACACCTTTTATCCTTCCAGCCACCCATTGAAACATAGCTACAAACCATACCTACCCCTACATTTCCTTTGTTGAATCTTAGGAATTGTTATTTTACCTATACCTTGGCCTTGTCTGTGCCATGACCTATTTGTCTGAACTTGACCTACTTGGTGTGACCATTGACCTTATGTACTCATTATACCTTGCGACGTTGTTACCTATGTTTTTTTAGCCTACCAACCATACCTTTCCTATCGTCATGTCATTTATCTCGACCAAACCTTTGGTATACCGGAGCATACCTAAATGTTCATGCACCTAACCTATGTTGTGTTTCTAGACCATATCATATACCTTAGATACCTAAATCACTTCACCCTTATTTGGATAAACCTATCGACCTTAGATGGTGTAGAGTTTGTATGCTCTTCAACTCGGTATCGTGTTTCAATCTATATGTGTGCATGTATTTGATTATAATTACCCATGACCCAATTTTGACCAAAAGCTACTACCCCTTACCATCAATACTCAAACCTTTCCCCACCTATCTTCCCCACCTAAACCTTTATCAAACCACTCATTGATTCCATCGTACACCTCATCAATGCCTGCTTTGAGGGGGATCACCTTCACCCACACATGGGGCAATCACATCCTGTTTTTGATAGCGTCACTTACTAATACAAGCTACGCAACAAAAAGGGGAAAAATGTAGACACAAAAATTGGGTCACACTCCCCTTGGTCCCCTTTCGAATAGCTAACTTAAACACTTTTACCTAACCATGACCCTTACATCACACATTAATATTAATTTAATCACTTTAATTAAATTAATACTCATCCTCACTTTATTCATTATTTAATTATCTTTATTAAACCAATTTCGACCTCACCTAGACACCTCACCCCACCACCTCACTTAGACACCTCATTATAAAGCTATTTTTAGTATCTATCTACTAACCATAACTAACTAAGACTTAGTTCAACCCTAAAAATCAATGCCTATTATTCCTCTAACCACATTCCTACTCATTAAAATATAACATTCATTTTGATCCGTGATAAATGTACAGACCTGGCCCAAATGATTGCAAGATATGGCATTTTTAGTAAACCTAGGGAATCCCACCTTAACCAATGTCAATCATCCCGAAACTGATGCTAGTCAACCAAGAACCGTTATCAGTTACTATATAACCATTTTGGTTACCTTGTTTAAGAGGTTGGCCACATTCTCAAATTTGGGAGCAAAATGAGATCTACATGCAAGAAAGAACTAGAGCTCTTTCACACATCCAAGTAGACATATTCAGCATCAAGATAGATCCATAGGTATCTCTCTCATGGTAGCATTCCGGGAAGTACCATCGTGGCACCAAACTCCGTCCCATTAATCAATCATCACCACCACCCAACCATTAGACCTGCAACATTAGTAAGTGCATTTATCACCTGTGTCATTTCATCCTTGTTTTTTTTTAAAGTTTTTTTTCATCTATGTTATCATTTTCTATTAGCATCTCCATCCACCCACCATTCACTTTCCTACAAACTCAACCCTTCACCACCACACCATTAGATCATCTATACATGACCTGTATACATATTTGATTGTTCCTAAGATCCCGATAGACCTTACCATTCCCATTTTCATCCCTTTGTAACCTTAGACCAATTTCCACAATTAGATATTATTGAATTCATATCATCCCAACCATACTCACGTCGGTTACCCATGACCATCATCAGTTCCCTCTAAATAGTCATCGGTTATATCTGACCGATGTTAGTCTCTATACTTGGGAATTCTATCAATAATAAAACCTAAGAATGTTCACCTAAGTAACCTAAGTGACCTAAAATCTGACCCTAACCAGTACCATAACCCTGATCAACCCCCTCCAGCTCCGATTATAACATAGCCTATTATATTCAATTTTCTTATTGTATTTAAATGAGATACCTAAATTATATCAAATACAGTAGGAATTTGTTTACTTACATTAAGTTATATTAAACAATGGATTGATAGCCATCTAGGAAGTATCGTACTTCCCGGATCTAGCACATGCTAAGCAGTCCACTGCCATGTATTTTTTAACTATCTTTTTTGGTCTTGTTTTCTCTTCCATGTAGTTCCTCCTAGCCAAAAGGAAGCTCTCACAGTCAACATTGGATCAAGAATTCAGAACGTGCGCATAATCTTCAAACCAACCATCACTACAGGTATTCCTCTTTGTCCCACACCCTTATCTGTTTCATCTAAAAACTTAAGAAAATGGTGAAACAGCAGGTAGAACCTAAAGTATCAGGGTAGGTCATACCCTTAGTGAGGTATTATCCAACATTTCCTAGGTCAAAGTGACAAAGAGATTGTCAAATCCATCCCCAGCTACAAAATGACTTAAATCATGGCCTTTATTTCTCTAAGCATCATGCTTAGCTTGTTAATGTTTCTTGACTTACAAGGTGGGACTGATTTGGGTACCGACACCCTCATGGTGCCATTTCTAGGGAATATTTTCACAAATTCAAATATACATTAATCTCTAGTAATGTAATAAATATTTTTACATACAAATACATGATCTAGACATCATCCTTTGTTGATATTTGCAAAAAATGGGCTTAATTAGAAGTTATTTGCTCATTATTTTCCTAGTTTAAGTAATTTTTCCGTTAAATTTGACTTAACTAAGGGTAAATATTGATAAAGGATACTAATATTTGCCAATATTTGTTGAAATTGATCATTAAGTTTCAGTTGGTAAGTTTTTTAAATAGTGATTTATACATCTAAGGTACAAGACCTTAGTGGCGACTCCACATTATTCAGAAAATATGGTAAATACTTGTACCTTTATTTTCAAATATTTTGATCTGTTAATAAAGTTTGCAAAGTTGGAAGGAATAAGGTCCTTCTTCAAGACAGATCCTAGTATAAACTTGTTTCCAGAGTTGGGAAGAATAAATCCAGTGATGAAATAAGTCTGGAAAGCCCTTAGATATCAAATATCTAAATAAAAAGTAGTGTCAGTCATTAAGAGTGATCAACCTTTGATAGAAGATTACTTTAGCTCTTCAGATAGTTCTGGATCAAGCATTCCTTGCACAAATTTATACACTCTAGCTCAAGAGGGTCCTTTATTTTCAACTAATAAGGGTATTCCTCATCTCCCTCCTCTGGTACTTAGAAATAATAGGGTGTTTTGTGAGACTAAATCATTAAAGGACCAATACTTTGAAGATCATACACCATTACCTCAAATACATTTGGTTCCCCATCGTTTTAACCCACCTGTTGGAACACCTCCTCAAAATAACATGGCTAACCCTCCACCTAGACCTCCCTTTGTTGTAAATATATATAGACCTATAGATTTCCAAGCTATGGTGGGTTATCCTAATGTAGTTCTAAATGATGTGAGGAATAGCTTACCTAAGTTTCAAGGGAATAATTCTTTCATTGGTGACCAGCACCTCAAGCGGTTTGTTAATATTATGGAAGATTTTGAGATTGAGCATGAGAATGTATATGTGAAATTGTTTATTCATACTTTAGAGAAAGATGCCCATGCTTGGTACAAGTATTTTCCAAAAAATTCTATTGATTTATGGATTGAAATGAAAAAATCATTTAGATCACAATATGGGGACAATATTGATCCAAGGTTTCTTCTCTCAAAGTTTGAAAATATAAAAAAGAATCACAATGAATATGTCCAAGATTTCAATACTAGATTCAACAAGACCTTGACTACATTTCCTATGAAATCAAGGCCAAGTGATGAATCCTACTTTATAAAGTATTCTTATGCCTTTAATAATAATGTAGCATATTATCTGAGGGACAAACCCCCTAGGAATTTAAGACAAGCTTTCTCCATGGAAGTGCAAATTGATAATAATATCAAGGCAGCAAGAAAGCCTCCTAAAAGGGAGGGTGTCAAGTTAATTAATCTTGAAAATCCTTAGGAAAGTAAGGGATTAGATCTAGAAGAAGTGGTTAAGACTCTAGCAGGAGCAGTGAAAGAAATTTCTTACAAACTTGCTAGGGAAGAAAAGGGGATAGGTCAGAATTCTCAGGCCCAACATCAACCTCAAGGTCAAAAACAATTTGGTAATCATCCTAGAGGTAATCATAGGTCAGATGATAGAGGAGAGGGGCTCATGAGCAACAACCACTAAGAGAAAATAAATTGGTCCCAAATCCATTAACTGCTAGAGTGTCTTTGGTCGAAGAATATCATGTGATTCACTGGTGTTATAGGTTTTTCCTCCCATATCTCCCATGTGACCTTGCTGAGGAAAGCAAAGAGGTTGATGACAGTGTTTCTTATGGTGATTTTTGTATGATGGAGTGTAATAACAACTCACAAAAAGGAGCTACTTCCACTGAGTTACTGAGTACAAGCACTGTGGAAGGATTTTGGGAGTGTATACAATGAGTAATTTTTGTCCCATCCACTACTAACTTATATGTTGATATGGTTCAAGATTTTGAGTTGCCCAATCATGATTTTGAATACCTGAGGACATTAATGATTCAGAAATATGATGGAGGGATTCCTTCTGAGGAGGCTATGAAACTTTTAATGAATGCAGTGGTTTCCCAAGAAAATGAGTATAATCTAAGAAATAAAACTATCAAAGGGGAAGGGCCAAAGCCAAAACCAAAAACTCCTATCCTTTCCAATATCCCAAAATATCCCCTCAAGAAGGATAAGCCAAATAAAGGCCTAGTTATTACCAACAAATCTAGTACCCCTGCCCCTACCCAAGCCATGAAGAACCTCATACCACAAGAAAAGGAAATTACCCTACCTCTCAATATAGCATTACCCAAGTATACCCCCTATGATATGGCTCAAATTTTGAGTCAAATCAAGGTTACTATACCCATTGTTGAGTTACTTAGGATCCTTGAGCACAAAAGAAGAGCATTCAACTACTTGGGGTTCAAGGAGGAGGTAGTGGCCTTGGGAAAAGAATTAATAGTGTTGATCTCCCCTTTGTAATTGTAGAATTGGAAGTGCCACAAGAATTGGAGAGTTTCGGGGAATCCTCTGAAGTATATGCAGGAACCTCCCTTGTTGAGTCCCAACTTTATGTTGATCCCTTTTACACTACTTTGATCATTAAAGACAGACTTATTCATAACTGCAAATTTGATTCAGGAGATTTATGTAATGTGATGCCTCTTGAAGTGATGACTGAATTAAATATTAAAGTAACAGCAACCTTTGGAAAATGCACTGCTATGGATTCAAGAGAAGTACCAGTAATTGGGTATGTCAAAGGTTTGGTGGTGTAATTAGCAACTTACCCTGGTAAGTATTTAAATATGAATGTGGTCATTATTGACTACCCTACAAAATGGGGTATGTTGTTGTCAAGGAAGTGGGCTGCTAGTGTGGGGGGAAGTGTGCAAATGGATATGTCATATTCCACTATACCAATGGAAGGGAAAAATTTTAAGTTGTATGGAGAGAAAAATATGTTGCATCTGATTGAAGTTCCTAATAATTCTTCTTATGAAGTGTATTGTATGCATATGTATATGTTAACAATTTTGTTGGTTATGCATATTTTGAGGAGCCTATTATCAATGAGAGAAAGTGCTTTGAACAAGTTGGTACCCCATAGACCTTGATGTTTTATGGAGCTTACTCCAATATGGGAAATAGGGATGAAGTTGTACATATATCTCCAAGCCAAGAGATTTTTAATTTTTCTTTCAAACTAAAATTTGAGTGCACAAACAATATTGTAGAATATGAGGCACTGCTCTTGGGTTTGAGGATTTCTTGGAGATATGGTATAAAGGATATAATTATTAAAGGATATTCAGAGCTTGTGGTGAAACAAGTGAGGAAATTGTATGCTACAAAGAATCAAATAATGAAGCAATAAAAGCATGTAGTATGGGATTTTGTTGAGTTATTTGATTCTTTCAACATCTTATACCATGACAGAAATAAGAATGTTGCAACTGACAAGTTGGTTGTCCTTGCATCTAAGTTTGGTAATTACACAGTCTCTCCTTACTGCAATTATGATGTTGAAATATTGTCTAGACCATCTTTGCCAGATAATGTGAAGCATTAGCAAGTATTTGATGACGATGCCTAGGTCTAGAGGTTTTTTCAAAATGAAGGAGAATTAAAAAATTAGTGCATGGATTGGGAACCAATGGTTGCAAAGTGTGGTGGGAAAGAAACCCTATTTAGCAAGGATACCATTCACTTAAAACCCAACACCATTCCCAAGGGGTTGGTTGATTTAGAATCTAACTTTGATACTGTTGATAGGGTGGTTCATAGACACATATCATCTTCAAGGGACATTGAAGAGTTTAATTTGGGAAGTAGAGAAAAGACCAGGAAATTTTGGATAGGGAGCAATTTAAGCAAGGAAGAAAAGCAGTCTTATGTTGAGTTGTTGACAAAATATCAAGATTGTTTAGCATGGTCCTACTTTGAATTAAAATCATATACATAATATTTATTTCAACATGTAATACCCTTGGAACCAAATTCTAAACCATTTATGCAAAAACAGAGGCTTATCAAGCCACTTCTCTCACTAAAGATGCAAGAAGAATTAACAAAGTTAAGGGATGTAGGGATAATATAGCCCACAAGGTATTCTTCATGGGTGGAAAATATTGTGCACGTTAGAAATAAAAATGGAGATATAAGGTTATGTGTGAATTTCAGAAATTTGAACAAGGCCTCCATCAAATATAACTATCCATTCCCTAACATGGATAATATGCTATAATTGGTTACTGGATCTGAATTGCTCTCTACATTAGATAGATTCTCAGGATACAATAAAGTGTTTGTGAAGTAATCAGAGAGGATAAAAACTACTTTCACCAATCCATGGGTTATATATGTATATGTGAGAATGTCATTTTTCTTAATGAATGTTGGGGCTACCTTCCAAAGAGTTATGGATGTTACCTTTACAAGTTACATAAATGACTTTATTGTAGTATATCAGTATGATATAATTGTATTCTCTAGTAAAATAAATGACCACCTCAGCCATGTGGAAAAAATGTTAATTAGATGTAGAGAGTATGGAATTTCATTAAATCCTAAAAAGTGTCATTTTGGAATTCAAAAGGATAAATTATTGGGGCACATTGTGTCAAAGGAAGGGGTCATGATAGATCCTAAGAGAGTGGAAACAATTGGTAAAGTTTGTATCCATAAAACTAAAAAGGGGATTCAATCCTTTTTTGGTCAAATTAATTTTATCAGGAGGTTTATTTCTAATTTTTCTGAGATGACCATTCCTATAACATGCATGATGAAAAAGGAACAAATCATCAAGTGGGAAGAAGGATCCATCCAAGCTTTCAATGGAATAAAAGAAGCATTGAAGAATGCCCCAATACTGGAAAGTCCTGATTATAAAAAGGTTTTTCAAATATTCTCTTTTGCATCTGAGAATACCATTGCATCAATATTATTACAAAAGGATGATGAAGGAAATGAAAGGCCTATTTATTTTTTCAGTAAATCCTTACAAGTTGTTGAGTTGAAATACACTATTATGGAAAATCAAGCTTTTGCTTTAGTAAGAGCTACCAAATTTTTTACGACTTACATATTGAGTTCTAATATTGTAGCTTATGTTTCTCACACAATGGTTAAGGACATTTTATTAGAGATGGAATTTTCTAGCAAAATATATCGTTTGGTGAATAAGCTACAAGATATGATATAGATATGCATACCACTAAATTGGTTAGGGGTTTATGCCTAGCAAAGTTGATGGCAGAAAGAAACTTGCAAGTAATGGAGATAAATGAAGTTGAGGAAGGACATATGGATGTTCAAGAGAAGCTAATCAATTCCATATGTTACAAAGATATAATATTTTACCTAAGAAATTTGGAGTGTCCAGGTCATTTAGACAAAAATTAGAGGACACTAAAATTGGCCTCCCAAAAATATGTTATAACTAAATATGGGTTGGCTTGGAAAAATCCTGAGGGGGTCCTCTTGAGATGCATCATAGAAGAAGAAGCTCCCAAGATTATTATAGAACTACATGGGGGAGTATGTGGAGGTCATTTTTCAAGAAGAGTGACTACTCATAAAATTTTGAGAGCAGGTTATTGGTGGCCTACACTCTTTAAGGATGCAACTTTGTTGGTTAGAAAGTGTGAAAGTTGTCAAAGGTTCTCTGGGAGGATGAAATCTTCAAGTGCTTTACCCTTGCAACCAGTATCAATAGAAGCTCCTTTCAAATAGTGGGGGATGGATTTTATTAGAGATATCTCATATCCCTCAAGTGTAGGGCATAAATGGATACTGGTAGCTAAAAATTATTTCACTAAGTGGTTTGAAGCTATCCCCACCAAAAAGGCAACTCACCAAATAGTCATGGACTTCATTTTGAATAATATAATTTGTAGGTTTGGAGTACCTGTAAAAATAGTTGTTGAAAATGCTATGAGCTTTAGGGCTAAACCACTAGTAACTATGTGTCAAGAATATGGAATCAATTTGACATATGCATCCAATTACAATCCTTAAGGGAATGGTCAAGCTGAGTTGAGTAATAAAAATTTTCTCAAGATAATTAGGAGGAAATTGGAAGTCAATAAGAGGAAGTGGGGTGAGGAGTTAAAATTTTCTTTGTGGGAAAATATGATTACTGCTAAAAGAGATACAGGAAAAATCCCCATTGAATTAGTTTATGGATTTCAAGATCTTTTACCCTTACATGTGCAATAGTCTTCTTATCAGTTCATGCAAAAAATTGAGGATGAAGAAGTAAATCCCTACGAAGTGAGGATTAATCAAATAGTGGAATTGGATGAAGAAAGAAGAGAATCTCACCAAAGACACCTCAAGTTCAGGGAGAATCTTAAGAAAATATTTGATAAAAAGGTGACCCCTAGAACTTTCAATGTTGGAGATCTTGTTTTGTTGTGGGATAACAGACATGAGGATAAAGGAAAACATGGTAAATTTGATGCCTTATGGATGGGTCCCTATTCTATTGATATAAGGATTGGTGAGAACACCTTCTTTTTGAAAGACCTAGATGGAGATTTGCTAGAGTTGCATGTTAATGGAAGGCATCTAAAGCACTTTCTAGATTGATCACATACAACCAAGGTATGAACTTTTGTACACTGTATAGTCTTGTGGGTTTCTTGCTTTTCATTTTGTTTTTTGTTTCCTTTTTCGTTGTCCTGGTCTACATTGACTAGTTGTCTCGGTATCTTGGTATGTTTTTGTGAAGTACGTTGGTTTTGTTTCACCTAGCGCATGCTTTGAATGAATTTGTAGCCCAATGCATTTAGGAACTTGGTTTGTTTAATGTTTGGTTTATGTGGTTCTTGTCACACCCACAGGGGGTGGCCATCACCGAGTTAAATCTGGTGTTAGTGCTCGATTTGATCTTGCCCTTTTATCCATTCTGTGTCTTCGAAGAATTTCCTTTGAATATTTTTTCAATGTTTAAATAATATGTGCTTGAAGGGTAAAATCATGTTAATGTGAATAAAATCCCATGTTTAGGGTGTGAATCTTCTTTTTTGGTCAAGGAATGTAGTGGTCATGTCATCCCTGAAAAATCCTTGTAAAAAAATGATTATTGATCAGGTTTAATCTTGAAAATATTCCTTGTATATCGTTCTTTGGACCTTCATTCAAAATTTCATATTTTGTACCACCACCAACAGATGTGTGGCATGTTTCCATTAGTTGTGTTATAGTAGGATTGGTTTCAAAAGTTAAATCATTTACATAATAATTACAAAGTGAAAACTTACCCATGAGGCTCGACAAATATTCTCAAGAATATTTGAGTCAAAGGATGCAAAAAGGAGAAATCAACCGCTCTCCTGAAAAGGAATACGTGTCAAAGTAATATTGGAGTGGGGAATCTGTCCAATAATGTATTTTTGATGATGAGCCAATGAAGTGCAAAGTGTAATAAAATCTCTGAGGCCCACCAAGGACACGTTTATTATTCTCAAAAAAATTCAAAGAGATGGGGTATCAGGTCAACTTGGTAATTTTGTACCCAGTTGGGAAAATACACAAATGTTTAAAAACATTTTGTGACTTCAATACCTCTAAGATTTGGACATGTGTCGTGCTCTCAATGAAAGTCAAGGAGTGGGAACTCGGGTCAAAATGGTAAACATGCATCTGTCTAAAATATAGTGCATAAGTGCAAAAGGGATAGATGAGCCCGCAAAGCATCAAGTTGACCTACGTGGATGGTCCACATTTAAATGAAAAAATCAAGATAGACAGCTAGGATCTTACGCATTTATTGTTGTCGTCATTAATGAATTTTTACACAAATCAAAGCAAAATTATTTGAAAATTTCAAATACTTCAAATTTTTTATTATTGCATACAAAGATCTCAGCACCCTAATTGTGAGAATTCACGAAGGAGTAAAGTAAAATTGACTCAGAGGTGTTGATATTGAGCTTAAGAGTTTGGAATCAAATAATTAGAGGAGAGTTACACTGCATTTACATTAAAAACGGGTAAGAGTTGTATCATGTTCGTATTTTTCATTGTTTGATCCATAATTTGTAAAAGATTAAAGGGAGAAAGTTAGGGTATAAAAAAATGAAGCCATTGCAATCAGGTTTTCACGTCCCATTCAATATTACCAGTGACCAAGATAAAATCACATATACGAACTTGGTAAATTTTGATTTGGATGATTTTTTACAAAGGTTCAATAATTCAAATAAAAGTAAATCAATGGAAGAAATTGAGGCCATTAAAATTTCCCTAGTTACAGTTATACCATCAGTGCATTGCCCCGATTTTTTAAGGCTTTGTGTTATTAATTATAATCTAGAGAAAAGGGAAGTTGTGGATGGAAGTGGTGAGGTATTTTTAACTTTAACACATACAACTTTCAGGTTAATGTTGAGGTTACCAAGAATCACAATACCGGTGACCTTGACCATTGAATTAGCTCTTAAGGAATTTAAATCCCAAAAAAAGTATTATGACAGGGTCATAAATAGTGTATGGTTGTTAACAGACAAGAAGACTACCACTAGACTTGCCAAAAATTTGGCTAAGGCACAATTTGTGGAGGAAGTGGAAGACCTAATTATTTTTCTAAGTAGAATGTTCAGCTTGGAAATGGTTAGTGAATTCAAGGAATGGATGTGTCCATACATCTGGTTATTTTGCAAAGAAATGAAGCATTTGCTTACACCCACCAAAGAACAAGGGAATCCCTTGTGCGTCGGCCTATCACCCAGTGGGTGTTTGGCGGTCACCCGAGGAATGCATGGGTGTCAAGTTTCTCCTTTATATGAGTTTAGTGGGAAACATCATCTATGATAGAAACTTAAGGAGAGTGAGCGGAAATGAGACATGCAATCATCATAGAGCTTAGAATAGGATCCCACACACCAACATAATTCTAGACCAATGCAGTCATTCCAGATAGAAAGATACTTAACAAATTATAGGACTGAATCAAAATAGAAAGGAAAATGCATAAGGATTCATACTCATTCCATAAACATACATGAAACAGAACTATGAAGATATATGTATGGACCAGAATCATTAATGATCATATTCAAATAAGTTGGTAACCTCATTACATCCATTAGATCCATTACAGAACATCATAGTATGGCAGACCAAAGTCATACATCATAACTGGATTTACATCCCTTAGCTCTCAAAAATAAAATTTACAATCCCAAGCCCCTTGATGCATCCTTCTCCTATATTTTATCTATCCAACCCAATACAATTCCTCACAGCATTTTTGCATGGCACTACTCTCTATTGATCTACCTCCTTTTTCTTCTTTGGGCACTTTTATTTATAGGCCTCTTAAACTACCAACTCACCTTTATGTGGCTTTAGATCTGGTGCCAAGTGTCCCAATGTGGTCCTCCATGGGAGCATGCTCCTCCAAGCCTGAGCTCTCCACTCCTTGTCATGATGGTCTTCTAGAAGCTTCCAACGTAGGGTATATTCCTTCCTAGGCCAACCTGTCGCCAGGCTGGCACCTTATCCATTCATCATGTGCAGGTGGGTCATGCTTTTCTCGTGTCCTGCCTGATACGCCAAATATGGCTAAGTCCTGAGACCTTGTTCTACCGATGCGTATCATGGGTCCTTCTAAAACCCTCCTAGAACCCTGCCTTGTGCACCTTCTCCTTGCACGCCCACCCCTCAACTTAGGCCTTGCACGCTCATGCACCTTTTTGTACTTAGTCAATATTTTAGGGGCCCAACATCACCCCACACTTTACCTGTTCTCTCACCCTCAGGAACACTTCTTCAAAGAAAAATAATAATTACAATAGACTTAACGTCTTGGGAAAAGAATAAGGGAATGAAGAATTGGGAAAGATGAAAGAATGGGGAAGTGTTTTTATTACTACAACAAGATAGGAAAATCTCTTTGCAAGTCGGCCTCCAACTTGTTCTAGGCATGACTTCATTTTGTGCTCTCTGGCAGAGGTCACTGACTAGGGCACTTACCTCCTCAAAACCCAGTCCATCTCCTCGAGTGTTCATTGTTTCAACAATTCCTTCCAATTCCTTTCCCACATCCTCAAGCGCATCCATCCTTCTTGTAATATGTGGGTACAACTCCTTCAGCCTAGTTTTTAATTGAACCTCGTAAGGTTTCAATAGCTTCTGACTTCTTCTCAACCTTGGCCAGGATCCTCTCCCGCTCCGCTCTATTTCCTTTGTTCTTCTCTTGGAATTCCTTGAGCTCTACCTCATGAGTGGTGACCAGAATACTCACCACTCTATCTCTATGTCTGTGTAATTTTCATACATGGCCTCAACAGTATGGGTAGAAATTTTCACATCAGCAAGAACTTTTCTGTACTCAGAAATGATTGCTACAACCTTCAATTTTTCCTCCTTTTCCAGGTGCGCTGCTACTTCTTCCGCGGATTCTAAGGCCAGAGGTTGCCTCTCCATGGTGAGGATACATGTTAAGTCCTCAAGGCACTCCAGGGTAGATCCATACTTTTACGCGGGCGGTGCTAGTTCTGGATGCTTACAAATAATGGCATCTGTGATGGATTCTACCTTCTTATATACCTCACACACCCTTTCCTTTTCTTTCGTTAGTTCATGCTTTAGTTGTGCACTGATTAGTTCCTCCTGATTTAAGTCCTTAATCCTTTCTTCGAGCTCCTCTTCCCTCTTCTCTAGCTCTGCCTCTAGGAATTTTACCCTATAATTCCTCCTGAATAAACTGGCTTCTAGTTCAACCGAGACCTTATTCAACGCATTATAGACTTGTTCATCTGAAAGCTATTGGGCGCTCACCAAGGGGTTGTCTCCTTTTGACTTCAGGAACCTTCATTATTTCTCCTTGGATTAATTCGAATTCTAGCTCGTCAATCTGGGACTCAATTTCCCAAGAGAGCATCTTCCTCATTCGAGGGTATGCACCTTCTTCATCAAATGACTTCATTGCCAAGAGTTGATCTATTGGTACTGTGCTTTGGAAGTGCATGTGCAACACCTTGTTTAGATCATTAATATAGCTCATCCTTGGTCTCTATATCTTCATGTGCTTTCCTCTTGTGCATGTGCCCTTAGGAATAGTTACCGTCAGACTTGGGCCTCTGCACTTTTGTGATCTTTTCCTACACTTCCTTATTTTTCTTCATTCATTATCAACTCAGTGTTGTGCTCCAACTCTTCCACCACTAAGGTCTCAATGATCTTCTCCACTTCTTTCTCTGCTACTTTGTTTGCTTCATCCTTAGTGAGGCTTGGAGTCCTCTGATTCTTCATGTGCTAACCTCTTCACTTCCTCCCATGTCCTGGGTGCCCTCCTCCTCCTGGCTTCCCTTCCTTCACACAAAGTGATAGTCATTCTTCTCCTCTTCACCTTCTTCTCCTGAATCGTGCATGCTGAAAACAAGTGGTTCTTGGTCTCCTTCAGGTTCATCTTCTTCATCATCATCCCTCTCACCCCTGTAGTTCTCCAAGCTCTTTGTGTCCTCTGCATCTGCCTCCCCCATTACTTTATGTTTCTTCCTAACTGGGGATCCAAGTATAGGAGATTTTTCTTCCTCTCTCTCCGATGACTCCTCCTTAGTTATGGGATTTTCTGGTTCTGGGGTCTTTTCCTTGACTGGAGACTTTTTCTACGTGAGTAAATACTTGTTCTAGCACTTGTTCCCAGGGTGCCCACCATTTGTGTACCTTGGACACTTGGTGCCTTTTTCTTTATCTCTTCCATCTCCTTTTTCTTGGGCATGGTCTTCTTTCTACCTGTTGGGTCTTTAGGTATAGATACCACGTTTTCAAGATAAGCACCCTTCTCAAACTTGGGCCTTATGTGAAGGTATACACTAGCATCATGGACCTCCCTGCAATAGGAAGAGTCAGAGGTTTCATCATCTGAACTTCATGTGATACGTAATTTTCCATGTACGCATGCTTTTTGGGGTAGACCAACATCCTGTGCATCTCCCTGTGGTCCTGATCCATATTTCCAAGGTCAAACTTCAGCTTCTTGGATTCCTTGAATCTGTTTACTCCCGCCTAGAAGTACTGAGCAGTGAAGGAAAATGGAAGTTTACACCATGGGCTCATGTTTTCATCAACCAACTTAAATCTGCCAATGCATAAGTGTTGGTATACTGTGAATTCAGCTTCTCCCTCTGTGAGTGTTAGAAAGTTGTTCTGGGATCCTCCACTCTACCCTGAATGTATTCCTCAAGCGCGTATACCACTTCTCAAGATGCACCTTGTGAACGGTTGTCATGCTATCGCAAGTGTATTTTTCAAATCTCTTTGTGGGTGAGGGGTCTTCCTCTGGGTACTCCCAAACAAACTTATCTAACACATCTGGCACTCTGATCTCTAAAAACATAATAGTTAAGAGGACATTGCCAAAAAGTATCTTGTCACCTTCCTCCATGTTGCTAATGGTCTCATCTATGATGCACGTGGACAAGTTGTAGATGGCACCTTCTGATATCCTTCTACAAACATTGAGCCATGACTTGTTCACTTGCATCCACCTCTCTTGGTCATTAAGTTTGGTTACCAGGCACGTGGCCATTCTCATCACTGGGTCTTGGATATCTGTAATATCAAAGTACCTTGACCCCTTCTTGTATGCATATGCGGTGATGGTTTCTTTGATGGATTCTTTGTCGCATAGGTCATCCTCTATACTTTCTCCTTCACAAATGAGACCTGTGAATTTTGAAATCAGCTGAGGAGTTATGCACATCTTGCACCCCGCAAAGTGAAAGTGGTCTTCATGTACACACAACATCAGCCACTGATAGAGGTGCTCAGGATTCCCAAAGTAGGTAAACTCATAGAGTTGCAACAATCCCACCTTCTCCAACTTCACTTTTACTTTGTCACTATAAATGGGTAACCCTTCTGGTGTCCTCTTTTTTTTCAGGCACACTAACTCCAGCGCCATTTCTTTTTTAGTCACGTTTGTGTGATGGTTATAATCACTTACTGTCATTTTTCTTAAATGGGACTCCCACTCCTTTCCAAGAAAAACCCCATCTGGGTACTACATTTCTACATACCATTCTTCATTGGTACTTGTGGTAGTTTCTTGTTGTTTTCCCTTGCCCTTGCCTTTTCCCTTCTTAGGTGTTACAGCTGGTTTCTTGGGTGCCATTGTGTAGGTTATCTTTGCACTTCAACTTCTCTTTCTCTGCTTCTCTACCCTTTCCAAGCTTAGATCTCAAACTTGTGAAGAAAATCCTTTTCAACCCATGCCCTAGCTGCCAAACCCTCACTGGAATATCCCTTTCACAAGATGATGCTTCTCCACAACTCTCTCTACGCTAGTGAACTACTTCCCTCCTAGTTTGTAGATCTAAACTAGTCACTCACGGTTAAATTTTTCCAATTTTTCTTCACACGGATCAACTTTGGAAACCCTAGTTTGCAAAATATCTTCCTTCTTTGTATTTGCAATGTAAATAATGAAATGTCCAACCTTCTATTTATAGTTTTTCCCACTTTTTAACATTAAATGCTACCTCACCTACCACCATACTTCAACACTTAATGTGGATTTTTCAACAAAACCTGACTTTAGTGCCTTAACTCACGCGCCCAACCTTGCGTGGACAATCCCCCAACCTTCTGGCATGTAACCAATCCATCTTGACAGGAGACTCTTACACGCACGTCACCTAGCACTGAAGGTACTTTTGTCATGATTTTTTCTCTCACCTACCTCATGTTGCTTTTGCACTTCTTCCTCTCTTGTACGTGGATCCACAATGTAGCCTTACCCTGACACCAACCATCCTTTTTCACCTTTCCTTCCATGCACTTCCTTTCCCAGGGCCATCCAACTGGGCTTTCCAACGCAATCCTTCCTGGTGCTTCACACTTTGCAATTTCTTCCACCTTACTCCACCCCACACTAAAATGATGTGCGGTCCTCTGCACATTCACAACCTTCAAAAAGTAATGAGGTTACCGGCACCCAAGGCACAACACAAAACAGTAACGAGAAAGGGAAACACAAGAAAAGAAAATGCATTAAAGGAAATCCTAATCTAACTGGCAATACTACCTTATTACAAACACCAAGAAGACTTATTTATAGTAGGGCTTTAGCCTACTCCCATTGAAGTGTCCTGGTAATCTCATCCCATCCAGTGCTTGTAACTGGCATGCACCTGAGTCAAGAATGTACGAGATGATGTAGGGACCCAACCAATGCACCTTCAACTTCCCAGGATGGCGCAGAAACTTTGAATCATATAGTAAGACCATCTACCCAACCTCAAACTTCTTGTTCTTAATGTGATGATTGTGCCATGCCTTTTGTTTTACTTTTTCAGTTGTCTGGCTCCACCTAGCTAATGATCATCTCTCATCCAATTGCATTAATTTTTCTATTCTTTCCTCCAGCACTTGTTCATCATCTAATCCTCCTGCACGCGCTATATGCAGAGAAGGTAACATGAATTCAACTGGTAGGACAAGCCTCCGTGCCAAACACCAATTGAAATGGTGTGGCCTTATTCAACCTCTTGTAGGTTGTCCTATATGCCCAAAGAATGGATGATACTTTGTCATCCCAATCCTATCTACCAACATCACAGATCTTAGTCAATGTGTGACTAAGTATTTTGTTAAATGCCTCAGCAGTTCCATTTTCTTGAGGGTGATAGGGAGTAGTTTTGTGATAACAGAATCCTGACCATTTCATTGAGGAAGTGCATACCTCTATCACTTGTCAAACTCAATGGGCATCCATACCTGTTGATTATGTTTTCCCATAAAAATCTAGCAGTTGTAGCCACTGTAAAATCCTTTGTAGGTGCTGCCTCTGCCCACCTTGTCAAATAATCAGTGCAAGTGAGGATATACCATGAACTAGTCCTTCACGCCGCTAGTGAGATTGGTCCAAAAAATTTGATATCCCACTTCTCAAATGGTTCCATGCTGGCTATTGGTCATAAGGGAATTTCATCCCTTTTTCTAGGTTTTCCAAGGCACTAGACAATGGTCACAGGCCTTGCAAAACTCAATGCAATCTTGATAAATGGTCTCCCACCAAAGCCCTATGAGTAGAATCTTCCACACAGTTGCATTTCCCATGCATAGTGTCCTCCTGCAATCCCACCATGCACCTCTTCCATAATTGTAATGTGCTCATGTTCTAGTATGCATCGGCACAGAACCTCATCATGACCCATTTTGTACAGATCTCCACTAATTAGCATGTAGGGCGCAATGCGTATGGCCAACTTCTTCTTCTCCAAGGCCTTCATTCTGTCTGGTGCCACACCTATTTTAAGAAATACCACAATGTCCTCCAAATCTGAGGGCACAGCCACAACCTAAATAGTTATGTGTCTGGCATAGTCTCTTCAATGCTCTACATGTCCTCTCCTAAATCAATCCTAGACAAATGATCAAGTCTGGAATTACTTTTACCTGGTTTGACAACTACCGTGAACTCAAATTCTTAGAACAATAGTACCCACCGACATATGCGCCCTTGTAGAATGGGCTTGTTCACCAAGTATTTCAATGCCATATGGTTAGTGTAAAATATAAATGGAGTTGCCAGCAAATACTATCTGAACTTTTGAAGTGTGTAGATCATTGACAATGCCTCGCACTCAGTCATAGTATAATTTTTCTCTGTTAATGTCAACTTCCTACTTGCAAAGCACAAAGGATGATCAACAATCCCTTCACCAGGATATGCAAGTACTAATCCAATGGTGGTTCCTGAGGCATCCACATGAACATGGAAAGGCTTATCCCAAGAAGGGAAACATAGGATAGGTGCGGTGACAAGCCTATCCTTCAAAGTGTTGAATGCCTTCTATTGCACCTCTCCCCAATGAAAGGAACTTTTATGTCTAAGAAACTCTTTTAAAGGCATGGTGATCTTGGCATATCCCTTGATGAACTTCCTGTAGTACCCCATATGCCCAAGAAATCCACGCACTACACTTTGACTAGTAGGCTCCCTCAATCCCACAATTACTGCAACTTTTGTGGGATCTACTAGTAGGCCCTCCTTACATATGATGTGCCCCAATAATGTTCCAAATGGGGTAGCAAAGACACATTTCTTAATGTTGAGGGATATCCTCAACTACTGACACCTTTCAAACATCAGCCTTAAGTTGTCACAATGGTCCTTCACTAACCCATATACTGTCTAATCATCCAGGTAGACTTGAAGAAATTTATGGATGAAGTCCTGGAAAGCTTGTACCACAATGCATGAGAACACAGCAGGCACATTCTTCAACCCAAAAGGCATGACTGTATAGGAAAAACTTTCCCACTTAGTGGTGAAATTCATCTTCCTCTGGTCTTCCTTCACAATCCTTACCTAGTGATATCCCAAGAATCCATCTATGAAAGAGTAGACCTCGTGTCCTGCCACTCCCTCTAAGATTTCTTCAATAAATGGGGTTGGGAAAGGATCAATGATACACACTGCATTCAGGTCCCTGTAATCAACATAGATCCTTATCCTTCCATCCTTCTTGATGCTAATTACCATTGGACTTATCCACTCTAACTCTTCAATAACTTCAATGATGCCCGACACTATCATCTTATCTATTTCTTCCTTGACCTTCACGCGTAGGTTAGGATTCATTTGGTATGGTCTCTTCTAGGCAAGGCACATACCCTCCTTCAACTTAATTCACATTTCCCCCAAGGAACAGTGGACACCTTTAAGCTCATGGTACCCTCATGGGAACAAATCTTAGAATTCGCATAACAGATCAATGATTTTAGAGACTTCTTTCTCCGACTAATAGTCTTCAATGATTTCCTCCTTAGGTTCTAATTCTAAGATGATGTTAACCTTTTTCATCTTTAAGGGTTCATGGTAGGCACGCGCTTCTTCATCAACACTATCTATGACTTCACGCGTCCCTACAGATTGGTTAACATCTAAGCTTTTCACTTCTCCATCAACAACATACACCATCTTCCCCTTTTCTTTCTCTATACACACACACTCAAACTGTATTTCTTCTATTTCTTCTTCCTTGAAGCACACCTCTAGGACAAGTTCATCTAGCAATTCTTGTATTCTATCTTCCACCATAGTAGTATCCCCTATTGTAAGGCACTTGACAACTTGCAACGCCTTATGTACTGATGGTTTTGTACTTTAGTACTCAAATGTTTGAATGAGATCATCTGCCAATTATTTCCAATTACCAATTTGATAGCATGTCTCTCATTGGATGTACCATGTGTGTGCATGACCTTGTAAGGTGGAGTATAACTTCTAAACCCATAATGAAGATGGCAATGCTTATGCGCTTCCCATCTAGGCTGTCTCACATGCTTGGATATGGAAGGAAGCGGTCTCTTTACCATGGAATTATTTTATATCCATGGGCATGTGTAGCTTCTACAAAACCTTACAGAGAAGGAAATTCTTACCTCGTGCCATTCCAAGAGGTTCTCCCAATGTGTTTCCCACCAACGCACAGCAGTTCTGAGTAGGTTGTATTTGAGCATTTCTCTTCTTTCCTTTTCATTTCTCCAATGGGCCTCCATTTCTCACAAGAAATCTTCTGGATTAGCTCCTCCCAAGTAACTTGGTATTTTTCTTCCTCCCAAGTTCCGTACTATATGCACCTTTTTCACCTTTGTAACCGATCCTCTCAAATGTCATCCGATCAACTCATAGGTCCTATGCATCTAATTATCGCACACTATATTGGTGGTGTCACTTAAGGACTAGGCATCCTCCAACTGGATAACTCCCTCTATGGGATGAATTATCTCTAGATTCCTGATTGGTCAAACATATATTTTATCCAGGACCTCTTCTCCCAGGAGTTCAGTATAGGGTGTTGATTTTCCATCAGCCATGGGTATGATGACCCATTCCTCCTCATTTTCAAAGCTTATGTATCCCTTGTTGAACCAAAGATCCACATTGTTCTTATAGCACCATGGGCACCCAAGTAATGCTGGGAAATTATCTACCTTAGTGAGTGCCAAGACTTCAAAGTCCCCAGTAAACTTAGCCCCCTGAATGGTGATAGCTGCATCCTTTAAGACACCGATGGGAATTTCCTTCATTTTTTTCACCATATACAACACATTCAAAGATGGTTGTAATGCAGGTCTTCCCATCTGATGCCATGCATCCAAGGTGAGAACATTGACCTCCACACCTGTGTCAATGAGGATATTACTAAGGATCCATCCATTTATGACTACATTTAATGTGATCTCCTTATCATAGTCAAGGTTGTGAGGGGGAAGGTTTACATGCAAGACATGCCTCTCACACTCTTCTCTAGTGTTTGGTACCTTCTCTCTCAACCATGCTCCTAGAAAGGGAATAATATTCTCTTTCCTTAGCATTTTACATACTTCCTTGACCTCATCCAGGTCATCCTTTGGCACTTTGACCTTCCTTCTTTGCTCCTCCCTCTTGGACTGCTCCTTTAGACACTAGATTTCTCCTTGTAAACTCTAAATGACGTCCATGGTTTCTTGATATACCTCCTTTTGATGTGCAGGGTCTGGGTACTTCCCATGTACCACTTCTTCCCTTAAAAATAGGGGCTGGCATTTCCTTTGTGTGCATGGCCTCTATTCTTGTTGTTACCATAACAGGTTCCAATCCTACATCACATGTCACCTGTGGCATCCATTATGTGTCAGCCTTATTAATGCTTACCATTACAATGCCCTTGTCTTTCTGGTGTTGTTGACTCATGTGCTCAAACAACTCAGGGCACTCCTCATACTTGTGCTTCTTCCCGCACCATGAGCACTACAATAAGTCTGGACACTCACGCTTGTAGTGGTTTGTAGATCCACAATTAAAACAGGTTCCACGTGGGAACTCACTTCTTCCTCCGTGGTTACCATGACCATGGAATCCTCTATGAAATCCCCTTCTCCACGCACCTCTATCTGCACGCTCCTCATAATGGATCGTCACCCTTAGAACTACTTGCAACGCTAGTTTGGCGCACACCAAGATCAATAGCATCATGAATCTGGTCAATCAACTGAAAGTCTTTGGTGTCATATGATGTGGATGTACAAATCTTACAATAACAAGATACATTTTTATGGATTGCGCGTTGTAGTAGAGGGCACCTACTTGCATCATGGTCCCTGTGAAAAATTTCACAATCCACTGTTATAGCGTGTACTGACTTCCTCAGGCAGTTATCCTTGACATGCCTCTCTACTTCACAATATGTACACCATATACCATTTCAAGTCTCATGGGATAAGTTCACAGACAACTTCTCCAGGTACTTAGCCATAGAATCAATTTGAGCTTCCAAAAATGGGCTAACACTAGTGTCAATGCTCCCAATAGCTTCATCACACAGATCAGCTTCCAACACCTTGCATGGGTATGTGAAAGTCTTATGAGATAATGCGTTCTAAACTATGTTATCAACCCTCCAACAAACCATTAAGCATGTTGTGAAGGGTGAATGTCATAGGAAAACTTTGACAGGATGGTTTTGAACCGTGCATCATACTCCTGCACACTCTTTGTCATTCCCTATTAGATCTCCTTGAGAGCACTAATGCTCTTCTGCTCAAACTCAAGGATGTGGAATTCTGCTAGGAAGGCATTTTTAAACTTGGTGTAATCTACCACCATCTGATGGGGGTCACAGTTCCTATACCAGATATACATGTGCCTTTACAACGTCATTGCAAATTGACTGGCCTTTTGCTTCAGAGTTGTGATCCCCTTTATGCGCCATAGCAGCTCACACTTGTGAACATGCTCCACAACATCATTAATACCAATGTAATCTAGTAAATGTAAAGACATCTCAAAGAATACTTGAGGAGGTGGTTGGGGCCGTTGTCCTCCTAATATAGTTCCTTGACTTCCTCCAGTGTTTCCTCCTCTATTGGATCCACTAGATCCACCAGGTCTTGTGCCCCCAGTCCCACTAGTTCCACCTCCAGATCCTCCTACAGCTAGTAATGGTTTTGAAGCAGTCACACCTTGGGTCCCCAACATCCCGCTAAACTATGCGCCAATCATCTGTGAGATTATGCCACTGCCAGATGTGTGTCTCGTGCCACTCCCTGACATGTTACCCAAGCCTTGTGTATTTTCTCCCTGTCCAAAAATTCCTCTTAATACTAGAATAGTATGTGTAACCATAGAAGTAGAAAATGAAAAATCATATCTCCTAGGCATGGATCAGTCACTTTCACTGATACCAACTGGGTTAATGATACTCCTTCCTTGGTCTAGAAAACCAAGCACCAAGGTCTGGTCACTAGGTGGGTTCAGATGTGTGCTGACGATTCTTCTTTCTCCAAGTGGCGAACTCTCATTAGAAGCCAAAGGCGTCTCTCTCCAGTGCTTTCCAAGATGGGGTAGCACAGACTGCTTAGGTTCCACGTCCTCTGTGTGAACCTTAACTCCTTCCTGTAACATCTACCTCCATAAATCCATCACACTTACAGCCTCGTGTTGTCTAGAAATCTCCCTTTCATGTGCTTCACTATACTTGAGTCATCTCTCCTCCCTTTCTTTCTCAGTCAAAATGCCTACCATCTTCCTCCACCGTAGCTTCCTCGCCTAGCACTCAGAATGATTTATCCAGCCATTGGAAATTCCTCTAAACTCATGGTAATGATCAAGATCTTCATTTCTAGGGGAATAGCACGTAGAAATGATCCTTTGTGATCCTTCAGAAATTCAAACTCAGCAACTTCCAGAAAAGAATATGTGGAAATAGTGTATTCTAGGGTGTAGCTATCTAGCACTCCTTTCCACCAATAATCCGCAGCATGATTCCACATCAAATATACATCTTACATCATTTGTTACTCTTCTTGGGTCCACGTGCATGATCTATAATACCAACTTGATCTAGATGTAAATTCTGAGAGCCATACATACAGCTCTACTGGGAAGAAACAAAAAAAAATCATACAGCTCATGCTAGAGGTTCTCTTCTACCCATCTACATGCATCAAACTCAGGTCCAGTGTTGAATCTCTAAGTAAATTCATCCTCTGCACTCTTAAACCATGTTTCAACACCTTCCAAGGTTAAATGCTTTGTCATCACTCATTACACAGATCATGATGTATGTCGTTTCCCACTACAACTTCAAAAAGAGGTCCCAGCAACAGAACCAAGATGTAGTCTTTTATACACCCACCAAAGAACAAGGGAATCCCATGTGTGTCATCCTATCACCCAGCGGGTGCTGGGCACTCACCCGAGGCATGCAGGGGCACCGAGTTTCTCCTTTATTTTATTTCAGTGGGAAACATCATCTATGATAGAAACTTAAGGAAATTGAGAAGAAACGAGACATGCAATCATCATAGAGCTCAGAATGTCTTCTAGACCAATGTTGTTATTATAGACATAAAGATACTTAACATATTATAAAACTGAACCAAAACATAAAGGAAAATACACAATGATTCATACTCAATCCATAAACCTACATGAAAAATAACTATGAAGATATATGTATGGACCAGAATCATTAATGATCATATTCAAATAAGTTAGTAACCTCATTACATCCATTAGATCCATTACAAAACATCACAGTACGGCTAACTGAAGCCATACATCATAATTGGATTTACATCCCTTAGCTATCAAAAATAAAATTTACAATCCCAATCCCCTTGATGAATCCTTCTCCTATATTTTATCTACCCAACCCAATACAATTCCTCATAGCATTTCTAGAGGGATCTGCTCTCTATTGATCTAGCTCCTTTTTCTTCGGTGGGCACTTTTATTTATAGGCCTCTTGAACTACCAACTCACCTTTCTGTGGCTTCAGATTCGGTGCCAAGTGTCCCAATGTGGTCCTCCATGGGAGCATGCTCCTCCAGGATTGAGCTCTCCACTCCTTGTCATGATGGTCTTCTAGAAGCTTCTAACATAGGGTATATTACTTCCTATGCCAACTTGTCACCAGGATGGCACCTTATCCATTCATCATGCTCATGTGGGTCATGATTTTCTCATGTCCTACCTGATACGCCAAATATGGCTAAGTCTTGAGACCTTGTTTTGTCAATGCATATCATGGGTCCTTTTAAACCCCCCTAGAACCATTCCTTGCATTCCTTCTCCTTATGCGCCAACCCCTCAACTTAGGCCTTGCGCGCTCATGCACGTTTTTGTACTTAGTCAATATTTTATGGGCCCAATAATGGGTGGTACTAGGGAGCTTGAATTCTATATGATGACATACCTTATATATAATATTTTAGGCCATAGGAATTTTCCTAGCCTTGTACCACATGCACATTTCAAAGAAAATAAAGTGCATGAGATTTATCCCCAATTACAGTTGAGCAATTGGAAAGGAAATGTGAGATTGGTAAATGATGCATTTTTTGCACCTGTCATATGCTTATTCAAACTTGAGTGGAAACAATACAGAATATCAAAAGAAGCCAAGGAATACAATAATGGAGTATGGTTACTTCTTCATCCAGTATAGATTTTTCATCTACATTAGATCCAATGGTTTTGAGGGGCAGCCATGCAAACTATCGAGATATCTAGATTATAATATGGCCTTGTGTGAACTCTCAAGACAACTAACACTAGTTCACAAGTTGATTGCTGGAAAGCATAAAAAAAATGTCAAATTCCCTATTAAATTTGGAAGGTACTCATGCCCCTCCATTATAAAGGCTAGATTGATGGAGGAGGAGATGGAAAGGTTTGACATGGAGAAATTTGAGACAAGATCTAACTATGATATTATATGGGTAGCCAGCACTGCCTTGGAAACTCACTTTAAGTATTATTGGATGAATTGTAGAGATTAAGAGGAGGTCAGTCTCAGAGATTTCTCAAGAATGAATCTCATGAAATTTATTGATTTTAAAATTGTTGTAGTACCTCACATGATTATGGATGACTAAAAAATAGTGATTCAATATTATATTGACCAAAACTTGAAGGGTGGCCAATGGCTTCTCTAAAATGGGATGAGGGAGATTCAGATAATCAATATAACATAATTTCTAATGTAATCATAAGGACTTTGACTTGGTTGAAAGGAAAAGTTATGGATTTATCCATACAAAACACAAAGGTACTTAATGAATTCAAGGATTTGGGAGTTTTGAAAGAGGATCTTCCCCTTTAAAGGGAAGGGGTTGACCAAAAAGTTGAAGGGAAGCCAATGGATCCTATAAAATGGGATGAGGGAGATTCAGATAAACAATATAATAGAATTTATAATGTAATGAGAAGGACTGTGACTTGGCTGAAAGGAAAAGGTATGGATTTATCCATACAAAACACAAAGGTACTTAATGAATTCAAGGATTTGGGAGTTTTGAAAGAGGGTCTTCCCATTTTAAGGGAAGGGGCTAACAAAGTAGATCCTTTAGGAGGAAATTCTCCTCATTTTCCTTTAAAGAGACCTAACATAGTTATCATTGATGAATGGACTATTGTTATTAGTGAAACTAGGACCTCCATGTCTTATTTAAAGTAAAATACAAAATAAATGCTTTTAAAATCCATACAAAATGCTCCCATTACTTTTTCATTACCATTAAATACTAAGGGAACTAGTATAAATAAGACATGAACCCCCACAACAATATTGACATGGGTATCTAGTTTAATCAAGACAATGAGAGGAACTATATCAGCTGCGGGCCCAACATCTCTGGTACAAGGCATAAAAGAAAGAGAGGCACCAGATATCATGCACTTTGAAAGAACTAAGAAGAAATATAAATTTACATTTTAAAGTCCTTTGGAAAGATATGTTTGTATTTCAGTAAAAGAAAGTGGCCATGCATCAAGGAAGCACAAGCATAGAGAGCCTAAGGTGATTGACCCTCCTACTCTGACTGAGGAACAAAAGAGAGTAGCTGCTTCCTTGGCTCATAGATTAACTCTACCAAAAGATCCAAGGATACCCCAGGTTGATCCAATTGTATAACAAGTTTTTTCAACTACATTTCTTTTTCCAGGAGGAATAATGACTAAATTAACCCAGGAACTGGTAACTCAAGGTAATACCCCATCTAACTAGCCATGAATTTTTATGATAGAACAGGGATTGAAGAAACCTGATGCAATACCATTTGAGGGTGTGAATGTACCCGATTATGATCAGCCACATAAACAAGAAAGGATCCCAATTGAAATAATGGACATAGATATAAGTGGAGAAATGCCTATACTTGAACCCTTTTAAGTATCAATTGAGACACATATGGTAGAAGGTATAGATGTTTTTCAGTTGGATGAAAGAATGAAAGAATCTACCCAATTGCCAACTGTTGAAACAAAAATCCCAATACCAGGTATCTCTATTGAAGGCCAAATAGTTTAAGAAGTAGGTAGATCAGAGACTCATAGAATTGATAGTGAAGCAATTATGGATATTGTGGAACCAACCAAATAAGGTCCTCAAGAGGAAATAAAATTCATCAAAAGTAATGAGCTACCCCAAAAGGTAGATTATGTTAAAGAAAGGGTGGTAGAAACCATAAAGGAAGCTACTAAAAAGGTATAAATTGATGACAGTCAAACTATGTAAACCATTGATAAGGATGAAAGACCAATTACTGAAGCTCAGTGCATTGAGCAACAAAAGGAAGAGCTGGAAGAGAAAAATATTACTAATTTACTAGTTAATGAAAATGTTTCCATTGAACATCAACCTCTAAAGGAGGTAGATATTGCAAAGAGAGAATAATTGCACAAAGTGACAACACCAACCCAAGAGGTTCCAAATTAAACCATAGAATTAATTTCTACCTAGTTGAAGGAACAAATAAGGAGAATGCTCCAATTGATAGTATGACTCAGGAAGTAACCAATCAATCCCAAGTTCAGGATCAAGAAAAGTAGTAACTGGAGGTAAAGACAAAACAAGATGAACCCAAACAGTCAACATTGGGAGTGGACAAGGCACAACAAGAAATTCCATTAGTTCAAGTTGTCAAGGAAGAATCTAGACAATTGGTTGTTTTACCTGAAGAACACCAACAGGCATAAAAAAAAACAAAAGTGGTGACTACTCTCACAACTTTTTGGTTGGGAGGGTTGATCTCAAAAGAAGAAGAGGAGGTTGTGCCTAAAAAAGTCATAGATATTACAACTTTGGCCTTCCCAAAGCCCAAGAAGACTCCAAAAATGGTTATGGTTATTACTAAGACTCGTGTATATCCATATGGATCTAGAACCGTGGAGGTTATAACCCCACATGAAGGAAAGTCAAGAAATGACATAACAGCAAGTGACTATGACATCCAACACATCCCATTGGGAAAACCTTCCAGAGAAACATTAAAACAAGAAGTTTCAAAATAATTTCAAGGCTTGTTTCATAAATTGGATGAGGACAAGATATAAAAAATGAAATTGAAAGAGAAGGTCAGATCTTTGAATTCATTCTTACAACAGCTAATGGGCCAATCTAGTGAAGACAAAGAAAATTTCTTTATTGTTACTCCTAGAGTTATTGGAGGCATTGAAAAGGATTTTAAGAAATTCAATGTTGTTGATGACTGGGTAAAAATGTTATTTGAAAAAGGGAATAATATCTTTGAGAAATCTAAAATCAGATATGGAGAACCTAAGACCAAGATCAGTGAAATTAATGAGTTAATTGAACAATGTGACTATGACATTTTCTACTATGAAGGAATCCTTCCGTAGTTGAACTGTATTACTTAACTTGATGAAGATCTAGTTAAAAAGGAAGGAATTGTGCCACTAGAACAAATGGGAACCCAATAAGCAATTTAATATTTGGCTAAATTCAAGATTGAAGTTTTGAATGAAGTTAGAGAAAAAATGGAGACAAAAAAGAAGTGGGTTGAAAAAGGAATTGACATAATAGATATGAAATTATAAGGCATGGTGTTTGAAAAATTCAAAAAGAGTTATGGTAAGTTGAAAATTAATTCTTTTGAGAAAAACATCTGGGATGAAAAATTTTCTTATGAGGTAATTAAGAGGTTAATGGTTGTAGAGAGTAAAATTGCAGAAATAAAAGGAAAGTCATGGGAACATAAGCAAAAAATGGATCAATATGGGGATGTTCTAAACAGGAAAACCCTAATATTTCAACACCACATAGGTCCAACTGAAGAGGATGTAAAGCATTTATTTTAGAGGTATGATGCATATGTGGAAAGGTAGCCAAAGGAGGAGGAAGATGATGAAGATGAAGATACAAATGTGAAGACCGATGAGAAAGCTTAGGCTTGTTTTCTTTAAACAAATTTTTCATCTTATTATAACTGTTACTTTTGTTTCATGAGAGTTGAAAATTATTTTGAATTATTGTTTTCAAATATGAATGTATCTTGATACAATACATTAGAATTTTTATTCCTTTGATAGAATTTTGAATCTATTATGAAGCATGTGTATTGATGTAATAATTTGAGTTTGTGGTGTTGTGGAAAAAAACAAAATAGGGGTTCTATAGGGGCCCTAGCCCATGAAAAAAAATTCATACATTTTTGGATACTATATCAAAAAAGAAATGAGAAAAGAGAAACCTAATCATCTTCCACCACAAAATCCTCTCTGCAAAGAGGAAGTTTCTTCACCAGCCTATTCTTTCTAGGAACAAACTCCTCGGTTCCCACTGCCATTTGAACAAACACAATGTCTCCTGCTAGAGTGTGAGACATACCCAAAAACAAAAGTTCATCAATGCTTGTCATAGGATCATCCAACAAACTAATCAATTATGACCTCCTCTCATATGAGGAAACCCATTCAGTCATGTCTAGACCTCCCTTAGGAAAGGCCTTCTTCTCTGTTGCTTTAAAAGTAAAGGATGGATTGGTATCTTGTGAAGAAGCAAGAATTAAAATAACAAATGATCTTGGAGAACACGGATTAGGAGGTTTATAATGGGGTTCACCCCTACATTTCTTCATGAAGATTGGTGGAGCTCTAGGAGGCTGTGAAGGTATGGTCCCTGATGGTTTCCTCTCCAAGACTGAAACACGTTGCTCCAGTTCATTCATCTTGTGAAAGATAATAGGCACATGGTACCTAATTAAATCTCTCCATCAAGTGCATAGGACCCTAAGGGGATATCCTTCATATTGAACTCCTCATCACAAATGAAGGGGCATGTGTAATTGGCTACACCTTGCATAGTAGACCTGCTCATGAGCCAAAATTTCTTCAACACATCAAGATTCTTTTGATGTTCTAGCCTAAAGAGATGAAAATACATCATCTGGAAGGTAGAAAAGATAGGGCTTATCTTGATAATCATTCTAATCAACACTACTCAAATAGCTTGGGCGGTTAATGGTGTAATATAATCCTCTGGGTCTACATTATCAAACAACATCCTTACAAACACCTTGTCAGGGCCTGCGAAGTCAAAAAAATTCTTCAAATCCTCAAAAGAAATATCCTTCAAAATGGGTGCCACTGTCACTCCCTCCATGTTGAAGATATATAAATCCACCAAACCTTCTTACACTCAAGAAAGGTGTGAGTTCATAAAGGAAACAATTTTCATTTATAAGAAACTCAAGGTGGGAAAGCTAAGTAGAGTATAATCATGGTGAGATGGCCTTTAATATTTGTATATGATATCCACACAAGATAAATAAGTTTGAAATAATTTGGCATTATACAGAAGATAATGGTTGGCTTGATATGACATGATCCATGCAAGAACAATTAACCCAGAAAGACATGAAAAAGAGTGTGTGTTCTCCAAGATAGATTCTCAAAAGGAAAAATGGATTACACATCAAATCAAACCATCTGGAGGCACTCGAAAATCATCAAAAAGGTCTCTCTCAGCCCACCTAAAAACTCAAATGATTAAAAAATTATCAAAAAGGTGACATGGCATCCCATTCATTATAGGAGAATGAAAAACGTGAATCACTCGTGATTCTTCCACCTGGAAACATAAAATAGAATATTTTCAAGGGAATAATAATGGATTATACTATGCATTGTAAACAAGAATATTCCTTTAAAGATTCATGATTTTGGGGGGAAAAAGAGAAATGTGAGAGGAATGAAATGGTATAAATGCAATGATAATTATATTGCATAAGGGGGGGTTAAATTTTTCTAAGTTTTTAGAGAGATAAAGGAGAAAACCAATTTGTACGGTCTTAAGTTAAACTAGTCTGAGATACTTGAGAATTTTTCATTTGTTCCCAAACCTTCTCACCAAGATGATTGCAGTGTATAGTCATTGGTAAACATTGAGTTCATAGGTGTTATGTCCCCTTGTTGAATTATTGGATTTTCTTGAATTAATTTGTTTGTATTCTCATGAGAAATTTTATTTTGTTTCAAGATGAATTACTTTAAATCAATTATTTGCATTCATGTTGCAATCTTGTGTTGTTAATTTCTCTGAATTACACAAATTCTTAGTCTAAATAGTGATAATTTGGCAATTGCAACTATATTATTGATGGGGCTTTCCTTCATGTTGTAGTAAACAATTTTAAATTCAAGTTATATCTGTCTGATTTAGGATTTTTTTCAGTTCTTAAGAATATCTTAAATGTCAGCATTTTATTGAGAATTTATCATGAGCTTTTGTATTTAGGTTCTCAAATTTTGTGTGAAATCTTGTGTTCTTAGGATTCCATGAATGTAAATCTTCTAGTTAAAGGAGTGATTTGAGTTGTCTGATCTATATTTTACATCTAGGACAATTACTTAAATATTTGTTAAGGTTCATTTAAGGATTTTGTATAATCAACTTTATCCTGCTCAATCTCCCATCAATACATCATAATCATAATCAATAACCATTTGATCTGTCTGAATTACCCATGTTTTCCCTGTTTGTACACAAATACTAAGGAAAATTGTTATTTTTTTAATCCATCCTTTATCAAAAATATGTAGAAGCGAGCTGGAATTATCTCTATCTTTAGTAACATAAGCCTTGTTTAGGAGACATCTACATTTTCTAGCGTGACAACTCATGAGAGTTAGATAATATCTGCATTAACAATGTCTTCTTGAGGCTACCTCTTTAAATCCCTAAGAGAAAGAGTATAAAATATTGTTTTCTCATCCATTCTTCTCACAAATATAGGTTACAAAATGGGTTATCTCACCCTAGTTACAGGAAGAACCTAAAGTAGTAGGGTAGGTCATACCCTTAGTGAGGTGTTACCAAAAATTTCCCAAGTCAAAGTGACAAAGATATTTCCATATCCATCCCCAGCTACAAAATGACTTAAATCTTGGTTTGCCTTTCTCTAAGCATCCTGATTAGCTTGTTGATGTTGTTTGACTTACAAGGTGGGACTGATTTGGGTACCAAAAAAATCCATGGAAATGCCTCTTCAAGGGTGGTCATGATTTCGCTCGCAAGAGAACTTTTAGGAGCTTGTTGTGAAATCAAATCTTGATCACTGTGGGGAATCTCTGACATAGGGGATGACATATGCAGATGATTCAAAAGAAAATATGTGGTAATGGATCACCCTTTCTTTCCTTCACCTAGCTCAGTTCAATCAACTCCCCTTGACTTGCCTAACCAACTCGCTAAGCTCACTCAAACATCTCATCAAAGGAGTGTGGGTGTCTCTAACTTTATTGATGAGCTATGATGACCCATGGAGCTCTTGAATCTTTTTTGAATTTATTTGACTACACAATGTCCCTAGGTTTTCATCTGTTGTGCCTTGTGATATTCTGTCTCACTCTTGAACACAACTATGACCAGAATGATGCCTTGGGATCCTTGTGAAGGATGAATTTATTATTTTGAGCTATGAGATCACTTTTCAACCCTCTGAAGATGTCAAAAAGTAGAGATGTAAACGAAAATGGAGTTAACTACAACTTTCTGTAGTCAAAGCTGAGACTTTCTATTTTTAGCAAATGGAACTAGGACCTGCCATTTTGGGATATTTCACTTATTTTTCTCAAATTTAAACTTCTCGATCCTCTGGAATACTCAATTCAACTCCTTTTACTATGATTTTATATTTTGGAAACTTTCTGTCTTTAGCAGTTGTTTTTTTTTTGGGGAAAATTTGCCTAGTTTAGCATTTTCAATGTTCTTTGAGTGCACTAATCTAAGGTGACTTACTATTTTTAGTAACCGAGGCACCAGGTACTTACTATTTATAGAAATAATGGTTTTCCACCTTGTATTTCAATTAAAATTACATGACTAGATTAGGATCACTTCCAGGACCTCATGCTCCAAATTTCACCTTGATTCGCCCACCAATATGTCTAAAAGCTAAAAAGGAAAACACTATGGCATGAAACAAGGATTTTTTGCCATTAAAAAATCAGGTCATCATCTTATTTTATGTTAAAAATTTCTCGAGGGATCCTGGGATGAGAAGAAACTAATTAAATTTCACCCGATTTTGTTCACTAGTTTGCAAGATATGAGTTTTTCAAGTTTTAGTGCAAATGGCAGCCCTATTGAATTTTGACAGGGTCTCTAGATAATTTGTAAGTTTTTAGAGTTATGGAGCATAAAAATGGATTTATTGGTTTAAAATTGAGATGATCATAGTTTTTTTTATTATGCTTCTGGTAGTGAATTTTTGTATTTGGATGATGTAGAAGTAAAAAGTAGAAGCACCAACAGTTAGCCAATTTTTTGGTTTTTTGAAACTTCATGATATGGGGGGTGTAGAATGAATTCTACACTATTTTGGGGCTCTTCCATTTTTGGTAAATTTTTGTCACCTCAGGCCCTTTTTCCTTTTAGTATTATTTTTTATTTTTTCAAGACTAAATTTTTCCTAAGTATGGAACTGAGCGCAAAGGGTATCCACGTGTCCCTTTGGTGCATTTTGGAGAAAGCAAAAAGAATCGGGAGCCTCCAAGTAGTGAGAATCAACCATGTGGCTAAAACATAACAAAGCAGCCCAAGCAGGATGAAAATTCAAAGATAAAGAGGAGGAACGTGTAGGCCTCCATGCATCACCCAAACACAATTTTAAAAGGAGGTAGAAAAGAAGAACCCCCAAAATCATGCAGGGTCTCCACATGTCAAATGAGGTAGCTACCACCATCGAAAGGACAAAATAAATAAGTAGAGTGCTATAGGTTTGGTAGATTGAATGTGATCTCGGGTCCCAAAGCATGCAGTTGATATTTATTCTAAAGATTGAAGGATCACGTAGGTGGGAACTAATTGTGGATGGTGGGATTCTTAATTGAAGTCACGTTGGAGAAAGAACCACGGAGATCTATAAAGGAATGTTCTTGTGCCAGTAGTATGGGATAGAAAATAAGTTCTAGAGATCTAGAGAAGATAATTTTAGGTTCATTCTATTGTGTTCATTGTCCTTAGCAAGGCTCTATTTTAAGGAAATGTTGTAATATATGTCATTTTGGCCTTATGTATTGTTTCCTCTATAAATAAGAGTTCTTTTTCTGTGCACTTAATTGTTCACAATATTTTGTGTCTGTGGTTTCTTCCTGTTTTCTTTTAATTCAATTATTGATTAATTTTAAAATATCTATTGTGTTGTATGCATTTATGTATTTTATATAAATATGTCCATTATGCATGTGATTATGTTTTAGTTTCATCTCACCTTAGATGGTATGAAAGATCTTCGAAATAGTTGATCATGTTTGATGTTCTTCAACTAATCTAGTAGTTATTTCAATATTGATATTTTTTGTTTTTAGTAAGGATTTGATGCATCACCTTAGATAGGATTTACATAATTTTTTTGTTTTCTCTCTAGCCCTTATCTCAACCCAAATTAGAGAAGAGCCAACTTCTATCAATTCTGGAGGTTATCTTAGGGGTCAAGTCCCAAAACTCTAAGATTTCCCAAAAATTTGGTGATTCATCTGAAAATATAATTGTCAACAGGGGGTGGGGAACATTTTCTTTTCCCCATTTTCCCCACTATCCCAAGGACAGTTGGGACAGTAAAATGTGCCCTACTCTGAACATGACAAGTAGTGAAGAGAGATGTAGTGAGAGGGTGAGGTGAAAGAAAATACACTTAGGCACCTGAGGGAAAAAAATTTGGTCATATGGTGAACCTGGGAAGGAGATAAGGGTGAGGCACATTTTCTTGTCCCCAATGTCCCTAAGATAGTTGGGAGGATAAAATGTGCCCATGGGTAGATGATAAAACTTAGCCAATTTACGAGAAAAACAACTTAGCACCCTGTTGGGAATATGAAAGATCACATGAGGGACTAAGAGCAAGAGTTGAGGGGTAGGGAACATTTTCTTGTCCCTAATATCCCCACTATCTTCACTATCCCTAGGATAGTTGGGATATTTTGGATAGTCGGGGTAGTTAGGATAATCGGGACAGTAAAATTTTCCACCCATCCAACTGATAAAATTTCTAAGTCCCTAAACCTTGGAATCAATTTTCCCGGAGCTCCAGGAGGTATTTTCATGCAAACTTTTATATAATTTTGACTCCTAAGATTAATGGGATGGTTTTTAATGATTGATTCTACCTCCTCCTCCAAAAATGCCACTTTTTCATTCGGGGCAATAAGGTGAGTCTACACAAATTGATATGCCTTGAGAAACACTAGATTCTTGTAAAGAATTTTATGATTCCATAACAAAGAGGGTTCTTCAATATTTATTATGGTTACTTGTTTTTCTATTTACTCATTATGTAGCTCTTGGAATATTTTGTTGGGCTGCAAGCTCCTTCACACTCAAAATTTAGCTTTCATTGTTTTTGTCCCAAAATATCAAAAACCTTCCTAAATATTCTTAAACCTATTCCATCACTCTCCAAACTCTTTAAAAACATTATAATATGATTTTTATCTTTCAAATATGCTCCGAAGGATTCACACCTTCCTGGGAAGGCTAAAAATAGCCTTCCTAGGCCTACTAAAGAATCCATCTTTAGAATCACTATATTTAATGGATTAAGTCACCTTGTTTAAACATGTAAAAAAATGGGGAAATTATCTACAACACATATGAGGACATATATGGCTATGATAGGCATGATAGAGAGGGAAAACTGGTCTAGAGGGATGTTTAGGAGGGTTTTCAAGAAAATTTTGACACTAGGGTTAAGTTGTCATGTTTCATCGTTGAATTTTTCCCTTGTAAAAACACATGACAACACCATCATACTAACACTTTAATTAATCATTCAATTAGTAATTAATTTAATCCCCTCACATATTTTGGGAATTTAATATTCCCTAGACTACCTACTAACTAGCCTCTCCTACTAAATACCCTCACTAAACCTCATTAGCAATCTAATCAAATCTAGAATATTCTAAACTAATCCAATTCTTCTCTCCATCACCTTCCATATCTCTCAAAATTTAAAAATATATAATTATACCACCTTCCATGAATTAAAAATTCTTGGAAATCTCCCTATATCTAGAACCTTCTCTCCTCACATCTAATCTCAACCATTGATCTCAATCCTACATTGATTGATCTGCAACCTCAATATTTCAATTAATTAATTCACCACCTCCATAGAAACCATCTTATATATATTCATGTTAAATATTTGCTACTATCAAATTAGGAAATCTTAAGCAAACTCTTGTATCATTGAGAGCCATCAAGCATCCAATAATGAAGTGTCGTCAGATTTTGTAGCCATCAAAAAATAAACAGCAAGCATTCATTAAGCAACTTTGGGAATATCTATTCCAATAACGGGTTGAATTTTTTTCAAAATAAAGTGAGGTAATATTTCATATAAGACTAATTATCTTGGTCTATTATTATATTTACCCAATCTAAGGTGTGGAATTTATTTCTAGGTAAAGAGTTTTAGTGGTTTTCATGGCTTCTAATATGCATGCTTAGATTTATACTTGTACACATTTTGGAAAACCCATTGGGATTCCCACCCATTCTTAATCAATACTTATAATTGTTAGGATCTAAATTACAATATGTGAAGAAATCATAATCAAAAGGGAGCAAAAATCAAAGAAATTTTGAATTTTTCTTGACATTTTCTATGTTTAGTACTGCACAATATTTTTCGTGACTAGTAACATCATTATTGTGTATGATATTTTCCCATACACCTCTATCATTATTTTGACTTGTGTGTAGGTCCTTGGTGAACATCATTTTCACCATAGACCACAATGGTGTTTACCCTGGCCATTTCATTATCACTAACTGTGACATTATTTATACAAACCGCATTGTCTTAGCTTTTGACCACATCGTTTTCACAACATAAGTATAAAATTTTGATTTTCTCACTTTTGGCTAATTTTTTGGACATCTAATCACCTTGCATATATTTTACATCACCTTATCTAATTAAATAGATTCATTTCACATTCTAGTTTTCTTTTTTGTCAATTTTCAAGTAAATCCCCTTACCTCATTTTTTATCTAACCATACCATTTTTGCATATAATATCATCATTTTTGTTGTAAATTGTGTTGTTTTCAATAAGGTAATTTTTTTAGATTATTAAATCATTGTTATCTAACATCATTTTTGTGATTTTACAAGTTTTTCCATTTTCCGAGGAGCTGTCTTGAATATAAAACTATTAACTTCTTATTTTTCAGTACTAAGTTGTATGAGAGTTAGCATAAAACCATATTTTGATTGTATATTGTTTTTTCTTAGATAATTTAATATATAATTTTATTTTACTTTGTGTGTGTACCTAAAAACTAGGTTGTGTATGCTCTCTACTCACTTCGTTTGGAAATCTTATGGATTAAAAATAGCCTAGGCTCCCTATTTTTCTTTTTTAAGTTTAATATGAAATGGAATTCATCCCCTCATTATTACCATAGTATTTTGGTATATTATATGTGGATTTCATCACCATGTACTAAGAAACCATCTATGTTCTTGTGGGGTATATAAATTCAAGGAGAATTTTTGTTATTGGCTAAGCATCATCCCGTTGTAAAGGTAGTGTGAATTGAGTGGTGATGAACATTATGAATTTCCATTCCAAACCTTATTTTTGTTATCATCACCTTGTATTAAACTAAGATAAGAATTATTGTAAATAATAATTTTGTGTACGTAAAGATAAGTTTTGTGCATAAATCTTGGTTATCTTTCATCTTTCATAGACTTCCTTGAGTTTATTGATATAAATTGGTTTTTGAGCTAACAAATGTGAATGGAAGAAATTTTTATAAGCTTAGCACATGACTCACATAATCCTAGTGTAGTACTCACATAGCTTAGTGCATTACTCACATGGCCTAGCGCAAGACTCACACAGCTTAGCATGGGACTCACACAGCCTAGTGTAGGACTCGCACATCTTAGCGCAAGAGTCACATGACTTAGAGCAAGACTCACACAGTAGAGAATGGGAATAACACAGTGGAGTGGGAGACTCGTGGAGCACAGAATTAACCCATTAATCATATGATGTTCACAAATTATGGAGCACCTAATTAGCACCAATACCATTTGGTACTTGGATTGTTTAGGTAGAAACTAATTCTTTAGATATTCATATCATCTAATTTAAACATGAGTAAACTAACAGTAGCGAGTCCTTATTTTCTAGAAACTTCCACCATGCAATGAGATCGATTACTTGATTTTTCTAATACTCCAATGATCTCTCAAATCAGTTGAGTGTTTTAACAATAACTTCACATTCAGTCAAAAGATGAGTCTGATCAACAATTCACATGCAGGAAGACATCTTGACTGTATGATTTCTAATTATGTTGACATTCTGATATAGATTTGTCCAGTTAACTACTGAATGTAATTATTACATAGATATTTTAATAACAAGTTCTCTTGAAGATTAACTTGAATTCACCTGGTATATAAGGTGTACTTGTTAGGATTATAAGGAGATTCAAACTTTGGAAAGAAAAAAATTGTATTGAAACATTCTTGATAAATAAAAAAGGGCATGATTCTAAATTTAGTTTTTTTTCTATAAGTGATACGTTGCAACCAAATCATAGGGAAGGAGTAAGGGCCACTCATCCCCGATATGAATGGAAGTGTTATGTATTTAAAATTTCTTGATTAATTTATACTTTGATTTCTTTCACGTATTACAATATTTCCATTATTTAAATTTTTATTTCATTTCAGCATGTTTTAGTTCTTCAAAGTTATAGATTTATGAGTCTTTGTGATTTTTTTTATTTCATCAAGCTTTGATAAGATAGGGAAGATTCTTAGATATGATAGATATTTATTCTTCAATTAATTTAATTTCATTCTCAATAAAATTTCAACCAATCTTTGTTACAAATATCCTTGGACATTTCCCTGGTATTGTGAAAGATTAAAGTGTGAGTATCAACGATTCTCGTCACTTTTTGATGCCATTTTTCGAGGATTTCTAAAGATTTTATCAAAGATCAAGGTACTATATTGTGTGCTTTCTAATAGCTTGGTAAGTTTCTATTTAGAATTTATTTTTCCATACTCTTTATTTCAAATATAAAAGGTCGTGTGGTGACAACAAGTATCTTTTCTGGGATTTTGGAGTGTGTGGAACTGGGTAATCAAATAAGCACTTATAGTTGGGAAATTATCATTAAGAATGTTAGAAGTTTATTTGTATACCTAGAGATAATAGATGTAGGTTTGTAAGATTAAACCTTAATAATCCCCCTCAAAATTTACAAGTGGAGCTAGTTGAGCAACAAGAGAGGATGGTAGATGGAGTAGATAATCCTAATGGAGAAAATAATAGCAATCCACCAGTGGGAAGGACATTCAATTATCCCATAGAATTTTATCCCAATGACCAAGGGCCTATGAAGAATATCTCCCCCTAAATTATACCAACTTTTATGGGATTAGTCTCGAAAGATCTTGATCAATTTTTTATTTGAATTCAAAGAGTTATGTCAGACCTATGATTACACCTCTGACACTCAAAAGATGAAGTTTTTTCACTCAACCTTAAAAAATACATCAATGAGATGGTTCATGAGCCTATCCCCCAACGTTTTCCATATTTGGGGAGATGGAAATAGTTTTCTTAGAAAAGTACTAAGATTATTATAGGATTAGGGACCATAGGGAAGAACTCGTTAGGATACAGCAGAAGGAAGATGAAAGTGTAGAAGATTATATAGATCGATTTCTTTTCCTTCATAGGAAGTGTGGCACACACATATACATTTCCCTTTTGAAAATATTATTTCTCAAAGGATTGGATGAGGACACTCAATAGGATTTTAACTTAATAAGAAAAGGATATATGAACAAATTAGAGTTTACAAACATTATTGATCTCTATAGAAATTATTCCCAAACTCACCCAATATGTCTTAGTACAAAATTAAGCTTGGATGTCTTAGTACAACTCAATACAACATTGGATAGGAAAAAAACCAAGAACATGGAGCTATTTTTCATATATTATCTTAGATGCAGGAATAAGCATGGACTTAAATATTTTCCATTAGAAAAAAACCAATTTTTTTCATGTTTGTGATTTGAAACATGCAACTGATCAATGTGGATTATCACCCTTGCTTAGGATTCATCTAAAATATAATACACAGCATGAGCTTGAAGTTAAATATGTAGCTCAAAATCAAGGAGGTAATTCTGCTTCAAATCAAAACCAACATTATTTTCGAAAAAAACAATGGTTTCCAAATTAATAGAACACACCACGGTCCTATCCTCAACCTTGGAATCAACAAGTTCCAAAAGAATGAGGTCCACAATGGAATGTATAAGTAATTTTTCATCAACAACCATGGACCCCAAACCAAAAAATTTCACCATCGGTCCAACAATTTGATCCTCAATATCATCAATAGTGGAATGATTCTCAAGGATCTAGTCATTTGTTTTATAACCAATGAATACCATAGGGATAACAAGAAGCATTTTTAACTAAACCAAAAACCTCTACCACAGTTTAACAAATGATCTAGACTCAAATCCCAACTCACATTATTGTTAATCCAAATAATTTTAGGCAAGGTAATCCAGTGTACAGTGTTAAAACTGAAAAAAAATGCTCACAGTAAATTCCATTGACTATGATAACATACTGCTATGCTTAGGAAAGATTTCTTCTAAAAAAATTTCACTAATCATAGAATAATTTTCAAAATAAAAGTGATGATATGAAGAGACACAACCTAAAACTACTCTTGACAAGTCATCTTGCCCACTTCCAAAAACACCATTCCCATATAGGTTTTTAAACAAAGACAGTATTTCAAAATAGGAGGGATCTGAGTCAGATTTGATTTGAGGATTGAAGAAATTAAGCATTAGAATTCCCATTTTGAAATCTCTCATAGATATCCCAAAACTAAACTAAAACATCAAGGAACTCTGTGTCAAAACCCTAATAAGGAAGAGAAACCAACCAAGAACCATACATGTCGATGAAAAATTGGCTAGTGTATTAGAAGGAAAGATGATTCCTCCTAATTACGATGATCCTAGGAGTCCTGTAGTCACGGTTTGTATTATAAATGTGGAAATTTTAAATTTGTATTGATTTAGGAGATGAAATTAATGTAATGACAACATATACCTTTTCATCATTCTCTCTTCTTGATTTACAATCAACTCAAAATAGTCTTGCAAATGGCCAATCAATTTGTTGTTAAACCCAAAGGACTCATAGAAGATGTAACAATCATAATTGATTCATGGGGTTATTTTGTAGATCTGTAAACACAAAATCATGCAATTTAGACAATATTTAGTCTCAGTCTCATATGGCTATTTAGAGGGTTTTTGAGTGAAGAGAGAACTAATTAACCCCCATATTTTGGCCATCTTCTTTTATTTTATTTTATTTCATCATTCCTAACCTTTTACACCTACATGCCTAGTCTATTTCTGTCATTTACCATTATTTTAGCCTCAAGTAGGGCACCTATGCTAGTAGTGGGGCACCCCGGTCCTTTTCACACTTTTCGGCCACTTTTTGGGCTCTTTCTAGCCATTTTAGATCTTTATCTTTTTTGGTGATCAGCCATTTCAGGGTTAATTATGAAATTATATCAAGAGAACCCTATAAATATAAAGTTATGAGACCATAATGAGGGACCAATCACTAGTCACTACTATCATCCATCTAGAGTTGCATCCATTTATTGCATTGGAGATCACTTGCATCCACATAGCTCCATCACAAGGCACAAGGCTAGGTCATCTGCATCACACATAACATAGGGGGAGGATTCTATTCTATTCCATGCACACATTTTATTACATTTTCTACATTTAGTTATTGCTCACTACTTCACAAAGTGTGATTGGCACAAGAGCACCTAGGGCACATTATGCACACACTCACCAGAACTACATTTGGGTCTAAAATGTAGTGCACCACTCAGTTAGTAAGCCCACTATTGTGGCAGCTGAGGTCAGTCTGACCCATTCATTTGCATTCTTCTTTTTTTAGGGTTTTTATACTCCTTGGTATTCTATAGGTCTTTTCATCACCTTGGAATATCAGCGACATCTAGAGAAATAAAACGAAGTTAATGTGACAGAACAGTGAGGGTTTCAGACCATCTTCTGAACTTGTGAAGATTCGTTTCAAATATTTTGCACATATCAATGTTATCAATTTGCATACCAAAATGCCCATGGACACCCCAATCCCTCTCCAGGCACTCCAGTCCAACCAGATACTATAGATCCATCCTTTTTGGAGCTCCTACACAGTCATTCCTGCTTCTAGATTTTCCAGTCACCTCTGCAACATATTCCCGCGAGCATCTTCTATTCAACTGAATTATTTCCACTTCTCTCTTACATATTAGGGTTCTTATTTCCATTATTTTTAAGTTTTTATATCATTTACATATTTCTTTATTGCATTTATTTATTTACAATTGTTCATAGCTTAGATTAACTAGTACATATATTTACATTTTTAGTTAATCATTTTGGTGAACCCCACATTTCAACACTTCCTTCATTCACACTTTTAGTTTCTTCATTCATTGTTTGTCATCCTAGGGTTTTGTCATCATGAGTATCTCAATCAATGATTATTTGCTTGCAAATCCTGATTTACTACATAGAGTCCAACACTTTCTTACTACTACTCGCATTCGTGCTAACATACATCTAGACTCAGTTTATCAAGCCTTTATTGATGCTTTTTCTTCACATATATTATTCAAGTCTAAACTTCATGCCAAGGTTCACACTTTTGATAATGACACACCATTACATATCATCTCTCATATTCATAATGTCTTCATTAAGCGTACTTTGATTGATAATGGATCTAAACTTAACTTGTGTCCTATGTCATTCCTTGAAGCTTTAGGTCTTTCCACTCATGACATTAGTCCATATTCTATATCATTGTGTGCTTATTATGGTTTTGTCCACCCATGTCTCAGTCATGTTACATTACCTATTACTGTTGGTCCAAAAATTGTCCACATTGTCTTTTTCATTGTTGATTTCCCAGTCTCCTACAATCGTCTACTTGGTAGGCCATGGCTTCATGTCATGTAAGCTGCCACTTCTACTATCCATAATTGTGTAAAATTCTTACATGAAAGCATGGATTATACCATCTTTCATGATCGTTTTCCCTTTCAGTATTGTTATATGGATCCTAATATTGGCCTTCCTATTCCACACATAAATATTACAGATGAGCCTTAAACTTGAGAAGAACTACCTCACTTGCCACCACTTGATGGTACCATTTGTGTGATAGATGAAATTTATTTTGTGCTACCTACTACTATTTCTGCTATGATTCCTTATAAGGTGCATGTCTAGTCCATGGACATCAATCTATCACATACACCTTCACATGTACCATCTCCCTTAGCAAGTCCACTATTTACTTGCACACTCTTCATGAGCAATTCATACTAGAAACATATTATATTTGATCCTAGGTGTGATGACATTATATGTACACACGATGGGTTGGCTCACTTAGGTTTTTATTTTGAGGACCTCTATCTTACCCCATATGCTTCTCATATTTATTATGGGTGTGTCATCATCACTTCCTCTTATGGTATTTGTATCTTTCACCTCACAATCTTTCTCACATGCACTCCTCGATCTTCACCACTTACATTAGGACAGTCATGGATTGATTATATTGGGTGAACTCTAGATCCTGATCATATAGACATATCATTTCATATGCCCTTTGGCTATGTTTTCATTTACAATAGATATTTCCTAGGATACACTCAAAATATCACTCATTGGTATGTACTCGGTTGTCCACTTCCTCTAGTCACCGATTAGGAATATTCTATGGGAATGTACAAATTACACCTTAATGGATCATTATGTGATCAACCAATAACTATTGCTTATCAATTCACTAATGCTTATCCATTCGACTATGATCCTGAGAGTGATGATCTCCTAGATGACATTACATGATAGCCTCTTTCATCACACATACATTAGGGGCATAGTATTCACATCCCCCTCTCTCATCATCATATCATCATAGGCACATATCTTATCTTTGCATTATCATTCATTCACATCTTTACATAGTGTTACATCACACTTATAGCATTTGCACATACCGCATTTTCACATTGTTATACATACATCCCAAAATCACCCTTGCATCACTACATACATCGATTGATAGACCTCAGTTCTTCATTATCACCATGGTTAGTTCATTTCACTCATATATACTTGGGGGAATTACATCTATTACACCCCCCACTCACCCTAGCATCTATCATCTTCACATTTTCATATAGGCATTATCATCACATGTTCTAGCATCATCATTACCCGATGACACACTCTTGTGCTTCGGTTCACACTTGACTGTTGAGGGATTACTACACATGAACCCCACACACTACACTATAGGACTCACACATTTCATCTATTTACATATTGTGCGTTATACATCATACATCATACTATTTGTCATTATGCATATATCATAATTATATCATACTATGCATCTAGCATCATACACTCCTCATTCTACATACTACATTACTAGTCTATCTACATACATTACATGTCACTTCGTTACACTTTACAAATATTGCATTGAATTGTACACATTGCATATTTACATATTCTACTCATCACATGGTCTTCTTTCATCATTACATATACTACATCATCTTCTATGTGTTGCACTCACCACCCTATGACACACTTTAGTTCCTTGGTCCATACTCAACTACTGAGGGTTTACAAATCAAATGGACCTTACACTCATCACACATTTACTATTCAAACTTTCATCATGTGACATTTCTAGCTTAGTGGCATATTCCTTAGGCTAAATCGTCACCTATTCTATCATTTTGTAGTGGTATACACCTTAGGTTACATCACCACTCCCTCTTTTTATCTTGTAGTGATATATGCTTAGGGATAAATCATCACTCATCCATTCATCTTATAGTGATATACGCTTAGGATAAATCATCACTTATACGTTCATATGGTCATGATATATGCTTCGGCTATAGGGTTCATGCACACATCATCACTAGGTCGCATCTCATCACTACACCTACACATTCATCACAGCATGTTAGACACAACACACACTTCCGACCATTTCCCGATGACGCACTCTCATTTACGGTTCATTCTTGACTACTGAAGGGGGAAAACAAATGAACCTCATTGCATACATTTCCATTCACTTGGGGGGCAATGTGGCTCCTATCATCCATCTTTCATTCCATTCCATCCATCCATAACATACTACATATTATGGTTGCTTTTACTCTTTCTTACTTGTGTTTGTTCATGGTCACTTTATTACACATGCTAGTTAGCTTACTTATATGTCATTTATCTATATCATCCACACATGCACATTCACATATTTTTTAATTGTGATCATAGATACAGGTCTCTTACAAGTAGCATGGATGTTTGCCTTCTACCCTTCCTATATTGGTCATTGGGGGCATCCACATTCGTCTCTCACAGGTGTTATTGTTTCATTTTGTACTTAGCACTTTACATTACTTGGTTATACATGCTTTTGACATACTAGTATCTTTCTAACATGTTAATGGGTGCTTCATGTGTAGCATTTCTTATGTAGGGATATTTGCTTCCATAATTTTTTTTTACATTGTCTGCCATTATTTACTTTTGTATGTGGGTCTTGCCCTATGTTTGGTGTGCACACTTGTTTGTTGTTTGTGGCCATGATGGCCTAATGTGTCTTGTGACAATGTGAGTGATGTCCCATGTTTGTAACCCACTTTTTGTGGCTTTCTTATCTTCTTATGTGTTTACATTACTTTGTTTTGTAGCTTACACATTGTTTGTGTAGCTTATACATTATTTTCTATATACATGTTTGTTTTTACTAACACTTATCTTTAGATAGCCATCCTTATTTGTGCATGCCTTGGTTTCTACCAAGCACATTCCCCTCCCCTGTAGGTCTAAGTTTTAGAGTTCATGCAGTTGGTCCTCTTTTGGGGCCGTATTCTCCTATCAGCATTTTCACATGCACCCCCAAAGAGGGGGGCATCATTTTGGGTTTTTACAGTCTACACAACTTGTTTACATCAGTTCAGTTCAGTGTACTTTCTACCCTTGGCATTGTGGGTTTACATACAATGAGTGAGTTTAGACTAGTCTACAAACTCCATACATAGTAGATTTAATAGGACATGGATTCCTTAGCATTCTAGGAAGCAGTTACAGGCTTTGAGGTTACAGTGGTTGTGCCTCCCTACACTACTTCAGCCAATGGTGTCGGATCACCCACAAAACTAGGACAGTATAGAGATCTCTTCACACAGAGTTTAGAGAAGTAGTTAAATCTTGGAGGACACAGAGTATTTCCTCCCTATACTTCTTTCACATATGGCATCAAATTTACCAAAATACCCCGCCAGTACAAGATATCCTTCTACACTCTTTCTCTCAACATGGATCAGGTGCACATGTTCCATTTACACTTTTCATTTTGTGTACTTTACTTTTACATGTGTCTTTTACATTATGTTTTTACACACATATACATATATATTTGACTACTTGATCATTTTCTCCTTGTAGTTTTGATCGTATGAGAAACAAGCAATCAAATGGGGGCAATAAAAACAACAATAGCATCAACAACAACACTTCATAACAGCACAATTTGCATACTAACCATGAAGGTACACTACACACATTAGCATCAGCACATGCATTACACCCTAGGTTCACTCTCATCACTTTTTTTGTGCATTTTCATATTTAGTTTCCACACTCCATCATCTTTTTGTCATTCCACACTTTGTCTAGTCCTTTAGCATGCCTTCTTTGTTACTCTACATCGGCATCAAGTACGCATCTCTATCTACTTTATGTTACCAAGCTTTCCACTCACCAACATAAAGTGGGGTCAAATGTAGACACAAAATCATGCACTTTATACATTATTTAGTCCTGGTCTCATACTACTATTTAGAGAGTTTTTTAGTGAAGAAAGTACTAATTAATCCCCATCTTTTGGCCATATTCTTTTATGTTATTTTGTCATTTCTGACCTTTTTGTACCTACATGCCCAGTATTTTTTGGTCATTTACTATTATTTTAGCCTTGACTGGGCCACCTGTGCTAGTATTGGGGCACCCGTGGGCACCTTGGTTCCACTAGGAGCACCCCCATCCTTTTCACACTTTACAGCCACTTTTTGGGATCTTTCTAGCCATTTTAGATCTTTATCTTTTTGGTGGTCGACCATTTCAGGGTTAATTATGAAATTATATCAAGATAACCCTATAAATATAAAGTTATGAGACCATAATGAGAGACCAAGCACTAGTCACTACTATCATCCATCTAGAGTTACATCCATCTATTGCATTGGATATCACTTACATCCACGTAGCTCCATCACAAGGCACAAGGCTAGGTCATCTACATCACACACTACATAGGGGAGGATTCTATTATATTATATGCACACATTCTATTAAATTTTTGATATCTACTTATAGCTCGTTATTATACAAAGTGTGACTGGCACAAGAGCACCTAGGGCACATTATACACACACTCACCAGAACTACATTTGGGTCTGAAATGTAGTGCAACACTCATTTAGTAAGCCCATTGTTGTGGCAGTTGAGGTATGTCTAACCCATTCATTTGCATTCTTCTTTTTTCATGGTTTTGATACTCCTTGGTCTTCTACAGGTCTTTTCATCACCTTGGAATACCAGCAACATCTGAAGCAGTACAGTGAAGGTAATGTGATAGGAAACGAGGTTTTTGGACCATCTGCTGAACCTGTGAAGATCAATTTTAAATATTTTACATAGATTAGGGTGTCTAATGTATATACCAGAGCATCCGTGGGTGCCCCAATCCCCCTCCAAGCTCTCCAGTCTAGCCAAATACTCTAGATCCATCCTTTTTGGAGCTCTTACATTGTCATTCTTGCTTCAATATTTTCCACCCACCTCTACGACACCGTCCTGTGAGCATCTTCTATTCAGCTGAATTTTTTCCTCTTCTCTCTTGCATATAAGGGTGTCTATTTCCATTATTTTAAGTTATGGGATCATTTACATACTTCTTTACTACATTTTGTTTTACAGTTATTCATAGCTTAGATTAAGTAGTACCCACATTTATATTTTTAGTTAATCAAGAGTTCATGGTTATTAAGACTAAGAACAAGAAAATTGGATGTACCTTAATCTTAGGACACCCATGGCTAGAAACTATTGCATCACTTATTGAATGTAGGATAGTAGACATTATAATCACTAATGGACATGATGTAAAAAAATATTTTTGTACCCATATGTAAAAAAATTCCATTTCATGCAATTAATAGTGTTTTGGTGAATCAAATGAGAATTAGGATGTTGTGTCCTTGTTGGTTGTGGTAATAATACAAGAACACTCAGAGTAGGTTCAATATTGGGATTCCTCTTAGCTTCACTCATAAGCATTAAAAGTAAATTAAGAGGAGATCTTAGATGAAAACATATAGCCATTAATCTTCCCTTTTACAAGAAACATTGACCTTACTAAGTGTGTTTTCCATAACATTTTTGAAATCCATATGTCGTTACCTCATAGATGTCCCTTAAACTCACTTCTAAGAGAGTATCTTATGGTAAATTCTCTCCACCTAAATACTAAACAATTACACATCTTTCTGGGGAAGGCATTGACGATTAATAGTTGGTTCACCAATCAAAAGGAGAATGCCATGATTAAATTTTTATGCTCTCATCCTCAAGATTTTTCTTGGGTATACATTGATATAAAGGGTATTCATCCTAATATTTTCACACATTACATCTACACCATTGATTCTAGACTAGTTAGGAAATCCCATAGAAGGATAAACCCTACCTTAAGAGACATTATAAAGACTGAAATTGAGAAACTACTCTAAGTGGGATTTACTTATCCAATCTGAAATAGTTAGTGGGTGTCTCCATTGGTCATAGTATCTAAAAAAAAGGAAAATGGAGGGTCTGTGTTGATTACAGAGAATTAAAAAAATATACTCATGGAGACTATTTCCCTTTACCCTTCATTGACCAAGTTTTGGATAACCTATCAGGGAAAATATATTTTTCATTTCTAGATGGCTTTAGTAGATATAACCAAATAATGGTAGCACCATAATACCATAACAAGACCACATTCACTTGCCCATGGTGGACATTTGGTTATAGAGTTTCCCCTTTTGGTTTATGTAATGATCATGCCACCTTCCAAAGAGTGATGCTAGAAATTTTTGTTGGTCTTACCCATGACTCTGTGGAAATTTATATGGATGAAATTACAGTATATGGAACTAGATTACAAGTGGCAATGAATATTTTTGATAAAGTTCTCTCTAGATGTGAGAAACATCAATTATTTCTCAATCATGAGAAGTTTTTTTATAGAACAAGGGATAGTTTTGGGACACCATGTTTCAGTAGAAGGAATCAAAGTGGATCCAGATAAAGTTAAGATCATTATACAACTCCCATCACCCAAGATTTAGACTGGGGTATGAAGTCTATTAGGACATGTAGGTTATTATAGGATATTTATATTTGACTTTAGAAAATAGTCTCTCCACTGTTTAGACTTTTTAACTAAAGATTTTGAATTCCAATGGATAGAATCTTTTAACATCATAAAATATAAACTAACTAATACTCTAGTTCTTAAGGGATCAAATTGGAAGCTACCCTTTCATATCAAAATTGATATTTCCAACGAGGTGGTTGGGGTTTTTTTGGGTTAATAAGAAGAGGGAAAGGTAGTGCATGTAATTTATTACATCATTAAAAATTTCTCCCCAGTAGAAATCAAGTATACTACCACAGAAAAATAATTTCTTTCAGTTGTATCTACAATTAACAAATTTTTCCACTATATCATAGGGTACAAAGTAATCATTCTTAAAGATGACTCTGTCATTAGATACTTAATGACAAACCCTTGGTTCAAGGAAGAACTGTTAGATGATTGTTAACCTAGTAAAGTAAATATGGTAGCTGGTTTTCTTTCAAGATTAACAATTTTAGGTACAGATGAACAAGTGAATGATGATTTCCCATATGAGCACTTATTTTTTGTTTCCACCAGCTCTCCTTGATTTTTTGATATGGATAATTTTTTGGCCACAGGGAATTTTCCATATTTTCTTACACCCAAGAAAATAAAATAGCTAATCAAGAAAAGTGTAATGTATAAATGGCTTGATAGAATGCTTTATAAATATGGACCCAATTATGTCTTACACAAGTGTGTAACTAAAGATGAAATCTTTTATATACTTATATCCTTCCATGATGAACTGTCTAGAGAGAAATATTCAGACAAAAGAACAATTCATAAGGTTCTAGGAGGTGGATATTACTAGCCTTCAATGCAAAAGGATGTTAAGAAATATGTGTGGAAATGTGATAAGTACCAACGTATGGGGAAACTAACATTATCAAATGAGATGCCTATTCAAACCTGGATAGTTTTGGAACCATTTGAGAAGTGAGGATTAGATTTCATAGGACCAATTGATCCACCTTCTCAAGGGAAGGAATATATCTTCGTATGCACATATTATGTAACAAAATGGGCTAAAGTAAAATCTCTCTAGTATGTTAGAGATGAAAAGGTGGAATACTTCTTGTATGAGCATATTTTTCAAAGATTTGGAGCACCAAATTCAATTGTCTCATATCAAGGACCTCAATTCATGTCAAATGTGATTAGTGCATTTCTAGAAACATACCAAGTGAGTTACAAGAATTCATCCCCTTACCACCCTTAATCCAATGGTTAAGTTGAGGTTATTGTTAGTGCAAATTCACAGCACCCCCAAATCAACCCTCAGATCTGTTGTAGACAAATGGCCAATTCTGTGTGAATGCACAACATGGAGTTTTCCCAAAGTGTGGGACCTTTGCAATTGGGGAAAAATCTCCAGATTGAAGTTGGTTTTTACTCCTCTGTTTAGGTGTATGCATGCAATTTTTGCAAAGGTTCTGATTCAAAATTCCTACTCTAAAACTACCAAGGAGACAGGATTGAGAGAAAACATGGAAATGGAAACAAAACTAAGAAAAAACAGAATGGTGATACATCAAAGGAGTGCTGGACTTCTTGCTTTGCAAATTTGACACAGATCATAGAGATTCAACACCAAAACATGCACAGATTACCAGAATGCAATGAAATATCATAAGACAATAATAAATGCATGAGAGGATTGAAAATTGATCACAGAACATACATTATCATTTCCAAGTTTGATACAATACGTTCCATCGGCGAAGAGGCAAAAAATGAGTTACAATCTCCATGGGAGGTCTTAAATTCTACAAATCTACCTGCTAAGGAAGAAAAGAGAGCTTGTAGAAGCAAGAGGATCCAACCTTTTCAAATGAGCCAAAATTTGGCATATATCGATCAAACAGAACGAAGAAAGGTAAAAAAAATGTTGGTAAATTGATTCGACATCTCCAACCACCGACAAGGTTCATTAAAACAACAAGGGCACCCTCACAAATCCATTTTTCGATGCATTCGGCCATGCTGGAGAAGAAACGGACGCCATACTTCATCAATTTTGGTGGTTGGGGATCAGTTCTACATTTTTTCCCGTGCCGGAGACATTTCTTCAAATTTTTCCAATCAAATTCCGTCAAAATTCAAAATTGAGGGGTCCATCGTGTAGAGAATTTCACTAGCTTTCCAATGATATAAGGATCACGAAAATCTACACTTTAGATCGAAAGATATGATCCTCTGAAGATTTTGGGCAAAAAATGGCAAAATTAGGGTAAAATTCAGGTTCACGGGCCAAAATCCTCCCTTTTTCCCTCTTTTTTTCAAATTGGGAAATTTTTCCCAAAAATATTCTACGCCCCGCTTCTCTAATGACACATGGCACCTTCTGGTTGATCCGCGGCTTCAAAACAACATTTTTCCCCTTTTACCCGCGAGGGCAAATGTTCTAAAAATTCTTTGTCGGCCCGTCCTCCACTGTTGATGTGGACACGTGGTGCCATCCTATTGGTTGATGGGACCGCGGGTTCATTTCATGCCTTTAAGTTTTTACGCCAAAAAGCCAAAATCTTCAACTTTCCTTCGACCCCCGCCTTGGCGTTGCCGACGTAGAATTGACACGTGGCGCTCTCCGATTGGTGCGGGGCCTTAACCAATTTTTTCTTCATTCTCCTTTACGGGCTTGTGGGCCAGATTTTGACTTTTCAGTTTCTAGCCAAAAAGGCTAAGTGTCGAAATTTTCTCCTTGGCCCCTCGAGTCCATTTCCTTCCTTCGTAGGGCCTGCAGGCCAAAATTTACCTATGTGCCTTTTAATCCCAAAAGAGACTAAGTGCCCAATTTCTCTCCGTGCCTCCTCCAACTCGCCAAATTTCCTTGGCAAAAATTCTTCTCCCCGCTCCGCTGGCCCGAGATTTTTTGGCACAATTTCCTCCTTACCTCCGCGGGCCTGCCCAAGGCAAATTTTCACTGCTAACTCCATCGAGCCATAACTCAAAAAATACAAGGAGTTACAATGACTTCTTTACCTTTCTAGAAAGGTGAAAAAATTGTCTATCTGATGAAGCCATACCCAAAAAAAATGAGTGCCTGAAGCGTGTAAAAAATTCATTTTAAGTACCAGCAACGGAAAAGGAGGAGGAGTTAACCAAAATAAGCATGGGCTTATTTTGGATAACAATTCTGGCGACTCAGAGGGGTAATCTACCTGCTAGATGAAATGACCAGTTGCCTTGAAGCCTCCATTGGGCATGGAGTCTTGAATGATAGCTTGATAACTGATCTTCACTTGGAAAACTTCCCTTTTAGGCCGCTTGGAAACCACTGGAACTGAAACTGGTTATGACCAAATTCCAAGACAATGCTCTGTGCAAGAGCAAAACCGAAAGCACAAAAACTATGTACAAACATGAAAATCATACATACCCCAAGTGGGATATGCAGAGTGTGCACAAACACTTCTTTTACTGAAAACACACCTACATACTCTACACTAACCAAGAGCAAAGGGAACTCAAACAAAGGCTGTAACTGGCAGGGAGAAATAGCTTCCGTTCCTCAAAAATGGCAGCCATGCAACTGATTTGGCACTGAACATGGCTGGTTAGATGAGTGAAAAACTAATAATAAGTCGGTCTTCCACCCAAAGCATCAAAGTATCAGCTTTAATGGGAAATACCTCCTCAAGCTAACTTGCATCGGACTTCTGGAGGTGTTGATGGTGACCCTTGGTACTTTGATGCTCGTCCTAATGCCCTGAAGTAGGCATGACTAGTTTTTGCTTCTCCTTTGGCTCCAATGAAGCCAAGTACCTGATTGGGCACGGTCTGATCCTTTAGATGTGCCCATTTCTCTGAAATTCAACACCAAAAATGGATTCTTCTTGTGGACCTTCTTGGATGAATGGCGTGAGAGAGATGATGACATCCTCCTACATTTTCTCTTCCTCCTCCTGTGAAGAACATGGGAGAGTCATGTCTTCCAATCTTGGTTCCAGAGGGCTGCTATAAGGTGCAGACTGGTGTTTGTGAATGTTCTCCTCCATGGCAGCAAGCTCATGTGCGTGGAAGATGGATGGAGGAGCGAATGATGTAATTTCATCATCAAAACAATCTCTCAAGTTTGACAGACAGTCTGCCTCCTTGTTCTACTGCAAGTGCTCTACCTCCTCCATGGTGCCTTCATGATCTATAACTTGATCACCATGGCTCCCTTCACTCTCAAACATGAAGTTTGAAAGATCAAACTCTTCTTCAACATCAGAGCTTGAAGGGGATGAAGTGGGAGGAAGAATTGAAGGTTCCCCTATGGCCTACTCCGCACTTGGAGCCTCTGAAACTATATGGTCCTCCTCCATCATGGGTTCATCAATCAAATCAGGCCCTTGAAATGAAAGCAAAAAATCTTCAATGATGCCTTCTTCATTGAGTGGCCTCAACACTGATTTGATCTCTCCCAGCTGCTCCTCTTCAATGGGGCTTGGGACTGATTGTTCCTCCTCTTCTTCTTGCTCTTCTTCTGCTGCAAACTTGGCCTCAACCACCACTGGTTCTTCAATTTTGACCTCCTCTATTGGCTTAACCAACAAGGGGATCTTTGTAAGCCCAAATTTTGCAGCCCAACTCTTCAGATTGTATGTCATTTCTTTTCTGTTGGGCTCCTCTTCTTGTTATTCTCCTTGACTAGATTCTTGAGTCTCTTCCCAACATGGGCTTGGGAAAGTAAGAGGAGTGGCAGGTTGGGATTCAACCAGCTTTGCAATTTTTTGTGGTGGGGAGGGAGGTGGAACTTCTTATTTGTTTGGAGGGGATGACTATTTGGAAGGGAAAATGACAGAAGAACTGAGATGAGGTGAAAAACTAGGGAGATGGAGAAATAAAATCAACACTTGGGGCAACATTCAGATGGGCAAGCTTGGAAACTTGAATCCCAAATTGAGATGGTGCTGCTTGAGCAAGTAGAGAGAAAATTACCAGTAATAGATGGTGTAGGATTTACCCATTGACAAGGTTGTCCTGAATACTCAAGTCTCATAGGCCTCATATCTCCTTCTAGTCCACTTTGCATAATTTGGGGCAGCATTCCAATCAATGAAGTCCAACTTCCCCAGAGGGCTGTAGTGTCTTGGAAAAGGGCACTTCCCATGGACAAGGTGCCCTGCAACCAATGATTCCAAATGCCTTCGTTTGAGCTTGTTGCCCTTGAATGCACCGTGCTAGCCTCTATCTTTTCGAATATTCTCTAGTAAACCAGCATCCTAATCCATAACTATCGCTCATTATATGTGTCCCCTTGTCCTTGACATAAGCTTCATAGTCTAAACGGACTTTGACATTGTCTCATATGGGTAAGCATTACTGGTCCTAGAATCTGATTATAATGTTGATCTACAGGAGTTGGGAGAATACATTGGAGGTGGGAAACATTGATATTGATGTAACAAGTGTGAGTTCCATGAAGGGAAAATGAATTCATGATTGCACAACCTCATGGAATGGAAGAGGAAAATGAAAAAGATGGAAGAAGAAAATAAAATGGAAAATGAGTGGAAATGGATGGAAAGAAGGTCTGCAACTTCATAGAATGCGTTTTTGACCAAATGGAGTCGCCAGATGTGCTTTAAATGTGCCTCCAAGGGACTGAAATCTTTACCAAGAGCACATCGAACCTGATGAAGATGAAGTGGTAAGGTGCTTCAAACCTGGTCCCACCGGGCATGCCAAAACTGTTAGTGCAAATTCACAGCACCCCCAAATTGACCCTCAGATATGTACTGTAGACAAATGGCCAATTCGGTGTGAATGCACAACATGGATTTTTCCCAAAGTGTGGGACCTTTGCAATTGGGGAAAACTCTCTAGATTGAATTTGGTTCTTACTCCTCTATTCAGGTGTATGCATGCAATTTTTACATAGGTTCTGATTCAAAATTCCTACTCTAAAACTACCAAGGAGACAGGGTTGAGAGGAAACATGGAAATGGAAATAAAACCACAAAAAAATAGAACAATGATACACCAAAGGAGTGCTAGAATTCTTACTTTTCAAATTTGACATAGATCATGGAGATTCAACACCAAACATGCATAGATTACCAGAATGCAATGAAAGATTAGAAGATAATAATAAATGCATGAGAGGATTGAAAATCGATCATAGAACATACATTATCATTTCCAAGTTTGATACAATACGTTCCATTAGCGAAGAGAAAAAAAAGTTACAATCTCCATGGGAGGTCTTAAATTCTGCAAATCTACTTGCTAAGGAAGAAAAGAGAGCTTGTAGAAGCAAGGGGGTTCAACCTTTACAAAATGAGCCAAAACTCACTTTTATCGCTTGAACAGAACGAAGAAAGGTGAAAAAATGTGGGCAAATTGATTTGACATCTCCAACCACTGACAAGATTCATTAAAAAATAAAGGGCACCCTCACAAATCCATTTTTTGATGCATTTGGCCATGCTGGAGAAGAAACGAGTGCCATACTTCATCAATTTTGGTGGTTGGGGGTCGGTTCTACATTTTTTCCTGTGCTAGGGACATTTCTTTAATTTTCACCCTCTAACTTTTCCCAAAACTCAAAATTGAAGATTTCATGGTGTAGAGGGCATTGATAGCTTTCCAATGGTACCAAATTTGATGAATTTTGACCACTAGATCAAAAGATATGACCTTTTGAAATTATGTGGCCAAATTAGGGCAAAAATGGATTAAAACGGGTTTGCAGGGCAAAACCCTAATTTTTTCCCTTTTTTTTCAAATTGGGAAAATTTCCCAAAAACTCTTCACACCCCGCTCCTCTGATGACATGTGGCACCTTCTGATTGATCTACGGCTTCAAAACAACATTTTGCCCCTTTTCGCAAAAAATGGAAAATTTTACCAAAATTCTCCGCGAGCCCGCCGATCCGAGGATACATGGCATCATTTCATTGGCTGTGGGCCTTAAGCAATTTATTTTCCTTTCCCTTTTTCGTATTTGCAATCCAATTTTTGACTTTAACCTTTTCACCCCAAAAGTTAAGTGCCAAAATTTTCTCCCTGGCCCCGCGAGTGCACTTCATTCCTTCTTCAGGCCTGCAGGCCAAAATTTTCCTTTGTGCCTTTTTTGCCCAAAAGGGCTAAGTGCCAAATTTATCTCCACACCTCCACCAACCCACCAATTTCCTTGAAAAAATTTCTTTCTCTGCTCCACCGGCCCAAGATTCCCTGGCACAATTTCCTCCTTACCTCCGCGAGCCTGCCTAGGGAAATTTTTTACTACTAAATCCGTCGAGCCATAACTTAAAAAATACAGGGAGTTGAAATGATTTCTTTAACTTTCTAGAAAGGTGAAAAATTATCTATCTGGTGAAGCCATACCTAGAAACTTTTGAGTTCCTAAAGCATGCAAAAAATCCATTTCAAGTACCAGCAAAGGAAGAGGAGGAGTTAACCAAAATAAGCATCGGCTTATTTTGGATAACAATTACCAATAGGGAACTAGAAAACATATTGATGAAAACAGTGGATGTTTCAAGAAATAATTGGGTGTAATATTTTCTAAAAGTAGTTTGGGCTTACAACACAACCTTGAAAACAACTATAGAATTTACTCCATATGAGCTCGTCTATGGGAAGAAACTTATCTTTCCCATAGAGTATGAGATTCAGACATTAAAAATAGTTGTTGAAGTTGGGATTGAATTATCAGAGGCACAAAATTCAAGAATTACCTATTTGAACAAGTTATACGAGATGAGACTAGAAATATTGCATCAAATTGAGCTAATCTAACATCAGAGGTAGTTGTGGCATGAACGACAAATCAAGTAGGGGAAATTTCAAAGAGGAGATTGGGCTCTACTATTTGACTCAAAATACAAGGATTTTAAGGGAAATTTACAAACCATATGGATGTACCCATATCAAATAGAATAATTCTACAATAATGGTATTGTCTATCTTGTTCCAATTGATGGTGAAAGGAGGGTGATGTTTGTTAATGGTCAAAGACTATGTTTGTACCAAAAACTAGTATCCCGAGAAGAATTCAAAAATATGTTACAATCCAATTTAGCTTTGAATTTCTTGGATGAGGTCTCCTAATCCAATTAAATCCAAAGTTAAATTGATTCTTGAAAAATGTTAATAAAAAGGGGATGGTTGAAAATAAAAAATGGCAGCCATCTTCCTTGAAGGGGTGGTTGAAAACCAAAAATGACAGCCATTCCTTCTTAAAAAAGAAAAAAAATTGTTGAAATAAGTCAAAGGTGGCTGAAAACTAGAGATGGCGGTCATATCATAATCATGACATACAAAATTGTACAAGGAAAATAAACAAATAATCTTATATTGATGTAATGTGTAACAAGTGATAAGTGAAAAGGTATGTGATGCTTTAATTATGATATTGTTAATTATTAGGCTTCAAGGTGATCTTCACACACTTCCCATAACCTCTCACACACTCCTCACACTTCACAATTACCACTCACATGTTCCCATAACTTTTACATTCCCTTCATAGTTATATCAAGGTAGTTACCTCCATATCAAATCCATTGACTCAATTACTTGCCTCTACCACTTTAACCTATGCAATACTACAAATTACCTCCATTCTTGTGCCCTTATCACCTTCATTCTTGTTCCCTTAGTACTTTTATTCCTAAACCACTGTCACTTATATTCCTATGCTAGAATGGGAGTCAGGGTCTGTTATGAACCAAAAAAATCTATGGATTTATTAGCATATGTCGATTTTGTTGCTATTTTTGAAAAGATTGGATGGTTTGACTTCATGCTCATGTATGAGGAATTCAATCCAATAATGGCATAGGATTTTTCCATAAATCTCAGCGATGAACATTCACAGGTAAAAGGTATTAAAAAAATTTCAGTGCCTAAATTATTAGTGAAAATTTTGGTATTCCTCAGATAGGGAAATTTGTAAATTTTAGAGCTCCATACTCTAAGATAATAAAGATATTTTTTGTGGGGAAAAAGGAGAAATTATAATTGGTTTTTTATAATGTTGGAAAATCAAAAGGTATAAAAGATCCAGTTTTCCATAACTATGGAGCTCAGTGGAAAAATGGGTTGTAAAATATTTCACCTTTGAAGGTCAATATGAAGTAATTCTTGTCCTTGTAGTGATAATACTTATACACTTGCACCATGGAGATGCTAAGGAACATAACAAAAATAAGCTTCCCCATTTCTTGCATGTCTTTGTTTCCTCCGCTACAGAAAAAATTCTGTTGGGGGGATATATATTTGAAGTTTCATGGGTTGATTCATCTAATTTGTAAACACCACTTCATTAAAAATGCAATGGAATGAATAAATAGCTTAATTTTTGGAACAAATATGCTCTGGAAGTTAAAATTCATCCCAAACATAAAACCATAGAAACAGAGCCTATGACTGATGTAAGACCCAAAGAGAAATTAAGGTCCTCTTATATAAGTGTTGAGCATCAAGTTGAGGATGTTCCCTTAATGGAAGAACAAGAAGTAGTAGCCATAATCAGGGAACTAAACCTCACACCTCAAGCTTCCCCATATGTATCTCTAACTTTTCCAAACCCTATTTTAGAATAATATATTATTGATCCAATGCTCATTGTTGAAGACCCCCAGTTGGCAGATAAGGGGAAAATGCCTATGATTAAAGGTGAGCCTAGCTCACCCTACTATGAAGAATCCCTTACCCCTAAGGTTTTGGCCCTATCTAAAATTTAATTTGAGCTACAACATATAAAATACATGCTAAAAAAATTTAACTTTTCCTTCAACAAAAATATGAATACATCTCCAAATTGAGAACTAAGAAAGACTTGCAAATTCAACAACTCTGAAAGGAATTGGAAGGTAAATATCAAATAATTCAAGAAATTCAACACATAGATAATAATTTGAATACTAAACTTTCAAATTCAAAGGCTGAGAAAGAGGGAAAATATATCATAAGCACCACAAAGCAAACATCTCAAACAGAGTTTTTGTTTCCCCAAATTGTGGTATTGAAAGGAATGGTCAAATTGATGAATCATTTTTATGAGTTAAGGAAAGTGGAGGATGAAAAAAAAATATTCAAGGAAGAGAAAAAGGTCTTAAAACATAATCTGGTACTAATATGCCATTTATATGAGAAAACACTTATTTGTAGGTCACCTTCAAACTTTTATGCCATGTTTTTTAAGGAACAGTTTTATAAATGAAACTTTTATAGGGTTCACTCCAATGAATCCTTAGAACTTGAAACTAATAGGAAGTTCATGGCCACATATGTAGCATTAGATATAACTAGGTGGAATCAGTTATATGAATTTCCTATCCACAAATTTATATTTCCTGAACAACAAGAGATCCCAATAAATCTATATGTAGGAGAGGTGTAATTAAGGTCATTTGTCTCCACACTCTAGCATCAGACAATTTAGAGGGACCAGATAGGGGATTATATAAGAGAAGATACCATTGGAGGCCTTCTAATGAGACATGATCTTCTAGTCCCTAACATATTATTATGACATTATCAGGCTCAGATACATTGTCTTTATCTGGAAGACCGATATAAATAAAGTATTTTTACATGTGTAGCAGATTTCAGAGCATACATTTTTCTAAATTTTAATATGGCTTTATTTTCTTGCCAAAAGAGGTGGGAATTTCTCTCAAAAATTTACAAAAGGAAGGAGGTAATGTATCCTACCAACCTTTAATCATCATTAATAAGGACCAAACAATTATGTAAAATTATGTTAGACAAGCACCGGGATTAAGTAGGTGTGCAGTTTAGACCACCACAGATATTGACTATAGTCCCAAGGTGGAATAATGATCAAGACCAGCCAGCTGTAAGCTATGAAAAAATGGAGAAAACTAGTGATTGATTTTTGTGGATACAATAACCCAAAAGTATAAACATGGACTATATTTACTAATGACTATAATTGTACTAGGATTGTAGAATCCTTAAATAGCAATGGATAAATCTATAGTAGACAGACCTACTAATCCATAAGTCTATGGAGTGATGATCCTTTCACATTCCCATTCCAAACCCCATTTTTTTATCATCACCTTGTATTAAATTGATACTAGCATTATTGTAAATAATACTTTTGTGCACTTAAAGATACATTTTGTGTGTAAATCTTGGTTATCTTTCATCTTTCATATGCTTCCTTGGGTTGATTGATATAAATTATATTTTGAGCTAGCAAGTGTGGATAGAAGAACCTTTTATAAGCTTAGCACAGTACTCACATAAGCCTAACACAAGACTCAAAAAACTTAGTGCAGGACTCACATGGCCAAGCGCATGACTCACGCAACTTAGTGCAAGACTCACACAGCTTAGCGTAGGACTCACACAACCTAGAACAAGACTCATACATTGGAGTTCATGACTTGCACGGTAGAGCATAGGACTCATGGAGCATGGAATTAACCAAATCAGCATATGATTTTCACAACTTATGGAGTGCTTAGTTAGCATCGATACCATTTGGGACTTGGACTATTTAGGTGGCAACTACTTCTTTAGTTATTCATATCATCTAAGTTAATCATGAGTAAACTAGTAGTAGAAATTCCTTATTTTGTCGAAACTTTCACTATGTGAGGATATTGATTACTTGAGTCGTCTAAGACTCCAATTATCTCTAGCATTAATTGATTGTTGTTTATAATAACTTCAATTTCAGTCAAAAGATGATCCTGATCAGCAAGTCACATGCAAGACGACATCTCGACTATATGATTTCTAGTTATGTTGGCATTCTGATACAAATCTGTCCAGTTAAATACTACATGTAATTCTTGTATAGATATTATAATAACAAGTTCTCTTAAATAATAATTTGACTTCACCTAGTATATAAGGTGTATATATTAGGATTATAAGGAGATTTGACTTTGGAAAGAAAAGAATTATAATGAAACATTATTGATAAATAAAAAAGGGAATGATTCTGAATTCAATTTTGTTTATGTAAGTGGTACGTTGCAACTAGATCAGAGGGAAGAATCAAGGGCCACTCCTCCCTAATGTGAAGGTAAGTGTTATGTTTTTGTTTATTTATTGATTAATTAGAAGTTTTATTTCTTTCACGCATTACAACATTTCCATTATTTAAGTTGTTGTTTCATTTCAACATGTTTTAGTTATTTAAAGTTACAGATTTAAGATTCTTTGTGATTTTTTTATTTCATCAAGTTTTGATAAGATAGGACATATTCTTATATATAGTAGTTTTTTATTCTTTAGTTAATTTAATTTCATGCTCAATACAATTTCAACCAATCTTTGTTGCAAATAGCCTTTCACACCTCCCTGGTATTAACAATTATTAAAATATTAAAGTGTGAGTATCAATGACACTCTTCAAGTGGATTTCATGTCCTAATACCCAAGCCTTATAAAACACCCTTGTAATAGGTAACTAGTCCCCACATATCACAAGGTATATATGGGACACACCTAGTGAGCCTTATTTATCCTAATCTTAATCCCTTTCAATTGCAAATGGTTAGTAGTGCAAGGAACACAACACTCCTAAAGTTTCAGAGACCATATCATGTAAATTAATGGTTGGGGAACCAATATATCACCACTTTATGTGAGGTATATTTTCTAGCTACTATTCATTTTTCACACCCATTTACTACTAGCATAGGGATTGTGGCTTAGGTGACATTTTTTATGTGTTGTGCATGACAAGTGTGTTTGTAAACCTAACACCTATATCTAAAATAAAAACATTCCTAAGCCAACCCCAATCACCATTCATCATCTTACCCTATCTCATAACTCCATTCTATAATCCACATCAAAAAATCACATATCAAATATCCACTTACTACCAAATCATCATCTTATCACCCAAGAACCGGCCACTCAATAAATAATCCTCTTACCATTTGTTCTTGTTTCATGACATTCCTATAATATTTTTAAGCCATCAAAAATCTTAACCAACATGACATACACCCAACCTTCCATATTATCTAATCCATATCCACTAATCATAACTCTTACCCAATCCTTTATCAAACCATACCTCTTTTAATCCGAAAACCCAATCATACATATCATCCTTATAAGCTTGATTAAAAGTATAAATCTTAAATATAGTATCTAACCCATCATCAATATATTAATCAATCATATCAATCCTAGGGTCATATATACCCTCAACATCAACAATAAACACCAATCAAACCAACTTTATAGGTTATTACTTAGCTACTATAAAATTATAACTTTAATCAATCTATACAAAATGTGACTTTCATCACTTCATTTTTCTATACACATCTAATTTCTAATCACATCCTAAAACAAGCTTAAACCTAACTTAGTAAGTAAGAACTAATGGCACTCAAAACTCAATATAAGGATTGGTTAAGAATCAAAAACACAGATAATGAATGTCCTCTTTAGAATCCTTATATGAATGAGTCATTTTTCGATGATGAGGAGGAAATCCTCATGAATCATAAAGAATATATACAAAGTAGTCATCGTGACTTTCTCTCTACAGAATAAGGAAGAGACCAGCTAGATCAATACCTATATGAAAATAGGGATGACATTCTACAATAACTTATCAAAATTGGATCCAATCTTCCAAAAAAATATGACCTTCGTAACCTTCGTAACATCATTATCCAACACAGATCTAAGAAAGGAAAACCATCCATAAACCATCATCCCTTTAATAGAGAAAATCCCTTTAACATATCTATAAACTACTTTGGAACTAGAAAAGGAAGAACTAATCTAGAGAGACAAGTGGAATGGGGACAAAATCAGGATTTATGCAATCAAATCTAATAAATATCCTATCAAGTGGCTACTTTAGCTTCCAAATTAAATCTTGATACCAAAAAAAAATGCTTACCAACAAAATTCATTCGAATAATCCAAACTGCACACCAACTCAAATAAATACCATCATGAAGTCCACCCCCTTTATCTACTCATCACTTACCCAAAATTGCAAGTGATGAAGAATTCCTTACATTGGTTACAATCTAGAACACATGATAATAAGAATAGATCTGAATATCTATAGCCTTATCCATTGAACACCAAACTACTTCAAGTTCTTGTTCCTCCTTATTTTTAACCTCCAAAATTTGAAAAATATAGAGGAAAATATAATCCCAACGATAATATCAAATAATTATATATGGATTATCAATATGTGGCATATAGTGATGCTTATTTGTTACACATATTACCATGTAGACTAGGGGGACACGCATTAGATTGGTTTATGCATCTACCCATGGGAACCATCACCAACTTCACTGATCTATCTAAAAAAATTGTAATACACTACTCATATAGTATTAAACATGAAATCAGCATTAATGACTTATGTGACACCAAATAGAGATTTGGAAAAAAAATTGATCCTTTCTACAATGATGTAAAAACCTTGCTAGTTGTTTCCCTTATACCATCCCAAAAAAATAATTAGTCCATATTTTCATTGCCAGCCTTAATCAATAATTGGCCTTCCATATAAAATTACATTGTGTTAACACTTCCAATAAAATCATTGATAAATTAACCCAAATTGAAAAGGATCTTATTTTTAATTACCTAATTAATATAGTAAGACCATCAACGATCCACCTCCACAGTAAAAAAACCCAAATTTTTTCATAAAAACAAAAATTCCTTTAGTGATGGAATGTCTAACTCTAAACATATCAGCGTTATCCAAAATATTGTTAATCTATCCATATAAATCTCACCTAAACCCTCTAATTCATCAAGAATCGATATCCCAAGGGGTAGACCAAGGAAAATAAAAATAAATAAACTTACATACCTCTTGGCAACCTGCTAGAATCAATATTTCATAAACTCCTAGCAGTGAATATGATTGAGTTCCTAGACACTAAGCCTTTTGATGAAAAATCTCCTAAACCATCATGGTATCAAGAAGAATAGTATTGTAAATTCCACCAAATAAAAGGAAATCACACTAATAGATGTATATGGTTCATAAACTATGTTTAATTTCTTATTGACAAAGGGGTAATTGAAATAGAAGTGAAAGTTTCCACATCGAATAACCAACAGCTAGGGATTTATTAGGATCCATTCCCAAAGCATGACCAAAATCATAAATCCAAGCAACCAAGTGAAGGTCAATCTTCCAAAACCAATTACATCAAATAAAAAGGGTCTCTCACAACTATTACTCTATTTTCATCTACAATGATCACCACATTGTTATTGTCAAAATGAATTGTAAGTATTATGAGATCCATGCTCCCCAAATTTGGTATACCCTCTCAATAAAATCCCAATCACCTAAATGCAATGCTACCACATAGATTGATAAATTCACAATCCTAAGATCATCACCCAAGATTTGTGTCCAAAAGGCTCCTTCACCCACTCTTGAGGGAAAATATGATCTTATTAAGAAACTTGATAAGACCCTTTTCCAAATATCCATAATCGATCTTCTCAAAACCTTCCCTATCTATAAATATATCATTTATAAATCCCTTGATGAGCCTTTCATTCCAATGGATATTGATCCAAACCAATTCCAATCTCTATTGGGACACCTATCATCAATCTAACTTACTTTCAACTAAAATGATCTATTTCTTGCTAATCCATCCCAAAAAAAATTGTTACACAGAGGTATTAATCACTAAGAAAAAAAAAATCTTGTAGATAATTGCTCAGGTATAAAATTTGTCACCCTGACTCTCATATAGATATTGGGTTATTCATAGACAACATTTACACCAAACATCATCAATATCAAAGCTTATGATGACACAAGAATAAATCATCTCATACAATCCATCTTCCAATAATAATGGGTCCTACCACACATCAAACCTTAATTCATGTGGTGGACATCAACCTCCCTTACAATATCCTTTTGTGATGACTTTCTATCCATGAAATATAAACCGTGTCATTCACCCTTCACCAATGTATCAAGTTCCCTCACTCAGGTATGGAACTTACTATTATTGGTGATCCCTAAACCTTTTCATTACTATAAGTTGTTGGAAGGATGTTTCCATAGAATTATCTATTATCCTAGCACCATGGATCATTTAAAAATGTCATACCTAGCAACATCATTTCCATAGTATACCCATCCAAATGATTTCTATCCACTTTTTAAGCTCCATCCATTAAACCACTTAGTAAGATAACCCCAAAACAATGTGGAGAATATAAAAATCCAAGATTCCTTTCATGTTGTTCATCTCCCTACATCTCCACACAACTATTAGAAACCTACCATGTGGAATCCCAAGAACAAAACTTATCAACTTGGTTCATCCACTTTCAACCACTTTGGGTGGCTATATGAGGAAAGGATTGAAGGATTTTCTAATGATGAAACTTCCTCCTGATACTAACATCTTGAGTATCTAAAAGTAAATGGCATGTGTCAAATCATGAACTATAGAGGAAAGGGCCTTGGTTCATGGGAATACATAATCTTATAACTTGTTTTTATTAAATAAATCCCACCACATTTTGTATTAAGGTACAAACCTCCAAGTTCTGACTCACCATTTGTAAACTGAGCAATAGGGGTGAAATCCTGATAGATTTTATTAATCTCAAATCAACCTAATTACATTGATATGAACTACAATATTTATAGGTATTGTACAATTGAATACTCACAAGAAAATAAGCTGCATAGGTGCAATAATATCCTTGATTACATAAGATTCCAAAATATCATACGGGAAGCATAACCAATATTAAATACAAACAAACAATAGTATTGTTAAAACAATACAACAACACTCGTATGCAGAATAAATACAATTAGATGGTTATGATGAAATATAACCATAAAACTGATAAATAAATAAACTAATTAATATGCAATGCATAATTAATAAAGGTAAATAATAATTAACCTAACATTCCCCCCTTAATTGTGCATTGTCTCAAGGGATGATGAAAGGAACTCTCTAAACAACTTGAACTTATCACATGCAAGTGACTTTGTGAAGATATATGTCCGTTGTTCAGCTATTAGACAAAATTGAAGTTGTATGTTGTGCTTCAACACATGCTCACGTATGAAATGAACCTATACCTCAATGTGTTTTATTATTTCATGAAAAATTGGATTGTGAACAAGTTTGAGAACACCTTCATTGTCAACATACATGGTGGTCAGTTTGTCCTATGGTATTCCAAGACCTTCTAGTATGCGACGTAGCTAAATCACTCTATAGACAGCTTCTCCTGCAGAATGATACTCAACTTCTATGGAAGAATGAGAAACAAAGTGATGTGTCTTACTTCCCCATGATATTGGTCTAGATCCCATAAAGAATACGAATCCTGAAGTGGATTTTCTGTCATCAATATTTCCTGCATGATCTGAATCCGAATATCCTAACAAGAAGAAGTTGTTGTTCTTCTTGTATTCTAGACCAAGATCCACTTATCCTTTGAGATATCTCAAAATGTGACTTATTGCCTTCCAATGACAAAATTTGGGTTCCTACATGAACCTGGATAGATAACTTACTGCAAAGCTGATATCTAGTCTAGTGTAGGTTAGGTAAATGAGACTCCCAATCAACTGTTGATAGAGAGTGGTACTTACCTTAGGAGATGCATTTGAACAATATAACTGCAATCTATTCTCCATAGGTGTATCAATCAGTGTGTAATCCATCATCCTGAATTTCTCAAGTGTTGTCTTGGTATATTTCATCTAAGAAACAAAGATGTGATTCTATTTCTACCATACTTCCAATCCAAGACAATAGTGCATTATCCCAAGATCTGTCATGTCAAATAATCGATTAAGATATTTTTTCATTACATCGATCATCCTCACTAAACTGTCATTGATGACTAGATCGTCGACATAGACAACAAAAATCACAATCTTCCACCCTTTCTTTTTGAGGTAGAGATTGGGGTCATATGGATTTCTAAAAAATCCATGTTGTATGAGATGCTCATCAATTTTGATGTACCATGCCCCAGGTGTCTCTTTGAGGCCATACATACATTTCCTGAGTTTGCATACCTTTTCTTCTTGACCACGTAGAACATATCCCTCAGGTTGAGTCATGTAGACTTCTTCTTGTAAATCTTCATTCAGGAAGGAACTTTTTACATCCATCTGATGGAATTTCCAACCAAACTGTGCAGCTAGAGAAAATATCATCCTGATTGTTTTGATCTTAGCTATGGGAGTAAATGTCTCCTTATAGTCAATGCCTTCTTTTTGTGCATACCCCTTTGCTACAAGGATTGCTTTATACTTGTCCATTATCCCATCTGCTTTGTACTTCGTTTTGAATATCCATCTGCATCTAATGGATTTCTTCCCTGGTGAAAGATTGACAAGCTGTCAAGTGTTATTTTTCATTACTGGATGATATTCAAAGTCCATGGAATATTTCCAAGCTTTTAACTGTAGGGATTCTTGTACTATAGAGGGCTCATCAGATTCAGTAACTCTACTCATCAAATCAAATTTCACTTCTTCTTTTTCTTTACAGTGAGATTGTGGTTCAGGGGTGGATTTATCTGGTGGAGCATCCATTCTTGCATCTTGTAATGTGTTAGTACACCACTTAGGCATACGTTGAACTGTTCTTATGGGTCATGGTTCTATCATATCAACACCTTCATCCCCATCATCGCTTTCATCATTTGTGGGAACATTAGCTTCATTTTTTACAACTGGTGAAGAATCTACATCAAGTAAGTTTGGAGGAGGAGACTCTACTTCCTTCTTCTCAAAAAACTCAATATCTCTGCTACTGTAGACTTTTCTATTCTTTGGATCCATCAATGTGTACCTAAGAGTCTCTTCATTATACCCAATGAAGATGTTTCTGAGACTTCATGTATAATTTATTTCTATTATGCTTGGGTATGTGCATACTTTCTTTGCACCTAAATACTCTAAGGTGTGCAATAGATGGTTTCTACTTTGACTATGCTTCTTGTGGTGTTACTCCATCAAGAGCAACCATGGGTACTCTATTCAAAAAATACACTGTTGTCTTTACTACTTCTTCCTAGAATGTCTTTGTAAGTCAAGAGTCATCGATCATGCATCGCACCATTTCCATGATAGTACAATTTCTTCTCTCAACTCCACCATTCTGTTGTGGTGTGTGTGGAGGAGGCATTTTTTGATGAATCCCTTAAACTCACTACTAGTGAATTCACCCCCTCAATCTAAGCAAAGAGTTCTGATGTGACGACCAGTTTCATTTTCAATAGCTACTTTGAACTTCCTAAAGGTTTCAAAAGATTCACTTTTATTTTGAAGATAAAAAATCCACATTCTTCTTGAATAGTCATTAACACATAGCATGAAATACTGAAATCCAGAATGACTTGGTTGCATCAAACCGTAAAGATCAATATGAACTAGATCAAGCTTACCATGAGCTCGATATGTACTCTTATATAATGAAGCTATATGTTGTTTTCCTACTAGGTAGTGAGGACACTTGTCTATATCCTTCTGAAGAGATGGTAGCCCATGTACCATATTATGTCGGCATAGTGTCTCGAGATACTTGAAACTAACATGATGTTGGGCCCCTAGAATATTGACCAAGTGTGAAGGCATGTAGGCGCGTGGGATCCTAGTTATAGAATGATGTGCAAGGAAAAAGCGTGTAGGAGAAATTTTTAAGGAAGCACATAGCATGCACGACACGTGAAATGAGGTTCAAGACTTAGCCAATTTGAGCACCCAGGGTAGAACACATGAAAATAATGATCAGTCGTGAGTGGATAAGATGCCAGCCTAGCGATAGGCTGGCCCAGGAAAGAGCATGTCCCGGATGGAATCTTCTAGAAGATCATCATGAGATGGAGTGGAAAGCTCATGCCTAGAGGATCATGCTCACATGAAGGACCACAATCGACACTTGGCATCTGATCTGAGGGCACTGGAAGGTGAGTTGGTAGCCCAAGAAAGCTATAAATACAAGTGCCTATGGAGTAAAGGATATACTGATATACACATATACATCTTCAAATGGATATGCATCTTCATAGAGATACATGGAGACATATAGACATATGGGGAGATATACATAGGGAATAGCGGGTTAGAAAGTGAGCAGAGCTCTACAGAATTGCTGCGAGTGGATATTTTGGGTTTGGGAAAGAATGTACTAAGCATGGAAGTTGTTATTTTATTTTATTTTAGCTTAGTTACATACGTCCAGTGATACGCATGACTACGGTCTGCTCTATGTGACACTCTATAATGAACTGATGAATATAATGAGGTTACCTATTATAAATAGACATGGATACTGATGGTTTTAATGCATATTTCTCTCATATGAGTTCTTTTTCCTTTCATGCTAAGAATGGATGTTTTTATATTTATTTCTGTTATAATATATGTTCTGGATTATTTTAAAAGCCTTCGGTCTAAGTGACTGCAAGGATCTGGAGGCCATTCTGAGCCCTATGGTTCTTGTTTGTCTTAACTTCCTAAATACTCTTACAGTAATCATAGATAATGCTTCCCACTAAACTCACATAAAAGAGAGACTCGGTACCCTTGCGTGCCTCGGATGAGTGCTTAGCTTCTGCTAGGTGATAGGCCAGCACGCATGGGGTTTCTTCCTTTTGTGATAGGAGTAAAAATGACTACATCTTGGTTCTATTGCCAGGACCTCTTTTTGAAGTTATAGTGGGATATAGCATACATCATGATCTGTGTAATGAGTAATGACAGAGTGGTTGACATTGGAGAATGTTGAATCGTGGTTCAAGAGCATGGAGGATGAATTTGCTCAGAGATACAACACTAGACCTAAGTTTAATACATGTAGATGGGTAGAAGAGAACCTCTACCATGATCTATATGAGACCTTCTTCTACTACTTCCCAATAGAACTATATGAATGGCTTTCAGCCTATACGTCTAGATCAAGTTGGCATTATGGATCACATGTATGGGCCAAAGAATACTACCAAAGGTTACATGATGCAGATATGATGTGGACCCGTGCTGTAGATCATTGGTGGAGAGAAGTACTAACTATTTACACTTTGGAATATGCCATTTCCATGTATTCTTGTCTGAAAGTTGCTAAGTTTGAATTTCTATGAGAACCTAGAGGAAGGTTTCTACGTGGTATTCCTCTAGCTATGAAGATATTGATGGTTACCATGAGTTTAGAGGCACTCCCAATGGCCGGATAAACTGTTCTAAGCGTTGGGTAAGGGAACTTAGGTGGAGGAAGATGGTAGATATCATGACAGAAAAGGAGAGGGAAGAAAGATAGCTCAAGTATAGTAAAGTGCATGAAAGGGAAATTTCTAGACAACACAAGGCTACTAGTGTGATGGATATATGGAGACAGACGTTGTGGGAAAAATTTGAGGTTCATCCAGAGGACGTAGAACCTGAGTAGTCTATGCTACCCCATCTTGGCAAGCGTGTGAGGGATACCCCTTCGGCTTCTAGTGAGAGTTCGTCACATGAAGAGAGGAGAGTCATTGGCGCATATCTAAACCCACCCAGTGACTGAGCCCTGGCGCTTGGTTTTCCTGATCCAAGAAGAAGTGTTATTGACCAAGTTTATATAAGTGGAAGAGATAGATCCGCACCTAGGAGATATAATTTTTCGGTTCCTTCTTCTATGGTTGCATATATTCTAGTATTTGGAGGATTCTTTGGACAAGGGGCAAGTGTACAAACTTTCAGTCTCGCATCAGGAAGTGGCATGGGACAAAGTAGTGGTAGTGGGGTGCTATCACAGACCATTAGCACATAGTTCAGTGGGACCATGGGGACACTTGGGACAACTCCTACAGGCCCTATTTTTCCCAGTGGTTCTGGTGGATTTGGTGGCTCTAGAGGCATAGGACCCGGTGGACCTGGTGGATCAGGTGGTGGAGGAAACATCAGTGGGAACCAAGGATCTGGCTCTAGTTCAGGACAAGGACCCTAGCCACCACCTCAAGTATTCTTTGAAATGTCTCTGCATTTTCCATATTATAGTGGCATTGAGGATGTAGCCGAACATGTTCACAAATGTGAGCTGCTATGGCGCGTGAAGGGTATCATAACACCAGAATGAAAGACCAGTCAGTTTGTGACCACATTGTAAGGGTGCACACATAGGTGGTATAGAAAGTATGACCCTCATAAAACGGTGGTGGACTACACTACTTTAAATAATGCATTCTTAGCAGAGTTCCACATTCCTGAGTTTGACTAGAAAAGCATTAGTGCTTTGAAGGAGATTCAACAAGGAATGGTAGAGAGTGTGCGGGAGTATGATGCAAACTTTAAAACTCTCCTGTCTAAATTATCATATGATATCCATCCTTGTCAGCATACATAGTGGTTTGTTGGAGGATTGATCACCCTTTTAGAAGGGCCTTGTCCCATAAGACTTTTATAGATCCGCTCAAAGCATTGGAATCTTCCTTGCACGCCAAGGTTGTTAGTAGTATTCATACAACCGTTAGCTCATTCTTGGAGGCTCGGATTGTTGTTATGGCCAAATAGTTGGAAAAATTATCTACGAACTCAGTCCATAAGACTCGCAGTGTTTTGTGGTGCACATATTGTGAAATAGAGGGGTACATTAAGAATAATTTCCCCCAGAGGATGATACGTGATGTGACAGTAGATTGTGAGATCTATCATGGGGACCATGATGTAAGTAGATGTCCCTTGCTGCATCACGTGATCAAGAAGAATGTATCTTGTTATTGCAAAATTTTCACCACCACAACCCATGATACTAAGGACTTTAGGCTCATTGATCAAATCCATGAGGCCATTGATCATTGGGTGGACAAAACCAACATTGTCAGTGGTTCTAAAAATGATGATCACCATTATGAGGAGTATGCAGATGGAGGCACGCATGGAAGGGGTTTTCGAGGAGGATTCCATGGTCAAGGTAACCAAGGAGGAAGAAGTGAGTTCCTGCATGGAACATGTTTCAACTATGGATCTACAGAACATTACAAACGTGAGTGCCCAGACCTGTTACAGTGCTCATGGTGTGGAAAGAAGCATAAGTATGAGGAGTTCCCGGAATTATTTGAGCATATGAATCAGTAGCACCGAAAGGACAAGGGCACTACAATGGTCAGTATTAAGAAGGCAAACATATAGTGGATGCCTCGGGTAACATGGGATGAAGGTTTAGAGCCTGTCTTGGTAACAACAAGGGTAGAATTTGCGCTCGTAAGAGAGGTACCAAGATAGAAGACCCTGGTTATAAGGGAGGAAGTCGTTCATGGAAAGTATCCACACCCCGCTCATCAGAAGGATATATATATCAGGACACCATGGATGTTATTCAAACCTTATAAGGGGAGATCCAGTGTCTAAAGGAGCAATCCAGAAGGGAGGAACAAGGGAGGAGAGTCAAGGCACAAAAGGATGACATGGATGAGGTTAAGTATGTGTGTAAAATGCTAAGGCATGAGAACATCATTCCTTTGCTAGGATCCTGGTTGAGAGAGAAGGTACCACGTGTCAAAGAAGAGTGCGAGAGATAGGTCTTGCACATGAACATTCCCCCTCACAGCCTCAACTATGACAAGGAGATTACATTGAATGTAGTGTTAGATGGATGGCTCCTTAGCAATATACTCATTGACACTGGCGCGGAGGTTAATGTTCTGACTTTGGATTCATTACATCAGATGGGGAGACCTCCATTATAGCCATCTTCAAATGTGTTGTATATGGAAAACAAAACTAACGCAATGCCCATCGGTTTCTTGAAGGATGTAGCTATTACTATCTAGGGAGCCAAGTTTACTGGGGACTTCGAAGTCTTGGCACTCGCCGAGGTGGACAATTTCCTAGCACTACTTGGGTGCCCTTGGTGTTACAAGAATAATGTGGACCTTCATTTCAACAAAGGGTACATCAGCTTCAAGAGCAAGTAGGAACGGTTCATTATACCCCTGGTTGATGGGAATTCAATGCCCTATATTGAACCATTGGGGGAAGAATTTTTGGCTAAGATTTATGTGCACTCAATCAAAGACCCTAAGATGATACACCCTACTAACGGGGTTATCCAGTTTGAAGATGCTCAGTCAATGAGTGATACCACCAGCCTGGTGTGTGACAATTTGGTGCATTAAACTTATGAATTAATGGGATGGAATTTGAGAGGGTTGGTGACCAAGGTAACAAAGGTGCACACAGTTAGGCACCTTGGAGGAAAAGAACTGCCCAAGTATTCAAGAGAAGCCTTCCCTGAGATATTTTTGCAGGAGGTAGAAGCTCAGTGGAAGAATGAGAAGGAATGGAGGGAGATGTTAAGTTATGTCTTGCTTGGCATAGTAGCTTGATGGTGGGCCACACATTAGGAGAGCCTTTAGAATGGCATGAGGTAAGAATTGCTCTCTTTATCAAATTTTCTAGGAGTAATGTACCCACCATCATCAAGGACTACCATGGGAAGGATCCCACCTCTTTCCATATCCAGGAGTATGAACGGGTCTGGAGAGAAGGCACAAAAGATTTTCCGCCATCCCTTTGGGTGCACAAGTTGTATTCTACACTACAAGGTTATGCGCACACATGGTACATTCATTCAAAAACACGCTGCCAGACGAGGAACTGGCAGGAGCTTACAGCTGACCTTATTCAAGCCTTTGAGTATAGGAGTACCAAGCCATTGGTTGATAAGGCCTTACAGGGTATCAAGCACCTTACCATGGGGGATAGTGCCAGGATGGAGGATAGACTGTTAGAATTATTAGGTGAACCAGGTGTAGTGGTGCACTTTGAAGAAGTTGAGGAAATAGAAGAGTTACAACTTGAGTGCGCGTGTTTGGAAAAATAGAAGGGAAAGTTGGTATATGTGATTGATGGAGAGGAATCAGAAAGCTTAGATGTTAGCCATTTTGTAGGGATGTGTGAGGTAGTGGAGAGTGTAAATGCTCACGCGCGTGCCTATCATGAGCCTTTAAAGATGAATAAAGTTAACATCGGTTCAGGAGAAGAACCTAAGGAAGCTATTATTGGGGATTACTAGATAGAGAAGGAAGTATCAAAGATCATTGATCTGTTGCGTGAATTTGAGGATTTATTCCCGCATGGGTACCATGAGCTCAAAGGCGTTCACCACTCCTTGGGGGAAATGAAGATAAAGTTGAAGGACGGTGTGTGCCCGGTCAGGAAAAGGCCCTACCAGATGAATCTCAATTTGCGCATGAAGGTTAAGGAGGAGATAGAAAAAATGATAGCTTATGGGATCATTGAGGCAGTGGAAGAATCAGAGTGGATAAGCCTGATGGTAATCAGCATAAAAAAAGATGGGCAGATTAGGATTTTTCTGGATTATAGGGAATTGAATGTAATTTGCGTCATTGATCCATTTCTGACCCCCTTCACTAAAGAAATTTTGGAAGGAGTTGTTGGGCACAAAATCTACTCCTTTACAGATGGATTTTTAGGGTACCACCAAGTCCAGATCGCAAAGGAAGTCCAGGAAAAGACAACTTTCACCACCAAGTGGGGAATTTTTTCATATAGGGTAATGCCCTTTGGATTGAAGAATGTGCCTGTTGTCTTTGCACGCATAGTGGTGCAAGCATTCCAAGACTTTATCCATAAGTTTCTTCAGGTCTATTTGGATGACTAGATAGTATATGGTCTGGTTAAAGACCATTGTGACAATTTGAGGTTAATGTTTGAGAGGTGTAGGCAGTTAAGGATATCCCTCAACTTTAAGAAATGTGTGTTTGCTACCCCCTTTGGGACTTTATTGGGGCATATCATATGTAAGGAGGGCTTGCTGGTAGATCCCACTAAAGTTGTAGTTATTGTGGGGTTAAGGGAGCCTACTAGCCAGAGTGCAGTGAATGGATTCCTTGGGCATGCGGGCTATTACAAAAAATTTATTAGGGGATATGCCAATATTGTTGCACCATTAGAGGAACTACTTAGACATAAAATTTCCTTTCATTGGGGAGAGGCGCAGCAAAGGGCATTTGATACATTAAAATTTAGGCTTATTACCGTGCCTATTTTATGGTTTCCCTCTTGGGACAAGCCCTTTCATGTTCATGTAGATGCCTCAGGGACTGCCATTAGAGCAGTGCTTATATAGCCAGGTGAAAGGATTATTAATCATCCTCTCTATTTTGCAAGCAGGAAGCTAACACCAGCAGAGTAGAATTATACCAAAACTGAGTGCGAGGCATTTTCAATGATCTACGTGCTCTTCAAGTTTTGACAATATCTGTTGGCAACACCCTTTGTGTTTTACACCGGCCACATGGCATTGAATTATTTAGTAAACAAACATGTTCTGTAAGGGCACATCTATCGATGGGTGTTGTTGTTTCAAGAATTTGAATTTACCATTGTAGTAAAACCTGGGAAAAGCAATAGTGGGCCTGATCATCTGTCAAGAATTGATTCAAGGGATTACGTGCAGAGTATTGAGGAAGCAATGTCAGATGCACACCTGTTTAGGTTGTGGCATGTGCCCTTGGATTTAGACGAGATTGCAGTATTCTTAAATGAAGGTGTGGCACTAGATGGAATGAAGGCATTGGAAAAAAATCAGTTGGCCATACGTGCCATGCCCTACATGTTAATCAGTGGAGACTTATACAAGTTGGGACATGATGAAGTTTTGCATAGGTGTGTCTTAGAGCATAAGCACCTAGCCATCATGGAGGAAGCACATGGAGAAAGTGTGGGTGGGCATTATGCAGGTGATGCCACCACATGCAAGATATTAATGGTAGGTTTATGGTGGGAAACCTTGTACAAAGATTATAGAGATTATTGTAAAGCATGTGACCATTGTCAGCGCATTGGCAAACCAAGAAGGAGAAATGAAATGACTTTATGCCCTATACCTAGCACGGAGCCTTTTGAAAAAAGGGTGATAGATTTTGTTGGACCTATTACACCAACAACATGTAGGACTAGGTCACGTTATGTCATCACTTGCATGGATTATCTCACAAGGTGGGTAGAGGCAGCCCCAACTAAAGATTGCACAGCAGCAACAGCGGCAAGGTTCTTATGGGAGAACATTATCACGAGGTATAATGTTAGCAAAGTTCATGGTGGGTCATCACAAAACTACACCCTATCACCCACAAGCAAATGGCACCACAGAAGCATTCAACAAGATACTAAGTCATACCTTGACAAAAATATGTGATCTTGGGAGACAAGATTGGGATGACAAGGTATCAGCAGTATTATGGGCTTACAGGACAATGTATAAAAGACTAAACAAACCCACACCTTTTCAATTGGTGTTTGGTGTGGAATTTGTTTTACCAGTTGAATTTATGTTGCCTTCTCTGTAAATAGTGCGTGTAGGAGGGTTAGCCGATGAACAAGCGCTGGAAGAAAGAATTTAGGAGCTAATGAAATTGGATGAGAGATGATCACTTTCCCGATGGATCCAAACTATGGAAAAGGTAAAGAAAAAGGCTTGGCATGATCACCATATTAGAAACAATAAGTTTTAGGTTGGGTAGATGGTGTTACTATATGATTCCAAGTTTTTGCGCCATCCTGGAAAGTTGAAAGTCCATTGGTTGGGTCCTTACACAATCTCGTACATCCTCGATTCAGGCATGTTCCAGTTACAAGCACTGGATGGGATGAAGCTTCCTAGACACTTCAATGGGAGTAGGCTAAAGCCCTACTATAAATAAGTCTTCTTGGTGTTTGTAAATAAGCTAGTTTTTCCAGTTAATTTAGAAGTTTCTTTTATGCTTTTTTCTCTTTTTTTTGTGTTTCCCTTTCGCGTTCTTGTTTTGTTTTGCGCCTTGGGCACTAGTAACCTTATTGCTATATTTTTGGAGAATTTTTGAGTGCACAGAGGACCGTGCATCACTTTAAGTGTGGGTGGAGAAAAGTGAAGAAGCGCATGATTAAAGTACAAAGAAAGTTGTGTTGAAAAGCCTTGTTTAATGGCCGGGTTGAAAGAGGTATATAAAGAGAAGATAAAAGAATAGTTGGTGCCAGTGTAAAGCTACTGGTAGATCCCACGTACTAAGAAGGAGAAAGCACATTTGAAAACAAAATGAGGTAGGTGAGAGCAAGGATCAGGATAGAAGAAGTGCCTTCGGTGCGAGTTACGCGTGCGCAAGATTCTCCTGTCAGGTTGGATTGGTTACACGCCAAAAGGTTGGAAGTTTTTTCACGCAAGGTTGAGTGCGCAAGTGAAGGTGTTGAAGATGGATTTGCTTGAAAAATCTGCATTAAATGAGCAAGGTACGGTGGTAGGTTAAGTAGCATTTAATGATCAAAAAAGGGAAAAACTATAAATAAAGAGTCAAGGCACTTTCATTTTCACTTTGCGAATAGAGAGAAGTGATTTTGCATTTGTGGAAAACTAGGGCTTCCAAAATTTGAACGTGTGAAGAAGAATTTGCAAGGGTGAGGTGCAAGCAGCTAAGATTGAATCTGCCAACTAGAAGGGATTTCACGGGTGTTAGAAGGATTGTGAGGAGGCTCTATTTCATGGAAGTATTATCCCGAGTTACGGTTTTGCGAAGCTAGGGCATGGGAAAAGTGATTTTCTTCACAGAATTGAGATATGAGATTGGAGGAAGTTGAAAAGTATAGTGACAAAGAGTAAGTGAAGGGGTAAGAGGACATAGAAACTAGCACCAAAGAAATAAGAGGAGCTAGCTGAGATGGCCAAGAACTTAAAGCAAGAGGAGTTGAGCAGCGCGCAGCTGAGGTATGAGCTCAAAGATGAGAAGACAAAGGTGCAAGAAGTCTATAATAAGGTGGAGTCGATCAAGACCAACATCATATTGAATCACCCAGACCTAGCCCCAATCCCTCATAGGTACGTATCAACTTTGGAATTCTTAGAATACCTAACGTGCGTCCTCACCATGGAGAGATGACCATTGGCCCTGGAGTCTGCGAAGGAAGTAACAGCGCGCTTGAAGGAAGAAGATAAGATGAAGGTGGTAGCACTCATTGCTGAGTATAGCAAGGTGCTCATAGATGTAAAGATTGCTTCCCAATCTGTTGAGGCCACATATGAAAAATGCACAGACAGGGATAAGGTAGAAAGCACCTTGGTTGCTACCCAAAAAACAGAGCTAAAATAATTCCAGTAAAAGAATAAAGGAAAAAGGGTGGAGAGGGATAAATTCCTAGTAGATGTAGAAAGAAAATCCATAGAGATTGAGGCACTAAGGGGCTCAATCAAAACACGACTGAAGGAGATATACCCTCAGATCACCAGAAGGATGGACACACTTGAAGACCTAGGCAAGGAGATAGAAAATATTGTTGACACTTTGGGTGCCCACAAGATTGGCCTAACTTTTGATGAGGTAAACATCTTGATCGGTGACCTCTGCCAGAAGGTGAAGGGCGAGGTCGATGCATGGAACAAATTGGAGGCTAACTTGTAGAGGGATTTCCCTAGCCTGCTAAGCTAATGCCCCCCATTATTTCTTCTCTCCCCATTCTTTCATTCCCTTATTATTTTGAAAAATGTAAGGCTATCGCTAAAATTCTTTAAGGTATTGTGCATCTTAGTTAAGTAGAGTGTTTCCGAGGATGGAGAATAGGCATAGTGTGGGGTGATGTTGGGCCCCTGGAATATTGACCAAGTGTGAAGGTGCGTAGGCACACAGGATCCCAGTTATAGAATGATGCGTAAGGTAAAAGAGCATAGGAGAAAGGTTTAAGGAAGCACGTAACACGCGCAATGCGTGAAAGGAGGTTCAGGACTTAGCTAATTTGAGTGCCCATGGTAGAACATGTGAAAAGTGTGATCGGTTGCACATGGATAAGATACCAGCCTGGTGATAAGCTGGCCTAGGAAAGAGCATGCCCCGGATGGAATCTTCTAGAAGATCATCATGAGATGGAGTGGAAATCTTAGGCCTGGAGGAGCATGCTCGTATGAAGGACCACAATCGAAACTTGACATCTGATCTGAGGGCACTAGAAGGTGAGTTGGAAGCTCGTGAAAGCTATAAATACAAGTGCCTGTGGAGTAGAGGATATACTGATATACACATATAAATCTTCACACGGAGATGCATCTTCATAGAGATACATGGAGACATGTAGACATATGGGAAGATATACATAGGGAATAATGGGTTAGAAAGTGAGTGGAGCTCTGCAGAATTATTGCGAGTGGATATTTTGGGTTCGGGAAAGAATGTACTAAGCATGCAAGTTGTTATTTTCTTTTTTTTAGCTTAGTTACATACGTCCAGTGATACGCATGACTACAGTCTGCTCTATGTGACACTCTATAATGAACCAATGAATATAATGAGGTTACCTATTATAAATAGACATGGATATCAATGTTTTTAATGCATATTTATCTCATATGAGTTCTTTGTCCTTTCATGCTAAGAATGGATGTTTCTATATTTCTTTTTGTTATAATATATGTTCTGGATTATTTTAAAAGCCTTCAGTCTGAGTGACTGCAAGGATCTGCAGATCATTCTGATCCCTATGGTTCTTGTTTGTCTTAACTTTCTATACTCTTACAGTAATCATAGATGATGCTTCCCACTAAACTCACATAAAAGAGAGACTCGGTACCCGTGCGTGCCTTAGGTGAGTGCTCAAATTCTACTGGGTGATAGGCTGACGTGTATGGGGTTTCTTCCTTTTGTGATAGGAGTAAAAATGACTACACATGACCAATTCTTTGATGCCACAACTGTGTTGAGGTAGATTTATTAGCCACAAGTTCCTAATCATCACTGTGGACAAAATTAAGTTGGAACATGCGTCCCAAATTGGAGGATTTTGTAACTATTTTTGAGCCTCATGATTTGTCTCGAATCAAACATGTTTTCTTACCAGAATGAATATCAAATTCAATTTTTAAGTTGTAATCTAGGAGTTGACTGACTGAAAGTAGATTTTTAGTAAACTTAGGCACATATAAGACATCTGATACTCTACAGTTGCATGAACCAAGGGGTAGAGAAATGTTCCCAATCTCATGAACTATATATGAATAATCATCACCCAATGAATCACGGTTTTTTTAAGGAGTTTCCCTCATTGAAGTAAACCAATCTCTGTGGCAGGTCATGTGTCAAGTGGCTTTAAATCAACATACCAAACATCACTAGATGATATGGAAGATTCACTTGATCGAGTAGTGTATAAGAAGTCTTCATTATCTGAATGTTCTTCTTGTTCAGCAATATTTCCTTGTTGATGGGGTCTTCTTTTCCAATTCCCCTTTTTCTACCCTTGATTGTAGTTTGTATGTCCCTTGTGATATTTCTAGTGTTGAGGTTTAGAGTTACTTTTTGAACCTTTTTTGTATGCATTATACTAACAATCTTTCAACTCATGTCCTCTTTTAAATATTGGACATTGCTTCTTCTGTTGTTTGTCCCCTTGATGTTGATATTGATTTTGATGTTGGGACTTTTGATAGGAATTAAGTTTTCCTTTACCTTTTCGTTTCCATTTTGGGTGAGAAGAAAGTTCCTGCTCCTCTTCATCATCCTTGTTATGCATGGCTTCCTCTTGTTGCAGTAGGTTTACCATCTTGTAAAAACTAATTTTCATATCTGACACGTTTATTGTTGTTAAAAAATGTGGTAAGAAGAGGGGAGTGATCTCAAAACAATGGGAATGAGAGCATCATCTATGACCACTTCTACCAAGGCTAGAAGTGAAGCCCTAAACTATGCAACTCTTATTAATAAAGCTTCAATTTTCTCATGCTCTTTGAACTTCAATGTGTGTAACTGACTCTACAAATTCAGTATGAAATTCTTGTTTTTGGCCTCATATACTATGTTCAACTTATCCCACACTTCTTTGGTTGTTTTGGCATCTCAAATTTAGGGTTGCACATTGTCAGACACTCCAAATAAGATTATGAGTTTGGCCTTCTGATCTTTTTTATCAAACTATCATTGTTATGTTGTGTCGGTAGTTGATCTGGTCAGAGTACCTGTTAGTGCAAATTAGTAGCACCCCCTGGATGTTGATCAGACTTCTAGTTTGATATTTGGACATCCAGTGTGATTGCACAACATTAAATCTTTCGCCCCCCAAGAGTGGGACTTGCAAAAATGGGAAAAGAATCTCCAGATTAGAGGATGGTTCCTCAACTCTTTTGATTAGGTATATTACTTGCAAGTTACAAAGGGTTTTAAATCAAGATCCTACTCTAAATTCCAAAGGGGACAGAGATAGAAAATGTAAAACTGAAACTAATGCTAATAAGGTGATGCACCAAAGGATTGGTGAGCATTTTTTGCTTCTACAGATTGACACAAATCATATAAATGCAACAAAACTCCATGCACAAACTAATAAACTATAATGGGAGGTTAGAAATGAATCAAACAACACAAACAAAGGATTAAAACTCATTCACAGAGCCTGCATTGTCATTTTAACATCAAAAACATTTGCATTACAACATCTGAGAGGCAAAAATAGGTTGCAGTCTTGGAAGAGTTCTGGTTTTTCCAAAAAAATCACTTTCAAGGTGAAAGAGGGAGCCTGCAATACATGAAAAATGTTCAACCTTTTAAAAAATGAGCCAAATATGGCTTTTACAGTGCAAGAACCGACCCCAGGAGAGAGAAACGTAGGAAAACGTGGGAGAGCTCCAACCACCAACCAAAAATGTAATAAAACAGCATGGGCATCTTTATAGGTCCATCCCCTGACATTTTTTACCATGCTGGGAGAGAATGCAAGCCATTCTTCATTAAAAATGGTGGTTGAAACGTCAATTTTGTTCATCACCATGTGCCAGAGGCGTTTTTCAATTTTCTCTCTCCAAACTCCATCAAAATACAAAAATGACCCTGGATTCTTGTAGATAATTTTACCAGCTTTCCAATGATATAAAGAACATGAAAAACAGATCTCTGGATCAAAAGTTATGGCCATTTGAATTTTTAGGGAAAAACAGGGCCAAAATGGATTGGCGGGCGAAAATTTTGAAATTTTCCACTTTTTGCATTTGGGAAAATTTCCCAAAAAACCCCGCGCTCCACCCTTCCGGGTGCCATGTGGCACCTGCTGATTGGGCACAGACCTTCTTCTTTTATTTTCCACCATTTTGGCCCTTGGAAAATTTTCCAAAACTTCTCCGTTGGGCCGATGAGTTGAGGACACGTGGCACGTGATGATTAGCTGCGGGCTTTTCCCTTCAAATTTTTTCCTGCGGGCTTGTCTTGAAATTTTTTCTGCCACATGGACACGTGGCACAATATCATTGGCTCATGCTTAGGGGATGGACTTTTTCTTTGCAAATTTCCTTCATTTTGCTTTGGGAAAATTTCCCAAATTTTTTCCCGCCTTCCGCCGGTCCGAGACATGTGGCGCAACCTCATTCAACGCGGGCCCTTGGGGAAAAGATTTTTCTTTTCATTTTAGCCTTTTGGGAAAAAATCCCAATCTCCCCCCATGCTCTACCCTTCCGGGACATAGGACACGTGGCCTGATCTTACTAGCCAGCTGGGCGGCGGGCCAGAACTTTCCTCTTGAATTTTATGAAAACACTTCGCCAAATTTTTAAGTTTTCCTCTGTGGTCCGTGGGTCTTGAGAAACATGTCATGAAGCCATTAGATGTGGACCCCATGAGAAAAATTTGACCTCACACCCTCGCAAAAATATTTCACCAAAATTTTAACTTCACCTCCGTGCTCCGCCACTTCCGGGGACTGAGGACACGTGGCGCAATGTGGTTGGGCGCGGGCCTTTCCAGGAGATTTTTCCATGGCACCAACACTTAGTCATTTTTCAATTTTCTCCCCCTTGGACACATGGCGACATGTCATTCGTCTATGGGCCTTCGGGGAGAAATGTTTCTTTTGAAAACTTTCCAAATCACTTGTTAAAAAATCCAACTTTTCCTCCAACCCCGCCACTTCCTTTGACACGTGGCACCATCTTATTGGCTACGAGCCTTTAAGGGAAAATTTCCCACAAAAACTCCACCGAGCCATAACTTCAAAAATACATGGAGTTAGGAGGAAAACTTTACCTTTCTGGAAAGATGAGAAAAATCTCTATCCAATGGTGTCATTTCCAAAAGGTCTTGAGTGCCTGAAAAGTAAAAAATTATGACTAAGGCACAAGAGAGCGAAGAATGAAGGGAGTTAGCCACAAAATGAGCAAGGGGCTCATTTTGCATAACAATTTTGGTGACTCATAGGGGTCATCTGCCTGCTGGATGAAATTACTAGTTTCCTGAAGAAATCCATTGGGCATGGAGTCATCAAATTCTCTGCTTGGTACCCAAACTGATCAAAACACTGCAAGGAGGAAGATGGAGGGTGGAACATCATCTGATAGGGAAAGGCCTACAAAACACATTTCCAGGAACAGCAAGCCTGTGCCAAAGCACTTAGGGAAAGCAAAGCTAATCTACAGCAAAACAATGTGCACAAGCACTTGGAGGAATGAAAACCTAAGCTAATATGTACAAGGTGGGGAGTTCCCTTCAGTAGCAATGCTTTGGATGGATTCCATTGACTAGAATTTGCAATTTTTCACCATCCAATGAAGACAATTGGAAAGCATTGTTGTCCTTACACTTTGTGACCATGAATGGGCCACTCCAAATGGCATCAAATTTTGATTGCCTTCTCAGTTTTACTCTATTTGCATCCCATTTTAACACTAGATCTCCAACTTGGAAAGATCTATTCTTGGCCTTTCTATCAAAGGTCTTCTTTATCAAAGCTTGATCCTTCTCCATTGCTTGGGATGCCTGATTTTTGATTTCTTGGAGCTTCATCAATTTTGCATATCTAACCTCCATGGGCCCAAACTCCAACAACTCCAACTATTTCATGAGTCCCAATGTTGGTAACTCAAGTGACATGCCTCTCTTCCATAAACAAGCTTGAATGGAGAGTTACCTATAGATCTCTTAGGAGTTATCCTATCAACCCATAAGGCTGATTTCAACTTAGTATGCCAAGACCTCTAATTTTCATCAAGATTCCTCCTAATGATCCTCAACAAGTTTTTGTTTGTAGACTCAGCTTGGCCATTACCCTGAGGGTAATAATTTGATGAAGTGCTTAGGTAGATCCCATTCTTGACAGCCCATTCAGTCACCTTGGACCCAATGAATGCCAATGCATTATCTGATATTATTGTAGCAGGTATGCCAAATATCGTTGTTATTCCCTCATAGAAATCTAGAATGCTAGACTCATTTGCTTCCTTGAGTGCTACTGCTTCAGTCCACTTGGTGAAGTAATATGTTGCTGTTAAAATCCATTTGTGCCCTTTGCTTGAATTGGGATTAATGACTCCAATGAAGTCTAAACCCCATTGCATGAATGGCTGGTCAACTAAAAATGGATGCAATGGAAGGGCAGCTAGCCTCTCTTTACCTGTGAAGAAGGCACAATTCTTGCACCTCTTGATCCATGCATAACAATCACTGAAAATCTTGGGCCAATAATAGCCAGCCCTCATGATCTTTAGAGCTGTCACTCTTGGTGCAAAATGACCACCAACTGATCCACCATGGAACTCTTCCAACACCCTATGAATCTAATTTGTACCAATGCATCTCAACAGCACTCTATTCACATCCTTCTTAAACAAAACACCATCAACAAGGGCATATGGGACAGCCTGCAATCTGAAGTGTCTTCTTTTGGTCTTGTTCATCTATGGAGGGCATAGACCTATGCTTAGGAAGTGCATTATGTCTTGGGTCCAGCAAGGAGTGAGGACACCATTGTTTTCCTTTTGAGTGCTTCCTTGCTCATGGTTGTCTTGTAATGCCAAAACTGCCTCCTTCTCATTGCATGCTTCCTTGTGTTTGTTCAAGACCAGTTGCTCACACAATCCTTTTCCTCTGACCAACTTGGTGACTTTGATCTCAATGTCATACTCCATGACACGAGTGATCCATCCTGCTCTCTTTTCATTCAAGTCTTTGTTGAGGAGGAAGTCTTTAACTCCCACATGAGAAACCAGCAATTGAACCTTGTTGTTTGAAACTAGATGCTTGAATTTCTTCAAGCTGTTGATTACTGCAAGAACATGCTTCTCAATGAAATAATATCTCACCTCATAGTCCTCCAGGCTTTGGCTGAAGAAAGTAATTGGCTGCTCATCATTTTTTTTGTTCTGTTGTACCAAAATTGTAGAAATAGTATCATCGCCCCCAAATGCATAAAGGATGAAATCCTTGGAGAAATCTCGGTTAATGAGAGTTGGGGCTTGAGAGATGGCTTCTTTGATTGCTTCAAAACTTTCTTTGCCTTCTGCTGTCCATTTGAAATTTATGCTTTTCTTTAACATCTTAGTGACAGGCTTGACTAGGGTTGCAAAATTTGGGACAAACCTCCGAACAAAATTTATTCTCCCCAAGAAAATTTGAAGGGCCTTCTTGTGGCTTGGAAATGGTAGTACTCTTATGGCTTCAACTCTTTCTAGATCAATTGCTAATCCTTATTTGGAGACAATGTGGCCAAGGAGCTTTCCTTCATGGGCTAGAAAAATACACTTTTTAGGATTCAAGGATACTCCAAATCTTCTACACCTTTGAAACACTTGTCTCAAATGAAAGAGATGGTCTGTTGAATTTTTTGAAAAAATAGTGATATCATCAAGATATATCAGCACCATGTTTTTAATCAAATCCTTGAATGCCATGTCCATTGCTCTTTGGAAAGTAGCTCCAGCGTTGGACAACCCAAATGGCACTTTCCTGTATGCATAAGTTCCCCATTTGGTTGTAAAGGTTGTCTTGAACTGATCCTCTTCTTTCACCATAATCTGATTGTACCCTGAATAGCCATCAAGTAATGAAAACCTCTCAGAGCTGGCAACAACTTCTAAAATCTGCTCCATAGAAGGAAGTGGATAATGATCCTTGAAAGATGCTCTTTTCAAATCTCTGAAGTCAACACACAATCTAATTTCCCCACTCTTCTTTCTAACTGGAACCAAGTTGGCCACCCAACTAGAATGCTTGATAGGGAATATGATTCTTGACTCTATCAACTTATTCAATTCTTTTCTCATGAGAGGCTCCATGTGTGGATTGACTGGTCTTTGTTTTTTCCTGATGGGCTTAGTACTTGGATCCAATTCAATGGTATGTTGAGATAACTTGGGATTGAAACCCTTCAAATCTTCATAGCTCCAAGAAAACACATCAGGGAATTCTTGACAAAGCTGTATGAACTCATACCTTTCTTGCTCGGTTGTCATCTTACCAACTTGGAGTGATTTTCCTTCTTCCACCAAGATGGACACTGAATCTTCTCCCTTGACTTAGATGTTTGCTTTCTCTTTCCTAAACTAATCATTAGGATTAAAAATGGACTCCAAAGTAATAAGTCCCTTTGGTATTTTGTTGGTTCTCAGCTGTACCACTTGGTCACCATATTGTTGCTCCAACTTTTCCTAATTTTTAGCTGAGAACTCAGCCTCTTCTTGCAAGAAATGGATGATTTGCTTATCATTTTCAAACACTTGCCAACTTACATTGTTGTCTGGAACTGAGGGCGTTACAATCACATGGATGTTTGGCGATACTTTGTATTTTTGGATTCTTTCAACAACGTCAAAGGCTGCTCCAACTGCTGCAATCCTGTTAGCAGCTTGGTTCTCTTTTCTAGGAATGGATTTGATGCCAAAGCCCTCAAAATCTTCAATGAGGTCCCACACCCTATTTTTGTAACACTTGAGCAGATCATTCTTGACAACATGCAGCCCCCTAACTTGGTTGACAATCAACTCACTATCACCAAAGACTTGCAAGTTCTTTATTCCTCTCTTGATTGACCAATGCAACCATTGTATCAAAGCTTCATATTCAGCAGTGTTATTAGAGCATGCAAACTGAAATCTAAAAGCTGAGTAATACTTAAATCCTTAAGGTGAAACAAGCATAGCTCCCCCTATGGCCCCTTGTCTGCTCCTTGATCCATCAAAAAACAACTACCATACCTCATTGTCATCCTTGTGGTCTAGCTTGGTGATGCTAGGGATAGGCTGATTTTCTTCATGCATGCAATAGACTCCTAACTCATATTCTTCTATTTCTTGATAAGGATCAAAAGCATGCACCTTGCTTGCCTATTCATCAAGAGTCAAATCTAGGATGCTTTCAACCTTGGTGTCACCTTCATCAGTGCTTGGATAATCCTCTTGATCAAACGTTGAACAATTGGTATTGATTTGGCTTGGAGTGTGAGGCTCAATGTGAAATTTTGCAATAGGCTCGGATTTGATTGTGGCCTTGGTTCCATATCTTGTTCTAAACAACATGTGTGACTAATCAGTAGATAAGTAACCTCCAATCTTGGCTGTGAAATCCCTTGATAGACATAGGGCAAAGAGTGGTGGAATATCTATTACTGAGACATCTTGCAAAACAACAATGTTGGGGCATGCATGCAAAGTAAGACTCAAGTTCTTTATCACCCCAACTGTTTTTACTGCTATCCCATCTAATTGCACTACCCCTTTGGATATGACCTCATATTGAATTCCCAATTGATCAGCTATTTGCTTGGGCATTAATGAACTACTTGCTCCAGAATCAATCATGCAGTTGTGTACTAAATAGTTTCCAATGATCAATGAAACATAGAATGGAGGGGGCTTCAACATTTTACTTTGTTATCCTCCATGATTCCCTTCAAGCTAGGCAGCATTTGTGAGCACCTTCTCTTGTATTTAGACTTGCTAATTTGAAGTTGACCAGTCATGGCAGCTTGTACCAAATCTCTTTGGCCTGGGATAGATAGTGACTCCCACATTGATATGTGTACATTTATCTTCTTCATTTGATCAATGATGTTGAATGGAGATGAAGCATCTCTTTGCTATCCCTTGGCCTGCACATTCACTCCTTGCATATGAGTAGCAGCAACTGGCATTTGAATTGGCCTAGGAGTTGTTTTAGGTAGCCCTTGCGTGTTTGGAACTGCATTTTGCTTGCCAATAATCTGTGGAGTGATAGAATATTGTGGGTTACTTAGAGCCAATGGTTGTTCTTCACCCAAATTTCTCCTTTTTGACCTTGTGTTGGCTGTAACACTTTGGGGAATCATTTGATTCATGCCACAAAAATCTTCTACTTGCCAGTTTACAAATGTGGCATCATTTGGAGCTGATTGCTACTAGAATGTCTCTGGTTGTTGGTTATTTCCTTGACTCCCTTCACCCTCCACACCAGTTTTAGTCACCATTAATGCTTGATTTAAGGCACCGTTGAAACACATAGACTGGTTGTGAGGTTTATTACATGGGAAACACCAATCATACTCTTGAACTATGTTGTTTTGCACTGGCACTAACGCCTTAGAGGTAGATGTAGCATTGGGATTATAGGGCTGAAATGGTCTGTTGGTAGGAGGTCTTGCTTGATTTAAATTTGCAGATGGATTGGGTGGTCTTTGAGGCTGGTATGGCTGCCTGTTAGGCTGAGCTTGAGGCTAGAAAGGAGGTCTAAAACCTTGGGTTTACTGCCTCTTGAGTGTGACCAGCTCGTTGCCTAGATTTTGCAATTGCTTCATGACTTCTTGAAGTTCATTTGAGGAACTAGAAGATGAAGTAGAAACTTCGCTTGAATTCTGATTTCTAGGAGTGGGAATAGGAGCTAAAATAGGCACTTGACTAGTATTTGGGCTCTCTAAACTTGGAAATAATGGCATTGGAGGCCTAGGAGCTAGCTTGCCAGCTTGAATCAAACAATTTTTAGCTCTAATGGCAATGTTATAAGCAACATGGATGGTTGTGCCTCCCATGGATTGAATCAACATAGAAATATCAAAATTTAAAGCTTTAAGGTAATATAGAAAAGCACCTTCTGTTGTTGGCCTTACTGCCACTGAAATTCTCTCCCAAGTCATTTGAAACCTAAAGTTGAAGTCAGTCAGCTGCTCATTGGGAGCTCTCTTGATGGTTGTTAGTTGTTCCAAAATGGACAAGTTGTCTCCCTTTTCTCCAAACTACTCATGGAGGGCTATACATAGCTAGTTCCAATTTTGAATAGAACCTGAGGCAAGACTCCTGAACCATTGCAAAGCTTTCCCTTTGAATGAGGATGCCAGCAATTTGACAGCAACTTGCATCTCATTGATCTCATGGATTGCACAAATATTAGCAATATCCTTAACATGATCACTAGGAGTGGTTTGATTCTCTCCAGTAAAGTATGGAATGTTCTTCAATGCTACAACTGGGATTGGATTTTGTGCATTGAGGGCAAGTGGGCTGCTGCCAGTGAAGTTGACATAGGGGTTGTGTTGTGCCATTCTGATTGGCCTTAGAACCCTTATTGATTGAATGAAAGGCCTACCAGGTGGAGGAGTTGATAGAGTTATATTTAGTGGAGATGGAGACCTTTGAATTCTCCTCCCTATTTGTCTTCTTCTTGGGGATAACTACAAATACTCAAACAGCACCTCTTCTTCTCCAACTCTTGACCTTGTGGTGATTCTTCTCATGAGTTTTCAGGTCTACACTGCTAAAACCAGCTGATTCTTCTTCCTTGGAGTCACCAGATGTGCAATTTAGGGCTCTTTTAAGCAAGAAACTTGCAAAAAATGCACATCAATTTTGTTTCAATGAAGATGAAGACCTCTAAGGTCCCATCGGGTATGCCAAAATTGTTAGTGTAAATCAGCAGCACCCCTTGGATGTTGATCAGACTTCTAGTTTGACATTTTGGACATCCAGTGTGATTTCACAACATTAAATCTTCCCCCCCCCCAAGTGTGGGACTTACAAAAATGGGAAAAGAATCTCCAAATTAGAGGTTGGTTCCTCAACTCCTCTGATCAGGTATATTACTTTCAAGTTACAGAGGGTTTGAAATCAAGATCCTACTCTAAATTCCAAAGGGGACAGAGATAGAAAATGCAAAACTGAAACTAATGCTAATAAGGTGATGCACCAAAGGAGTGCTGAGCATTTTTTGCTTCTACAGATTGACACAAATCATAGAAATGCAACAAAACTCCATGCACAAACTAATAAATTGTAATGGGAGGTTAGAAATGAATCAAACAACACAAACAGACGATTAAAACTCATTCATAGAGCCTGCATTGTCATTTTAACATCAAAAACACTTGCATTACAACATCTGAGAGGTAAAAATAGGTTACAGTCTTGGAAGAGGTCTGGTTTTTCCACAAAATCACTTTCAAGGTGAAAGAGGGAGCTTGGTATACATGAAAAATGTTCAACCTTTTAAAAAATGAGCCAAATCTGGCTTTTATAGTGCAAGAAGCGACCCCAAGAGAGAGAAAAGTGGGAAAACATGGGAGAGCTCCAACCACCAACCAAAAATGAAATAAAATGGCATGGGAATCCTTACAAGTCCATCCCCTGACATTTTTTACCATGCTGGGAGAGAATGCGAGCCATTCTTCATTAAAAATGGTGGTTGAAACGTCAGTTCTGTTCATCACCACATGCCAAAGGCATTTTTCAATTTTCTCTCTCCAAAAACCATCAAAATAAAAAAAATGAACTTGGAATCTTGTATAGAATTTTACCATCTTTCCAATGATATAAAGAACATGAAAAACCGAGCTCTGGATCGAAAGTTATGGCCATTTGAATTTTTCGGGCAAAACAGGGCCAAAACGGATTGGCGGGTGAACATTTTGAAATTTTCCACTTTTTGCATTTGGGAAAATTTCCCAAAAAACCCCGCGCTCCGCCCTTCTAGGTGCCACGTGGCAAGTGTTGATTGGGCATAGACCTTCTTCTTTTATTTTCCACCATTTTGGCCCTTGGAAAATTTTCCAAAACTTCTCCGTCGAGCCGATGAGTTGAGGACACGTGGCACGTGATGATTAGCTGTGGGCTTTTCCCTTCGAATGTTTTCCTGCAGGCTTGTCTTGAAATTTTTTCTGCCACATGGACATGTGGCACGATATCATCAGCTTGCACTTAGGGAATGGACTTTTTCTTTGCAAATTTCCTTTGTTTTGCTTTGGGAAAATTTCCCAAATTTTTTCCCGCCTTCCGCCGATCCGAGACACGTGGCGCAATCTCATTCAACGCGAGCCCTTGGGGAAAAAAAAATTCTTTTCATTTAATCTTTTTGGGAAAAAATCCCAATCTCCCCCCACACTCCGCCCTTCTAGGGCATAGGACACATGGCCTGATCTTACTGGCCGGCGGGGCGGCGGGCCAGAACTTTCCTCTTGAATTTTGTGAAAACACTTCGCCAAATTTTTAATTTTTCCTCCATGGTCCACATGTCTTGAGACACATGTCATGAAGCCATTAGATGCAGACCCCGCGGGAAAAATTTGACCTTGTGCCGTCACAAAAATATTTCCCCAAAATTTTAACTTCACCTCCACGCTCCACCACTTTCGGGGACTGAGGACATGTGGCGCAATGTGGTTGGGCGCGGGCCTTTTCCAGAGATTTTTCCTTGGCGCCAACACTTAGTCATTTTTCAATTTTCTCCCCCTTGGACACGTGGTGGCATGTCATTCGTCGGCGGGCCTTCGGGGTGAAATGTTCCTTTTGAAAACTGGCTGAATCACTTGGTAAAAAATCCAAATTTTCCTCCAACCCCGCCACTTCCTTTGACACGTGGCACCATCTTATTGGCTGCAGACCTTTAAGGGAAAATTTCCCACAAAAACTCCACCGAGCCATAACTTCAAAAATACATGGAGTTAGGAGGAAAACTTTACCTTTCTGGAAAGCTGAGAAAAAGCTCTATCCAATGGTGCCATTCCAGAAGGTCTTGAGTGCCTAAAAAGCAAAAAATTATGACTGAGGCACAAGAGAGCAAAGAATGAAGGGAGTTAGCCACAAAATGAGCAAGGGGCTCATTTTGGATTACAGTACCGTTCAAAATAGTCCAGATATCTTCAAACTCAAGTTGTGTCTTGATTTTAGTTTTCCATGTAGCATAGTTGTTTCCTCTGAGTAGTTGTGAATCTGGAAGAAAAAAATTGGGGGCATTGGTGCTAATTTTTCAGAAATCACTAACATGGTTTGGTTCTTATCACTCCAAGTATAAGGTCTCAGAATCTATATACCGCTAGTCTGATATACTAAACCTTTCTATATACACACCCTTCCAATATACCCAATGGTATATGGAATAAGCTCGCCCTTTCTATATACTCGGAGGTACGTGAAAGAGGTGTTAACATACATGAAATAATTCAATACATGGTACCAAGACAATACTGAAAGGGGTCCATGTGATTATTGACACCGGCTCAAAGAAATATCCTCATACACGTATGTAACTTTGCTATATACTCGTATAATTTCTCATTCCGGATTTATGTCATGCAATCATTTATAGACAGATTGGATGGCTCATAGTGTGTGCACTATGACCTTATTACTCCCCGTTGATTTAAAGGGATGATGCCTAGATGACATTGTTACAGCTATATTAGGCATTAAGTGCAGTAGTAGTCATGACAGCTTTACCCATAAGCGCTTACCAGAGGCACTATATATACTGAATGTTGCGAATGACATCTAGGATCTCGTGAGTGTTTCATAACCATTTTTTACTATTTTTTATTACAACTCTCTACCAGTTTCTTAGCAGTTACAATATTTTTGGTTGACTATGCTAACCTGAAAATTAGTATAATATACTGAAACATGTAATTACATTCAAAAATTTGGAAAAAATTGAATGGCATGAAAAAAAATTGTTTTGCAGGCCTTGGTGGCCTCCGGAGTCCAAAATGACCCTCTATGCCAAAAATTACAAAAACAAATAGCTGAAAAAGCAATTTTTGGGTACACCTCCTTTAGCAAATGTTGCTCAGAATGAAAAAATAGGCCTATTAGGAGAAAAAAAAATTCCCTATATTAGGGTTTTTCTTGCTAAAGTTTTAGAGGTGGGTTTAATTATAACTAACAGGGTTAGCAGATGTTTTTCACTAAATATGCCTCTAACTATTGCAGTTTTTCCAAATTCATCACTAGAGTCAAAAACATAAGTTGGAAGTGGGATTCAAACCTGACACCTGTTTCTTCTAAGTTGTTCTACTTAACTGCCTAGGCTCTATGAGCACTTGTGATATGAAATAAAGTATATTGTATTTGAAGCAGATGAAAAGTGACTTACCTTTTTAAAATAGCAACATGCCAGAGGAGGAGGCCTACGTGGCAGATTTGGAGAAACGTTTAGGGTTTCCTCGAAATGAGGATCTAAAGCATTTTATCTCCTTTGATAAATTCTTTTTTGTTTTCCACTGGTTTTTAATGGAGTTTCTTTGACACCACCGCTTTGGTTTTTTGCAGGTCATTTGGAGGTTTTCATGACTATGGTCATGTCTGCACGTCTATGTGGAGCATTTCTTCACCGTTTTGGATTGCTTACACACCACCTTGTTGATAAGATCTATGTTTTTTTGTTGATGCTTCATTAGTTTCTCATGGTTTCTGCTTGTTTGCAGGTCATTTTTTACAGGTTAGAGCTTGTTGTGCATTTGGGAGAAGCCAACTTTTCAATGCATGGGGGCTCGGTTAAATAAACTAGCATAACCAACATGGCTTTGCTCAATGGTTCTGGATGGCACGATGGAGGAATACAATGGCTCGTCTAACTTGAAACTTGTTTCCACTTTGCCAAGAATAAAATATGCAAGGTCGTTAATTGTTGGTGTCAGCCGCTTCAATGATTATGAGGAAAATTGGCTCATATGGATGTACCGAAGGTAGAGGATTGCCTTTAATATATGTAAATTGGTCCTCTTTTAGACATCTCATCTCAGTTCCTTCAATACCCTCTACACAGCTCGGTCAGAACAACCAGTGACCCGGTGCAATAGTAGAGCTCAATCACAAGCTTGGTGGGAAGCTCTGACAACTGTCTGTGGGAGCTCTGCAAAGAACAACTCTTCCTCCAAATCTAATAGTAAATATAAATTATATGTAACTAAATAATTTACAGACAAAACCCCTTATGGGGAAAAAAATTTTAATTTTGTAAGTTCCAGGAAACAAATTTCCTGGTGCAGAGGGCAACAAGGAAAAACAAAATTGCTTTGTGTTTACCTGGATTTCACACTGGAGGTTGTGGGACTGCATAGAGATGTGGGAAGTTGTTGGAGGTAGCACTGGCTCTCTGATGATGCAAATTTCTTCTCCACGATTGTTCTTCATCTACAACCTCTCTCCAACCTTTCCATGAGCTTCAACCAGCTCTAATGCCAAATGTAAATTGAGTAACAGGGGTGGAAGCCTGATAGATTTTATTAATCTCAAATCAACCTAATTACATTGATATGAGGTGCGATACTTATAGGTATTGTACAACTGAATACTCACAAGAAAATAATTTGCATAGGTGTAACAATATCCCTGATTACATAAGCTTCCAAAATATCATACGAGAAGCATAACCAATATTAAATACAAACAAACAATAGTGTTGTTAAAACAATACAAAAACACAACTGTATGCAGAATAAAGACAATTAGATGGTTCTGATGAAATATAATCATATAACCAATAAATAAATAAACTAATTAATATGCAATGTATAATTAATAAAGATAAATAATAATTAACCTAACACAATCTAACATCATTGATACCTCCTTGGTTATTATGAAATCATTTTTTTATGACGAAATTGAAACAAGGTCCATCTATATCCTTTATGAAGATCTTTTTGCAACCAACCTTTTCACTAATAACACCATATTAACCATCAACTTTGACCTTTTTTATCCTTCCCTCATCCATTAGGACTAGTAGAATCCTAAATCCCTAGATGAATTTTAGGATTATCAAGCAATTATAGAATTTATGGGACTAAGAAATAATATCCCTATAAGGGACCATAAAAATAGATTTAACACCAACTTGGATACTTACACCTATTTCAAGTAACAAGTGGTTTTCCCTAGCGAACTGAAAAATTAAAAATATATATATATATATATATATATATATATATTGAGCCCTTTAGTTAAAACCTTTGTAAATTTGATGTAGAGGTGAACAAGATCATACCTTTAACATGATGAATAAATTGATTCAAATGAAGTATGAGGATAATCATGCATGACACCCATCAAATTATTCATGTGGTTATAATAAAAATAATTCATCCATCACCTTTGGTTGATGTTTCCAACCATTCACATCACATTTTGACACTACTCTTATGTCAAATCATATATATTCATAACTCAAAACTCGAATTAGAAAAATATTCATTTTTCTTGTAAACCATTAGTACTTTCATGACTCAATTCTCTTCATAATACTTGGAAACTCTCCTAAAATTCTTTCACCTATCCTTTGATGCTTCTTCACTCTTAAATACTAGTCTTTCCCACTTACACCATTAAGACTCTCGTAATTCAATGTTGACAAATGGCATTTAACTATCCTCCTTATCCAATGATCTACTTGTTGTTGCAGGCTCATAGCACCCCTGGATGCAGATCAGGCTTCTAGGTTGATCACTCTAGCATTCAGTGTGATTGCACAACATGGAAACCTCTCTCCAAGTGTGGGACTTGTGAAACTAAGAGAGGAATCTCCAGATTAGAGGCTAGTTCCTCAAACTCCTCTTATTTAGATCTAATGCTTGCACAACTACAGAGGTTCAGGTCCTAATCCTATTCTAAATTGCAAGGAGACAGGGATAGAAGTGAAAAATTTGAAACTAACTAAAGATGGTGATGCACCAAAAAGGAGTGGTGAATATTCTTGTCATGCAAATAGACACAAACCAAAGATTGTAGCATAAAACATACACAGGCTGAGAAGATATAATTTAGGATCTAAAATGAAGTAAATAACACAAACAAAGGACTGAAACCCATTCACAAAGCTTGCATTATTATTTCCAATGTCAAAAACACTACATTACAACCTCAGAGAGGTAAAAACTGTTAGTCTTTGAAGAGGTATGATTCTTGCAACAATCACTTGCTGGAGGTGAAAGAAGAAGTCTGCTATGCCAAAAAATGTTCTCTTCTACCAAGATGAGCCAAATCTGGCTTTTACATTGCATGGGTCGAGCCCAGGAGATAGAAACGTACAAAAATGTGAGAGCCCATTCCTCCTTGACTGTAGATGCATTAAAATGGCATGGGGGACCTTACAAACCCATACCCTATAATTTTGACTGAATTGTAGGAGAATGTGACCCATTCTGTATTAAATTTGGTTGCTGAAATGTCACTTCTGGCCATGAACACACGTCAGAGCCGTTTCTTAACTTTGTCTCTCTATACTACACCAAAATTCAAGATTAACCCCGGAATCATGTAGAGAATTTCATAAGCTTTCTGTTGATATAAACAACGTGTAATTCCGAGCTCTGGATCGAAAGATATGGTGATCTGAAGATTTAGGGCACAAAACAGGCAAAAACGAGTTTTGAAATTTTTTCCCGCGCTCTGCCACCTGGATGACACATGTCAAGCGCTGATTAGATGCGTAATTCTCTCTCCTTCCCTATCCCACGGGTTTTCCTTGAAATTTTTTCCCTTTTTTGTGATTTTGGAACATTTTCCACTTTTTCTCCACACCCCCGCCACTTAGATGACACGTGTCATGCATTGATTGGTCGACAGGGGCGCGGAGAAGACCTTTGCTTTTTAGCTTTTGGCCAAAACTTCTGCCAAATTTTCTAACTCCTCTCCGAGCTCCGCACTTCCCTGCTCCATTGGACACGTGTCCTCTTTTTTATTGGCTCAGGCTGACCCCTTCAAACCTCACCCTTTGAACATTCAGACATTTCCCCTTGTGACATGTGGCGTTGCCTGATTCATCCGTGGGCCAGCCGGCTTTTCGCGCCCTTTGCATCTCTTTGACCCAGATGTCCCAAACTACCTGGAACAAAAACTTCTGATCCGCCCGATTCGGGCTCCCCTGTCCCTCTTTCGGCCGATGACACATGGCGTAATTTGATTGGCTCTCGGATTTCTCGGCTCTTCACGTCCCACATGTCCCTATGTCCCAACTGTCCCAGTGCGAAGGTTCTCCTTTTTGGTCGATCCGGGCGGTTCGCGTCCTCGTGGCCCAGATGTCCCAGACTGTGCCGCTCAGCAGTTATTCGATTTTGCTTTGACCTTCGACTAGCTCGCCTTTCCGCGTCCCACGCATCCTCATGGCCTGGATGTCCCTATGCTTTGCAGACTGCCTGGAGGCTTTTTGGCCGGTTCGCGCCCCGACGTCCCAACTGTCCCAAGGGCCGCCTTAACCAGGACTTAGCCAATTTTCATAATTTTTCCTAGCCCAAGCTTATTTTTTGCAACTTTTTCACCCCTTTTTAGAACTTTCTCCTTTCAACCTAGACAGGAGAGTTAGAAAAAATCTGAGGGGGACCCTAGAAACATGATTTTTTTCCCTGAATTAATCTATTTGCCTGGGACTTGAGTATTCTGATGCATGTTATCAATTTTACCCTGGGGGGTGCAAATTGGATAACAATTTGGCGACTCAGCGGGGTCGTCTGCCTGCTAGATGAAAAGACCAGTTACCTGAAGTAGTCCATTGGGCATGGAGTCATCAAATATTCTGTTTAGAACCCCAACTGACTCAGAATGTGTAAGGAGGAAGATGGAATATCACCTAATGGAAGTAAGGAATGCAAAACATCTCCATGGACTGCAAGCTGTGTCAAATCACTTAGGGAAAACAAAACTAACCTACAGTAAAACAATGTGCACAGGCACTTGGAGGAATGAAAATCTAATCTAATATTTACAAGGTAGTGAACTTCCCTCTAGAAGCAACACTTGAGATAGATTCCATTGACTGGAATCTGCAGTTCTTCACCATCCAATGAGGCCAATTGGAAAGCATTGTTGTTCTTGCACTTCGTGACCATGTATGGGCCACTCCAAATGGCATCAAATTTTGAATGCCTTCCCGGCTTTGCTCTATCCACATCCCATTTCAACACTAGATCTCCAACCTGAAAAGATCTATCTTTGGCCTTCCTATCAAAGGTATTTTTGATCAAAGCTTGATCCTTTTCCATTGCTTGGGATGCCTGATTTCTAATCTCTTACAGCTCCATCAACTTTGCATACCTCACCTCCATGGGCTCAAACTCTAGCAACTCCAGTTGCTTCATGAGTTCCAATGTTGGCAACTCAAGTGACATGGGCAAGATTGCTTCTCTTCCGTAGACAAGCCTGAATGGAGAGTTGCCTGTGGATCTTTTGGGAGTTATCCTATTAGCCCATAAGGCTGATTTCAGTTTGGTATGCCAAGACCTCTGATTCTCGTCAAGAGTCCTCCTAATGATCCTTAACAAGTTCTTGTTTGTAGACTCGGCTTGGCCATTACCTTGAGGGTAATAGTTTGATGAAGTGCTTAGGTAAATACCGTTCTTGACAGCCCACTCAGTCACCTTGGATCCAATGAATGCCAATGCATTATCTGAGATTATTGTAGCAGGTACACCAAATCTAGTTTTTATCCCCTCATAAAAGTCTAAGATGCTAGACTCAGTTGCCTCTTTGAGTGCTACTGCTTCTGTCCATTTGGTGAAGTAGTCCGTGGCTATCAAAATCCATTTGTACCCTTGGCTTGAATTGGGATTAATGACTCCAATGAAGTCCAAACCCCATTGCATGAATGGTTGGTCAACTGAGATTGGATGTAATGGAAGGGCAGCAAGTCTCTCTTTTCCTGTGAAAAATGCACAATTCTTACACCTCTTGATCCATGCATAGCAATCACTGAAGATCTTAGGCCAATAATAACCAGCCTTCATAATTTTTAGAGCCATCACTCTTGGTGCAAAATGACCACCAGCTGGTCCACCATGAAACTCTTCCAACACCCTTTGAATCTGATTTGTGCTAATGCATCTCAACAGCACTCCATTCACATCTTTCTTGAACAAAACTTCATCAACAATGGCATACGGGACAGCCTGCAATCTGAAGTGTCTCCTTTGGGTCTTGTTCATCTCCGGAGGGCATAGGCCTGTACCTAGGAAGTGTATAATGCCTTGGGTCCAGCAAGGAGTGGGGGCAGCATTGTCTTCTTCTTGATTGCCACTTGGCTCATGGCTGTCCTGTACTGTCAAAGCAACCTCTTCTTCATTGTATACTTCTCTTTGCTTCCCCAAAACCAGCTGCTCACACAATCCTTTCCCCCTTACCAGCTTGGTGATCTTGATCTCAATGTCATACTCCATGACACAGGTGATCCAACCTGCCCTTTTCTCATTCAAATCCTTGTTGAGGAGGAAGTCCTTAACCCCAACATGTGAGACCAGCAACTGGACCTTGTTGTTTGAGATTAAATGCTTGAATTTCTTCAAGCTTCTAATTACTGCAAGTACATGCTTCTCAATAAAAGAGTACCTCATCTCATGGTCATCTAGGCTCTAGCTGAAGAAGGCAATTGGCTGCTCATCACTATCCTTTTTCTACTGTACCAAAATGGCATAAATAGTGTGATTACCTCCAAATGCATAGAGGATGAAATCCTTGGAGAAGTCTGGGTTGATGAGAGTTGGTGCTTGAGAGTTAGCTTCTTTGATTGCTTCAAAAATCTCTTTGCCTTCTACTGTCCACTTGAAAGCCATGCTCTTCTTTAACATTTTGGTGATGGGCTTGACAAGGGCTGCAAAATTTGGGACAAACCTCTAAACAAAGTTTATCCTTCCCAAGAAACTCTGAAGAGCTTTCTTGTGGCTTGGCAATGGTAGTGCTCTTATGGCTTCAACCCTTTCTGGATCAATTGCTAATCCTTCCTTGGAGACAATATGGCCAAGGAGCTTTCCTTCATGTGCAAGAAAGATGCACTTCTTAGGATTCAAAGACACTCCAAATCTCCTGCACCTCGTGAAGACTTGCCTCAAATGAGAGAGGTGGTCTGCTGCATTTTTTGAAAAAACAATGATATCATCAAGGTAGATCAGCACCACATTGTTAATCAAACCTTTGAATGCCATGTCCATTGCCCTTTGGAAGGTAGCACCAGTGTTGGACGGCCCAAATGGCACTTTTCCTATATGCAAAAGTTCCCCATTTGGTTGTGAAGGCTGTCTTGAAGTGGTCCTCTTCCTTCACCATAATCTGATTGTAGCCTGAGTAGCCATCAAGCAATGAGAACCTTTCTGAACCAGCTACAACTTGCAATATTTGCTCCATGGAAGGGAGTGGGTAATGGTCCTTGAGAGAGGCTCTATTTAGGTCTCTAAAGTCAACACACAGTCTAATCTCTCCACTCTTCTTTCTGACTGGAACTAAGTTGGCAACCCAACTAGAATGCTTGATTGGGAATATGATCCTTGACTCAATCAGTTTGTCTAATTCTTTCCTCATGAGAGGCTCCATGTGTGGATTGACTGGTCTTTGTTTCTACCTGACAGACTTAGTATTTGGATCCAATTTGATGGTATGCTGAGCTAAGTTGGGATTGAAACCTTTCAAGTCTTCATAGCTCCAAGCAAACACATCAGGGAACTCTTGACACAGCTGTATGAACTCATACCTTTCTTGTTCAGTTGTCATCCTTCTAATTTGCAATGGTTTGTTCTCTTCTACCAAGATGGATACTAAATCCTCTCTCTTGACCTGAATGTTTGCTTTCTCCTTTCTAAACTGGTCATTAGGGTTAAAAATAGACTCCAAAGTGATAAGTCCTTTGGCCAGCTTGTTAGTTCTCAGTTGTACCACTTGGTCACCATATTGCTGTTCCAATCTTTCTTGATTCTTAGCTGAGAACTCAACTTTTTCTTGCAAGAAATGGATGATTTGCTGGTCATTCTCAAACACTTGCCAACTAACATTGTTATCTGGCACTGAAGGCCTCACACTCACGTGGATGTTTGGCTATACCTTGTCTTGTTGAATGCTTTCCACAATGTCAAAGGCTGCCCCTACTGCTGCAAGCCTGTCAGCAGCTTGATTCTCCTTCCTAGGAATGGATTTGATGCCAAAACCCTCAAAATATTCCATGAGGTCCCACACCCTGTTCTTGTAGCACCTGAGAAGGTCATTCTTGGTAGCATGTTGTCCCTTGACCTGATTTATAATCAATTCACTGTCACCGAAGACTTGTAATTTCTTTATTTTCTTTTTGATTGCCCAATGCATCCCTTGCACCAAGGCTTCATATTCAGCAGTGTTATTGGAGCATGCAAACTGAAATCTAAAAGCTGAATAGTACTTTATTCCTTGAGGTGAAATAAGCATGGCTCCACCTCCTACGCCTTGCCTACTCCTTGATCCATCAAAAAACAGCTTCCATACCTCATTGTCATCTTTGTGGTTTGGCTTGGTGATGCTAGGAATAGGCTGATTTTCTTCTTGTATGCAATAGACCCCTCGCTCAGATTCTTCCACTTCTTGATAAGGATCAAATGCATGTACCTTGTTTGCCCAATCATCAAGAGTTAGATCCAGGATGCTTCCAACCTTGGTGTCAGCCTCATCAGTGCTTGGGTGATCTTCTTGATCAAATGCTGAGCAATTGGCATTAATCTGACTTGGAGTGTAAGGCTCAATGTGGAAGTTTGCAATAGGTTCTGACCTGATTGTAGCCTTAGTTCCATACCTCGTTCTGAACAGTATGTGTGACCAATCAGTAGACAAATATCCCCCAATCTTGGCTGTGAAGTCCCTTGACAAGCACAGGGCAAAGAGTGGTGGAAGGTCTATGACTGATACATCTTGTAAAATAACAACATTTGGACATGCATGCAAGGTGAGACTCAAGTTTCTAATCACTCCAACTATTGCTATTGTTGTCCCATCCAGCTGCACTACCCCTTTGGATGTTGTTTCATATTGAAGTCCTAGCTAATCAGCTATCTGTTTAGGCATTACCAAGCTACTTGCCCCGGAGTCTATCATGCAATTGTGCACTAGCTGATTTCCAATGATTAATGAAACATAAAAAGGAGGGGGCTTCAACATTTTACCTTACTGTCTTCCATGATTTCCCTCAGGTTGGGCAGAATTTGTAAGCACTTTGTCTTGCATCTGAACTTGCTGATTTGAAGTTGGCCAATCCTTCATGGCAGATTGTAGCAGATCTCTTTGGCCTAGGATAGATAGGGATTCCCACATTGATATATTGACATTTGTATTCTTCATCTGATCAATGATATTGAACGGTGATGAAGAATCTCTTTGTTGTCCCTTAGTTTGCACATTCACTCCTTGCATGTGGGCAGCAACAACTGGTATTTGAGTTGGCCTAGGGGCTGTTCTTGGCTGCCCTTGTGCATTTACAACCGGATTTTGTTTGCCAGCCATTTTTGGAACCATGGAAGGTTGTGGATTGGTTGGGGCTAATGGCTGTTCTTCACCCAAATTCCTTCTTTTTGACCTTGTGTTGGCTGCAACACCTTGAGAAACTACCTGGTTCATGCCATAGAAATCCTTTGCTTGCCAGTTTACCAATGTGGTGTCATTTGGGGCTGATTGTTGTTGGAATGTTTCTTGTTGTTGATTGTTTCCTTGACTGCCCTCACCCTCCACACCAGTAGTTGTCACCATTAGTGCTTGATTCAAAGCACCATTGAAGCACATGGATTGGTTATGAGGCTCATTGCATGGAAAACACCAATCATACTCCTGAGCAATGTTGTTTTATGTTGGCACCAATGCCTTAGAGGCAGATATGGCATTTGGATTGTAGGGCTGAAATGGTCTATTTGCAGGAGGCCTTGTTTGATTCATATTTGCAACTGGATTAGGTGGCCTTTGTGGTTGGTATGGCTGCCTGTTAGGCTGAGCTTGGGGTTGATAGGAAGGTCTAAAACCTTGGGCCTGCTGTCTCTTGAGAGTAACCAGCTCATTGCCCAGGTTTTGCAATTGCTTCATGACTTCTTGAAGCTCATTCGGGGCACTTGGAGATGAAGTGGAAGCTTCATTTGAACTCTGATTTCTAGGGGTGGGAGAAGGAGCCAAATTAGGTGCTTGACTGGTGTTTGGATTCTCTAAACTTGGAAACAATGGCATGGGAGGTCTAGGGGCAAGTTTGCCAGCTTGGATCAAACAATTTTCAGCCCTAATGCCAATGTTATAAGCCATAAGGATGGTTATGCCTCCCATGGATTGAATTAACATAGAAATATCAGAATTTAAAGCTTTGAGATAGTAGAGAAAAGCACCTTCTGCTGTTGGCCTGACTGCCACTGGAATCCTCTCCCAAGTCTTTTGAAATCTGAAGTTGAAATCGGTCAGTTGCTCATTGGGAGCTCTCTTGATGGCTGTCAGCTGCTCCAAAAGAGACAAGTTGTCTCCCTTCTCTCCAAATTGCTCATGAAGTGCTATACACAGCTGATTCCAATTTGTGATAGAACCAGCTCCAAGGCTTCTAAACCATTGCAATGCTTTACCCTTGAATGAAGACGCCAGTAACTTGACAGCCACTTACATCTCATTGATCTCATGAATTGTACAAAGGTTAGCAATATCTTTAACATGGTCACCTGGAGTAGTCTGATTTTCTTCAGTGAAGTAAGGAATGTTCTTCAAGGCTGCAATAGGAATTGGATGTTGTGCATTGAGGGAAAGTGGGATGATGCCTGTGAAGTTGACGTAGGGGTTGTTTTGTGCCATTCTAATTGGTCTTAAAACCCTTGTTGACTAAATGAAAGGCCTACCAAGTGGAGGAGTTGAGAGAGTTCTATTTGGTGGAGATGGAGACCTTTGAATCCTTCTTCCTCTTTGCCTTCTAATTGGAGATAATTACAGGTATTCAAACAACACTTCTTCTTCTCCAACTCTTGACCTTGTGGTGATTCTTCTCATGAGTTTTCAGGCCTGCACTGCTGAAACCAGTTGATTCTTCCCCTTGGAGTCGCCAGATGTGCAAATAATAGCTCTTCTAAGCAAGAAAATTGTAGCAGGCGCACATCAACTTTGCTGCAATAAAAATGAGACCTCTAGTGTCCCACCGGGCATGCCAAAACTATTGTTGTAGGCTCACAGCACCCCTGGTTGCAGATCAGGCTTCTAGGTTGATCACTCTAGCATTCAGTGTGATTGCACAACATGGAAACCTCTCTCCAAGTGTGGGACTTGTGAAACTAAGAGAGGAATCTCCAGATTAGATGTTGGTTCCTCAAACTCCTCTTATTTAGATCTAATGCTTGCACAACTACAGATGTTCGGGTCCTAATCATATTCTAAATTGCAAGGAGATAGGGATAGAAGTGCAAAAATTGAAACTAACTAAAGATGGTGATGCACCAAAAAGGAGTGGTGAATATTCTTGTCATGTAAATAGACACAAACCAAAGATTGCAACATAAAACATACACAGGCTGAGAAGATATAATTTAGGATCTGAAATGAAGTAAATAACACAAACAAAGGACTGAAACCCATTCACAAAGCTTGCATTATTATTTCTAATGTCAAAAACACTGCACTACAACCTCAGAGAGGTAAAAACTGTTACAGTATTTGAAGAGGTCTGATTCTTACAACAATCACTTGCTGGAGGTGAAAGAAGAAGTCTTCTATGCCAAAAAATGTTCTATTCTACCAAGATGAGCCAAATCTGGCTTTTACATTGCATGGGTCGAGCCCAGGAGACAGAAACGTACAAAAAATGTGAGAGCCCATTCCTCCTTGACTGCAGATGCATTAAAATGGCATGGGAGACCTTACAAACCCATACCCTGTCATTTTGACTGAATTGCAGGAGAATGCGACCCATTCTACGTTAAATTTGGTCGCTGAAATGTCACTTCTAGCCATGAACACGCATCAAATCTGTTTCTTAACTTTCTCTCTCCAGACTACACCAAAATTCAAGATTAATCTTGGAATCATGTAGATAATTTCATAAGCTTTTCGTTAATATAAATAACATGCAATTCCGAGCTCTGGATCGAAAGATATGGTGATCTGAAGATTTAGGGCACAAAACAGGAAAAAATGAGTTTTGAAATTTTTTCCCGCACTCTACCACCTAGATGACACATGTCAAGCACTGATTGGATGCGTAATTCTCTCTCCTTCCCTGTCCCGCGGGTTTTCCTTGAAATTTTTTCCCTTTTTGTGATTTTGGAACATTTTCCACTTTTTCCCCGCGCCCCAGCCACTTAGATGACACGTGTCATGCATTGATTGGTCGACAGGGGTGCTGGGAAGACCTTTGCTTTTTAGCTTTTGGCCAAAACTTCTACCAAATTTTCTAACTCCTCTCCGAGCTCCACACTTCCCTGCTCCATTAGACACGTGTCCTCTTTTTTATTGGCTCGGGCCAACGCTTCAAACCTTGCCCTTTGAAATTTTGGACGTTTTCCCTTGTGACACGTGGCGTCTCCTGATTTGTCAGCGGGCCTGCTGGCTTTTCACATCCCTTGTGTCCCTTTGGCCCGGCTGTCCCAAAATGTCTGGGACAAAAACTTCCGATCCGCCTGATTCGGGCTTCCTTGTCCCTCTTTCGGTCGTTGACACATGGTGTGATTTGATTGGCTCTCGGCTCCTTCGGCTTGGCACTTGCGCGTCCTTTTGTCCCACTTGTCCCGGACTTCTGGGACAAATTCTTCCGAACTGTCCCGAAAATGGGCTTCCTCTGTCCCTCTTTGCGGCCGCTTCACCTTTTCGCGTCCTTCGTCTCCTCGGCCCAGATGTCCCAACCTTTCTGCACAACAGTTAGTCGATTTTTTTTCACCTTCGGCCGGTTCGGCTTTCCGCATCCACGTCCCGTCCCCATGTCCCCTGATGTCCCAGCTGCTGCTGTGGACCGCCTGGCGGCTTTTCGGCCGATTTCGCCCCGACGTCCCAACTGTCCCAAGGCTGCCTGGACTAGGACTTAGCCAATTTTCATGATTTTTTTTTGGCCCAAGCTTGTTTTTTTTTGCAACTTTTTCACCCTTTTTTAGAACTTGCTCTTTTCTTCTTGGACAGGAGAGTTAGAAAAAATCCGAGGGGACCCTAGAAACATGATTTTTTGCCTTGAATCAATCTATTTGCCTGGGACTTGAGTATTCTGATGCATGTTATCAAATTTACCCTGGGGGTGAATTTTGGATAACAATTTGGTGACTCAGCGGGGTCACCTGCCTGCTAGGTAGAAGATACCAGTTGCCTGAAGCAGTCCATTGGGCATGGAGTCATCAAATATTCTGTTTAGAACCCCAACTGACTTAGAATGTGTAAGGAGGAAGATGGAATATCACCTGATGGAAGCAAGGACTGCAAAACATCTCCATGGACAGCAAGCTGTGCCAAAGCACTTAGGGAAAACAAAACTAACCTACAGCAAAACAATGTGCACAAGCACTTGGAGGAATGAAAATCTAATCTAATATTTACAAAGGTAGTGAATTTCCCTCTAGAAGCAACGCTTGAGATAGATTCCATTGACTGGAATCTGCAGTTCTTCACCATCCAATGAGGCCAATTGGAAAGCATTGTTGTTTTTGCACTTCGTGACCATGTATGGGCCACTCCAAATGGCATCAAATTTTGAATGCCTTCCGGTTTTGCTCTATCCACATCCCATTTCAACACTAGATCTCCAACCTGAAAAGATCTATCTTTGGCCTTCCTATCAAAGGTCTTCTTGATCAAAGCTTGATCCTTTTCCATTGCTTGGGATGCCTGATTTCTGATCTCTTGCAGCTCCATCAACTCTGCATACCTCACCTCCATGGGCTCAAACTCTAGCAACTCCAGCTGCTTCATGAGTTCCAATGTTGGCAACTCAAGTGACATGGGCAAGATTGCCTCTCTTCCATAGACAAGTTTGAATGGAGAGTTACCTGTGGATCTTTGGGAGTTATCCTATCAGCCCATAAGGCTGATTTCAGTTTGGTATGCCAAGACCTCTGATTCTCGTCAAGAGTCCTCCTAATGATCCTCAACAAGTTCTTGTTTGTAGACTCGGCCTGGCCATTACCTTGAGGGTAATAGTTTGATGAAGTGCTTAGGTAGATACCGTTCTTGACAGCCCCCACTCAGTCACCTTAGATCCAATGAATGCCAATGCATGGCTTGGAAATGGTAGTAACTCTTATGGGGCTTCAACTGCTTTCTAGATCATTGCTAATCCTTATTTGGAGACAATGTGGCCAAGGAGCGTTCCTTCATGTCTAGAAAAATACACTTGTTAGGATGCAAGATACCCAAATCTTCTACACCGTTGAAACACTTTTACTCAAATGAAAGCGATGGTCTGTCTGAAGTTTTTTTGAAAAATAGTGATATCCTCAGATATATCAGACCATGTTTTTAAATAATATGCCTTGAATCCTGTCCATTGCTCTTTGGAAAGTGCTGCTTCCACCGACCACCCCCCACCTCCAGCGTTGGACGCGCCAAATGGCACTTTCCTCCTGGATGCTACGTTTCCCCAGATTGTGGTAAAGGTTGTCTTGAACTATCCCTTTCTTTCACCATAATCTGATTGTACCCTGAATACCAGCAAGTAATGAAAACCTCTCAGAGCTGGCAAACAACGTTCTAAAATCTGCTCCATAAAGGAGTGGATACTGAATCCTTAGGAGAGATCTCTTTTTCCAAATCTCTGAAGTCAACAACACAATCTAATTCCCCACTCTTCTTTCTAACCTGGAACCAAGTTGCCACCCAAACTAAATGCTTTATAGGAATATGATTCTTGACTCTATCAAAGTTATTCATTCTTTTTTCCAATGATGCTCCATTTTGTATTGACGGTCTTTGTTTTTTTTCCTGATGGGCTTATACTTGGATCCAATTCAATGTATGTTTAGATAACTTGGGATTTAAACCCCTTCAAATCTTCATAGCTCAAGAAAACACATCGGGAATTCTTGACAAGCTTTGAAATGAAACTCATACTTTCTTGCTCGTTGTCCCTTACCAACTTTGGAGTGATTTTCCTTCGTCCACCAAGATTGACACAATCTCTCCCCTCTGACTTAGATGTTTGCTTTCCCCTCTTCTAAACTAATCATTCGGAGTTAAAATGGACTCCAAAGTGCAATAATTCCCTTTGGATTTTGTTGGTTCTCAGCTGTACCAACTTTGGTCACCATATTGTTGCTCCACCTTTTCTAATTTTTTAGCTAGAACTCAGCCTCTTCTTGCAAGAAATCGATATTTGCTTATTCATTTTCAAACACTTGCCACTTACATTGTTGTCTGGACTGAGGGCGGTTTACATCACATGGATTTTTGGCTATACTTTTGTATTGTTGGATTCTTTCAACACAGTCCAAGGCCGGCTCCAACTTCTTTGCAATCCTTTAAGCGCTTGGTCTTCTTTTCTAGGAATGATTTGATGCCAAAGCCCTCGAAATCTTCCAATGAGTGCGCCACACCCTTTTTTTAACACTTGAGGCAATCATCTTGCAACATGCAGAGGCCCCCTAACTTGTTGCAATCAACTCACTATCACCAAAGCCAAGACGGGCAAGTTCTTATTCCTCTCTTGATTGACCAATGCACCCATTTGTATCAAAGCCTTCATATTCAGCATGTTATTAGAGCAGCCAAACTGAAATCTAAAGCTGCGTAAGACTTAACAGTCCTTAAGGTTATAAACAAGCACATAGCTCCCCCTATGGCCCCTTGTCCTGCCCTTGATCCATCAAAAAACAACACATACCTCTTGTCATCCGTGTGTCTAGCTTGGTGAGCTATGGATGCCTTATTTCTTCATGCTGCCATAGAACTCCTAACTCATTCTTCTATTCTTGATAAGATCAAAACATTGCACTTGCTTGCCTATTCATCAAGAGTCAAAATCGAGGATGCTTTCACCTTGGGTCACTTCTCACGTGCTTGGATAATCCTCTTGATCAAAAAACGTTGAACAATTGGTATGGATTTGCTTGGAGTGTGATGCTCAATGTAAATTTTGGTCAAAGGGGTCTTCGATTTGGGGATTGTGGCCTTGGTTCCATATCTTGTTCCTAAACACCATGTGTGACAACATTAGATAAGTAACCTCCAATCTTGGCTGTGAAATCCCTTGATAGACCATTGGCAAGATGGTTGTAATGAATATCTATTACTGAGACATCTTGCAAAACACATGTTGGGGCATGCATCCAAGTAAGGAGACTTCAAGTTCTTAATCACCCCAACTTGTTTTACTGCTATCCCATCGATTGTCGCTACCGTTGGATATGCCTCATATTGAATTCCAATTGATCAGCTATTTGCTGGGCATTATTAATGAACACTTGCCTCCAGAAATCAATCATTCAGTTGTGTACTAAAATGTGTTCCAATGATCATGAGACATAGAATGGAGGGGGGCTTCAACATTTTACTGTTGTTATCCTCCATATTCCCTTCAACGAGCAGCTTTGTGAGCACCTTCTCTGTATTTAAGACTTGCTAATTTGAAGTTTTGACCATTCCGCAGCTTGTACCAAATCTCTTTGGCCTGGGATAGATAGTGACTCCCACATTGATCTTTGTACATTTATCTTCTTCTTTGATCATGATGTTGAATGATATGACGCTCTCTTTGCTATCCCTTGGCCTGCAATTCACGTCCTTGCCATGAGTAGCCATCAAACGGGCATTTTGAATTGGCCTAGAGTTTGTTTTAGGGTAGACCGTGCGTGTTTGAACTGCATTTTGCTTGCAAAATCTTGAGGATAGAAATTGTGGGTTACTTAGAGCCAATGGTTGTTCTTCACCCAAATTTCTCCTTTTTGACCTTGTTTGCTGTAACACTTTGGGGAATCATTTGATTCCCTGCCACAAAAATCTTCTACTCTTTGCCATTTTCAAATGTGGCATCATTGGAGCTATGGCTACTAAAATTTCTCATGGTTTGTTGGTTATTTCCTTTCTGACCTCCTTCCACCCTCACTCCTCCACATCCATTTTCGTCAACCATTAATGCTTGATTTAAGGCACCGTTGAACACATAACTGTTTGTGAGGTTTATACATGGGGAAACCCAATCAGACTCTTACTATTTGTTTTTCCTCACTAACGCCTTAAGGTAGATGTCGCATTTGGGATATAGGGCTGAAATGGTCTGTTGGGTAGAGTCTTGTTATTTAATTTGGCAGATGGAATTGGTTGTCCTTTGAGGCTGGTAGGCTGCCTGTTAGGCTGAGCTTGAGGCTAGAAAGGAGGTCTAAAACCTGGTTTTAACACTGCCTCTTGTCGTGTGACCAGCTCGTTGCCTAGATTTGGCAATTGCTTCATGACTTCTGAAGTTCATTTGAGTACTAGAAGATGAAGTCGAACACTGCGCTTGAATTCTGATTCTAGGAGTGGGAATAGACTAAATAGGCACTTGACTAGTATTTGGGCTCTCAAACTTGGAAATAATGGCATTGGAGGCTAGACTAGCTTGCCAGCTTGAATCAAACAATTTTTAGGCTCTAATTGCAATGTTATAAGCCATGATGGTTGTGCCTCCCATGGATTGAATCCACAAGAAATAATATCAAATTTAAAGCTTTAAGGGTAATATAGAAAGCACCTTCTTTGGTGGCATTACGCCACGGCAATTCTCGCCCAATTCATTTGGAAACCTAAGTTGAAGTCAGTCAGCTGCTCATTGGAGCTCTCTTGTATGGTTGTAGGGTTGTTCCCCAAATGGACAAGTGTCTCCCTTTTTCTCAAACTACTCATGGAGGCTATACATGCGAGTTCCAATTTTGAATAGAACCTGAAGGCAAGAGCTGAAACCAGGGCAAGCTTTCCCTTTGAATGAGGATGCAGCAATTTGCATCAACTTGCAATCTCACATTGATCTCATGGATTGCCTAATATTGGCATTTCCTTAACTGATCACTAGAGTGTTTTGATTCTCTCATAAAGTAGATGGTTCTTCAATGCTACAGACTGGGATGCTTTTGTGCTTGAGGAGCAGTGGCTCTGCCGAGTGAAGTTACATAGGGGTTGTGTTTGTGGCATTCCTGATTGGCCTTAGAACCCCTTATTGTTGAATGAAAGGCCCTACCCAGGTGGAGGAGTTTTGATAGAGTATATTTAGTGGAGATGGAGAACCTTTGTAATTCTCCTCCCTATTTTGTTCTTCTTCTTGTTGAATTAACTACAAATTACGCAAACCAGCACCTCTTCTTTCTCCAACTCTTGACCTTGTGTGATTCTTCTCATAGTTTTCAGGTCTAATCGGCTAAAACAGCTGATTCTTCTTCCTTGAGTCACCAGATGTGTCAATTTATGGCTCTTTTTAAACAAGAAACTTGCAAAAAATGCACATCATTGTGTTTTTCATGAAGATAAGACCTCTAAGGGTCGCCATCGGGTATGCCAAAACAAAGATTGTTAGTGTAACAGCCAGCAAACCCCTTGATGTTGTCAGAAGACTTCTAGTTTGACATTTTGGACATCCAGTGTATTTCACATTCACCACATTAAATCTTCCCCCCCCCCAAGTGTGTGACTTACAAAATGGGAAAAGAATCTCCAAATTATAGGTTGGTTCCCTCAACTCCTCTGACAGGTATATTACTTTTCAAGTTACCGAGTGTTTGATCAAGATCCTACTCTAAATTCCAAAGGGGACAGAGATAAGAAAATCAAAACAAACGAATGCTACTAAGGTGATCCCCCAATGAGTCCTGAGCATTTTTTGCTTCTACAATGACACAAATCATAGAAATGCAAACAAAACTTCCCATGCCCCAACTATAAATTGTTAATGGGGTTAGAAATGAATCAGACAACACAAACGACGATTAAAACTCTTCTAGAGCCCTCATTGTTCATTTTTAACATCAAAAACACTTGTCATTACACATCGAGAGGTAAAAATAGGTTTACAGTCTTTGAAGATTTTCTGTTTTTTCCACAAAATCACTTTCATTCAGGTGAAGAGGAGCTTGGTATACATGAAAAATGTTCAACCTTTTAAAAAAATGAGCCAAATCTGGCTTTTATAGTGCAAGAAGCGACCCAAGAGAGAGAAAGTGGGAAAACATGGGAGAGCTCCAACCACCAACCAAATATGAAATAATGGCATGGGATCCTTACAAGTCCGTCCCCTGACATTGTTTTTTACCGGATGCTGGCAGAATGCGAGCCATTCTTCCTTAAAAATGGTGTTGAACGTCAGTTCTTCTGTTCATCACCACATGCCAAAGCATTTTTCAATTTTCGCTCTCCAAAAACCCACAATAACAAAAAATGAACTTGGAATCTTGAATAGAATTTTACACATCTTTTCCAATGATATAAAGAACATGAAAACCGAGCTCTGGATCGAAAGTATATGTCATTTGGATTTTTCTGGCCCAACAGGGCCAAAGCGGATTGGGTGTGAACATTTTGAAATTTTCCACTTTTGCAATTTGGGAAATTTCCTCCCAAAAACCCCTCGCTCCGCCCTTCTAGGTCCACGATGGCAAGTTTTGATGGGGCACATAGACCTTCTTCTGTTATTTTCCACCTTTTGGCCCTTGGAAAAATTTTCCAAAACTTCTCCTCGAGCCGATGAGTTGAGGACACGTGGCAGCGTGATGATTGCTGTGGGCTTTTCCTTCGATATGTTTCCCTGCAGGCTTGTCTTGCAATTTTGTCTGCACATGACAATGTGGCACATTCATCAGCTTGCACTTAGGGAGTGGAACTTTTTCTTTGCAAATTCCTTTTTTTGCTTTGGGAAAATTTCCCAAATTTTTTTTTTCCGCCTTCGCCGATCCGAGCCACGTGCGCAATCTCATTCAACGCGAGCCCTTTGGGGAAAAACTTCTTTCTTTTCATTTAGCTTGTGGGAAAAATCCCAATCTCCCCCCACACCCGCCTTCTAGGCATCGACACTGGCCACGATCTTACTGGCCGCGTGGGCGGCGGGCCGAACTTTTCCCCCCTCTTTGACTTTTGTGAAACACTTTCGCCCAAATTTTAATTTTTTTCCTCCATGGCCCACATTCTTGAACACATGTCTGAAGCCTTAGATGCAGACCCCGCGGGAAAATTTGACCTTGTGTGCCGTCCAAAAATATTTCGCCCAAATTTTTTAAACTTCACCTCCACGCTCCACCACCACTTTCGGGACCTGAGGACATGTGGCGCAATGTGGTTGGTCGGCGGGCCTTTTACATATTTTTCCTTTGCGCCACACTTAGGTCCATTTTTTCAATTTTCTCCCCCTGTATACACGGGTGGCATGTCATTTTGCTGCGTGCCTTCGGTGTGAAATGTTCCTTTTGAAAACTGGCTGAATCACTTGAATAATCCAAATTTTTTCCTCCTCCACCCCCGCCACTCCTTTCCTTTGACACTGCACCATCTTATTGGCTGCAGACCTTTAAGGGCAAAAATTTCCCAAAAAACCCACCGAGCCTAACTTCAAAAATACTGGAGGTAGGAGGAAAACTTTTACCTTTCTGGAAGGCTGATAACAAACTCTATCCAATGTGCCATTCCCGAAGGTCCTTGAGTCCTAAAAAGCAACAAATTATGACTGCGGCACAAGATATCAAGCATGAATGGGATTAGCCGACAAAATGAGCAAGGCTTCTTTTGGATTACAGTACCGTTCAACATAGTCCCAGAATCTCAACTCAAGTTGTGTCTTGATTTTAGTTTTCCATGTACATAGTTGTTTCCTCTGAGTATTTGTGAATCTGGAAGAAAAAGGGGGGCATTTGTGCTATTTTTCAGAATCAACTAACATGGGTTTTGGTCTTATCACTCCAATATAAGGTCTCAGAATCTATAAAAAATAACCGCTAGTCTGATATACTAAACTTTCTATATACAACAACCCTTCCAATATACCAATGGTATATGGCATAAGCTCGCCCTTTCTATATACTCGTAGGTAACGTGAAAGAGGTGTTAACTAATGAAATAATTCAATACATGGTACCAAGACAATACTAAATGGTCCCATGTGATTAGTGACCACCGGCTCAAAGAAATCCCTCATACACGTATGTAACTGTGCTATATACTCTAGAATTTCTCATTCCGGATTTATGTCATGCAATCATTTATTTGACAGATTGGATGGCTCATATGTGTGCACTAGGGACCTATACTCCCCCGTTGATTTAAGGGATGATGCCTAGATGACTTGTTACAGCTATATTAGGCATTAATGCAGTATAGTCATGCGCTTTACCCATAAGCGCTTACCATAGGCCCTATATATACTGATGTTGCTAATGAGCTAGGATCTCGTGATTTTTTCATAACCATTTTTTTTTTATATTTTGTTAGTACACTCGTCTACCATTTCTTAGATTTACCTATTTTGGTTGACTATGCTAACCTGAAAATTAGAGTATATATACGAAACATTAATTACATTCAAAAATTTGGAAAAAATGATGGGCAAATGAAAAAAAAAATGTTTGCCGCTTGGTGGCCTCAGAGTCCAAAATGACCTCTATGCACAAATTACAAAAACAATAAAGCTGAAAAAGCAATTTTTTTGGTACACCTCCTTTAGCATGTTTGCTCAGAATGAAAACATAGCTTAAGACAGTTTAATGGAAGGTGATGGAGGGAAGGGGAAGAGGGTGCTGGGAAGCACGTGTGGAGGAGGAAGGAGGGGTGGAGGGTAGGTATGGGGAAGGGGGGAGGGCGTGAGGGGATGGAAGGGAGTAGACGAAAAAAGATGGGGAAGGGTGGGGAAGACGGGGGGGAGGGGGTTTCCTATTAAGTAGACAAAAAAATTCCCTAACTTAGGTTTTTCTTGCTAAAGTTTTAGATGTGTGGTTAATTTATAACTAACGGTTGCGATGTTTTTTCACTAACTATGCTCTAACTATGCAGTTTTCCAAATTCTCACTAAGTCAAACATAGTTGAAGTGGGATTCAAACCTGACCCTGTTTCTTCTAAGTTTTTTCTACTAACTGCCTAGCCTATGAGCACTGTTGTGATATAAAAAGTATATTGTATGTGAAGCAGTGAAAGTGACTACATTTAAAATACAACCTGCCAGAGGGATAGCCTACGTTGCGATTTTTGGAGAAACGTTTAGGTTTCCTTTCCTCAAATTAGGATCTAAGCATTTTATCCTCCTTTGATAAATTCTTTTTGTTTTCCACTGGTTTTTAATGAGTTTCTTGACCACCACCGCGCTTGTGTTTGGTTTTTTGCAGGTCATTTTGTGAGGTGTTCACATTACTATGGTCATGGTCTGCACGTCTATGTGGAGCATTTCTTCACCCCGTTTTGGATTGCTTACCACATACCCCCTTGTTGGAATAGAAGATCTATGTTTTTTTGTTGGATGGCTCATTAGTTTCTCCTGGTTTCTGCTTGTTTTGCAGTCATTCTTTACATGGCTCCATCAACCTTTGCATACCTCACCTCCATGGGCTCAACTCTAGCAACTCCAGAGTGCTTCATGCGTTCCAATGTTTGGCAACTCAAGTGACATGGGCAAGATTGCTTCTCTTCCGTAGACAAGCCTGAATGGAGAGTTGCCTGTGGATCTTTTGGGAGTTATCCTATTAGCCCATAAGGCTGATTTCAGTTTGGTATGCCAAGACCTCTGATTCTCGTCAAGAGTCCTCCTAATGATCCTTAACAAGTTCTTGTTTGTAGACTCGGCTTGGCCATTACCTTGAGGGTAATAGTTTGATGAAGTGCTTAGGTAAATACCGTTCTTGACAGCCCACTCAGTCACCTTGGATCCAATGAATGCCAATGCATTATCTGAGATTATTGTAGCAGGTACACCAAATCTAGTTTTTATCCCCTCATAAAAGTCTAAGATGCTAGACTCAGTTGCCTCTTTGAGTGCTACTGCTTCTGTCCATTTGGTGAAGTAGTCCGTGGCTATCAAAATCCATTTGTACCCTTGGCTTGAATTGGGATTAATGACTCCAATGAAGTCCAAACCCCATTGCATGAATGGTTGGTCAACTGAGATTGGATGTAATGGAAGGGCAGCAAGTCTCTCTTTTCCTGTGAAAAATGCACAATTCTTACACCTCTTGATCCATGCATAGCAATCACTGAAGATCTTAGGCCAATAATAACCAGCCTTCATAATTTTTAGAGCCATCACTCTTGGTGCAAAATGACCACCAGCTGGTCCACCATGAAACTCTTCCAACACCCTTTGAATCTGATTTGTGCTAATGCATCTCAACAGCACTCCATTCACATCTTTCTTGAACAAAACTTCATCAACAATGGCATACGGGACAGCCTGCAATCTGAAGTGTCTCCTTTGGGTCTTGTTCATCTCCGGAGGGCATAGGCCTGTACCTAGGAAGTGTATAATGCCTTGGGTCCAGCAAGGAGTGGGGGCAGCATTGTCTTCTTCTTGATTGCCACTTGGCTCATGGCTGTCCTGTACTGTCAAAGCAACCTCTTCTTCATTGTATACTTCTCTTTGCTTCCCCAAAACCAGCTGCTCACACAATCCTTTCCCCCTTACCAGCTTGGTGATCTTGATCTCAATGTCATACTCCATGACACAGGTGATCCAACCTGCCCTTTTCTCATTCAAATCCTTGTTGAGGAGGAAGTCCTTAACCCCAACATGTGAGACCAGCAACTGGACCTTGTTGTTTGAGATTAAATGCTTGAATTTCTTCAAGCTTCTAATTACTGCAAGTACATGCTTCTCAATAAAAGAGTACCTCATCTCATGGTCATCTAGGCTCTAGCTGAAGAAGGCAATTGGCTGCTCATCACTATCCTTTTTCTACTGTACCAAAATGGCATAAATAGTGTGATTACCTCCAAATGCATAGAGGATGAAATCCTTGGAGAAGTCTGGGTTGATGAGAGTTGGTGCTTGAGAGTTAGCTTCTTTGATTGCTTCAAAAATCTCTTTGCCTTCTACTGTCCACTTGAAAGCCATGCTCTTCTTTAACATTTTGGTGATGGGCTTGACAAGGGCTGCAAAATTTGGGACAAACCTCTGAACAAAGTTTATCCTTCCCAAGAAACTCTGAAGAGCTTTCTTGTGGCTTGGCAATGGTAGTGCTCTTATGGCTTCAACCCTTTCTGGATCAATTGCTAATCCTTCCTTGGAGACAATATGGCCAAGGAGCTTTCCTTCATGTGCAAGAAAGATGCACTTCTTAGGATTCAAAGACACTCCAAATCTCCTGCACCTCGTGAAGACTTGCCTCAAATGAGAGAGGTGGTCTGCTGCATTTTTAGAAAAAACAGTGATATCATCAAGGTAGATCAACACCACATTATTAATCAAACCTTTGAATGCCATGTCCATTGCCCTTTGGAAGGTAGCACCAGTGTTGGACGGCCCAAATGGCACTTTTCCTATATGCAAAAGTTCCCCATTTGGTTGTGAAGGCTGTCTTGAAGTGGTCCTCTTCCTTCACCATAATCTGATTGTAGCCTGAGTAGCCATCAAGCAATGAGAACCTTTCTGAACCAGCTACAACTTGCAATATTTGCTCCATGGAAGGGAGTGGGTAATGGTCCTTGAGAGAGGCTCTATTTAGGTCTCTAAAGTCAACACACAGTCTAATCTCTCCACTCTTCTTTCTGACTGGAACTAAGTTGGCAACCCAACTAGAATGCTTGATTGGGAATATGATCCTTGACTCAATCAGTTTGTCTAATTCTTTCCTCATGAGAGGCTCCATGTGTGGATTGACTGGTCTTTGTTTCTACCTGACAGACTTAGTATTTGGATCCAATTTGATGGTATGCTGAGCTAAGTTGGGATTGAAACCTTTCAAGTCTTCATAGCTCCAAGCAAACACATCAGGGAACTCTTGACACAGCTGTATGAACTCATACCTTTCTTGTTCAGTTGTCATCCTTCCAATTTGCAATGGTTTGTTCTCTTCTACCAAGATGGATACTGAATCCTCTCTCTTGACCTGAATGTTTGCTTTCTCCTTTCTAAACTGGTCATTGGGGTTAAAAATGGACTCCAAAGTGATAAGTCCCTTGGGCAGCTTGTTAGTTCTCAGTTGTACCACTTGGTCACCATACTGCTGTTCCAATTTTTCTTGATTCTTGGCTGAGAACTCAACTTCTTCTTGCAAGAAATGGATGATTTGCTGGTCATTCTCAAACACTTGCCAACTAACATTGTTATCTGGCACTGAAGGCCTCACAATCACGTGGATGTTTGGCTGTACCTTGTCTTGTTGAATGCTTTCCACAATGTCAAAGGCTGCCCCTACTGCTGCAAGCCTGTCAGCAGCTTGATTCTCTTTCCTAGGAATGGATTTGATGCCAAAACCCTCAAAATATTCCATGAGGTCCCACACCCTGTTCTTGTAGCACCTGAGTAGATCATTCTTGGTAGCATGTTGTCCCTTGACCTGATTTACAATCAATTCACTGTCACCAAAGACTTGCAAGTTCTTTATTTTCTTTTTGATTGCCCAATGCATCCCTTGCACCAAGGCTTCATATTCAGCAGTGTTATTGGAGCATGCAAACTGAAATCTAAAAGCTGAATAGTACTTTATTCCTTGAGGTGAAACAAGCATGGCTCCACCTCCTACGCCTTGCCTACTCCTTGATCCATCAAAAAACAGCTGCCATACCTCATTGTCATCTTTGTGGTTTGGCTTGGTGATGCTAGGAATAGGCTGATTTTCTTCTTGTATGCAATAGACTCCTCGCTCAGATTCTTCCACTTCTTGATAAGGATCAAATGCATGTACCTTGTTTGCCCATTCATCAAGAGTTAGATCCGGGATGCTTCCAACCTTGGTGTCAGCTTCATCAGTGCTTGGGTGATCTTCTTGATCAAATGCTGAGCAATTGGCATTAATCTGACTTGGAGTGTAAGGCTCAATGTGGAAGTTTGCAATAGGTTCAGACCTGATTGTAGCCTTAGTTCCATACCTCGTTCTGAACAGTATGTGTGACCAATCAGCAGACAAATATCCCCCAATCTTGGCTGTGAAGTCCCTTGACAAGCACAGGGCAAAGAGTGGTGGAAGGTCTATGACTAATACATCTTGTAAAACAACAACAATTGGACATGCATGCAAGGTAAGACTCAAGTTTCTAATCACTCCAACTGTGGTTACTGCTGTCCCATCCAGCTGCACTACCTCTTTGGATGTTGTTTCATATTGAAGTCCTAGCTAATCAGCTATCTGTTTAGGCATTACCAAGCTACTTGCCCCGGAGTCTATCATGCAATTGTGCACTAGCTGATTTCCAATGATTAATGAAACATAAAAAGGAGGGGGCTTCAACATTTTACCTTACTGTCTTCCATGATTTCCCTCAGGCTGGGCAGCATTTGTAAGCACTTTGTCTTGCATCTGAACTTGCTGATTCGAAGTTGGCCAATCCTTCATGGCAGATTGCAGCAGATCTCTTTGGCCTGGGATAGATAGGGATTCCCACATTGATATATTGACATTTGTATTCTTCATCTGATCAATGATATTGAATGGTGATGAAGTATCCTCTTTGTTGTCCCTTAGTTTGCACATTCACTCCTTGCATGTGGGCAGCAACAACTGGTATTTGAGTTGGCCTAGGGGCTGTTCTTGGCTGCCCTTGTGCATTTGACAATTGGATTTTGTTTGCCAACCATTTGTGGAACCATGGAAGGTTGTGGATTGGTTGGGGCTAATGGCTGTTCTTCACCCAAATTCCTCCTTTTTGACCTTGTGTTGGCTGCAACACCTTGAGAAACTACCTGGTTCATGCCACAGAAATCCTCTGCTTGCCAATTTACCAATGTGGTGTCATTTGGGGCTGATTGTTGTTGGAATGTTTCTTGTTGTTGATTGTTTCCTTGACTGCCCTCACCCTCCACACCAGTAGTTGTCACCATTAGTGCTTGATTCAAAGCACCATTGAAGCACATGGATTGGTTATGAGGCTCATTGCATGGAAAACACCAATCATACTCCTGAGCAATGTTGTTTTATGTTGGCACCAATGCCTTAGAGGCAGATATGGCATTTGGATTGTAGGGCTGAAATGGTCTATTGGCAGGAGGCCTTGTTTGATTCATATTTGCAACTGGATTAGGTGGCCTTTGTGGTTGGTATGGCTGCCTGTTAGGCTGAGCTTGGGGTTGATAAGAAGGTCTAAAACCTTGGGCCTGCTGCCTCTTGAGAGTAACCAGCTCATTGCCTAGGTTTTGCAATTGCTTCATGACTTCTTGAAGCTCATTTGGGGCACTTGGAGATGAAGTGGAAGCTTCATTTGAACTCTGATTTCTAGGAGTGGGAGAAGGAGCCAAATTAGGTGCTTGACTGGTGTTTGGACTCTCTAAACTTGGAAACAATGGCATGGGAGGTCTAGGGGCAAGTTTGCCAGCTTGGATCAAACAATTTTCAGCCCTAATGGCAATGTTATAAGCCATAGGGATAGTTATGCCTCCCATGGACTGAATTAACATAGAAATATCAGAATTTAGAGCTTTGAGATAGTAGAGAAAAGCACCTTCTGCTGTTGGCCTGACTGCCACTGGAATTCTCTCCCAAGTCTTTTGAAATCTGAAGTTGAAATCGGTCAGCTGCTCATTGGGAGCTCTCTTGATGGTTGTCAGCTGCTCCAAAAGAGACAAGTTGTCTCCCTTCTCTCCAAATTGCTCGTGAAGTGCTATACACAGCTGATTCCAATTTGTGATAGAACCAGCTCCAAGGCTCCTAAACCATTGCAATGCTTTACCCTTGAATGAAGATGCCAGTAACTTGACAGCCACTTGCATCTCATTGATTTCATGGATTGCACAAAGGTTAGCAATATCTTTAACATGATCACCTGGAGTAGTCTGATTTTCTCCGGTGAAGTAGGGAATGTTCTTCAAGGCTGCAATAGGAATTGGATGTTGTGCATTGAGGGCAAGTGGGCTGATGCCTGTGAAGTTGACGTAGGGGTTGTTTTGTGCCATTCTAATTGGTCTTAAAACCCTTGTTGACTGAATGAAAGGCCTACCAAGTGGAGGAGTTGAGAGAGTTCTGTTTGGTGGAGATGGAGACCTTTGAATCCTTCTTCCTCTTTGCCTTCTTCTTGGAGATAATTACAGGTATTCAAACAACACTTCTTCTTCTCCAACTCTTGACCTTGTGGTGATTCTTCTCATGAGTTTTCAGGCCTGCACTGCTGAAACCAGTTGATTCTTCCCCTTGGAGTCGCCAGATATGCAAATAATAGCTCTTCTAAGCAAGAAAATTGTAGCAGGCGCACATCAACTTTGCTGCAATAAAAATGAGACCTCTAGTGTCCCACCGGGCGTGCCAAAACTGTTGTTGCAGGCTCACAGCACCCCTGGATGCAGATCAGGCTTCTAGGTTGATCACTCTAGCATCCAGTGTGATTGCACAACATGGAAACCTCTCTCCAAGTGTGGGACTTGTGAAACTAAGAGAGGAATCTCCAGATTAGAGGTTGGTTCCTCAAACTCCTCTGATTTAGATCGAATGCTTGCATAACTACAGAGGTTCTGATCCTAATCCTACTCTAAATTGCAAGGAGACAGGGATAGAAGTGCAAAAATTGAAACTAACTAAAGATGGTGATGCACCAAAAAGGAGTGGTGAATATTCTTTTCATGAAAATAAACACAAACCAAAGATTGCAGCATAAAACATACACAGGCTGATAAGATATAATTTAGGATCTGAAATGAAGCAAATAATACAAACAAAGGACTGAAACCCATTCACAAAGCTTGCATTATTATTTCCAATGTCAAAAACACTGCACTACAACCTCAGAGAGGTAAAAACTGTTACAATCTTTGAAGAGGTCTGATTCTTACAACAATCACTTGCTGGAGGTGAAAGAAGAAGTCTTCTATGCCAAAAAATGTTCTATTCTACCAAGATGAGCCAAATCTGGCTTTTACATTGCATGGGTCGAGCCCAGGAGACAGAAACGTACAAAAAATGTGAGAGCCCATTCCTCCTTGACTGCAGATGCATTAAAATGGCATGGGAGACCTTACAAACCCATACCCTGTCATTTTGACTGAATTGCAGGAGAATGCGACCCATTCTACGTTAAATTTGGTCGCTGAAATGTCACTTCTAGCCATGAACACGCATCAAATCTGTTTCTTAACTTTCTCTCTCCAGACTACACCAAAATTCAAGATTAATCTTGGAATCATGTAGATAATTTCATAAGCTTTTCGTTAATATAAATAACATGCAATTCCGAGCTCTGGATCGAAAGATATGGTGATCTGAAGATTTAGGGCACAAAACAGGAAAAAATGAGTTTTGAAATTTTTTCCCGCACTCTACCACCTAGATGACACATGTCAAGCACTGATTGGATGCGTAATTCTCTCTCCTTCCCTGTCCCGCGGGTTTTCCTTGAAATTTTTTCCCTTTTTGTGATTTTGGAACATTTTCCACTTTTTCCCCGCGCCCCAGCCACTTAGATGACACGTGTCATGCATTGATTGGTCGACAGGGGTGCTGGGAAGACCTTTGCTTTTTAGCTTTTGGCCAAAACTTCTACCAAATTTTCTAACTCCTCTCCGAGCTCCACACTTCCCTGCTCCATTAGACACGTGTCCTCTTTTTATTGGCTCAGGCTGACCCCTTCAAACCTTGCCCTTTGAACATTTGGACGTTTCCCCTTGTGACACATGGCATTTCCTGATTCATCCACGGTCCAGCCGGCTTTTCACGCCCTTCGCGTCTCTTCGGCCCAGATATCCCAACTTCCTGGAACAAAAACTTCCGATCCGCCCGATTCGAGCTCCCTTGTCCCTCTTTCGGCTGATGACACGTGGCGTAATTTGATTGGCTCTCAGCTTTCTCGGCTCTTCGCGTCCCACGCATCCCTATGTCCCAACTGTCCCAGTGCGAAGGTTCTCCTTTTCGGTCGATCTGGGTGGTTCGCGTCCTCATAGCCCAGATGTCCTAGACTGTGCCGCTCAGCAGTTAGTCGATTTTGCTTTGACCTTCGATCGGCTCACCTTTCCACGTCCCGCGCGTCCTCACGGCCTGGATGTCCCTATGCTTTGCGGACCGCCTGGAGGATTTTTGGCCGGTTCGCGCCCCGACGTCCCAAATGTCCCAAGGGCCGCCTGGACCAGGACTTAGCCAATTTTCATAATTTTTCCTAGCCCAAGCTTGTTTTTTGTAACTTTTTCACCCCTTTTTAGAACTTTCTCCTTTCAACCTAGACAAGAGAGTTAGAAAAAATCTGAGGGGGACCCTAGAAACATGATTTTTTTCCCTGAATTAATCTATTTGCCTTGGACTTGAGTATTATGATGCATGTTATCAATTTTACCCTGGGGGGTGCAAATTGGATAACACTACTTAACTCTTCTATTAGGATTTTATATATCTTCACTGTATTCTCACCTTCCTCCAAAAATGTATATGAATTATTACACCTTGCACTATGTCTAGGTCTCATTTATACATATATCCAATTCATGGTATACTCTACAACTTAATCATCTTATAGCTAATGTGGACTAAAAGAAGTCTTTCTTGACTATAATCAACTTTTTCCTAAAGAATGGAATGCTTGGACTATGATTTGACATAGGATGATAAAAATTACAATACTTCATCAACAACTTGAGACTCTATCATGCTTCTTGGATCACACTCCCTATCTTGAAACCTGGTGTTTGTACTCAAGGATCAACCATGTTCGCGTAGCTTTATCTTTTACTATGTTTTCTTGTTTACTTGACTTTGAATTTGATGTTTTCTTCTTCATTCAACTAATATTATGCCCCTATGGTTTCACCAATATGTATTCTCATACTCACTCACTACTCCTAATAAAAAATCATCTCTGTACATAAGATCTATGTCAAGTTCAAAAAAATTAGAAGTTTCTTAGTCTCTTTTACACCAAACATATCTTAGGCCCAAAGGTCTAATAAAAGGGTTTAAAATTCCTTTATCCTACCTTCAAAAATTACATTTCATGACCACAAACCTCTTTCAATATTGAAAATGAAAATAAATAGCAAAGAAGACTCATTTTTCCATAAAATTATGTGTATAGTCTCTTATCCCTGCCAACCCTAGTTTTCTTTTATAAATTCTTGAATTTTTTGTTTTTTGAAGAATAAATACACTTTTTGAATACCCTTTATGCTATTTCAAATGTCAAATAAAATATGCAAGTGTTTCCTTAATGAAAATAACAAATAAATGATAAATTCTTCCCTTAATTAGGTCTCCTTGCACTGAAAATGAGATTGTAAGAAGACTATTTTCTGTAAACACCACATGACCTCAAACCAATAAAATCCCTTCAATCACCATGCTCAAATTCTATGTAGAAAGTTTCAGTAAGTTTCATCCATGAAATCACAAGTTATATAAATTTAAGTATTTAAACTAGGGTTCCACACACCTAAATGGAATATTATTTCATATCTAGAACAAATCATTGTTTCAAACCAAAAATATTACCTTTTCATATATGTCTATTCCTTCTTCATCTTTCATATTTAGACAATAACCCTTGAGAACATATAAATTAGCCACAACCAAAAAAATTGCTTACTTTCAAGCCTAGAAAACTCTATTCCATACCAGTTTTGAGCTAGTAAGCCTTAAATCATTATCTAAAACATTGGTACCTTGAGTCCTTATTAATCTATTTTCATCAACTTATCCCATCCTCTAATAATCTTATTTAGTATCATTGACTCGTAACAATATCATTCATCATCCTTTTACTTCCTACAAACATATCACATACCTTACATTAAGATACATGCCTCCTTGTTTGATATAGATCTTTGGTGATGTTTAACACCCTAATAAACCTCATCCACATATTTCCAAACACCTGCATAATTAATTGTTAATTTCAATAACACTAACTACCTATCTTAGCACAGTAATGTTTTTAACAATCAAGACATTAAATACAAGAACCTGATTATTACCTCATTACCAATATTAAGATCTCTTCTAAGATTGTAATCCATCTTACTACATTAATACTAAACCCATTAATATAAATACACACACACACACACACACACACACACACACACACACACACACACACACACACACACACACAAGAAGCCTCCAACTTTACATACTAAAATCGTGTTTTTACAAATTCTCCATGCTTAGCATTATAGGTTCCTTTCCCACTTGAGGATATCCCTACTGATTAGAAACCTCTAATCCTTCTAATAACCTCTATTTTTCCCATCCATACTTAATATCTCACTTTCATGACCTAAAAGGTGATAAAGATAACTAAATTTCAAGTCTAACCATGGTGGAGACTAACTACAACATGGTGACCCTTGCTTAAAGGATTAAAACACCTTGGGTACATTAAATGAGGTCCTTCATGACCTTTTACATATTTTTATGAATTTTTTGCATAGCATTAATCCTTTTATACCCAAACTATAAATTCAAATATTCAAATGGCTCATTTTGGAGGGAAACTCCAAGATGATCAATAAACACACATGGAGGTGTTGGGAATTGTGCCAGTATTGTTTTCATTGACGTCAAGTAACATTCATGTCAAAGGGATTCTAGGTTGAATATAATTCAACAAGAGTTTTTATTCATCAAGAATCTGAAGGTTAATTGGTAGTGTCCTGGTTTGGTATCATAAAGTGTTGATTTTATGTCCTGACATGGTGTCTTGGTGCATGGTTTAGTTTGTGTGGTGTTGTGAGTGAGCTCCAAATGTGTTCAGAGGTTTCCATGAGGTATAACATGTTCATAGTGATGGGTTAAAGGTTTCAAGGATTCTATAAGATGGAAAACATATCAATTTGTGTGATGCATGTGTTGAAAGGAACCATTCTAGGCCTAATCCTAGACCTAGTGCATAGCAAGTGATGTGGTAGCATGAGATATGGAGAAAATCATACCTATATGAGAATTTAATGTGTGTTATGAGGTTTCATAGCATGTGTAGAAGGTGAATAAGGTCAAGTTGTAGGTGTTTAGTGTTTTTTCAAGGTCCTATTGAAGCAAGATCATGAAGACAATGTCAGAATGCATGGGAAAACCGTGGTCCTTGGAGTATTTCAAAGGTGAGTAGGAATGGATGAGCATTGGATGACATAAAGGAGGTTGCTAGATAGGTGTGTTCAAATTTTTAGGTCAAGGTTCTGAAGAAAAATAATGAAAATTTGTTTTGAGCTCCACCGAGATCTCAAAAAAGTGATTCCCATCACGATAGGCAAGTTTGAATGCTCACCCACACATGTGTGATTTTCATGGGATTCTAATCCCTTTATGGATTTTAGGGCATGGAGTTAAGAATTTTTTTCAATAATAATGAGGTCAAATGGATGTCAAGGATTTATGAACCATTATTAAGAAGTTAAGTAGGTCAAAACCCTTCTAAAACCCTAGTCCTAGAGTGATAGATAAAATATGCAGAGCATGGGCATGAAATGGCTTGAGAAAGCTAATATGAATGTTCAGGGTTGTAGAGGATTCTTCAGAGCTCATTTTTGTGTTGGTTTCTTATTCCATATGTTTTAGTAAGATATAGAAAACCCCTCTTTTTTGGAGATTTTTTGTTATAGAGTTGAGCTACAAGTTTCATGAAGAGAAAAAAAGTGTTCCAAAAATCTTGGGATATGTACTAAGTGATCATGAAAATATCTAGGAAGGTTCAATGCAATATAGTGGTGAAATAGAATTTCTAAGTTGTCCTACTGCTTTTGGCCTAAAGGGATAAAACCAATCATGAAGGTATGAGAGGGTGTGTGATGTTTTGAATGGTGCATCTATGTTAGATGAGCACGAAAATATTTTAGATGTCTGATATGAAGTGTTTGATCTCGTGGTTTTATCATGTAAGGTGTTTTTCATGTTGATCCCTAATGGCCTAATCAACCATATTAGGATTGTCAAGAACGTTCTTAGAATAGGTATGCAAAGGTGGTTTCTCCATGTGACATATGTATATGAGTGGTTGAGGAGGAATGTATGGATTCCCTTGATGTTTTCTAAGTGATATTAGTGCCTAGAAGTGAAGTTTGAAGTGTTATAGGTTAGTTAGCTCAAGACTGGTTCTTGAGTCTTTATTCCAGATTTCAGCAGTTTCAGAGGAGTCATTTCATAGTGTTGTGCCTTAATTTTAAGGTTGCAATGTGTCTTGTGAGTTATCTGACATCAATATATTTATTTTTATATGTTACTTGTGTCTTGGTGAAGAGATTTGATGTGTCATGTCATTTGCTTTTTGAGACTAATTTTTAGGTGTTTAATTCCTAATGGGAGTTGCTTGCATATTGGAGTGTGTCATGGTGAAGATGGATGGGTCAGAGTTGTTTGAGCCTATAGATGAGTGTGAGAGTATTTTTATGATGTATATGGAGATTTTTGAGTCTTGATGTTACTTCCTTATGACTTGAAATTCAAATTTTTGATTGTTGGAGCAAGAACTAGTGTTTTAGACCTTGTAGTGCAAGTTCGTGTGTTTAAACCTATGCCAATCTATTTGGTATCTTTATGTGATTTATATGAGAATTTGTATAGTTTATTTATGTTGACATGACTGACCTTAATGGTATTATTTGACCTCTGGTTTTTTTATGGGATGAGTCATGTATATAAGGCATAGTGCTAAGTTCGTTTGAGATGGGCTACAGTATGGAGATGTGAGTGAGCTAAAGGAGAGTGTGAGATAGGTATGAGGGCTCTAGGGAAGAGATGAAAAGATGCATGAAGAGTTAAGAAGATAATAGGAGTAGGATTTCAATTTCATTAGACCTAATCAACACATATTGGTGTAATTTTGAGTGAAGTAGGAGAAGGCATGCTTTGAAAGAGTTTTGAGTGGAAGGAACTAAATAAGTGATCACAATCAGTTGTTGATAAACAAGTTTCAGAGGTGGTCTTCATATTTAAATGGCTAAGTTTGTGATTGGTCATTGTGGGGGGGTGTAGCCTACTTGTAGAATTAGTGCTCTACTAAATCAGGGGTTGGTGTTCCTTATAGGGTTGGTGCCCTACTAAACTAGTGGTTGGTGTTCCTTGTGGGTTTTATGCCTCACTAAAAAAATCCTTTATATTGAGTAATATATGTAGAGGTTTAGTTGGTTTTCTTCACCTTGAGGTTTTCCCACTTAAATATGGTGTTTTATGTTTTCTCTCCTATTTCATGCTCATGTGGATGTTTGATATGTTATTAATGGTTTGATAAGATAATTAATAAGCACACATTGGTTTATGAATTTGTAATGGATGCTTTGGATAATGTATGCAGGTTAAGTAAAAAATTAATTGAATTATTCACCCCTTCTCTCATTCATTGTGCTTCCAACAAGAGGAACCCAATAAGGTTCAGAAGGATACAAAAAAACTATAAAAGACTCCCTATACCTATTTGAATCCAAAACTAATTGAAAACAAAAAAATCTTATGTACGATCTTTAATACTCCTGCATCATACTCCCCAAGTGGAAAGATTTAATTTCAATCTCAAATATTCTTCTTTCTTTTATTCCAGTTATATAAATTCTTTAGATTTCTCTTTCTTTTAGATATTCCTTTCTTATTTTCTTGCTTACTTTTTCTTTTATCTCTCTCTTCTATTTTCTTCTTATTGGTTTTTCTCTCAAAAATGAATATTCTCTCTTGTATCTTCTTCATTTGATCTCTTTTAAGATCTTCCCCTTTAATGGTCTTTACCTCCTCTTATAACATACATGCACGAACACAATCACACTAAAAATTAGATGAAAAATATGAATACTTTTGAGTTTTATTCAATTTCTTTTGATTATCTTCTTATTGTTCCAACTTCAAATCTTATTCTATAAGTTTTTTGTTGTCATTTTTTATTTAATTCTCACTTTAATCATTTTCAAGAAACTAATCTTCACCTTCAAAATTTGTACAAGCATCATAAAATACTTCTTAAACTTCATTTTCATCTTCATCACTAAAAAACTCTTCATCTTCATCCTCTTTAAGAGAGGCTAAGAAGTTATCTATAACTTCTTCATCAAATTTTTTATTTTTTATAAACACAATTTATTTTACTACTTCTTCTTGGTTTTTTTTTCCTCTTCTTCATTTTCTTTAGCCTCCTTTCTTATTTTATGATCATTTCTCTCAGATGTATTCTTTGTCTTATCTCCATAAGTAACCTTATACGCCACTTAGCTTTCTTCTTCATTACTATTCCAACTCTTTGGTTTTTTCCTTTACTCACTCTTCCCATCAACATATTTAGTTGCTCTATGTCTTTACTAATCCCTTTTATCACTTGTTGAATCTATAATTCTCTCTTCTTTTCAATCTCCTTCATATTTTTGTCTTTATTCTATCTCTCTTTCCTCTTTATTTTTCTTCTTGTGGCATAGTAATATAACCAATCCCTTCACTATCTATGATTTATTTTTCTTTGTTTCCTTCTTTCTCTCTAGCAAGTATTTTTCACCTTGTTTTGTGTCTCGCCTAGGTTTTCTTCTCCTTTTCTCTTACATAGTATTTTGACATTCCTTCTTTTCTTTCTTCTTACTTATTCATAGGGATTATTTCCACTTTTTTTACCATTTCTCTCTTATTTATTTTCTTATGTATTATTTAAACATGTCAAAACTACATTCATACACTTATGCAACTTATTGTTAGAATAAAAAACATTCAAATCTAAAGATCAAACTACTTTGATACTACTTGATACAGAGGTGAATAAGATCATACCTATAATTTTATGAATAGACTGACTCAAATGAATTATGAGGCCAATCATGCATTACAATTATCCAATTCTTCATGTGGTTATGAGAACAAGAATTCATTCATCACCTTTGGTTGATGTTTCCAACCATTCACATCACATTTTGACCTTACTATTATCCCACATCATTTCCATTCATAACTCAAAACACATATTAGAAAAACATTCATTTTGATTCTAAACAATTAGAAATTTCATGACTCAATTCTCTTCATAATACTTGGAAACCATCCTAAACTTCTTTCCCCTATCCTTTAATGTTTATTCACTCTTAAATACGAATATTTCCCACTTACACCCTTAAGACTCTAGTAACTCAATGTTGACAAATGGCATTTACCTACCCTTCTTATCTAATGATCTATTTAACTCTTATATTAGGCTCATATATATATATATCTTCATTATATTCTTACCTTCCTCCAAGAATGGATATGAATTATCCCACCTTGTACTTTGTCTAGGTCTTAGTTATACATGTACCCAATTCATGGTATACTCTACAACTTAATCCTCTTATAGCTAATGTGGACTGAAATATTTCTTCCTTGATTGTAATAAATGTTGTCCTAAATAATTTAATTCTTGGAATATGGTTTAACATAGGATGATCATAATTATAAGACTTCAACAACAACTTGACAATATATCGTGCTTCTTGGAACACACTCCTTATCTTGAAACCTGGTGTTTGTACTCAAGGATCAACCATGTTCACATATCTTTATCTTCTAGTTTAATGTTGTGTTATTCCTTCAACTAATATTATACCCCTATGGTTTCACCAATATTCATTCTCATACTCACTCACTACTCCTCACAAGAAATCGTCTCTATACACAAGATCTCTATCAAGTTCAAAATTGTTAGAAGTTTCTAGGTCTCTAATACACCAAACATATCTTAGGCCCAAATTTACAATCAAATGGTTTGAAATACCTTTATCCTACCTTCAAAAATTCCATTTCATGACCACATACCTCTTTCAAGATTGAAATTACAAATAAATAGTAAAGAAGACTCATTTTTCCCCAAAATTGTGTGTACAGTCTTCTAGCCCTGGCAAACCTAGTTTTTATTGATAAATTATTACAAACTTGGTTTCTTGAAGAAAAATACACATTTTGAGTACCATTTATGTTCTTTCAACTATCAAATAAAATGTGAAAGTGGTTCCTTAAGGAAAATAACACATAAATGATAAATTATTCCCTCAATTAGGTCTCCTTGCACTCAAAATGAGACTATCAAAAGATCATTAGTCCGTAAAAAACTACATGACCTCAAACCAAGAAAATACCTTCAATCACCATGCTCAGATGCTATGTAGAAAGTTTTAGTAAGTTTCATCTATGAAATCACAAGTAATATCAATTTTTGTATTTTAATCCTAAACTATGGTTTCACAAACCCAAATGGAAGATTATTTCATATCTGGAACAAATAATTGTTTCAAACCCTAAATATTATGTTTTCATCTCTTTATAGTCCTCCTTAATCCTTCATATTTATACAATAACCCATGAAACCATCCAAAACAATAAGCTTTTCTTACTCTCAAACCTAGAAGACTTTGTTTCAAACCAATTTTGAGCTATTAAGCCTTAAATTATTATCTAAAACATTGCTACCTTGAGTCCTCCTTAATATTTTTTCATCAACTTACCTTAGCCTCCAACAAGCATGTTTAGTATCCTTGACTCCTAACAATATCATTCATCATCCTTTTACTTCATACAAACATATCACATGCCTTACATTAAGATCTCTACCTCCTTGTTTGATATAGATATTATGTGATGTTCAACACCCTAAGAAACCTCATCCATATATTCCCAAACACCTACATAGTTACTCGTTAATTTCAATAACACTAAATACCTATTTTAGCACAATAATGCATGTAATAATTAAGACATTCATTACAAGAACCTGACTAGTACCTCATTACTAGAATTAAGAGATCTTCTAAGATTATAATACACCTTACCACATCAATACACAACCCATTAATAGAAATATACATATAAATATCGTCAAATATTCACTCTTATTCATATATACAAGAAGCCTTCGAATTTACATATAAGAATCTTGTTTTTACAAATGCTCCATGCTTAGCATTATAAGTTCCATTCCCACTTGAGGTTATCCCTAATGATTAGAAACCTATAATCCTTATAATAACCTCTCTTTTTCCCATTCATACCAAATATCTCAATTTCATGACCAAAAAGTGATAAAGATAGCTAAATTTCAAAGTTAACCATGGTGGAGACTAACTACAACATGGTGACCCTTGCATAATGGGTGAAAACACCTTAGGTACATTAAATGAGGTTCTTTGTGACCTTTTACATCCTTTTATGACTTTTCACATAGCATTAAGCATTTTAAACCCAAACTAAATATTCAAATATTCAAATGGATCCTTTTGGAGGGAAACTCCAAGATGACCACTAAACACACATGGAGGGACCCAATTAGATTGAGAAGGATAAAAAACACTAGAAAATACTCCCTAGACATATTCCAAGCCAAAAATAATCGAAACAAAAACTTTGTTATGGACAAGATTTGATGTTCCTATATCAAAAGTGTTGGTTGGTAAAATAATTCAAAGGTAAAAAAATAAAAATAAAGATGTATATATTGGTGAAAATATATATGAGGCACCAATGGATGGGGTAAAACACTTATCCTCTACATATGGAAATGAAGAACCTCCAATCCCTAACACACAACAATAGGACTCTCTTAGCTCAAAAGAATCATACGAAATTGATCATTTTCTCAAAGAATTTCTCAAGGACATGTTGGAATTTTCATCATGTTTGGTTGAAGATAAATTTGATATTAATATCGGCACCAAAACAAAACAAAAACATCCTCAAGCTAGAGGTTAGTCTCACTTCACAAGAATGTGAACAATTCACCTCCCTACTCAAAGAATATACAAATATATTTGTATGGTCATATGCAAATATTTCAAGCATGGATACATCACTAATATTCCATCACCTTGTGTTACATATGTAGACACTAAATTTGGGTCACACTCCCCTTGGTCCCCTTCAATTAATTAGCATAACGCATTTACCTAGCCACAATCCCTAGCCCCACATTGATATTAATTTAATTATTTACAAATTGAATTAATATTCGTACTCACATTATTAATTAATTTAATTATTTTAATTAATTTAATTTAACCCTCACACATCCACCTCATCAATACACCTCACCCTAGACCCATTCCAGGGGTATTTAACTCACAGTGACCAAGCCATCACTCCCAGTGATGAGTCACCACTTGGCCTAACTAACTAAGACTTCTTCCTAAACCTAACTAGACTTATTCTATGATCTTCCTATATTTTCTAACAATAAATCCACTTCCCTAAGAGGAATCAACTTAGAAAGCACATCAAATCTGGGAATATCTACCTATTTTTAGTAAAAAGGACTATTTCACCCTAATCGACACTGGTTTATCCTCTACCGACATCAGTCACCTAACCGCCATCGGTTCCTTTATATACAATTTTACAACTCTTCACCCAGGTTGGTCATTCAGTTATTAGAGTTTTATTGCAATCAAGCTCAAATATTTAAGCCTTCCTACATCTAGATGATAAACACACACAACCACAGTGCAAGACAAGCAGCTAGTTCTCTTTCTAGCGTGTTGGAATAGTCCCATGAGCACAAAAGTTGTACTACTATAGCACTGGACACAAACACCTCTTCTCTAGTCAACCATCAACCATCTTCACTCACATGATTTTCAAAATACCAAGTAAGTATTGTGATTTTAATCATTTGTGTTTACTCCATTGTAGATCTCTTGCTTCTTTCAGTATTTCATTTCTTTTGTTACCCGTATATCACCTTCTTCCCACCAACCCACTATTCAGCCACCCCAAACCTTTTCACCCTTCTTAACCTCCTTCTTAGTAGTCCTAAGTCTTCTCAACTATATTACAACCCAAATCACACTAGCCTCACTCTTTATGCAATCACAGAGAGCCTAAAAACCCATTTTTAATAGTTTATTACCCATTACCCCTACCGACGTCGGTTCCCTTACCATCATTGGTTTCTTCCCCATACTTGCATCAATCATCTGACTAATACCGTCTCTATATTATTTTATTATCCTCATACCAACAAGCTTCCCACTCACCCAAAACTAACCCAGACCTCAACCAATTAGCCCCAGACCCTTACCAGACCTCTGACATACCTGCCTGACCTAAACAAACCTTGGTTCTAATTAGATTTAGTGTTACATTTTGATATTTGTAATTAAATATAGTATATTTTGTGTATAACAAACCTAAATCATTACATTGAAATAGGACCTATTTATTTCAATTTCGTGTTTGCATTAAATTTTTACTAAATAGTGGATTGACATCCTCTCTAGGAAGCACCACCCTTCCTAGATATAGCATACACTAGGCATTCTACTGTCGTATGCTATTTAATACTCTTTTGTGGTCTTTTTTTACATTTATAGGTATTCCTTCCCAGACAAAAAAGAGTTCTCAATAATCAGCTTGGATAACGTCAACAACACGTGCATTCTACCTTCCACCTTTGCTTCATAGGTATTCCTCCTTAACCATTTACCTTTTATTTGTTTCATCCTAGAAAGCGTAAAACTTATTGGTGAAACATTTTGGCATGCCTGGTGGGAACCCATTTGGGTTCTTTTGCATTATTCATTCTTAGGGAATCATTGTGTGTCTATTTCCTTTTGAAAGAGTTCACATTAAACTTTCTCCCTTGAAATAGTATTCCTCTTCTACTTGTCTCAGTGAAACTCATATTATCGACTAAAAAGAGCACTTTTTTAATTTTGTATTGCATTAGTGAAATACATACTCTTACTTATTCATCATTTCTCTCATCAAATTTTGTTTTGGATTTGGGTTTAAAATCTTTGCATCTCATTTCTGTCTGATGCATTTTAGCTCATTTGAGTTGTGGGCAACCTATATGTTAGAATTCATGACCAGTTGATGGTTGAAAAAATGAATCATAATTTACTTTATGCACACACTCTCAAACCAAATCACTAAAACAAACAACTCACTACTTAAACATCTTCCCTCCCGGTATTTACCGTTAACGACTAATAATCGGATTAACGACAGAGCCAGCTGGTGTTCTATCCTATCATTGTATCAGAGTAAGGCCTCACATACTGTGAAGTATATAATGGGGACCCCAAGCCAGAATTTACCTGAACCAACCATAGTTTTCAGTTTCCATAGGCCAACTTCGTTAACCAAAAATTCTATTCTATTCACAAGTCAGTCCTAAATGGCATAAACCACAACATAAAATATTCAGCATAGGATTTCATGTTTTTTAGATTTTTCATGATTTGTGTTTTGAGGTGTGAGTTCATATTTATCCTTTTTTCTTTCCCTACACACTCCACAATCATAGTTGGTGTATTTTGACTATTTTTTAGTGTGTTAGGATCTATCACTATTATCCTCAAAATTCTGGGTTAGCCTTTTATTTGATCTAAATCACCAAAATTCACTTTTTCCATCTCTTAATATATTTCACAGTAATCGGTATCAGTCCAGTGACCACCATCGGTTACATCATCATATTGTCTTTAGTTGACTGACCATCGTTGGTTTCATGCTTTTTTGGTCATTACCACCAAAATAACATTCAATCTACATTTTTGTTATTTATGTGACTTGTTTTGTCACCTTATCATATTTTATGTGTTCAGTTATCACCTAAACATTTCAGATCCATCTCATTCATACCTTTTCATTTCTAGATTTTAAAATTTTTTTCATTCATAGTAGCCAGTATCGGTCCAGCAATCGCCATCGGTTCATTCATCATATCGTCATTGGTTTACTGACTGTTGTTGGTTCCTTTCTATTTTTTTCACTTAGCTAAAACAATGTTCAAATCACTTCCATAACTTTTTGTGACTTCCTTTGTCACTCCACCACATTTCTAGGTCTTTTATATCACCTTCTGAACCCAGTTTCACCATATATTCACCATTTATAGCCAATTTTTTCAAATCTTACAATTTTCCATAGTAACCAACATTAGTTACAATCCTATACCGGCATTGGTTATTTAACCGGTGTTGCTCTTTGTGTTTTGGTTTTTCAATCAAAATAGTGACCAAAATCCACTTTCTAGATCCATTTTGTTCCATATTTCTGTGTTTATGTACCATCAACAAAACTCAGATTACCAATTCTACTGTCAGTCACATGGTTTTGACACATAGAGAAACCAATGCTCTCATGTTCCATGCTAGCCACTAGCCACTCCCACATATCCCATCACCACCTTCCATTTCATCGCCTATAGACCTCAACCATCCTATTACCATACATACCGTTGATGAGGAGTTTGCAAAACTCATTGATCAAAACCTTATTACACTGCAATATTACCTCTCTCACTCATCCACCCGTGACTCTTCTGGATAACTTATATACGGCATACCTATATCTCTTCCTCCCCACGTTGCCCCCACTTCCACATTAGCCACTATTGGTACATCATTACCCATTTCTACCTCATCACCTTTGGTTTCTCAACTTGACCCCACATTATTGGTATGTGTCACACCTATAACAACTATCGTGTCCTTGACATTCATCACCCTTACAACGTATACCATATCATCATCCACTTCCCTTAGTGTAGGCATACCTACATCATCTGCTTCCCATGTACCTTTTGCATCCCAGCCACCTTCGATGTTAGTAGCCCACACTCCCTTCCAAAACCTGATCCTCTCCATCCCACCTACCTACACCTATCATCAGTAATCACCTATTTCATCTACCACTTATCTTGGGCATTTTTCCGTGACATATATCCCATCCTATATTCTCCCATCACAATTTTCATACTTGGCACCACCACATACTGGAGTGTCATCCACATCATAACCATCTTATCTCCCTCCTTATACTACAGGGTTTTCTCCGTCATCACAGCCCACGAATGATCTTATCAAAATGATGATGGACAAGATGCAGACATTAGAAGCATCTATCTCTATCTTGCACAACTCTCTGACATACGATGATATTTTTAATGAGCATATTCACTTTTTCGTTCTAATTCATCTATACCCTACGCATTGGGAAATGCCAAAATTTAACTGATTCGATATCAAAGAAGACCCAAAACACCATTTGTGGTATTTTAAACATGTTTTTTATCTCATCGCTCACGATGATGCTTTACTCTTGAGGACATTCCCAATGTCCTTGACGGGAACGGCTTTAGATTGGTATATTACTCTACCCAGGCACTCCATCTTTTCATCTAATCAGGTAGCTCAGGATTTTCTAGACCAATTTTCTATCAACATTGTCAAGAAGGTCACAATGACCGACTTGTATGCAACACGCTAGTATGAGGACGAGTCTATCGCAAACTTTTTCACTCGTTAACATAGCCTGATTAACCAACTCAGATTCCAACTGCCTCAAATTGAGTTAATAGATTTGTTTAACCTGAGATTGTGTTAGAAACATCTCGCCAAATTTCCAAGTTCAAATTTCCGCACATTCGATGAGGCATTCATAATGTGCCATAAATTTGAAATCCGTGCTATTAAGGCGAAGAAGCTGCAATTATGTAACAAAAACACTCCTTTCAAAACTAATGACTCTTCTTATTTGTATAAATAAAAAAATAATTATTCTAAAGAAAAATGATCTTCCAATGTGGTGGTTTTAAAATCTGGCCCTTCTCATCCATCCAACCAATCAAAACCATGTTCTAACCTTTCTCCTATTAGAACTTTCTAGTTTAAGTGGGAACAATGAAAATATACTCCCATTGGAGAACCTTATTCATTTGTTTTGGAAAAACTTTTAAAATTTGTAGCAATCACTCTTCCACTTGTCAAAACACATGCTAGTTTTGACCCTTCTTTTCCTATACCTACATGGTATAAGGAGAATGATTACTGCAATTATCGCCGTGTTATCGTATAACTTTCAAAAAAATCATCCAAGAATTGTTAGATAATGGATATCTCATCTTAGATAACCCCAATGCACCGGATAACCAAAATATCCACATCTTCAAGAAACCATTTCCAAATCATACCCCATCATCCAACTAAGACGACAAAACCTCAACTAATAGTACCAATGTTCGAGAGGTCCATGCCATTTTTGATTTCATATTGATTCCTTCCGTTCAATTTCCTCCCATCCAATCTATTGAGGAAATTCTTGCATGAGCTCCTCCACCCATGGAGGCACATTTTTCATCTGCTTCTCTACCCATGGAGGAGTCTACCTTACCTTCTTCTCTACCCACAGAGGATTCCACCTTACCTTCTTCTTTACCCGTGGAGGTTTCTTCCTTATCTTCATATGCATTTATCCCACTCATCTCGCCACCTGTCGAGCAATCCACATTACCCATTCTTATCCCTAAGGAAGAGCCCATGTAATCTCTTCTTTACCAAAGGAAGATCCTATACAATCAACTTTTTCTCCTCCTCTTCCCACAGAGGACTCGCTAGTGGCATCTTTTCCTATTGGAAACAATTCCCCACTGGCTTTTAAAGACCTTGTCGATTTACTATCGTCTCTTCTACTCACATATTATAAAGTAAACCATTTACCTATCTCATAGATATTATTTATAGGGATTAATACCAAATCAACATCCTCCTCCTCTACTTTGGTGTCATTCTCATGTTTGGATGGACTAGCTTGGATTATGTTGATCAATTTCATGCTTTGGGGACACCCTTCAGCTTCCTGTCTCAACTCAAATGCAGATGTTATCTGCTGATACTTCCACCATCTATCCAAATGTGTTTCAAAAAACCAAACCCACCATGCCCATGCTAAATTAGTCATAGCTACCCCTTCTTCATCACCCTCACCCACACCTAAATTGTTACCATCAAACAAACTTTTTCCTATGCATATAACCCTACCTGCATCCATATCTTCCTCCACATCCAAACCCATTACCACATTGAGAGTCATGTTAACATCAAGCCTAGTCCATTCTCCTATCAAAATGGATTTATCCATGTCCTTGCAAGCCATTACAAATACTATTTCCCCACCTAAGAGGAAGACTCAACCTCTTAGGCTGCATACACCAGCTTCACCCACTACCCCTCTATCACCTTCACCACTTCCATCTATCCTAGGTCTAAACCCATCAATCTTGGTCAAGCAGCCTCCTACCCAAGGTAAAATAAAAACATAGTAGCCCACCTCTTCTTCACAATCCTCTATTCCACCCAAATTACCTACACAACCTATGCCTTCATCATTACCTACATCCTTTTCTACCTGGTCTATACCCATCAACACTTCCACTAGCCTCATCATCTACCCATGTCATTACCCTTCTCTTCACCATACCTTCCACATTTCCTCCATTATCACCTTTACTATACCTCCATTTATCATTTTGGCTAACCCGTCCCCTTCTACCATATTCCTTCCCTTCTACATCACACACTCCTTCTTCACCTTTACCCAAGAAGGTGCAACCCAAGTCCAAGACCCCACTACCTTCCAAAGAGGTAGTTAAACCTACAACACCTCCAACAACTAGCTCATCTAGCTACACCTTTACCCAAGAAGGTGCAACCCAAACCTTAAACCATACTATCTACCAAACTTACTCAACCTCTTATTCCACCTCCAATGACGCCTCTCCCACCAAATTCACCCACACTTCCATGCAGATCTACACTTGCTTCACATTTTGATCCATTGGCAAGGTCTTACACCAACATCTTAGCTAACCTTTTGGAAACCTCGGTCATCACATTACCACTGCTTAGACCTTACAACCCACTCAAACCTAAACCAGAAAGATTTGACGATACAAAAAATTTATGCCTACCATCATGTACAAGGGCATGATGTAGAAAATTTTAAGGATCTCTAAATAGATATTCTTCTCCAACTATGTCCTCTTGAAGAAAACTTTGATCAATGATGATCTTTTAGATGAGGACCCTATTCCACCTTCACCTATCACCACACAGCCTCACCCCATACTTATTTAGCAACCTCCATCTCCACCTCCACAACCCTTTTACCCTCCTCCAACATTTGAGATCAATACATGGTCCACATCAGAGAGCTAGCCAAACCTCCTCCAAAATGCCAATGCACCACATTCCTTTCACAACACTCAATTAGTACATTCATCACCATATTTTTTCCCATCCTATCGTTACACCTTTCACTACTCACCTTCTCCTTCACCCCATATCAATATGGTTCAATTTTCCACTCATGCCTCAGAAAGGAAAAAGGAAAGGAGAAAAACAACCAACTCATCTGCTACTCCTTTACCCAACATTCCATCAACACCTACACCCTAAAATCACCATATCCATGGACCCACATACCCTATTTCTGATTGGGGTTTCCCATCGTACAATGATTAAATAATTACAAGTAATCTCTTCTTAAAATGAATTTGTATGACCTCATCCAAACCTCTGAGTCTCATCATCAAGCCCTCATTGAGGTCCTGTAATCTATTGAGGTTCTACCTAATGACCCCACACATGTCATTGTTATTATCACTCCTCATCATGTGGTTGCTCTCACCACTTTTCCTCCACCTTTTGCTCCCACTACCATTCATCAAGTCACCACTCTTAATTTCTCTGAAAAAGAGATTTTCCCTCTTTAATCAGATGATCATTTTCCCTACGCTATTCATTTCCATCTACATTGATAATATACCCATGTCTTACACGTTATGATTGATGGAGTTTCTAGTATCAACATCATTTCCTCCCATACGTACAACCAAATGTGCATCCGTATAAATTACATGCATAATAACCCAATTATACTAGATTCATTTAATGAAGCCATGACTTCCACCCTCGGCACCATCATTTTCCACATTTGTTTGGGCCCCCCATGCCATTCCTAAATTATTCTGTCTTAGAGGGGGAATTCCAATACAACCTGTTGCTTGGCCGACCTTGGATTCCTACGTCATGGGTTGTTTTCCTTCAACCTTACATCGTTGTTTAAAATTTGAACATGAAGGGCATAACTATACCATTCTATCCAACCCTTCAACATTCAAAACCTGTAATATGGTGTATCAACCCAGTGATGTCCTTATACTAGTTAAGGCATCTACCACCACTACCACTTCTTCTTCGACGGGTGCCTCATCTACCACTTCTGTCACTACATCTTCCACAACCAACTCCTCTATTCCCACTCCTTCTCACCAGCTTCTATAGCTGACCCATCCATTAACCCATCTACTTCTCAACCATCCAATGCTTCTTCTTCGTCAGTCATCCAGTGATTAATCCATTCCCACTACCAACATACCAACTACTAATCCCTTAGAAGGTGTTTTTTAACACCTCACTTGGGGGAGTACCGACCTTTATAACATTGACACATTCCTTATTCCTCAAGAGTATGCTAACCATCACCAACATCCCCACTATGATCACCATGTAGGCAAAGTTTTTCCCTACATTCCTCCCCACCTTTGCACCAACTTAACGTATGGGGGACTTGAAGCTTCTACATACTCACCCGAGCCACCTTCCCAAACTTGACCATTTTCCTCTGACCTTTAATCTCTCACCAACCACTGATTTGCACCCACACCTTCCTCCATCGTTTGTACATGGAATGGCTTTGGATTTTGGATTCTATGAACAAGACCATCATATTGTCATCCCATGCACTACTCTGTAAGCATAAAGACCACAGTGGTATTGGATTTTCCAAACCATCTCCCAAGAAGGCCTGAGTCAAACTTATTGAGGACGATAAACCTTCTTCTACCCCATTCACCAACTTCACCACATTCACCTACAGAGTCTATGGATTCTAGAATCGATTCCTCCTCATGAAAATCGTGATCACCATTCCACTGGGACCTCTAACTTATCAATGCAGATGTCAAGGTTCCCTTTTCTCTTCCCTTCCTATATCCTGACATGCTCGATGATGATACACCTTCTATTAAATGGAGTTCAATATCAGGATGAGTGATTCTAGTCTCACCTAACTTAGTGCAGAAGATTAATATAATCACCATTCGTTACCTTCTGAGACAAAAACCATGTTAAACGAATCAATCATCAAAATCAATATTCAACACTCAAGATGACCCACACATTCTAAAGATAGGCCAATCTTTGGATGCAACTAAACAAGAAGATTTTACTTCTTTTCTCTAGGGATCATAGCACTAATTTTTCTTGGTCCTATGTTGATATGCTAGGTATTGACCCAAACATTATGGTCCACAATATGGTCACTATTCCTTAAGGAAAACCTATGAAACAAAAGCTGCAAAAAATGCATCCTTGTATTACCCTTATTGTCAAAGAAGAACTATGGCACCTTCGTCTACCCATTGATTACCCTCAATGGATCTCTAACATCATTCTTGTCATAGAAGCGATAGGGGGACTCCTTATTTGCACAGATTTTTGTGACCTTAACTTAGAATTCTCTAAAGATGACTTTGTTGGCATGTGTGTCTAGTGCTCCCTGTGAGTTTCATGACATGGACTAACCACCTCTAGTAGATCCTAACTTTGGCGATTGTAGCAGAGACTAACACCTATGGGTTTTTGTCTAACAGAAATCGTGGTCCAATAAAGGGTATCAGAGTGACAGGTCTCAAGTTTGAAACTCACTTAGGTAACACTGAGGGGGAGATATTTGGCATGTGTGGCTAGTGCTCCCAATGATTTTCATGACATGGACTAACTGCCTCTCACAGATCCTTAACTCTAGCGATTGTACAGAGATTAACACCTATGGTTTTTGGTCTAACGACAATCATGGTCCAACAATCTTTCCTCTACCTAGTATTGACCAACTTTTTTTATCTCACCGTAACCCATGAGATGATATCACTCATGAATGCAGTTTCTCAAGTTACAACCAATATATTAATCACCCCTAGTAAGATCAACACAAAACCACCTTCATCACTCCTTGGGGGACCTTATGTTATCGTGTCATGCCATTTGGCCTTTAAAAATGTTAGTGCCACATATCAACAGGATATGAATTATATCTTTCACTGAAATTATGCATTAGCATATTGGAAGATTATGTTGACAATATTATCTTGCCAAATCCAAACATCGGATTGAACACCTTACTGTCCTTAAGGTCATCTTCGAACGTCTCATCAATTATTATGTTTTCCTTCAACCCAAGAAGTGTGTCTTCAAAGTTTTTTTGAGCAAGCTCCTTGGTTTTATCATTTCTTTACATGTGGCATAGAAGTTGACACCACTAAAATAAATGCTATTCTTGAAGATTCCTCCACCTACTAACCTTTGTCAACTTTGTAGTTTTACAAGGAAATTAGTAATCTATTCGTCACTTTATTTCACATAGCTTTTTGAATGTTGCCATTCGATTTCATCATCTCCTCAAAAAGGATCTCTCCTTCAAATGGGATGATGAATGCAAAAAAATCCTTCTCCATGCCTTAAAACAATTCCTCCTCTAACCACCTATGCTCACTCCCCCAAATGATAACCCAAACATTTTACCTTTACATCTTTGCCACTGACCATTCCCTGGGTGCCATGCTCACTCATTGCTGACAGTGTCACATAGGGAGCATAGATGGTTTATTATATAAGTCGTATACGTTTTTAAAATACTGAAACTAGATACACTGACATGCTAAAAAAATCTGCCTAGCCTTAGTTTTTATTGCCACTAAACATATCCATTACCTATTTAACCACAAAACCATCATTTTAAGCAATACTAAGCCCCTTACATTACATGTACGCTAATCCCTACCAACATCAACGTTTTACATGTTGGCTCATGCTTCTTATAGACCTAGATCTTGAATTCATCCATCAAAATTCTATTAAAGGATAAACCATTGCAGACCAACTTGCAAATGCACCTCTTTCCGGAAATCAATCCTCTAACTTCAATTTCCCTGATGAATCCATTGCTACCCTTTTGTTGGTGTCGAATCACAGCACCCCTGGGACTCTGCAACACGATGAGTTGAGAATCTCAGTATGATTGCATAACATGGAACTTTTCCCAAGTGTGGGACCTTGCGAAATTAGAAAAGCTCTCCGGATGAAGGCCGGATCCTATTCCTCTGTTCAGATGCACACGTAGAAAATGTAGAGGGTTTAATAAAAAACTAATCTAACTTACCAAGGAGACAGGGGTAAGAAAATGCATAAAAATAAAACCTAAACTACAAAGGTGATGTGCCGAGGAATGAAGAACACCTCGTCTTTGCCAATTAAACACAGACCATTAGAAATGCAATGCAAAGATCATGCATAGATAGCCAGATCCACAGTGAAGAGATCACAGAGATGGCAACAATGAATGCATAGAGAGTGTTGAGAATTCAATCCACAGACATGCATATATATTATTGCTCCAAGATATTGATACAACTACACTGTAAAATGGCCAAGAGGTAGAGGTTGCATTACTAGTATTACAACCCGTATGGGAGGTTTGAAAACTCCACGAAGTTCACCTGCCAGCAAGAGAAGAAGGAAGGGGATACAAAACGAATAATGTCCAACCCTTTAGAAAGAAGCCCCTCCTTTACAATTTATATGAGGAAGAATGAGAGAGAAAAGACAGAGGAATTCCAAATTCTACCCCAACCACCTCCTAGATTGCACTTAACTATCTCATTATGGTGGTAGGTGAGAACCACAGCAAACCTCAAAATATGGCGATCTGTATTTTGCATTTTTAAGAATTTTTTCTCACCCAATGTAAATATATCCAGTCGTAGTTGAACAGAGAACTCATAAGCTTTTTGAAAAGTCCAGGTCTTGCATGAATCTGAGCTCCCAGTCAAAAGTTATGGCCATTTGAATATTTGCGCAAGGGTTTGCTTCCTGTCAGCACTCAAAATGTTGTGCCTACCTGAGGGTATTTCCAAGGATTTCATTTATGTGTGTGTCATCATCCCATTCTGTGCACCTTAAGCACACCATTTCCTCTATCGACACTCCGTGTTATGTGCCCATTCTATGCACCTTGGGTGCACCATTTCCTCTGTCGACACTCCGTGTCATGCGCCCATTCTGTGCACCTTGGGCGCACCATTTCCTCTTTTGACACTCCGTGTCATGCACCCATTCTGTGCGCCTTGGGTGTACCATTTTCTCTGTCGACACTCCATTTCGTGTGCCCATTCTGTGTGCCTTGGGCACACCGTTTCCTCTGTCGACAACTCTGCTGTCGTGCGCCCATTCTGTGTGCCTTGGGCGCACCGATTTCCTCTGTCGACACTCCGTGTCATGCGTCCATTTTGATGTGCCTTGGGTGCACCATTTCCTCTGTCTACACTCTGTGTCATAAGCCCCATTTTGTGCGCCTTGGGTGCATGTTAGGGATTTGAGCTTCTTTGATTTCTCCATTCTCCTACTTGTCTATATCTACCCTGGGGAAAGATATATACAACAATTTGGTGACTCAATGGGATCACTTGCCTGCTAGGTAGAAGATCAGTGGCCTTTTAGCAATCCATTAGGCATGGAGTCATAAGCAATAACCTGAAACCAACTTGATATCTGATCCGAACCTTATACTACAACTTCTTCTCTGAGAGCATTCTGAATTGTAGAAAATCAACCTGAGGAGCAAACAAAACTTGTGCCGGAGCACTTAGGGAAACTAGAAACCTAACTACAACAAGACAATGTGCATATGCACTTAGAGGAATTGAAATCTAGGCTAATAATTTACAAGGGTAAACCCTTTCTCTTTTCAGTAGCAATGTTTAAGATAGTATTCCATTAACCGGAATCGGGAATTCTCCTCCATCCAAAGTAGACAATTGGAAGGCATTACTACTTCTTACATCTCCGTGACCATGTAGGGGCCACTCCAAATGGCATCAAACTTGGAATGCCTTCCTGGTTTTTCCCGATCTGCATCCCATTTTAGAACTAGGTCTCCTTCGTGGAAGGTCCTTGCTCTTGCTTTCTTATCAAACCCTTTTTTTACTAAGGCCTGATCTTTCTTAATTGTTTGAACTGCATGTTCTCTAATTTCTTCCAATTCCATCAACTCTGCATACCTAGCCTCCATTGGTTTGAACTCAGCCAACTCCAACTGCTTCATGAAACTCCAATGTAGGCAGTTCTAATGATATATGCAATACTGCCTCTTTTCCATAGGACCAACTTGTAAAGGGGAATTACCTGTAGACCTCTAGTGTTATTCTGTCAGCCCATAATGCTGATTTTAGCTTGGTATGCCATGTTCTTTGATTTTCATCCAGAGTCCTCTTGATGATTCTTAACAAATTTTTGTTCGTCGACTCTGCCTGTCCATTACCCTGCGGGTAATAATTTGAAGATGTGCTCAAATAGATTCCATTCTTGACAGCCCATTCTGTAATCTTGGAACCTATAAATGCCAATGCATTATCTGATATGATAGTGGCCGGCACACAAAACCTGGTCACTATTTCTTCATAAAAGTCTAGTATGTTAGACTCATTTGCTTCTTTGAGCGCTACTGCTTTGGTCCACTTGGTGAAATAGTCCGTTGCCGTGAGAATCCACTTGTGGCCTTGGCTTGAGTTTGGATTGATGACCCTGAAGAAGTCCAATCCCCATTGCATAAATGGTTGGTCAACCAGAATTGGGTGTAATGGAAGCGCTGCTAGTCTTTCTTTGTCTGTGAAGAGTGGCACATTTCTTGCACTTTCTTATCCATGTATAGCAGTCACTGAAGACTGTAGGCCAATAATACCCTACCTTCATTATCTTGAGGGCTGTTACTCGTGGGGTGAAATGTCCTCCAGAATCTCCATCGTGAAAATCTCATAACACCCTCTCAATTTGATTTGTCCCAGTGCACCTCAATAGAACTCCATTGATGTCTTTCTTAAATAAAACACCATCAACAAGCACATATGGAATGGCTTGTAATATGAAGTATCTCCTCTTTGCTTTGCTCATTTCTAGGGGGCATAGGCCTTTCTGTAGGAAGTGTATCATATTCTGAGTCCAACAAGGAGTAGGTACATCATCATTTTCTTGTTCTTGACCATCCTGTAATACTAAGACAGCCTCTTTTTCATTACCTGCTTCAACTTGTTGACTCAAGGCTAGCTACTCACATAGTCCCTTCCGACATACTAGTTTTGTGACCTTGATCTCAATCTCATATTCCATGACACGAGTTATCCATCCTGCACGTTTCTCATTCAGATCCTTGTTTAGAAGGAAGTCCTTGACTCCTGCATGAGAGACCAATAATTGGATCTTATTGTTTGAGACTAGGTGCTTAAATTTGTTTAAGCTCCTGATTACTGCAAGGACATGCTTTTCAATGAAAGAGTACCTATTTTCATATTCCTCCAAGCCTTTACTGAAGAAAGCAACTAGTTGTTCTAACCCTCCTTTGTTTTGTTGTACCAGGATTGCAGAAATCGTGTCCCCACCACCAAAGGCATATAGCACGAAGTCCTTGGAGAAGTCTAGATTGATGAGAGTCAGAGCTTGGGATATAGCCTCTTTTATTGCCTCAAAAACTGTCTTGCCTTCAGATGTCCACTTAAATGCCATACCCTTCTTTAACATCAGCGTTATTGGCTTCACAAGAGCAGAAAAATTTGGAACAAATCTGTGGGACAAAAATTGATCCTTCCCAAGAAGCTTTGAAGAGCCTTCTTGTGACTTGGCAAAGGCAATTCTCGAATTGCTTCAACTCTTTCTGGGTCAATCGTCAACCCCTCCTTTGAAACAATATGGCCTAGAAGTTTTCCCTCTGTGAGCCAAAACTATGCATTTTTTGGGATTCAAAGATACCCCAAATCTTCTACACCTCTGAAATACTTACCTCAAATGATAGAGGTGATCCGCTGCATTTTTTGAGAATACAGTGATGTCGTCAAGATATATTAGAACTATTTTATTAATCAACCCCTTGAATGCCATATCCATTGCCCTTTGGAAGGTGGCTCCAAAATTTGATAGCCCAAATGGCATTTTCTTGTAGGCATAAGTCCCCCATTTGGTGGTGAAAGCCATCTTGAATTGGTCATCTTCTTTCACCATTACCTGATTGTACCCTGATTAGCCATCTAGGAGAGAGAATCTCTCTGAACCGGATACTACTTGCAATATTTGTTCCATTGAAGGAAGTGGGTAGTGATCTTTGAGAGATGCCCTGTTTAGGTCTCAGAAATCCACACACAACCTGATTTCTCCACTCTTCTTCCTGACCAGAACCAAGTTTGCAACCCAGCTTGAGTGCTTGATCGGGAATATAATGCTTGCCTCTATTAGCTTATTTAGCTCTTTCTTCATTAAAGGCTCAATGTGAGGGTTGACCGGTCTCTGCTTCTGCCTGATGGGTTTAGCATCTAGATCCAATTCTATGGTATGTTGTGCCAAATTTGGATCGAATCCTCTTAAGTCTTCATATCTCCAAGCGAAGATATCTGGATATTCTTGGCAAAGCTGTATGAAATCTGATTTCTCCTGCTCAGTGGCCACTTTACCAATTTGAAGTGTTTTGCCTTCCCCAATCGGAATTAGCTCTGAATCTTCTCTCTTGACCTGTATGTTAGCCTTTTCCTTACGAAACTGGTCGTTAGGGTTGAATATAGACTCCAATGTTACCAAACCCTTAGGAAACTTGTTTGTCCACAGCTACACTACTTGATCCCCATACTGCTGCTCTAATCTGTCTTGATTCCTAGCTGAGAATTCAGCCTCTTCTTGTAAGAAATTGATGATCTGTTGATCACTCTCAAACACCTGCCAACTTGTGTTATTATCTGGAACTGCTGGCCTCACAATCACATGGATATGTGGCTGTGTTTTTCTCCTTCTGATATTGTCAACCACATCAAACGTTGCTCCAACTGCTGCGAGCCTATCTGCGACTTCATTTTTCTTCTTGGGTATGGACATAATGTTGAAATCTTTGAAATCCTCAATGAGGTCCCATACCCTATTCTTGTAGCTTCTCAGCAAGTCGTTCTTTGTAGCATGTTTTCCCCTAACTTGGTTGATGATTAGCTCGCTATCTCCAAACACCTTCAAGTTCTTTATGCCCCTTTTCCTGGCCCAATGAATTCTATGAATCAATGCTTCATATTTAGCCGTGTTGTTTGAATAGGAAAACTAGAAATGAAAAGCTGAAAAATATTTGATGTCTTGTGGTGAAATCAACATTGCACCACATCCAACACCTTGTCTGCTTCTCGAACCATCGAAAAATAACTTCCAAACTTTGTTTTCATCCTTTTGTTCAGGCTGAATGATGTCGGGAATGGGTGAATTTTCTTCGTGTATACAATACACACCCAATTTAGATTCTTCAATTTCCTTATATGGGTCAAATTCATGACTCTTGTTTGCCCATTCATCCAAATTTAAATCAGGAATTCCCTCGACCTTAGCACCTGTTTCTAGATCACTTGAACACTCCTCCTAATCAAAAGCTGAGCAATTTACATTGATAGGATTTGGTATATGAGGCTCAATATGGAAATTGGCAATTGGTTCTGACCTGATTGTTGCTTTGGCTCCATACCTTGTCCTAAAAATCATGTGTGACCAATCTGTAGATAAATATCCACCGATTTTTACAGTGAAGTCTATTGATAGACACAATGCAAAGAGTGGCAGAAGGTCAATCACAGACACATCTTGTAGAACTGTAACATTAGGACATGAATGTAGTGTTAGGATTAACCCCTTGATGACCCCAACTGTTCCCACTGCCATTCCATCTAGCTGCACTACTCCCTTTAACAATGGTTCATACTTCAAACCTAGTTGATCCGCTATTTGCTTTCGGCATCCCTGACTACTTGCCCTAGAATCTATCATGCAGTTGTGTACCAAGTGGTTTCAACAATCAATGAAACATAGAATGGTAGAGGCTTCAAATTTTTCCATTGTCGGGATTTGAGTCACCCAAAAATTGTTGGATGATATTTACCCCAGGTAAATTAGATACACAAAAGAACGCATGCGGAGGGGTTGAAAAACCAACCCGACATCAAAGGAAATGGTTCAGGAAGAGGAATCGGGGGAAACACGGCGTAGAACGAAGCAGTGGAGGGGTTAGAAAACCCGACATCAAAGACATGTCGAAGGGGGTTGAAAAACCCGACATAAAAGGAAATCAGGTCAGGAAGTCGGGAAAACACGGCGGGGGGGACAGAAGCATGTCGAGCAACCCTCGAACTCCGAGTGATGAGGTCCATTTTCTGACCCCGACGAACGAAACAAAAGGAAGGAAATATTGGAAATACCGGTAGATTAGAAGGGGTTTGGGAAAACACAAAACATCAAACACAGGTCGAGGCATCCTCCAAACTGATGCAAATGTCGAGGAGACTCCGAAACTGACAGGGGTTAGACGACCCTGACGCGGGAAAAATGAAAAATACATTCGCCATATTTGAGGTTGTTGGGGATTCACCTATCGCCAGCTGAGGAGTTAGGTGTAGTTCTTGGAGTGGTTGGGGTAGAATTGAATCATTTCTCTTCTCCACTCATGTCCTCATATAAATTGTAAAAGGGGGGCTCTTTGTAGAGGGGTTGGAATTTTCGTTTTGTATCCCCCCTTCTCCCTTGCTGGCCAAGAGAATTCGTGGAGTTTTCAAACCTTCCCCTACGGGTTGAAATAATAGTTCTTCTTCTGCCTCGTGCCAATGAACATGAGTGTATCGATCTGGGCAAAGATATATATATGTTTGTGATTGAATTTTTGACCCTCTCATGATTCGTGTTGCATTTTGATGCTTATTGCGGTTGGTTAACCTGTGCATGAGTTTGTTTGCATGCTCTGTGGTCTGTGTTAAAATTTGCAAAGCGAAGGTGTTCAACAGTCTTCGGTGGCCATCACCTCCGTAGTTAGTTTTATTTTTGCATTCTCTACCAGTTCTCCTTGGCAAGTTCGATTAGGTTTTTGGTCAAACCCCTATTTTTTATTAATGCATCTGAACAAAGGGATAGGAGCCGGCTCATCTGAAGAGGCTTTTCCGATTTTCCACAAGGTCCCACCCACTGAGCCAAAAAAAAAGCTCATGTTGGCAATCGCACTGAGATTCTCAAACTTCATCGTGTTGCAGGAGTTCCTCAGGGGGCTGTGTGTGATTCACACCAACAAAAGGGTTAGCAATGGATTCATCAGGGAATCTGAAGTTAGAGGATTGATTCGGAAAGAGGTTTTCATTCCAAGTTTGGTTCTGCCAAGGGGTTATTCTTAATAGAATTGTGATGGATGAATCAAGATCTAGGTTATAAGAAGCATGAGGACAACATGCAAAACATGTTGGTATTATAAGGCTTAGCATACGTAATGTAAGGGGTTTGTATGGTGAAACTGAAGGTTTTGTGGTTAAGTAGGTAATGGAAAAGTTTAGTGGCCGACCAAGAAAGGCTAGGCAGAGTTTTTTGGCATGAGTATATCTAGTATAGTAGTATAAAAACGTATGACTTATATAATAAACTACTTGCTCCCTATGTTTCTTGTAGCGATGAGCGAACATGGCACCCAAGGAATGGTCAGTGGAAAAAATGTAAAGGTAAAATGGTTGGTTTTCCTTAGGTGGAATGAGAACAAGTGGTTGGAGGAGGTATTGTTTTAAGGCATCAAAGGATTTACAGAATTCATCATCTTATTTGAAGGAGACATCCTTTTTGTGGAGATGATGAAATGGATGGCAGCCGTCAAAAAGCTAAGAAATAAAGCAAAGTATAGATTACAAATTTCCTTGCAAACTATGAAGTTGATGAAGGTTAGTAGGTGGAGGCATCTTGAGAATAGCCTAATTTTTACGTGGGTGTCAAATCAATGCAACATGAAGAAGAAGAAATGATAAATAAGGGAGCTTGCTCGAGAGAACAATGAAAGACAACCACTTATTAGGTTGAAGTAGCGAACACACATATTTGATTAGACGGTCAAAGACAACCTTAAGGACTGGAAGGTGTTCGGCCCAATGTTTGGATTTGGCAAGAAAATATTTGACGTAATATTCCAATATGCTATGTATGATGTAGTGAAAGATATAAGTCATATCCCATTGATAAGTAGCACCAAATTTTTTAAGGCCAAAGGGCATGACATGATAATAAAAGGTCCCCCAAGGAGTGATGAAGTTGGTTTTGTGTTGATCTTACAGGGTGAGTAATATTTGGTTATAAACCTGAGAAACTGCCCATGAGTGATATATTCTCATGGCCTAATGGTGAGATCAAACTAGTTGGTCAATACAGGTAGAGGAAAGTCATCTTTGGGGCAAGCCAAGTTAAGGTCTCAGAAATCCATGTAAATACGGAGTCCCCATGTCACTTTTGTGATAGGAACAATGTTAGATATCCACTGTGGATAATCAATGGGTAGGATGAAGGAAATATAAAGAAGGCACCAGAGTTCTTTGACAAGAAGGGCAATGCAAGGATGCATTTTTCATAGCTTGTGTTTTACGGGTTTGGCATCAGGAATGGTTACAATATTATGGACCACAATATTTGGGTCAATACCGAGCATATCGGTGTAGGAAAAAAAGCACAAGAATTTGCTATCGATCATAGAGGAAAGAAGTGAGAGGTTCTGGTGTAACAACATCTAAAGATGGCCTATCTTTAAGAGTGCGGGTCATCCTGAGTGTGATGGTGAGTTTAATGGTCGATTCATCAACATGGTTTACATCTCAGAAGGTTTAATGACCGGTGATATAATAAATCTTCTGCACTAAGGTAGGTGAGAATAGACTCACTGTCCTGACATTGAATGAATTTAATAGAAGGCGTTTTGTCATCGATCATGTAATGATATACGAAGGGAAGAGAAGAGGGAGCGTTGCCGTTGCGCTGATAAGTCAAGGGGTCCAGTAAAAATGGGTGAATCAAGATTTTTTTCGGAGGGAATCGATTCTAGTCCATAACTCGTAGGGTGAGGTGGTTTGGTGAGGAGGTGAATGGGGTATAGGGAGGTTTACATGCTCAAGGAGTTTTAATCAGCCTTCTGGAAGGTGGTCGGAAAAATCCAATACCATTGTGGTGTTTATGCTTACAGGTGGTGCAAGGAATGACACTATGACGACCTTGTTCATAGAAACCAAAATAAAATCCATTCCATGTAAAACGATGGAGGAAGGTATGGGTGAAGTGGTGATTGGTGAGAGATTGAAAGGTTGGAGGAAAATGGTTGAGTTGGGAAGGTGGCTCGGGTGAGGGGAGTATGTAGGAAGCTGCAAGTCCCCCATACGTTAAGTGGTGCAAAGGTGGGGAGGATGTAGGGAAAAACTTGCCTACATGGTGATCAAGTGTGGATGTTGGGGAGGTTAGCATTACTCTTGAGGAATAAGGAATGTGTCAATGTTATAAAGGTGGTACTCCCCCAGAGTGAGGCATTAAAAAACACCTTCTAAGGGATTAGTAGGTGGTATGTGGGTAGTGGGAATGGATGAATCCCTGGATGACTTGGAAGAAGAAGCATTGGAAGATTGAGAAGTAGATGGGTTGGCTAATGGGTCAGCTACAGAAGCTGGGGACACATATGAGAATAGAGGGTGGTTGTGGAAGAGTAGAGTGACAGAAGCAAGAGTGGGTAGATGAGGCCACCACGTCGAAGAAGAAGTGGTAGTGGTGGGGTAGATGCTTAACTATATAAGGGACCCATCACTGGGTGATACACCATATACAGGTAGTGAAGGTTGAAGGGTTGGATGAGACTGGTATAGTTGTTGCCCTTCATTTTCACATTGGTACACCGGTTTGTAAGGTTGAAAGGAATTCAACCCATGGCACAAATCCGGGATAAAATAAACATGTTGTAATGGAATTCCCCCTCTAAGACAGAAATTAATTAGGAATGGCACGGGGGCCCACACAAAGTGGAGAATGATGGTTGCCGAGGGTGGAAGCATGGCTCATTTAATGAATCTAGTATAATGGGTTATTATGCAGTACTTTATACGGATGCCACATTGGTTGTACGTATGGGAGAAAATGATGGTGATAACTGAAGAAAAAACTCCATCAATTCAAAATGTCGAAGAGGGTGGTATATTATCAACATAGATGGAAATGAATAGCGTAGGGAAAATATCATCTGATTAAAGAGGGAAAATCTCTTTTTCAGAGAAATTAAGAGTGGTGACTTGATGAATGGTAGTGGGAGCAAAAGGTGAAGGAAAAGGGGTGAGAGCAACCCATGATGAGGAGGATAATAACCAGGCCATGTGTGGGGTCATTAGGGGTTAGTAGAACCTCAATAGATACAGGACCTCAATGAGGCCTTGATTGATGATACTCAGAGTTGGATGAGGTCATACAAGACATTTCAAAGGATACTGGTGTAATTGTGAATCATTGTATGATGGGCACACCCCGTCAGAAATAGGGTAATGTGGTCCATAGATGGTGATTTTGGGGTAGGGGCATATGGAATGTTGGGAAAGGTGTAGTCTTGTACCAGATGAGTTGTTATTTTCTCCTTTCCTTTATCTTTCTGAGCTCAAGTGGAAAATTGAACCATATTGATATGAGGTGAAGAAGAATGTGCGTCGTGAAAGGTGTAGCGGTATGATGGAAAAAAGTGATGAAGGTAAAGAGTCCTGTGAAAGGAGTATGGCGCACTGGAATTTTGGAGGAGTTTGGGTTAGTTACCTGATGCGGACCATGTTGATCTCAAATTTTAGAGGAGGGTAAAAGGGATGTGGATGTGGAGATGGAGGTCATTGAATAAGTATGGGGCTTTGGCTGTGTGGTGAGGAACGGTGTTTTTGTTGGGTAAGGGGTCCTCGTCTAAAAAGATCATCATCGTCAAAATTTTCTTCGAGAGGACATCGTTGGGCGAAGCATGTTCCTAAGATGCCTTTCATTTTGTGGGTTGTAAGGTACGCTATGTGTAATGGGTACCGTGGTGGTAATGTGATGACCGCGGTGTTGGTCCAAAGGTTAGCTCAGATGTTTGGTTTGTACGACTTGCCCATGGCTCCCTAATGGAAGCAAGTGTAGATCTGCAGGATGATGGAAGTGGTGGGTGAATTTGGTGGGTTTTTTTTTTTCTCAGGCTCATTGGAGGTCAAATAAGAGGTTGGTACGTTGACTACTTGTGGGTCGATAGTATGGTTTTAGGTTTAGGTTTCACCTTCTTGGGTAAAGGTGTTGGTGAGCGCTAGTTGTTGGAAAGGGGAAGGAAAATGTAGGTTTAACTACCTCTCGGAAAGGTAGTGGGGGTTTTTGGCTTGGGTTGCACCTCTTGGGTAAAGGTGAAGAAGGAGTGTGTGATGTAGAAGGGAAAGAAGATGGTAGAAGGGGACAAGTTAGCCAAAATGATAATGGAGGTATAGTGAAGATGGTGATAAGAGGCAATGTGGAAGGGACTGGTTGAGGAGAAGGGAATGACATGGGTAATGATGAGGATACAAGAAGTAGTGAAGGTATGGTAGGTAGAAAAGATGTAGGTAACGACAAAAGCATAGGTTGTGTAGGTAATGTGGGTTGAATAGAGGATCATGAAGAAGAGGTGGGCTACTATGTTTTTATTTTACCTTGGGTAGGAGGCTGCTTGACCAAGATTGATGGGTTTAGACCTAGGATAGATGGAAGTGATGAAGGTGATAGAGGGGTAGTGGGTGATTGAAGGCTGGTGTTGTATGCAGGCCTAAGAGGTTGAGTCTTCCTCTAGTGGGGGAAATAGTATTGTAATGCTTGACAAGGACATGGATAAATCCATTTTGATAGGAGATGGACTAGGCTTGATGTTGAACATGACTCTCAATGTGTTAAGGGTTTGGATGTGAGGAAAGATAGGAGCAAGGTAGTGTTTATATGCCATAGGAAAAAAGTTTGTTGATGGTAACAATTTAGGTGTGGGTTGAGGGTTTGATGAAGAAGGGGTAGCACAACTGAAGCGGCAGGTGGGGTGGGTTTTTTTGAAACACCTTTGGATGACTTCTTCTCTTTGGGGGGGAAAGCGTGGAAGTTGGAAGTTTCAGCAGACAACATCTACATTTGCGTTGAGACAGGAAGCCGCAGGCATCCCCAAAGCATGAAATTTTCAACATAATCCAAGCAGTCAGCGAAACATGAGAATGACACTGAAGTAGAGGAGGATGCTGTTTATTTGGTAGTAATCCTTATAAATAATGTTTGTGAGACATGGAAATAGTTGGCGTCAGACTTGTGGTGAGGGAGATGATGTAAAATTGGACCGGGTTCTTTAAAAATCTAGCGGCGGGGAATTATCACCAATAGGAAGAGATGCCAGTAGTGGGTCCTCTGTGGGTAGAGGAAGAGGTGAAGTTGATTTTATAGGTTCTAACTTTGGTAAATAAGAGAATATGTAAGGATATTTTATAGGGAGAATAATGGGTAATGTAGGTTTCTCGACAGGTGGTGAGATGAGTAGGATAGATGCATATGAAGATAAGGTAGATCTCCATGGGGTGTAAAAGAAGATGGTAAGGTGGACTCCTCCACAGGTAGAGAAGAAGGTAAGGTAGAATAATGCATGGGTAGAGAAGCATACGAAATAGGTGCCTCCTTGGGTGGAGGATCTCACACAATAATTTCCTCAATAGATGGGATGGGAGGAAATTGAGAGGAAGGAAAACCGGTTATGACATAAAAAAATGGTATGGACCTCTTGAAAATTGGATCATGAGTTAGGGTTCATGGCTTGGTTGGATGAGGGGGTGTGACATCTGGAAATGGTTTATTGAAGGATGTGGATGATTGTGGTTAGCTGATGCATTGGGGTTTCCAAGATGAGATCTCATTATCTAAAAATTTCTGGACGATGTTTTTAAACAAGTATCCACTTATCATCACCTATGACCTATAAAAAGGGGGGGATAATTACTGTAATCCTTTCCTTTACCATGTACGGTAACATGATGGGAAGGTCAAAAACCTAGTCTATTTTTGACAGGGGTGGAAGAGGATTTCTCTCGCCTTTAGAAGTTTTTCCAAATTAGAATAATAAGGTTCTCAAATGAGAGTATATGTCGTTGTTCCACTTGAATTGGAAAAATGAATACGGGTGAGATTAGAAGCATGTTGATTGGCTGGATGGATGGAAGGGCCACAAATTGAAACTAGTGTGTGTTGGTACATCATTTTGCTTTAGAATAATTATTTTATGGTTTAGAATAAGAAGAAGAATAATTGGTTTTGAAGGGAGAATTTTTGTTATGCAATTACAAATTCTTCTCCTCAATAGCACGGATTTCAAGTTTCCAGGACATTGTGAATGCCTCGTCGAATGTGTGGAAATGGGGGGACGGGGTCTTGTTCGTTCTTTGCTGGTTACACGAGATTTCTATAACCAAACAGCAGTTGATGACCATAGTTTAGCCGAAGCCCATCTTCGGAGCGAAACCCTCTTTAGGTTTGGTCCATGAATGTATATACAATGTTCTATGACTGTTTCCTTTCATTTTTCTGTATTGGGTTCTTCTTTTACAGTAACTTGGTAGTCATGTAGTAAGCTATTATTATTGCAGATTCCGCATCCAATTAGATTCATGAAGACCTCAAGGATTCATTCTATTTATCCCACATAGACTTCCTCCATCAATCAATATATCAAACAAAAGCAAAAAGAAAATATAAAAAATCAAGAAAAATAAAACTTTTTCATCATGGACTTTCCTATTTTGGTTTTGGGTATCTTGCAGAAGAGGCATGTTGTCTCACAACAAGGTTACACTAAACAACCACTTCACCTCGCCTTCCTTTCTTTCTTATCTTTTACCTACTCAAGGGATGTGCCGCAAATGTGACATTTCGTGATCATGTAACTTCTTTCACACTTAGAACAATCAATCTTGCATTACCTTTCGGGTTTTAAGTTCATAAACCCATCCTCGGTATGCTTGTTATGGTCCTTACCAACTATGACATATTTTGCCTCTTTTACGGTGCACCTCCTTTCTTACTTATTGATTTTGATACACAGGTCTAGACCTTCGACACTTACATTCTAGGATTTATTCTACTCTCACCTACCTCAACATTCCTCCTCTATTTTCATCAACTCATTTAAAAACATTCAACCATTCCTAAGTAACATAGACTCAACCATGCATAAATGACCTAGACCCCCATGCCTATTCCACCTAGATTTAACCATGCATATTTAACGTGAGCTCAATCATGCCTAAATGACCTAGACTCCATCGTTCCTAAAACTGACTAACCCATTCATCTCTCCTCATCATATTTTTCCCTATCCTATGGGAGAACTACATTGGCCTGAGGCTCCTTTTCACTAGGGCTATGTAGGCAACACTCCAAGGGCATGGGGCCCTTGGAGGTTAGCTTGACCAATTTTACTCCTTTTAACTTTACTTTTTCCCCTAATTTTCCCCCCTTTACATTCACATTCTAACCTAGTTAGTTTCCATTTACACAATAACTTGGAGATTAATATATCACAAAAACATACATCGTTTCCTCATACCTACCATTTTATAACATCAATTACATCATATCATACCTGAATCATTTAACATTTCCATGATATCAATTACTTGGAAATTTAAACAAAACATACATACAACACATCATTTCCATAAAACCAGTAACTTGGAAATTTTCAACTCAACCATGCCTACACCTAGACTCCACCATGCCTACACCTAGAATCTACCACGCCTACACCTAGACTTCAACCATGCCTAAATGACCTAGACTCAACCATGCCTAACTCACCTACACCTAGACTCCACCATGCCTATACCTGACTCAACCATGCCTACACATAACTCAGCCATGCCTAAACGACCTAGACTTAACCTGCCTAACTCATCTAGTTTCCATAATAAACATAACAATCAGAAATAAAACAAGTACATCATCAGTCCAATATCATCATCAACTATATAAAAGGGAGTGTTTATGTATCAATACATTTATACACAAGGATAAATAATCAATGTATCTCAATACTCTCAAATACAATCTTGTCAAAATATTCGGCACGCAGGCTGGTATATATTATCATGTGTGTGTATATATAAAATATATATCAAAATAGCCCAACCAATCTGAGGCCCTCATATCTACTCTCAAATGTACCACATCTCATAAGTCTCATCCCCACCGAAGGGCCCTCATCTACGCTCTCACATGTATCCTCCTCTCACCTTGTTGCATGCCCGCTCATAATTTCTCCAACCTCTAGGGGTCTTTGTCTGCCCACCATCTCCTCCTCCTTGCCCTCATCTGGGCCCGACCTATGAGAGCTGGTAACCTCACCCTGAATCCTGTCTTTGGGGCTGATGACCCCATGTGCTACCTGAGACTATGAGTTCTGGGACCTGGTCCTCTCACTTGGCTTCTTGTTGGGCCCTGTGCTCAGCATATGACAGGACATCAATACCGGTTGCAGTCAACTAATCTTGATAATAATGAGCCTCGTTCAGGGCATCCCTGAACCTAACCATGGATATAGTCTGGGGTGGCACCATCACCCTAGCTCCTAACCTGTGAACCTTGCCCTAACAATAGTGGCCCTTCTCCTCCTACCTGTACCAAGGGACCCTATCCTGGTGTCGGTGCCTATAAAATTGGACCCTGTCCCAGTGTCTTGTTCTGGTGCCTATGCTAGTACCTGTGTAGCTACCTATGTGCCTGTAATGTTGTAACTTGTGTCTGAGCGATAGTTGTTAGTTGTCCCTATAAACCTATGACATGTGCCTGTAAAGTGGCTACATGTGCTCCATCCCCTGTAAGTAACCTATGCAAGAGCCTTTGCATGTGCATGTGCTAGCTGACCCTATAAAGTAGTAACATGCCTTGTCAAGGTGGCCACCTAGGCACTTGTGATGTTGTCAACTGTACACCTAGAGCAGTCACGTATCCATGTAAGGTGCATCTCTTTGTACCATCACCGTCACTAAATCCAGCTGACCTAGTCTATGGCGGTGTTGCCTATAACTATGTGTTACCCACCACTATCTATGTGCTATAGTGGTCCCTACATCATCCAGTATGATCTATCAACCGACACCTCCTCCTACCCTGTTGGGTCTGTTCGGATGGGGTGGAGACAATGGTCTCTCCACATCATCTCTACGGTACTGCGGGAATGGTGGTTACACATCCTGTTGTAGTCTCTTAACTGACATCAGACTCTGTCAACCAGAATCATCTCATGCTCATCAGCACGCCTACCCTGTATCCACCTCAGTAGTTTTAACCCTTATAACTCTTGGGACATCCCTCTAAATGCAGGAAAACCACCATAGGGTCGTCCACACCTATGTCCATGCAATACAAACCCTCTAGCTTTTCATCTGTAGTACACCACATCGTGTGGTACCTCCTCCACTCGTGGATGTCCACCTACTAACACCCATCTCTTGTATCCATCCCTCTGTCCACTATGGTGTCAATCTGCTACTAGTAGTCCCCATGGCCACACAATCACTATGTGCTCATATGCCCATTAGTGTAGCAGGAACGTACAACAGATGTTGTATCGCCGCATCCTCTGGTATGCCCACATCTCCCTGTATAGTCACACCAAATATGCAGGTGCCCATGCAAAACATACTCTATCCTTAAGCATATCCCGTAAGACTCCAATCAAACCCCGAGGAAATTGGCCACCCTCTGAATCTGGGAAGTGCATAGCACCCCACTACTACCATCATCAACATTACCAACCATGTCTCTCATGCGGGTGTGCAATGCATACATCACTCCATACACGAGATTGACACTGTGCTCCAGTCAGGTCGCTCGCCATCTCTCTAAATACTGTAATCATCACCTTAAAAGCCTCATCTGTTGACACTGAATAAATAGAGCTCCCCAATTAATTGGTAACCGCATAATCTGGTATACATCCTCCAGTGTGATCATCATCTCGCCGGTGGGTAGATGGAATGTGTTGGTCATTACATCCCATCTATTGATGAGAGTGACCATAAGACTGTGATCTCATCGGATCTACCTATACCACCTAATCCCAACCAATCCCACCTATTGCATGCGGGTCCACTCATCCTTTGTGACGTTGGGTCACATCTCCTCAAATAATGGTGGGACCCTGTCCCGCATCATTAACTGATGTCGTGCCTGCATCCATACAATTCACCAATTTCAAATACTTACCTATATTATTTCTTTCTTCCCATCCCACATCTACACTTACCTACCTACCTCCTTTCCTACCTATTTCACTAACCTCTCATACCTTCTATCTCACCTGGCCAAGTACCATTATTATATTTGATCACTATTCTTCCTGCACTCTTTGACCTAATTTTTCCCTAACCACCCACTTATCCTTACCTAATTAAACATATTACCTACTACCCACTTTCTACCTTTACCTACCTCTATTCTATCTAGTGCTAACCCCATTATCTCACTTCTCATTTCTACCCTCTCATTTTTAGCCTATATAGGCCTTCTAAATCTTATCTATTAGGCCTTGGTCACTTTTCACAGTGACTGACATCGGTCACCTTGACCGGTACTAGTCACCTATCTCACCCACTGACACCGGTATGCCAAACCGATGTCGGCCTCTTCTTGACCAACGTCGGTCTCTAGTTCGTCCCTAAGGCTGAACTCCCACATCCTCAAATTCCAAAAAAATGAAAAAACAACCTATTTACTACCTCAAACCCACCTTATCCCCACCCCAATTCATTTTTCCACCTAATTAAGCTACATTCCACCCTTCCCCCACCCAAAAACATTCATTTTAACCAAATTTCAAACTTTCAATTTTAACCCCATTTCTTCATTTTAACTTCAAAATTTAATCACAAACCACTACCAAGCATCAATTCCTACCTCAACATGTTGCCTCCTCCTCATTGGAACCTCTGGTCTCTAAATTGGTGGTCCTCTAGCACCTCCTCCTTCTGTAGCCATGCCTCAAATCAAGCTCTTAGTCCTCTGACCAATCAAATCACTCTGAATGATCTCGTGGACCCGTCCACCTAGCTCCTCCAGCCACTCAGATACCTCCAACTCATCCTGGTATAGAGCCTCATCCTTTTCTCCATGAAAAAACATTAAAAACTCTTCTCTCTGTCATTTTCTATAAATGGAAAAGTTAAAATGAATCTGTAACATACGGATTTTTACTTTTTACCCTACCCCTGACTTGACTGACGTCGGTTTAGCTTGACTGGTATCGGTCATGTGCCCTAGTGTACCACAATCGGTTTCTCTTGACCGGCATCGATTTACCATAACCGGTATCAGTTATCCTATTTGAGTCCCTTACACTATTTATCACCACATTTGATTTCCTGAAACCCTTTTCACCTTACCCAAGTTTACACCCAGCCTTACCACTCAACCTAATTGCCTTATAACCTACAACCAACCACCCTATCAGTTGGGGCATGTTTTTGCCTCTACCTGTGGCCTTACCTACGGCCTTTCCAAAATCACCCAACCCAACCTCACCCATTTTTTTGACACTTTAATTCACTTACTCGCTATACCTTGTGATGACGTTACTCATGTTGTTCAACCTAATGACCTTACCTTTCCTAATTTCATGTTGTTTATCCTGACCAAACCTTTGGTGCTCTGGAACACACCTACTACCCGTTCCTGCACCTTTCCTAGTTGTGTTTCATGACCATATCCTATACCTTGGATACCTGAACCACATCAACCTTGTTTGGATAAATTTATCGACCTTTGATGAAGTAGAGTTTACAAGCTCTTCAACCTAGTACCTTATCACATTCTATATGTGTGTGTGCATTTGAATGCCACTACCTATTACCCAAACCGATATCACCATTACCAACACCTCACCTATACCTCATTTTTTATCACTTACCTATTTATCAAACTACTCACTGATTTCATTTAGAACCTCATCAGTTCTTGGTTTGAGGGGGATCACCTCCACCCATACTTGGGGAAACCTAACCTTCACTCATACCTGGGGCAATGACCTCTTATTTTTGTCAGCGTCGCTTATCAATACAAGCTACCTAGACAAAAAGGGGAAAATGTAGACACCAAATTTGGGTCACACTCCCCTTGGTCCCCTTCAATCAATTAACATAACACATTTACCTAGCCACGATCCCTAGCCCCACATTGATATTAATTTAACTACTTACAAATTGAATTAATATTCATCCTCACATTATTAATTAATTTAATTTTAATTAATTTAATAACCCTCACACATCCACCTCATCAGGACACCTCACCCTGGACCCATTCCAGGGGCATTTAACTCACAGTTACCAAGTCAGCACTCTCAGCATTGAGTCATCACTCCCAGTGTTGAGTCACCACTTGACCTAACTAACTAAGACTTCTTCCTAAACCTAATTGGACTTCTTCTATGATCTTCCTATCTTTTCTAACGAGAACTCCACTTTCCTAAGCAGACTCAACTTGGAAAGTGCATGCCAAATCTGGGAAGATCTACCTATTTTTAGTAAAAAGGACTATTTCACCCTAACCGACGCCAGTTTATCCTCGGCCAATGTCGATCACCTAACTGCCATCGGTTCCTTTATATACAATTTTACAACTCTTTACCTGGGTTGGTCATTCAGTTATTGGATTTCTATTACAATCAAGCTCGAATCTTCAAGCCTTCCTACATTCAGATGATGAACACTCACAACCACAGTACAAGACCAACATTCGGTTCTCCTTCCAAAGCATTGGAATATTCATGGGAGCACATAGGTTGCATTGTCGCGACACTAGACCCAACCATCACCTTCTCCTGATCAACCACCAACCATCTCCATTCACAGGATCTGCAAAACATGCAAGTAGTACTGTGATTTTAATCATTTGTGCTTATTCCATTGTAGATCTCTTACTTCTTTCAGTATTTCCATTTCTTTTGTTACCTGTATATCACCTTCTTCCCACCAACCCACTATTCAACCATCCCAAGCCTTTTCACCTTTCTTAACCTCCTTCTTCATCATTCTTGAGTCTTCTTAGCCATATTACAACCCAAACCACACTACCCTCACTCTTTGTGCAATCACAGAGAGCCTAAAAAGTCTATTTTTAATAGTTTACTACATATTGCCCCTACCGACATCGGTTCCCTGACCACCATCGGTTTCATCCCCATACTGGCATCGGTCACTCAACCAATACCGGTCTCTATGTTATTTTATATTCTCAAACCAGCAAGCTTCCATTCATCCAAAACCAACCCAGACCTCAACCAATCAGCCCCAAACCCTTATCAGACCTCTGACAGACCTTCCTGACCTGAACAAACCTTGGTTCTAATTAGATTTAGTGTTACATTTCATATTTAGCATTGAATCTAGTGTATTGTGTGTATGAGAAGCCTAAATCATTACATTACAATAGGACCTATTTATTTCAATTTCATATTTAAATTAAATTATTATTAAATAGTGGATTGACAGCCTCTCTAGGAAGCACCACGCTTCCTGGATCTACTAGGCAGTCCAATTCCATATGCTATTTAATACTCTTTTGTGTTCTTGCTTTGCATATATAGGCAGTCCTTCCCAAATAAAAAGGAGTTCTCTACGATCAATTTTGACAACATCAACAATGTGCACATTCTACTATCTACATTCACTTCACATGTATTCCTCCTTAACCATTTACCTTCTATCTATTTTATTATAGAAAGCCTAAAAATTTGGTGAAACAACATCCTGAAGCTAAACCAATCAAGAAAAAACTAAGGAAGATGCATCTAAAAATCATCTTGTTAGTCAAATAAGAACTACATAAGCTTTAGGATGCAAACTTCATCCTCACTATTGACTACTTAGACTAGATATTTAACATTGTACATGTTAGTAATCCTGATGGCTATATTCATATTTACACTAACTTTAGGGATATTAACAAATAATGTCCAACAGATGATTTTCCCCTTCTAAACATCAACATGATCATGGAATACATTATTGGAAATGATATTTTACCACTCATGGATGGATTTTCTAGATATAATCATACCATAATCACACATGAGGATCAACATAACACCACATTTATCAACTCATGGGGAACATTCTATTATCAAGTAATGTCATATGGACTCAAAAAACACATGATCCACTTATCAAAGATCAATGACAGTGATATTCCATGACATTATGCATGACATCGTTTAATATTATTTTGATGAAATATTAGGAAAATATAATACACAAGTTGATCATCTTTTAGTACTAATAAGGATCTTTGACAGGTTAAGAAAGCATAAAGTCTACCTTAATCCAAATAGGTGTGTTTTCCGGGTCACCACAGGTAAATTATCAGGTTTCATTGTATATCTATGAGGTATTAAAGTCAATCCAGCCAAATTCTAAGCTATTACTTAAATCTCTCCTCGAAATATCTAGCAATTCCAATGTCTAAAAGATAAAATGCAAGTTATCTATCAGTTTATCTCTTGACTAGCTAATAAGTGCCATTTTTTCACTCATTTACTTAAAAAGGGACAACATTTCACTGTAATTAGGATTTTTAATAAGCCTTTGAAGCTCTAAAGAAGTATCTCCTCCATCTATTCGTGGTGGTTTTTGATTTTTTTAATATAGTGAGAAACACCAAAAAACTCAAAAGACAACATGGTTTAACAATACCTACATCAACAATACAATATCATGATGAATGGATGTTAAAGATGCAAGAGACTCCTTCTAGTGGATGAGAGAACCTGCATACACATATAGCTAAACAATATAGATATTAGACAGATATTTGGTGATTCTCTCAGTAAATTCCAATCCCAAAAACCAATGGGATTCCTCGAAGGGTGTCAACTCATTTTGCAATTAAGTGATAATGATGATAAAATTATATTTGACAATACAATGAATGATTATAATTCCAAGGGGATAGAGATATCTTGTTATGCGTGATAGTCGGACCAAGCGAGGGCTACAGCAATCTTGAACTCTTGGAAGTATTGGAACCAGAACTATTCTGCAACGTCATGTTCTTCTTGTATGATTTTCTGTTGGTCTTTTATGCCTTCAATTTTTGGTGTCAAGGCGATGGTGCAAAAGCTAAGTTCATGTGTGATATCAAATTATTCCCAAACAAAGGGTTGTTATACAATCAAGAGGTCATAAATGATGGTTATGGGATATGATTCACCTGAAACTGTCCTCTATAGAGAGATACATCTTGAAAACAGACTGATAAGAAATAAATGGACTAATAAAATGATTGAAAGTATGTGGATGTAATTAAAATGATAAAATGATAAAAATTGTTGGAGATACAAGTAGAATCGTTGGCTATTCAGATAGAATCACCAGTGATTATTGTTAAAAGATGAATTTTTTAATAGAATGCAAATTTAATGTAGAATGATTAAGAAAAAGGTTAAGTTTGAATAATATATGATGTTTAAAGGACTTGATAATGGAAATGATAGAATATAATTACCTTTGACTATGTAAAAAAGTCTACAGAGCTAAGGAATCCTTACAAATATTTGTGAATGCTCCAAAGGCTGAATTGATGTGATGAAATTGTCAAGATTCTCGTAGTGGTGGTGTTTTGGTCTTGAACGTAATAGAGCTTTGCTAAGGATGAGTCAAGATCCATTTCAAAGAGGTTTTTTGATCTATTTATAATTGCTAGTGATTTTGTTAGAATCATTGGCAATCCGAGAAAAGTGGAGAAACCTGATTACAAGTGGTTTCAACCACTTCCAAATAGGTTTTTCTGGTTTCTAGGAAATAGGTGTTTACACCATCTACCAGCATTTTTTCTACCTACAGTTTGAGAACCATCAATCTTATATATCTATATATATATATATATATATATATATATATATATATATATATATATATATATCATAAACTTAATACACATTAAGATATTTTATGGTGTAACATGATGAGAAAGAGAAAGAATGAGTTATCTATTATATCTCATTCACACCTTGGTATCCTATTAATTCAACTATACTTCAATTAAACGAGCATATTTGGATGTGATGTTCACTTACAAAAAATTATAGCATTACATATTAAATGACAAGACCAAAGTAATAGCCAATGTTGATCCACTCAAGCTTATCTTATCCTAAAAACCTATAGTAGGTAGAATGGAATAACGTATCATGTTTTTTAGTGAATTTTATATTGAATATGTTAATCAAAAATATAGCAAAGGACATGTGCTCATAGATTAGTTAGTAGAGGCTCCCATTTCAAAAAACTAACCATTAACCATTGTTTTCCAAGATGAATCAATCATGAATATTAATATGGAAGCTTTATTTTGACTAATCTTTCACTCATAATGGCCTAAGGGTAGGAATCATTTTCATCATTCTGTAAGGAGAATTGATCCATAAATATTTTTTATTGGCTTCCCTTGCACCAATAACATCGTTGAGTATGAATCTCTCATATCTGGTCTCTAAATTTCCATTACATGGAATATTTGGTATCTCCAAGTCTACAGTGATTCTCAATTGGTCATAAAGCAAGTTAACAATGAATATCAAATTATGGATCATAATTTTATCCTTTATAAATGAATGGTTGATAGCTTTAAGCCATACTTTCAAGACATCCAATTTGAACAGGTTCCATGTAAAAGTAAAAAATTAGTAAATGTTATGACCACTATTAGATCCTTGCTTATGATGCCTCATGAAACATAGCAGTGTCAGTTCTTGTTTAAAAGAATCATGGTCCCTACCTATGATGTCCTAGAAAAAATAGATGGTATGTGAAATTGTTGGACCCAATTCACCTTAGTACTAAGGTATATATAACTATATCCATGAAAATACCTTACCACCTAATTTAACTCACTCCCAACATAAATCCTTCATCCAAAAATCATCTCATTTCACCATCATAGGTGGTATACTATATCGTATATGTTTCTCTTCTAGTTTAATCGCCTTACCAACTATGACATGTGAATACACTTAGAAATATAATGTACCAAGAGTAAGAACATTACCTCATGTTGGCCTATCCACAAATAAAAAAATCTCAGCACACTCATGTGAGGCACAATTCTAGTCTCCATCATGTTTGGCATCGATATGAAGTGTTCACATAACAAAAGAATAAAACCAAGAACATTAGAATGTAAATATTAAACATTAACAGCACATAAATACTTATTCGCAAAAATGACATGGTAACTCCAAAGACTATTTTGAAAGTTCATGGTCACAAGAGGATTGTTCCTCTCCACCAAGGTGTCATTTACCTCATCAATCAGTGCATTTCAAATGTAGTGGCCATTGACCCCTTCCCTGTTGTGATATCTCCCCTTCCCAAGTAAACCCACATTCACTCTAAAACCCCATGTACCATGATGTTGTCTTGGAACCACCCTCTAAAAGGATCTTGCATAGCAGTAGGAAAGGTAAGGAAATTATGGGTACTAGCCAAAAGGACAAAGAAATATTAGTGGAAGACATCCCTCTCACAATTCGTCCTACCATGGAAGATGACCCTATTTTGGAAAAGAAATTCAACTTGCAAGCTGAGATTTTGAAAACCCTTTTGGACAATGTGGAATTTCTACTAAAATATGTTGTTAAGGAACAAGCACAAGATTCCATCACTGGCCTCAAAGAGGAAATTTCCACCATGGATTCCAAGATGAAAGCTCTAGAGGAAAAAAATAGCAATTATGTGGCCATGTATAGTGCCACTCTAGACCTCATGCAAGTACACATTCTCCATATTTATGAATCCAGCGGCATATTGGCCTCAGCATGGAAAAAATAGGAGGATTACTAAAAATTTTAAAGCCACAAACTTGGACCCCACTATTTTCATTTCCCTACAGCTCTATCAAGCTCTCAGGGTTGCTCTTAAAGTTTTCAATAAATCAGTTGGTAAGTGTTGTTGTCTCTTTATTTTTGATGCAATTGTCTTGGTGTTGTTTTTCAGCTATTGTTTTGTTGTTTTTGGTTCGTATTTGGGCTCTTTGTTTGCATATGGCCCCTGCCTTTGTTTTTTCTTATTTCTTTCCTTTTGGTTGGGGTGTGGCCCCCATGGATCAAAAAACCACACTGCTTTACTCTGTTTATCTTGGCTAATGAGCCTCCATTGTAACTCTAGGTAAGGTCCCTCCAAAACCTTTTACCAATAATAAAAAAATTCCAAATGATATTTCCCTTTATTTGTGTTAAAATAACCATAACTCTAACATTTATCTAATACAAACTCTCTCTTTCTCTCTATTTATCTCTTTATCTTTGTATATTTATCTCAATGTGTTTACAATTATCCCTCGAGGGGGTATATATACTAACAGGGAATTTCCCTTTATTAGTTGAACAAGATATATAATTAGCCAATGAGTTATATAAATATCAGTTAACTATTACATTGAGATGGCATGTATGGCACATTTCACTTTATATTCTAATTTATATTTTTCATGGAAGCCTTATATGTTCTCCATGGGAGTCTTGTTGGTTTGAAAATTTTATATTTATCATCCTTGGGGAAGTCAAACTGATACTTAACTGTATATTTCCTACCTCTCTTGCTCAATGCTTACATTTCTTATCAGGAACATACTCTAATTTTTAATAAAATCTAATTGACTCCCAGATACCTTTACATTATTCATCTTATCCTTCATGTTGCTTCCTAAACTTTGAATGTTCTTTTCAGATGTCTTACATACCCACCTATTTTTCCTTATCTTATATTCTTTCATGTGTAGACTTATCTTTACGCTCTATCATAGGCATACACGGAATCATTTCCAGTATTCAAAATGTTGCACTCACAAAAAATATGTCCAAAGGAATTTTCCAAAATTATATATGTAATGTTTTATACAAATTTTAGGATAAACATCACCCCACACTAAAAAAATTTCCCACTCTCGACCCCTTCAAAAAATATTTGAACCTCTTTCCTAAATAGATATTCATGTAGCTTCCATTTATCTATGGATTTCTGAAGGATATGACCCATTTATTATATGCAAATGATGAGTTATTTCAAATCCTTGACCGAATTTTGGGGATATTACACCTTAACTTGGAATTTTTATAGTGTTTTCCCTACTTCTATATTTGTAGCATCAAGCATGTTTTCCTCTTTTGAAGTTAGTTTCCTCAATTATCCCAAGAGCTACATGATCTTTTATTTCTTGGTGTTGATCTCTTCCTCCTCCATATTTTCAATATCTAAGATAAATTTATCCATGGTATCCTTATTAGATTCAATGGTATAAACCCACATTCCATTTGAATTCTATTTTTTACTTCTAAAAGTACACGTGCATCAATTATCTTGGATTACTTGAAAAATCCTTTAACTACTTTTTTTGAAAATGTGGTCCTTTCTATGATCTTTTTATTCAAGTCCACAAGTCTTCAATTTTTCAGTATAGAGAGATCTTGATTTTTCTTGCTCTACCTTGATCTATTGTGTATGTATATTTCCCTCTTATTCTCTTTTCTTAAGGAGTATAATGACTAATAATTATAATTTTTTTAAACCTCCGCCTTGTTCCAATGGTCCTTTGGAAATCATGGTCTTATTAGTGAGGAACCACTTACATAAGTTTCATGCTTTTAAACTATCATGTGTTTATTTCTCTAACAAATTTGTATGTTCATTGGGAATTTCAGCTAATTTTTCTTGTTTTCCTAGAGTTTTTCTTCCAACTCCTTAACCCTTACTATTTGAACCTAACTATTTGCATTTTTCATGAGGTTCTGTTCCACTACCTCATCTATCATATTTAAGAGCGCATCCCTAGACTTATTTTCTAACATTTGGAAAGTGTCTATGAGGGGAACTCCCAATCCTTCCATGACTTCATTAAGAAATTTCTCTAGGCTTGATATGGGTATCTGAAAATTTTTCTCATTGTTATATGTATCCAAAGTGAAGGAGAAATATTTCATGGTTTTATTGGTAACAACTATATCTTCTATATAGTTCCAAAATAACACTTCTTCCTACCTTTTTCCCCTTTGAAATATTGAGTGTAAGGGTTTTAATAATTAATTTTCATCCAAATCCATATTTTCCTTTGTGTCTCCTTATTTTTCCTCTTTTACTCCCTTTCCTTTTTCGACACAACATTATCGAGCTTCAGCATCTTCAGTTTTACATGTGCATGTATCCTCTAGGTTTCCTTCTTCATCTTCTCCATCTTTTGTTTCCTCCTCTTCATCCTTTTATTTTCTTCTTTATTCTTTTTCTCCTAGTGCAGAATAAATAAGACAACACAGAGAGACAATATTTAACGTGGTTCACCCAATTTGGGCTACGTCCACCAAGAATCACTTGCTCAGATTTTATTACAAGCCTTCACTCTCTCAATACAATACCCAGATCCGTTTGGAGCTATGCTCAACAAACTCTACAGAATTCAAACCCGAATTCAAAACACATCTGTAATACATATGCTTATGCATCTATCATATGCATAAGACCATATAAATAGACAACTGCTTAAGCAGTTTGATACAAAACCGTGGGTATCAAAACCAAGGGAAAAAACCGTGGGTATCAAAACAATGGGAAAAAGACCGAAAAAAACCATGGGCCCAAAAACAGCCCATAACGGTTACCCATTACCCATGGGTTAATGAACCACCCATGAAAATTTGCTTCGGGGGCTTCGCCCCCGAACCCCCTTTCATCGGGGGGGCTTCAACCCCCCGAACCCCCCTGACCCGCTCACCGGCGAGCGGGACCGCCGTAAAAATACCCGAGTGTAACACATGGAAGGTGTACCATACTCTAACATGAAAATAGGCTCCACAAACATAACAATCTCCCACTTGGAGACTAGTTTCCACTGAGCAAGCTTCTCAACCCTTCACTGTCATCCGCGAAGGCCAACCAAAGCTGAACATAGCTTTAGTTTATCCCTTGTGACCACCTTGGTCATCATGTCTGCAGGATTCTGACTGGTATGAATCTTCTCCAACTTCAACTTATCTTCCTCCAAAGCTGTCCTGATGAAGTGATATCTCAACTGTATATGCTTCGTCCTGGAGTGGAAAGCAGAGTTCTTAGCTAGGTGTATAGCACTCTGACTATCACTATATAGCTTACATTCCTCCTGCTTATGCCCCAACTCCTCAAGCAATTGCTGTAGCCAAATCATCTCTTTGCTTGCCTCTGTGGCAGCAACATACTCAGCCTCTGTGGTTGACAAAGCCACCAGCTTCTGTAGTCGTGAAATCCAGCTCACTGCTGTCCCACCTACAGTGTAAATATAACCTGTTGTGCTTCTCCTACTGTCTACATCTCCAGCCATGTCTGAATCTACATAACCACGTAAAGTGGTGTCTGATCCACTGTAGCACAGAACTGTCCCCATGGTTCCTCTCAAATACCGAAGGATCCACTTTACTGCTTGCCAATGCTCTTTACCTGGATCACTCATAAATCTACTCACAGCTCCCACTGCATGGGCAATATCAGGCCTAGTGCACACCATAGCATACATCAAACTGCCAACTGCTGATGAGTAAGGTACCTTTGACATATGGTTTCTTTCCTGCTCTGTCTTGGGACACTGCTCCTTTGATAACTTGAAATGGCCTGCCAAAGGAGTCCCAACTGGTTTAGCATCCTGCATGTTAAACCTGTCTAATACCTTCTTAATGTACTCTTCCTGAGATAAAGTCAACTTCCATTCCTTCCTATCCCGAGTTATCCTCATACCAAGGATTTGTCTGGCTGCCCCCAAATCCTTCATATCAAAGGATTCACTTAGTTGTTTCTTGAGTACTTTTATTTCCTGCATGTTTTTACCTGCAACCAACATGTCATCAACATACAAACACAGGATAATATAACTTCCATCCTCAAATTTCTTTGTATACACGCAATGGTCAGAATGACATCTAATATAACCTTGCTCCATCATGAAGCTATCAAACTTCTTATACCATTGACGTGGAGCTTGTTTCAAGCCATACAAGCTCTTCTTCAGTTTACACACCATCTCCTCTTTACCTTTGACCTCATAGCCCTCTGGTTGCTGCATATATAGCTCCTCCTCCAAATCACCATGGAGAAATGCAGTCTTTACATCTAACTGTTCTAAGTGCAAGTCTTCTGCTGCCACTATTCCAAGAACAGTTCTAATAGAAGTCATTTTTACTACAGGAGAAAAAATCTCATCAAAATCTATACCTTGTTTCTGTGCAAACCCCTTGACCACCAACCGGGCCTTATATCTTTTCTTTCCTCCTTCTTCATCTTTAACTCTGTACACCCACTTGTTCTGCAATGCTCTTTTGCCTTCCGGTAGCTTCACCAAATCCCAAGTTTGGTTCTCCATAAGAGACTTATGCTCCTCATCCATGGCTTGCTCCCACTTCTTACTGGCATCTACCTGCATTGCTTCATCAAAGCTCTCTGGCTCTCCACTATCAGTGAGTAATAAATAATAAAGAGAAGGAGAAAACCGTTCAGGTTCTTTTCTTACCCTAGAAGACCTCCTCACTGTAGGAGTTTGGGGTTCCTGTTGAATAGGTTCCTGAACTGATTCATGGGTCACTTTCCCATCCGGAAGATCCTCTACCACTGCATATTCTTTCTTGGATTCTTCCTTGTTTTCCTGCAACTGTTGCTTATACATGACTTTCTCATTAAAGACCACATCCCTAGACCGAATGATTTTCTTGTCCTTAATACTCCAACATTTAAACCCAAAGTCATCACCACCATAACCAATGAAAGTACATTTTTCTGATTTAGCCTCTAGCTTGGTCCTATCATCCTTGTCTATATGAACAAACACTTCACATCCAAAGACTCTAAGAAATGAATAATCAACTTTCTTACCGTACCATGCCTCCTCAGGTATGCCTCCATCCAAGGCACTTGAGGGTCCTCTGTTTATCAAGTACACAGCTGTGCTCACCGCTTCTGCCCAAAAAGAAAGAGGCAGTCCTGCATGTAATCTCATGCTCCTAGCACGTTCCATTATAGTTCTGTTCATCCTTTCTGATACCCCATTCTGCTGCGGAGTTCCTGGAACCGTCTTTTGCCTGCGAATTCCATTCTTAGAACAGTAATCATTAAATTCATTGCTGCAATACTCCCCTCCATTATCTGACCTGAGACATTTTAGCTTAAGACCTGTTTCATTCTCTACCAAGGCTTTCCATTTAACAAAAGTGTCAAATACATCAGATTTGTGTCTAATACAATAAACCCAAACTTTCCTTGTTGCATCATCAATAAAAGTAACATAATAACTTGAACCCCCAAGAGATGATACCTGAGCCGGCCCCCACACATCAGAATGTACCAGCTCTAACTTACTCTCTTTCTTCGTAGGTCCAACCTTGAGAAACCTTACTCGCTTCTGTTTCCCATATATGCAGTTTTCACAGAAATCCAAACCTGTTTCTGTATATCCAGGCAAATTCTTCTTTATGATGTTCATGCCCTTATGGCTCATATGACCGAGCCTATAGTGCCATAATGTTGTATCTGCATCTGAAGCCACAAGATTACAATCATTAGTACTATCAGTGGTTAAATACAAGGTTCCAACCTTCTTACCTCTTGCCACCACAAGAGCACCCTTGGTAACCTTCCAAGAGTCTGCTGTAAATATCACAGTACAACCATCACTTCCCAACTGCCCTGCCGATATCAAATTTCTCCTTAATGTAGGCACATGTCTGACATCCTTCAATAGCCATGTATTCCCATTCTGCATCTTAACCTGAACAGAACCTTTTCCAACTATGCTGCAAGGCTCATCATCACCAAGAAAAACATGCCCAAAATCCCCTTGAACATAATCAACAAAATAATGCCTATGTGGAGTAGCATGAAAAGAAGCCCCTGAATCTAAAACCCAAGATTCAGTAATATTATGCAAAGAAAGAATCAAAGCATCCTGACATACATTACCCGATGCCACATTTGCCTCCTTGTTTTCTTCCTGTTGTTTCTTCTTATCCCGAAGCTCCCAACAGTCCTTCTTTGCATGCCCAGGCTTTCCACAATTCCAGCATACAATCTTGTTCTTGGATTTTGACCTTGCCCGATCTTTTGATTTTCCACGGTTTCCTCTATTCTTCTGTCTCCCTCTAGTTTCCACTGTCAAAGCATTCCCTGAAGTAGAAGATTCCCCAGAGCTTCTTCTTCGCATTTCCTCGCTTAGAATCACCCCTACAACATCCTCAAACTTCAACTTCGAGTTAGCTGGAACCGAGTTACTTACCGCCATTACCAGGCTGTTCCAACTCTCAGGTAAAGAGCACAGAATTAATAAAGCCCTAACTTCTTCATCAAATTCTATTGTAACCGAAGCTAGCATATTCACAACCGTATTGAAATCATTTAAATGATCTGCTACTGAACTATTCTCAGACATCTTCATATTAAACAACTTTTTCATTAAAAATATCTTATTAGAGGCAGAGGGTTTTTCATACAACTTCCCTAATGCATCCATTAGATCTTTTGTAGTCTTTTCCTTTGAGACATTAAATAATACCGAAGATGCAAGACTCAGCCGGATCGTTCCAAGTGCTTTCCTATCCAACAAATCCCATTCCGCATCTGTCATACTCGAGGGTTTGTTCACCTTCTCAGACAACGGAGTATAAAGATCCTTTTGATAAAGGTAATCTTCCATCTGCATCTTCCAAAGACTGAAATTCTGCCCGTTGAATTTATCAACCCTAGATCTTCCTTCATCTGCCATAGCTCCCACTCAAGCTAAAAACTTTCCCTGCGATTCAACACTTCAGCAAACCAAACCAGGCTCTGATACCAATTGTTAGGAAATAAGAGATAAAATATGCGGAATAATCCCTCACAGAATCGCAACAGTAGAAACTAATATGCAGAAAATATTACAGATCTCAAATAAAAGTGCAGAATAAATAAGACAACACAGAGAGACAATATTTAACGTGGTTCACCCAATTTGGGCTACGTCCACCAAGAATCACTTGCTCAGATTTTATTACAAGCCTTCACTCTCTCAATACAATACCCAGATCCGTTTGGAGCTATGCTCAACAAACTCTACAGAATTCAAACCCGAATTCAAAACACATCTGTAATACATATGCTTATGCATCTATCATATGCATAAGACCATATAAATAGACAACTGCTTAAGCAGTTTGATACAAAACCGTGGGTATCAAAACCAAGGGAAAAAACCGTGGGTATCAAAACAATGGGAAAAAGACCGAAAAAAACCATGGGCCCAAAAACAGCCCATAACGGTTACCCATTACCCATGGGTTAATGAACCACCCATGAAAATTTGCTTCGGGGGCTTCGCCCCCGAACCCCCTTTCCCTTCAACCCCCCGAACCCCCCTGACCCGCTCACCGGCGAGCGGGACCGCCGTAAAAATACCCGAGTGTAACACATGGAAGGTGTACCATACTCTAACTAAGCTACAACTTCCATATTCATGAGACAAGACATTATCCAAAACATTCCACTAATTATAGGAGAGATTCGTCAATGCCTTCAAGATAATCATGAATACTTCCTTGCAGATAATCTCATGTAATTCAGCACCACTCTCAGCGGAACAAGATTGTTTTTGTCAAATAATAGAGGCAAAGTTTCAAACATGATCTAACAACTTAGAACACTGACATTGTTCTTCACTTTAAGTTTTGTTAACACTAAATTGCCTTACTTCATAATGTAATGCCTGAAACTAGCCCTATCGATCCTTGGGAGGCACAAAGGTGGAGGAACCATAACATTGCTTCTAATCCTCATCGTGTTTCAAGGTACTTGCACAAAAGATTCACAATATTCTGTGAGGAAGTCTTGCAAAAATACCTTTGGGGAGAAAAGTATTGGTATAGGTAAGACTTGTCTCTTTCTTCATTTCCCATTGCAAATATATTTACTATACTTACTCCTCTTTTTCTAGGTATGAATGGTAACATAGAAGCTCTGCTCACGTTCACAATTTCCTTTGGCTTCTAGAAGCCCCAAATGTTGACACTATTGATTGGAGAGACATGAATGATGTGGACCATGTTAGGCACTACTTTGACAAATTTGTTTCAGCATGGAACCCCACTCCCAATTCTTGCAAGTTAGACTACATTCATCGGCCCCTCTAGGATGATCCATGTTTATTGAACACATCACAGATATTGGCGTCCTATTAGAAAATAAGAGATAAAATATGCGGAATAATCCCTTACAGAATCGCAACAGTAGAAACTAATATGCAGAAAATATTACAGATCTCAAATAAAAGTGCAGAATAAATAACACAACACAAAGAGATAAGATTTAACGTGGTTCACCCAATTTGGGCTACGTCCACCAAGAATCACTTGCTTAGATTTTATTACAAGCCTCCACTCTCTCAATACAATACCCAGATCCGTTTAGAGCTATGCTCAACAAACTCTACAGAATTCACACCCGAATTCAAAACACATCTGCAATACATTTACTTGTACATATATCATATGCATAAGACCATATAAATAGACAGCTACTTAAGCAGTTTGATACAAAACCGTGGGTATCAAAACTAAGGGCAAAAAACCGTGGGTATCAAAACAATGGGCAAAAGACCGAAAAAACCATGGGCCCCAAAACAGCCCATAACGGTTACCCATTACCCATGGGTTAATAAACCACCCATGAAAATTTGCTTCGGGGGCTTCACCCCTGAACCCCCCTGACCCGCTCACCAGCGAGCGGGACCGCTGTAAAAATACCCGAGTGTAACACATAGAAGGTGTACCACAATCTAACATGAAAATAGGCTCCATAAACATAACAATCTCCCACTTGGAAACTGATTTCCACTGAGCAAGCTTCTCAAACCTTCACTATCATCCACGAAGGCCAACCAAAGCTGAACATAGCTTTAGTTTATCCCTTGTGACCACCTTGGTCATCATGTCTGTAGGATTCTGACTGGTATGAATCTTCTCCAACTTCAACTTATCTTCCTCCAAAGCTGTCCTGATGAAGTGATATCTCAATTGTATATGCTTCGTCCTGGAGTGGAAAGCAGAGTTCTTAGCTAGGTGTATAGCACTCTGACTATCACTATGCAACTTACATTCCTCCTGCTTATGCCCCAAATCCTCAAGCAATTTCTGTAAACAAATCATCTCTTTGCTTGCCTCTGTGGCAGCAACATACTCAGCCTCTATGGTTGACAAAGCCACTAGCTTCTGTAGTCGTGAAATCCAGCTCACTGCTGTCCCACCTACAGTGTAAATATAACCTGTCGTGCTCCTCCTGCTGTCTACATCTCCAGCCATGTCTGAATCTACATAACCACGTAAAGTGGTGTCTGATCCATTGTAGCACAAAACTGTCCCCATGGTCCCTCTCAAATACCGAAGGATCCACTTTACTGCTTGCCAATGCTCTTTACCTGGATCACTCATAAATCTACTCACAGCTCCCACTGCATGGGCAATATCAGGCCTAGTGCACACCATAGCATACATCAAACTGCCAACTGCTGATGAGTAAGGTACCTTGGACATCTAGTTTCTTTCCTGCTCTGTCATGGGACACTGCTCCTTTGATAACTTGAAATGGCCTGCCAAAGGAGTCCCAACCGGTTTAGCATCCTGCATGTTAAACCTATCCAATACCTTCTTAATGTACTCTTCCTGAGATAAAGTCAACTTCCGTTCATTCCTATCCCGAGTTATCCTCATGCCAAGGATTTGTCTAGCTGCCCCCAAATCCTTCATATCAAAGGATTCACTTAGCTGTTTCTTGAGTACTTTTATTTCCTGCATGTTTTTACTTGCAACCAGCATGTCATCAACATACAAACACAGGATAATATAACTTCCATCCTTAAATTTATTTGTATACACACAATGGTCAGAATGACATCTAATATAACCTTGCTCCATCATGAAGCTATCAAACCTCTTATACCATTGACGTGGAGCTTGTTTCAAGCCATACAGGCTCTTCTTCAGTTTACACACCATCTCGTCTTTACCTTTGACTTCATATCCTTCTGGCTACTGAATATATAGCTCCTCCTCTAAATCACCATGGAGAAATGCAGTCTTTACATCTATCTATTCTAAGTGCAAGTCTTCTGCTGCTACTATTCCAAGAACAGTTCTGATAGAACTCATTTTTACTACAGGAGAAAAAATCTCATCAAAATCTATACATATTTTCTGTGCAAACCCCTTGACTACCAACCGGGCCTTGTATTTTTTCTTGCCTCCTTCTTCCTCTTTGATTCTGAACACCCACTTGTTCTGTAATTCTCTTTTTCCTTCGGGTAGCTTTACCAAATCCCATGTCTGGTTCTCCATGAGAGCCTGATGCTCCTCATCCATGGCTTGCTCCCACTTGTTCCTGGCATCTACCTGCATTGCTTCATCAAAGCTCTCTGGCTCTCCACTATCAGTGAGTAATGAATAATAAAGAGAAGGAGAAAAACGTTCAGGTTCACTTCTTACCCTAGAAGACCTCCTCAATATAGGAGTTTAGGGTTCCTGTTGAGTAGGTTCCTAAACTGATTCATGGGTCACTTTCCCATCCAGAAGAACCTCTACCACTACATATTCTTTCTTGGATTCTTCCATGTTTTCCTGCAACTGTTGCTTATACATGACTTTCTCATTAAAGACCACATCCCTAGACCGAATGATTTTCTTGTCTTTAATACTCCAACATTTATATCTAAAGTCATCACCACCATAACCAATGAAAGTACATTTTTCTGATTTAGCCTCTAGCTTGGTCCTATCATCCTTGTCTATATGAACAAACACCTCACATCCAAAGACTGTAAGAAATGAATAATCAACTTTCTTACTGGACCAAGCCTCCTCAGGTATGCCTCCATCCAAGGCACTTGAGGGTCCTCTGTTTATCAAGTACACAGCTGTGCTCAACGCTTCTGCCCAAAAAGAAATAGGCAGTCCTACATGTAACCTCATGCTCCTAGCACGTTCCATTATTGTTTTGTTCATCCTTTCTGATACCCCATTCTGCTGCGGAGTTCCTGGAACCGTCTTTTTCCTGCGGATTCCATTCTTAGAATAGTAATCATCAAATTCATTGCTGCAATAATCCCCTCCATTATCTGACCTGAGACATTTTAGCTTAAGACCTATTTCATTCTCTACTAAGGCTTTCCATTTAACAAAAGTGTCAAATACATCAGATTTATTTCTAATACAATAAACCCAAACTTTCCTTGTTGCATCATCAATAAAAGTGACATAATAACTTGAACCCCCAAGAGATAATACCTGAGCCGGCCCCCACACATCAGAATGCACCAGCTCTAACTTACTCTCTTTCTTTGTAGGTCCAACCTTGAGAAACCTTACTCCCTTCTGTTTCCCATATATGCAGTTCTCACAGAACTCCAAACCTGTTTCTGTATATCCAGGAAAATTATTCTTTATGATGTCCATGCCCTTATGGCTCATATGACCGAGCCTATAGTGCCATAATGTTGTATCTGCATCTGAAGCCACAAGATTACAATCATTAGTACTATCAGTGGTTAAATACAAGGTTCCAACCTTCTTACCTCTTGCCACCACAAGAGCACCCTTGGTAACCTTCCAAGAGTCAGCTGTAAATATCACAGTACAACCATCACTTCCCAATTACCCTGCCGATATCAAATTTCTCCTTAATGTAGGCACATGTCTGACATCCTTCAATAGCCATGTATTCCCATTCTGCATCTTAACCTGAATAGAAACTTTTCCAACTATACTACAAGGCTCATTATCACCAAGAAAAACATGCCCAAAATCCCCTTGAACATAATCAACAAAATAATGCCTATGTGGAGTAGCATGAAAAGAAGCCCCTGAATCTAAAACCCAAGATTCAGTAATATTATGCAAAGAAAGAATCAAAGCATCCTAACATACATTACCCGATGCCACATTTGCCTCCTTATTTTCTTCCTATTGTTTCTTCTTATCCTGAAGCTCCCAACAGTCCTTCTTTGCATGCCCAGGCTTTCCACAATTCCAGCATACAATCTTGTTCTTGGATTTTGACCTTGCCCGATCTTTTGATTTTCCACGGTTTCCTCTATTCTTCTGTCTCCCTCTAGTTTCCATTGTCAAAGCATTCCCTGAAGTAGAAGATTCCCCGAAGCTTTTTCTTCGCATTTCCTCACTTAGAATCACCCCTACAACATCCTCAAACTTCAACTTCGAGTTAGCTGGAACTGAGTTACTTACCGCCATTACCAGGCTATTCCAACTCTTAGGTAAAGAGCACAAAATTAATAAAGCCCTAACTTCTTCATAAAATTCTATTGTAATTGAAGCTAGCATATTCACAACCGTATTGAAATCATTTAAATGATCTGCTATTGAACTATTCTCAGACATCTTCATATTAAACAACTTTTTCATTAAAAATATCCTGTTAGAGGCAGAGGGTTTTTCATACAACTTCCCTAATGCATCCATTAGATCTTTTGTAGTCTTTTCCTTTGAAACATTAAATAATACCGAAGATGCAAGACACAGCCGGATTTTCCCAAGTGCCTTCCTATCCAGCAAATCCCATTCCGCATTTGTCATACTCAAGGGTTTGTTCACCTTCTCAGACAACGGAGTATAAAGATCCTTTTGATAAAGGTAATATTCCATCTGCATCTTCCAAAGACTGAAATTCTGCCCATTAAATTTATCAACCCTAGATCTTCCTTCATCTGTCATAGCTCCCACTCAAGCTAAAAACTTTCCCTGCGATTCAACACTTCATCAAACCAAACTAGGCTCTGATACCAATTGTTAGGAAATAAAAGATAAAATATGCGGAATAATCCCTTACAGAATCGCAACAGTAGAAACTAATAAGCAGAAAATATTACAGATCTCAAATAAAAGTGCAGAATAAATAACACAACATAAAGAGACAAGATTTAACGTGGTTCACCCAATTTGGGCTACGTCCACCAAGAATCACTTGCTCAGATTTTGTTACAAGTCTCCACTCTCTCAATACAATACCCAGATCCGTTTGGAACTATGCTCAACAAACTCTACAGAATTCACACCCGAATTCAAAACACATCTGCAATACATTTACTTGTGCATCTATCATATGCATAAGACCATATAAATAGACAACTACTTAAGCAGTTTGATACAAAACCGTGGGTATCAAAACCAAGGGCAAAAAACCGTGGGTATCAAAACAATGGGAAAAAGACCGAAAAAACCATGGGCCCAAAAACAGCCCATAACAGTTACCCATTACCCATGGGTTAATAAACCACCCATGAAAATTTTCTTCGGTGGTTTCACCCTCTAAACCCCCTTCCATCAGGGGGGCTTCACCCCAGTGACCTACTCACCGGACGAGCGAGACCGTCGTAAAAATACTCGAGTGTAACACATAGAAGGTGTACCACACTCTAACATGAAAACAGGCTCCACAAACATAACAATGCCTTGGGGAGCTATCATGGTATGCACCATTCTTCCTCAAAGGCATCTCTCAAATTCCTAGTCTAGACTTGTATGCATTATTTAAAGTAGTGGGGCCTAAGTACTACTTATATCGATCAATTGATAATTTCTTTAAAATAGGATACATCCATTTAGTCTTCGCACGCCCCTCTAACACACCTATCTCATTGAAAATGAATAGAATAAAGATCACAACCCACATGAATTTTCCTCCATTCATGTGTGTGACCTTTGCATCCTTATCAATACTCTCATAAATATATTGTGCCAAGTTGTAGCATGTTCCTTTTGTCATTTTATAATCAATGTATAATAATTTCTTGTTTATCTTCACCCATATTTCTTTGCCAATAAATGTTGAAGTAAATAGGCACATTAGGACTCTTTTTCCTAGGTCTTCAATGTTTGCAATGGGTATTTTGTGACCCCTCTTTTTATACTTTAAAATATATCTATTTTTCTTGATCTTATTATCATCACACGGGTCTATCCCGAAGTCATCTCCGCCATTTACTAGTCATGTGGCCTCACTAATGAGTGCAGAAATTATTCTCATTTTTTTCTATGAATTAGAAGTAACCTTCATGAATGTTTGATATTAAAAACTATGCCAACTGTATTGGCTTTCTAAAATATGTAAATTCATACAGATGCAAGAATCCAACCCTATCAAGTGTTTTCCTTACATTATCATCAAAAAGTATGCCCCCTCGCTAGTATTCTTATTTTCATTCGATAGATATTATTACAATAGGGTTCCTTCTAATCTAGGTACGTGATGATTGAAATCTATAATCTTTATGGATGTACTTTTTTCCATCTCTCTCCCATGTAATTGAGTCTGGATACAACATTTCTAAGTTTAATGGTGGAAACAATGCATTGGAGTTTTATCCTTTTCCTTCTCCCTTCTATTGAACATCATTGTTCATGTACCCTTTTATTCTTTTTCATAAAGGTGTTCAAGTTCACTCTGGTTTCAGCATCCTCTAGTTCTTCAACTAGCAATATCTCTTGTTCCTCCCCAATATCTCTAATTAAAACACTATCTAACTCTTTTTCTCTCAACATTGATTCTCCCAAGCTACTTGAACTGGAGTCACTCAAAAAACTAGACTGTTGCACATCCCAAATTTCACACACCTCCTTTGTCTAGTTCTCCTTATGTGCCTAGTCTAAAACCCTTGTTGATTTACCGTGGGGCAGTTTAAAGCCCCAAAGTTCCTTGTTCTATTGGGAAGAGCTTTACCTCCACATTAATAGTAATCGAGGCATTTTATATAAGCCTAAAAAAAAATCATCTTTCACTTCTCTTTGTCATAACCTACAATATAACACTCTTTTCTTGTTTCTTCTCATTGTTCCTTGACTTGTAACATCTCGAACTCTTTTCTAATGGTGGAAAAAGAATGAATTTCTTTTGCTCTTAAATATTTGAATTCATTTATGGTTTCACTAGAGCTCTAGTTATTTAAGAAGCAATGTAACCTTTGCAATGATTCCATAGCCTCCTTTACATATTTCTTGCCACAATGTTGAAGTAAATAGGCAACATTTAGGACTCTTTTTTCCTAGGTCTTCAATGTTGCAATGGGTATTTTGTGACCCCTCTTTTTATACTTTAAAATATATCTATTTTTCTTGATCTTATATCATCACACGGGTCTATCCCGAAGTCATCTCCGCCATTTACTAGTCATGTGGCCTCACTAATGAGTGCAGAAAGAAATTATTCTCATTTTTTTCTATGAATTAGAAGTAACCTTCATGAATGTTGATATAAAAACTATGCCAACTGTATTGGCTTTCTAAAATATGTAAATTCATACAGATGCAAGAATCCAACCCTATCAAGTGTTTTCCTTACATTATCATCAAAAAGTATGCCCCCTCGCTAGTATTCTTATTTTCATTCGATAGATATTATTACAATAGGGTTCCTTCTAATCTAGGTACGTGATGATTGAAATCTATAATCTTTATGGATGTACTTTTTTCCATCTCTCTCCCATGTAATTGAGTCTGGATACAACATTTCTAAGTTTAATGGTGGAAACAATGCAGGAGTTTTATCCTTTTCCTTCTCCCTTCTATTGAACATCATTGTTCATGTACCCTTTTATTCTTTTTCATAAAGGTGTTCAAGTTCACTCTGGTTTCAGCATCCTCTAGTTCTTCAACTAGCAATATCTCTTGTTCCTCCCCAATATCTCTAATTAAAACACTATCTAACTCTTTTTCTCTCAACATTGATTCTCCCAAGCTACTTGAACTGGAGTCACTCAAAAAACTAGACTGTTGCACATCCCAAATTTCACACACCTCCTTTTGTCTAGTTCTCCTTATGTGCCTAGTCTAAAACCCTTGTTGATTTACCGTGGGGCAGTTTAAAGCCCCAAAGTTCCTTGTTTCTATTGGGAGAGCTTTACCTCCACATTAATAGTAATCGAGGCATTTTATATAAGCCTAAAAAAAAATCATCTTTCACTTTCTCTTTGTCATAACCTACAATATACACCTCTTTTCTTGTTTCTTCTCATTGTTCCTTGACTTGTAACATCTCGAACTCTTTTCTAATGGTGGAAAGATGAATTTCTTTTGCTCTAAATTATTTTGAATCATTTTATGGTTTCACTTAGAGCTCTAGTTCATTTAAGAATGCAATGTAACCTTTGAAATGATTCCATATCCTCCTTTTATAGCCCTCAAAAATGGTAATTAAGGAAGCATTTACTCATTTTGCATGCATGAACTCTCACTTCTTTACTAACTACAGTAATACCAATTGGTTGTCAATTACTTCTGACTTCTTATTTTTTGTGTTTTTTTCATACTTTGAACTTGACTTGATGACTTCATTACTTTGCATGTGTGTTTCGCAAGTGACGATAGGTAGATTAGGTTCTTGAGCCACATTACATTCCCTGTGTACATTCATTTTCTTACATGTTTCCTTTCCCCGTAGATGTTTTGTAAACACTTTCATCTCCTCCACCATCAACTTCTCATGTACTCTTGTTCATATGTGTCTTTATTTATCATTTCATGTCAAGTTTTTCTCAATTACCAAATCATCGGCGCTTTATAAAAATGTTCCTTACTTTCTCATCTTTTCTTGCATGCAGGGTGTTTTTTCTTCCCTTTCACCAAAAATTTCAAGTTTTCAAGCTCTTGACCTTTTCTAGCACATCCTTCCTACCATGTTTTAATGCACCTTACATTAACTTGATACTCCATCTGATAAAATCTATCGATCCCAAGTTTCTTTGATTTTTGACATGTGGTGACCAATGGTTTCCAGCACATATGATCTTTTTAGTCTCATTGTTACTTTTATCAATATTTCACTGAATGTCAATAACTAATGTGTGGATACCACTTGTGTTATGGAATATGTTGACTTTTCAAGTTTATTTTCAAATTCTCCTAAATGTAGTAGTGCCAAGGATTGACATGGGGAGACAATCAATGTAATTTTAATATCTTTAACTTTGACATAAGCCATGTTATTTTCCCCACAACAAACTTCGCATGCAATCCACTACAAGTATAGTACATAGGAAATTTTGTAGGATTCTTGTATTAACATCATTATAATTATTGAGACCAAAACTCGTGAATAAGAACAATACATTAAACAAATGTGCAAACTAATGTGTACTTATTATAACAAATGTAGATAGGGAAATTATACTGAGAATTGAAATATCAACTAATCTGATGGCATATGCCTTATTTGATTACAAATAGTAGTATCATTGATACTAGGGTTTTATCCTATTTTCATTCAAGTTTCCTAGAAAAAATTATCCACTTAAATCATTCATTTTTCATTCCCCAATGGGAAATATTTCATGAGCTTTATAAGGGCCGAATAAATTTGTTTTCAATTTTGTAAGGTGGCACACAAATTTGGAATCATATATTAATAATTTTCCACCTTTTGAGAAAGTATTATTTTTTCATATGCATGTCATGAAAAGCTTTTTGTTGTGCCTTTTTAACTCCTTGGATCCATCTTGCATGCATTATTTGTTCATCTAGTTTATGTAGTTATGTTAGCCACTCTATAATAGAGGCTTTGTCGTCTAAGTTTGCAATGCATGTTATTCTCCAGGAGAGCACCATGAACTTGATTGGAAACCTATATTATTTTCTAAAGACCGGATGGAAAGGGGTATATTTATTTAATCTTTTATAGGTATTTTTTCATGCCCATAAAATAGTTGAAACTTTTTCATCCCAATATTTTTTTCCAACATTGCAATTCTTTGTTAAGGTGTTACTTATAATTTCATAAAATGCCTCTACCATCCCATAATATTGTTGATGGTATGGAATTGTTTTATGGTGTGTAACCATTAATTCTAGCAAGATTATCCACATTATTTCATTAAGAAAATGGGCTCCCCTATTGTCGATAAGGATTAAAGGACACCCATACATTCTTATGATATTTTCCCAAATGAATATGGTCGTGGTTTCTACTATGAAATATTTTGTAGGGATGGCCTCATCCCATATTCTTAGGTAATCCATAATATTTATGATATAGTATGCACCTATTCTTTACATGGTAGGATTGATTGGACCCACAAAGTTGATGGTCCATTTCTTAAATGGTTCTTGTGAAATAATTGGGTGCAAAGACATTTCATCTCACTTACTTAGTGTTGGTGCTTGATTTGACCCTTTGAGTAAATCATGCTCTCCTCTTGTGTTCTTTGTCTCCTTGATTATTTAAATGTGTTACCTCGTATGATCTATTGGTTCTTGACATATTTCACATATCTCCAAGCTTCGTGTCTAAATAAATGTATGCCATATGTAAGTCTATCATGTATTTTTAACTAATATTTTAAAATTTTACATGTTTTATGAAGTTTTCATATTTTTCAAGTTTCTAAGGTCGTAGATGAGGTCATGATAGTCCTAATGGTGTACTTAAACCTTTGAATAATGGTTTCCTACCTTTAGAAATTTTCCTTTTATAAATTTTCATGTTTAAAATTTTGATTAAATTCAAAATGCAAAAATAACCCCGTCGTCTGATTAGACAGAGTATTCAAGGTATCTCCTTGCATGTGGTCAATTTAAACAAGTATGAAACTTATGAAAAATTGCAATGTGTAAATTAATCTCTCGTGCCCAACAAAGGGAACATTCGTCGGATCTTGTAAGTAATGAGTGGGTGCTCTTTTCATCTTTGCACTTTCCAAATTTCCATATCATGTGAAAATGAAAAATGTGTCTTGAGATCTGAGACCTAACGAAGGACACATAACATTCTATTAATGCATGTAGGGATCGTGCATCTCATGTAGCTTTTCACTTTGCATTTTGATAGTTGCTACAAAAATGCAAAGTGCATCCTAAGGTCCAAGTCGTGATAAAGGGGAGGAGCACTCAATCAAAATTGCATTTTTACAACATTGTAATTCACAGTTTTGCATCTTGTGCTAAAATTTAAGATGTACCCTGAGCTCCAACACCTGACAGGGGGCACATGGAATTCTATTAATACGCTTTAGCACTGGGCATTCCTTATAGTATTCTAGATTACTTTTTTCCATCTATGGAAAAATTTCAAAGATCTTTCTAACCTTTGATCTCTGCCACATCTATACACGTGGACGACCCGTATTTAAACTTGACCTGTAAATAAATGGTTATGATCATGCGAGAGGTAATAAATTTTCTACAATTAATGATCCAAGTATGGGGAGATATATATTAAATAAATCGACTAAGTCCCTCATTCTACTATCAAATTTCAAAGAGATTAAGATCTTATAGAGCCCTAGGAAGTGAGCAAGAGCTATAAATTTCAAGGATGAGTTACAATGGGTGATCCTAAAGGATAATTTGCATCTTTGTGTCCTTTTTCAATCTATGATTGGGATTTTTTGATATATATCTTCTACTTCTTTGTTCTCGTTGTTCCAATGGTTTGGGTATTTTTAGTATGAGTTATTCTTTCCTTCCTACTAGTTATACTCCCATATCCATCAAAGGTTGTGTATTTTACTATAAAATACACCATGAATATCCAATTGGCCAATATCCTTGTTACCTCCAACATAACGAGTAACCTAGATGAGGTAACTAATACCAATTTAGGGAATGTTGATCTTGTTGATTTTGTGCAAAGGCTTCATGCTCCTGATAGAAGTGAGCTAATGACATATATTAATGCAAATGATATTACCTTGGGATCTGATTTCCATCCCTCTATTCAATTCCCAGAATTGGTATGTGCATGTGCTTTGAATTATAACCTAGAAACCATGGAGGTTCTAGATGGTAGTGGTGTCAAGGTTCTATCATCGTCACCAAAGACATTTCAAGAAGTGTTATGGCTGCCTATAAGAAAAGTGGTAGTGGACATAACTATTAAATCATCTGAGATGCTATAGGCCACACACATTGTTACATTATCTAAAATTATGAACATTGGTTACATAAGACTAAGGGTTCCTACACAAGATTTCCCAAGAAATTGATAAGGTCAGACTTCATTAAGGAAGTTGAGGATATAATCACTTTGTTAATCAGAATTGTAGGTCTGAAGTTATACCTATTACTTCCATGAGTGGATGTTTAGCGACATACAAATTATTTTCATTTACAAGGAGAGTATTTTTGGGAAAAATTCATTAGTAAATCGAGTTGTGATCAGCTCATAAAAATGATTGTACAAGTCTAGGAGGGATCTAAACAGAGAAGTGAATTCTTCATGACATCTTATCTTGTGTATAATATAGCATGCCAAAAATATCTCCATGGCATACCAATAATGAGGGAGTTATTAGACTGTCATATTTTATGATGTATATCCTTAGTTGAATAAAAGTGTTGATTTGAAAAAATCCCATGATGCTTTCATTACACCCATCATCTACTTATTTAAGCTAGAATGGGGATAGTACAAGATATCTTCTAGTTCAAGGAAAGTGATCACTGAGTTTAGGTTTTATTTTAAACTATTTATATTCTTTACCTACATTAGAGTGAGTATCTTCCTAGGAATTCTATACATGTTGCCAAGGTACCTAGATGACAAGTGGGCACTCATTGAAGTGTCAAGGTATTTTGTTGAGGTACATAGGCTAATTGTAGGAAAACATAAAACCAATGTCAAGTTCCCAAGTACTATTGGGAGATATACGAGCTCAATTGTTGTTAAAGTAAGACTCAAGGAGGAATAAATGAATATAATGTTGATTCATAAATTCTAATCAAGGCCTAGTTATGATATCAAATGGACAATGCATACATTCCTAAGGAGCTCATATGAGCATGAGCCTCACTATGAATATTACTAGATGAATTGTATAGATGAAGAGGAGGTAAGGATTAGAGACTTCTCTAGGATGACCTTGACATAAATTACTGAATACAAGGTTTTAGTTGTTCCACAAGGCCTTGTGGATGATGATCAAATAGTGAGAACATATTATGTTGATAACAAATTGGCTACACAACTAGTTGAGCCAATCGATTAGAGCAAGACAAAGTCATTATAGCTACATGAGATAAATTTTTATTTCATGAGAAGAACTCTAACATGGGTCATGTAGAAAGGTATAGACTTGTCACTCCAAAACATGGTGGTATTAAAAGAATACAGAGCTTATGGTATTCTCAAGGAGAATCTTCCTCCTTTAAAGGAATGTGTAGCTAGCATGGATCCATTAAAATGTAAGGAACCTCAAGTCTCATCCAAGAGTCCTACTTTTATGATATTAGATGAATGGAATATTGCAACAAGTAAAAAAGGTACCTTAGTGTTTCATCTAATGCAAAAATTAAAAGAAATGTTGATGAAGACCATGAAAGATGCACGCATTACTCAGTAAGTTCCACTTTAGTCTAATCCCCCACATGTATCAAATCCCAAGACATATACTTTATATGGTGAGGGTCATACAAGTGTGCCCCCATCATCTCCTCAAAAAACCCTAAGAAAACAAAATTTAATGAAGGTGTCTCTTCCACATACAAAATCAGGACTTGGCTCAACAATTGAGCCCCATAGAAGAGAAATAAGATGATGAAGAGCTTACATTTGGGAATTTCGTAAGAGGTAAGAGAACTTAAGTTGAATACCATGTAGTAGAATAAATTTCAAGTGAAACTGTTATTGAGAATGTTGCAGTTTCTGAAATACATGTCAAAGAGGAGGAAATACCTGTAGTTGATACTACTCCACCCATAACAACATAAGAAACTCATATTACATTAATTACTCTATGATAAATCAGTTGTGGAGGTTGAGATTGTGATATTGGGGAACAAGAGGCAACACAAACTCATGTTTTTGCTGATTTGCTGCAAGGCCTTGGAAAATAAGGAGTTAATCTTCCTCTACTTGACAGCCAACAAGAAAGTGTCCTAAAAATGTAAATTGATGGGCAATATGAAGGCTCCATATTGTCTCAACAACCTACAGTTGAGGAATTTTTAATAGAATCAATGTTCAATGGAGACACCCTTAATAGACAAAATTATTTGGATAATAAAACACCTTGAATTGAAACAAACCTTTGTAGTCATGAAGAACAAGTCACCCCAAGTGAACCTATCCATAAAGAATTAGAGGTATTTGAAAGGGCATTAGCAGTTCATGAAGTTTCTAAGGAGAAAGAAGAGGAAAAATTGTAATAAAAACATGAAGAACACACTCATGAAGTAACTCCACTTGAATATCCTAAGATCAATGTTGAAGAAGCTAGGCCAACTGATGCATAACATAGCACAATATGACCCTGATCAAGCAAGAGAAAGGTGTGGAAGTTTCATAATTACAAATTCTTATTATTGATACCACCCCTCTATCTCACAAGAAATTGTAGCTACCCCAATCACTTCTCAACAAGCCAAAAACTTAGAGGGAAGGAAACACTCCAAGTATATGGTGGTTGGGAGAATCCCTCCTAAGAAGAGAAAATGTAAAAATTCAACTGGAGGTTGTTATCCTTGAAAGTGTTATTTCATCGAGATAACCAAGGGCCCCTAAAAAGGATAGGATTTTATCGAATACCATTGTAGGTCCTCAAGGGGAAATGTCTATAAATATTGTAACTCCCAAGGGGGATATCTTAAGAAATGAGGCCATCCCTATTGATTACCAAGTTACACAAATCCCCTTGGGAAACCTACCACTGAAGGCTATGAAACATGAAGTCTCAGTTGCTATAGGAGGCCTCTTCCAAAAGTTAGACAAGGAAAAAGAAACTAAGAATGAGATCAAATAGAAATTTGATATCTTGTCCATTTATGTGTAGAAGTGGCTCCAACCTCCCAAGGAAAATTAATAAATTATAGTTGCCATTAATCCTAGTGCATTACAAGATGCAGATGATATGAAAAATAGAGTAGATGCCAAAAAAGAATGGGAGGAGAAATTGGTTGAGAAGGGCAATGAAGTCCTTAAGAAGGTAATTGCATGTTATAAGTAATTTACTGATCATTTGGAGGATGGTGGTGCATTATTGAGAAATATTAGGATGAGGTGGAACATTCAGATGGTATACTTCCCAAGATTGAAACCATCAATGCCATGAATGAAGAAGAATTAGAGAAGGAAGGAATAGTCCCCCTGGATTGGAAGGGAAGGCAATTTGAATATGAAAGATATATAATATTAAGGATAAAAACATTAGGAAATTACATCAACACACTTCAAACTATGAGGGAAAAGCCAGGTGAGTATGTAGATGACATTGAGTCCAAGATAGAGAATATGCTTCCCCTTGAAGGAACTTATGAATCAGGAACTGCAGATACTGATAAATTGATTGAAATACTCAAAAGGAAATATTCCAGGATGATTTTGAGACTCGGAAGGTATTTAATTATTCTTCCCTTCAAGGTTTGTGCACTTAGAAGGCTATATCAATAAATTGGCCAAAAATGTGAAGAAGAAAAAGGTTGTATCTATTGAGTGTATCAACATCTTTTCCAAGCAAGAAACAATCTTCTTGTATCACACAGGGCCATATGAGGATCCTATTTTTAAAATGTTTGAAATTTTTTATGCTTCAGAGATAGAAAAAAATAACAATAAGAAATTAAGTACATTAATCTAGACTCATCCTAAACATATTCTTTATTCCTTATTATTTTATTCTTAGTATTATTCTTTTATGACTCAATATATTTTCAAAAGGAAAATAGGAGGGAGAACCAAACCAAATGATTAAGATAGGTAAAAATCTCCCTATGATGACACATGCATGAAGGATGATGTGGAAATAAAAGACACATTCATAAAGGATGGTATCTTTTCGGTTGGAGGATTCTTTGCTTCTTTTTTAGCAGGATCGTCATCCTTTACTATGTATTTTTCTCTCTAGTTGGTTTTGGGACTTTTGGTATATTCCTTTATGTAATTGTTGTATAATAATGAGGGCATATCCTCATTCTAGGGTTGTTTGTTGGTTAGTGATTAATTCCTTTAGCTCAAGGTTTTTATTTTTTAGAAGTGTAGAAAAATATGAGTCTGAAGTTCTAATGCTAAGGTGGTTACATTGTACATCCATTAGTAGGCATTGAGAGCATCCATTCTATGTCCCCTTGTTTAAACTGAAATGAATAAAAAAATATGTTTTGATTCAATCATGGCTTTGGATATGTATGTTGAATATCTTGACAATGAAGTATAACTTTTATTGCAATCTTTGTTTTCTTGCATCTATATCTAATACACAAGATTATTCTATGGTTATTGCATCTTCTTGGGTACTAAATAAATTTTTGTTGTAGTATTTGCTTTACAATATTTTATCCAGTTATAAAACCCTTATTGCAATCTTGCTTTGGAAAAATCTATGTTAACCTTTGAGTGTATCTTAGGCATATGAAAATGGAAGCAATGAACATTTTAGTAGAATTATCACACAAGTGTTTGTGTTGAGGGTTTTGAAGGTTTTCTGGTAGTATTTACATGAATTAGGCATCAATGAATGTAAATTTCTCTTTGAAATTTACTCTTACTTGATTTTATGTTCTATGCATTCTAAAATTAGTAGGTTATCATGGAAGTTATTGACACATTGTTATTGTGAACCAACCATCATCCATTCCCCCTCTTTCTAACTAAACTATCCTTCCATTTTACCCTTGAAAATTGCATTATACTTGCATATTATGAATGTGTTTTCTCTAATTGATGAAGACTAGTATTCCAGCATCATGAAATTCCATACCATTAACTATTATTCAGAAATGATGTCTATGAATCATATTTTATTTGTCTTTAGTGACTTATGTATGATGTACTAATTATGTGTGATATATTTGTGACAACTCTTATGAGTAGATATTACATTCATGGCTACAATTAAATTAGATTTACTTGCGAATAATTTGAAGGAAATTGTAGTATAACATATTTCCCTCATTCAAGCTACCCCTTGGGTTATCTCACCCTGGTTTAGGTAGAACCATAATCAACAAGATTTGGCCATCCCTTTTGATACATGCATTCTAGTCATTTCTCATATTTGGTGATGAAAGAATGTTAGACATATCCTTGGTTATCAATGACATATTCTTCAAATCTATCATTCTTTAAGTTATTTATTTCTGAATTGTTACTAATTCTCTAGGGTGTAATACTCAGAACTAACACTTAGTTTACTGACTCTTTGACAAAGATTTCGTGCCCATGCATATTATTTTACATCTCTCAAAAAAAATTCTACAAGATTCTTGTAGTTAAAATTTTCCTCACAGTCACATCTCTCACATAGTGTCCACAAAATATCCCCTCATGTGCTTCATAGAGAATTTATCGTTGTTCATGTTCCATGACATAATGCCGTAATATTGTGTCCTTATTGTAACAACGGCCCACTAACATCATGAACTCGTTGTTGATTGCGCTCACGGGAATCCCTGCAGTGAAGTGCAGACCACTGCCGACCAACTTATCCATCCATGGACTACCTGTGACCTTCTTGGTTCTGGCCCAGAAGTCCTCCATGTCAATGTGCCACAGTTCTGAATCCCTAATATCCAGGTCACACTCTGCAAGGGATTTAGGCATCCTGACCCTTTGGTATTTGTATTTCATTTCTTCTTCCGTTAGCTTGGCTTTACCTTTGGACTTGGTTGGCTTCTTACTCGATGAAGACATGTGTGAATCTGAGTTCAGCTGTTGATCTGCAAGAAGAATCAGGGAATTCCATCACAGAAGAGCCATGTTAGTTGTTAAGTCATCCATTAAAGCTTACAAAATGAAAAGTTAGCAATTTATGAGTCTATGGGCACAAAGTGCATCTCTACTGCAGGCTGCAAGGTTTTAAAAAAGCAAGGCGCACTTTGGGAACGTGTTGCATGGAAGTAAATAATGCCAAAAGGGGCACGAGGCACAGAAAAACTACACACAACATTCAGATGTTGGTGTCAATGGATGTGCACCTACGCCATGTGAAGGGTTTTAACTGAGCGCAGATTTATTGGGTGTAGCAAGGTCTCAGGGTGCGCCATTGGCGCAAATGTGATATATGTTGCAAAATATTATAATACGCTAAGGTGCGGATTCAAAAGATGCAATGTTAAGGTAAGGTACGCCAAGAATTTAAGCTTCGCATAGTGCAGGAAAAGCCTGCACAACATGCATTGTTGTTGTAGTTGTATGTGCACTTGTGCCTACGCTTGTGCTTTAGGAATTTATAAGGCGTGGGAAAAGCTAATGTTGCATGTGGGGACAGTGTGCCTATGGTGCAACTTTGTTTGGTGTAACAATGACAAAGCCTGCGCCGAAGGAAAAACAGTGGGCTTGATTGCAAGGACTTTATAATTTTCACTACTTTTGCTTGTGGTTTTAAACGGTTTAAGAGGTAAAACCTTAACATAGCAGGGACAAAAGAGTTGAGTAGTTTTGAGGTAGAAACTTCCAGTTTTGTAGATCTGGAAGGTGGACAGAGAACGGTTTGAAGTGGGTTTTATTTTGCAAAATGGGTTGGAGATGCATTACCTTCTTAGGTTCATTGTTGTTTTTAATAACACAAACCACCAAAACAAACAAAGAAACCACAAAAAATCCACAAGAAGGGCAAGGGCCACTTACCAGGAATATATATAAGATAGAGGAAATGATGTAGGGTCCATGAATGCGACGAAAAGCAACACATGGGGCTAACAGGAACGCTGACAAGTGCAAAAGAATAACTTTTCACATTTTTTCAATCATGAAAATGACAGGTCGGATGCGCCTATACATAGCAAAAGGTTCAATAAATGCACCACCAAATTTTCTAAGGTGCACCAAAATGGATGCTGACATGAAGGGATTTGTGCCCTATGCGCAGCTTTGGGAGTGTCAACACCACATTTTCAGCGCCTTGGCGCACCTTTGACAGGCACAACATTTATAGGCGCAACATTTTGAATGTTAACACTCAATAGAATGCACCAAAGGAATAGAGGGGGCGTAGTTTTGTTTGATGTAACGTGAAAGAAAACTGCACCCAACCCAAAAAGGTTGAAAATGACCAAGTTCCAAAAACTAGATTTTCTGGAAAGGGGTTTTATGCCATTCCTAACGTTAAGAGACCTCGATGGGGAAACAAAAAGGAAATTTTTGTATGGTTGTCTATAAAATTTCCCTTGTCAATTTTACTGTACAACAAATACATATACAAAAAAACGTCTCGATGTACATCATATAGTCGATGAAATACATACATCCAAAACATCATTTATATAAAATCTCCTATCCCACCTGACTCCTAGAATATCTACGAGGTGGTGGTCCTAGAGGTGGACCTTTATCAAATTACCTAAGAAAATATCTCATCAAAGATATGCTTTGATGACTCTCTATGTAAGAGGGTGATCTTTAAGCCTCCAAAATAGCCTACTCATATAATAGGTGTCAATACCCTATATATCTCCCTGATCATACCAACTCTCGTGTCATAGCTATATCATCCTTACATGGTGTATTAATAGCCAACTAGTCTCTCTATACCTATATTTGATCTCTCTCTTTATGGATTTGATCATGTTCCCCTATCAACACAACAATATGGGCTATTAACTACTAAGGAAAACTATATAATTTGAATAGTTTACGATTCTTGTTGGGCATGTAAACCTATAATATCCCCTATATGGGCACTAACCTCCTATTGTAGCTTAGAAATAAATTCCATATCCTCTATTGATTGAATATTATAAGGCCTAACCCCTCCACTATTAGATCCTCTTACCCCATCCCCACCTATATGAATCTATCCATGTGGTTGTGTTGATGGAGGTGTATGTATTTGTATGTTTATCTATGGTTGTGATGTGACAATATATGACTTATATCTATCCAAGGGCCTCTCCCTAAACCTACCCATCCACATCCATTGGCTGAGGACTTCTTAGTGAACCCACCTATTTTACATGCACCTGTGGTATCTCTTGTGTTAGTCGATGTTGTACTCTCAGTTGTTATGGTGGTACCAACCTAATAATCTATATTCATGCTCTCACCTACCCAATTTTTAGCCTATCCCTCAATAACTATCATATCTTGCACATGCACACCTTTCAAGTTGGCACTGACATCTAAATCGGTCTAATCAGTCTCACTGATCCAATATATGCCCACCAAGCATCATATTTTATCATCATTCATGTGTCAACCATGTCAGCACGTCGATCATATGGTATTTTTTGCTAGACCAATCTAACTTAGTAACATTTTTATCGAGCTCATAATACGGCCCCATGAACCCCTCTCCCTAATAACATGAGAAAATGTATGAATAGGTTATGTATGCACATCCTGCTACAAGCCAAACTATCTCTACATGTGGTTAATATTATATCACTCTATTTCATAGGTATGCATATCCACGATGTATCAATGGGTCATGATGTAATCTAAATAGTGATCATCTGGCCACACTATCTGCACCACTCTATAGGTTTCCACATGAACTAATCATCCCTCAACTCATCAATACCCTCCTATATTACACTAGGTCACCCATATATGGTCTTAAATTACCCATTTTCAGTACCCACCCATTTACAATTGGATCATCTAACACCCATACTCGCCGAATATAAACTATTCACTATACGAAAATATTCTCCAAGCCCGTATTTAGAGTAGAGTGCAAGGCCCTAATCCATGCCCTGTTTATATACAATCAGATGTAGATCCTTGTCTATTAATGCTAGCACACATATACCCCAGGAGAATATTGTAAATCTCCATCTCAAATCCCTAATAACATATTCCAACCCCATTATAAAGTAATGACCAATATTATTAGGAAGTAAATGTCGCTGACAAGAGACATAAGGAACATCAAAAATCTCCTAACCAGGTCATATTCGTAACACATGTCTAGATCAATCCCACATTGACTCGCTTGTAGATCTTTCTGGTCAGTCATCCTCCTCGTCGCTTGAATCCTCCCTAACATCCTTCAATATACCATCTTTTCCTTCAAGTAAAATCACATAATCCTCCAAACATCATTTACATCATAGTCAGCTCACCCATCGAAAGATGGAAGGTGCTCATCTTAGATGGTCACCTCTCTGCCAATGATGTTAATAGAGCCCTATCTACCCAAATCTCTAGAACAAAGGCTACATGATATAGCCAAACCACTGATATAACACCTATTTCATATGACATCAATTGGGGATGAAAGGTTGTGAAGGTTTGTGGTCATCACTCTCATGCAACCACCATATCTATAATATCATGTAAATCAATCACAACATTCACACTTAGACAATCATCCTACTTTTTCTACATTAATCTTGTTTTTTCCCCAATAATATTCTCCCAATCCTATCAATTAACTTACCCCTTGTGTTCTTTTCAAGTGATATGACACTCCCTTAATGTCATTTTCATAAAATAGTGTTCCCCCTTTGTCATTTTAACTAAAACGATGTTTTCCACCCTAGTCTGGAAGGGGAGAGAAAGGATCCCCATGTAGCATGCCCTGGCCTGCCCCCTATAGAGTTTATCTTATTTTATCTTATCTGATTTTCATGTGGTTCATTATTTCAGATATTACCATTTCATTCCTTTTCACAAAAACAATGTCGCATTTATCATCATTTTTGTGAAAACAACGTTATCCTACTTTTTTATCTAGTTTTTATCTAAAACGATGACTTAATGTGTAATAACGATGCTATCGGAGGACACTCGACGTCATCATTTTCATTTCTAACCTAATTTTCCTGTATTTATCTCCCTAATTAATTCAATAACCCCCCAAACTAAAAATTTACTAATTTAATACATCACCTAACAGTGGTCCGGCATCAGTTGGCCTCTGGTGCTCTCAACCCATCTCACCATGATGTTTCTAGTAGGGAATCTTCACCATCTTCCCAATAAATTTTAGGGCTCAAAGCTCAAATTTTCTAAATAGGAGGGTAAAAATGAATTGGTTTTAAAACCCAAGTTTGTATTTACCTTCTCTTTTTACCCTTCACACACCTTTTCATCACCATGACCCCTTTAACTCTTATCCAAAGCAAGTACTTAGCCTACAACTCATGTATAACTTCAATTTTATCATTGCTCAATCCTAATCTCAATCATTTAATCAATAATCAACCTATCTAATGAACAATCCGAAAATCAAGCAACTTAATCAAATCAAATCAATGTCTACATTTTATTCCTCTCTACCATTCACAAGGGCATAGCCAAGACTTATAATATTTAAAATCTATTACGACCTCATCCCTTACATATATCATTGGTTGGAGAAACATCTTGGATCATCACAATCTCGATCAATTTTTCTCCCTCGTATATATCATTACTTTGGGCATCATCAATCCTTTTAAATAAATTGTTTAAACTCATCACAGTTATTCTTACACATATATCATTTCCTAGGGAATCAATTAATCAATCCTACTCCCTTGACATTCTTTCTTCTAGGGGAATATTTTGGAACCAATCAATCAACCAATTGATCATTACTTACGTGACAACATACAATCATCTTGGTCCTCGTACCAACTTCATCCCCATACCAAATTTTCATCCTCGTCATTTTCATTTGGAACGGTCATTTGTATCATTTCCTTCCCACATGACCCCTCGAGGAGGCATCACCCTCCAAACTCCATCGTCTTTCTTCTATGAACATTCATTATTTCCTACAATCATAATAACTCTTCAAAGAGGGGAAAAATCTATACACTTAAAATTAGTCATCACTGATTTTAATAATCAAACCCTCATAACATTGTTAATATTTCATCCTATATGCTAACCTTACCCTTTATCACATCTCACTAACACATTAATTAATCACTCACTTAACTAATTTAATCCCCTCTTATATTTTGGGACTTTAATATTCCCTAGACCACATACCCTACCTACTAACTAGCCTCTCCTACTAACTACCCTCACTAATCCTCACTAGCACACTAATCAAATCTAGAATCTTCTAAACTAATCTAATCCCTCTCTCCAACACCTTCTATATTTCTCTTAATCTGTAACTTTCTAATTCTAACACCTTACATGAATTAAAAATTCATGCAAATCTCCCTACATATATATCCCTCCATATTTCTATAAATTTATTCACCACCTCTATGGAAACCATTTGGAAATATGCAACAAGAATTCATCAAGCATCTTTGGGCACATCCATTCCAATGAAAGAGTAATTTGTTGTCAAGGTTAAGTGAGGTAATATCTCATCTAAGACTGATTATCTTGATCATATTGTTCAATTTACAAATGTAAGGTGTGGAATTTATTTATAGGTGAGAATTTTCAATGGTTTTCATGGCTTCTAACATGCATACTTAGAGTTAATCTTAAACACACCTAGTTATTGCTTCCACCTTCCACTCCATCGATGATCAATTTTCCAACCATCCTTGTAACTTGTAAATAAAAAACATTTATATCCTTTATAGGTGTTAAGATGATTTGGTAGAAATGTAGTTGTTTAAGAGAACAAATTGGTAGAGATGTAGTTATTTAAGAGAACTAATGATCACTCATTGATCCTTTGTGTTTTTATTCAATAGTTTTTTGGTCACACCTCTTTGTTGTAAATTTATTCGGTGCTTTAATGCATTCACATTATCGGTAAAATGTCTCTTCTAAGTACATGTTTTTGTATGGTATTTATATTGTAGAGTTTCATGTCCTCATTTTTAACACTCCAAAGGATTTCATTTGTCATTGCAATTTCGGCTAGAAATGGGATACCTCCTAAACAAGATCTTTTGTATTTTTTCTTAATCAACTAGTATGCTTTCCTTGTATCACTAACTAGATGTTTTACTTTTGGTGTGTCCTCTCTTATTTTTTATTTTTATAAGGTTATAGTTCCTCTTATATTTGTATGAAAATTATCTCTTAAACACATGGTTCCATTATTTCCAAGCCTTGTTGTATTAGTAAAACTTCCTAGTCTTGTTGTGTTAGAAAACCCCTTTTCCAAATGGTCTTGTTTGTTAACCGATATGTTATTTAACAAATGAATTCTCATTCAGGACAGTCAGTTCCAAATAATTATCTCGCGTCAAATTAGTCCAACCCTTTCAAATTCATCATGTCATAAAATCACACCATCAGTACATAAAATTGATGGTTGTTTACATTTTTCCAAGTTTTTTAGGAATAATTTTGGTGAGCGAATTGTGGGAGTGATTTATTGTCTAATTTGACTAGTTTTCCTTACTAGCATACTCTCAATGTATGCCAAAATAGGATATTTGAAATAAAGCATCGAAATCTACTAAAATATTGTGGAGAAGGGATTTTTTGTCAAATGTTTTACTTGAAATCACCCTCGTATATATGTATTCAAAATGTAGAAGCATGCAACTTGTTTGACAAAATAGGTTTGGTTTGATCATCCCACAACAAAATAGCAATTTCACAGTGAATTTTGGTGGTGAAAAGGCTTCCATTTGTTACACACCAAGGTTTAGGCCAACTTTTTTGGTGAAGTTCCAATAAAAAATGGTAGGCTATTTTTTTATTTGGTTTTTATTATGTTCATGCATTTGTAGTTTCTAAAAATTGATGGGTTGAAGTATTGCTCTTGAATTTGTGTTTTTTTTTTTTTGAGTTTCTTTTTTGGATGCATTTGGGTTGTACTTTTAACAATTATGATTGGTAATTTTGTAGTTGCAAGTGCCCTCATATATGTGTATCCAAAATGCGGATGCATGTGAACTATTTGAAAAAGTACCTAAAATTTATGGGATCTCATGGACTGTGATGATTTTTGGATATAAAAATGGGTTTGTTAAAAACACCTTGGAAAATGTCAAGAAAATACAATCGACATGTTTAAAACCAAGTTCCACAGACTTTTCCTACATCTTCCCAGCCTCTTTAAAAATGGGATCTTTTAGAGTGGGGCATGGAAAACCATCAAATCATAATCGAAGCATAGAATCTCAGTTCTGGTGTTTCTATGTATATTTACCAAAACAATATTAGATTTTTATTTTTTTAATTTTCTTTTCACTACATTAAGTTTTCTAATTAGGAGTTATCATAATATTATGAATAATAAGCACTCAACATGTCTCCCTAACCTAAGCATATTGTTGATTTGAAAGGCTTTCAAGTTTCCCATTTACAGAGACAACAATGAGGGTTGTAAATACTTTAACATTAACAAGCCAATTAAATTTGTAGCGGTTGTATTTTTTTGGTGTCTATAGAGCACATAAGAATATGGGGTTACAATTACTTATAGTAACTCCTCTTTTTGAGATAGATTCTCAAAATGCTATCAATTATGTTCTTATGCCAAACATCTATCTAGAAGTACATAGGTGGGGTAAGGTTCATATGTTAAGGAGATTGTTGAAGGATTGAGGAATTAAAAAAAACACCTAGATGTAGTTGGATTAAAGGCCATAAAATGGTGCTTGTTTTTTGTGTAGGAGATAAATCACACCCACAAACACACGATATCTATGCAAAGTTGGATAGCTTTAGAGAAAGGTATGTACATCCTTCAAAGCATAACGGAAATAGATTTTTGGTAGATGCAGTTACAAGTGCTCCAGTAGATATGTATAAAAAATGTGGAATTATATACAAGACATGTGAAATGTTTGACAAAATTCTTCAAACATATGTCATCTCACAAAATGCAATAATTTTGGGATATTCACAAATTCAAACTCCACAACCTTTTCTAGCATCCTCTTAACTTGCACTAAAATGGGAGCTTAAAAATTGAATAAGGACATGCATCAAATAATTATGGAAAAGGGATTTTTAACAAATGATACAATTGGGAATTTCATGTTATATATGTATGCAAAATGTGGAATCATACACAAGGCACATGAGTTGTTTGAAAAAATGCCTCAAAGAAATGTGTTCTCATGGACTATTATGAAAAAATCATAATGTCGACTTCCACTATGATGGCTATAAGATCATCATGTCGATTGAGCTTATAAACAAAACATTTCATGACCATAATTATGATAGAAGTAAATTGGATGCTAAGAAATTTGACCCAAACCAAGACTTCATAAATATCTTAGATAGGTCTAATGGGTTTCAATTCTAGGAATATACAGGTGAAAAATTAGAATGTGCATTTTTGTATAAGAGGGACAATCACCCATCTACATGTGCCACGGTAGAAGAAATGGGTATTACCTTTGCAAGCCTAGAAGAAAAAGAAGCTAGCCATAGAGCTAGGAAAATGATTCACCATCACATTTCGTAGCATGGTATGTATGCAAAAGAGTATTCCTTTCAAATTATTTGGAAGGGTGGACTATGTTGTTGACTTCATCAAATCAAATGTGTTATCATAGGAAAAATATTACCATCTAAAACATTCCAATTTGTATTCAAATGTGTTAAAATGGCAAGAGAAATGAGTTTTAAATATAAACACCCCATGTTAACAATGTCATATTCACCAATCTCATTTTGGTCCTGATACCATTTCCTTGCTTCATCTGGTCATCTGATTCTGAATAGGTATTCATTAATTTGGTTCATGTTCCGTAAGATCAAGATAAGGTCTCAATGACATGATGCAAAGTGAAAGATTGGTTTCATGTCAGAAGTATAGTATCAATTTTCCCCATCTTGAAGTATCATAAGTGAAAAATTGGAAAGAAATGTGGGCACTTAGTACTTCTAAGGTTTTTTCTCCACATGGAAAGGATGCCTAAGGTACTTTTGTTCCAAAACACCTAAGAAGTACATTTGGGCACTTTAATGGTTCTAAAACCTTCTTGTGGGTGCACCAAGCATTATAGTGGTTCCTCTTGGCATAAAATCGTGTGCTCGCCATTTACTAAGTTATATGTGTGTTTGGGTGATACACTATGGGCACTTGTATTAGGTTCTTATTTCCCTCCGTTGGTGCACCTCACTTACACAAAGTTCCACATTGCATGAAATAGTGTGCCTAGTAACTTTAAACTTCCTAAGCACATCAATGCATGTGCTATAGCATAGTGAAGGTTATTTTTGACTTAGGTATGTGCCCCATATTTTTCAAAATATTTAAAAATACACTAAAAATTCTCCAAGCATGTGAAGGTTCCCATTGGCATGGATTAGTGCACTCCATGAATTTTAGTTCCATATGAGCTAAAGTGATGTGCTTTACATTAAACACATAAAACACTTGAAACATTCCACATGGCATAAATACATGTGTTTGGGAATTTGTATTGCTTCCTCTTGACATAAAATGATGCGCCTAAACGTTGCCTTGGTTCCCAAACACAAAAAAAATGCACCCAATATTGTATTGATTCCAAAGTGATTGTGAAATGTGCTTAGGCATGTAAAAGTTCTATTTGTGCTTGGAGAATGCACCTATGGCAAGTAAAAGGTTCCAAAAATATTCAAATAGTGCACTTAACATTAGTTATCCACCAATCAAATAAAAAGATGAGCCATGGGGGAGTTTTATGGGTATTTTAATCATATTCAAACATAAATTTCCGCATTCCCTCCTCCACATTGTATTTACCTTTTCTCCTCCCAAGCTCTCCACAAGATATTGTTGCTCATAACTCTTGAATTATCCAACCAAATCCTCTCAAATTTTGACCACATGCTCCTCTACTTGGCACCTTTATTTTTCCTATATTCTTGCCTAATTTGATGACCTATTTTTATTTTTTGGGCTCTTGGAAGGTTTTTCTTGGATGATTTCACATACAAAAATGCTTAAATTTTCTTTTTCCACACTTTCATGGCCTCGTAGACCTTCTGGAGCATTCACTTGGTGATTATATTCATTGATCTAAAGTGTGAAGTAATGAAAGAATGAGAAAAATGAAAGCACGAGAAAATACCAAGCATTTAATGTATGCTCGTGAAGTGTATGGTAAAATGTCTCAATGAAATGTGGTTTCATGACTTTTTTTTGTAGATAAGGCAATATGATGTTCAATGTAACATCAAACTTCACCTTTTAAACCGCAAAATTCTCAACAAAAGATAAGGAAATATTCCATGAAATGATTATCTTTTGTTAACTTCTAGAGTACATATTGGTTGGCTATGACTTTTCTTTCTTACTTTCCTTTGGTTTACCATTTTTTCAACATCTTTCAAAAGATTCTTTGTGATCCCCCGAATTTTATCAAATTTGTAAAAAAAATACATTTCTATAATGTGTTTCCGTTTGCAATATTTTTTATTATTCCCTACTTATAATATGAAATAAAAACTATCACAAGAAAATTATTACGCCATCTAAACAAATTTACACAATATCATTGTAAAATTTTCAACATTGTCAACATTACAATAGAGACGCCTTTCAACTAATTTGAACATTTTTGGGATAAAAATTATATTACTTTATATTACAAAGTAAAATACATGTTCAAATTTAGGATATATAACATTGAATTTATTCAGGAAATCTTCCATGAAAATGGTTATCATCTTTAGTTTACTAGAGTACAAATTGGTTGGTTGTAACTTTTCAATCATACTTTCCTTTGGTTTACCTCATTTTCAACATTTTTCAAAAGATTCTTTATGGTCTATGAACTTCATCAAATTTGTAAATGTTATTGCAAAAATATACATTTCTATTGTTTCCCTTTACAATATTATTTTATTAATACCTAATTGTAGTATTGAAATGAAAACTATCATAAAATTTCTTACAGCGTCTAAACACATTTACGAATATCATTGTAAACTTTTCGACGTTGTCTACATAATCTAGAGGCACCTCTCTCAACTAATTTGAACATTTTTTGATAAAAAATCAATTTCTTTAAATTAAAAATTAAAATCCTTGTTCAAATTTAAGATATAGAACATTGAATTTATTTAAACATTGTTGGGATGTATCAAACCATGATTATCAATCAACAATGGCCATTACAAAACATTGGTCACCAACCATGGAGTAATACAGCAAAATTATTGTCTAAAGAAACATATCTATTAAAAATAACTAGAGTTATCTGAAAGATCTAATTTCTCTCCAAAAAATTATTATAGGATGGGTGGTGAATGTTCCAAAAAAGGTATTCACATTGTTGGCGAATCTAGGAAAGGAGGGTTTTGGGATGGCGGTGAATGTAGTTTTTTTTTTCAAGTTGTCGAATGTCTGCATATATGTGTTCCCATCTAGTAATCAAAATTTTTTACCATCTGGTGACGGCATCATGCTGACATGCGGTACCCTCATGGATGTTCCCACCTGACAACACACTACTAATTCTGTCTGGTTACACCATCACATTGTCAGACGTCAATAAATGCATAGCCTTATCACCAGTCGATATCACAAACAATGTCAGTATACAGGATCTCCTACATGTTGGACCTCTTCAAATGTAGGTTTATGTCCAATAACATGTCATCATTTCCTAGAGCCAGAACGTTGCCGATATTGACACCATGACCGGCAACACAAATGGTGATACTGAATGACACCTTATTGTGTTGCCACATAGTTCCCCATTTGTGTTTCCACCTGGTAGCATTCCCATGCTATCGGATGTTACTAGTTCCATGTTCCCAGCCTCAACCATTGGGCCCATTCCTTGCCTATATATATACCCATCCCCATTCATTTTGTCCCATTTTCACTTGCAGGTTTCTCTGGACTAGATTTTTTCACAATGTCAACCACTATTCCAAATGGTTTGTTCTACAATCCACTTCCAGTATTATCCACATGAATAACTCTTCATGTGACACATACATGGTACTGATACAGGTATCTGGAAACACCTCTCTTTTTTCAAAAGATCAAGAATCATGGCACCAAAAAAATCAATTAGCACTCTATCTTTTGTTTACAAAAACCTATTGTATCCATAGTTACTACAACTGCTAGAAGACCCAGAAATTAAAGATCAATCCGATTGGATTGGAAATTCAGGGTTCCATGGACTAATGTACATGCCTCAGTATGAGACAGACACCAAGTTGTTAGATAATTTAATGCATAAGTATAATAGTTCTGATTGCTCTTTCCAAGTTGCATTACCATCACACCAATTTTTCATCAGAATAACCCCTGATGATATTCATCATCTAACAGGGATACCCCATCAAAATGCATTTCCATGTATCGATAAAAACCATTCTACCTGATCAGGAAAATAAATTTTTAGAGTCTCATTACAAGCTTTCTATTGAGGCTGAGGTTAATAATCCCTCCAAAAGAGGGATTAGCACTCAATCAATCAAAGACCCCTTTCTCCTAGCCATGGTGGAATTTTTCAAGTCCACATCATTTTACAGGGAAGATACACTGACTTTCCTCAGTGGGTAGTGTACTACCTTCTCCAAACCCTTTCTGGTGTTAGATTCGATTGGTGTTCATATCTTTCAACAAGGATTCACTCTGACCTTGACAAATCCATTGTGAATCCTAGTGCAGTTATTTCTTCTTCTTGTTTTATTCTTTCTTTCTATTATGAGGGTTTTCATGCACTGAAATCAACATCTATTCCAACTACACTGCACAAGAAGATGGAAAAAATGCAATGTCTATGGACCGATAGTTGGTGAGAATTTAATTATTAAAGCATTCTATCTTGATTCTTTTCATAAAAATAATCATTTTTAAAATCAATTCTGAAAAATATATAATCTGTTTTCAACAGGTCTAAGCAAACAAAAAAATGGCTCGATGTGTTGCGGCAATTCATGGACATAACCCTATTGGGCCTGAGGGGTCTTGTGACAACGTTGTGGTTGATGTCACCATTACCAATGACACTATGATTGTCACTAGCACCCAATATCCTAGAAGTAGAAGAAAACATGCGTGGTTCATTTGGATCATCCCACAACCATGAAAAATGTGTACTCAGGCCAATCTAGGTTTTAATTAATCCACAATGCACAATCATGTTAATTTTGATTAAATTTATTTATAGACTAATGATAATTTGAGTCTTGACAATGACATATGTCATTTTCCTAATGTGCAGCCATGTCTGGCACATCACCCATGGTGTCTAATGCTCCAGACACTACTTACATACCTGAGCAACAGGAGATTCAATCTGTAGAAGTTCTTCACCCTTCAAGTTTAGGTATGAATAAATCATAGATTTAAATTTTATTTATATTAGTCTTGGTTTTAGTATTTTATCATTCAATTTAATTGGTTTTCCTTAAAATTAGGGCTTGCAATGCCACCACCTCTTGTACCCTTCCATCCAGTGCCACAGTATATCGATTATGGATAACAACAACATTCACAGTGTAAAAAATCCATATTGATTTCATTATTTTTAAGTGCTTAGTGTTCTCTTGTTTGAATTTGTGCATATAACATACTGATATTGTTAAATTATTGATGCTCACATAATTTTTGCAACCTCAATCTCATGTTCAACCCATGGCCACCCCCTCTACTCAGTTCTTAAGGAGTACACCACGCCCACCTCCCCTTCCACCTCATGGTAGGGGAAAGAGGATAGTGTTCCCTGGAATGAGCAGGGGGTGCACAATTATACCACTTCAGAGTTCCCCAACATTTCATTTGGTGGTGTTGAGTGCCAGAGGCACTTCTATTTTAAATTATATTGATATGGATGAGGATTATCTTGGATTTAACATCCTTTATGACATGGTAGAAGCAGGGAAACAACAATTCAATCATGATGATCTTATTTAGTCTGCACAAAAGGAGCAGTCAATGCCACAACAACAAGCCACTTCAGATCCTCCTTCACCAATTGGGGAGGAAATTTTGGATGATGATGAAAAAACAAAATTTTCTGTTGACATTCTTGTGGCTGATAATTGTACAACCCTTGTGATGGAAAATATTGTGCCTGATATTAAGGAATTGAGGATATGGGAGATCATAGAAAAAGCTCTGATCAAAGAAATTAATGAACGATATCATAATTTTTCACATAGGGAACAACTTTTTTCATTGATAAATAATGAACTGGTTAAGATTGATGCTTTACTTTCTCAAGCACAATCTGGTAATATTGTCACCAACAATAATTATAATAATGATAATGTTTTAAATATAATGCTTAACAGATTGGAAAATTTGAATGTCAAGGCACAATCATATTACAATAAGTGGAATAGAGACAAAAAAATTGTCACTATTGCAAATGCGGAGAAAGACTTGGCCTTGGTAAGTACTTAATATTTTGAAGATTATATTTTATGTTGTTATAGTTTATCTACTTTCTAACTATGGGATTTTTACGTGCAGTCCAAATACCAGACATTGAAGACTGAAGTGCAGGTGTTAGATGAGCACCTTAAAAAGTAAGAGAAAGTGTACGGGGAGAAATAGTCTTCAAAGAGAAACTTGTTCTGTTAAACAAGAAGAACAATACATTGTGAAGGATTATAAAGGAGCATGGATTGGATCCTGATATTTTGTTGAAGAAAAAAATTGATGAGGATCCTACTCTCCTTTCAGCAGGAGATGCAGCTAGTGAGGATAGGAAAAATCTTGAAAATATTAATGCTGCTGCAAATGAATTAGTCCAGTCTGGTGTTATTAAAGATAGTACAAATGTTGATGTTATAGAAGTTACTCCAGGATAGGGATCCAAATGAAGATAAACTATTGATGTCAATCATTGTATTTTTCAAATGAAAACATTATCTTATTTTAAAACATGTACAACTGATGAATACATGGATTTACAATTTAGTTTCAAACTTGGATGGACTCAATATTGAAAACTTGGATGTACATTGTACTCTTGAATCTTGATAGTTGATTCTTGATGTATAGATAGATTATACTTATAGTGTATTTTCAAATCGACTGAATTAAATACAAAAAAAATTATCTCTAGACTCCTATGTATTTTATTAATCCCCAAAATCTTGATGGATATATGGATTATAATATATTTGTGAACATGTGTGGATTCAATATTGAGAAATCATGATTGAACATACTTTCCTAAGTAATGTAATTAATTTTTTTACATCATCCAGTTTGCACAAATAGTTACTATCTGTTATTTCATGCAATATATAAAAACATAGAAGTGATTTAAAATTTCCAAACATTATATAAAAAATATATGTAAAGGAAAAATAACTAAATGACGAGTCACAATATATATTTCAGAAAAGGAAAATTCTCAAGTGTCTGGTAACTGAAACAACCCTATCCTTAATGGTCCTTCATCACTTATTTTATCTTTTGTAGTTGCAGGTCCACCAGAGTCCAAGTCAATTTCAACATAATCAGAGTCTCCATTGGTTGCTATCTAATTGACAACTCTCCACTCTGCAAGGGATGTCCAAGTAGATAATGCTCTTTCATATGGAAATGTGTCCACTCCATATCTTGAAACATACAGTCTCAAACAAGTTTCCATATTTTTGTCCAATATGTTGCGAAGTTTTGATTTAACAAATGTTAATGCACTAAAAACCCTTTCATCTTCAACTGACCCCAGAATCATTGTTTGTATGAGTTCATACAGTTTGAAGTATTCACTTATAGTTTCCCTCAGAATGCTACTGTGATAGAACTTTCTCCACATACGTGTAATAGCTCCATTTTCTGTTGGTTCAGTAAGAGTCTTATATTGATCACTCATTGTCAATGCAAAATGTGTAGACTGTGATATGAGTAATTTTCTATTCAATATACCATTCAATTCTCCTCCATTAACATCTGAAGATTTGCAAAACTAATCCATTAGTCTAGACATGTATTTTGTAAAGAGTTGAGTTGTTTGTTCTTCACCAATCATTGGATTCCAGAAATTGGGATTTACAACTTCCATGGCCTCAAGCAGATCATTATTATTAAATTGTTCTCTGATCTCAGAAGATAATGTCTTAGATATCTTCATCATTTTTTCCATGTATCAGATAATGCAGCATCAAATAAAAGGCTTGTCACTGGAACTTCCTCAATTTCAGAACGTAGGACATAAGGATCTCTTTGGAAAGTGTGCATTGGTATATTTTTCCCATCGACTGAGATACAAAGATGACCGTTGATATTGAACTTCAAATAGTTTTTTGGATATCTTTTTGTATCTGTTAAGACCTTCCAACTACTGAATATTGGCTTCTGAAAACTAGTCTTGGCTGGAATATAAGTTATCCAAAATCATACATACATGTTTCCTTAATTTGATAAAATCAACAATGTATATAGATATTTCCTGAGCTTGTTTCACCAAGTTGTTTATTTCCTTCAGCATTGGAAAAATACCACATAATGTTAATAATGTCTCCAAATCAGTCAAGTGATATAGCAGATCTTTTCCTTGTCAACTTCTCTATGATTCTTGAACATATACCCTGCTAATGACCTGTATTCCTCAAAAATTCAGCAAGCAAGATAATACAATGATATCCATCTTGCGTCAACATCTTTCAACATTTTTTTACCATTTGTAATTCCAATAGAATTTTTTTTAAACTTCAAAAATCTTGTAGGAATACTTGACACATACGAATGCAAATTGTGTTTAATTCTCTTCCACTTTAGCGACATTTTCAAAATTACTTACAATCTTGTAAGTGAGATTCATTCTATGAGCCATGCAATGAATAGGTATCATGTACGGGGAAATGGTTGTTTGAAGGTGAATACAAAGCCCAGTTTTATGACCTTACATGATAGATGCCCCATCAGCTCCAACACAAATCAGCTTTGTAGAGATTGAATGATCATCCATACCAACTATTTATTTCAAATTTTTAATAACTAGTTTGTAGAGGTTCTCAGAATTACAATTCTCCATCATTTTGTTCATAGCTAGTAGATGAGGTTCCCTCAAATGGTTATTGAAATTTAAAGTGTAGACATGCATGCAAACCCATGATGTATTGTCTACTGTTGTGACCTCATCAATCGACAATGAGATAAAATTCACATTTTTTACCTTCTCTCTCAAATCAGTGATTTCAATTTCTGCCATACACTTTTCCATTTCCCAAGCACTGGTATCTGACCAGTGTGATGTTGGAATGTTTGGAAACCCATTACATTGAAATAATATCTTATAATCAATGAGATCTGAAATAGGTCTTCCCTTTTTTAAAATGTGAAATATTGTTTGGAATTGTATATGTTTTGACTGAAGACTTGCATCAACAGCTTTTACAAATTTAGCCTTTATTGTTCCACCTTTCTCAACAAGGTCTTGAAGATGTTTATGATGATTGTCATATTCTGATGCATATCTCATATGTAAAAAATCTTCCTTGGTTTTCCATCTAGATGTTTTTATTACTGTTCCATCTTCTTTCTTTTTTGACTCATATACTTTCCCACAATGCTTCTCTATTGTGTCCAACTTCAATTGCATTTTGTGGTCTTTTCCTAGTTTCCAACTACATATAGTACATCTACATTTGGTAGGAGTATCAATAGTGTTTTCTAGTTCAACAGGTTCAATAAATGGATATTTGGCTGACCATTCAAATTTATAAGTCCTTCCTAAAGTCCACTTCCCACTCTTATGTTTTTGATGTCTGTTTCTGGAATCTTTATCTGAAGTTTGAGTTTGATGGCAATTGGGATTATCACTACTATCTAAGTGAATTGAATTACTATGTTGATTACAAATTTCATCTGGCATAAAGTCATTGGTAGGGTTTTTTACATTTGAAATAAATTGAGTTACTTATTGCATCCTTCAAGAAATCAACATATAAAGTAACATCAACATAATAAGATTCAAAATTACCTATTGGCACTGGTGTAACTGTGGGCTGACTGAAATATTTTGAAATGTCCATGTCATGTTTTATTTTTCCTTGAGCTCTTTTCTCATTTGCACCAAGGGCCATCGTATGGGTGATTTTGAAGTCTTCACATGTGACAAAAATATAAAATTTTTAAAATAAAATCTGTAAAAAATAAATTCAAGACATTGTGAAAAATAAACCTCATGTTACATGATAACATGGTAACATGGCTTAGGCTACCAAACAGGGTTATGTGAACATGTTATTGGGCCACCATTCGGTTGTATACATTCACGCCACCAAATGGTGACTCAGATTCAGGTTACCATCCTGGTAACATGAATTTTGCTACCATCTGACATTGTACATGCATGTTACCGAGTGACATCATGTATTTATGTTGTCATCCAGTAACATTTTTGCATAATACCTTGACAATTCAAACTTTATCACTTACCTTTTTCACTTATACCTTCATTTTTTTGGCTTATAAGTTCAAATTTTTCACATGCTTATTCACTTTTACCTTCGGCTTCAACTCCAGATCTCAAAATTAACAAATTTTGGAATTATATTGTATTACTACATTATGGTGAATTAATCATATATATAATAGTATATTATAACATAATGGTGAATATACCAACATTGGTTGGCCCTTAGTGGAAATAGTAAGGTGAAATTAGGGTCAAATTTATTTATGACCCATAAAATTTTGGCAAACCTGCTACCGTACGGTAGTAAAAAAATCACCAATTTCAAACTTCAAAAATCCTAATATTCATACATGTACGAATATTTGCCCCTAAAATGAACCTTGATGTCGTCTATCACAAGCCCCCTGAGGAATTCCTAAATGATTGACTGAGATAGTGTCCCAAGTCCCATGTGGTCATGAGTGGGATGGTGTCGTGACTCCCATATGGTTATGACTAGGATAGTGTCTCAATTCCCATATGGTCATGATTGGGATAGTATCCTAACTGAACACAACTTGACCAAATGGGGCTAGATAGTGCTAGCAAATTGATGGGGCGTTGGGTAATAGTTAATATTACTATGTTTATTGTTGACATCCAATCCCTTGTATTCCATACAAAACCACATTACCCAACTTGTTGTTTGTGAAGGTTGTGATATGATCTTACTACGTAATGTACACCTCCTTTAAACTCCATGCATATCTAAATTTGAGTCACTCCTAATCCTCCTATTTCTTTATGTGATAAGGACTCTCTATTGTCTACTTGGTTGGCTTTTCTTCCTTTTTTGAAAAGGTTCATGGCTTAAACATGAAGGTATTCACTCTTTATTGGGCATTGTTCTTACCTTCAGCAGTTCTAGAGGTGTACATTGACTTAAGAGGAGACTACTTTTAATGTTTACATTAACTACTCTATTATGGGTTTTGGCAAATTACCTTCTTAGTTTATCTACCTTCAATATTTATGCTACAAGTTGGCTTTTATTGCCTTACTAATTTCTCTTTAATCGGTCTATGGTAACATCTCATGCCTTTTCGTCCACTATTGGATCCATGGCTTCCAAAAGATGTCATTTGTAGCTACTCTTTCAGCTAAAGAAAGCACTTCCCTTTAAATAGGCCCTTTGGTATTTGTCTTCATCCATGGATGCTTAAGAAAGCAATTGCCTTTGAATAGGCCCTTTGGTATTAGCCTTCATCCATGGATGCTTTCCCCGCATTGATGGGTGACCTTGGTATTTATTTCCTGTTCTCTTTAAGATAATTCTCCCTTGAGCCCATATGGTTATATTGATTCTTGGCCTTGCCTTGCCAGGCAAACCCTAGCCAAATGATTATGTTCATTAGTTCATATTCCATCCCACCAATTCTGCAATATTTGGTCAAAACAAGGTTTTCTAGATCCACACTTCAACCATAATCAAACAAGCATGATTATCTAGTGATGTCAAAAGTTATAACACATTTCACCGTAGTAATCCCAATTCTACACAAAGGGGATTCCTACTAGTGTTCACTAGGTAACAATGGAAGCCTTGCCCATATGACGCCCATGCTAGGTAGCTTCTTTGCAAGTTTGGTAATGGTGCATGGCTTAGTGAAAACACCAAACAAATTTCTAGTCAAACCACCTTTGAAACCTGGCGTGTTTTTCATATTTAGTGGAGAATATGGCCATAAAATAACCTTTGCGAATCATGAAAATGTGCATTAATCTAAATGGCTGCCTATTGTACTAAACATGTATACACAATTTCACCTTGAATGGCCAGTTCAAGTGAGTTATTACCCAATCAGAGGGGGCTTGAGAATGGCCTCATCACTAGAAAAAGTAGGCAAAAGGGGCATTGTATTCTATGTTGAGGTCAAGATCAACATACTTTTAGTCATTGCAAATGATATTCTTCATGAATATAAGTAGAGATCAAGATTTTTCTACGACTAGTCTCTATTTTCCATCTCATCATTATTTTTTCATGAGAAAATATGTACTTTGGGTATATTGGTGCATTGTAAACTTTACCACACCCTCTAAAGTGATTTGATTTTGTTATTGGGGTACTACGAATTTGAAATTAGAAGACCTAGGCAACGGGGAGAAGGTCATGGCTAGTATTCACTAGAAAGGGGATTCCTACTGGTAGTCACTAGGTAACAATGGAAATCTCGCCAATACGACGACAATGCTAGGCAGCTCCCCAGCAAGCTTGGTAATGGTGCATGGCTTGGTGAAAGACCAAACAAATTCCTAGTCAAGCAACCCTTGGAAACCGGCATGTTTTTTATATCTAGCGGAGAATATGGCCAGAAAATAACCTTAATGAATCATCCAATGTTCACTTACCCAAAGGGCTGCCTATTGCACTAAACATATTTACACATTTTGCGGGCAACTTTACCTTCAATGGCCAGTTCAGCCATTTGGCTGTGAATTCATTCTCGGGCCTTGTACACACTGCCCATCACACTAGGATTTGGGTTTAAACAAACACGCTCTATCTCTCGATAGAGCTGAAGTGAATGAAGGTGCTCTTTACAAATTATTGTAAGCCTAGTCACGAGGTATAAATAACAGGTATAAACCAGCTGCAAGGGGGCTATAACCCATTCAAGGAGGCTTGAGAATGGCCTTGTCAATAATTAATTTAGTCAAGAAGCCCATGTTGAGGTCAAGATCAACATATTTTGAACTATTGCAGTCATTTTCTTCATGAATATTCACTACAATGTTACCTTAGCATCTACTAATGAATATAGAGATCAAGGTTGTTCTACAAGTAGTCTATTTTCCATCTCGCCATTTTTTTCCATAAGAAAATATGCTCTTAAATGGGCATGTTGGTGCATCATAAACTTTATCGTGCCCTCTAAAGTGGTCTGACTTTGTTCTTGGGGTTCCACAGATTTGAAATTAGGACATCTGGGCACAGTAAGAAGGTCGTGGCCTCCTCTAGGGGTACCAAGATTCCTAGGATCTTTGTTTTAACTCTATATGCTTGAACAAATTTATACAAGGACCATTCACAAGGTCCCCAATATATGTCCATAGAGTGCACATGCATCACAGAACAGCTTTACATTTCCCCGGATCAAATTACACAGAAATAAGTCAAAAACTGTATTTTGAAGTTATCAAACCTAGCTGAGTTTATTACACTTAGATGTTCTAGTACTCACCCAACTTGCCAACAGCTAGTACAGCCCCAATCCCTTTCATTCGATTATGTTTGCCTCTCGTGACCATCAACTTCAATGTTTCCCCGGATTAGCAATTAAACGTTAATATTGTTTGGGAATAATAATATTGAATGAGATGGATCTGAAATCTAATTGCTTGCCCTGACATCCAACATAACTGTAACGCTTTGATTTTCAATGACAAGTACAAACATAACAACAAATTCTGCAGAATGAAAAGAAAAAAGAAAATAATAAGATATGTCAACTTTACTGAAAATAATATTTCTACATGGTAAAAAGTCAACCTTCAGAAAACAAAAATAACCCATTTTTTAGTTGTCAGAGAGGGCGCACATTACCATGTACGAGGCATTCCAGGCAGAAGCAGGCAGCTGACAGAAAACATACGTTATCAATACCAACAAAATGTTGATCATGAAGGTGACAAGGATCAATATTCCATGTAGCAGCCCACAAACAAGATAAACTGGCCGTCAGTATGAATAACATTCAACTTCTCCAAAGAGCCTTGAGGGGTTTTTTATTAAAAGTTGTTATGAAAGTAGAATTGGGAGTTTTACATGAAATGGTTCCTTAAAAGATCAATTAATAACTTAAGGGCTTAACCCTAACAAAGACATGTTAAAATTGCCAAATGCATATAGATTACTTTGAAAGAAATAACAATCCTCCTTTTGCACAACACCCTGGCCACAAAAAGTAGCCCAGAGTTCTGCAATCATAAATTTGCCTTCAGGAGAAGCTGCAATACCAAAGATACAGCATTTCCAATCTTCATATCAATTATGATTCTTTCACATTGAAAACCATTCGAGTTTCCCAAGCATATTTTTATACATAGCAGATGCTTGAATAATTGTTTCCACTGATTAAAATGTAAAGTTCATCATAAAACCACTAGAACAAGAAAATAAAAAATGTCAGAGATTCGACTTCCCTAGTAGATAGATTTGAACAGTTTAGTGGTCGAACATGCCATGAAATTGAAATTAAATTTAAAAAAATGCTTCATAGATATCATTTCAGCTTATGTTACCAGGGTTCGCCACCTTGCCCCATGTACCCTGCCTGATACATATCCTGTACAGATACATGAAGGTACAGGTATGAAAACGTGCCAGATACGTACCAGTACATCCCGGGTACGTTTTGACGTACCCGGACGTACCGGTATGTATCCAGCACATATCCAAGCCTAAAAACATCTTTTAAGGCATTTACAACATTTTATTTCTTTTGACTTCGTCAATGCAAAAAAGCGAAGCCTAACAAATATTAAACCCTATATCATACATCCATATGTATGGCAGCCACATGATCAAAAGTATATTGTATGGTTTGAAAATTTGAACATTGATCCTAGTACCTAAATTTTTCGAGTTTTAGTTGTATCCATGTTGACATGATATTCACATATCATATGTATGGCAGCCACATGATCTCAATGAAAATGTAAAGCCTCAAGATATATTGAATGTTTTGAACATTGATACTACTATAATTTTCAAGTTTTGTATTTCTTAGACTGGACTAAAAAATGAGTCAAAATACATACATACATACATGCATGCATGTACACATACACACATACAACATACACACATACACACACACATACACACACACACACATACATCATACATACATACATACATTTACATACATACAGACACAGTAGTTGACACACATACATTACAAACACACATTACACACACACACACACACATACACACACACACATACACACATACAACAGAACACACACACACACACACACACGACACACACGCACACACACACACATCACACACATACATACGTATCCAAGATGTATCGTACCCAAGGTTTTTTTTAAATTGACGTATCCGCGTATCGAACCCGTAACCTGTATCCTTGCAACATATGATTTCTAACTGTAAAAGTAAACATGAGAAGTAAATTTTGAACTTTCAATTATTTGCCCTTTTTAATACACAACAAAATATAATAACCTATGCATGGGAACTTAGAAACTGAAATCCTAGAACTCATGAACCATATTTATAATACATCATTTTCAATTAGAAATTCCTTTCAAATACAAATTGCAAGCACTGATATTTGACATCTTTTATAGAATCCTTACTTGTAGGACTGAAACTTTGGCTCATGACAAGGTACAGAAGACTAGTTTAATGTAACCTGCACAAGGTCAACAATACAGAAATATAAAAAACAGATATTTTTAACAAAAATTTAGGCGGAGAATCCATTTGGGAGTGAATGGCAATTTTTTCTTAAATGGGGACTTGATTGAAACATTTTTTGCAATTAAGTCACCATACAGTGTACCAGTTTGATTTTTTTGCAATGAACATTACAATAAACCTAACAGGTTGGAAGTAAAGACTAAAAAAGCAAATCAAATGCATTTATTTTCACAAGAAAGTGGTCAAAATGAATCTTTAAAAGGGGAAGGTAATCTATTTGTCTTCAATGGGGTAAGGCGAAGTAGTTCAGTAAACCATTCTCTCAATTAGAAATTTTCATTAAATAGCCACAAAATACAGAAATTCAGAATATCCAGAACACCACTTGCTTGGGGAACAGAGTAGTCCAACAAGATGACAACTCCAGATCAAGAATAGAATGACAATGTAAACAAAAGAACACTATACTATGAATAGAATGACAATGTAAATAAAAGGAAACTAAATTATGGCTTCATTGTATCCATGCTTTAAGCCTATCATTGAAACTTCCATGCATTTGTAGCAATGATAGTGGAAACCTTCAGGATTAACCTTGAGATCCACCGTCTTGTATTGCCTGCAAGCTCTGCTAATTAATCAGAACCTATAACTGAATAGAAACATAAAAATGCTGCAAAAATGACACTCGGAATATGATAGTCTTACTAGACCCCAATACAGATCAATACACAAAAAAAACATGTAATTATAATAAACCTGACCAAGATCGGATGTAAGACCAAACAAGATAATCAAATTCATTTATTTTCACGAAAAACAAAAATGGAAGGTGAACATAATCAAAATGTATCTTCAAGGGGAAAGGTGGAGTAAGTCCATTGAACCATTCTCTTAATTAGAATTTTTCATTGAGTAGGCACAAAATATAGAAGCCCAGAAGCTGCAGACCACCAGTTTCTTGGACAACAGAGCATTCTGACAAAATTACATCTTGAGATCAAGACTTGCATAGCAATGTAAGCAAAAGAAAACTACATAATGCCTCTGCTGTATCAAGCATGCTATGGACCTATTGCTGAAACTTCCGTGCAATTGTAGCCATGATGGTAGAAAACTTCAGGATTAACCTTAAGATCCACCGCCTCAGATTGTCTGCAAGTTTTGCAATTTAATCATAACTTTCCCATATTAGCAAATATAAAAAATGTTACAAAACAAAGCTAAGCTTGACATTTATACGAACCATGCAAGGGTAACCATCTCCTTTGTCATCAATCACTAGTAAAGTTTTCTTATGCAATTTGAAGACCTCAACTGCCCCTCCAAAACAAATTACAATATGAATCGAAAATGTAATTGCGAAGACAGTGATTAATGAATCAAAACATAAAACTGAAGACTACTTTGAAAGACAATATTGAATATTCAGCAAGAAAGAAACTAAGGTCCCTACCAATACATGCATGTGTCTGTGCTGCCAGGGAATAAAATTCAATATTAACACTAATAGCAAAAAAATATCATGTTCGAACTGTGTTCAACTGCCAACTCCATATAAGCTTTAACATTCCAGATAAAGTTAACTCCAAAGACAAAACTTGTGACATGTCTGCTTTTTTTCCCCAAGAGAAAACGAATGTCTACTATATGAGGAATAAACATTAATATTACTGCCAAAAATAATAGCCAGCGCTATCATATTTTAATCAATTATTCAATTCCCAATTCTGTATGCTTCAGTGAAACCTTCAAGGAATATTCGTGACTTAAAAAAAGAATAAGCTGGTGAGAATGTGCACTTGTAAGAGCTCAATACATTTACAAAAGATCAGCAAACAGCAAGCAAGACTGAGCATAGATATTGCAGAAATAATTTCATAGTATCCAACTATTGATGACAATATCAATACAATACCATAGCAACAAAAGAAACCAAGGAATTTAAAAAATGATAAGGATCCGGTTACACAAAGACGATATAAACAAAAAAATATTCACAACCACAATAGATTTTAAATTATGTCCATCAAAGACCAAAAGAAAAAGTCTTACTAAAAGAGAATCTCCATCAAGCTGGACTAGTATGAGTAGTTTATACATCCTTCAAAATCATTAATTCTGTAAGAATTATAGATTGTAATCATGAATTGGCAATAAATGGTTTTTTATCGTTACAGTTAAGCAACTATATCAGAATATTTGAAATGAATAATGCTTAACCTTTCCAATTCACCTAAGTGACTCGTAGGCAACTAATCAAACAACCAAGACCATGCTATTAAGTGATTCATGGCCAACTAAACCAAACCACCAGGAAAATTCTTTGAAAGATCCTGTGCAGCTTTTAATCTTGATATTATTTTCTTCAAAAGGTTAGAATACCTTTCTGTTGTTTACAGCATGAATCATATTTAACATAGTTTTATTCTTTTCATGTCATGCTGTTTAAATTGAGTATTCTGCATATTGCTATGGAAATCCCTAAAATATTAATCATAGAATAGAGCCTGTGACATTCTCCCAGCTTTATTCCTCCAAATATAGACTGACATGAAAGCATTTTAAATAGTGTTCCAAATACCAAAATGATGTTCCAAATACTGGATTTGGAGCTCTATATCAAGGTAGTGGAGCAGACTTCAGCACTAATTATGAGAATACAAATAGTCTTCACACTTCGGTAAGGTTGATCATGCAAATGTCAAGACACGGGCTCACTTCTATATAACTGTAATAAAACAGTAAACATATCAAATGTAGTGTATGATTATTTGACACAGATCAGAAATAAAATGTTCAAATACATTCCAGCTTTAGTAACAAAATAAATGTGCAACTTAAAGATGCACAAACTCTACGGCACAATGTAAAAAATATAACCAAAGAGCATATTCCTCTATAAAGCTAATAACCAAAGAGAATATCCCGCTGTACCACTCCGAAGCATATTTTCAAATCATTTTATTGTCACCAGTTAGTCTAACATGTCGAGATCTCAAGAAAGGCCAATTCAAGCTAAATTTAGGCATGAACGTAGCATTAGAAAAGGATGCATTCACGCTCTTTTCTTTTTGAACTATTTTAGATGTAGCAGAAGTCAATGCATTCTCATTTGGCAATGGCATAATTTTCCATAGGAAAAGTATAATAAGAACAAGGAGAGAGTCACTACCTCTATTATGCTTTGGCAAGGAAGAAATGAATGATAACCGGCTTAACTCAGATCAGGTTATTGGAAATGTGGAGTTTGGGACAATAAACAAAATTTACTGTTTTATAGAACAAGAGGCCGTATTATGTTTTCACCAGCTTAAGGCTGTGCAGGCCAATCTGGACACTCTGCAAAAATCTATTAGGGAGTTTGGTTATACTTATAATGATTCCAAAGACAAAAGAAGAGATTGATTTCAGGACTTTCCACCTTACAGGCCAAAGAAGACATGTATTGTCAACAGAAATCTCGCATATTATGGATCAAGGAAACTGGAGGATGGCATTTCTGTTTAGAATTTGCAGCAAACCAACACGGTTCAACATATTCAACTTGAGGGTGAGCACAATATAATTATGCAGCAAATCAACACAGTTCAACATATTCAACTCGAGGATGGCACAATATATCCAACCCACAAATGGTTACAGAGAAAACTACCCACTTTTTCAGTTGAACTCTGAAGGAAACCTATGAGAACTGAACAGCGTTTCCTTGAGAACTGAACAGCAAGTCAAGAACAATTTATCTGCAATATCTATGAAATATAACAGAACGGGCAAATGAGGCCATAGTCCAGCCAATCACTGAAATAGAACTTCATGGTGGTCTCTCCCCTTCTCCAGGGAGAAGGCCTCAGGTCCTGCTGCCTTTTCAGGGCAGTATACCTGAATTTTTAGGAATTATCAAATCTGGTCTGATTAAAGTACTTAAGAAATCCTGCAATAATCAGTGAATGCTGATTGAGACATAATAAATATTGATGTAACTACCTTGATCTGATACTCAAAACTCCAAGAGGAAATCAGTTCAATTGCTTGACATACCCAACTGATTCTGCAAAAACCAATCTCTCCCTTTCAATACACATTTGTCAAAGGGAGACTAATCATACAGATAATACTATTATGTTCCTAGAAATTCTTCACTCTCACACCCAATTCACAGCCTAACATTGTAATCGATTTAGATATGTCAAAAAATGGCATTTGACAGGTATAACTGGAAATTGATCATCAATACTATGCACAAATTTGGATTTTCACCTCAGATCACTGATTGGATATGCAGTTCTAAACTTTTCTAAAATTCTATATGCACTGCATCCTTCAGTACCTCAATAAATGGCCAGGGTGATTCTTTATTCCAATCCTCCGAGTTTTGGCCTAGAGTTGATCCAATTTCACCATTTCTGTTTATAATAATAGATTAAGGTTTGAATCATCTTCTAGAAACAGGTGAGATACAAAGGACGGTGCACCGTCTGTTGAGAGTCGAGACATCATTTATGTATTCTCTTCTGGTTGAGGAAAGTCGACACCTCAAAACATTGTCATGCATTTACCAAAAGGCATCAGGTCAACTAATAAACACTGGGAAAACTTCACTTTATTTCCTCAGCACCTCATTGGCCCTGTCACAGTTATTAACTATTAGTTAAGGTGTTAACTAATGGTCGGCTATTAACCACCTCCAACTGATGTAACCACATTTAGCATAATAAATATGACCAACACACACATCCTAATGTGTGTTGTGTGCCTTTCAGTTTCTCTTCATTCTCTCTCTCTCTCTCATCTTCTAACATTGGAATTGGAGCCATTGGTGGGGAAGCCCATGGAGTCGGGTACCAACAACAAGATCAAGTTGGAGAAGATTCGAGAGGTCGTACAGACCTGCAGCGACCAAATCGAAAGTGGAGAACTCCAAATCAAAAGTGGAAGAATCGCCATTGTTGCAGATCGAAGGTGGAGGAATCACTGTTCAAGCAGCAGAAAGCGATTGTTACTCATGTTGTTATGGCGCACACAACAAAGAACACCCCGTTTGCGATTTGCAGAGACGTAAATCAGGAGAAATCATGTTTTTGGGAGTCTCATGATTGATGAAGAAACATTTATCTTGTTTTTACAGTCACAGCAGGAGATGGGCATCAAGGGCACCGAAAAGGTTGTTTTCAGTCTAAAACGACAGTGAAGGAGGCGAGCAGATAAAAGAACATCAAGGGCACAAGAAAGAGCACGGGAATCTGCAAACATCCCTGAAAACAAAAGACGATGCGAGCAGCAGAAGGAGAGAAATTTATGAAGATTTAACCAAAAACATTGCAGACCATGCAGGATAGATTTGTGTTGACAAAACTAATTGCCAGGGCGCAATGGTTTCCCAGATCAGAGGGACGATGGACAGGAAAATGTGAAGACTGTTATCAATTGAATTTGTGCCGACATGAATACCAGAATCATGATCTGCACGGAAGACTAGTTAGAGATTGCAAATCCAGTCACATTTTCACCAGACAAATGAAGAGTTTCCGGTATATTCTGAATTTTTTGATTTTTCAACCCATAGACCACACAAATAATAAGTTTGAGTTAAAGATGCAAGGGCACAAGAAAGAGCACGGGAATCTGCAAACATCCCTGAAGACAAAGGAGAATGTGAGGAGGAAGGAAAGAAATTTTTTAAAAGTTAACCAAACACGTTTCAGACCGTGCAAGACGGATGCATGACACAACCTGATCGCTAGGGCACAACACTTTCCCAGACTGAAGGGACCATGGGCAGAGGAAAATGTGAAGATTATTTTCAATTGAATTTGCGCAGACATGAATGTCCAGAATCATAATTTTGTGCAGGAGACCAGTTTGAGATTGCAAATGCAGTCACATTTTCATCAGAGCATGAGGAGTTTCTGGTAGAGTTTCTGAATTTTGTGATTTTTCAAAGCATAGACCACTCAAATAATAATTTCAAATAAAGGAAGGCGTTAAAGCACAAAAGAAAGAGCACTGGAATCTACAAACATCCGTGAAGACAAAGGAGAACATGAGCAGGAGGAAGGAGAGAATTTTGTGAACATTTAGCTAAAAACATTGCAGACCACGGAGGATAGATTTGTGAGCTAAAAACATTGCAGATCACTGGGGCACGACGTTTTCCCAGACCAGAGGGACTGTAGCCAGGAAAATGTGAAGACTGCTTTCAGTTGAATTTCTGAAGACATGAATGTCAAGAATCATGATTTGCACGGGAGAACAGATCGATATTGCAAATCCAGTCACATTTTCACCAGACCACGAAGAGTTTTTGGTATAGTTTCTGACTTTTGTGATTTTTCAAAGCATACACGACTCAAAACAAGACATCAAGACCACAAGAAAGAGCACAGGAATCTGCAAACATCCCTGAAGACAAAGGAAAATGTGAGCAGCAGGAGGAAAGAGAGAAATTTATGAAGATTTAAGTTTTTAACTAACAACCTTGCAGACCATGCAGGATAGATTTGTGAGAGGAATCTGATCACATGGGCACGAGGTTTTCCCAGACCAAAGGGGCCACAGACAGGAAAATGTGAATACTGTTTTCAATTGAGTTTGTGCAGATGTGAATGTCCAGAATCATGATTTGCACGGGGGACCAGTTCAAGATTGCAAATCCAGTCACATTTTCACCAGACCATGAAGAAATTTTGGTATAGTTTCTGAATTTTGTGATTTTTCAAAGTATCAATCACTCAAAATAATGATTTCGAACTGCAATAATTTATAGCTTGCAGTAACTGCTGTTTGCACATGTATGGGGTTGTACAGGATTTTATGTGGTTTGGTTATTTGTGAATTTCTGTTTAGCCTTTCTATTTTTTCTGTCTCATTGATTTCCAGGTCGGAAAATCAAGTAATGTGTGAAAAATGGCCAGTATTCAGAATCTTGCTTTGCCAATGGCAGAGAAATTCATTGGCCAAAATTACTATAGTTGACTTTGGAGTGAAAAAAACTTTGACGATCACATAGGACTGCAATAAAATCATTGTTGGCACTAAAGGAAGGCCTGTTGCACACTTTACGGATTATGAAAAGCATCCTAAGAAGGCCTTGTTGTTGTTAAAACCATCCATGTCAGATGATTTGATACTTGTGGTCCAGAATACCATTGAGTCAAGTGTGAAATGGACCGGTCCGAAGAACAAATACCTGACTTCAAAGAATAGTTGGGTCTTGTACCTGAAGAATTTGCTGTTTTCAGCAAAAATACAGTTGGGTGGGTCCAGAATCGTGATTTGCACGGGAGACCAGTTCGATATAAACCCAGTCACATTTTCACCAAACCATGAAGAGTTTCTGTTATAGTTTCTGGATTTTGTGATTTTGCAAAGCATAGACCACTCATAATAATTTTCGACTGCAGTACTTTATAGGTTGCAGAATCTATTGTTTGTACATGTACAGGGTTGTGCAGGATTTTTATGTAATTGGTTATTTATGAATTGTTGTTTGTCCTTTGCAGTTTTTTGTTCCATTGATTTCCATGTAGGAAAATCAAGTAATGTGTGCAAAAAGGCCAATATTCAGAATCCTGTTTTGCCAACGGAGGAGAAATTTACTGGCCATAATTACTATGTTTGGAGTCACAAACTTCTGACAATTGCAGAGTGCCAGAGCTGTGATAAAATCATTCTTGGCACTAAAGGAAGGCCTGTTGCGAGCTTTGTGGATTATGAGAGGCATCATAAGTAGGCCTTGTTGTTGTTGAAGTTATCTGTGTCAGATGATTTGATACTCGAGGTCCAAAAACACCATTGAGTCAAGTGTGCTATGGACCAATCTCAAAAACAAACATCTGACTTCAAAGAAAAGTCAAGTCCTGTACCTGAAGAATTTGTTATTTTCAGCAAAAGATGCATGAGGGTGGGTCCCTGTCCTAACAGACATCTCAAGTGAAAGATCTCTGAGATCAGCTCGATGCCATCAACAAAAAGGTGGATGATGACAACCTGGTTGCTCTTGTTCTGAACAATTCAACGCCCTCATATGAGTCTTTTGCAGAAGCTTTACATTTAATTGTTGGAAATTAGACACTGCCGTTTGATCAAGTTAGTTCGTACTTGCTGCAGAAGGAACAAAGACAGACTCGGGCAAATGAGTCTACTTTGAATAAGCAGAGTGCATTTGTTGCTCAGTCAAATGGGGAAGTGGAAATGAATTCTTGGTGACTCATCTTCCAAATATCTGCTGAAATGCCTATTGTCATTAGGTTGGGAAAAACAAAATGTTAAAATATAGAGCTATAGAGCATTATATAGAATGTAATGCGGTTCCTAGCAGTTGAAGAGGTTGTAACCAAACAACCAAATGTAACTAAATGTAACTACCTCTTCCTATAATAAATTCACCTTGCCTGTATCATTTGAGCAGTGCAGTTTGCCTTCTGTATTCTTTCTTCTCTTTGCATATTCTAACAGTGGTTTAAAACCCGACTCTTTTTCGCAGTTCGAGGAAGAAAGAAGCCATTCAGTCTGAGGAAGCTCTTGGTGGAAGAGTACAGACAAAGGAGAAGTTTGTGAAGGTCGTACAGACCTGAAACATCTCGTTCGTTAAGTTTTTCATGCACAGCAGTCGCTAGGGCAAACGTGAGTGCCAAAAGTCGTGATTTGAGGGCAGGACAGAAGCAAATACCAGTGGTTTTGCACAAAATCGTGGAGCAGTGCCATTACAAAGACGGGGCAGATACAATCACTAGCAGCAAACAAACCGTGGCCCAGTTCGTGGGAGATCCAGTCGCCAGGAGAAATCGTGAGCAGAGCAAAGAAAAACAAAGGGTGCAAATCCACAGTCGAATGCTGAGTCGCAAATCGTGTGAAGAACCAGGAATAACCAGTCACAAATCCAGTTCAAATCGTGGCCTCTGTTCAGAACGAAAACACTCCCATTTCGAAGAAAAAAAACGTGATGAGTTTCAGATCCCTTGAAGGAAAAAAGAGAAACGAAAAGCACACTCACAGTCGCCAGGAGGAAAAACGTGAGGGAAGAGGAGACAACGAGGGCAAATCATCGTTCAAAGATGAATGCACAAGCAAAGTCGTGAGGGAAGATTAATATTATTTGGGCAGAATAATATTATTTCCAGCAACAATGGTATTCATTCTATTTGCTGAAGTAATTAATTTTAATATTATTTGCTGGAATTAATATATTGTTTTATTGGTGTGGGCAAACTATTATTTTATTATTTCCGTTCTTTTGGATTAATAAAATGGCAAATATATCACACTTGACTTTGCCGGAGACACAAAAATTAACAAGCACTAATTTCAATGTTTGGAGTCGTAAGATTTTAACGGTCGCGGAGTTTCGTGATTGTGATAAAATAATCAAGGGTGAGAAAAGTCGACCAGGGACAAACTTCAAGGATTATGACAAACACCATAAGGAAGCGTTATTGCTTCTCAAGTTATCGGTGTCGGATGATTTGATACCGGAAGTGTGGAATGCCACTGTGGCAAGCACTTGTGGGCCAATCTGAGGGATAAATATCAGACGTCAAAAAAGAGTCGGGTTTTATACCTGAAAAATATGCTCTTTACCGTAAAGTTACAAGAAGGTGGATCGTTGTCTGAGCACATACTTCAGATGAAAGACCTCCAAGACCAGTTATCTTCCATCAACAAAAAGGTGGACGATGATGATATGGTGGCTCTGGTTTTGAACAGCTTACCTTCTTCGTATGAGTCATTCGTGGAGGCACTCCATTTAATGGCTGAAAGTCAAACACTCGCGTTTGACAAGGTGAGTTCCTACCTGTTGCAAAAGGAGCGGAGACAACTTCAGGCAAAATCTAATTGTGACCATTCAGAGAGTGCTCTTGTCACTCAATCAAAGGGAAAGTGGAAACGTCAATCTGGTGAGTCTTCCACTCGGTATCAAGTCACATGCTATTACTATCACAAGGTTGGGCACCTCAAGAAGGATTGCCGGAAGCAGAAGTATGATCTTTCGCAACAAAACAAGAAGCCATGTGATGAGGAACATGTGGCAGCAGTTGCAGAAGAACGGGATTTGGATGACGGGCATGCTCTTTATTGTCTTACGACATCATGCTCACATGACAGTTGTACCATTTGTTGGATCATTGACTCTGGTGCGTCCGCACACTTTTCATGTCGTAGGGACTGGTATGTTTCATTTACTACAAATATTTGTTTTGAATCAGTAGTACTAGCTGATGGAGAATCACTTGCAATAGAAAGGATAGGAGATATATGCATTGTATTGAGTAATGCTCATAAATTGTTGGTACAGAATGTTAGATATGTACCTTCTTTACAAAAGAATCGTCTATCTATTCGTCAATTGACAAAAAATCCCAATATTTCTGTGGATTTTTGTGGAAAGAAGTGTGTTGTCTCTAGTGTCAAACAGAGACGGATAATTGTCCTTAGTATTGGGGAAGGTGGTCAGTATCAACTTGTTGATCCGACTGCGATCAACATGAATGCACGTGTGGAGGATAGCTCCACCATTCAGGATGTGCAGGAGGCTGCAATGCCTTGGGAGGAAGTCATTCTTCACAAATTTGTTGACTTGGATAAAGTCAACGTACATGCACCTATTGTGGAGGGAGTATCCACTATACCAGATGTACGGGAGGATGGATTTCCTCATCCTAAAGAACAGTTTGTAGTGGACGGAGACTCCACTATTCCAAATGCACTCACGGTGCATGGTGAGATGGCATACCCAGCCACTCACTCAGAGGTACTTGCTCAAAGGACTGTAGAGCATGAACAGTTTGCTCATTGTGTTATGAAGGATCTTTCCCAACAGAGGGGGATAGATGAGCAAATAGATGAGGAGTTGATTCTCACTCCTACCACTGTTGAGACGAAGGTGGTTATTTCTCCTACTATTGTGGAGTTGGTTCTAACTCCTACTGCACAGATGGTCACATTTCTCTTATTGAGAAAGTTGGATGAGCACTACACTGTGTTGCAAGGACATGATCGAGGTGACTTCGATTGCAGGATAATTAAGTCTTTGTACAGACTCCAGCAGGCTACACAAGCTTGGAATAGATTTTTCAATCCACATCTTCAAGGTTATGATTTCAGCACTTTGGAGATGGGGCTGACACTCTCAGCCATTGGTGATTCATCATTGGTCAATGAATCACGTAACAAAGAACCAGTGGACCACTTGTCATATCTTTTGTTCATGGGATCAGATTTTTGTTTTGCGGTTCTTCTTCATTCGACAACCGCAACACAATCATGGACTGCTGATTTTGAAGTCCAACCTATGGCACAGTCTGTAGATGTAATGACTAAACATATGGGCTTTAGGAAATTTGTAAAATTTCAGGATAAACTTGGTATAGTTTCCGGTTTAGTCATTAAGAGGGGGTGTTAAAATATAGAGCTATAGAGCATTATATAGAATGTAATGAGGTTCCTAGCAGTTGAAGAGCCAAACAACCAAATGTAACTAAATGTAACTACCTCTTCCTATAATATATTCACCCTACCTGTATCATTTGAGCAGTGCAGTTTGCCTTCTGTATTCTTTCTTCTCTTTGCATATTCTAACACAACAAGGATTGCTGGAAGCAACAGTAATATCTTTCCCAATACAAAAAAAAAGCCACGGGATGAGGTAAGTGTGGCAGCAGTTGCAAATGAACAGGATTCTAAGGAGTATGCTCTCACAACATCATGCTCGAGCAACAGTGCTACCAACTGTTGGGTCATTGACTCCAACACATCTAGACATATTTTGTGTCCAATGGAATTATATGTAAAATTTACAGAAAATAACAAATTGTATTGATTCAGTTGTATTAGTTGATGGGGAGTCACTTGCAGTAGATGGGATAGGAGATATTCCTATAGCCCTCAATAGTGCTCAGAAAACAGAAAATCTCAATATTTCTATATATTACTCTAGGCATAAGTATACTGTGTCAAATGTACAAAAACAAGTAATTGCCCTAGGCATTGGGCAAGGTGGCCAATATAGGCTTGTTGACTCTACTACAATCAACTTAAAAGTGTGCTTGGGTGGAAACTCCAACATTCACATTGTTACCTAAGTCTCGGGGACAGGGGGGACGGGGAGACCAAGGGACAAGGTTTCCGGGATGGGAAAAAATTCCCAAATTTTGGAGACGACAAGGGGACGGCTATTAAAATAATATATAAAATATTAATATTTGAACATTTTAACTTTATTCAATGAAAATTTGGGATTTAAACTCTATTCAGGTACTTTCAAGATTATAATTTAATGTTCTTCGTAAAAATAACAACTTTTCAAAAGTAAGCACATCAAAAGCTTTTTGAAATATTTAAAAAAAATAGGGACGTCCCCTCCAAGTCCCCACATCCCTGAAATGTTCAAGACATCCGGGACGTCACCAAAATCTAGGGGACGCGTCCCCACATACACTAACCATTCATGACATGCTAGAGGATGAAATTCTTCACAGGCTTGTTGACCCTAGTATAGTCCATTGTGAAGGGAACGTCAACTATACAAGATGCACAGAAGGATGCACTACCTTGGAAGGATGGAATTCCCCATTCCATATAAAATATGCGGGAGGTTGTAATGCCTTAAGACAATAGACTTCCTTGCTCAGATGTATAGATAATTGTGGAGGGAGACACCATTCTTCCAAACGCGCTAGAGGTGCATTGTGAGATCGAAGGGCAAGCCACTCATGAGAGAGGCTATAAGAAGTCAAAAAATTGTAAGTGCCCTACCAAGCACCCCGGTTTGGTATTTTGATGTGGCCTTACAAGTTAATTGACCCAAGGCACTAGCTTGATACATTTACTAGGTTCTTTAGCTCAACTTGTTGTGACAAAGTTATTCTAATGAGAGGGAATAAATGAGACGAAGATGGTTATTTCTCCTACTACTAAGGAGGTGGTTATTTCTCCTACTGCAGAGTTGCAAGAGGGAATAGATGATATTATGAGACAAATGGTTATTTCTCCTACTACTGCGGAGATGGTTATTTCTCCTAGTGCGGAGTTGGTTTTAACTCCTATTGTGAGTACTACAAATATGGACATATTTAAGTTGCTTCTATCCGCAGATTTGGACTAGAAGGTCTACATGGTACTATCCAAAAACAAAATGTCCAAGACATTGTAGGAATCAAGGAAGCTTGATTTCCAACAATTAATCTAGCAAATTCTCACAAATATAATATAGGTTAAACAGGGGTATTGGACACCAATAGTGGCTTTCATTTGTAGGACGAATACAGCTAATAAAATCAGTTCATCAGGCCATGCCAGTATACTTGTTGACACTTCTGTCCATATCAAGAACATCCAAGGAGGTAATAATAAGAATCCAAAAAATAATAATTTGGATTTTAACCGAATTTCAGGTATATGCTTGTTTTGTGGAATATAATTACCTGGCCCAAAAGAATGGGGGCGTCTCAATATCAAATGCATATCCAAAATTTAATCACCTATATCCATTACTTGTTACAAACAATGCACAAAGAGCCAGACAAATTATGGTGCATCATAATTCAAGAGAAATACAGGGTACAGGGTATTGTCTGAAAAAAGGTTCTTCACCATATACTAGATTATCGCTGCCACAACCTCAACTTCAGTGTCGGATTAATAATGGAATATAGGTAAGATTTTGGGATGATGCATGGAATGATTTTCTTCCTTTGTAAGGGCAACCAATGTTTGCACATCTCAGACAGGTTTTCATACACAAGGGATGCATTGTGATTATTAAGATTATATTATTCAACTGCACAATAATTTGCAGGTTCAATAAAATTAGGTAAGTATCATTAATTTTGACCAAATTCACCTAGAAGCAAGTCAATTGTTGGTCTCTAGTTTACAGAATCAAATTCTACTCTTGAGAATCTCCAAACAACCTTCCAGAAGTATTTATTGTGGATCTGCTGAGAAACCCATGGATCCTCTGAGAAACCCGTGGATCCTCTCTTCTTTCATTGCCTATTAGTAATAAAGATCTGTAACTAATAATCAACATGTACCTTCAAAATTGGCCTGCCACTATCCACAAATAATATTCTCCACAGTTGGTGACCTGTAAGCAGATTACGGCATTACATGACTTGACTCCTAACTTTTTCCGTCAGGCTCTTCAGCTTGAAAAAATATCAGAACTTTTGGTAATCAAAACTCTCACATTACATAACATTCTCAAGCAAATTAACCCTCCCATTACATGTCATTGGCAAGTAAGTTAACACTTCCTATACACACCATTGTCAGGCAGATCAAGGTATCAATCATTGTGCACTTTCAGGTTTTGGAACACAGCTCCTCTTCAAACTTCAGATATGTCGGATCTCGTTAACACTCAATTTTGGTATTTACATCCTTAATACAGTTATCCAAAGTTCACTTTCACCCCAGCTGAGTGCTGGAAGCATCAGGTTTCCCCAATTGTCAAGTTAAAATTCGATGGTTCTAGCTTGGGTAATCAGGAAAATAATGTGTAGGAGGAGTTCTACGGGATCCCACGGGTTATATTCTCTAGGCTTATTCCGAGTATGTGGGAATTAATTTAAACAACTTCGCAAAGGTTAGGAGACATGCTTAGCAATCCCCGCAGAAGTGACAATGCCTTTCCAAAGTTGTTTACGTCACAAACGATTACTACTCAATTCATGACATTTACGCACATGATACAGCTATCCAAAATTCACATTCGCCCCGGTTGAGTGCTGGGAGCTTCTAGTTGCCCCGTTTATCAAATTAAGTTTTGATGGTTCTAGCTTAATATAATCAGGCAAATCAGTTGTTCTACAGGATTCCAGAGGTCATATTCTCAATGCTTGTTCTGTATATGTCGGAATTAATATAAACCACTTTGCAGAAGCGTGGTCACTTTGCAGGGATCGTGAATCATGCCCAACTGTCAGATGGAAAACATTAAAATTCAAGTGATTCCAAATTAGTTCTAGACATATTAAGAATTTTTAACAGTCAAGACTGGTACCAGCACTCACAAATCACAATCAATATAAGAATCTCCATTTATGGAATCCTTAAATTTTCAAACACCGTCTATATTCTTTATGTTCAGTGTGCTAGAGATTGCAAAGCAGATTACTTGAGCTAAACTAGCCTCCACCACAATAATAGCTTCTCAGAGAGACAAATATGATTCAATCCATGAATGATTGTCCTAGACATTAATAAATACAAAATCGAATTACAAATATCATCAAGACTAACCGTATTGACTGTAATGTCCTCTCTTATTTACAAACATAAGTCTAACAGTGGAATCCCGTCTACACGTGTCATCCCATTAGGAAATATTCACAACTTTGAAACATAAAAAACCTCTTCACAATGATTCATATACCAACCCTTCAATTTTATTTCCAATAGTTTTATTGTTCTCCACCCACCTCTTCTCCATTTACGTTGATAAAATATCTCTGAATTGTTCGTCAATGACACACCCCAACAACTAATTAGTAGCACATGGGTTTACAGATGCCGGTTGACACAAAGCCACACCAGGTCACACATTTGAAGCTGTCTGCAATCCAAAAGAAGGGAGCAGTCATTGGATCCAAAAAATCACTCAATCCCTATCAGTGCATTACATGTGACACACATAGTCCTGCATCAGAGTATCAGACGACCCATGTGCACTCTTAACCATTTGCAACCACGTGGCAGACAGAAATCTGGGAGCTCTAAAAACCTACAAACCTTAAGGATTTAGTTTCCAAAGGATTCAAAACAGATTTCATTAAAACGTAAAGTAGGTACCCAGCAAACATTTCACCACATTTTTATTGGTCAATATTTATGTTAATCAGAACATGGTTCATAATTTTCCAATGGCAGCTTGTCCCCTTGGGTCTTTGCTTGCCATGAATTCATATGATTCAGAAACTAGGGGGCTGAAAACATTTTAATGCAAAATACTTCTCCCTGCCAAGCTTTCCATTCAGCTCTTGTGCAAATACGGAATGAAATAGAATTATGTGTCCTCGCTGTGATATGATCAAAGTCATGTAACAAAGGGGATTTCATTATCTTCACAAGTAAGTGATGCCTTCTAATCAATATTGCAATAGGATTATAGGACAGACTTACAAGGACATGAGAGGATTTATATATTTTAGTTTCAGCCTGATATGATATTTTTATCCCTATAGTTTCATTCTGCTGTAATCCCTATTTCTACAGGACCACTCCTCTGCACAAGAGGCACACTTCCCCATAGCCTCTGCCGTTCCATATCTACAAGATCAAGGGACCTTAATTTCTAAACACTTCCCCATTCTCCCACATATTACAAGCAGAATGAGGCTCCTTATGGTATAAATAACTGAACAAAGTACTCCTTTTGGTAATATTACCAAATTTTCACAAATAAATTGTTATCAGCTAAGGAGAATTAGAAAATAACATGTTCCACACAATCACAGATAACTTTGATATGAAGTTTAACACCAATAACCAGCCCCAGTAGAGTGCAATCTACAATCAACTTCAACCAGTTGAAGAAATTTGTATTTTGCCATTTTGAAGAATCAATGCCAACTCATAAAGGAACATTGTCTGCCATGCTCAAAAAGAATTGTTGAAAAACAAGAAACAGTAGCCTGAGGGTGGATGATGAAAGCCTCCCCATTCAAGTGTGATTGCTTGTAAAAACATGAGTTGGAATATCTTGGCAAAAGTCAATAAGCCATATTACTTGGAGAATAGTGCAAAGCTCAAGGCAGATGGGCTTTAGTTTGTGATGTTATTGATTATGAAACCTTTATGTATGCAAGTGAAGCCACGCACAATTCCCAAATTGGAATGAGTGAGGGATACCATGCCAATAATGCACAACCTTGAATTTGGCCCAAGCCTACTGAAAAAAATCCCAGAACTTTGGCTTGAAGCTTGGCCAAATTCTCCACAAAGGAAGAAAACATTTCTTGCTTTATTTGTTGGTAGGGACCTGCATCTAAAATTAGAAGAGCAATGGAAATCTCATAATGTGTCATAGATTGGAGTGCCATATATAGATATGAGTATCCCCGTTGTAGCTATGTTGAAAGATATGCTGGTAGATGTCTCCCCATATATTTTCATGGATGCAGAGCACAAACTTGGGTGCAATCAACTACCTCAATTTGGGCATTAATGGAGCATTTTTTTTATTTTGAGCTAATGAGGCTGAAAGCTCAAATTCAGCCACACATTTCTTACACTCGTCTAGGTTACTACAATGGCTAATAAAGATGCTCATTAGGCTCCCACCCCAACTTGAAATCTCTAGCAAGTGAAAGTGCACGTCACTAGTAAGTGAATCCAAATACCAGTGTAACATTCCAAATTGCAAGTGGACTCACCCAAGCCCTATAAAAAGTAAGACCCAATAGTCTCAACTTTGTGTACTTAACAGAAGGATTTTCCCTACCCCATTGGGCATTGGCTCAAAGATCACGACTGGGTTTAACCAGAAAGCCCAATTACCCTCTAAGCATGCTCACCTTGCACCAGACAGTCTCAATGAGCCTCTTTGCACAAAGAAAATGCCACAGCTACAAAGCTTGCACCTACCCACCCATGCGGGCATAGAATTCCTTGTCATATGTGCAATAATTGTGTTTGACTTACAAGTCCCATGAATGATAAATCATTAGATGCCCTCTCTATTTGTTATGAAACCTCTACTAATCCAAGAATAGAGGGTTTGCTATCCCATTAGCTGTTGAAACATGCTTCACATTTGACTCGTGAGGTTAAATTAAGGCTTTTTTGTTGTGGTTATTTTCCCATGAGTTGTTGAAACACATTGGACACTTGAATCCTGAATTTGTCCCATGAATTGTTGAGACATGTTTTAACTTTTACATTTAGTTTAAGTTACTAGTACATCATTACCACCCTTGATAATCACTGAATGACTCCAAGTGTGCTGGCTCAGTTAAAGCGGCTCTGGTTAAGAATTCACATGATAATATGACTATTTGGGGTCCTGATGAGTTTAATACTATTGGGACCGGCTTTTTACCTCAATTTTTGCGGGGGTCAAGGGTCCCTAAAGCTAGGAGTCTTTGGCGAACAATAAAAATTACTTTAAGGTGCAATGGCACTGCCTGATTTTCACCCAAACTCTGTAACAATGTCAAACTCTAAGGGTGTACAGAATATTAAAACAACATATACAAGGATAAGTAAAAAGTCAACTTGTTCCCGCAGTTGGGAAACCATACATCAAGCAAGGATGCCATATAGTCATCTTTACCTTGTCTATTTTCATTCCCAAACTCTTGAAACCTATCTATTCAGATCTGATAGCGAAGTAGCATGCATACCTAACAATGAGATTGTCTCTTTTGACAAGGTGAGTCCTAAAACTAATGTCCATATAAGCACCTCTTTCAATAATCAATTTAATGAGTTTATGGATGACCCAACATCCTCCATTAAAAGTTTCCTTCAAAAGTGGTAGCCACAGACCTGCACAGTTTTTATGTAGCCAAGTCTTGACAAATGTGCCCCATTGGCCATTGTGATCGTGCCACAAAGAACAAGTTTAAAGCATGTATCCAATTGCCCTCAATTTTAGAAGACTTTAGAACTCAAAAAGTAACACATATACTTGTAGAGCCAATAGGAAGAAGTGTCCAACAATTAGTAAAAATGCAGTATGCACACATTAATACATATCATTGTATGTTTTAGGATCTAAGCCCCGAGTGTACAACTAACCTTCCAATCTAAGCCCTAAGCGAACAACTAACCTTCCATGAAACCTAGACAACATTATGTCACAAGCTTGCATTTATTTTAGACATTGATAGTCGGATAACCATTTTGCAAATATCGATTACACTCTTTTAAATATGCAGTTGATCCTATGTAAAATGCATTATTAGGACACATGACAAATAGCAACTCCGCACATCTTGACACTGCAAACAGAATATTTATCAAGACAATGATAGTTTGTCATGCATTCAGTAGAAGTGCACAAATAAAAACTTCATATCAGATTTGGAATTTGATATTCCCTGCTGTCTACTTGACATTTCACAAGAAACTTTAAGTTAGCACAGCCCTCTAATTGCAAAAGGAAGTAAAACACAGCAGTTATACATGCAACTGCAAAGCATGAAAGATAAAAATATATCGTAATTCCATTTGTAAAAGGACACTTTGCAATTGTATAACTGTAAACATAAACAATACATAGAATGAACCGTACAGCAACATGGCCAACTTCAGTTCAAATAAGAAATGTCTTATATAGCATACAACTCCCACGGTAAATCCCTAAAGAAGCATACTAATGCAAGAATTTCACTGCTGAAAAATCATTGTACATATATTTCTAATTATTAGCCTCTTTTGTATATCTCAACCAGGACATCAGAATGAACATAATAAATGGATCATTTACAAAATCTGCTCACATTAACCCCTTTTATTAAATATATTGAGAATTCACTGTAGATCATTCGGTTCCTTATTCAACTTTATTGTTACCTGACCCGTCAATAAGGTAGATTGATTGTCCATATTAATTCTCTTCGAAGAAAGGTGAGGTTCAGGAACATGATCTGCTCTAGTCACCTGCATTTGATCCTTCTGCAGAACAGAATAGCAACTGTATTTCAAAAAAGAAGCCTTTTCTCAACAAACTCGTGAGTATACAATTTGAACATCACCTATGCCCTATAGCTTTACTTCAGCAAAAACAAATCTCGTAGAGCAATAAAACAAGCATGCTACCAATAATAATAACTAGGCTACACGCAATAATATATGCAAATAAAACTATTAACATGTTACCAACAATGGATTGGACTTATAGGTATTCTTAGTGCTTGCCAAACAGCGCATATGCAATTCAATCCCCATTGTGCAGTTCCACTTCCAACAAGAAAACGGCATGAGGAAAGCTGGTTCTAAAATCACCTTTAAATGTGCACAAGCTTACCATGATTCCAATTCAAAGCCACCTATAACTATACATATTATTGTCCTGCAGAATGCTAAATATGTCCGAAAGAAGGATCATAATTAAGAAGGTTCAATAACTCCCAGTCACCAGATTTAAAAAGTTCCACCATTTACTAAAAAATAGCAAGTCCTAAACATTCTCTGCAAAGCTAGATGCCATTGCCTTACAGGCGGGCTTAACTTATTCAGCAAATGTATGCAGAATAGTATGTTCTCTTATCAAAGGGGCTGTTTCGCAGTTTCTATACGCGTCATCTTCAAATTTTATAGATAAGAATAAAAAGAAAAAAGTGGCAAATCACAAAATTGGCATTAAACCAAATGAGATACAACTTTTCCGATACATTATGCAGATTATCTGATTCATAAAAGTAGCAGAGTGATTTTTTGAATTCACTCAGAGTACCAAAAACAGAATAATGACCACACTCTGGAGTGTTTAGCATGTACTGTTGAACAATTGTGTATTATAGGCTAAATTTTTATTAATAATAAAATGGAGAGATTTTTTACAAATACCCTCTTTGTATATCCTAAGTTTTCTGCTGCAGGAAATTGGATAAAACTAATACTTTTCCCATCTTCAAAGTTTCAACCAGCGCTAATTGAAAACATCTTAAATAAAATGGTTTGGCCATTTTTTTTAGAAAAACACACTGAGGGATCAAATTAATGCCAGTTAGGAGCATGCAACATGGCATATCACCCCAGGGCGATAGAGACAGAATTGGACCAAAAATCAAAACAATAGAAGCCTATAACATAGAATACGATCAAATATGGTTTGATAAATTAATGTCAACAACAGCAAACAAAGTTGCAAGGTGTTGGTTACAACAAACCATTTTCCTATCTTCAAAGTCTGCAACCAGGAGTAACTGAAAACATACTAAGTAACAAGGTGTGCAACCATGAATAAATAGGATGAACCTCCAGACAATTTTTTATATCTAGATATACATGATTTTATAAGATAATCAAGCCAAACAGATAACTAATTCTACATTCTTCTGTTCATGATAATCAACTTTAACCAAATTTCAAAGACAGGAGAAACTGATAGCAGCCAGGAACACCATCTCACATCCTATTCAGAAAATGAAATACCTGTCCTTGAAGGCTACGAATAATTTGAATCAGCAACTTATCTCCAGCAATCATCCTCACCCTCCTTATAAACATGTCTCTGCTAATTTTTCCTGCCTGACAATTATAGCCATTGTGTATAGATCTAACCTTATGCGCATTTGTTATTGAAGCTACAGCACTAGACCAATGACAACAGAAACTCTGATAAACAAGGAGCTACCTTGTAGCCAATGTATAGACGTTCCAATGAATTGATACTAGCTGTGGGGAGAAACTTTCCAATAATTGAAACTAACTTCATAAATGGCATGCAAGGCGTACTCGGCACTCGCGCAGAATCTCTTCTAGGCACCTGCAGCTTACGTTGATTTTCCTTGTTGGAAGCTGTGCAAGGCTCCTGGAAACCAATTTTCAAAGCTCATGCCAAGTAAGTTGTTTGTGGGGGAACCCTTGAAAATACTGAAGTGTGCAATTCCTATTTAACAAAGTAATCGGAAAAAAAACAGCTGCTAATATATCATGTTTGGTTGTTCTTGATGACGTAAATCAAGGAACCAATTGATCTTAATACCTATTCAGAATTCTGAATCAAACAAATACAATTACCTACACATAGTTGAACTTGCCCAGTGCAACACTTTAAGCTTACCGTCTCATAAACAGAAAATTGATTAGCCACCTGCGCATCCTGCAAATTACTGCGAAGATTTTTCGGAACATCAATAGCACCTTGATTTTCTTTCAATACATTGGAGCAGCCTGCAACATTCAAAAACTATTATTTAGACAGATATTTTAACTCTGGTTATACAGCATATACAATTATCCAGGTTGCAGCATACTTATCGTGTGTGAGAAGGTATGGAAAAGCACAATTCAACAGTACCATGGAATTGATGAGGAGCCTTAAAACTGACAACATATTCTGGCAAAATGTGTGTGTTCATGTGAGTGCTCCAAATAATGTAGTGCTTTGGATCAGTAAGATCATCAACGCCAGAATCAAACTTTTCACAACTAGGATGAAACTGATGAGAGCCAGGAGAAACTTCCTCAACATTTCCCAGAATAACTCGACATAACACAGCATACTGCTCACCATTTTTGTCAAAGTCTGAGAACGGAACACTGTAGAGAATAAGAAATTGTGGTTAAACATCTCTTCCTAGAAAATGGGTGTGTATTAGTGTAAAAGAAACTTCAACCATGCAAACAATTGAAAGAAAGTTGTGCCAAAGATGTTAATCTTTGAATGTAACCTTACATACCTCAAATAGGAACGATCTTCTGGAGCCAGATAAACACCAACACCATATGCCGGACCACCATCCAATATTCTGCTATTACTAAAACCATGGAGCATGATTGTTGATAAACACGTGCCAGATGTCCCATGCCATGCATATCTAACATTTGCATTACCACGATTATTTCTGGTTAGCTCAACCTGCTTCTTAAAAACTTGCAGTCGTGCCTGTCCCAGCCTACTTGTATGTGTATTTCGATAAATACAACTAACATTGGTTGCAAGTGCAACTTTATGTAGGCCGGCAAGGAAACAATTTTGCACAGCTAAAAACTCTTCATCACCGTCCGCTAATTTGAGCAATTTGTCACCCAGATGTTCAACTTCCGGAGCCACAGAACTAGAACATTGTTGGGATTCAGAAAGAAAACTGTGATTAATGGAACCACCCCCAACCTCATTACATGATGCCGGCATTCCAATGAGGACCCTGGTTGATGTTTCATTGGCCAAATGGCTTGTTGGAACCTTAGGTAAACCCACATCATATGAGCCTTTCTCTAATGCATCTGTACCTATTGGAGCTTCAGTTGAATTTTTATCAAGCAATTGGTTCACTTGAGGATCATTTATTGGTACGTCGGTAACGGGTTCTGTTTTTGGAACCTTTAACAACTCTGCATCTCTCGAACCTCTCCCTGATTCATTCACACCAGCAGGAGCCTCAATTGTTATTTTATCCATCCGTTCATTTGACTTACGGCCATTCAAAGATATCACATCAGTTGCAGACTCCAACTTTGGAACCATGGAAAAGAGGTTCATATAAACAGGGATCCCATTCTTTTGAGTTTTGGAATCTTCAACATTACTTGGAAGACAAAATTTCTCAGATTTTGAGACCTCCATATTACCAGCACCTCCAGCATACTTCTCAGAGTTGGAGACCTCGGTTGGGCTTATTCGAATGTTGATTTCAACTTCAACTTTTGGAGCCACTTCTTCATCAATGTTACCATCAAGGACAACTTTGGGGAAAAAACATGAGCCATTTTTATCAATCCAGGCAATTGATCTTTGACAGCCCACCCTCAAATCTATTTGGAGCATGCGCAAAAAATCAACAAGATAGGGGGACCCATCTATTTCCAACTCTACGGTGGGCATGCCAGCTGAAAATGCAACACTGAGAGAATCCAAAACTTGGACAGAAAAATCATTCCATGAACCATTCCAATAATACATCACCCTTGTTGGCACCAAACTCTTCCGAAAATTCTTGTAATTATCCAAGGCTGCCTTGCCAGAACAACACTGATACACACAACAGCATTTTGAATCCCCGGCCTTTTTACAACAGTCAATACCATTATTCTTTCCTAACTTCAACGCTCCCCTACTTGAGCCTAGACAGCCATATTTATTCCCTCTTTTTCTCTTCATTTGAGCTCTCTCCACAATCTTTCTGCCCAGCTGGCAATAATATTTACCTTCACCCTTCATCCCAAAAAACACCAATTTACTCTCCGAACCGTTTCAACTATAGTGTAAATATTTGCAGCATCACCACGGTAGTGTACTCTACAATAACCCGTGGCTAAAAGGGTACACTATACCTCAAACTCGTGCCATAAGAAGCCAAAGCCATAGAGGGCAAACTAAACTACTTTCAGATCCAGGTCCTACTGTTAAAACCTCAACAGAGCCATAAAAGAGCACTCACAACTCCCAAACCCCAATTTCACCATAAAGCAGCCTAAGAAGACCATAAAACCAGCCTACAGAGCTAAAAGTTTAAAAGCCTGACAGACCCAAGATTTGGGAGGACGACTCCAACGCCACAATTGGACCATAAAACAATCCTAAAGAAGCCATAAAATAAACTTCGAGTCTTATTTTTTCAAAACTATTACAAGGGCATTACAGTAGCTTCAAAAAGAACTGCAAATCCACACTCACTCCACAAAACGCCCCACAATTAAGATCACTTATTCCACGCCTATGTTTTCAAAATATATTCCAAAAGCCAAATTCAGCGCGAGGCCAAATTGTAGCTCAAGGACACGTTTAGCTGAAAAGTCTTCAAACCCACAATTGCTCAACCACAATTTCAAAAAACAAAAGACAACATCTCCAGGCGCCTAAAATCCAAACAACAACCCCAACGCGGCGCCAAAAATGCACAAGCACAACCAAATCGAAAGCGAACGAAAAATAGCAGAGAATGAGAAGCAAGGTCAAGAATCAGAACATGCAGGACGAACACAAGAAATAAAACGGCGAAAAAAGAATGCACCTGCAAAGCCCCTCCTCTTTCATTCCTCACTCGCCTCTGGCTCCTTCGAGCTCTGTAAATGAACCGTTCGTCAAACCCTAGCTGCACTATTTTCCTCGAAACAAATTAGACTTGGGAAAATATATGGTGTGCGTATACGGCAACAACCGCTACTGTGGATGTTTTACCTCGGACAATTATCAGGCATTTTATATTGGCACGAATAAAAATTGAGAGGGCAGGGGGGCTTGACGTTCAAGCTACTTAACCGCCCATTTTAGCGGTGAGTATTATCGAACTCCTCTTTGCTTGCCCAGAAAGCAAGCATCTTTGTCGGCCCCTTTACTTTTCTTCCTTTTTTGGAGAAAAGTTTTGTTTTTTGCATTTCCCAAGTCAACCTGACTCACATTGTTTTTTGACATTTTGACATTTTGGAGTGATTCTTTTCAATTTGCTTTGCACGGCTGATTTGGCTTTATTATTGTTCTCCTTTACCATGGCAAAGGCTTATTTGTTTTTCTAGCGGTGGGGTGGGATTTGGAGGTGATTTTGAGGATTGCCATGCACTTGTTTTGGTTCAGTAATTTCTCTAACTTGAAGAGCAAGTAACTTGGGCTAATATTGGAATTTGGGTTATTTAGGATTTCTCTCAACCTTTTTGAGGGAGTTCCTTTTGATCCTCAGCACATAAGAGATGAAAATGATGGGGTTACGTGACAACTATGAAACAAGAATAATATAGTTTCTAACGAAAAAATATGAATATAAATTTGTACTTTTTATATGAGAAGGTAAACTTTTAGATAGTCGTTGTCGATCTTTTGTCAATGGAACCGACAACGTGGTGTTTATGTAACGTGGCAGTTCAAGTGCAAGCACATTTTTGATGTCTTCGAGTGGTTCGAGTGGTTCGAGTGTTGGCACTCCCAAAACTTGTTAAAAGTATTAGTGCTTCCAACACATGTTAAAGCGTTGATGTTCTTAACACCTATTAAAGGCACTAACACTCATGATCCATTTTTAATCTTTTGTAAATTGAGGTGTGCTCTTCCCCTTTATCGCGCATTTTCCCCATCTAGTCTTTTGATATCAATTTCCATGTAAATGGTGTTGTAATTTTAATGCAAATGTTTATAATAAACTAACATCGTAGTCTATTATCATTCTATGGAGAACTTTTTGCACCCAACCTGGGGTTTTTTAATTTTTGATGTTATTTTTGTTATGCAAATCCATATTTTCTATATCATAATGCCCACCCTTTAGGGGCATGACAACTAGCAAAATAGTGACATTATTCACCAACTCTAATGCATGCCCCTAAAGTGATGTTGTTTTCCTTAAAGTTTTCATATAACACATGTGCATTAGAGTTATTCCACACCCAAGCAGATTTTTTGTATCACAGCTTTAGAGATGCACATTGCGAGATTTCAAGGCACAAAAGTGAAGGGCATGTCCAAAGACAACAAACCTAAAAGTCATATTTTCAATGTACAACACTTGATCAAAATTAGCGGTGATCTTGGAAATGGAATTGGTAGTACTCCCAGAAGTAAAATATGCAACGTTCCTAGAACCAAATGAGGCAGTGCTCCAATAACCATAATTGGTGGCACTCTTAGAAATTGATCCTGGTCAATTCCAAATTTCTTGGTGTGGTTTACAAAATGACTAATGGCGCGGTTCTAGATCCACATTCGAAAAATTGTCTTCAACTTGTGATTTACTTGAGATAAGTATCAAAACCATACATGTTTGCCTTTTTGATTTACTTGGCAAATGTTAATTAGGTATTATCGTTGTATTTAGTATATTTATTGTGATGCTTAATGAAACATAAAAAAATTATTTCCATTACATTTATCTGGAATCAGTTTATTTGATTTACACATACATGTATGTCCAAATATTGGTCAATGAATAAAAAGGTAAGCAAGACAAAAAATCAGTTAACAATGTGGACAAAGCAACTTGGATTGAAGAGAGAGTAATACATAAATAATTTAATCTCGCATATAAGCATGATTGGGAAGCTTGCATAGGCGAAAAAATAAAATAGAAGTGAAGATTTTAATATTGAAATTAAGAATTAGTTCACACCATCTTAAGTGTAAAACTAACATGTGGATAACACCTAAGGAAAATTGAGAATATGTATATCAAGGATGGTGGGGGGAAATGGCATTACATCTGTAAACACCTAAAAAAGTTTCCTACACATTTATTAATCATCAAAATCATAGATTTAGCATGTTTGTATACCTGTCAATAATTGGTCCAAATTATGCATGCTATCAATACATTTTGTGGATTGTCATCTTATAGCACTTCCTTCTCTCTCCCTATTCCTTTTCTCTCAATTTCCAATCATTTTGGATCTTATATGGAGAATCTTGATGCTCATGGTCTTGTCTGAAGCATCCCCACTATCCCAAGGCTCTTTAGTGACCTCTTTTGGTTAGGGCACATTTTTCTTTTCCCTTATTTTCCACTTTTATTCCTTAATTTTTTGTTTAACATGATAATAAGGGTCCTCATTGTATTTTAGTTGTTTATAAATACACTAGCATCATACTAGAAAAGGGCTATGATTAATTAAGAACCTTTCTTTTTATTGAAATACCTTTGATTAACTTTATAAATAGCTTAACAAATAAAACAAACTAGTGTTGTGGCAAAAATGAACTTTAAATTACAAATGACGAGAACATTATGTCTTTGATTACACCTTAAATAAATAATTAAGGGTTTTTCTTAAGATACAGTTCTTATTTATTTAAAAAAATAAAGGTACTACATGTTATATATTTTGATTAATTAATAAACATTATTACACAAACCAAAATATAGCTCCCACAGTAATATGCAAGATATAATGATGAATACATTAACTTAAAACACAAGAGTAAAATACTATACAAAAATGTATCCCTAATGCACATAGAGTAAAATAAGCTAATGTTTCACAAGACACGTGTGTTAGTTGTATTAGTTTGAAAAATATCATATTGCACAATATAACAAATTTAGTGTAATGAAGAAGTGAAAGTAATTATATTGAAATAGAGCACTTGAATAGTGTAGGATATACCCCCAAATTAGGAATGTCATTGTTATGGACTCAAGCCAACACATGTCATCATGTATAATCATGTGTGTGTCCTGCATCAAGCTCAATATACCTCATGAATGCACATGCGTAAATTGTATATTGAAAATGTGTTATTTAACAAATTGTATGATAAACAACATATGTAAAGTGAAGAGCTATCAAATAAAATCATATGTAGGTCATGATCTTGTATTTTTTTAATATTTGAATGTTTTTATGCTTATTGGATTATTTGGATGTTTTAGTATTTTAGCATATTTGTGTCAAATGCAATGGAAAAGCAAGAGCTACCATATGTTAGTGTCAATAGGGTGAGGGGAGAACCCTGCAGATATAAAAGGTGTGGGTCATAAATATGTGTTGTGTACTTTAGGAATAAGATATGTTTATGTGAACTCGTAAATGTGTGTTGTGTACTCTAGGAATAACATATGTATAACATACACACGAGAGCAAGAGGAAACCAAAAGGCTTTAGCTATACATAGAATAAACATAAGAGTGTTCGCAATAAGATCATGTAAACCATTGGTTATAGAAATGGAAAAAGAAAGAGCATCATTTCCAATAGTAACAACGATAATGGAAGCAATGGTGATAAGTGCAATTGTAATAAATAGTAACATATGAAGCCATGGTTGTAAGAGATTTGTAAAAGACTCGATGCCATGAGGATTTCTTATATCAACCCCAAAAACAGGGCGATACACAAGGTTAAATGATAGGAACCATTTTGATATATAAGTATTAGAAATATACACAGGCTTGTGTAAAGTGCCAAATGTAGTGTTAACATAAGTCGTAAAATAAACATTATAGCAAGTTGAAGGTGGGTATGGGTTGACGTCAAATATATAGGGAGTGTAGATGTAGGGATGTTAGATGTAGTCATAATAGAGTATGTGGGGTGATACATCCTAAAAAGACACTTCTCATTAGAGGATTGATCACAAGCTAGTTTAGCGGCAAGAAGAATCTTGATAATAGGCTCAATATGACAAGGGTTATCACAAAGTTATACACAAAAGTAAGACATATGATCAACTTGATCTTAGGTCACATCATTATCCTCATTGCAATCATAATGAGAAAAAAGTTCACTATATGTTTTGATTTCATGCAAACACGCCTCATGAGAAAAGTGATCAAGTATAAAAGGGACTGCATATACATGAGGTGGAAAAGAATCCATTAAAACTTTACACTTGTAAGTATGAGGAGAAAGCTCGGTGTGCTTAATGGGTTGATGATTAAGCATATTGTTACATCAAAAGGGCATAGAATGAAAGTGTTTATAGATTGAAAATGAAATGCCATGGAAACCATGGTTTTAACAAAATAATATATTCAATCAAAAGTTAGGTTCACCAAATGTTTACACCCTAATAATTATAAGAAGTATAAGATGTAAGCATTTATAACAAGATATTACTTTGAATTAATTAATTAACATTAACCATGCACATTTAGAACAACACTTTAATACATACAACAACGATAAAACAATATGATAGTTACCTGACTTAACAAATATTGAAGTTTGTAATACCCTAATTGCAGAGTCACAACATAATGATAAGCAATAAAGTACAAATCTAACCTAAGAAATAAGCTAGAGAAACATGAAACCCTAGGTGCAAGAGAGAGGATAGAGGACTTAGATAATTTCTCAATTAAATCCGAAGTATGCCGGATTGGAAAATTGTTGAACAAGAGGAGGAATATGGCGCAACTGCACTTAGAAAATTATAGAACTATCGAAATAAGCTTGACTGAGACACCTGGACTATGTTAAGGGCACCTGGGCATTGTAGTCTACTTCTGGGCACCCGTGACTGCAAAAAACCTTAGAAACTGATTTTTGTAGTGTCGTAAGATGTTCGCTAATATTTGTTGTTGGTCACTTGTATGTCATTGGAAGATGGTAGAGTTCACATGTAACCTGCAAAACAAATGACCTCCTACAAAACCCAAAAAACATCAAACTCTAAAAAGAAAAATATGTAAATGGGGAGTCAAACTGACCCCGACAATCACCCGACAGAGTGAACTTACAATCAAGCATTGCACTACATCTCAGACTCCATGTAGTTCTCTCTGTGTGTGTAAAATCATGCCCTGTGAAACTCTTGTGCAATGTGCACTTAATAACAAGCAATAACTAGATGTAGTAATGTAAATAGATGTGTAGATTTCAAAATGAAATTCCCCTCCTATGAAGTGTATGCAGAAAAATCAAGTCCCTTGTCCCTTGAATGAAGCTATATGTATGCTTTTATTCTCTTAGAATGCCTTTGGATGTAACCCTAGATGATAGTAATAGATGCTTAAAGCTTGGTCCTTATTATGGTCACATAGCTTTATATTTATATGATTATCTTGTTTGAATTACATAATTGACAACTAAAAGGCCGACCCATAAAAAAACAAGATGCCCAAAAGATAAAAGAGGTGAACAAGATACAAAGAGGTCGAGGGCACCCAAAGGGGATGAGGGCGCCTGGGCGTTGGTGTCTTGGCTGGGCATTGGTGTCCATAGCCAAGAAAGATAAAGCAAAGAAAATCAAACTAGGTAGTGAGGTGTGCAAGACCACAGAGAAAACAAGAAATAAAGTAAAGAGGCCAAAGACAGATGTCAATTACTAGTTTTCTCGCTTAGGAATCATATGAATAGTGGTATGTGATTAGGACCTAGAAATGTACCCAAGTGCATGATTTAGTGTCTACATTTTCTCCCACTTTATATTGTTGAGTGAATACTTGATAATATAAAGTAGATAAGAGATGCATACTTGATAACCATGTAGATCAATGCCAAGTAGATAAGAAAAAGTGTGGAGTGATAAAATGAGGTGTGGAAGCTAAAGAAGAGGAAGTGAACCTAGGGGTGAAAGTGTATGTGTTATGTCACATTGTACCTATTGTCATCATTGCTTTATGTGCTCGATGATGTGACTTCTGCTTCTTATAAGGACAAACCTGCAAAGAGAAGATCAAAAGAGTAGTCAAATATGTGTATATGAAAAATTCGATCCAAACATGTAAAAATGTGAAAAGGTAGTAAAATGAACATGTGCATCTGATCCGTGACGAGTGAAAATGATAGAAGTGTCCTAAAAATCTTAGAAGAATGAGTTTTTTGGGCGATCTCAGAAGAGTGATATTTTTGGGTGATCTCACGCCACAACAGAAGAAGTGTTGGGGAGAAAGGTCTAGTGTTATTCTCCATCCTTGACTGCTTCCTAAAATTATACACCATTACAGATGGTGTGATCCTGCTTTGTTCCAGTTTGATCAAATTTGATCCAGTTTGATCCAAGTAGAAATAGAAGAAAATAAAGATAGAATGCATTCTGATTGCTGGAGGATTGTGCCTATACTGAGAATACTTCTCAGTAGATTGTTGTGAACCATGTTAATCTAAGAAAAAATTTGCCCCCTAGTCATAGGTGCCCAAGAAGAGCTAAGGGTGCCCAGGTGCTCATGTTTGTATCTGGGCATTGGCATTTATGTTGTGCTGAGGACCCAAGTCAAATTTTGGGTCGTTCTGTGACTGTATGAATGCTTTGTTCCTATATTGTGCATTCCTGAACTGTGACTATGTACTGTTGAGTGGGGTGACTGATTCACCCAATGTATGTCCCCCTCGTTTGGGGTGCATACGACATCACTAGGAGGATGCGGCCCAAAGGAGAGGACCATATGCTAATTTGAAACTGATACACTGCAAGGGGAGGGAATGTGCATGGTAGAAACCAAGGCACTTGAAAACAAAGTGGCTAGAAACATATGTTAGTGCAACAAAACAAATACACATATAGAAGATAGTGTAATCTAGAAAACAAGAAGACAATGTAGACCGCGAAAAGTGGGTTTCAAACATGGGACATTGTTCACAATGTCACAAGACAATCAAGGCCGAGGCGGCCAAAAGCATACACGTAATGATCAAGTAAGACACAAGATATAGCCCGTGAAGAATGGCATATAATGGCAAACAATAGAAAACAATAGTAAACAAAGTATCAAACAACCATGCTGGAAAATAGTTCCTGCAAGACAAATGTTACACATGAAGCACCCATTAGCATGTTAGAAAGATAAAAATTATGTCAAAGCATGTATGTTCTGATAGAGTAGTGTGCTAGTATGAATAGAAAATAGTATAAAAATGAAACAATAACACATGTAGTGTGTACAAAAGTAGATGCCCCCAGGAGCCTCAGTGGGACTGGTAAGAGGTATAGTGCCAAACATCCATGCTACATGTAAATATTTGTGTAAATTCTACATTCACAACTAGAGAACAAGTGAACGTACATGTGTATATGGAAAAGATAATGACATATAAAGTATTTATCTAGTATATGAAACAAAGTGTACATGTCGCAAGTATAAGTAAACAAGAGTATCTGCAACCAAGATATGCACTATGTTGTGAGTGAGTGAGATGGAGTAATATGTAACGTGAGTGTGATAGGAGTAGTGTGCCCCCCGAATGGATGTGCACAAATGTGTATGCATGAGAAGAGGTTCATTTGTAAATGCCCCCTCAAAAGTCAAGAATGAACCATAGAATAAGAGTGCATCATCGGGAAATGGTTTGAATTATGCACTAGATAGATAGATCAATGGAGTGTAGAGCATAGAGAGTGAGTGAGTGTGGTGAGGTTCATTTCAGATTTAGACCCTCAACAGTCGAGTATGAACCATGGAACTAGAGTGCGTCATAGGGAAGTGTGTTGTGTGATAATGTGATGCTCGAGAGAAATGTGTTGTGAATGCACAGAGTGTGAAATGTGTTATGTGTATGATGTGAGGTTCATGAATGTAGTGAGCCCTCAATAGTCAAGTGTGAACCCTAGCACAAAAGTGTGTCATAGGGTAGTGACGATACAAGTGTATCAAGATGTGTAAGATGCATGCGAAAGACTAGATGCAAAGTGTAGAGTAGACAAGTAGAAATGCGAGACACCTGATAATGATAAAAGGGGGGAAGAGTAAGCATGATGCCCACCAATTATATAATGTGAAGAAGAATCAAGTAACATTGTCTAAGAGATCATCATTGTCATGGTCAAAGTCAAATGGAGATGTGTTAGAGACCTGGTAAGCTATAGTATGTGGTTGATCATATAAGGAGCCATTGCGACGTAAATTGTACATGCCCATTGCACACTCTTCATCAGTGAAAGGTGATTGCAGACAACCATGTGCTTGCCAGCGAGTAAGATTTTGTGCATAGTTGAGAAATGAATCATTGCAAATAGAAATGTGGTTGAAAGGCACGGGAAATGTGATGTCAATATGATTATGGTCCAAAGTGCCCCCAATGTAGTCAAGCCAAAAGTACCCAAATGTGAATGGAGAAGTGCGAGAAGTGCACGCAACAAAGATTGATAGATGGAAGATATGAAGACTATAGACAATCATAATGTGAACATATCCATGATAGAGGTTAGAAGAATGAGATGGAGGGAGGAAATCATACAGTTAGAATCCTAGCCGACCAAACCATCATATGTGTAAACAATGTCAGAGAAATAGGGATCGAATGGAATGTGTGGCCAATAAGCATTATTCATGAAAAGAGTGCATGTGAAAGGAGGGAGCACCAGATGCAGGTTGTTCATGAGAAGACAAGGAAGGTGGTATGACATCCAATGTATGGATAGACCCCTGATAAAGTACCATAGCATTAGTAGAAGGAGGGGGTGAGACTGAAGTGGATGGAACGACGTCTAATGCACAATCAGTTCCTTTGAGTGGAGGCAAGTTGTCTAGATAATCCATGGGTTGCGGATCAGCAATAGGATGCATAGTTGTAGAAAAAGGAATAGGTAATGCAGTAGTTGGATCTAGGTGAAAATATTTGAATGGGTTACGATCAATGATAATTGTATATTCAAAGCCCTCATGTAAGAAATTTATGCATCGGTGAACTGTAGAAGGCACTGCCTGCATAACATGAAGCCATGGTCTACCGAGTAAGTAATTATATTGGATTGGGAAATTGATGAAAAAAATGCAACATGAATAGTTTTTGGCCCAACTGTGAGTGGGAAGGTGACAGTGCCTATGCATGAGTGCGTAGAATAATCATATGCACAAAGAGAAATACACATTAGGTTAACATTACTTGTGGAAAGGCCGATATTCTAATTGAATGATAAAGTACAAAGATTGAGCTCAAATCCATTATTGACTAAAGTTTGCTTGATACCCAAGTTATTGATGCATACTTGTATATACAAGGGATGATCATTGTCATAAACAGAAAGATTGACAGTTATGTTAGATGGAAAAGTAAGTTCTTGAGAAAATGCATCTAAAAATGTCTAATAAACTATGTCCGGATGAGCAGTAGAAGAAATGTGAGTATTAGACAAGAGAGAAATTATTTTAGCTCTACAATCAGGATTGGATAACAATAAATCATGAATGGAAATATCCGTGATGAGGGGACCTTAGGAAAAATGAAAAAAGTGATGAAATGAAGACCCAAGAGCATTCAAATAAGATGGGTTCACCAAATGAATCAACAAATATTGAAGTTTGTAAAACCCTAATTGCAGAGTCACAACATAATGATAAGCAATAAAGTACAAATCTGACCTAAGCAATAAGCTAGAGAAATATGAAACCCTAGGTGCAAGAGAGAGGATAGAGGACTTAGCTAATTTCGTAATTAAATCCTGAAGCATTCCAGACTGGAAAACTGTTGAACAAGAGGAGGAATCTGTCGCAACCACACTCAGAAAATTACAAAACTATCGAAATAAGTTGGACTGGGGTGCCTGGACTGGGTCAGGGGCACCTAGGCACCAGAGACTATTTTTGGGTGCCCGCGACTGCGAAAAACCTCAAAAACTGATTTTTTTAGTGTCGCAAGATGTTCACTAATATTCGTTGTTGGTCGCCTATATGTCGCTGGAAGATCGCAAAGTTTTCCTATAACCTACAAAAAAAATTACCTCCTGCAAAACCCCAAAAAATGTCAAATCCTAAAAATAAAAAGATGCAAATGGGGAGTCGTACTGACCTCGATAGTCACCTAACAAAGTGAATTTACAACCAAGCACTGCACTACATCTCAAACTCCATGTAGTTCCATGTGTGTGTAGAATCGTGCCCTGAGAAGCTCTTATGCAAGGTGCACTGAATAGTGAGAAATATCTAGATGTAGCAATGTAAATAGATGTGTGAATGTCAAAATAAACTTCCCCTCCTATGAAGTGTATGTAGAAAAATGTAGTCCCTTGTCCCTTGAATGAAGTTAGATGGATGCTTTGATGTTCTTGAAATGCCTTTAGATGCAATATTATGTGATAATAGTATATGCTTAGAGCTTGGTCCTTATTATGGTCACATAGCTTTGTATTTATATGATTCCCTTGTTTGAATTTCATAATTGGCAACTAAAAGGATTACCCATAAGAAAACAAGATGCATGAAAGATAAAAGAGGCCCAAAAGAGGTGAGCAAGATACAAAGAGGTTGGGGGCACCCAAAGGGGATGAGGGCACCTGGGCACTAGTGTCCAGAGCCAAGAAAGATAAAGCAGAGAAATTCAAACTGGGCATTGAGGTGTGTAAGACTACAAAGAAAGTGAGAAAGAAAGCAAAGAGGCCAAAGAGAGATGTTAATTACTAGTTTTCTCACTTAGGAATCATATGAATAGTGGTATGTGATTAGGACCTAAAAATGTACCCAAGTGCATGATTTAGTGTTTACAACCTCAAATACACAAAGGGATAAGAATTTAGATGTGTAGAGTGATACAAAGGAGGATTTGAGTGTGTAGACTAGATAAATAAAGTATTATAAACCTGGAAGTGCTTCGTCCATGAAATTGAACTAGAAATTGCCAATGTTTAGGACCATACAACTTTTCTTGGACCATAATACAATATTACCTCCATCTATATGGTTTTGGACATGCTAACAATAGGGTTATATAACTTCTCACGTGTTTTGTTTATTTGGAAATGAATGTTGTTATATGTCGTTCAAGCTTACATAACTTTGGCATAACTTGTAATTACTTCTAAAAAGTAGAAAACTTAGATACTCGCAATACCCTTCACCAAAGCATTAGATAACAAAAGGAGAAATCAATATGTGGGTGATATTGGACTACCCTTAGTGGTCAACCCCTACCAAACCAATCCAAGTGTTACACTACATCCCCTTGAGTAGGATCAAGTCTCGTATAGTTCTCTCAGTGTAGGTGCAAGTAGTGTATGTAATCGAAGCTAACCCCATATATGCCCTTGTGTCTCTTGACACAAAGATAGTGGGCTAATTATAGAGTAGAGAGTGTACCCAATGAGGTAGTAGTGTGATGTGGTGTGCTTTAGTTGTTGAACTAAACCCTTTTATCCCTTAAAAGTCATTGATAATATTTTGAGTGACTTTCTCTTGCTAAGACATGGCTCTTGAACCTTTGAGTGCTTGGAAATGGAGGAAACTAGACTTTTGGAGATGGTTGAGTGCTTCAAACTTGATGTAGTGGCTACTCTAAATGATGTGTAACCACTTTTGGGATATTTTGGAGAGATTTGAGTGCTTTAGTGTTGATATTTATAATAGGAGCTTATGAGAGCGTCATGTGAGTTATGAAATGTAATTGACTTGCTTATATAGGCTTCTATGGATTATATATTTGCATTATGGATGACCTAGGAAGATGAATTGTCTCACATAATGATTTTTAAATTGAAAAAGAGTCGTTATATGGAGGGGTGTAAGAGCAAGACTATAGTCCATTATAGACCATAACTATACATTTTTACCTAGGTAGACAATGATGCAAAAGCTAAGGTTTAGGAACGATGTTTGTTGTTTAATTACTACTTTAGTTCATTAACATTTTTTTAGTGAATGACACAGTAAAGTGTAGGGATGAGCAAGTCAAGAGAAAGAGAGAGAGATGCACTCATTAAGCTTAGAATGTGAACATTTGTCTTAGCATAGTGTAGACACCCTAAAAATACATACCTATTTCTAATCATTCCTAATTATCCCTATCCTTTGCATAATATGCCAAATCTACATCCCTTTAGAATGCATTCTAGATTCATTACCCTCTCACATTCCATTAGAATTCACCCATATCCTTTAAGAATTAATTTAATTAATTCTAATCATGCTTAAAGCATACACTTACATCCCTTGGCTAATTTAATTAGCTATTTAAATAAATAAATAGCTAATTATTCACTCACCCTCCACTCATCTCCACTTTACCATCTCAACTCAAGTTGAACTAGCTCACTCCACTCAAGTTCTAGAACCCTACAAAGGTGGAAGCAGAAATAATTTACGTACAACCACCTTCTCGAATAAAATTAAAATCCAATTAAATATTCATTGCCCCTTAAATGAATATTTAAACCGTCCAATTGCACAGACCAAATCAACTTGCTAATTTCAGGATTTTTTTTTAATTTCCCTGCAACTCATTCAAACCTTGATCCACAATCCATAGCCTCTCCTTCCGCTATAAATATGAGGTTCAATCCTTCACAATTGATCCTTGGAAGCTTTAAACATTTAACACAAAACTCTACCCATCTGCCATTTGAATTTGCATACTGAAAGGTTGTCCACACGATCACTCATTTGCTCGTAGCATTTCCACTTCCATTTGGAGACAAGATTGGAGAATCCACAATCAAACTATCCAAAGAGATCCAACAAGTGTAGTAACAATTCAACTATCTCATCTTGAGGTTGCAAGAAAACTCAAAGGAAGGTTTGCATTATTATTTGCTTACTTCTTCTTCACTTTTGTTTTATTGTATAAAGGCTATGATAAGACTACTCATTAGTTATATGTCTCAACCATGATGAAGTACTCCAAACCTTAGAAGAAGTATATGCTGGTATTTGTGGAGCACATACTTAAAGCGACATAAGTGTTAGCAAAGATCTTACGTGCCGGTTACTATTGGCCTACCACTTGGAGTCTGATGCATTGTACAAATTTCAAGTTAAGAAGTGAAGTCGCTTGCTAAACGCATGGAAATATCATTCACACAACTTCTCAAGCCTTACAACCAGTTCACTACTCCTTGGCCTTTAGTCCCGATGGAGGCTTTTTGACCTTGCATAGGAAACCATCAACCCCACCTCCCCCGATGGCCACAAGTTCATTATTACTGCCACAGAGTACTTTACCAAGTGGGTAGAGGCAATGCCTCTCACCTATGTTACTAGTAGTAATATTTCTAAATTCATATTCAATCATCTTTTTTGTCACTTCGAATTCCATCCTCTCTTGTTACACGATAACATATAAGTCATTCGGTCGCGTAAAACCATTATAAGCATCATTCGCCAAATGCTATCAACATTTCCCCTTCGTTGGTTCACCCCATAGTATACCCAAGGTAATAGCCAAGCTGAAGCTTCTAACAAGACATTAAAGTCCATCATGGAATAAATTGTTGACAAGCATGGTCACAATTGGCATATATAATTATATCATGCCCTTTGGGCCTATTGTACATCTTTCCGTACTCCTAACAAGAGCCACCCCATTCAAACTTGTATATGGCTTTCTCAACAAGCTGTGTTGCCTATAGAGGTACAAGTTGATGTAGGAGCATTACTAGTGTACATGTATCAAATTTTGGTTTTCCTAGTTGTTGAGGTGTTGTAGGGTCTCATTTGGATGTCATGTGTATGTTATTAGTCTCTAATTAGACTCTTGAGCAAAAGTAATAAATTGGTTTTTGTGACACTTCCCTCCAAAAAACCACATTTTGAATGTTTGAATTAGTATATTATAGCTTTGATATACAGGGTTAGAAGTTCAGACTAGGTGTAATAAATGATGTAAAAAGTAGTTGGCATGGAACATATTTATCACCTAGACATACACCTACTTGACTCTACCAAGGCCTTAACTCCTTGTGGTAATAGCCTAATCCTAGTTGGGCTAGTAGTTTGAACCCTGACCACCTTTCTCATTCTTCATTAGCATTCATACAATTTGGGTTACTAAGGTAGTTTGAACCCTGACCACCTTAGTATTCGAATTTGGAGAGGATGGTGTTAGTTGTTGGTAGTTGGGAGAGGAGGAACATCATTACCCATTTCAGAGCCCAAATGGCTCAAGATAGCTTGTAATGTTAATGGGAGTGAATAATCAAAAGAAATTTCTTGAGCAATACTTGTCAAACAAGTGACGATATGTTCACTATGAATTTCAATGAATGAGTAATCATAGTTATCTTATGAAATGTTGTTCTATGGTTTATGAATGGTTGTATACAGGTATATGAGTTTGTACAGGTCCATGGTGAATGTGAAAGAGGTCCATGGATATGAATAAAGACAATGAAAACAGTCAAACCAAGGAGTTGACAACTGTGTTGCTGAAGGTAAGTCCCTATGCATGAATGATTGAAGTGATGGAAAGGATTTTCTTTTAATGAATGACTGGAAGGGGCCTGACAAGGAAGGTCTTTGACAACCCTAGAAAAGACTTAAGTTAATTGCTTGATAATCTTACAGTAATGGTCTATGCAAGTGAGTTAGAACAGTCTACAAATCTGTGAATCCGGTTGACAGTCATTTTGATTTATTTTGTTTGAAGAGCTATACCCTTGTCATAGAAGGTTAGAGCATGATCATGAAGTTGAGGAGTGACATCAAGGTCTGAGACAGTGTTTTAAACCTTTATGAAACCTCATATTATCCAAGCAAGATACACAAACTAAAAAAACCTTCCTCACAATCTGGGAATTCCCTGTTCCATGGGTCTAGAGACAAGAAATTTGAGAAGTGTTGGAAGGTGAACAATTGCTTACTGTTGTCAGTCAATGATAGAGGGTGATATTTAGTGAAATCTAAAGTAAGGTTGTGAAGTCTTCAAGACATTTGAAAGTTCACCACTCCTAGTACAAATATGAGAAACTCATCTGATTGTGATATGATGCCCAATTTTTAGGGCCTAGAAGGAGATATATTTAGTGAAGGTGTTTTATTTGAGAAATAATTTACACCTTGAATAAGATATTATAGATCCTTGTTTGAAAGAGAATACCCTTTAAGTGGCATAGATTCATGAGAGTCATTATGCTAGTATCAGATCCCTAAAGACTTAGAAGGAGGAGAACTATATGCACAATCCTCATTCAAGAAACTGTGACCGTTAAGAACTAATAGTGTGAAGAAGGTGTATTAGGGAAAAGGCTACAAGGAATCAATAACAAACAAGTTGGGAGATGTTGATAGTGTGCCAAATTTGAAGTCGAGTGGTTTAGAGACAATGGAAAGAGGTTCAAAAGACCTAAACTGGTAGATTGTATGACTGTCCCGTCATAGTACAGTCAAGGTGAAGCCTTTAAGAAGAGCAAGTTGACAATTTCAAAGGTAGAAAGTGACTGAAATGAAGGAATAGGTGAGTGACTTGAGTGGGAAGAATAAGAGATATGGTGAAGTATGAGGATGAGTGGAAGAAACTTAGACCAAGCCAAGAAAGGTTAGAAATAGAGATAAGAGGTCAGTAGGTGTTAAGAACAAGTCACACCTCCTTTGTCAAGAAGCCAAAATGGTGAAAGTAGCATCAGTGAAGAATGACAGTGTTTAAACATGATAATAAGTAAATTGAATAAGGTTGATATAAGTGAATCTAAGGTGTGACGTTAGGTTGAAAATAGAGAAAAATGTTAAAACCCTAAAAAAGTTGCTAAAACCCTATGTTGAAGACCTAGTTTTGGAAGGAAGAGGTTGGTGTTGGGAAATATTGTACAAGGAGTTAGGGCATAAACCCATTTACCTCAAAGCAAGACCTCAATAAAGGATTATCCAGAAACATCGTGTAAATCATCTTTTCATGAAGGTTTGTGGTTTGATCCAGACATTGAAATTAGGTTTGTATGCAAGAAGGGCTAGAAAATAGGACCATAGAACTAAAATAGTACCTTGTTCCAATAAAATGAGGTGGGCTAAGAGATGAACCTTGAAATTTCCCAACACCTTAAGGAAAAATTTCCTGGATAACCAAATCATTTGACAGTCAAGGTATACTCTTTAAAAAATTTTCATTTGACCTTTTTAAAATTTGCCTACACTTGGAGAGCTGCAAGCTGGTTTAATGTCTAAAAGGGAGATTCTAAATATGATGGTTTGAAATTTTGAAGAGCCTATATCATGTTTATTAGAATGTAATTGAGCATGTGAAAAGTCATTCTTAGCCTTTAAAATTTGAGACATTTTAGTGTTTTTAGCAAATTGGGCTTCCATCATCCAAGAAATGGGAATATAGTTCTAGGTTTTTGTGTTTTTACCAAGATGACAGATGTAACCAATTGCTTGGTTGATGTGAAGTTTGTTCACTCTCTTGCAACAAGCTCATCACTTTGTGCATCCCTTGAAATCTAAACAACGATAGTTGATCTCTAAATTCGCATCTTAACCTGAACTTGTTGAACCCTTACATGAAAAGCCACTCAATGCTTTAGACCTTCTCAAAGTGTATACAGAATCGGCTTCGTCGCTGGTACAACAAGAAGATCATTACCACAACAGTTCGAGATTGACGACCTTGTTCTAAAAGATAATCAAAAGAATACAACCAAAGATAGGGTCAAGAAAGGAAGTGTTTAAACCAAATTGGTTGGGTCCTTACCTTATCACTGCCAAATTCAGATCTAGAGATGCATATAAGATCTATCCACTCAAGATGACAAAGAGCCTTAAAGAACCTAAGGCAAATTGTCGATTACATTTGAAGAGATTTTATTCCTAAGCCATACATACATACCTCTCGTGCTAGGGGCATTTTAGCACATTCATTTATATAGTTCCTCCATCCTATCCATCTGAATACCATTTCATCCCAAATTGGTTTTTGTATCGCTTGTTCCTTGGAGTTAGGGTGTGCACCATCCACTTATTCATCCTTATTCATTTTCACCTCACATCCATCCCTTGGTCTTCGTAAGCCTTTACGTGCTTGTGTATGCTTGGTTACACCAACCATCTTTCCTAGATCACTTTATTACATCTCACTGGTTTTTGCATTTAGCTTAATTCAAATTACAAAAACATTTAAAAACTTGAGAAATCCAAAAAAAATTGAAAACATCCCAAAACTCAAAAAACACTTAAATCATCAAAAATCCCATAACATTCAAATAATCACAAAATCCTAAAAATTTACAAAAACATCAAAAATAAAAAAAAACAATTCAACACAACTCAATGATAATCAAACTTTTAACTTCTATCCTAGTGATCGTTCCAACCATCTTACGAATATCATCAATAAATCATCCAATCACTTTGCATGTATCAACTCAACTTGGGGGAAAGTCAAATCCATCTTAACTCCTATCGCTAGTGATTGTTCCTCGCTTGGGGGAATAAGTCAACATCTTATCTTATCCCTCGCGTGCATCCTCGCTTGGGGGAAAAGTCAAATCCATCTTATCCCTCGCGTGCATCCTCGCTTGGGGCCATCTCGGCTCTCATTCTCTCCCTTCCACGTTAGTATCCTTGCTTGGGGGTAGTGACCCATTTCAATCTCAAATCAATCCTTCAATGCGGATCCCACAAAGAGTGTCACGAGGAGTTCTTGACCCCACTCTTTCAGCTCTGATCCAATCCCCTTGCATGTCAATCCTTGCTTGGGGGCATCCAAATGTGCTTAATTATCACTATGGAACACATTAGGGGCATAGTTAATTGTCTTTATTTACAATTGTGTTGCATTGTTGTCTTATTTCTTGACCAATTACATGTATTTCGTTATCATCTTGGTTCATTTATATCAATGGTGCATACTTTTACTGTGTATATTGGGGTTTGTTTTACTCTTTATCTTTTGTTTTCTTTGGACCAATTACAAGTATTATGTTAACATCTTGGTTCATTTATAGCCATGGTGCATACATCTATTGTGTATATTGGGTTTGTTTTAATTTTTATCTTTTGTTTGATGTGTGTGTGTTTGTTTACACACATAATGGGTTAAACATCATGATTCTTTAATAATCATGGTGACAACTCTATTGTGCAACAACAAAATAAGGTTTCTCTAACTTTCACTATCTGAATGGAAGCTCGTGCTATGAGTAAAGTCCCTCCCATCATCCTTCTACTCCTTGAATCCTCCGTCTTTTCCTTCATCCTATCAAAAGACTGTCTACTGCTTTGCTGCGTCACCCATCCGCTTGAGGAGACAATCCCTTAGCATAATCCATACTCGCTGGAGCATCCAAATGCTTCATCAGGACATATCAAGTAGGCCCACTATGTTCCCTTGTCACGCGCTCATTGATCTACACGTGTCTACTATCTTTAAAATGTTATTACTTCATAATAACACTTTAAAGAGGGGCAAATGTAGACACCCTAAAAATACATACCTATTTATAGTCATTCCTTTGCATTATCCCAAAATCCTTTGCATAATATGCCAAATCACCCACATCCCTTTAGAATTAATTAAATTAATTCTAATCATGCTTAAACCATACTCCCATATATCTTGGCTAATTTAATTAACTATTTTTTAAGTAAATAATTAGTTATCTATTCACCTGTAATGTCCCCTTTTCCTGCGCCAAAGGCCTAAGGGTCAAGCGAGTCCAAGTCGTGGTCATATCCAAGGGGTGGGGGATGCTGGGGGCTATTGAGAAGGGGCCACATGATACTAATAGTAATGTTTGGCATGTTGGGGGTCACTTTGGACCTTAGCGACTTAAACAGGAAAAAGTAACTTTAGTTACTTTTATTTTATTGACCCCTCCGTGGAATGAAACATGTCTTGGTCTATTGGGGCTCTTTTGCCTTGGAATGTATACAAGAAGCTAGGAGAGAAAGGAGCGACACTTTTTGGACATAAATTTCATCGACCCCTTCACGTGTAACTATTATTTTCATGCATCTATAGCTTGTGGAGTCCAATCCCACAAGGACCCTAGCTTCGGTCATGAGATACTTGTCCTTAGCTAGCATGGCATTCTTTGGTAATGAGAGATCTGCTCTAGTTTGTCATTCTGGATCTGTTTTCAAGGATGTGCGGTAGAGACAATATCAAAGGTCACAGAGAAAGGTTTTCATAGATATTTTTCAGCATTGGGAGAGCATAATCAATGGGCTCCACATTCAAATCCTAGCAGCAAATCAAATCCATGACGGCCATTTGGGCAGAGTAGGATAGTTCATTGGAAGCATCTCGTGAAGGATTTCATGGGTATTGGGGGCATTTGAGGAAGACAAGTAGAGGGGCATGATCAGATTCATGATAGCCTTTTGGGCTGGGCATGGCAGCATGCTGAAGGCACATCCATCATTTTCTGACCCCTTCACTTAGCATGGCAACCTGCAGCCTTTATTTGTGGTTTTTCCAGTCGGTCATTTCAGATCCAAAGTTAGAAATTTTATTTCCTGTATCTATTACTGTTATTCCCAAAGACCCTTATTTTTTCTCTTGTATTAGAGGGACACGAACCTCTAAATTTTTACAACCTCCTAGGGAATTCTGTACTTTTTCTAGCAGCAGTTTAATCTCTGTAAAATTCCCAAAAATAGTTCTTATTATGCCCCCCTTTATATTAATGTCAATCTCTCTTTATAGTTTTCATGTGATTCAAGTGGATATCTTGGGAGAATATTGAGTTCTATTTAGTTTGATGTCCTTACTATAAAAATATGGTAAAATCAGTATTTTATGTGGCTGCACAGTTTTCAATATTTTAATTCATTTATAAGTGGTATCCCATTGGGGGATATTTCAGTGGTATCAGAGCGGTTTGTTCCTCTAGTCTGTGTGGGGTAAATAAGGAAATTTGGAAAGATCTAAAAGGGGGTTTTATGAAGGAAATGTTCACCAACATGGTGGAACAGTAGGAAGCCACTAACATTTATTTGAGTCAACTCACTCAAAATGTGACTCAAAGAAGACCTAGGGACAATAAGGAACATGGTGAGAATTGTGATAGAGGGCGGCCAATAGAGGTGACTGATGAGGGATTCATGTTGGAGGAAGTACCAATATTTGAGTAGGGGTTTTAAAAGATAATATGACATTTCTAGATTATTACATGATGAAGATTAGTAGCAAGCCAAAATGAGGTCATTTTATGCTGGTACCAGAATATAAAAGAACTCGTTTGTAGAAGAAGCTTATAAACCAAAGGGTATGATTTCCATTGAGAAAAATAATTGCATTAGTGAAACTTTGCTTGTTAGAAAAATTATTCCAAATCAGGAGAAGAAACTTATTTATGCAAGCAATAAGGATGTAATGGAAACTCTTAAAAGCTGTGAGGAAGGGAATAACAGAGCTAGAGTTGTTAGGTTGATAGAGATTCAAGCAAGACATCACATACAAGATTTTAAGGAAACGATGGGGGAAATTGATGCAAGGAAGTCTGCACCCACAAAAGAAGACTCTATGGAGCAGCTAGCACATGAGGAGGAACCTCACATGGACACTAGTGTAAAATTGCAGCCTACTGTAATTTCAAAACCAGCAACTGTTGATCAGCTTTCAAATAATTTCAATAGGCACTCAGAGCAACAATGTTGGGGGCAACTCAACATATATCTATCTTGAACACATGAAGGACATTGATGGCCTTGAAAGGCACTCAGGCAACAATGTTGGGGACAACTCAACATATGTCTATCTTGAACACGCAGAGGACATTGATGGCATTGAAATGTTTGAACAAACATGGTTGGCTGGTTGCAAAACTGAAAGAGATATTTCAATCTAAAAGGTACCTATCAATCCTCTAAAGAATAAGTCATTATCATATGGGATGGATTTACCAAGCAGTAATGAGCATAAAATTGTGAAAGGTGTTGATTCTTGTTCCACTTATTCTCCGTCTAAAATCATGAATCACAATAGGGATGGTGTTTTTTTGGAGGTTTTTAAAGCAGTGGTAGAAGGTGAACCTCGTGACAATCTTCTTTATGAGGAGATATAAGAGAAGCAAAGATGGCAGGCCTTACATGATATAAGGGCTCAGGGGCATTATAAGCTATGGGATCCTGGTAATAGGTGACAGTTATCCAAAACTATCAATTCTTATGTAGAAAATTCTGTGACTGATTTCATAAGCCAAAGAAGGAATTCAAATGTGTCTTTTGAGATTACCAGTATTGGTAAGCATGATTTCTTCATTAAAGACTCTGGTGCAAGAAGGGAGAGTACCTCTCAAGGTACTAGTATTGGTTTTATGATTGCTAAAAAGGGTAAGAGAATATTTTTTAATCATCTTCAACATGTTGGACTATGTATAACAACAGTCATAAGGAGAAGAGAAAATAGCAAGATGGGACAACAGGGTCAAAAATGCGAGAGTGGACATTCAGGGCAGTGGCCTCCCCATTCTTCTGCCAGGCCTTTGGGGCTTCATGAACCTTCTTTCTTGAAGGATCCAGAAGTTTCACAGGTATAGTAGCTTGTAGATATTTTGGATGAGGAGTATTTTTAGGAGATGAACAAGATTTGGAGTGAGGGTTTTCGTAACAACATGCCATTCCAAGAATATTACAGAATGAATATTGGCAGTCGACCCCAAGAGAGATTATTAGAAATAGCTACTAGAGTTACAAAGGAGATTGGGACAGATCTCCATTCCACACTTTGACGGTTCTAAGAAGTGTACTGCAACCGTCTTGGGTCCAAAAGTTGAAGACAGTACTCTGACTCAAATCCTATACGTGAGGAATATGCAATTAAGTTTTCAAGCTTGCATCTTGATGGAGATGCTCATGATTGGTGGCATCATGGGCTGGTTACATATAGGACACATACACATTACAACTCATGTAGAGTTCACCACAAAGGCTGGTGAGTAGATTTGATAGGAGGGATCTTGACAGGTATTTCAGGGAGTGGACTCATTTAAGACAAACATGTCCCCTGGATCAGTACAATCGCATAGATTTTTAGAGATTACCAGTCATGGTACCTAATGTCATGGAGAGGAGGTTGATTTCACTATTCAAAGCAGGTTTGACTGATGCTTTTACTGGATTTGTTAAGGCATTTGAACCTTCTTCTTTACACGGGGCTGTTAGGAAAGCTCAGGAATTTGAGTTATCCACTCCAAAGCTGAGGGATCCACCTCATGTTCAACAAAGGGAACCTCCATTTGGATCAGAAAAATGTCAACAGAGGAGCCTCCACCGAGGTAGGAGGTGGTTAAAAATCCAATTATTTCTCAAGAACACAGAGATGAGTGGAGGTGAAAGAAACTATGTTTTGATTACCACACACCTTGGATCCCAGGACATGATTGTAGAGGTAGAGGGAAGGCTTAATTCATTGAAATCTTCAAGGAAAGAAAGGGTGATAGAGATGAGGAGTTAGAGACTCGTGAGATGGATGATGGAGATAGGGTTGCTTTAGATAGTGTTGATGTGGGTTAGAAGGAGAAGAATTTTCCTCATGAGATTATAGCCACATTGCCTAGTACTCTGATGTGCATGGTATTTAGGATTAGAGGAGTTATGCAAGGTCAGTGAGTTGGGGTACTCATTGTTAGTGGGGCAACCCACAACTTTATTGATACCTCATTGGTTGAGAGGCAAGGACTACAGACAAAGGATTTTGAGGGCCTCAACGGGGTTGTAGTTAATGGAGAGTCTATGAGGTGCACATGGTGGGTTCCCCAAATGAGCATCATGATGGGTAACTACATAGTTACAGATAATCTTCACATCATTGGTATGGGAGTGACCAACATAGTGCTGGGAGTGCAATGGCTTTGCTCTCTTGGGGAGTTTTAGACTAACTTTCAGATGATGGAGATGAAGTTTAAATCTGAGGGTAGGAATGTGATTTTTAGGGGATTATCTACAAGAGCACCTAGGGTGGATACAACTGATGGGATGGAGAGAATGTTCCGGTATGGTGAGGAATTTTACTATAAAGGATCGATGCTGATTAGGATGGATGTGGAGGTGACCAATAATGTTACACATGAGACAGTTAAAGAGATTGGGGTTATAGGCTTAGATCCTCTAAGTTTATAATCATGTTGGTTATCTAATATTTTGGTAGACTAGAGATCTAATTTTCTTGTTTAGTACTCCAAGAACCGACACAATTGTGAGATTCTGGATGGTCACATACAAGATGACACCTACAAATTGGAGGAAGAGATGATATTCTATCGTGGAAGAATATACCTTGTGTCAGACTCAGGGTTGAGGGTGGAGATATTGTGACATGTGCATTATTTTTTCAGTGACTAGACACTTGATCTTCGATGAGATGTACATGCTTATATCAGAGAGGTTCAAGAAGGCATGGTTTGAGGGAGGATATCCCCAACTTCATATAGGGATGTACGGTTTTGTTCGTTATAACAAATCAAAGCTTACAGGTTCAACATGTTCTGAGTAAACAGGGGATAACAGTCCTATTTATTATATTGCTTCTAGGCACAGTGGGCATTTCACCCATATGCTAGTTAGTGGAAGGATAGAGTTGACTCATTCATGTGGTTTTTCAGTAGGTTATCACTCATCGCAGGAGGTGAACTATGTGGAGTTGACATTTTTAGTTGACCATGTACTAGAATCTCGGTATTTTTCCCCCATGAGACACATCGAGATACATCATGAGGAGTTTTACTCTCACACCAATTTGGGTCATATGGGAGAGATGGGCACACTTGACACATATACAGGTTATTTCACAGGTTGATATAGGGAATTCTACATGATTCAGAGTGGACTTTCCTACCCAGGAGTTGATTGGAGAGGTAAGGAGTGATCACATGATGATAACCTTGCATTGGCAGGGATTGGAAAGATTGGAAATTATGGTACGGGTACCAGTGGAGAGTTAGTTTGAGTATCATTCTACTTCACAGACACCATTTCACTTGATACCATATGGAGGTCATGATGACTGCATGGGGTTTCTTGGTTACTTTGGATTACACTGATCCTTGGTTGACTGCAGAGTGACATGGAGAAACTCTTGACAGCGGTAATAGTCAACCTCTGCCACATGATAGGATAATGCTTGGGGTCAAGCATTTCTCAGGTAGGGAGGACTGTAATATCCCCTTTTTCTATGCTAAAGGCCTAACTATCAAGTGACTGTAAGTCCGTGGTCATTTCCAAGGGGTTGGGGACAGCTGGGGGCTATTGATAAGGGGCCACATGATACTAATAGTCATGTTTGGCATTTGGGGGTCAATTTGGACCTTGGCGACTTAAACGAGAAAAATTAACTTTAGTTAATTTTATTTTATTGACCCCTCTATGGAATGAAATGTGTATTGGTCTATTGGGGCTCTTTTTCCTTGGAATGTATATAAGGAGCTAGGAGAGAGAGGAGAGATACTTTTTTGGATATACATTTTATTGACCCCTTCATGTGTAAATGCTGCTATCGCACATCTACAGCTTGTGGAGTCAAATCCCATAGGGACCCTAGCTTTAGTGGTGAAAGATCCATCCCTAGCTAGCAAGGAATTCTTCGGTAGTGAGAGATCTTCCCTAGTCTCTCATTCTGGATCCGCTTTTCAAGGCTATGTAAGGTAGAGACAATATCAAAGGTCATAAAGAAAGGTTTTCACAGGTATTTGGTGGCATTGGGAGAGGATAATCAGTGGGCTTCTAGATCAAAATCCCAACATTAGATCAGATCCATGACAGATATTTGGGTAGAGCATGGGATAGCTTCGTTAGAAGGCATATCATGAAGGATTTCATGGGTATTGGGGGTGTTTGGGGAAGACAAGTCTGAGGGGCTCTAGATCAGATTCATGGTAGCCCTTTAGGTTTGAGCATGGTAGCATGCTGAAGGCATGTCTCCATCATTTTCCGACCCCTTCACCATCACGTGTGAGAACTTGCAGCCTTTATTTGGGGTTTTTCCAGTCGGTCATTTCAGATCCGAAGGTGGAAATGTTATTTCCCTGTATCTATTACTGTTATTCCCAAATACCCCTTAATTTTTTCTCTTGTATTTAGAGGGACAAAAACCTATGAATTTTTATAGCTGCCTAGAGCACGTTCTGTTACTTTTCCTAGTAGCACTTTAATCTCATGTAAAATTCCTAAAAACAATTTTGTTATGCCCCTTTATATTAATTTCAATCTCTCTTTATAGTTTTCATGTGATTGGAGTGGATATCTTGGGAGATATTGATTCTATTTAGTTTTTTGTCCTAACTGTAAAAATATGGTATAATCAGTACTTATGTGGATCCACATTTTCAATATTTTAATGCATTTTTTAGTGGTATCCCATTGGGGATATTTCATCACCCTCCACTTAGCTCTAATTCACTATCCTAGTCACTCAAGTTGAAGTAGTTCACTCCACTCAAGTTCTAGAACCCTACAAAGGTGGAAGAAACAATAATTCACATACAACCAACTTCTTGAATTAAATCCTATTACCAACCAAATATTCATTTCCCCTTAATGGATATTCAAACCATCCAGCTGCACAGAGAAAATAATATGGCTATTTCAAGAAAATGCATTCATGATCCTCTAACCCATTCAAACCTTGATCCACAATCCATGGCCTCACCTTCAACTATAAATATGAGGATCTTTCCTTTGCAATTAAAAAGATCCTTGAAATTTTAAGCAATTGCAACAAAACTCTACTCATTTGTAATTCGAATTCACATACTAAAAGGTTATCCTCATGTTCACTCTTGCTCATAGAATTTATTCTTCATTTGGAGGCCAAATTGGAGTATCCACGATCAAACAATCCCAAGAGATCCATCAAGTGTATTAACACTTCAACTATCTCATCTTAAGGTTGCAAGAAGACTCTAAGGAAAGGTTTGCATTTTGTATTTGCTTACTTCTTCATTTACTTTCACTTTTCATTGTATATGCATAGGAACAAATCTAAAACTTATCATTTCCAAATGATAAGTCAACAAAATTGAGTGTCTACAATGCCAAAAATGAATTTTTACGTTTTCCCATCAAATTGTTTTTGTTTCTTACTAACAAAAAATACCCAAATTTTAATTATATTTTTTGGGTATCTTGAAAACATAAATCTATTGTCCAAAAAAACCACATATTTTAAATGAACATATGTCACCTATATATGATTTCATTGCAAATCCAAACAATAAAGAAATTTGCAAAAACTTAAATTGGTTTTCCTAAGTACATAAAAATAGGAAAACAAAAACCTAAAATCTCTACACACACCCATGACATAAAAAAATCTTACAAATTTATTGTAAATATGTTAAATAAATAAATTATGCACATTTCGCATGACCCACATGACACTGATGAAAAACACAAGCTAGACTATGATTTTTGTTTGGAGATGATAAAAAATAAAAGACTTGCATTTTTGGTACTTTTAAATCTTAGATTAAATAAAAAACAAATTCCAGAGCAATTTTTCTCATTTTCCATGTACATGCACTTTAGAAAAAGCATGCTTAATACATGTATCCAATATATGAGTAAATAGGGGATGCATGTTTTCATTGTTATATTTCTCCCTCAAAAAATAATGTAAAACATACATAATATTTACGTACATACACTAATTATGAAGAGAGAAAAACAAAAATATAAAAATATAAAACACAAAAGGTTTTTAAATTGCCCACAACCCAAATAAGCATTAGGTAAAAAATGAACATATGCAATGAAGGCATCTTGATTACATTATATTTCCAAAAGAAATAACACGCTTATCTATTTCTTTTAGAGACATAGAAACACAAAAAAACATAGCAAGAACTTCATTCAAGTCTACTTGTAAGCAGGGTGAAACAAAACATAAGCTTATTCACCCATACACACAAAATTTCAACAAAAAATTATAGGAAAGAGAACTACATTGATCACCAAAGTGAAGCTTCACATTGCACTGATGGAGAAACTAAAACTAGGAATAACCAAATCATTGTCTTCAATTAAAAAACACGGATAAACAAATGCCCTTCAGAAATTGAGGAAAATGGCATTGAATATAACAAAATTTGGTTTGCATATTAGGATGGCCATTGAAGGCTTGACCATGAGAAGCAAAGTTGCAACATTAATTAGGTACCCCGCCCACTTACAGAAAATAAAATCATGCTTTAAACTATAGTCCCCAATTTTTTTGGCCACATGGCACCTTTTCATTGGCCGATAGAAAAAGGCTTGGTTTTTTATAGAAATCAGTAACTAAGCCAAAACAATAGTTCAACTAAACACACGTGAGACTAATGGGTACTTTAAAATTCCAGGAAACAATCATTTTCCCATAAACTATATGGAAGAAGTGAAATTAACCATGTGGAAAGGAAAAAAATAATGTTAAAAGTGAATACTATATCCCTTCCTTCGATAGGATAATATACAAGTTTTGCCATGAATTAAAAAATTATGCTCAAAATTCATAATGTAACATCTAAACCAAAAGAATGACCAATATTGTAAATTTAGTATAACAAATTTCTTATCCTAAATTACCAATGACACCTAAAAGGTAAAAATGATAACTTATGTGAAATGTGGGGATATACTGTCATATGTCAATAAGGGAATATGGGAAGATATGCATTGTATGTAAAGAGAATTATTGGTGCAAGAGAAAGTTTGTGTTCAAATTTCTTTACAAAAGATCAATGTGCTATTACGTTTGTGTGGAAACGAGTCATCACACATGCTATTTATTTTTAATAGTGTAGACACCTAAATTTGGAAATTTATCTCTTAATAGTGTTAGTATCGACTTAATCCCTTTAATTGTGACTTGTGTACCTGTTTTGAGCTAAATTGTTATATCCTAGTCCATTTTTAGTTCTATTGTAAGACTTGCTCTCTTCATTGCATTGCTTGGTCGCTTACATAAATGCTCATACTAGTCATAAGTTGTCGATTATAACTTATTATCATACATAGAGCTCCACAACACCATTCTTTACTTCTGGATCAAACTGTCTAATGATGTGCTCCAGGGAAAAATATCTCGTTCTAGGCCACATAATGGTTAGTTTTCCAATTTGTAAATCTTTGACGAGTCAGCATCCACTATGGGTTAACCTTGATGCAAAATCGTATCCACAAATTCATATATAAACAAAATTAGCACACTCATATACTCACATAGTATTCACTTAGCACTCGCCTTTCATTTTTAGGTAGAAATCATTCAAAAGGAAAGAAAATATCTCCTAACATTCCTTGAAGCAGTAACAACATTAGGAGCATCCTTTACATAGGTCTGAAGCACTCTAAACCAGGTATAAGAATCAAACTTCCCGAATCAAGATCCCGCAAATCTAATTCAAGCACACACAAGTCAAGTCAATAGAAAACAATTACGAAGTGTTTAAATTACTGAATATAGTTGTATCCATTTAGTATTGTGTCACATCTCTAAGTAGAGAACTACATATAGTTTGAGGCCTCTTCAAAGTAGTGTCAATGTAGATGACATATGGATTGCACTTCAACCTCACCTAAGATTAGGGTTTCAGGTCAAGGTGGTTAATTTCAAAGGATTTCACATATTTTTGAGACTTACAATTTCACATCAAGGCACATACCAATCATTTTAAAAGGTCGTAAGAGTTATATAACCCCATTTATAATGTAGATGAAATCATTTAATAGGAAAATCCACCAGATGGCTTAGTCCTAGGAAAAACAATTTTGTCCTTGTGTATAGTGCAATTCTAGAATCATAGATGAAGCATCTATAGAGAATTTCCACCTTGTCCAGACCCCTACCACACCCAGATTAACTTCCAAACCAATCAAAATTCTAAGTACACTCTTGTTCATATATACATCTATATTTGGCACGAGTTCTAATCAACCTATCCCTCAATATTGTATATATATGTTTCAAATCAAAATGTTAATATTTATTTAATAATTTGAATATACATATTATTTTAACCTTATCCTAAATTAAAATAATTGAATAACCAAATTCCCACACTTGTTTTTCAGGGTAAATCATTTAGTGAACCTGGTGCGACAAAATTGGACAGTTGGACATGATTGTTTAGTTAAACAATGGTTATAACACATGGGGGATATAATAAATACTGATAAAAACTACCATTTATTCCCTCATGATGGTATTCTCTTTACCATTTCACATGACTCTTATATTGAAAATCCATAAAACATGATGCATTGGAAAAACACCTTGGTACCACGAGGCACCCCTTATGCTGATGAGGAATACATCACCAATCCACTTCAACTTTGGTAGGCTAGTCACCTTCATATTCCTTTCCATAGCAGGCTTTATCTTTTGGTAGATTTTGAACCAACTAAAATCAACTTCAATGAGGATATACTGGATTAATGCCGCGCCTTCGAAAAATTTCAAACATCAAATACTAAAAAACACAAAAAAGCAAATATTCTCAAAATATAATTTTCGGATATGAGCATGGTTTTATCTAGTAGTTTATATTTTACACATGTTATTTGTCACATGGTTTAATAAATAATGTATTTTCTATTTTATATGCACATATATTTCACGAGGCATGTGATCACGATGTGGGATACATGAGACTCTACGTGATCATATGTGTTGGACTTTCCCTTTGCCCAGATGCCTTACAAATCTAGGGGCATCTTCTATACTATCATGTGTTATTGGTCCATTTGTTACATAGTGCTCTTTCACATCTTGGTTATGTTTATATTATATATTGTGATATATGCTATTAATTTGGGTTTGTGTGACTAATACATGTGGATTATACAAGAATGATTTAATGAAATTAAACCTTAATAAGAGGAATGAGATCAAATGAATATAACAGTAACAAACAAGATCTATTATGCAAGAGAGAAACAAGTGTAAATAATAGTAAAATAAGAGCAACTTAGCTTGTATTCAGAGATTTGGGTTGATTTTGGGCTGGAAACTGAGTGGAACAAGCTAGATATGGACTGAGTAAGTTTTTTTTGGGAAATTGGAATCTAAAACTCCCTCAGATAGGACCACTCGGGTGCTAGTGTCTAAGTTCAACACTAGTGCCTTGGAAAATATGTCATTTATGATCTTTTTAGGGTCTAAACTTGTCTTCTTCCTTTCACTCTTTATCGCATCCACTTCACAGTAGTTGTTTACTTTCTCACCTGAACTTGCAAAACAAACCCTAGCTAGCTGCACAAGGCTCGAGAAAACATTAGATGAAATAAATAATGCATATGCTTGAGTTGGACCGACCTCAATGGTCACCCCAATGTGATTATTAACGAGCGCTACACTACATTTTAGACTCTATGTAGTTTTAGTGTGCATGTGATTGAATTGTGTCCCTTGAAGCTAGGTTTCTCTTATGCCAGTTGTACCAAGATAGCGGGCTATAACTACTTTTCCCTCGAGATGAATATGTGAGATATAATTTAGAAATAGCCCCTCCTGTGTAGTAAATAATGCATCCCAAATGTAGTTCTTGAATGTTGTTCCTTGGCCAAGTAGTAGATAGTAAGTAATACCCCAAGTTGTCCAACCACTAACAATAGTAAGTCACACACACACACACACACACACATGATTCCCTTGTTTGAATACTGTCATTAAAAACAAACAAGACCGATGCAAAGTGATGGGTAGTAATTTATCAAGGATAACAAATGATGTGGCAATTAAAATTTGAGAAAAGGAGGGAAAAGGACAAAATTGCCCAAAGGGGATAATAGTGTATGGGTGCTCCTATCCCTAATGGGTGGTATTGTCCAGGATGCTCGAAGGATATAATAAAAATACAAAGGTGGGTCATATATTGTCCAATGGCTAAAAGTAAAGTAGTCATTTGAGAAAAGAAGATGATAAGAGTGTCAAAAGGATAAAGCAGTGTAAAATAAAAACAAGTGTTGTCAATGTATAGTTTTCTTACTTAGGAATCATGCATATAATAACATACTTAGAGGTGTGATGTAAGTCGTAAGTGTGTGATTTTGTCTACATTTGCCCCCGCTTTATGCTAGTGAATGAATCTTTGGTAGCATAAAGTAGATAAGAAGAGCATACCTTGTGGAGAACCAAAGGGATTTGTAACCAATAATATGCCAAATGAAGCTTATACTTGATATTGTTGCAAATTGAGATTGTGAAGTGTGTATCATGGAATCTAAGAAAGGATAAGGATCCCAAAGATGAGCTTGTGCATGTAGTAGAAATGATGTATGTGTTTGTTCCTTGAATGTTGCCTTTATTTGAGCATCTTGTGCTTGAGATTTCTTCTTGTTCCATTTACGTGTCTCCTTTTGTCAAAGTAAGGTCGAACCTGTAAAAGAATATAAGTGTAGTTAATGTTGATGATAAATGAAATTGAACTTTAACTTTGTAAATGTGAAAATAGGAATGCATATTGAAAAACAAGTGAATCAAATATATAATACACTTGTATGTCACGAGAGAAGAGATATAATTGTTCCTATATATTTTTTGCCTTGGATATTATTGGCATAATGCTGAGGATTTAGGTTTCCTATCACCAAATTGAGGATTTAAGCATCCTGTCACCAAATTGAGGATTTAAGCATCCTGTCACCAAATTGAGGATTTATGCATCTTGTTGCCAAGGGAAGAGTATTGAGAGAGTTGTAGGAGTTGCCCTCCAACCGTGAATGTTACCCCACAGATAAGTGTCACTACAGATGATCAAAAACCCAATGACACATCGCTCTAGGCATATCGTTGTCCTACATGTGCCCTAAGAGTCATTCCTTATTTGATCATGAGAAAATATGCTAATTAGTTCCCTTTCCCAAAGTATGTAACTTGCCACTGATTTTTTTCTTATTGTTCCTGATAGTAACCTATAACTGAAATATGTGTATTGTTGGAAATTGGAAAAGACAATCAATATGAGAATTTGTTGAATCTTGCAATGTACATGTTTCTTCCCCCAGGATAGGACTGTCCAGGTGGGACATTAGTGCCCACCGTCTCCTGTCTGATATTGGGCACGTCTGTCCCCAAAGTAAGTTTGGCCCAAGTATGATTCATAAACTTGTTTCTTAGATGTCCTTTTTATTTTAATTTTACTTGTATACCAATCTGTTTTTGGTCTGCAGTCTCCTGAGAGGGTGAAATCTGGTCACCTAATGATTACCCCCCACTCATTTGGGGTGTGTGAGATGAACCAAGGCGAGCACAGCCCAAAAAAGGAAAGTTAAAACTGATGTACACAATCTAAAATAGAAATTCTTACATGGGGAATAGGGAATGCGCATGGTGAGAAGCATGACACGTGTAAAATAATGAGAAAGGCTATCCAAGAGTGATAGTCACAAAAAAACATGACATGATGCAATATAAACTAGTTAAAACACGTCAGTAACATGGACAAAAGACACATCAAGTAGCTAGTTAAATACATGAGACACCACTCAAGATGTTGTAAGACACTTCAAATCCTTCAAGGCTATATAATAAAAAAACATGCAATGAAGTATAGGGCATAGCCCACAAATAATGATAATCAAGACACAAGAACATTAGATAAGATACAAGCAAATCATATAACCATGGTTGGAAATAGGTCCTACAAGACAAATGTTACACATTAAGCACCTGTTAGCATGTTATAAAAATTAATAATATGCCACAATGTATACAACTGAAAATAGGAATGAAAGTAGTAGAAAATGCAATGATATAACATGAATATAGATAAATAGGAAAGGTAGATGCCCCCATGAGCCTTAGTGGGACTGGTAGAGAATAGTGTCAAACATCATACATCATGTGATAACCTCTAAGTATCATACATTCACCTCAAGAGTACCATGTGAATGTACATGTGTGTATGGAAGCAGGATAGAGCATACTACGAATCTAAGTAACATGGTAAGCAATGTGTAACATAAAATAGTATAAGCGAGTATGAATACATCCAATCAATATCTAGGCTAATGTTTTTGAATTTGCACAACTATTTGAATGAAATGTTATCACTAGGAGAGGGGATTAAGGTTTCCCCCAATTATGTGTGCAAGGTGAGGTCCATGTAGGTAAGTGTGCCCTCAACAGTCATGTTTGAACCTAGAATAAGAGTGTGTCATCAGGTAGCAAGGGGGGATAATATGCCCCCACGTATGAATGTCATAGTGATCTATCTATAGAAAAAGGCAATGATTATGCATGAATTACTCAAGTGATGATAAAGAAGATACATGTTATTTCACTAGGGTTCCATATTTTTCCTTTTGTATTTTTTTATACTTTGTTGCTAGACGGTGATAAATTTGTAGTGCGTCAAATAAAATATTATCATCTGCTTTCACAATAATGAGCTTATGCAGCAAGTTGCTCTCAGTTTGGGATTGTGGTGGCTCAAATTTGTGGTGTGGGATTACTTAGGTGAAATTAATAATTCTTTAGGTTGCACAATAATAGGATGTGATGTTGAGACTAAGGTTGGTACTTCCAAAGGAGGTATGTCATTCTTATGACATTGTTTATTAGGTGGATCTTGTATTAATGCAAAATTTGTAACATTTGATATGTAATTATGTTCATTATTCATAGATGAATTATATTTAGAAATCCACTGAGATTTGCAAACTTGATATGAATGGGTAACACAATATTGCATAACAAATAAAATAAATCCTTTACACTTGAGTTATTGGATTTTACGCTATAAGGCATAACAATCATTGTCACAGTGTATATTAATTCCATGATAATTATAGAATGGTTGGCCTTTGGATTTTGTAAGCTGATAGTGAGGATAATAATGATTGGGTAACAAAGAGATCAATCGATGCTTTAGTAGCTTAAATAGGATATCATGTTGTTTAGCATGCTTATCAAACCAAATAGGTGTTTTATGTTCTATGAATTTACCCTCACTTATATGAGCATATGTAGCACATATATCATATTGCATAGCCTTGGAACTTATAAGAAAACTAATATGTGCATTGTAAGTATCCTTGAGGCGTTGCATCTCATCCTTGAGATATATAATTGTAGCATTAATGGCTTAATATGTGCATTGTAAGTATCCTTGAGGCGTTGCATCTCATCCTTGAGATATATAATTGTAGCATTAATGGCTTGAAGTTTATCTTGAAAGTCATGGTGTAAAGCCTGGATAGATTATAAGATATCCTTACGGAATGTGTCATCATTACTAATAGGAGGAGTTGAAATATGACTCAAAATTGTATTCAATTAAGAAGGTGTTGTATTATCAGGGAGTTGTACTTGTTTCACTAGTTGCGTAAGAGTAACTCTACATGATGGGCATTGTTTGAGTAAATGATACAAGGAAACTTGAGAAACAGTGGCACGGGCCATGATGGAAGAAAATAAAATGAGAGAGATAACCCTAACTTAGATAGAAAAGTATATAAAGGGGTGATAATTAAGATACCAGAGAGTGATGTTAAACAAAAAAGTGATTGTCATCAAATAAAAAAATGACCATATCTTGAAATAAAATTTGAATTTTATAAAACAAAAAGAGGTAATTTTCAATGCTATAAATTGAAAGAAAAATCTCCAATGGATTTGGCCAAAAGTGAATTCTTTTTTAATAATGCCTTAATTAGTGAAAAGTGTAATTTTGAATTTCTAAACATTGGGCTCAAAAATTGTGGCAAAAAAAGAGAGGTTTTTCGTTGAATATGGAAAAAGGAAAAATAACCTCAAAGGAATTCAAAAATAGAGTCATTATGCTTGAGATATGAAATAAAATGTGATTTGAAAATTGGTAGCCCTAAAAAGTGACCCAAATGGTAGTATCAACAATGAAACCCTAGGAAAATATTTGCAGTTCAAATTTATGGTAGATGATAGATGAAAATAAAGTGTGAATATGAAGATAAGATGTAGATATGAACCCTAATGTAACTATGGTTTGGGTTTAGGGAAAAATGGATCTATTAAAGAATGTGCAAGGATTGGGTTCACCAAATGATTTAATGAAATTAAACCTTAATTAAAGGACTGGGATCAAATGAATATAATAGTAACAAGCAAGATATATCATGCAAGAGACAAGCATGTGTAAATAATAATGAAATAAGAGTGACTTAGCTTGTATTCAGAGATTTGGGCTAATCATGAGCTATAAATTGAGTGGAACATGTTGGATCTAGACTGAGTAAGCTTCATCTCATAATCTAGAATCTGAAACTCCCTCGTACAGGACCACTTAGATAAGGACATGACCACTTGGGCACTAATGTCTAAGTTGGGCGTTAATGTCCTGGAAAATACTCTACTTTTGTTCTTTTCAGGGTCTGAACTTGTCTTATTCCTTTCACTCTTTGTCTCATCTGTTTCGTTGTAGGGTATAACCAACACTATATTATACTACTAACTGGTTCTAATCTAATATTTCCAGAGGAACTAGGGTTCAAAAAGATGCAAATAATTGAATAAAAGGTAACCTCGATGCACCAAAATGTTATTGTCGTTGAGCTCTACACTATGTTTCAGATGAATAATGAGTAGGGAAAAGTACTAAATCCACATAGGGAATAAATCAATACACATTCCCCTTCTGTAATTTCCCACCAAACTACACTTCGAATTAATCAAATATAATTTGATTAAGTGATCTATTTCAAAGATGGAAATCATGCAACCCATATGGCTCACCACATGTCATTATTCATGGCATGAAATAATAGAAAGGAATTAGAAAATAATAACACAAGTCAAATCCTCACCCAATCTTCGATAGTCCACAATCAACTAAAATCCTCCACTTATGAATTATAATATGCATAATTCATATCCTCACCAATAATGGTGAAGGCCCCCACTCACCTAATATTGCCCACATGTTCAAACCACTCACCTAATCTTGCCCACATTTTCAAGACCACTCACTTAATCTTGCCCACATTTTCAAACCATGATTACTTAAATTACTCTAAGTTAATCACTCCCCCAGGCTATAAATACAACCTTACCCCTCCCCTCTAAGGACACGAAGAATAAGCTTGAATGCCATATCTAAGTTCTTGCATCCTTTGAGCAAAGAACATCCTTTTGCCTCGTCCTAATGCCCAAATAGCCTCATAATCATTTTTCCCATCTGATGCAAAGTAAGAGGATTGTTGTTGCAGGAAGGTCTTGCTTCGTCTTAAAGAAAAGCACCTACATATCACACAATCAGGGCTCAATCCAAGTTTCCTAGCCCATTCCGAGGTTTGCTACGGAACACAAAGGAGGAGGTATGATTATTGGTATTTTACTTCCTTGTTAGTAGTGTATTTTTCCTAGCTTACATTTTGGCACGCCCGGTTACTTTCGATCTGTTACCATTAATTTTCTAATTAGTGGTTTTATTTGTTCTTTGTTTATTATTGTTCACTATTATTTCCTTTTCTGTTCCTTATGGCCTTCTTTGGTTAACCTTCATGCTTTGGGTGGTGTTTTTGTTGTGCGGTGTCTTGTGGTGTATATGCAGGTTATAACAACAATGAAACTATGATGCTCATCCTGTCTTTAATCTCCTCGGTGCTTGGTGTTTAGTTTCCAATTATGATTTTGCTATTCACTCGTCATCTGTAGAAACACATGAACTATTCATTAGTTTATCATCTTACTGTCATGGGACAACCAATCTAGAAAATGCATTTATTTATTTACTTTTGCTAAAATAATTGTTTTGTCGAAAGTTTATTATTATTATTATTATTTTCTTCTTTCATTTTAGTTAATCATTTTGTGATCTAACTCTTTATTTCTGTTTATTGTTCTTTTTCAACCTTGCTGTCAAAATTTTAGCTTCTTAGGTGAAGTACAGAAGTTAGAAAATAAAAAAAACTAGCTCCCGGGACGTTTTTCTTACGTTCAAAATTTTCATTCAGAGTGGTACCGTAGCCCATCTTTCGAAAGCCATAACTTTTACTCCCGAACTCGGAATGACTTCAATTTTTTTTAACGAAAAGGTATCGAAAATATATATGCAATGAAAAAATAATTTTTTGATTTAGACTTACAGAAAATTTTTGGTTTCATTTCTTCTAACACTTATCTTTTTAACAAAAAAACAACAAAATTATAGTTTTTTTTTTTAAATTTAAATTTTATTTTATTTAATGTAACAACCTCATGCGTAGGCTCTTTCCTTGCACTTCAAAAGTGATCTTGGAAATCAGAAACGTGAGGCCACCCGGGCTTTGCAAAACAATTTTATTTTTATTTTTTGTTTTACATTTCAATTTTCCATGACAACACTTCTAGGTAACATTTTCACTCTTATTTTGTCATTTTTATTTTTTGTGAAAACAATCATTATCACTATTTCACAATCACGATTAATTGCAATAATTATTAACATTTAAAAAATAATAATAATTTTAAAAAATATATATTCCAATTGTATCCACGTATGCTCTTTTCTTGTGCTTTTCTTGATCTGGAAAATCAGAAACGGTCACAATTTTTTTAGTTTCTTGTTCTAACATTGCAGGATCCTCTAGCTTTGTTTTCTAACTATCATTTCAATCATTATTTTCCTTTGTCAAATTATTAATATTTGTTTGGTCGACGGTTGTGTATGCTCTTTTCCTACGCCTTCGAGCGATCTGGAAAATCAAAAACAACCACGATCACTTTTCTAACATTTCGTTTGCAGGATAACTACTAATTTGTTTTCTGTAGGACTTTGTCACTGGAATATTGTCAAAAACAAAAACACAAAAATAATAAAAATCCCACAAAAATACCACCATTTAAATAAAATTGCTAAAACCAAAAAAAAGTACGCTCATGTACGCAATTATTTTCTGCTAGTGATTTATTTCAAGTTGGAAAGAACCCTATGTTTAATCACTTTATCATTTTGTTTTTATACTTAGATGAGGTAGATTTCATCACCACCAAAGCTACACCGGTGACGTGGACTTGACTACCACGCACCAACAACATTTGCATCTACATTGCACTTTGAGACCTAATCTCGTCACAGTGTTCGGTATTCACCTCGCCCCTGCTCTTCACTTACATGTAATGCTGTTATAAAGCGCATGCGAGTCACGCCTAAATAGCTATAACAATGAAGCCTAGGAATCATCCCTGTAAATCTTTAAGGAGTTATAAGGACACCATACACATTCATCCCTCCATCACCTTCCACCTTTTCACAAAACTTGTTTTGGACATGGTGATTCACTTCGAAACAGGCAAGTGAGAATTGGTGAGTCTCCTCCAGTGCTCTAAGGGCTCCCCGTACCAATTCTACCCCTGTACAGAATTAGGTATATCAGGACTAGGGTATATCAGAGGACGCATCTTTTTTTGGAGTAATAAGAGTTTGCATTTATTAGTCCACAGCATACTTGTATGATTACATGAAACAATGATCATTCCTGAAGAATTTACCTCATAAGCTAAAACAATTGGATCCACATGATTGCTTGCTATTTGAAAACAAAATAGTTTAGCATTGTTTTATCATAAAATTTGGCTGATATCAATGTGTTCATTGTAAAAGTTTAGACCCTAGTTGTGTTCCACAAAAAAATCAGTTCTCGACCAATTCAATACCAAGTGAAAACATCCAAACAATCCAACAACGCAAACTAAAACATCACACCAATTTCATTAGCTCGCTTCAGCCAATAATACATTTGTCATAGCTTGTCTTCAGCTATATCCAACTGATATTGAGTGACTAGCATTCACTCCCCATATCGTCAATTGTCAAAACATCCTTCATAGCTTGTTTCCAGCTATATCAAACTAATATTGGGTGACTTGTTTGAGTTCACTCATTATTCTATCCACCATCACGTTTATCCAAATCACAGCCAACACAAATCCTTTCATAACTCATTTTGAGTTATATCACAACCATATCATGATTAACCTGTTTGGGTTACTCTCCCTGTCAACAATCCAAAGCTTGTTTAAGTCAAATCTCAACCATTTTCATTATAGCTTATTTAAGCTATCACATATTTATCATGAGTAGCTTGTTTAAGCTTGCTCCTTATAGCCTTACTTGTTAAAACTCGATTGAGCCAAAACAAAGATCACAATCAATAGGTTGAGTTCTTTATCGCACCTTTTTTCATTCTCCCTCTCTTTCAAAAATGATGAATTCACGAAAAACATCACGCAATGAGCTATTAGAAAAAATTAATAAGTTGACAACACAACTCTCTCATATGACTACCCAAATCAGTGAACGATCACGTAAAAAGTCGATCATACAACCTCATGAAGACATAACTTCGCGTAAAGTCCAATGCCACTTTACCCCCCTTGGAAAAAGTCTCTCTAATGTTTTTTATCAACTAAAAGAGGCTAAACTAATAAGATATCCAATTACAAAACCCTTTTCCGAAGGGGAAGCTAAGCCATGTTGGTACAAACCTAACACATACTGTGAATTTCATCGCATTGATGGTCATCACATAGATAAATGTGTGTGATTTAAGAATTACGTCCAAGACTTAATTGACGACGACATCATCACTGTAGAACTTGATGACAACACTCTTGCAACCAACAACACATCCAATACCACAACTTTCCATGAAGAGCTGACTACTTTCGAAACTCCTATATATACTAAAATTCCACGAGATCATGACGATGACAGTCAAAACTCTTTAATTCCAAACCAATCCATATCTTCTTCAAATTTCCTTCCATTAGTTCAAACATACATTGAACCTATTTTGGACAACAACATTATTCCAACATCTACTTGAAAAGAGTTTGCGAGAATCGAATCGGAAACGATGCACAATGAAGTAGTTGCACTCAAACGGAATCGTGATAGCTCCAGTGTAATTGCAAGGAAGAATTGATCAGTAATGGAAGAACTTGCTCAACAAAAACAAAGCTTTCTCACAGAGGAAAGACATTAGAGTGTCTTGGCATGCTCATAAATGAATAGAAAGAGAGTACATATAGGGTGCTAAGTAACCCTAGTGCATGACACACATATAAACCCTAAACCTAACCCATGTGAGATGACCCTCCAATATGTGAGGAGGAGACATAGGATAACTAACACCAACACCCCCCTTCATCGAAGCTGGGGTAGTGGCTATAATGAGTCAGACGGAAAGAGAAGACACTCCTAAACAACTAAGAAAGATGTGTCAATGGGGCCTGAAAACTAAAGGCCTGATAAAGTGCCCATATATAAACACAATCTTCCTAGAAGAAGAAGAAGAAAAGGACTACATAACCCGAAGAAGATGAGTAGCTGTAGAGGATCTCGCCCCAAGAAGAGACCGTAAGTGAAGAAACTTCATCTCAATGAAGGGCTTGGTGAATAAATCTGTAATCTGATCAGTTGTCTGAATGTACTGAATGTCGATGACACCATCATGAATAAGCTCCCGTATGAAGTGCATATGGATCTCAATGTGCTTCATTCGTTGATGCTAAACTGGATTTCTGTAAATAAAGATAGTGCTCGTGTTATCACAGTAGATAATGCTAGGCTGCCGAAAGTGGATGCCAAACTCTGTCAGAATACCCTGTAACCAAATAGCTTTTGTGGCAGCGTTAACTGCTCCTTTGTATTCCGCCTCTGTAGATGATATCGCAATTGCATTCTGCTTCTTTCTAGACCAACTAACAAGACCCGAACCAAGAGAGAAACTATAGCTAGAAGTAGATTTCCTATGATCTAAGTCATCGGCCCAATCAAAATCTATGAACCCAATCAAGTCAATATCTACCCCTCCATGATAGTGAATGCCATCAGCATAAGTGCCACGAACAAAATGAAGGATCCGTTTAGCTGCTTTCTAATGCAGCTCATGTGGCTCATGCATGAATCTGGACACAATCCCAACAACATATAATAAATCTGGTCGAGTGTGAGTCAAGTAAATCAAGCTCCCCACCAACTGTCAATAAAGAGTACCATCAACCAAGGGAGTAGAGCAATCTGAAACCAACTTAACCCCGGAAAGAAAAGGAGTAGGGAGAAGACTTGCAATCGGACATCTGAAAATGAGCTAGCAAATCAAGAGCATACTTAGGTTGCGAAATCAAGATTCCTGAGTTAGATTGTGAAATCTGGATCCCAAGGAAGTAATGAAGCAGACCTAAGTCAGTCATGGAAAACTTATTGGCCAAGGCGATCTTCACAGAATCAATAATAGAGGAAGAGCTACCTGTGATCAACAAGTCATCAACATAGAGAACAAGAATGAGTATGGAGTCATCTTGCTGTAGAATATAAACATTTGGATCAGAGTGACACCTAGTAAACCCTGATGTAAGTAAAAAGGAGTCCATCTTGGCATACCAAGCCCGAGGGGCTTGTTTAAGGCCATAAAGAGACTTCTTTAACTTACAAATGAGGGAGGGATCTTGGACATAACTCGGAGGTTGTTCCATATAGATCTCTTCCTCTAGGTCACCATGAAGGAAAGCACTCTTAACGTCCATTTGATGGACTTTCCATCTGTTCACTGTGAAAATGGCTAAGGTTAGTCGAATAAAGTCATCTTCACAATTGGAGCAAAGGTTTCAGTATAATCAACCCTAACTATCTGGGAGAAACCCTTTGCTACTAATCGCGCTTTAAACTTTTTGACGTCTCCATCTACTCCATACTTTGTTCAAAACAACCACTTACATCAAACGATTTTTCTTCCTTTCGGAAGAGGGGTGAGATCCCAAGTATCATTCTTCATGAGAGAGGAATACTCCTCATCCATGGCAGAATCCCACTCATGAATACCATAAGCCTCTTGAAAAGACTATGGATCTGAAGCAGAGGCGAAGAAAGAGTGGGGTCTAACGAAATCTAAGCGAGTACGTCTCATAACTGAAGTATCTCCAACTAAATCTCCAGCACTTTGCAAATTTTTCCTGGCCCAAAGGGGACCAGGAGGATCAGGCTCAGATTCAGAAGATTCTTCACTTGAGTGAGAAGGGACATAGTCCTCATCATCACTACTGTCAGAATCAGAAGACTCAAAGGTCTAATGGTCGGGAGGATCAGGAAGAGGAGCACGCTCAACATCATCATCATTTGATGAGTCAGTATATGAATCAACGAGCTGAAGAACCTCAATAGGTGGAGAAATAGAAGTCGAAGAAGACTCATCGAACTTAACACTTCTCTCGTTATATAACTCATGAGAAGTAGGATTCATCAATCGATATCCCTTCACGTCATCAAGATACCCTACAAAGATACAAGGTTTGGATTGTGGTTCCAAAGCCTTACGTTTCTTCTTGGGAATCTAAAATGAAGCTTGCACATAGAGGAAAGACATCGGAGTATCTTGGCATGCTCATAAATGAAGAGAAAAATGGTACATATAGGGTGCTGAGTAACCCTAGTGCATGACACACATGTAAACCCTAAACCTAACGCTAAACCTAACCCATGTGAGATGACACTCCAATATGTGAGGAGGACACATAGGATAACTCACACTAACACCCCCCTTTATCGAAGCTGGGGTAGCAACTATGATGAGTCAAATGGAAAGAAAAGACACTCTAAACAACTAAGAAAGATGTGTCAATGGGGCCCGGAAACTAAAGGCCTGATAAGGTGCCCATATACAAACACAATCTTCCTAGAAGAAGAAGAAGAAGAGAAGGACTACATAGCCTGAAGAAGATGAGCAGCTGTAAAAGACATCACCCCAAGAAGAGACTGTAAGTGAAGAAAGTTCATCTTAGTGAAGGGCTTGGTAAATAAATTTACAATCTGATCAGTTGTCTGAATGTACTGAATGTCAATGATACCATCATTAATAAGCTCCCATATGAAGTGCATATGGATCTCAATGTGCTTCGTCCGCTGATGCTGAACTGGATTTTTGTAAATAGAGATTGTGCTCGTGTTATCACAATAGATAATGGTAGGACGCCAAAAGTGGATGCCAAACTCTGTCAGAATACCTTGTAGCTAAATAGCTTCTATGGCAGTGTTAACTGCTCCTCTGTATTCTGCCTTTGTAGATATATCACAATTGCATTCTGCTTCTTACTAGACCAACTAATAGGACCCGAACCAAGAGAGAAACTGTAGCCAGAAGTAGATTTCTGATGATCTAAGTCACCAGCCCAATCAGAATTTGTGAACCCAATCAAGTCAATATCTACCCCTCCATGATAGTGAATGCCATCAGTATAAGTGCCACAAACATAATGAAGGATCTGTTTAGCTACTTTCTAATGCAGCTCATGTGGCTCCTGCATGAATATTGACACGATCCCAACAACATACGATAAATCCGGTCGAGTGTGGGTCAAGTAAATCAAGATCCCCACCAATTGTCAATAAAGAGTACCATCAACCAAGGGAGTAGAGAAATCTAAAACCAACTTAACCTTGGAGAGAAAAGGAGTGGGAGAAGACTTGCAATTGGACATCTAAAAATGAGCTAGCAAATCAATAACATACTTGGGTTAGGAAATCAAGATTCTCGAGCCAGATTGTGAAATCTGGATCCCAAGGAAGTAATGAAGCAGACCTAAGTCAATCATGGAAAACTTGTTGGCCAAGGTGATCTTCACAGAATCAATAATAGAGGAAGAGTTGTCATGTGATCAACAAGTCATCAACATAGAGAACAAGAATGAGTATGGAGTTGTCTTGCCATAGAATATAAACATTTGGATCAGAATGACACCTAGTAAACCTTGATGTAAGTAAAAAGGAGTCCATCTTAGCATACCAAGCCCAAGGAGCTTGTTTAAGGCCATAAAGAGACTTCTTTAACTTATAAACAAGGGAGGGATCTTGGACATAACCCAGAGGTTGTTCCATATAGATCTCTTCCTCTAGGTCACCATGAAGGAAGGAACTCTTAATGTCCATTTGATGGACTTTCCATCTGTTTGCTGCGGCAATGGCTAGGGTCAGTCGAATAGAAGTCATCTTCACAACCGGAGCAAAGGTTTCAGTATAATCAACCCCAGCTATCTAGGAGAAACCCTTTGCTACTAATCATGTTTTAAAATTTTTGATGTCTCCATCTGCTCCATACTTTGTTCAGAACACCCACTTACACCAAACGATTTTTCTTCCTTTCGGAAGAGTAGTGAGATCCTAAGTATTGTTCTTCATGAGAGACTAATACTCCTCATCCATGGCAGAATCCCACTCAGGAATACCATAAGCCTCCCGGAAAGACTGTGGATCAAAAGGAGAGGTGAAGAAGAATGGAATCCAATGAAATATGAGCGAGTACATCTCATATCCGAAGTATCTCCAGCACTTTGTAAAGTTTTCCTAGCCCAAAGAGGACCAAGAGGATTAGGCTCAAAGTTAGAAGATTCTTCACTTGAGTGAGAAGGGACATAGTCCTCGTCATCACTACTATCAGAATTAGAAGACTCAAAGGTCTGATGGTCAGGAGGATCCAGAAGAGGAGCACACTCAACAGTATCTTCATCTGATGAGTCAGAATCTGAGTCAGCGAGCTGAAGAACCTCAATAGGTGGAGAAGTAAAAGTCGAAGAAGACTAATTGAACTTAACACTTCTCTTGATATACAACTCATAAGAATTAGGATTCATCAATCAATATCCCTTCACACCATTAGGATACCCTATAAAGATACAAGGTTTGGATTATGGTTCCAAAGCCTTGCATTTCTTCTTGGGAATCCGAGCCATAGCGTTGGATCCGAAGACTCGAAAGTGCTCAACATAAGGCTTACATCCAAACCAGGCTTCAAAGGGTGTCATCCCACTTACTACCTTGTGTGGAACATGGTTCTGAATGTAATTTGCACAATTCACTGCTTCAGCCCAATACTGCAGAGGAATAGACTTCTAGTGAATCATACGAGTGGCCATATCCTTAAGAGTACAGTTGTTTCATTCTGCGACTCCATTCTGTGAAGGGCTATACACAACTGTATGCTGCAAAGAGATCCCTTCAGATGTACATAAATCCATGAACCTATTGTTTACATATTCACCTCCGTTGTCAGTTCGAAGAACCTTGATAGACTGTTCCACCTGTTTCTCAGCAAGAGCCTTAAAGTCCTGAAAATGTTCAAAGACTTCAGACTTAAGCTTAAGAAAATATACCCAAGTATATCGCGAATAGTCATCAATGAAGGTTAGCACATAAAGAGCTCTAGTAAACGAAGGAGAAGGAAATGGACCAGTAACATCTTCCATGAACAAGATCCAAAGGGCGAGTGGCTCTATAGGCTTTTCCTTTGTCAAATTTCTTTTCAGGATGCTTTCCAAGGGTACAACCCTCACAAAGACCCTTAGAAAACTTGACATGAGGCAACCTGTTGACCATTTCTTTTTCACTCAATTGTTCAAGGTAGCGATAATTTAGATGTCCGAAATGCTCATGACCATAGCTTACTAACCTCATTTGCATGAGTGAAGCAAGGCAGTGGGCGTAGAATCAAAAGTAAAGTGGGAGAAGGTGTAAAACTGTGAAAGGTGATCTGCCTTTCCCTCAGCCACTGTAGTGTCATTGTTAAGCTCACAAATAATCATCAAGTTAGGACCAAATTCCACTCGCATTCCTTCACCAAGGTGAGTAATTTGGTAAACCGCTAGAAGATTGGTCGAGAGATCAGGAACACTCAACACTTGGTTAAATGTTCCCCCATCCATCTCTACCGATCCACTACCGGAAACCGATACTGTCGTGTCATTACCCATAATGATTTGAGACATTCCACAAGGTTTGAAGTTGGAAAACTCAACATGTGAAAAACCCATGTGGTGCGAGGCAATGGAATCTATAATCCATGTCGATGAAGGAGCAACTCTGGCTACAAGGGCCTTTCCTTTCTTCTTATCATTTTTAGACACCTTTTGCAGTAGAAGACTTGGCCTTCGAAGCACTTTGTTTTATGGATTTAAGAACACTTATTTTATTCTTCTCAAGTAAATGAGATAAGTGATCAATCTGTTTATGAAAACATATGTTGTTCGTCGTGACCAGACTTATTGCAATAGGAACACAAATACTTCTTTTCTGTGCCTTAGGCTCAGAAGACGAAGTGTTTGTGTGCAATTTTTGGGTCTTGGTTTCCTTTCTTGTTGATCCTTTCTTTCTTCTCTTTTCAGTCTTCTTTCCCTTGCTAGTACTTGCTACAAGGGAATGTGACTTGGACTTGAGAGACCCCATTTGAATGAGTTTGTCCTGTTCTCGAATGAGTTGGGATGAAAAATAGTCAAAGGAGGGCATAGTCCAAGTATTGCCCAAAGCAGCTTTTGTAGCGTAGAAAGTTGACACAAAGACAGAATATTCAGGACCTAGCTTAGAGAGAATCGACAAGATCAGTTGAGAATCTTTCTTCTCTACTTGACATCCTTTTAACAACAATCTAATGTGGACAAATTTCGAGAAGAAAGCTTGTAGGTTTTCAAAGTCACTAGGATTTAACCCTAGTAGTTCATTTTCCAACTCATGCGCTCTCATGTCATCTAGTTGTTGAAACATTGCATCCAACATTTTCCACGTAGATTTAGGTGTTTCAGATGCCTCAATGTGGAAGAGCAAGTCAGGAGAAATAGACATGCAAAGAAGACCTAAAGCTTCATCACTACGGTTTAACCACTTAGATTTTTCAGGTTCGTCGTCTGGTTCAGTCTCAGTTCCCATGGTGATGCGGAATAACCCTTTACCCCTTAGTTTCATTATTATTTTCGATCTCCATTCGAAAAAGTTGAACGATGTAAGCAAAGGAATTGAAAGTACATCCATAGTGAAGAGAGAGAGAAAGAAATGCAAAAAAGAAACACAACCACCCAGGACAATAACAACCCCCTACTTTTGGCACTTTATAGTTTAGTGCATTGATTACAATCGGGTCCGTGCGTGTGGTTTGAAACACTTGGTAACTCGTCTTGCAATCAACGTAATAACGCATAAGAGAGGAGACCACAACATTGTTTCATGGAGTGCAACAAATAGGACACCGTAAACAAGCACAAGCAAAAAACAAGAAAGGAGGTGAAAGCCAACCCTGGTTGTGAGAAAAAACATCTCACGTCGCAAATGAAAACCCCTTGCTGCAGACTATGGTGGACGCGCTCACTAGTCGTAAGCAATAAAAGGGGTAAAATACAAGGTTTTAAATGAACTCAAGGAGTTTAGAGAATATTCAGAACATTGGAAAAGTGCTCAGAAGGAAAAAAGGTGCTCAGAGTGATGCTGCACACTTAAGCGCATGATTAGAGAAAAAAATCGACAATAACGTAGTTAAAAAATTACCGTTTTGAAACGTCCTATTTAGCTAATTTAGGCAATTTGGACAAAACGATAAAAAAACGTTATTTTAAATGACGATAATTTTAAGTAATTGTTAATGTGAATAAAATTAGAGTTAATTTAAGTAAATCTAATTAATTTTGAATTTTTTTTAATTAAGATATAAATAAATCCTAATTAAATTTTAAAAAACTTTCCCTTTTTTTTGGTTTAAAAAAGACAATTCTAAAAAAATGTTTTAGAAAGAATAATTTAAAAAGGCTTTTCTTTTTTTTTTTAAAAGGAAGAAAGTTTAAAAAATACGAACCATTCTAATTTAAAAAACTTTTGTGTGTTAAAATTAGAAAGAGATTAAAAAAGCGTTGAGATTTTAAAAAAAGAAAGTAATTGTTTAAAAAAATGTGTTTTAGAGATATTACTAAAAAAAAAACCAAAAAACGCAGCCGCTATTTTTGTTTGCAAAGTGTTGTTGCCGTTTGGAGCCTGCTGTTGTTTTTGGTTGGAGCGGCCAAGTTTTTGGTTCTGAAGCCTTGCGTTTCTTCTTGGGAATCCAAGCCATAGCCTTGGATCCGAAGACTCGAAAGTGCTCAACATCAGGCTTGTGTCCAAACCAGGCTTCAAAGGGTGTCATCCCTCTTACTGCCTTGTGTGGAACATGGTTCTGAATGTAATTTTCACAATTCACTACTTCGGCCCAATACTGCGGAGGAAGAGACTTCGAGTGAATCATACAAGTGGCCATCTCCTTAAGAGTATGGTTCTTTCTTTCTGCTACTCCATTCTACGAAGGGCTATAAGCAACTGTATGCTGCAAAGAGATCCCTTCAGAAGTACAGAAATCCATGAACCTATTGTTTACATATTCACCTCCATTGTTGGTTCGAAGAACCTTGATAGACCGTTTCGCTTTTTTCTCAGCAAGAGCCTTAAAGTCCTAAAAAAGTTCAAAGACTTCATACTTAAGCTTAAGAAAATATACCCAAGTATATTGCGAAAAGTCATCAATGAAGGTAAGCACATAAAGAGCTCTAGTAAACGAAGGAGAAGGAAATGGACCAGAAACATTGCTGTGAACAAGATCCAAAGGACGAGTAGCTCTCCAGGATTTTCCTTTGTCAAAGTTCTTTTTAGGATGCTTTCCAAGGGTATAACCCTCACAAAGACCCTTAGAAAACTTGACGTGGGGCAACCCGTTGACCATTTCGTTTTGGCTCAATTGTTCAAGGTAGTGATAATTTAGATGTCTGAAATGCTCATGCCATAGCTTACTAACCTCATTTGCATGAGTGAGCAAGGTAGTGGGTGTAGAATCAGAAGTAAAGTGGGAAAAGGTATATAACCATGAACAGTGATCTTCCTTTCCCTCAGCCACTATAGTGTCATCATTAAGCTCATGAATAATCACCGAGTTAGGACAAAATTCTACTTGCATTCCTTCACCAAGGTGAGTAATTTGGTAAACCGATAGGAGATTGGTAGAGAGATCATGAACACTCAACACTTGGTTGAATGTTCCCCCATCCATCTCTACTGACCCACTACCAGAAACTGACACTGACGTGTCATTACCCATCATGATTTGGGACATTCTACAAAGGCTCAATTTTGGAGAACTCAACATGTGAAGAACCCATGTGGTGCGAGGCACTAGAATCTAGAATCCACGTCGATGAAGGAGCAACTTTGGCTACAAGGGCCTTTCCTTTCTTCTTATCAGATTTAGAAACTTTTGCAGTGGAAGACTCGGCCTTTAGAGCATTTTGTTTGATAGACTCAGGAACACCTATTTTATTTTTCTCAAGTAATTGAGATAAGGTGATAAATTTGTTTTCTCATACATAGTTCGCTCTTTATGACTAGGCTTCTTGCAATAGGAACACAAATACCTGTCTTTCTATGCTCTAGGTTCAGATGTTGAAGTGTTCGTGTTATTTTTAGTATCAGTCTTGGTTTCTTTCTTAGGTTGATCCTTTTTTCTTTCTTTTTTTCAGTCTTCTTTTCCTTACTAGTACTTGTTACAAGGGCATGTGACTTGGACTTGAGAGACCCCATTTGAATGATTTTATTCTTTTTTCGAATGAGTTGGGATGAAAAACAATTAAACGAGGGCAAATTCCAATCCTTACCCAAGGCAGCTTTTGTAGCATAAAATTTGACACAAAGACAAAATATTCAGGATCTAACTTAGATAGAATTGACAAGATCAGTTGAGAATTTTTCTTATTTACTTGACATTCCTTTAACAATGATCTAGTGTGGAAATTTTTTGAGAAGAATGCTTGTAGGTTTTCAAAATCAATAGGATTTAACCCTAGTAGTTCATTTTCCAACTCATGCAATCTCATGTCATCGTGTTGTCCAAAAATTTCATCTAACATTGTCCATGTAGACTTAGGTGTTTCAGACGACTCAATGTGGAAGAGCAAGTCGGGAGAAACAGACATGCAAAGAAGACATAAAGCTTCATCACTACGGTTTAAGCACTTAGATTTTTCAGGTTCGTCATTTAGTTCAGTCTTAGTTCTCATGGTGATGTGGAATAACCCTTTACCCCGTAGTTTCATTATTATTTTCGATCTCCATTCAAAAAAGTTGAACAACATAAGCAGACAAATTGAAAGTGCATCCATAGTGAAGAGAGAAATAAGAAATGTAGAAAATAAACACAACCACCTAGTACAATATAACAACCCCCCTGCTTTTGTAACTTTATAGTTTAGTGTGTTGAATATAATCAGGTCCAAGCGTGCATCGTAAAACACTTGGTAACTCACCTTGCAATTAGCGTAATAACGCGCAAGAGAGGAGACCACAATCGTGTTTTTTGGAGTGCAACAAAGTGACACCGTATACAAGCACAATAGCAAAAAACTAGGAAGGAGGTGAAATCAGAACCTTGTTGTCAGAAAAATTATCTCACGACGCAAATGAGACCCCTTGCTACAAACTATGGCGGATGTGATCACTAGTTGCAAGCAATAATAAGGGTAATTTACACTGTTTAGATGAACTCAGGATGAGTTCTGATGATCTTCAGAACGCTGGAAAAGTGCTCAGAAGGCGAGTAGGTGCGCAAAGTGTCATTACACACTTGAGCGCACGTTTAGAAAAAAAATCCAATGACGCCTAAAAAATTATCGATTTCGAACACCTAATTTAGCTAATTTTAAATCTATAGGAGTTTGCAAAAAAAATGATAAAGATGTTAATTAAAGAGACGATTTTGTTTTTATTAAAAAAATTATCTAATCATGAAGTATAATCGCAAATAATAAAAAAAATTAATTACAATTATTTAATATTTAATTAATTACTTAATTAAATGTGATGAATTAATTAAGATTTTAAAAAATCCTAATTTAAAGAAACTAATTAAGATCTTAAAAGAAATTAAACCCGAATTAAGAAATTTAAAAAAGACTTTCTTTTTTTCAAAAAGTTTAAATTGTTTCCCACAAAAAAAAATTAGATCTATTAAAAAAAGAAAAAGTTTTTATTTTAGAAGGCTTACGTATTTTTATTTTTTTTAAAGGATATTTAAAAAAAACTTTTTAAAAAGTAAAGTTTAAAAAAACTTACCTCTTTTTTTAAAAAAAGTGAACCGTATGAACTTAAGTTAGAAACTTTATAAGATTAAAGTAAGATGAAAAGCTTTTTGTGTTTTGTTTTAAAACAATAGAAAGTATTTAAAATACTTACCAAACTACCAATGTGTATTAGAAGACCATTCCAAAAAAGCACAGTCTAGGAAGAAGAATACAGTCCACGGCAAATGCAAGGGAAGAGGGGAATACACGTTTCAGTCTGAGCGTTGTGGAGGGAGGTGGAGACCCGCAGACCATGAGCAGGCAAACCACGAGCACGACTGCCACAACACAAGCACACAAGCAGGCACGGAGGAGAAAAAAACCAGGGTTTGGTGCAGGCCGTGGCAGAGGAGGGGATAAATGATGCGTTTGAGCCAAAAAATGCCCACGTTGCAGACTGGTGCACATGAAAGCAAAAAATGTCCATGCCTAAACTCGTCTTCATAAAAAAATGCAGGTTACACCTCCACACAAAAAAATGCACTTCCTCATAAAAAGGTAGAAGACTGGCTCAGTTCAGAGACAATCCAGAATCTCTACAGAAACTATGCAAAAAAATAGGAGAGACCAAAAAAAGAGATATAGATATTTCGAGTTTAATAAAAAATTTAAAAAACAAAAAAAAAACTCTATTTTTAACTGATCTCTAAATTTAGCTACAGTTAGCCAGAAGTAGCTACAAAACCCCTCAAAGCTTCAGGAATACTTGCACACACACGAAGAACACAGAAAACTTTACAAGAGCAAGAAGTTAAATACGTTAGTGATAAAAAATCAGAAAATAATGATCGAAAACTTGCATGAGGAGTAAAAAAATGAAAAAAAAAGAGTAATTACAACTCAAAAAAAATGAGTGCACGTTTACCCGATCTTTTCTCTGATACCATGAAAGAGTTGACGGATCGGATCAGATTCTGTACACCACGATGAAGTTGCATTCTGGTTGAATTGTATCGGAAACTATAGATGGTGTGTACAAATTTGATCCATTTTGATCAAGTTCGATCCAATGTGAAAGTAGAAAATAAGGTGTTATGCATGCATGTTGAGTGTTGAAGGATGACGTGTCCTATAAAAGTTGTGTAAACTACCAAAAATTGTATTGAACTGAGAAGACTTTTGTAACTGCCCCATGGTCACAGGTTCCCAGAAAGGGTCAGGGGTTCCCAAATGATATTGTCTATGTGTGGGAACTGGTGTTTGTGCTGTGCTGAGGACCCAAGTCATATTATGAGCCATTTATGAGACTAAAGACTGTGTTGTAACGGTACTAAAATGTGACTGTAAATTTTTTTATGGGGTGGCTAATTCACCTAATGATGCCCGCTCATTTGAGGTGCATGTGACATCGCTAGGAGGATGCAGCCTAAAGGAGGAATAAACACTGAGCTGAAACTAATGTCCTGCAAGGTGAGGGAGAACGTGCTTGGTAGAAATAAAGGAACATCCAAATAAAGTGGCTGGAAACAAGTGTTAGTGCATACAAGATAAACACGCATACAAAAGACAAGATGTAAACTATAAAACAAGAAGATAATGCATAAGAAGACAATGTAGACCACAAAACGTAGGTTGCAAACATGGGAAATCACTTACGATGTTGCAAGACAATTGAGGATGACATGGCCAAAAGAATATAATGTGCACATAAGACAAAGGGAAAAACCTGCAAACAATGGCATATAATGGCAAAAAAATGACACAAAAAGAGAAAGCAATGTATCAGACAACCACGGTAGAAAATAGTTCATGCAAAGAAAATGTTATACATGAAGCACCCTTTAGCATGTTAGAAATATATAAAGTATTTCAAGATGTGTATGATCCGGTATAGTAGTGTGCTAGTATGAATAGAAAGTAGTATAAAATGAAATGATAAAACCTGTGATGTGTACAAAAGTGGATTCCCCCAGGATCCTGCTATGGGACTGATAAGAGGTATTGTACTAAACATCCATGCTACATGTAAAGATCTATATGAATTATGTGATCATAACTCGAAGGAAATTGAACATACATGTGTGTATAGAAAATATAATGACATACAATGTATCTAGCTAACATAATAAGCAAAGCGTAACATGCGAGTATAAGTAAGAAAAAAAAAGTGCACTATGATATGTAGTATACTGTGAGTGTAAAATGGAATGGAATGTAGAGAGAGTGTTCACCCCAAGTGAATGTGATATGAGTATGCATGAGATGGGGGTCATTTATACATGCCCCCCAACAGTCGAGAATGAACTATAGAATAAGAGTGCATCATCAGGAAATGGTTGAAATTTTACATTAGAAAATTATAATTGATAAGGCATATGGTGTAGAGAGTGAGTGAGTGTGGTGAGGTTCATTTTATATTTAGACCCTCAGCATTCGAGTATGAACCTTGTAACTAGAGTGCATCTTGGGGTAGTGTGGTATGATGAATGCGATGCAAGAAATATGTGTCATGAAAGTGCCAAGTGTGAAATATGTGGTCTGTATGATGTGAGGTTCATGAATGTAGTTGATCCCTCACTTAGTCTGGTAGTGTGAGACTGGGAATAAAGAGAGGAAGGTGTCACTCGGGTAATGTCTTGATACAAGGGTGATAAACCCTGTGCCTCTTACAAGTGGCATGGGTGCAAAGTGTAGAGGATCATTCTCATAAGTACATAAAAATATTGAAAATATTAAAGACAAAAAAAAAAAAAAAAGACAAAAAGGGAATTCACTCCCTATATTTTACCTGATGGTGATGAGCCCTTGCTTCTCACTAGTAGCATGGGGCAAGGCATATGGAGTCATTTCATAAATGATAAGCAAAATCTTGAGTGCTTGCAAATTATAGAATCCCCAAAGTAAGTAATTTAGATGCCCAAGTGAAGAGAGAACTATCCCTTCACCTCATATCTTACCAATCAACAGGGTACATAATGTCTAAGCCTGTGCATGACTCATAAAGTGAAAGCCATTTTTGAAACTGGTTCAGTACCGTTATGAAGAATGGAGTCACAATTTCCCAAAGGGATTGTTGTTAGCATTTGTCTCTATATTCATTATCTACCTCCTAGTGCTGCCAATATCCTCAAGCCTTGATTCTCGGTGATGAGCCCACACATCTTACTAGTTGTGTGGAGTCAAGAATGGAGCTGGACTTCTTTTCATCATATCATCACCACCATATCCTGCCAATGGAAAGAGAATTTGTGTTATTCTAAGCATAAGTTACCACACGGAACACTGTAAATATGGATAATATCCTGGTTTATTGCCTCTCACAAATAATTTTGCACTCTGGTCCATAAATTGCCAATGAATAGTGTAAAAATCCACAAATATGTGAAAAGTGTCAAAAATATGAACAACAGATGTAAAATATGAAAAATTGAAAAACATTTGAAAATTGTCAAAAACCCAAAAACATTAGAAAACTGTTGGAATAAGAACTCAAAATCCAACAAAAAAATTAGAACTCGTCAAAAATCTAAAAACATTAGAAAGAATCGTAAAAAATCCGAACACATTTGAAAATTGTCACAAAAAAATAAAAATAAAAATAAAAATAAAAATAGAAACGATTATCAAAAATCCAAAAAACATTAGAATATATATATATATATAAACAAAAAACAAAAATGTTGTAAAATCGCAAAAACTCTAAAAATACCAACACAATTCAACCTTTGAACTATTATCCCCAATGGATGATCCAATCACTTTATGACTACCAAATTCAAAACACTTCTCCTCGCATGAATCCTCGCTTGGGGAAAATCCTGGATCTCATTGTTTCCTTGTTTGAGGACAATGACCCAATACTTTACTATGTCCTCGTACCCCTACTTGGGGGCACATCCGATCAATCCTCACTGTGGAACACGTTAGGGACATGTTTATTGGTTCTTGTGTTGCATTATTAGTTATAAATTATTAATTGCTTTCTTGTATCTTGATATATTATAGGGGGCATCTTGATTTTATGTATCCTGGTGTTCTCTCTAATATTCTTATGTTATCTGATTGCATGTCGTACTGGGGCATCATATTTTCTTGATGGCCTCTATCTATGCTCTCTTCCATTTGCATATCGTACTAGGGACATCAAACCTTTTTGATGGCCCCTGTCTATGTTATCACGCATATTACAGTCTAGTCATCCTGATCTTTTATATCACGATGCATCCTGTTATGTGCTATATTAAAATTAAGATGTTTTTCATCACGTGAGTATCTTCCTGCATGATCAACATCTTACTTTGCACCCCATCCATTCACTCATACTAATACATTCCCCAGTTTGGGAATCCTACTTGATCATTGTTGCAGTTTGTGAATCCTACTTGAGGATCTTTCTCAAGTAGCATTCACTATCCAACAACTCCTCCTCCCCCACCATGGTCACCATGTATTTGATCCATTCATCCTCGCTCCTCATTTTTACTCCTCCACCACTTATCCCCATCATACCCTTTTCACCATTTCTTGTCCCCTCTCATCCATTTATATTCTTTCCTTTCACTCTTCTGCTTCCCGCTTGACAATCTTACTTAATAACCCCTTCTATATGGGATCCTCGGTGGAAGTTTACTCTCTCCCTAAGATCTTCCTGTTGTAGAAGCTTCTTCACCACCTCCCCTCTCATCAAACAACATCATCACCACCACACACATCTTCCCATTCCACCTCTTCTGCTTCTCATTCTCGCATCATTACTCTCACCACATGGGCATCCCAATTAAGGATTCCCCTCACACTCTCCACCCTCCACTACATATATTCCTTCATCCATTCATGTTACACTCCTTTGTTTCCTTTCTTTCTTGTTATCACCTCATCTCGTATCCTATTCTACTCAGGCATACCTCACTCACTCTTTTCTCATCCTTCCCCAAATCCGTCTTATGCTTGGTCATCCTACTTACACGCTCTCATAGTATGGAAAATTCACTTGAGGGTTCCCCTTCAGTCCATTTTGTCATACCCTATTCCCACCAACTCCATCATCATTCTTCTTCTTCTTCAGCTTGGAGATCTTACTTAACCATTTTGACCGCATGAAAATCTTACTTAAGACTTCCACTTAAGATTGATCTGCCCTATGGCCTTCCCCCATCCCATCATATTTCCCCCCACGTATTTCTTCTACCTCTTGTCGTGATCATCTTCTTTAACCTACCATTCCACCCCTGTCCCCAATATCATTTTGTCTTTCTCCTTGCATATCATCCCTGTCGGTTAGGTGATCTTACGAAACCTCTCTGACAGCATGACAATCTTACTTAAGAGATTCTCTTAAGCATGACATGTCATCTTACACTTGCCCATCACTCTACAATCTTACCATCCATATTTCCTCTTCATTCCCCATCATCACATGTTTTTACCACCACTATCACCCTCCTCTGCTTGGGTAATCTTACTTAACCTCTCACCCAGCATGGCGATCTCACTTAAGAGTCCCTCTTAAGGATGATCTATCTCCTTGCCTTTCCCCATAACTACACACCCTTCACCCTTCACTTTTTCTCGGCATTCCCCATTATCACATCCTTTCACCTCCTTTTCCATTCTCACAAACACCACTTCTCACTTGACCACTTGTCATCTCCAGTTTCACTCATTTGGAAATCTTACTTAACCACTTCTGTCACATGACAATCTTATGTCAGGGTCCTCCCTACACTTAACTTGTCATCGTGAACTTCTCCCCCACCTCATTCTTCGTTCACTTTTTTGATCACTTCTTCCACCTGGTATCTCCTACTACCCACTTTTTCCTCCTGCTATTATTCTTTCTCCACATATCCTCTTACAACATACATCTAATAACTTCCGCCTACAATCACGTTCTTTTCCCCCATTTTCCCCTTCTTGATCCATCATCCTTCATACTGTTTCTTCCCATTCTTTTCATGTCTTGGTTCTTCATCCTCACCTCGTTCATCCTCATCACCCACATCCTCTCCTTGCTTTCACCTAGTCCCAACTCATCCCTCCCATTTTCTTTACTCTTTCCACTTCATCTTCTCAAATTCCCCCCACATTTCTACCCACACACGCATTCACCATTATTGTTAACATTCCTCTATCATTCTTTCATCATCATCTTCTATTCCAGCACTAATAATTGTAAGTGGGCTTTCCCTAAAAATCATCAATCCTCATTCCGCATGACCTCATTCACTCCCTTGGACCTTCTAGAGTTTCCCTTCATTCCTTCCCTCCTCTAAGCCCACCACTCATTGTAAGGGGGCTTTCCCTAACATCCCTTTGTTGGCATTACCCTTTCCAATCCTCATTAGCTTTCTCCTTTTCTTCATTTTTTCTCTCATCCTTCCCCACCACTCATTGTAAGGGGGATTTCCCTAACGTCCCCTCATTGGCATTGCCTCTTCTATCCCCCATTCTCTTTTCTCTCCTATTCTTTTCCCTCAATCCCACCCTTTCTTGTCACTTCTTACCCATCTCTCCATCTTCCCTTCGCCCTCTTCAATATCTTTATTGTCTTCATCATACATCCTTTTTCTATTTTCTCGTAGTCCTAATATCCTCATTTCATGCATCTCCACATCTTTTCCAATCGATGTCATTCCTCCCCTCTTTCTTCTCTTTACATTCCTTATATTGTTCCCTTTCCACTTATTACCCCCTTTCTGTATTCCCTTCTTTCTACATCATTTTCTTTGTTATCCTCTTCTCTCTCCCACCCCTCATCTTATTTCCCTTCCCCTGTATCGTCTTCTTCCCCTTTTTCCATCACGTTTCCTCCTTACTTCCCCATCGATAACCTGGCTCTTCAGCATTGTCCTGTCTTTTTTATCATACCACCCTCCACATGCATCTCCATATGGTCTGTTCCATATTATTTGCCTTGGTATTCCTCGCAATGACACGATTCCTTCAATCTTCTCCCTGTATTCACTCTATCTTCCTTTCCTCTCCCCTAATTTTCACGTTTCTTCTGACCACTTCTCCTTTTCTCTACCACCCCTACCTTTTCATTCATTCTGTATCTGTTTCTCTTCTTTTCTCTACTCTTTTTCACACTTTCCTCGCCCCTCATAGTTTCTTTTTTTTCTCCATTCTACTTCTTCTTTCGTCCTCTTTCCATTTTCATCCATTTCACCCCCTACTCCCACCTCATTTTCTCCTTCTTATTTATCCTTTCTCGTTTCCTACTTTTCTCAGCTCTATCATTTCTTTCACTTTCACACATCCCTCTTTATTATCTCTGTTGCTTCCTTCATTTTGCACATCTCTCTATTTCATCCCTTCACCCTCTACTCTGTCATTTTCCTATTTTTGCCTTGTTTGTCCTTCATCATTCCCTTCTTCCCCTATCATCCCTCTCTCTTATTTCTACCTCTTTCATTCCTTTTTTTCCCCTCCCCTATCTCCCTTACTCTTCTCATAATCAACCCCCAATCCTATCCATTCCCTTTTCTCTTTCCCACACACCCTCACACCTATCATTCAAGGTCGATTGAATCCTTTCTCCATTTGCATTGTGCGGTCATTCCAGTCTCTTCCACTCCATTATCGTCCTCTTCTCTGCATAATTCATTTCTCTTCTTTTCGAGAGTTTTGTCGTATATTCCATTCTTGTCAGTCCTCTCGAGGGGGCATCACCACATCTATCCATAATCACATCTTCTCATGACATTTTTGTCTTGGAGGATACTATGACATCCGTCACTCACCACTTTCTATTCTCCCCAAAAAACATTCGCTCTACCTTTTGCTTAAGAAAAGTAGATTGAATTCTTCCCCCATCCCATCTACTTTCTTTGAAAGGACACTACTTTCATAGTACCCTTCCAAAGAGGGGAAAATGTAGACACCCTAATTTCACATCTGTCCTAAATCAATTAATTCCCCTTCCTCATTTCCCACAAAAATACACTTCGAATTAATCAAATATAATTTGATTAATTATCCATTTCAAAATCCAAAAAATAACCCAATCCTCACCACATGTCATTATTCTCCATGTTTTTCTACTATTGAATTAAAAATTCAAATTCAAATCCTCACCCACTCTTCGTGGTCCCCACTCACCTAAAATCCTCCACTTATGAATTAAAAATATAATTCAAATCCTCACCCATTCTTCGTGGCCCCCACTCATCTTTGCCCACATTTTCAAACCACTCATCTTGCCCCTAATCTTAATCTTGCCCACATTTTCAAACCATGATTACTTAAATTACTCTAAGTTAATCACTCCCCCAGGCTATAAATACAACCTTACCCCTCCCCTCTAAGGACACAGAGAATAAGCTTGAATGCCCTATCTAAGTTCTTGCATCCTTTGAGCAAAGAACATCCTTTTGCCTCGTCCTAATGCCCAAATAGCCTCATAATCCTTTTTCCCATCTGGTGCAAAGTAAGAGGATCATTGTTGCAGGAAGGCCTTGCTCTGTCTTGAAGAAAAGCACCTACATATCACACAATCAGGGCTCAATCCAAGTTTCCTAGCCCATTCCGAGGTTTGCTACGGAACGCGAAGGAGGAGGTATGATTATTGGTATTTTACTTCCTTGTTAGTAGTGTATTTTTCCTAGCTTACACTATGTAGTTCTAGCATTTGTGTGATTGAATTGTGTCTCTCGAAGCTAGGTTTCCCTTATGCCAATCGCACTAAGATAACAGGCTACAACTACTTTTCCCTCAAGATGAATGTGTGGCATGGAATTCAAAAATAACCCCTCATATGGATTGAATAATACAACCCAAATGCAATCCTTGAATGTTTCTCCTTGCCCAAGTAGTAGATAATAAGTAATATCCCAAGTTGTCTAGCCCCTAATAATAGTGAGTAAGTCATGTGTATATGTGTGTGTGTGTGTGATTCCTTTATTTGAATTATATTATCAACAACCAAAAATGCCAACGTAGAGTGATGGGTAGTAATTTAGAAAAGATAACTAATGATGCAACAATTAAAATTTGAGAAAAGGATGGAAAATGAGAGAAGTGCCCAAAGGGGACATTAGTGCATGGGCGATCCTATCCCTAATGGGCAGTACTATCTGGAATGCTTAGAGGATATAACAGAAAATACAGAGCTAGGTCATATGTTTTCTAATTTCCAAAATTAAAGTAGTCATTCGAAAAATGCAGGTGATAAGAGTATCAAAAGGATACAGTAATGTAAAAGCACGACAAGTGTTGTTAATGTCCAATTTTCTTACTCAGGTATCATGCATATAATAACATATTTAGAGGCGTGATGTAAGTAGTAAGTGTGTGATTTTGTGTCTACAAAAACTAGTATATTTTGTTTTATGCACCTACTTAATACTATTTATTTTCTATCTTTACACAACGGTTTACTTGTGTACTATCTTGTGTATGACCCTTGACCTATTTACGTGTGTGCACGACACTTAGGTATCCCTTGTTTGCAACCTCATTTTCCTTATTTTGTGGTCACTCAGCCCTTGTTTGTATGTGAAACACTATTGTGTCCCTTGTATGTGACCCTTGGCCTTCTATCGAACATTCTACACAACATTAATTGTTGTACTTATATGCTTTGATGCTTCTATATTTGTATACTTGTATGCTTGGTGTGCACGTTATCTCCTTGTGTCATGATTTATATTATACACTCTCTTATAGGGTTAGGTTCTACATGGAGGCCATCTATAGTTATATTTTATGTGTTCCAACTTTTGATTATATGTTATATGTAACATGAACACACTTCAATTATTTTAAGCCTAGTGAGCTACAATCTATCTCACTCACCTAAGAGGGGGGGAAGTCAATGACCTTTGCATAAGATTATCAATGTAATTTAGGCACACAAACATATTTTAGACTTAAAAATATAATGGAACAGCTTACAAGGACATAATTACAAGTATACATAAAAATATTTCAAAGAGCTCCAATATGGAAAAAAATGTCCAACAAACGATGAAACCGTCAGACATTATTGCCCTAATAGATAGTATTATCCCGAGTAACAGTTGAGATCTAATTTTAGAATTTTTAGGATATACATGTTTTTCAGAGGTCTTTGATACATGTTCAAGGATTAATACATAATTTTAATATAGAGTTTACATCTTATGACAAAATACATGGGGCATGGTGACAGTTACAATTTTCCAAATCTCTAATATCGGGTTACACATTTTCAATTTGACATAGTAGGGGAATGAGCATAATTGTTTCTAAAATTTTCAAAGTTTTAAAAGCACTAATATAATGCATGGTTGAGGTATGTGTGCACTTCCTTCCCTTTCAACTTTACATGACTTTGTTCATTTAGAATCTAGATCTATCTATAATTGTGTGATTATATGGGTGGATAGTTTTACCTTGGGTTTAACAACACCCTTAGTACATATGGGCCATGTTATGCCTTAAGACACCATACCTCTCACTCTTTTTTTAGGATAGTTGTGTCATGTGACAACCAACTTATTTTGGTATTCTATACATTGGGTCAAGTGACACCCAACCTCCTTTAGTTGCTTCTATGTTTGGTCAAGTGACACCTAACCCCTTTTAGGTTCATATTACTTCTACAAATTGAGGATTAGCCACCTTCAATCCTCCATTAGTGTAATTTCAATCCCTCTCTCCAAGTGCTTTATCAAGAAGCTCCTACATTCACAAGGTAAACACATGCACTCCTTCCATGTTTTGTCCAAGTTTAAGTTTCAAGTTCAATTTCAATTTAGAGTTAAAGTTTAATTCTTTCTATATGGACATTAACCACACTCTATGTTGCAGGTTTCACTTCGGGGATCTTCCAAAAAACTCAAAATCTCAAGTAATTAAGCATCTCGAGAAAAAAAAAGTGCGTTTACATACTTAGGTATATTTTTCTTTTAAGCAGGAAAATTTCATTTCTTAGATTAAAGGCGGGGTGCAAAAATATAGAGACCTAAATTTGGTAAAGTTTCACTTAATAATGTTAGTATTGACTAAATCCCTTTAATCAGGACTTGTGTACCTACTATGAGCTAAGTTGTTTTATCCTAGTCTATCCCAAGTCCTATTCCAAGACTTTATCTCTTCATTTCACTACTCAGTCACTTACAAAAATGCTCATATTAGTCATAAACATTCCACTATTCCTAATTATTGTGCATGTAACTCCGCAACACCATTCTTTTCTTCTATACGAAATCATCCAATGGTCCGATCCTAGGCAAAATGCTCATGTCCTAGGCCACCCAACGGGTAATTTTCCAATTTTTATATCTTTTACACTTTAGAATATCCACTATCGATTGACCTTAATGTAAAGTTATATCCATAGAACCCTATATAAACAAGTCTAACACACTCTTTCACTGACTTGGCATTCACTTGGCAATACTTGGCACTCACCTCGTAATTTCTAGTACATATCATTCAAAAGGAAAGAAAATCTCTCCTAAACTTTCCTCAAGTTGCAACAAACATTAAGAGTAACCTCAACATAGATTTATTATACGAAGAACACCAGAGCTATCATTGACAAAGAATGTGTCAAGATGCTCAACCTGGCTGACACGCTTGTGGAGAAGAGTGCTTCTGCTGTAGCTAAGAACGCAGTTCAAGAACTGAAAAAACTCTTTTGTTAAGTTATGATTATTATATATCTTGTTATATCATTTTTTTGGTATGCCTAATGGTTTTCACTATGTAATTTCCACTGCTCAATCTAGCCAGATGGGATTTTTTGTAAAAGGATGAGGGTCCTTTCAAAACCCTCACTTTACCCTAATCCAAAAAAACCTCGACATAGATTTGAAGCACTCAAAACTAGGTCCAAGAGTCAAGATTCCCAAATTAGGAGCCCACAAAGCCAAGTCAAGTACAAGCAAGTTGAGGCAATACAACACATTTAACAAGTGTTGAAATTATCAAATATATGTGTATCCATGTAATATTATGTCACATATATAAGTGGATAATTAAGTGCAATTTGAGGCCTCTTCGGAGTAGTTCTATTGTAGATGTTATACGTATTGCACTTTAACCCATACAATAATATTTTTACTTGATTTTTACCTAATATTCGGGCTTCAAGTAAAGGTGGCTGATTTTAGAGAGGTTTGCACATTGTCGAGACCTAATATTTCACATCGAGGCACATACCAACATTTGTAGAGGTTCTAGGAGTTATAGAGTTGCATTTTCAATGTAGAAAAAAATGTCTAATAGGATGAAACCACCAAACACTTTGGGCCGAGGAAAAATGGTTTCCTCCTTGTGTACAATGCAATTACATTGTCTAAGATGAAGCACATGTAGGATATTTCCAGCCAATTCATACTCCTTCACACCCAAATCAGCTTCGAGACTAGTAAAAAAGTAAAGTAGACCCTTATTCATCTATCTATCAATATTTGACACATGTTCTAATTAGTCTATCTCTCGATACTTTACATATATTTTTTCGATACGAATGTTGATATTTATTTAATAATCTGAATATACATCCTATTATAACCCTATCCTGAATTTAAATAAATAAAAAACCACATTCCCACACTTATTTATTTTGAGGGTAAATCAAATACGAGTATATATGCAAATATATTAGTACAAATATCTTTCAAAAAAATGTAAATATATTAGTACAAATATTTTTAAAAATTTTAAAATGAAAAATGCTAAGAGATATCAATCTCAAGACATCTATCTTGGATTTTTTATATATCACATTGATTAATAACTCCATTCCCTTCTCCACAAATTTCTTACCGATTGGTGATAAATAGCCTCGATTTAGTTTACTACCATGTTGGGCTCAAAAAATATTTTCAAGAAAAAATGGCTCCAAACTCTACAATACAACCAAGATATTATGATTTTTCAATCAACTTTTCAAAGTAAGAAGGAAAAACTTCCAAAAGATGGTCAAGTGGATGCCAAATGTAAATTTGAAACTATCATAAGATGTTCAAATGGACATTAATTTAAGGTCGGCTATTAATTGTTAACCCATTGCACTTCACCACCGTTAGGAACTAATTTTGATAGAAGTATGTCTGTATTTCATATTTCTACCTCTAAAATACAATTAATTATGCTGACATGTGTTCCTACAATGACATCTGAGGAGTGGTAAAACGTTGTAATGTCGTGAGCGTGTTCACTTTTGATGACCAATATAACAAAAAAATAAAATAAAATAGAACTAACTAATTGTATGAAAAAATTCAAATATATAAATATAAATAACAAATAAAATCAAATAAATACAAACAAAGGAAGAAAAGAAAAAAAGAAGCGAAAAAAGTAAAAAGAAAGAAATGTTGAAAACTAAGAAGTGCTAAGAAAAAATGGGTTAAAAAAAACCCTATTTTTGTTAAATTCTCGATGCCATTACATTAAAAATCATAAGTCTTTGAAATTAGATAAATAAGTTAGATATTATGTTATTTTCTCATTAACATAAATTAGATAATTCTTTATTTTATTCGATAACATAGAGATAGTAGAGGTAAGAGTGAAATAACCTTATTTTTAAAATAAAATAATCATAAAATAAAAAACCCAAGCCTTTTATATGAGATGAATATGTTAGATATATTAGATTTCACTGATTAAATGAATTTGTGCTTCTGATATCAATTTTATTTATGCGTTCTTCTAAATTTAAAAATTAGTGTAAAGATATTTTTAAATATATTATGGAATTTAAGAGTCTTGAAATTAATATCTCTTAGCATTTTTCAAATAGATGTATATAAGATATTTGTGTTAGTATTAATTTTTAGCCACTAAATACTGTTGAGAATATACATATAAAAGTGTACAAGATAGCATTTAAATTCCACCATACGACATTCATATATAATGATTTTCCTAATAACTATAAATATATAATATAAATGCATTCATTACAATTAGAATCTAATTTCCGGAGCCACACACTCGACCCATTCTTGTGAGACATTTTTGTACACATGGTATCAGGGGTACAAATAATCGACCTTCTTTGACTTAATGTCAAGGTCTAAAGGGTATCTATTCCGTCAACTTTGCTTTAAGCTCAAACTCAACCTCATCCATTTTTATATCTTTCGGAACATATACCTTCCTTAATAGACTCTATAACAACAATTAATCATCATCCACATTAATTGGACTCGAACCTTTTACTTGTATATTCTCTACAATTGTTATATCAATTACTTTATAAACATCCAAAACTACAATATAAATTTTACTAACATAAAATATATTTTATTTTCCGAACATAATATTTTAAATTATTTTATGTATACAATCACTACATTCATTATCATATAAAGGTTTTCATTTCATTTTGTTAGGGATGTATTTTACTGCACACGGTTAGGGGAAGAAAGAACGTTATTTTGTGACCGTCAAATAGTTCGATTATGTTGACTATGTTGAGTGAATAATCTTTAGGAGATGCACGCGTTAATACTTTGGTTTGGAGATGCTTTATATAAAAAGTATTGTAATATGCCACAATAATGCAGATTTTTATTATGGTTAAAGAATATAAAGAGTTGGATTTGATTCCAACAAAAGGTTTTAAAGACTATTACGTTTAGGGAATCTCCTAAGCTTTTTCTCCCCTCGACTTGTTTCCATTATCTTAATAGGGAGTTGCCTCCTACAGGAAGGCAAGTTTTTTTTATGTCAAATAGTGAATGGTATTGATTCATCCACTTAAATTAGAAATAATTTTCAATTTTGAACTTCAATATTTATTTATTTAAAAATAGTTTAGTAATTGATATTTAGACTTTAATAAACTAGAAGTTTTAATTAAAAAAGAAAGTATACTAGCAAGGGTAAGAATGTGAGTATTTAAGCTAAAGAAATTGTTATTGGAATTGTAATCTACATAAACTCCTAGTTTTGTAAAGTTATTCATGTTACACAAAAATTAAATAACCGAGGATATATAAATGTATATATTTATCTATAATAGAAGGCCTAAACATGTTAAATTAGAGTGAAAAACTCCCAATAATTGTCACCAAATAACTCAAACAATTTAGGACAACTTAACTAAAAGAAAAATGGAAAAACCAAAAAATACATGTACTTGCTTTTGCTACTAATTGCAATAGTATATTCTTTGTATTTTGAACCATGAAAATGTGTGTTATGATTTATAGCATTACATTATTAAGATCACATTGTTGAACTTGCATTTTTAAAGACAAAAGGAAATTAATGCAACAAATAGACTCGAATGGTAAGTGTGGGAAGGCAAGTGCTTTTAATTTGCATTAACTGAAACAAAGCCATGATATGGAAGATCCTATTGAAGCTAAATATGTCATGGAAAGAGTAATGAAGTAGTTAAAAGATTAGGACTGAAGTGCACAATAAATAACAATGAAAGGACTTACACATCAAGTCCAACACACTCATTTACTCGCTTGGCATTCACTTGACAATATTGGCCCTCACCTTGTAATCTCAAGTACATATCATTAAAAAGAAAGCAAAACACTTCTAAACTTCCCTAAAGTGGCAACATACATTAGGAACAACTCCTACATAGATTTGAAGCACTCTAAAACTAGATCCAAGAGTCAAGATTCCTAAATCAAGAGCTCACAAAGCCAAGTCAAGTACAAGCAAGCTGAATAAATACAACACATTTATCAAGTGTTGAAATGATCAAATATGGGTGTATCCATGTAGTATTATGTCACATATCCAAGTGGAGAACTACGTGTAGTTTGAGGCCTTTTTGGAGTAGCTCTAATATAGGTGTTATATAGATTGCACTTCAATGCTACCACTAATCTTTTTATACAGTTTTTACCTAATATTAGGGTTTTGTGTCAAGGTGGTTGATTGAAGAGGGTTTCACACATTGTTGAGACCTAATATTTCATACAATGATCTGTAAACCTCAAGCTTTGGAAATTTACAAGACCACACAAAATATTGTTTTACTTTCAATTTGAAAATGACAGAACATGAAGTTAATGACTGATTCTTGGTGCTTAGAATTATTTGCAGAGAGAGATAAAGAATTCAAAAGCCAAGGAAACACAATTTTTTTAAATCCTGGAAACCCCCAATTTGAGGGAAAACCAGTTAGGAAGGGCAATTGCTCTTTCTTCCCACTTATGTATTGGCCAATTTAAATAATAAGATACAAATTACAATAAGCTGAAGGGAAATCAACAATGTCAACACTTCCCTTCTGTACTTGCTTGCTCTGTACTCATACACACCTTGCTCCTACAATCTAATTCCAACACTGAAGACTTCTTGCTCACTTCTCCCATGAATCGATATCCAACTCTATTTTCTCTCCATGCATTTATAGTTATTTCTCATGTCCTCATGTGCACTAGAGAATGAGAAGGGTTGTACAGAGGAAGAAACATAGTCCAGATGCTCCAAATCCACGACTGTTCATGGCTCTTTTATTTTTCTGTCCATTAGTGATAGGACCGCTGGTGTCTGCAGACCGGTGGTTACGCAAGCGCCGTGGTGGTTACATAACCATTGTTCTATGCAAGGGCGGTTGTGCAACCGCTAGGGTGGTTACGTAACCGCCTCTCTACATAGAGGGGCGGTTCTGTAACTCTACATTCTGTTCTTCATTCTTCTAACTAGGGAAATTTTTAAGGAAACCCCCCAAAAAAAACTTATAGAAATCCTGGCGAATATCCCTATAACTTGTTACATGGTTTTGGTGAATAGTTGGAAATCGAATAGCGAATACCCTCCCATAATCGATAGCCTCGAGCTAAAGTTTAATTGAAATTGATTACCTATTTATGTAAAGTGTGCCACTAGAGATTTAATTGGCACCCTCGCAGTTTGGAAATGTCTCATCAAGTTTAATTCTTGGCCACGTCATATTTTCTAGCATAAAGGAAACAAGATATTTAATAAATATGGAAAATACTTTAATACTTTATTCATAAAAGTGGTATAGTAATAATGAGCTGGAAATGGGTAGGATTTAATCATGGGAGGATATCTTCTTAAATGGTCGTCTCGACCTTTCCCTTGACATTCAGCTTCCGTTCCTCTCCCTCCCCAGCGTTAGGATTTTTTGTAATTCTTGGGTCTGCCATGGTGATTCCTTCACTACTAGGGCTCTTTCTCCAGGGGGATTTGAGGGAGATGTCCTTCTATGGCCTCATCACCTCTGCCATGCTGCGTAAAATATTCCGGATTGGTTTTGACTATGTGGAGAATTCTATAGATTGAATTCTTGGGGAATTTTATACTCAAGGATGTGGCCAAGTTTGCGTCAATGCCGAGGTCGCTTCCATTTTCATCACCCACTTGGTGCTCCTTAGAGGATACACAGATGAGGATCTGCTGATAACTTGACATCTTATTCAGTCTAGGCACACGATTGGTCTCGAGGAAGTAGTGGAAAATTTCTATTTACCTACAACTCTGTTGCAAGCTTCTATGGTAGTTGATGGGGATTTGGTTGCTCGGGATCATGTCTAGGAATTAGAAAGGAGGTATAAGTCAATCTTGGAATTTTCTATCTCTGTTCATCAGAAATCTCGAATGAAGGAGGAAGGGTCTACTTACTTAGCCCCCCTCGACTTGGAAGCATTATCTGGCCCAATTGGCCCTGTTTCAGCTTGAATTGTCAAAATTAGGGAGAAAGGAAGGGATGCATATTCCTTTTTGTTATGGGTTGCGCAGGCTATTTCTTAGGAGCTTCACTAAAGTATCTAAATTACCATAATAATTATGCTCTTGCTTATCTTAGATATATAGTATAGTTTTTTTTTTGGTTTTCGTTTGTCATTCTCTCAAGGAAGCCATGCTTAGTCATCTTTCCTGATTTTGGGCTGCCCTGCTTCTTGATATTGTATGCAACGTTTTTGTAAGGGAGGGGACCCAAGAACCCCCCGATTCAAAGCTCCAGTCAAAAGCGTTTATCTATTAAAAAAATAATATTCCCATAACTTCAAAGTGATGCATTTATTGTTTAGATTTTTTAGAATCTTAGATTTCATCACATATATGAGGAAACACGTTTGCAAAAAAAAGAAACTAACTACATATATAAAATATAAGAAATGACATTTTAGAAATTTGGAAGTGACATATTTCAGTTTTCATGTATATTCGAAAGTTACTAAGCTTTATGAAAAGGGGACTTGCCTGCAAAATATATTAAAACAACCATCATTGCATCCAATGATCAAATTTGAGGGGCTCCCCATACTTTAATTTGACTGACTAGGTTAAGCTTTACCCTTCGTAAATGAGATATTAGAAAACACATTACCCTTCAACAAAAAAAATAAAAATGCTATTTTTCTTTCAATATATATCTGATTAATTGGAATAAAATTAATATGAAAAATGTCAAAATCATGAAATATATAACATCTAAAAATAATTTTGAAATTTATTTAAATTATCAAGATTCAAAAAAGTAATTACACAAGTTATTAAAAAATAACACTCCTATGTATTAAAAAAATACCATTCCCATATATTAAAAAAATAACATTCCCGTATATTAAAAAATATACTTCCTTTGCTGCAAAAAAAAAAGCCCCAAAAATGGACCCGAAACAAAAAATAAATTACCACATTTATAAATATATATTTATATAATATGCTGGGCCCATCATATATTCCATGACCAACAAATAAACCCAGACCCAAAATTTTAATTCATCCCACCTAAATCTAGAAGGTTCACGTCCGTGGGGGCAAGGCAAAAAGAAATCCACAGAATTCTTCTGCTTGGTATGGGCAAAAGGAGGGGTTTAAAATGTTTTTAACGACCCACAAAAAATTCAATGGCCAAATCATTAAATGGCCACACCGTAGACCTGAAACTTTATTGAATCGGTTCATTTTGCGGGCTTGGAGTTTGGGGAATGCCTTTTCCTCCTTGAGGAGGACCAGAATCCTGCCATGTGGTTGTCTAATAAATAATTTGCATTGTTCGATCTATTAAGATCAACGACGCAGGCTCTATTACAAGACAAAGGCTTGACACGCTCACATTTTGAATGAAAGTGCTCGGAATAGGCCTAACTAAGTGACAACTGTCATCCACTAAACGGAATTTGAAAAGAGACTAAATTTGACGTCTACAAAATATAGTGAAAGACGTAATCATTTATAATGATGTGGTATTGCTAGTGCTTGCAAGTTGCGATGTGATATTAAACATCCATTGATAATTGAAATTATGTTTATGGAAGGCATACTACAACAGAAGGCATAATAGATTCATAGAATTTGCGAACCATGTAATACTCAAAATTTTCATATTTTCGAGAAAGTGTCATCCTGCATTTGAATCTCGATTCTTTAAATATTATCTTTTTATTAGTAGAACTGTATAAACCTTCGCTTTGAAATATTTCAATACAAGGTTTGAAAAATTAGGGTTGAGGGTTTCTAGAATCCAAAATTCTAAGCATGTCTACTTCCACAAGACCCCAAAGTAAAAGTAAAACCCAAATCCCACATGCCAAACTGCTTAAAACCGCTGGTTTTACTGATGAATTTCACGATATTTATGATCATGTAATTGGCAAAAGAACTTCACAAGTTAGATACATATATGAGAATAAGGTAATTAAAAGTAAATGTTTGGACCCATTAGGTAAACATAAAGGTTGGATAACATGGGGGGATAGATTGGGACACATGATGTTCCATGAGGTTTTACCCTGCCCTAAATTTGTCATTATATGTGCCCAAAATTATGATGGGATAAAAAAATTAATTGTTGCAAATGGAAATGAAGCAATTTTTTTTTCCATTACGAAGGTAAATCTTGGTCATGTGTTGAGGTTTGAAAGCAATGATTTAGGAACCGTCAACATAAACCTAGAAAAAAATGCTAGTGATTATCATGCCACCACTCAAAATGCCAGAGATGATTTTTTGTGAAAATTAATAGTTATTGGAACGGTACCAAAAGGGAAGCCTTTGCATGCAATTGAGATGTTTAAACCGTGGGTTAGGGATACCATTTCTATGCTAGTATTTTTCCTTGGCTTCGATAGCGATGAGAAAGTGGATGAAACCCTCCTAGAAATGGTATACAATATCCATTTCATTTCTCCACCTTGTGCATACAAATTTGTTGGGCACATTGTAGAATCTATGCATAAACAATTCTTAACAATCAAAGAAGGCTCTGACACTAAGACCTTTAGGTTCACTACCTACTTGTGCTATTTAATTCTATGGCAGTTTGGTGAATGGTTTGACAAAAAAACCTTGCAATTGAACCCTATAATGTTGAGGTCCAGCCAAAAGTGATGCATCCATTAACTGAGTGGACCCCCAAGATAAGGATGTTTGATAATAGAAGGGACTACAATCAATTTGTGGATTATTTTTGGGCTCCAATTTATCAAGCAATTTCAAAAAGTACATTGCCTAGATTGCCTATGAACTATAGAGATTGCATTCAACTGGGATCAGAAATACAGTTAGCAGACTGGTACTTCATGGAGGAATATATTGTGCTAAGGTTTTATGGATCCAGAGTAATGCAAATTGCCAATACATGTGACAAAGAGGGTTTTTTCCTTGGAATATATACAACAAATAGAAAGCACAAATAAACTATATTTTGTTACTCAACAAAAGAGGATCATATTTCCTTCCTTATCATTTTCATGTGGAGGGTTCACATTTGAAAGAAAATCATTCAATGTGGCACATGAAATCTTACAAATTTTTAACTTTGATGTTGACTCTCACTGGGTGTATGACCCATGTGAGGTGATTAAAGCAAGGGTAATGGAAAACAAGAACTCTGCCACTAAAATTCAACATGAAAGCAAACCCTTGGGAGAAAAATTGAAAAACACAAACTTTTGTGATGAAGTCGTAAAAGAAATGGATAAAATTATTGTTGAGAAAGGAATTAGTTTTCAAGAGTTGTCAACACAAATTTTGGGATTTCCTGAGCCTCCATAAAAGTAGGAAGAGGATTTTCAATCTGCAAAATCTGATAAAAAGTCCTCTAAAATCATGCCAAAGGAATTACATCATGAATTGTGAGATAAAAATTGGACAAGGTCAAAAATTACTACCTTTTGGTCTATGAGGCAGGACCTAGGCCATCTAAAATCTATTTCAGAGTATGATTCTATTCCAGAAGATGCAGATTTCAGCAAATTGTGGAATGAAGTGCATCATGGAGAGGCAAGTAGTGATGATGACACTGACTCTAAGGAATTACACACTCCCCCTAGCACATATAAACCAAGTCTCGATGAAGGCTTGAAACAAAGATATTCTACAAGAGCAGTTATTGCTGAAAAGATGGGTTTTAGTGGTGGTGGTTTGGGTTCAACAGGACAAGGCATTTGGCTTCCACCAGAGGCACATCCTAGAAGAGTTTTTGATAGGTCAGGCCTTGGAACTTCACCTTTGGAGAAAGGACCACTGCATACTAAAACATCTACAAGTGGTAATCCAATGCAATTTACTCCGGAGTCAAATCCTCAACAAACAGTTCAACCACACGTTGAAAATCCTAGAGGAGAAGTTGGCCATGAATATGTTAGTATTGCTAATGTTGGCAGTTCTAGTGATGATGGTAGTAGTCAGCATAATATTGTAAACTTGAAGACAACAATACAGATAGTTGAAGTTCCTATGGGTATTGTCCAACAAGGAACCGAGAAGAGGTAAAAGATAGAGGCAGACAAAGGTATAGTTACTCTTGCCTCAAGCCAACTAATTACAGAAGGTGGTGCCACTACCACCCCTCAACAAACTGCCATTCCATAGGGAAATTCTCCCCAAACTTCAATTACTCCTTCATTCAAGGTGAAACAGTTCATTCCTACAAACACCTCAGGTTTTGATTACTGAGCTGAGTTTGCCAATAAATCAGAAAGAGATAAAAGAAACAAGAAGCAAATTCTACAGGCTACTGGAACTTCAGATCCAGCCACAATGAGGGTATTGCCTACATATAACCCAGCCACAGATACCATGGAATACATCTATGTTGTGCCCAAAGTTGTAAAACCAGAGAATCAAATGGTTTCCAGTGACTACGATGTGACCTCCCTTCAAATGGATTTTAAGGCAATGAAACCTTCTGACAAAATTAATGTATCGAAAAGGAACAATGATGTGGTTTACACAACATTTCTAAAGGCAGAGAGGGAGAACAATAAGTTGAATAATAAGATTCAAAAGTTAGAGGCAGACCTGGAAAATGAGAAAGCAAAAGGAAAAGAGGCACTTAATAAGACAGGTGAGTTGGAGAGGAAGATAAAATCATCTACCTCTATGACTGCAGTTGTTGTGAATGAACAGGCACATGTAGAACTAGAAGAAGTGAAGAAAAAGTTACAGGAAATAATGAGTAAGAATAATAGATTGGAAAAAACATTGGGAGAATTGAAAGAGGTTGTGAAGGAAGAGAAAGAAAAGGCCAAAAAATGGGAACAAAGCCTAGATGAAGAGAGAAAACTCAAGGGTAGAATGCAAAAGGAAGAGAAAAAACAAAATGAAATATTGCAACAGGAATTGGCGAAAGTAAAAAAGGAAATACAGTCTTCCAACATCAAACTATTTGAATTTTATAAAAAGACATTGATTAATATGAAAGATAATATTTTGGGGGAAATAAACCAAAAAATTGATGATTTGATTAGATTGTTTGAATTCATGGCTAATCTTCAGAGAATCTATGATAACCTCCGTGAATACGTAATAGGTAGCAGAAAAGTGATGGCTTTAAGAGAGGATACAACAAGGAAAATTTTGGAAGCTATCTACAAATTCAGTGACACAAAAATGACATCTAGAGGAATTCAGAACCGGTTTGATGCCTCAATAAAGGTATCATCTATCATTCAGAAGTGTGTGATGTTAGGTGAAGCACATGAATTGTTGAATAAGTGTCAAAGAATGTTACAGGAGCTGCATGGAAAGGTACAAGAGTTCACAAATCTTGGTTTTCCAATGCCTTTTGACAAAACACACCAATTCATTAAGAAGGATGCATTCCAGAAGAACATGAAAGAAAAAATGATGCAAGAGAAGAGCTGAATTCCTGAGAAGCTAGATGAGACAAACTTTTTTGACTTTGTTAAACCATTGATAACCTTGTCAGTAAGTTTGCATACAATAGTAAAGGAAAGCTCCACTCTCAGTTATGAATTGCTAACAAAGTTACATGTCAGTCACTCTGATTTACAACAAATTGTAATTCCAATAGATGAAGAGTGGAGCATGTTACAGAAGATGATATAATTAAGGGTAATTTAATTTTGAAAATTGTTCCATTTGTTGCAATCTTCAATTTTTTCATACAAGGCATGTCTCAAGCAAGTTCAATGAGGAATAGTGTTATTTTTAAATTTTCATTTCAGTAATGATTCAAGCAAAGCCACTTATTCTATCTCAGAATTAAGCACCACAACTCTTATATGCCTAAAGTATATAATAATGCAAATGCATTGTGATTTAATAGCCAACCAGGCATGGTGTATGCTTTCTATAAAAGAGATCAACAACATTGTATGTGAAATATATTAAATACTCATTAAGACATGACTTTGTAATGTTTCTGCAATCAAAATGGAAATGGAATCAATAGGATTATAGATTGGAGTTGACTGCTATGATTATAGATTGAATCAATAGGAAATGTGTTGAGGAGGTGGTTGGATACTCTGTTTCAATGCTATGATCTATCTAGGATGACTCCCCCTCCTAAACAAAATCAGCTAATTTGTCATTTAAGTTTGGAGTTTCTTTTCAACAAATATTTCATAAATTCATGTAGGTTTGTTTATTGTTTTCCTTGTTGATTTACCTTTAGGCACATGTAAGTTTGGGGTGAGTGTTAATCCTTGTTTGAGAAATGTTAATCTTTTTTGAGTAAGTTGCAGATTGCAGTTTTGGCAGGGGATTAAAGTTGGGTTTTAATTTGTTCTTTAACTTACAAGGGGTTTTGAAGCGAGGTGTTTATTTCATTCTTTAACTCCAAAGTTGGATGGATGCATGCTCATTTCAGTACATACTACAACTAATCAATGCAATGTATTTCAAGTTTCATTCCAAAGACTACAAATCGACACACTATTTTTAAAAAAATACAAATAAGGAAAAAGATATTACCAGAGATTAAGAACAATGTACTAAATATTTGAATATATTAATTATTATATGAACATCTATATCATGGGATATCCACAAATGGAAGCTTCCAATTTTATGGACTTGGATCATCTCTATCACTTGATTCACCAGATCTCTGAGACTAACTCTCTCTTCATTGACTTTAGTCAACTGCTTCAATAGTGTTGTCTCCTGTATTTGTGCCATTGTTTTCAGCCCCTCTCCTTTCATTAATCGACTTCCATACTGTCCAGAGCCCTGTCATAGGGAAAGTTATCCACTTCGTACCATGATGTGTAAATTCTCAAACAATTTTCCAAATTTTTGTCAAGCTTGTTTCACAATTTTGACTTTATAAAGGCCAAGGCACTGAAAATTCTCTCATCTTCAACTGAACCCAAAATCATTATTTGACATAGATCAGCCAATGAGAAAAAACTTGGACATGGTTTGCTGTAAAATAGTACTTAACCCAATTTTTTTCCATAGTCGGGTTATTGCTCCACACTCTAAGGGATTATCCAAACATTTGAATTGCTCAATCATTGTAGAGGTGAATTCATGAGATTGATCAATCAAACTGTCCTTGCTTAAAATACATGGAATATTCACTCCATTGATATCAACAGGCTTACAAAAATGTTGAATCAATGTAGTCAACCTCTTGAAGTAGTCTTCCTGCATATATCTTTCATTTTGGACAGGATTCCAAAAGGTGGGATTTACTACAACCATTGCTTCAAGTAAAGCATCCCTTCTAAATCGTTCCCTTATTTCTTCTAGTAGGGACACTGCAATTTCTCTTAACCTCACCCTTGTTGATGATACAATGTTATCAAACAATTGCCCTGTGACATTTACCTTCTCAACCTTACCGGCTACTACTTTAAACATGTACATCGGTATCTCATATCCACGTACAGAAGCACATACTTCCCCAAACAAGTTGAGCTTCAGAAAGCTACTTGCATTTCCAATCTTTATCAAATCATTCCAACCATCAAACTTTGGACCTGTAAAAGTAGTTTCATTGACAAACAAATATTCTATTGCCAAACAAACTCGTTTCCTCAAACTAGAAAAATCAACAATATAGATAGTTCTTTCTTGTGCTTGTTTAATTAAATGATGCATTTCTTCCAACATGGGAAGGAGACCACACAACATCAACAATGAACTCTATATCAGTCAAACGATGTATCAAATCCTGGGCCTTGTCCACTTCCATGTGATTCTGCCACATCACTCCTAATAAGGATTGATACTCTTCGTACACCCTACAAACCGGTTGGTACAATGAGATCCACCTGGTGTCGACATATTTTAATAGTTTACACCCATTTTTTAGTCCTTCTGCAAATATTTGGAATTCCATGAACCTTTTAGGACTACGGCAGAAATAAGCATGCACCTCTCGAACAAGGTCTTCAACTTTTGCTACAGGTTTAAATTTTCCAACTATTTTGTAAGCTAGGTTCATTCTATGATCCATACAATGAATGACAATCATATAAGGGAAATGAGATGTTTGGAGTCTTACACATAGGCCATTATGATGACCTTGCATTATAGATGCCCCATCTTCCCTGACACATACCAACTTTGATGCAATTGCAACATCATCCATGTCACCGATCTCCTTCAAATTTTTTATCACCAACTCACAAAGGTTTGTAGCATTGGAGTTCTCTCTCATCTTGTGAATGGAAAGTAAGTGAGGTTGTCTCACATAATTCTCAATAGTATACACATGCATACAGACCCAAGCAGTATTATCTACTATTGTAACCTCATCAATAGACAAAGATATGTATCGTGCAGACTTCAGTTTCTCTTTCAAGTCTTCTTTCTCAACCATAGCTAGGCATTTTTCCCAATCCCAACCACTAATTTCTTGCCAGTGAGAATGAGGAAAGTGTGGGACACCAAGAAAAGACAACATATTATTTTGTTTAGGAAAATTTGTTATAGGACGACCTCTTTTCAAAATGTGAAAAACAATAGCTAGCTGAATTATTTTACCTAAAAGACTGTTTTGAATGATCTTGTTGAATTGAGAGGTAATTGTCCCTCCATTCACTGCAACTATTCTTTCATTTCTCTTGTGCTCTTCAAATTATTTTTCATACCTAATATGCAAACAATCATCCATAGTTTTCCATCTGGCAACATTCTTCTCAATGCCATCTACAATTATCTTTTCATATATCTTTCCTACATGCTTCTCAATAGTATCCAACTTAAGTTGCATTGTCTTGTCCCTGCCCAATTTCTAACTACATATTGTACATTTTCATTCTTTGGGAGGTTCAACTTTATTCACATTTTCAACAGGTTCAATAAATGGAAACTTAGAAACCCACTCTAACCTGAAACTCCTTCCCAAGTCCCATTTTCTTTCCTTTCTCTTTCTTCCAGAAATAGGTGTCCTGCTGAGTATTTTTTCCTTGGTGGAATTTAAATTTAGTTGACTGCCAGAAGTTTCACCTCCAACATTCACTTGGGCAGGTGATGCAGTGTCATCTTCATTCAATTGGGTAGGTGGTACAATGTCAAACTCAACATCATTCAATGGAATGTTTTCAAGGGGAGGCATTTCATTGTTGTCATCATTGACAACATCAGGAAAATAAAAAATGAACACATTCTCATTCTGAGTTTCATTTTGAATGTAATCATTATCCCTTGATTGTGATGGTTCTGCTGGAGAAGGATGGGTTTCCTTAGATGGTTTCTCAAAATAAGATGTTATTTTTTGAATGCCAGTACCACTACTAGGAGGGGTTGGAATACATTATTTTCCTATAGGATATTGAGCTTCCCTTTTTAGTTGCCATTTTCCTGAATCAGTGAATCCTATAGAATTGAAGAAAAAAAAATCAACATTGCATCTTACAAGAAATAGAAAAAAATGACAAAATAATAATTTAAAAGAAGAGTCATCATGGAAACCTAGAAGAAGTTTAGATGTAAAATTAAGAAATTTAAGGAGAACAAAATGTAACTAATCCCAATGGAATTCTTCAAAGAGATTTGAATGATTTTCAAGTGATTTTTGACATGGTCTATATAATATTGTGTCACTTAACATGTACTACATTTTGCAAGAGTGCTACATTAGTATAAGAAGAAATTACAAAAGTTTTTCCACAATTTTTCATGGTTGCTTGATTGACATGTTACATCAAATTGGATAAGGATTGCCTACCATTTATTCAATTTCAATGCACTTGATCTGTATTGGTCTGATCTACATGTTTTAGTACAAAAATCACAAGGTTTGACTCTTTTGAAAGAAAAAATTGATATAGAACAAAGTGAAAGGATGAGGTGATATTTTTAGCTCTCTCTCATATAACTTAGTTGGAAGGAATAAGAATATTACTACAGTCAGAATTAGAGCATACATCAAGCAAACTGAAGATGTATCAAAGGTTTGAGAAGAGAACAAACAACTTAGATGATTTGTTGAGCATCCAAAGACACTCTAATGATAAGAAGTCTTTGTTGTAGCTAATCAAACATGAAATAGGTGATCTCAAGGTCTGTGCTCAGTTTGAAATCAAAGTATAGTATGTATCTGCTCATGAAGGACTCTGAGTTCATTGATTCATCCAAGGTATGATATGTCTTTAGTTGATTAATGAAGGAGTCTTGATGACCGAGCTCTGTCATAATGTATAGAGGTTTGTCCTATTGTATAGAGGTTCTAAATGTTGTCATCAAGCCAAATAAGGTGTGCATCTACTCATGAAGAGATTATTGATTCATCAGAGGTATGAGGTCTGTCATAAGAAGATCCAATTACCAAGAGTGTTCATCATTTCAAAGGAGCTGAGACAAAATATATGGTCTTCCATCTATGACTCATTGTGGTATGAGACTGTGAATTCAAGGTTGAGAATGTATGCAGGGTTGTTTGGCTTGATAATGAAATGTCAATGTGTCAAATCTAGCTAAAGTATCATTATTCTTGAGAGAAGCTTGAATTATTTGATCTGATGTTTCACATATGATACAATCATGATAAGGGTATTATTTGTATATTGTTCGTGTTCCTACTTGGAGAATGTGTTCAAGAAACTTGAAGGATATTATCATAAAGTAACTATGATAGTAACAAGTGCAAGACTACAAGTTGATTGACACAGTCAAAAGTAACAGTCAAGAAGCATATCATGTGGCTAGTAATCAAGTTGACAAGGTTGACTCCAGTATCATAATGACAGTTCAGGGTTTGATCACCATCTAGGAAAGAACACAATGTTTAGAGACATGTTGATGAATATCTACATGAAAGTATCTACAATATGAAGGCATGATCAAAAGACTAGCAACAAAGGACAAAGTTTCAAGGTTTTAAGGAGATTCAACCACTGTTATGAAACTTTGTTGAGACTGGGCCATGATCAAGGTCTGTGAGGATCTTAAGAAATAGAGCAAATTAATGTATCATTAAAGAAAGTTGTCATGAAAACCTAGTCACTAGTGACAAGATAAGAGGTACACTATGATTATTTTAGAAGTCTATAAGTCTGGTTTCTCAAAAGTACTCGTAGATAAAGGAACAAAGTAATAATCTCAATATTACTATCATTTACTTATAAACACTATGAAAATATTATGAAAGGAAAAATAATTTCATTTAACATTGAACAAAAGGATAAGTAAGTGAGACTGAAGTCCTTAAGAAGAGAAATAATGTCATCTACTTATTACAAATTTCATTGTATGAATTTTTATTTTGTGTAATAAACATGACATATTTTGATTAATATTAAATAATTATTGATTTTTCATATTATCTTATTTATATTGCACATTTTGAATCTTGATGATTTTTAAATGCTTCTCTTCCTATCATATAATGTCATCTCTACCATTAGCACTATTTACAAAAACCTCTTCTTTTTGAGTTAGATTATCAAAATGACGCCACTTATGTTCTTATGTGACTGTCAAACATCAATGCAAAAGGGGGTAGGTGGGAATAGTTTCACATGATGAGGATATCAATGAAAGATGTAGGAATTAAAAATATTCCTAGATCTTGGTGTTTTTAATATCTAACTTCATGCCATTTATATCTAGTCTCACATTACATCATGTTTTTCCTTTATATTAAATATTATAGACATGTTGTCTAGACTTCGACAAGGAAAAGAAAATATATCGAAGAGTGATCTCACTTCTACAATGTTCATAGAGGATGAAGATGTTGTGTAAACCCCTACATTCTTTTTTGGAAAATTATTTTTGTGGAGAGATAGATTCAAACTTTTCCTCAACATTAATAAAAGTGAACTAGTATTACTATACAATTTCTAATGCATATATAACACAACTATTTTCATAGGCAGAAGTGAATGTGAAGATAAAGAAAGCATTTTGTTCTCCTTAGATTGTTGAAGGAAATCCATGCTTGGAGTGCATTCAATACATTATGTTTCCATGAAATATTTTTATTAATATTTAAAAAGTTTATTTATATTGAACATTTTGAAAAACTTTTAAATTCATGCAGGATGAAGAAGTGTAAACCCCTAATTACAGAAACTTTTTTGGTTGGATTATACAAATGAATTGTTTATGTTCTTCCGTTGTTGTGGAGAGATAGCATGCCATACTGTTGCCTCAACATGGCCATTTTAATAAAAGTATTTGAATTAGTATTTTCTATACAAGAGTCAAAGAGTGATCCCACTTCTGTAATCTTCATGGAGGATGAAGAGGAAGTATAAACCCCTACATTATTTTTTGGAAAATTCTTACTGTGGAGAGATATATTCCAACTTTTCCTCAACATTACTGAAAACAAATTAGTATTACTATACAGTTTCTGATTGATTTAGAACACAATTATTTTCACAGGAAAAAGTGAATGTGAAGATAAACAAAGCATTTTGTCCTCCTCATATTGTTGAAGGAAATCCATGCTTAGAGTACATTCAATACATTATGTTTCCATGGTTTAAAAAGTTTGAAGTACATCACAATGAGGAAAATGGTGGTAACAAGTAAGCATGCTACAACAAGGACAAGAAAAGATGTCGAAGAGTGATCCCACTTTTGTAATATTCATGGAGGATGAAGAGGTGGTGTAGACCCCTATATTCTTTTTTGGAAAATTCTTGTTGTGGAGAGATAGATTCCAACTTTGCCTCAACATTAATAAAAGTGAATTAGTATTACTATACAGTTTTTGATGGATTTATAACACAATTATTTTCATAGGCAGAAGTGAATGTGAAGATAAAGAAAACATTTTTTCCTCCTCAGATTGTTGAAGGAAATCCATGCTTGGAGTACATTCAATACATTATGTTTCCATGGTTTAAATTTTTTGAAGTACATCACAGTGAGGAAAATGGTGGTAACAAGTAAGCATGCTTGTGACAAGATGTCTGTACTTTTCCCACAACTGTTATTTTTGTCTTTTGTTTTTCCAAATGCTAATTATTTAGTTTTTGGTTCATTGTTGTAACTTTTTTCCCTTTTGCATTTCTTGAATTTTTCATTTTGGACATCTCTATATGGTCTCTATTTCATACATTATTGTTTTTCAACATTTTGTTAACCTCCCATTCCCAACCAAATCCTCCCAGCGGACGTGAACCCCACGGAATGAGCCGTAATTGATAATTTTTTAGGTCCAGAGTGGGTCCCGGATACTGGGAGGTCTATGCCACACATTTTTATTTCGTTAGTCTCCCAAGGAAATGCCCTTGGTGAACATGAAACCTATAGAATGTACCACATTTTATATATCCTTCGGGTTTGTTGTGGGACGAGGCAGTGTCAACGAACAGTGATCAATGGTCCAAGGTGGTACACAGGGCAACATTCTGCCACACTTCACAACAATGGACTTCGGTGGACATCATGGTCATGGAATAAATGGAAAGTGAAACCGTAGTGTATAACTATATATATATACATATATATATATATATATATATATATATATATATATATATATATATATATATATATATATATATATACTGCAGAAGAGAGAAAATTAACAAAAAGATTCAAAGAAGATACATTGATAAAGCAAGGAATATACAGAGCAACAGCTCGTGGAGATATATGAAGTGATTTTAAATATTGTGTGTGTGTGTGTGTGTGTGTGTGTGTGTGTGTGTGTGTGTATATTATATATATATATATATATGTATTACATATATGTATCTAAGATAGGAAAACTAGTTATGATTCTCTGCAAGCATAGGACTGTTCTAGATGACATAAAAAATCATAGTGGTTATGAGGATGAGGATGTTTAGGCTTTGTAATAACTTACAAAGGAAGAATCATAGATAAAGCAATGCAACATGAAAGAAAATAGGTCTCAAATAGATTGAGGACTCACCTGCAGTAAGTGCTTCTAGGATGTAAAATGCAACGCACTAGCCGGGCGCTGGCAAGACCTAGATTTATTTGAAATTTTGTAAGCAAATTGCAATATGCCAATTCACTAAATCCCTTTTTACTACTTCGTAAATTCACAAATTGGAAAATTATGAGAAAACAACACCTATGTGTGTGTATATATATATGGAAAATTTGATCCAATTCCTAGAAAAAAATCCCATGCATGTTGGCAAATGAACCTAAAGAACCAATAAGGCTCTATAGATTTCTTGGAGAAACAATAATGTTTTCAAATCCTGATGCATCGATCACACGATAATTTAATATAAAAATATACATTGGGATTGGAAATTCCTTGGCGATTCACATGGGACAGATTATTGTTTGTGGAATTTTTGGGTGAAACCTGGGTACTGTCGTTGTTGTAAAATTCGCCAAAATCAAATTCCCAAAATTCTACTATTCACCAAACTATGAATATTCACTGCTAAAATTTTCCCTACTTTTAACTTTTCCTTCTAGCACTGGTTGTTTTGATGAAGTAGTGTTCTTTTAGATCCCTATGGATCACACCTCCCCTACTCAGGAGGCTTCTAGTCCCATAAAAGCTTAGTGGGGGAGTAGTTGAGGAAAAAATTCCCTCACTTTCTACTTTGAGTACCACCAGGCCTACCTTGGTGTCTTCCCTTTTAGTCCAACCTGCTAAGACTCTTGGGGACCTCTCATTGTCTCTCTTATCTTTTTTTGTAACATTACATCCTCCTCTGATTCACATCATGAATCCAAGATGCAATATTCTATGAAAGATAGCAAGTGACACTCTAGGTACAAGTTCTCACAATTTACTACTGAGTACATCCACATGAATGGTGAAAAATCAAGCCTGAAGGAATTTTATCCAACCTGCTCCAATATGGTGAAGGGTCTATACTGTAGTGTCTTAAATTTCCTTGCTCTGCCTTGTAGTATCTCCTTACTCAAGTAAATCCAAACTTTGTCTGCAACATGAAGTTTGTGTTCCCTCCGATGCTGATCGTGTTTAGCCTTATACTTGGCTCGAGATTTTTCTAATTTTTCTTTCACCTTGAGATGGATTTTTCAGATCCTCTCAATGAATTTTGTTGCTCTAGTCACCTCTGAATCATGTATCTCCCCTTCTTCATGCTACCAAACTACTATGTCTAGTGGATTAGTAGGTAGATATCTAAAGCATGCTTCAAACAATGACTACATAGTGGATTTATGTACTGCATGGTTGTAGGAATGTTGAATGTAGGCTAACGACTCATCCGAAGTTTGTGGATATTTGATATTATATCCTCTAATCAGCTACACCAAATTCCTATTCACCACCTTTATTTGTCCATCTGTCTGAGGATGGAAGGTCGTGCTCCTCTGTAACTTGGTATCCATATTGTCCCACAAAGTAGTTCAAAAATTCCCAAGATCCTGGAATCTTTGTTAGAAATAATAGACTTTGTCAAACCAAAATGCACCCATACATTAATGAAGAAAAGTTCATATGCCTCATATGCTTTTATTGTCTTTTTACATGCCATAATAACACACATCTTATTGAATCTATCTACAACAACATATCGATAATCATGGCCATGTTTTGACATAGGTAGTCCTCCTACAAAATCCATAGAAATATCTTCCCATGAATGAGTAAGGACCGGTAAAAGCATATAAAAACCTTCCTTCCTAATTTTAGGCTTGCTAGGACAACAAAGTTTACATCCTCTTATGAATTTAGATACTTCTTCTTGCATATTGGGCCAATAAATGTACCTTTGCAAGTGGGTCATGGTCTTGCCAACACCAAAATGTCCTACTATTCCAACCCCTCCTGGAATAGAAGCATTTCTTTCTTTAGCACACAAAACTTCCCCCATCGGTAGAGCAACCCATCTTTGAGATAACAATCTTCAATACCCATCCACTCAGCCCCTTGATATTGTAACTACTGATATGTTACCCCAAAATCTTTGTCTTGAGCATATGCCTCTTCGTAAGCTTCCTTCGTGAAGGGCTCAATCTGAGAGATAATGGCCAAAATAGAGATTTTCTCTTGTGTGGGTGGCCTAGACAACATTTCTACCACAAAATTTTTGTTATTTTCTTATACTTGATCACCAGATGGAATTGCTGAAGAAATCCCATCCACTTGTAGTGACTTGCCTACTGCAATTTAGACTGTGCTTACAAATATTGGAGAGGTTTTTGGTCAATGTACACAATGGTTTCTTTTCCCAAAAAATAATGTTTTCATTTCTTTATTTCCTGAATGAGTGCATACATTTCCTTATCATATACTAAATATCCCTTAACTGCTGAAGTGAAAGTTTCAGAATGATAACAGACTAGCTTACCTTCCTGTAGCAACACTGCTCCCATAGCATGATCACTAGCATATGTATCTACTTCAAAGGGCTGATGTAAATTAGGAAGAGTAAGAACTGGAGCATGACTAATTTTGTACTTTAATAACTAGAAAGCATGATATTTTTCTTTACCCAAGTCAAAATCCTTACTCTTTGCAGCTGCTGTGTGTAGAGGTGCTGCAATAGAGAAGAATCATAGAATGAACTTCCTCATGTATTGTACTACTCCCACAAAACTTCTAGTCTCTATGGCTCCCATTGGTGTTGGCCAATTGGTGATGGCTTCCACCTTCTTCAGATCCACTCGTAGCTCTCCTCCTCCAACCACATGCCCAAGATAGACAAGTGTATGTTTGGAAAATTCACACTTCATATTGTATAATAGTTGTTTCTCTCAGAGAACTTGTAAGACTTGCCACAAATGCATTAGATGTTCCTCCCATGTGGAACTAAAAATCAGAATATCATCCAAATATAAAGTGACACATGAATTTATGAATTCTTGTAATAGATCATCCATTAATCTCATAAATATAGTGGGTACATTACATAAACCAAATTGAAGTACTAACCACTCATAAAAAACCTATTTTATCTTGAAGGCAGTCTTCCATATATCCTCCTCCTTCATCTTGACTTGGTGATAACCCAACTTGAGATCCAACTTCGTGAAGAAATTTGCATGCTAAATTTGGTCCAAGAGGTCATTTATGCGTGGGAGTGGATATCTGTTATTTATGGTAATCTTGTTTAATAGTCGATGCACATTCTCTAAGAACCATCCTTCTTCAGCACCATCACAATAGACGAACCGCACAACGAGGTGCTTGGGTGTATGACCCCTTGGTCTAATAGCTCCTGGAGTTGTTTCTTTACCTCTGTACTCTCCAACAAGGATTGCCTATACAACCTGATATTTTGTAGAGGAGACTCCGACATCAACTAAATCTCATGCTCTACCTCTCGTTTTAGTGGTAATCCACTAGGAATATGGAATACTTCCTTAAAATACTGAATAATGCTATCCAAATCCTTCATCCATTGGCTAGATATATTGGAAATTTCCACCCCAAATTTTTTATCCTTTAATAAAAGTAAAAAAAAATGATTTTGCTTTTCCTGAATTATTCTTTTTGCTTGGTTAACACTTACCAAAACAAGTTTTGACTTATGCTAGCATGCTCAGATGTTGTAACTGATCCCATCCTTGACCCATCTATATTGGTTCTCCCTTCTCATGAATATCACATCCCTGATATATAATTAAGGAATCCTAAAAATAACATCAAATGCATCAAGTGGAATTACATTAGTTTCCAATACATCTATATACTGAGAGTTTATCCCAAACTTGAACCTACATCTTCTTGTTACCTGAATATCTACACCCTTATTCACCCATCCCAAAGGATATGGATGTGGGTGCTCATAAGTTTTAAGACCAAGCTTCTTTACAACCGCAACAAAAATCGAATTAGATTGAGAACCAATATCAACAAAAACATTTACCTTAGTTCTCTTGATTTGGATTTTGATCTGGAATAGCTTACTCATCTCTTCCTCTTGCTCTTAGCTGTCCATGCTGGTGGTCGTGCATCCAAACCTCTCATCTACATCAGAATCATACTCTATTTCTACCTCCCCATATGTCTTTGCAGTTGTCATGGATTTCTTTGAATCTTTGCTTCGGTTCTTTAGATGTAACTCCAGATGTAACTTCCAACATGTAGCGTCAGTATGACCATTGATATCAAAATTCTTACAAAAATTCTTGGGATCTTTACAAGTATTCAAAGAAGTGGTAGTTTTTTTACCTTTCCCCTTCCATTTACCTTTGTTTCTTATTTGTCCCTACTTTTTCTTTAGCTGATTTGTTGAATGATTTTCCTTTGGCTCCACCTTTCTTGGCTTCTTTCATCATCTATGTAAGATGCTTGCACACAAGCTTCATTGAGATCTTTGGGATTCATGGAGATGACCTTCCTTCGGAGGTGAGTGTGAAGTCTTCCCAAATACTTGGTCAGAGTATCCTCATCCTCTAAGTCCATACTAAGCAACATGGCTTGTTTCCTAAACTCTGTAATATAATCCTACACACTTTGACCCCTACCTTGTCTAAGTTACCGCCATTTAATCATCTGGTCATTCTTATGGCCAATAGGATAAAAGTTATCTCTAAGAAATTATTTAAAACCCTCCCAAGTACTTACAATAGGACGCTTCTTCTTTTCACAAGTGGCTAGATGGGTTTCCCCCCAAACCAGAGCATGACCTTCCATTTTGAGACGTGTAAAGGTAATCCTTTGTACCTCTGTGACATTATGTACACTAAAGTGAACTTCCAGTTTCTTTAACCATTTATCTAATAACTCTGCATCTATTTATCCTTGAAATATCTTGATTTCAACCTTAGTTTCAACTTTCAAAGGAGTATGATTAGATTTTACCTTCTTAACTGGAGTTTCTTTTTCATGTTCTTGCATATCTTCTTCCTCTTCGTGGCTTTACCCTATGCCAAAATTTTCAGCCAAGGCTTAGAATACTAATTCCATGGAATATTGCTTGATTGAAGCCATATTTTGTAGATCTGAGAGTTCTTGTTGGTGTCTATACAACCTATCCATCATGGTCTATAGCATCTCAATTCTCTTGACTAAGTTATTGATGCACCCTAGAATTCAACAACATAAGCCTAGGCACGTTGACACATCACTCAACCTAGACTGATTGCTCACCCAAAGCACGCAAAGGTACCAATCCCTTCTTTAGGGTTGCTATTGCAGGATGTTAATATGATGAAGACTTTAATCATTCATATCTATAGCTAATTTATCTTTCAAATAGTGCATATTCAAACCTAGATCTAGAACATAACAGACTTAATAGATAACCATAATGAAATCAAGCATGCAATACTAAATTATAACCATGAGAACATCTTGTTTTTAGTCCATAATCTCCATTATATTAATCGCAGTAAATACACAAAAGCTTCCTTACAATCATAGTAGTATACGCTCATGCATGCAATAATTTTGACAGCATAATCTCACTATAACCTACTTCTCACACATAAATCTATATATCCTTTCTGCTACACAGTTTAATACATATTTATAAGGGTGGGGACTTGCCCTTCATTTTCTTATCTAATCCCAAAATAGGTTCACATGCTATTATTAGTCATGCGCCATTACAAAAATAGGATTACATGTAAGATTGTTAACAATATACCCCCCTTAGTCAATTATCAGTCTACCATTCTATCTTTATCCTGCATCCATGCAAAGTGCTTCATAGCCGATCATCCAAAAATAGCCAATGTGTGATGCACATAAGTCTCTAATCAGTTTGAGTGCTTTGCATGCTATCTCCAAAAATAGATCCTCCTCATACAAATGACTAAGTCCTGAACTCTGTCTCTATTCTATGCATGCGATCCTCTCCGATGCTTCTGCATGCCTTTGAATGCACTCTGTTCTCCCATGCCAACCTTCTGTATTTTCTCCACTGAGTGCCAAAGTATGATTGATCAACATTACCCCACACTAGTTTGTATTACTGCCCTCGACAATGGTTGTCTCCAAAAATGAATCAAAGAATATGAATAGAACAATAGAAAGAATTTTGATGAATAAAAGATTGTCTTTAACCTGCAGTATATTTTGCTGCAACCTGAATAATGAATTCGGGATATTCTTATTTTATCTTCTACCTCTAATGCCTGCCAATCATTGAGCGCGGCCTCTGATTTCTCTAGAATATCCACTACAATTGACTCTAATTCATCCCTTGCAATATCTCCTTTTTCATTTTGTAATACCAACACAATGCTAGATATGCTAGTCATTCTCCCTTCCAAAAAGTCCATCTTTTGAGTGATGAGTTTCCCAAGCTCATCTAGCCTTTCCCTGTGTGGTTCCTGAGATGCTGTAAGGGCCTCACGCTTTTGCTTAACAAGTGCTAACCATTATGCATGGCCCAATGTCTCATCCTTCATGGCCTTGAGGACCTCATTGTCTTCCAAAATAGTCCTGGTTCTTATAACAGCCTCTGACACTATATAAATATTCAACGCTTGATCTGCCTTCTTGAGTTCCTCTTGTAAGCTCTGAAGAAATCCTTCGTATGATGCAATTTTCCGCATCACTAAAGCCTTTTATCACTCTGCTTCCTATGCCGGATCCTTTGGTTCTGGCATGCACAGAGGTTCATCTTCAAGCACTAAGTCCACCAATGTACTTATATAATGCATTGCCGAAGGAAATGTCTTGGGTACCTTTGGCTTTAAGTGTGGCCTAGCCTTCATGACATTATCACCAATCTCCTCCACCGTGCTGATAAACACAACGTTCTTCTTTTGTGTCAAGTATTTTTCCTATTTTAGGCATGCTATTTCGTCATCCTTAGTATTAATCTCCTCACTTAGATCCCTAATTGTGGCAGCTTTATCCATATTTCGACGTGTAATTTCTATTGAGACTTTTGCCAAAGCATTGCTCACCTATTCATCTGATATAATAGTAGGATTTACTGCTATGTATTTGGCCTGAGGTGTCTTTTTCAACCTCCTTGACACACATGACTCCTCATATACATCAAAGTATGGTTCATCCATGTGCGTGTGCATTTACCATGAGAATTACTTCCTTGTGCGCACTGTTGCCATATCTTTATCCATTAACTCATGTCTGTATAACTCCTTTTGTGCCATTGGGCTCTGGAAATGGGTGTAGAAAATTTTACCTATGTCATCGGTGTAGCCCATGGCTAGTGGAATATACTCCCCACTTTTTCTTCTTGATCTAGGCTGCTTAGGAACTTGGGCTTCAAGATTGGGAACTTGTGTTGCTATGTCCTGAGCAGTCTCAGTTGTTGTCTTATTTGTCCCTTTTTCTCCCTCTTCTCTATCCTTCATTTCCTTATATGTTTTTTCCTCTACATTCTCTAGAGGTGTAGGAGAATTGGGCACGCTTTCCTCCAACTCTTTTGCTTTCTCATTCAACTTTAATTTCATTATTCTTTTCTCAGTTGTCTCCTTATGTGGAGAGAGTCAAGGTAATTTGCGCATTGTTTGCGGAGTAGCACTTTGGGTCATTGTCCTCCTGAATACACTCTTGAATTGGTGCTCTCCTTGGACCACATCCAAGTCCTCATCATATTCCTCTTGTGGCTGAGGTGAAGTAGTTGCGTGCTCAACTTCATCCTTATTTGGAGGCTTTCTTCTAACTCTATGTTCCAAACCACCACTATCCTTATGCTTCCCCTCTTCATCATCAAATTAAAATGTGTCTGTGGGCTTGGGTGTTGGAACATTTTCTATTGTATGCTTACCCTTTGGTGGCCCTGGGAGTGTGAACTCATTCTCCACATACTTAGCATTCTATAGCTTGGGTTTGAGTTACAGGTACATGAGCGCTGCTCTAATGTCCCCAACTACCAAGCTCACAGGTCACATGGTTATAATATCTGAAATAAGTCTTTCAATGTATGCATTGCACCTTGGGTATACATACTTCTTCCTTAGAGTGTGGTAGTCACAATATACCTTGTATGCATTGAAGATTAAGTGACATGCATTTGAGAACTAGTGAACTAATGCCTAGAAATACATTGTTGTGAAGGCATACGGTAGTTTACACCATGGGCTCCAAGCCCTGTCCTTCATCGCAAATCGCGTGATGCAAAACTGTTGGTATACTACAAACTGAAATGCCTTACCCACCACCGAAGGCAAATCCTTGGGTATGTGCCACTCTTCCTCGAACACCGCATGGAGACTATCATACCACATCTCCACCCTTTGCTTGAATGGTCCACTCATTGATCCATCACACAAGTACTTGCTAAATCTTTCCGTAGGTGACTTGTGTTTCGTGGGGTACTCCCAAATCTTCTCCTTTAGCTCATCAGGCACCCCAATATCCATGAATACTAAGGACAATAACTCAACGCCAAAAATTATTTTGTCACCAATTATGCGCTTCTTCAATGATTGTCTTTTCTATGTGATCTGCAATGTTGTAGACCACTCCTTGAGACATCTTCTTGGTGACGTGTAACCACATTATGTTTACATGCGACCACCTTCCTTAGTCATTCAACTTTGTCACAAGATGTCTAGCTTCTTGCACTAATGGGTACTTCTTCAACTTGTCAATGTCCATGGCGTGCGGACCCTTGGTATACCCCAACTCCTTCCTCATCTCTAGGATTGTAACCTTATCAGTTAAATCACTATCCATATTCTAACCCTGAGGCCCTCAGTCCTGTCACCATTGAAATCAAAGTAGCTATGATTCTTACCTTCTGTCCAATGAAGTAGAAGAAGTCCTGCATGGAGTCTGATCATTAGCCACTGATACAATGGTTCATACTTTCCAAAATATGGTAGCTCATACAGCTGGTAGACTCCATTATGCTTCAATAACTTCTCACCAACGTCATCATATACTGGCATATCCTCTGCCGTGCGCTTGTTCATTTTTGTGGTCAGTAACGCATCGAGCTCCTTCTTATTATCTGATGTTCGATGGTTGTAGTCATTGATTTTACATTAGCAGATATGGGAATCCCATTCTTGTCCCACAATCATGCCCTCTAGATACTGTATTTCTGAAAAATTACTCTAGGGAGCAATCTCTTCTTCAGCTTCAACCTTCTTCTTCCCTTTATCTCCCGTACTGCGGGTGCTTTCTTTGGTGTCATTTAAAAAATATCTCTTTTCTTCCCTCTGTAGTCAAGCAAGTCAAAAATCTAGCTTAAATCTCCATGCCCTAGCTCATTTGTAATGCGTTTGCTTTACTCATACCCTTCTCATATGGGAACACGAGCTTCTCTAGTGCACAAACCTACTCTCCACGTCTGGTTTCACACTCTATGCACCTCAACACGATTACTCAGCTCGTTCACACTTAACCATTTTCAAATTCTCTCAAATGCAATAGTAAAAATGAACTCGCATCCTGTCCTTATATAGAATTTCAAAAAGTTAGTGCATTTATTGCTCACCCACCTACCAATAATCCTCTCATTAAGTGACCATTTTCATTATTTGCGCGTAGTACATCTTTGTGCCCAAGCTATAACCTTCTAGCGTGCTCCCCTACCTTTTGGCTGCAGACTTCTCTTCAGCATGCTTCCATACATTTGAGTATCTCATCACCGTGCCTTCCACTGGTAGTCTTCCCAACCCTGCTTACCTCATGTTATGCTTGTTTCTTCATTCCTCTCTATCTATGGTCCTTGTGTCTAGAAGAAATCTTTTTTTTTTTCAATTTTACAACCTTGAATAGCACCCATAGATAGTTCCTTTCATGTGGACTTATTTCCATCAGTCCTATACCTAGATATCAACAACCTACCCCACACTAAGGGTATGTGCAACCCTTTACACATTAAAATTCTTGAAATAATAATTAGCTTCTGGTGCGAAAACATGCTTATTACACAAAAACACCAACTAAATTGACAAAGCATACCAACAAAGAAGGAAACACATTAAGGGAATGCAGAATTAAAAACCTAATCTAAATGGCAACACTGCCTTATTACAAAAACCAAGAAGACTTATTAATAGTAGGGCTTCAGCCTACTCCCATTAAAGTAACCAGGTAACCGTATTCCATCAAGTGCCTCTAACTAAAAAACACCTGATTCAAGTATGTTAGTGATAATGGATGGCCCCAACCAATGTACCTCGAGTTTTCTTGGATGACGTAAAAACTTAGAATCATAAAGGAGCACCATCTGTCATATCTCCAACTTTTTATCCTTGATGTGCCTGTCATGCCTTGCTTTCTACCTAGCCTTCTCTTGTTTTTGACTCCAACGTGTTATGGCTCGTCGTTCATCCAATTGGATTAATTGTTCAATACGTTGTTCTAATGTTGAGCCAATTATTTCTTGATAGCAATGAGATCATTTGCAAACATCTGCACTAACTGATCTAAGTTGGCTCCAGGACAGGGAGAAGAAGATGCCTTAGAATTGGAAGGTTCTATTTTCAATTTACCAGACATGATCAGGTCATCCTCAACACTGATAGCTAACCGTTGATCAGCCTTCAGAGTTGTAAGGTTAGCTCTCTTTAGTGCATAACTCACTTCAGGTAATTGGACATTGAGGAAGAAGCACTTTTGGATTTGATCCACTGGATGAGTGTTCTGTGGAATTTTATGAATTATCTTGTTGAATTTGGCCACAAATTCTCTCATGGGCTTAAATGGTTCCTTCTTGATATGAGAGATTTGAGCTAACAGAGCATGTGCATCTTTAGCAGGTTTGAAACTTTGCTCAAACTGAGTTGTCATGGTGTTCCAAATAGTGATTCAACTAATGGGAAGATGATAAAACCAATCACCATCATTGTCCTGTAATGTCTCCGTAAAAATCCTGACAGAGACATCTTCATGTTCAACCCCAAGAATCCCACATGCAACAATGAAGGCTGTAATGTGTTCATTTGGATGAACATTCCCATCACCCAAAAATTTGGGAAATTTTTTGTTGTTACCCCTAGGTAACTCATGCAATGGTTGAGGAAGAGTAAGAGGCCCAACTTGTTGTCCCCAAGGCAAAGGGGCTGCCATCTTTGGAAAAATTGACTGAAGGGGAACTGAAACACCAATAATTATCAAATCATGAAGATTAGGACTGAGTTGATGGTACTTTAACAAACCACAGTCAGGGGACAACAAGTCCCTCCTCTTTAATGGGAGAGGTTCCCTTATTGAAAGCAAGCAACAAAAATTATATACAAATGTACAACTTTCAAAGTGTGGATTCCTGATACTTTGAAATGTTTTATGCCCAAAGATCATCAATACGAAAGAATGGAAGAACTAAGGAGATGAGAGAGGAAGAACATAACAATACTTTCAGGAAATATAGATAGCAGAGTATAACCTTATACGTATTGATCAAAGGAGATGCAGAATAGAATCATTCACTTTCATAACAGATATAATTTCACAGACACAAAGTTCCCGAAATCATATTAACAAGAACACAAAGTTTCTTATCATGCAAAGATGGATGATTCACAAATTTGAACAAGGAAAGAAGGAATAACAGAGGAAGAAAGGGAAAAAATTATGTATTGATTACTTTCAAATCTATTACATCTACAGAGTACCAGGATCCAACCCACATAATGACATGGAGAAGCCATTAAATAATCCTAAAAAATGGTTACATTCAGTTTCTTGGTTCTTGCAGAAGCGTTAATGGTGGAAAAAAATGATGCTCTATAATGCAACCATTAAACCTGTTTTGTAACTTCAAATATGAGTCATCCACGTGGAAAATATCTAAACTGAAGCGGGCCTGAGGGCACCTTTTGTATTTTGTGACTTTGTAGAGATTTTACATTTTTTTACATTTTGGCCTGCCCATCCGCTTCTGATATAGGCTTGACACGTGGCTTTACTTGAGTGGGGACAGAGTCGCGGCTCACTTTTACAATTTTAACTCTTTTCAAAGAAAAGCTCAAAAACTCAAAGTTCTCCGCCTGACCCGCCTCTCCGCTTTGACTTTTCAATGCGGGCTCAAGACCCCAGTGGAGTCATGGATCATTTTATAACTTTTAACTCTCTTTTTGGAAATAAAACCAAAATTCCCAAATTGCTCCGATGTAGCCCACCTTCTCAAATTGCTTTGACTTTTCCCACTTTGATGTGGGGCATCAACATTTGACTTCATCCCTAGGCATCAGTGGGGTTGCACTTCACTTTATAACTTTACGCCCTTTTGGAAACAAAGTAAAATTCCTAAAGTGTCCCGACAACCTGCCTCTCTGCTTTTGACTTAAAAATGGCCACGTGTCCCTTTGCGGGCCTTAGGCATTCTTTTTACATTTTTACGTCTTTCGCCATAATGCCTCAAAACAAAAAAAGGGCCCGCCTTTCCTCCTTTGACCTTTCAATGCATCAAACCACAAAAGGGCCCACCTTTCCGCCACCGCTTGTTTCAGCCAATCAGGATCCTTCGGGCCATGGGGCCAATTTGACACTTTTGCAAAAAATAACAAAAGTGACAAGTTTAAAAGATAAACCCACCACACCGCATCCAATCAGAGATGTCCACGTATCCGTGGATGTCAGGACAGAATTTGACACCTGTCATTCATGACTGTGGAAAAATAAAAATGAAAGGGAAAACCCCACCGTTTATGCCTGAATTTCAAATTGTTCTCCATGGAATGAGAAACTGCAAACAATACAAGGCTTGACATGATCCACAACCAAAGAGAAGGATTGACAATGACATTTGAATGAAGGAAAATATTTTCAAACATCGAGGTGAAGAAATAGAAAATACTTCAAACTGCGAAGACTGAAGATTTTTCAAGCGAAAGGGCAAGATTAAAACCGAGCACCCACGACTTCAAAGTAGCATAAAATTTCTTGAAGGCACCAACTCAAAATTCACAAAACTTGACTTCAAAAAGAGGGGGATTTTGAGGGTGACAACAACTGGCTCTTTCTGGGGATGACTTGACAAAGGAACGAGGCAAGATCAAGAACCATAGAAAAACTCTAGGAAAGAAGACCAGTGCCTTATCCATTGGGAAAATAGAGTCAAAGGAAAACACAAAATAGAAGACAACACACACAACGGGAAAAGAAACAAACCCAAAAAGGAAAACAAACCAAAACAAGGAAAGCCAAAAACAAACACTGTACATAATATACAAAAGGACTGCCTAATCACCTAGGACTTGAACAACTTCAAATATTTCCCACTATAAGGAAGTGGGAGAGAAGATCCATCCATATAATCCAAATAGAAAGAATTTTCTCTAGCAAAGTGTCTGATTTTGAAAGGACCAAGCCAAAGAGAATCAAACTTACCATGGCTTCCTCGAGGTTCATGTCTTTTGTCCCATAGCAGAACAATGTCTCCCACTTGAAAATATCTGGGTCTAGCCTTCTTATCAAACAAAGCTTTCACCTTCAGTTGATGAGCTGAGATTCTATCAAAAACTTGCAACCTGTCTTCATCTAGCTTCTGGAGATACATGATCCTCTTGTCCAAGGAACTGATAAAGCTTGAATCTTCAATAGCCTTCATTAAGTGCAAGGCTGGTAATTCCACTGTTACTGACAGCTAAGCTTCAACACCATACACCACTTGAAATGGAGACATCCCAATTTCTCTTTTGGGTGTAATCCTATCTACCCAGAGAGCATCATAAAGTTTCTTGTGCCAATTCCTTTGAGATTCATTGACAAGCTTCCGAACGATGGTTACCAGATTCTTATTTGTTGATTCTACTTGTCCATTCCCTTGAGGATAATAATCTGAAGAATGAGCAAGGGAAATTCCATAGCCATAGCAGAAATCCATCATCTCAGAAGAAGAAAAATTTGAAGCATTATCAGTCACAATCTTGTTTGGTACCCCAAACCTTATCAAGATGTTCTCTTTGATGAAATTACACACCACCTCAGAAGTAGTGCTTTTGACTGGAATAGCCTCTACCCACTTTTTGAAGTAATCTGTAGCAGTTAGCACGTGAGTATGCCCAGCACTGGAAGGTGGATTAAGAGTTTCAATGAAATCCAATCCCCACTGTTGAAAAGGCTCATCAATCACTACTGGTTTTAGTGGTAAAGCAGCCAACTTAGGTCTCCCAACAAAATTCTGACAGGCTTCACACTTACCTACCCATTTTGATGCATCTCTGAACAATGTAGGCCAATAGTACCCTGCATGAAGGATCTTATGGGCAGTGACAGTAGAAGAGAAATTCCCTCCACAAGCCTGATCATGAAAAGCTGAAAACAACTTCTTCTGTTGCTCTTTGTCCACACATTTAAGGAATCTTCCATCTATGCCTCGCTTGAACAAAGCATTTTCCCATAATACATACTATGCAGACCTTAGCTTAATAGCTCTCTTTTCCTTGGCACTCAAGTGGGATGGACACTCTCCATAAGTAAGAAAATGTGCAATACCAACATACCATTCATCTGTTGAACTGAGGAAGAGGACAACAGGAACATCAACTACTTCTTTGGACAATTCTGCATCAGCTCCTTCAGCAATAAGCTCACATAAGCCTTTACCCCAGACTAGCTTAGTTGGCTTGATATCAAGGTCATATTCTTGGAATTTTTCTACCCAATTACCTCTCTTAGTTCCAAACTCCTGTTGTGTAAGAATAGACTTGATGGTTGTATCAGGTACAAGCACAACAGAGTGAGAATTAAGAATATAAAAATGAAACTGCTTGACAACTTTGACCACTGCAAAAGCATGTTTCTCCATCATAGTATATTTCAATTCATGAGCTTTCAGAACATAGCTCATGAATGCAATTGGAAGTTCATGATCCTCATAATTTCTCTGAGTTAGCACAATAGCCAAGGTACTCTCTGTAGCATAGCAATAGATGATAAAATCCTTGCTGAAATCAGGACATGCTAAGATGGGAGTCTTAGCAATGGCTTTCTTGATACCTTCAAATGCTTCTTTACCTTTGGAAGTCCAACCAAAGTTTTTCTTTCCTTTCATCATGTGAGCAATGCTCATAGTCAGTTCTACAAAATCAGGAATGAATCTCCTCAGGAAGTTTATCTTACCAAAGAAAGAGTGAACACCCTTTTTGCTTGTGGGAAGAGGAATCTGCTGGATTGCTTGAACTCTTTCTAGATCTATCTTGATTCCTTCTTTGGAGACAATATGCCCCAACAACTTTCCTTCAGTAACACAAAAGACAAACTTCTTAGGATTGAGAGAAACTCCATGTTCTCTGCATTTCTGGAGGACTGCTTCAAGATGCTGAAAGTGATCTGCCCTTGTTTTGGAGAAAACAGTCAAATCATCAAGGTACACAACAATACACTTTCCCTTTAGACTTCCAAAATCCAAGTCCATTTCCCTCTGAAAGGTGGCACCAACATTGATAAGACCAAAAGGCATTCTCTTGTAGGCAAAGGTGCCCCAAGGAGTAGTAAAAGTACTTTTGTGCTGATCTAGGGTACTTGACTTCCACTTGATTGTATCCAGAGAATCCATCAAGCATAGACAACATCTCAGAGCCTGTGACAACTTGCAAAACTTGATCCATCATGGGGAGAGGATAGTTGTCTTTCAGAGAGGCCTGATTCAAATTCCTGAAATCTACACAGATGCGGATCTCACCATTCTTTTTCTGACAAGGCACAATGTTGGAAATCCATGTTGAATGATGTATAGGGAAAATAATCTTTGCCTTTAGTAACTTCTGGATCTCTTGAAAAATAGTGCCAGGAACCTTAGGATTGTATTGCCTTTGTTTCTGCTTGAAAGGTTTGATCCCAGGTTTCAGAGGGATAAAGTGTTGCATTTCCTTTGGTTGAAAAGCCTTGAGATCATCATATGAATAGGCAAGAACATCAACATACCTTTTTAATAGATTTACTACTTTCTTCTTCTCTTCTTGAGTGCAACATTTTCCAATGTTCACCATCTTGGGTTCCTCAAGACTCCTAATATTAATCTTTTCACATTCAACAGATTGTCGAGCACCTTGAGGATCTTTAGATTTGATATACCTATCATGCTTATCAAACAGATCTTCCAAACTCACCATCCCTTTAGGGATCTTGTTACCTTTCAATTTGATGCAGCCATCTTGATCCATCTCTTCCTTGATGTCATCCTTCATTAGAGGGCACATACTCTCTAGGCAAAGCTTCACTTCCTTCAAAATACAATTGATCAAAATTACCCTTAAGCTCCAAGAAAGAGAGCAAATGTTGATCATCATTGAAAACCTGCCAGTTGTTTGCATTATCTGGTACACTGGGCCTATGAATCATTTCAATGGTAAATTTCTCTTGAGAGAAATATGGGTGAGGAATCAACAAAGATCCTGAGACAGCTAGAGAATCAGCTCTAGTATTCTTCTCTCTTGGCACAACTTCAATGAAGAAAGCATTAAGAAACTCAATGGAATCCCAGACAAGATTTCTATAATGCTTCAATCTCCTGTTCTTCACTTGAAAAAGATCCCTGACTTGTTTCACAATCAGCTCTGCATCACCATGAGCACAAAGATTCTTCACTCCCATTTCTTTTTCCATGTTCAACCCAAGGATGAGTGCCTCATATTCAGCTATATTGTTTGTATTTTCAAAACAAAGCTTGAATGAAAAAGGATGAATCTTCCCTTCTAGAGAGGTTAGCACCACACCAGCCCCAGAACTAGCTGAAGAGCAGCTTCCATCAAATTCCAAAGTCCAAATGCCATTGGGATCATGAATCACTCCCTTAGGAAGTTTTTCCTCATCTTGTGACATGATCATGTAGTTACCATGCCCTATATCTTCATAGAGTATTTGTGCTTTTGGATCATCAGTCTTTTGCACAATATACTCAGTCTGTTTCTCAGGTAGCAACTTCTTCATTTTTCCATTGACCGGGATCAAAGCATGCGACCAATCCATCTGAATTTCACCTCCTACCTCCTTACAGAAATTTCTACTCAGTAACATCCCATATGAGGGAGGAATATCAACAACCAAAATAGTGGCTAAGACCCTTTTCTCTGGAAAAGCAGTGAAGGCTACTTGTGCATCTTTAATTCTTCCAACCAAAGGCACTTCTCTACTCTCCATGGAATAGTAGGAACCAAAGGTACGTGTTAGAGTCAGGCCCAAAGCATGAGCTACTTTTGTAGGCATTACATTGTCTGATGCTCCTGAGTCTATAACACAATTACTGAGTTTATGGCCAGCTATGAGAAGAGTCACATAGAATGGTTTAATTTTCTCATTAGGGGAAGTGACTGCAGCCACAAGGCTTGGTTGAGGTGAGGAAGAGGGAGTGGGAAAAATACCTTTAGAAGTATTGGATGAAGCTTTGGATTTGGAATTGACAAAGTTTACCATTTTAGCAAAGGCTTTTGGATGGGTTTGGTAAAACTCTGCCTCTGAAATTTGGATTTTGGTCTTTTTGAGGTGATCAATGATATCAAAAGATCCAGAGGTGGATGGGGCATCACTACTAGGAACTTGAGAAACTTTTGATTTATCAACTTTAGGAATTTAAGGACAAGAAGTTTTGGAAACAGAGGTAGAAGGAGGAGGATTAACATTACTCACCTTTTGTGTGGAGGCAGTGGGAATAGGAGCTCCTCTTCTTGCAACCACTGGAATAGTTATAGGAAACTCCTTGGATTTCTTAGCAGGATGCATCACTTTTTATTTTTTGTTCATTTTCTCCCGAGTCATAACAACATATGACTCACTATTCATCTCTACCACTCTTTCATCATATTCATCTTCATCATCCATACCTTCAGTGGTAAGGAAATGAACTTGAGATCCACCAAGCTCCTCCAGTTCTTCATCAACCTCTTCTTCTGGTTCTTCATAGAGTTCATTAAACTCCTCATCATCAGGTTCTTGAACTTCACAAGTTGCATTGACTGGAACCTTGATGGGTGGGCCTTCAATAGCCAATCTGGTCTGAGAAGGAGGCAAATGGTTCCTGGGCTGAAAATTCTTCCTTGGAATATCTTGGTAAGGAGTATGTTGAGCCAATTGTTTCTTGATAGAAATGAGATCATTTACCAACTTCTGCACTAACTGATCTGAGTTGGCTCTAGGAGAGGGAGAAGAAAATGCCTTAGACTTGGAAGGTTCTCTTTTCAATTTACCAGACATGATCAGGTCATCCTCAACACTGATAGCTAACCGTTGATCAACCTCCAGAGTTGCAAGGTTAGCTCTCCTTAGTGCATAACTCACTTTAGGTAACTGGGCATTGAGGAAGAAGCAAATTTTGGATTTGATCCACTGCAAGAGTTTTTAATGGAATTTTATGAATTAGCTTGTTGAATTTGGCCACAAATTCTCTCATGGGCTCGAATGGTTCCTTCTTGATATGAGAGATTTGAGCTAACAGAGCATGCACATCTTCAGCAGGTTTGAAACGTTGCTCAAACTGAGTTGTCATGGTGTTCCAATTAGTGATTGACCCAACAGGAAGATGATAAAACCAATCAACAACATTGTCCTGCAATGTCTCCACAAAAATCCTGATAGAGACATCTTCATGTTCAACCCCAAGAATCCCACATGCAACAATGAAGGATGCAATGTGTTCATCTGGATGAACCTTCCCATCACCCTGGAATTTGGGAAAACTTTTCTTGTTACCCCTAGGTAACTCATGCAATGGCTGAGGAAGAGCAAGAGGCCCAACCTATTGTCCCCAAGGCAAAGGGGCTGCCATCTTTGGAAAAATTGACTGAAGGGGAACTGAAACACCATCAAGTATCAAAGCACAAAGATTAGGACTGAGTTGTTCTTGAGGAATGCTATTATTAGAATTTCTATCTTTAACAGGAGGTGTGCTTGTAGAATGAGTTCTTTTGTTCCTTCTTGCTGGAAGAAGAGAGGATTTTGGTTGTTCCAGAAGTTGAAAATGGGAATCTTCTATTCTGAGAGCCTTTTTACCACAAGTATATCTTAGAGTCTCCAGATCGAAAATGATCTTGAAGTTGTTCTTTTAGAAAGGGATACGTTTGAAATGAATCCCCAACAAAGTCACCAAAAACTGTTGGGTTTTAAAATGGTACTTTAACAAACCATAGTCAGGGGACAACAAGTCCCTCCTCTTTAATGGGAGAGGTTCCCTTATTGAAAGCAAGCAACAAAACTTATATACAAATGTACAACTTTCAAAGTGTGGATTCCTGATACTTTGAAATGTTTTATGCCCAAAGATCATCAATACGAAAGAATGGAAGAACTAAGGAGATGAGAGAGGAAGAACATAACAATACTTTTAGGAAATATAGATAGCAGAGTATAACCTTATACGTATTGATCAAAGGAGATGCAGAATGGAATCATTCATGTTTATAACAGATATAATTTCACAGACACAAAGTTCCTGAAATCATATTAACAAGAACACAAAGTTTCTTATCATGCAAAGATGGATGATTCACAAATTCGAACAAGGAAAGAAGGAATAGCAGAGGAAGAAAGGGAAAAAACTTCTGTATTGATTACTTTCGAATCTATTACATCTACAGAGTACCAGGATCCAACCCACATAATGACATGGAGAATCCATTAAATAATCCTAAAAAATGGTTACATTCGGTTTCTTGGTTCTTGTAGAAGCGTTAATGGTGGAAAAAAATGATGCTCTGTAATGCAACCGTTAAACCTATTTTGTAACTTCAAATATGAGTCGTCCACGTGGAAAAGATCTAAACTGAAGCGGGCCTGAGGGAACCTTTTGTATTTTGTGACTTTGTAGAGATTTTGCATTTTTTTACATTTTGGCCCGCCCATCCACTTTTGATATGGGCTTGACACGTGGCTTCACTTGAGTGGCGATGGAGTCGCGGCTCACTTTTACAATTTTAACTCTTTTCAAAGAAAAGCTCAAAAACTCAAAGTTCTCTGCCGACCCACCTCTCCGCTTTGACTTTTCAACGGCGGAGTCACGGCTTATTCTATACTTTTTACTTTTTCAAACCAAAATTCCGAAATCTTCAAATTTCTTCGAATTGCGGACTCGCACCTTCTCTGGTGGAGCTACAACTTTGAATTTTCAACGCAGGAATCAACACATGGCTTCACTTGGGCATCAGCGGGGTTGCGCTTCACTTTATAACTTTACGCCCTTTTGGAAACAAAGGTAAAATTCCTAAAGTGTCCTGACAACCCACCTCTCCTGCTTTTGACTTAAAAATGGCCATGTGTCCCTTTGCGGGCCTTAGGACATTCTTTTTACATTTTATGCCTTTCACCATAATGCCTCAAAACACAAAAAGGACTTGCCTTTCCCTTTGACATTTTTCAAAACATAAAAAGGGCCCATATTTCCACCACTTGTTTCAGCCAATCAGGATCCTTTGGGCCACGGGGCCAATTTGACACTTTTGTAAAAAATAACAAAAGTGACAAGTTTAAAAGATAAACCCGCCACGCCACATCCAATCAGAGATGTCCACGTATCTGCGGATGTTGGGATAGAATTTGATGCCCGTCATTCACGACTGTGGAAAAATAAAAATGAAAGGGAAAACCCCACCGTTTGCACCTGAATTTCAAATTTTTCTCCATGGAATGAGAAACTGCAAACAATACCAGGCTCGACGCGATCCACAGCCAAAGAGAAGGATTGAAAACGACATTCAAATGAAGGAAAATATTTTCAAGCATCCAGACGGGGAAATAGAAAATACTTCAAACTGCGAAGACTGAAGAATTTTCAAGTGAAAGGGTGAGATTAAATCAGAGTACCCATGAATTCAAAGGATGAATTTATCCAAGGCACCAAATCAAAATTCACAAAACTTGACTTCAAAAAGAGGGGAATTTTGAGGGCGAAAACATAAATTTCAATGGTTCTTCCACCGGAGGCTTTGTAGAGAAGAATTCAAATGTCTGGGTCTTTCCTGCAATTAAATCCTACCAATTTCTAGTTTCTCTATGGAGTTCTGCATATACATACCAATCACACACGCATCCTTGTAAAGTGGAATAAAACTTGTTCACCCATAGCGAAGGTGGTAAAGCTTCTTGCCCTTCTAACCAGAGTCTCTCACACTTCTTAACATGGTGCTAGAGTATGTTGATTACTTTGATAAGTACATATTTGATTAGGTGCATTGCTCCTAAAGAACCTAGTAGTAAGGGCAGATCCTAATTTCATTCCATCCTACAAGATTATCCTTATGGGCCATCCACCAGCGTGCTTCTATTTCCACGTAGTGTATATGCTAGCATATTTCTTCTTTCCAATGGGTCTATCCACTATTCTTCCATGGCACACAAGAATACCATAGGATTTCCTTCTCTAGCGTAACAAGGTACCGAGTTGTTACCTATTCTCATGACATAATGTGGTTTATTGTCTCTAAGAAGTATGCTCTTTACTTTGCACCCTACTAACTCATAAGTGCTATGAACCTAATCAACACAGACAACACTTGTAGTATCACTAATAGATTGTGCATCCTCCCACTGAATTATTCCTTCTTTAGTTGGCTCAAGCATCTCTGGGTCTTGGATGGCGTGTACATAAATCCTAACTGTCTTCACTTAAGGGCTCAATATAGGGCAAAAATTTTCCATATGTTAAAGGGATAATAACTCTTTCCTCCTTATTTTTGAAACTGATATAGCCCTTGTTGAACTGAAGATAAAAATTATTTACATACTACCAAGGATGCCCTAATAGAGATGGGAAGCTATCTGACTCTGCCAGAGCTAAAACTTCAAAGTCTCTAGTGAACTTGGCTCCTTGTATAGTAATGGATGCATCTTTCAAAAATCTAATGGGAGTGGCTTTAGTCTGATTAGCCATGAACAATACATTAGAGGATGACTGCAATGGGGGTCTCCCCATTTGTACCCATGCATCTAAGGTAAGAACATTGAATTCAGCGCTTGTATCAATTAGTATATTACTTAATAGCCACCCATCCACAACACCATCCATAGTGTTTTCCTTGTCATAATCTAGGCTATGAGGGGGAAGATTCACATACAGGGTCTACCGTCCAGTCTCAATACTTACGTGTGGAGTGTTTCCCTTTAACCAATCCCCTAACAATGAAATGATATTTTCCTGGTGCAACATTTTACTCACTTCCCTTAAGTCATCTATATCAGTTTGGACCATCTTTAATACTTTCTTTTGCTCCATCTTTCGTGATTGCTCTTGTAAGTACATCTCACCCTGAAGATTCCTAAGAACTTCCATGGTTTCTTGATAAACCTCCTTTTTATGGGTAGGATCTGGGTACCATGCATGTAGAACCTCCTCCTTAGTAATGGTAGGCTTCTGCTGCAATGCTTCTCGGGTACATGCCACCTCAGTGCGGGTTGTGATCTTCACTTGCATCACCTCAGACTCTGCTTCCAACTTAGGCATCCATTGATTTTCCATAGCGCATTGTATCCTAACCATTCCTGCGCCTTTGATTTCTTGTTTATGTTGCATACCAAGATGTTCATACAAGTCCGGGCAATCCTCATAGCTATGGTTCTTTCCATAAAAATAACATGTAATATTCTGAGGACATTCACGCCTATAGTGGTCAAGAGATCCACATGTATAACATGTTCTGCAAGGGAACTCACTTCTTCCACTACCATGTCCTCATCCTCCAAATCCACCGTGGTATCCTCGACCTTTGCCACGACCACCTTCAAAACACCCTTCATTCTAATCATAGTACACCTAATTGTGATCCTAATCCTGATGCCCGTTCTTTCCCTTAGAGTTATCTGAAACTCCTTTCTATTGTACACCAATATCTATAGCATCATGGATCTGACTAATCAACTGGAAGTCTTCCGTGTCATGAGTTGTGGACCTGCATATCTTACAGTAGCTTGAAACGTTATTCCTTATTACGCGTTGTTATAATGGGTAGTGGCTAACATCATGGTTTAAATGGCATATATCACAATCCAACATCAATGAGCGTACTATTCTGCAAGGAAAACTATCCTTTGTGTGACCTTCTACTTCACAATATGTACACTAAATCCCTATGTGCATCTCATGTGCTGAATTTGTTGATAGCTTCTCCAACTGTTTTTCCATAGCTGCGATCTATGCTTCTAAAAATGGGCTCACCCTAATATCTATACTTCCAACTTCCTTAACGCATAAGGCTGCTTCAAGTGCTTTGCGTGGATCAATGTATGTCTTATGTGATAATGCCCTTTTAGAAGGGGTAATTAGGCCCCCAACGAACCACTGTGCATGTTAGATTGTGTGTATATCATAAGAAAGCTTAGATAACATCATTTTAAAATGGGAATCACACTCTCTAACACTCTTAGTAGTGCCTTGATTAATATCCTTGAGTGCACTTATACTCTTATGCTCAAACTCAGGGATGTGAAACTCCGTAAGGAATGCATCTTTTAAAGCTGTATAGTCTATGCAAGTCTGATCAGGGTCAAACTTTCTGTACTAGCTATGCGCACGCCCTTGTAACGTAGTAACAAATTAAATTTCCATACGCTCAGAAGTTGTGATTCATTTTGCGTTCCACATTATTTCACACATATGCACATGTTCAACATCATCTTCTATACCCCTATAGTATAGAAGATGAAGAGACACCTCCATTCAATATTCTGGGGTTTGTGCAGACCTTGCCCACCTGATCCAGAACCTCCTGTGTTTCCCCTGCCCCCAAAACCACTAGATCCACTGGAACTAGAGCTACCCATGCCTTTTGATCCCAAACCTGTAACTGGTGTTAGACTAGAAGATGTACTTCCCTGTGTCCCAACAGTAGAATTGAACTGTACCCCGATAGTCTGTGAAGCATTACCACTCCTAGAAGTTAGTCCAAAAATTGGTGTGCTTGTATTCTGCGCTGATGATACACCTGAAAAAGTACTTCCATATAATAATGAAGCTATTTGTACTACCATTACTATGCCTTTCATAAGAATCACTCCTACTCTCCCACTACTTGAATTAGCTTGCTAACTACTTGGTGTACTAGATGCTAGAAAACCAAGTGCAAGGGCAAGGTTTCTAGTTGGATTCAGATGCATGCCCATGGCCCAAGTCATCTGTGTTGGTGCACTTCTACATGAGGCCGAGGAGGGTTCCCTATCATGTTTTCCCAAATGGGGGAGTTCCTGAGGCTCGGGTTCCATGTCTTATGCGTGAACTTCAACTCCTTCCCGAACTATCTTTCTCCACAACACCATTTGCTCTGCAACCTCACACTACATTTTTACCTCCCTCTCGCGTGCCTCATTATACTTAAGCCATCTTTCCTCTCTCTACCTTTCTGCCACTAGGTCTACCATCTTTCACCAAACTTGCTCCTACCCTCGTGCATGGTGGGGTTTCGTTAGCCATCGGTTTACTCTCCAAATTCAAAGTTACCATCAGGATCTTGATCGCCAATGGAATACCTTACAGGTAAGTTCCCTTTGGATATTGTAAAAACTAGAATTCAGCTACCTCTAGACACGAATAAGTGGAAATTGAGTACTCCAAGATATAACTACTAAAAATGCCACGGAACCACGTATCCATAGCTCGAGTCCAAATCAAATCAACATCATAAAGGGCCTGAAATTATTCTTGTGTTCAGACAAGTGCGCGATACCTCCAATTCCACTTATATGCATACGCAATAAACCAATTGTACAATTCTACTGGAAAGATAGCAAATAAAATGTCATATAAAATATCATATAGGTTCTGTTCCACCCACATGTGTGCATTAAACTCAGATCCAGTGCTAAACGGTTGTGCGTATTCTTCTTCTAGATCATGTATCCACTCCTCAACACTTGCTAAGGTCAACCGATATGTATTCATTGTGAACCATCCTGAAAACAACTGAAAAAGAGGTACCAGAAATGGAACCAATAATACAACCTAGAATTCAACAATATAGGACCATGTGTGCTAGCACATCACTCAGCCTAGACTGAGCACTCACCCAAAGCATGCAAAGGTACCAGGCCCCTCTTTAGAGTTCCTATTGTAGGATGTTATCATGATGAAGACTTTAATCATTCATATCTATAGCTAATATATATTTTAAATAGTGCATATTCAGACCTAGATCTAGAACATAACAGATTTAACAGATAACCATAATGGAATCAAGCATGTAATACTAAATTATAGCCATGAGAACACCTTGTTTTCAGTCCACAATCTCCATTATATTAATTGCAGTAAATGCACAGAAGCTTCCTTACAATCACAGTAGTATACACTCATGCACGTAACAAATTTGACAACATAATCTCACTATAACCTAGTTCTCACACGTATATCTATATATCCTTTCTACTACATAGTTCAATACATATTTATAAGGGTGGGGACTTTCCCTTCACCGCTTATCTAATCCCAAAATAGGTTGTATGCTATTATTAGCCACACACTGTTACAAAAATAAACTTACATACAAGAGTGTTAACAATAGGTCTCCCTTAGTCAACTATCAGTTCACCATTCTATCCTTATCTTGCATCCATGCAAAGTGCTTCATAGCCAATCATCCAAAAATAGCCAATGTGTGACGCATAAGTCTCCAATCAGTTTGAGTGCTCCACATGTTATCTCCAAAAATAGATCCTCATCATGAAAATGGCTAAGTCCCAAATATGTCTCTGTTCTGTGTGCGATCCTCTCCGATGCTTCCATGCCTTTCAATGTGCTTTGTTCTCACGTGTGAACCTTATGTATTTTCTCCACTAAGTGCTAGAGTCTGAATGATCAACAATTATCTTCATCCATTTGATATTGAATTATTTGTTTCCACTTCTTCGTAGATATGTCATGATCACAAGGTAAAAATTAATTCTCCTTTAGACCTTGTCACTGTCATACAAATCACAAGAACAAATACCACAGTCCTAGATAATTATCAGCGTTGATATCAAAATGATCTTTCAACCTCAAGCTTTGAAAATTTACAAGACCACACAAAATATTGTTCTACTTTGACTTTGAAAATGACAGAACATGAAGTTAGTTACTGATTCTTGGTGCTTAGAATTATTTGTAGAGAGAGATAAAGAATTCAAAAACCAAGGCAACAATAATTTTTTTCCTTGAAACCGCCAATTTGAGGGAAAACTAGTCGGGAAGGGAAATTGCTCTTTCTTCCCACTTATGTATTGGTCAATTTAAATAATAAGATACAGATTACAATAAGCTGAAGGGAAATCAACAATGTCAACACTTCCCTTTTGTACTTGCTTGCTTTGTACTCATACACACCTTGCTCCTACAATCCAATTCCAGCAGTGAAGACTTCTTGCTCACTTCTCCAATGAATTGATATCCAAATCCACTTAATCTCCATGTATTTATAGCTACTTCTCATGTCCTTTCATGCATTGGAGAATGAGAAGGGTCATATAGAGGATGAGACATAGTCCAGATGCTCCAAATCTGTGACTATTCGTGGCTCTTTTATTTTTCCATCCATTAGTGATAGGACCGTCGGTGTTTACAGACCATCGGTTAAGGAACCACCATTATGTGCAAGGGTGGTTGCGTAACCATCGAGGTGGTTATGTAACCGTCTCTCTACATAGAGGGGTTGTTCTATAACTCTATAGTCTGCTCTTCATTCTTCTAACTTTTCCTTCTGGCAGTAGTTGTTTTAATGAAGTAGTGTTATTTTAGATCCCTATGGATCATATAAGGTACATAATAGTCATTTGTAGAGGTTCTAGGAGTTATAAATCCCCATTTACCGTGTAGAAACAATTGTCCAATGGGATAAAACCACCAAAAACTTTGGTCATAGGAAAAATGGTTTCGTCCTTGTGTATAATGTAATTCCAGAGTTAGAGATAAAGCATCTATAAGATCTTTCCAAGCAATTCATAACACCCAAATCAACTTTCAGACTAGTCAAAAAGTTAAGTACACCTTTGTTCATCTATCTATATTTGGCACATTTTCTAATTGGTTTATCTCTTAGTGCTATCTCTCTCTCTCTCTCTCAATCTATCTATCTATCTATATATATATGTTTCAAATTACGTAGATTACGATTAATTATGTCGAGAGGTATTTCTAAAATGACATCCAGGGGAGTGGTAAAATGTTGTAATGTCACGAGGGTGTTCACTTTTGATGGCCGACATAAAAAATAAATAAAATAAAATAATATGAAATAAAAATAACTAAATGTATGAAAAAAAATTAACATATAAATATCAAAAATCAAATAACAAATGAAATCAAATAAATACAAACAAAAAAGGAAAAAATGAAGCGAAAAAAGTAAAGAGGAAGAAATGTTGAAAACTAAGAAATGCTTAAAAAAGGAGGGTAAGAACAAAAACCCTAATTTTGGTAAATTCTCGTTACCATAAAAATAAAAATTCCAAGTCTTTGAAATTAGATAAACAGGTTAGATATATTGTATTTCACTATTTAAATGAAAATACTAGAAGTAGATTAATCAAATAGATCTTCGAATATTATACTAAGAGAGAATTTTCTTCATTTTATTTGATAGGACATGGATAATAAAAGACAAGAAAAAAAACATTATTATTTTTTACTTTCTCATTAACATAAACTAGATAACTCTCTATTTTATTCGATAACATAGAGATAGTAAGATGTAAGAGTGAAATAACCCTATTCTAAAAATAAAATAACCATAAAATAAAAAGCCTAAGCTTTTTATATCAAATGAATAGGTTAATTATACTGGATTTCACTAGATAAATGAATATGTACTTCCCACATCAATTTTATTTATGTCTTCTTATAAATTCAAAAATGAGTGTAAAGGTTATATATTATGGGATTTAAGAGTCTTGAGATTGATATCTCTTGGCATTTTTCAAATAGATGTATTTAAGATATTTGTACTAACATTAATATTTAGCCACTGGATACTATTGACAATTGATTTAATGGAATTTAAATTGAAGATAAGGACACTACTAATCAGATAAATATAACAATATTCAAGCAAGATCAAGCAAAGGAAATACAAGCAAGAGAGATAGTTAGGGTTTGTAAAATGACTTAGCTTGCCACTGTAGGTCTGGACTGATTTTGGGTTGGTGAATGATCTGAACATGCGTATTATATTTTGTTTAAGATTTTGATTTTGAAACTGACATGTGAGAATCTCAGGGATAGGAGTTCCTGAGAGACGACATGGTCGCATGGGCACTAGTGTGTGATTTAGGCGTTGGTGTTTACAAAGTGGCTCATGATCTGGTTCTTTCTGTGTCATTCAGTGTCACTCCTTATTTGTTGTAGGTAACACTAGATTTGATGCGTCACATTTGTACCTACAAAATAAACCCTAGATACCTGCACAACACTCAAGCACACATTAGATGAATAAATAATGCATATGCTTGAGTTGAACTAATCTTAGTGGTCACCCAAATGTGATTGTCACCAAGCACTACACTACATTTCTAACTCTATGTAGTTCTAGTGTGTGTGATTGAAATAGTGTCCCTTGAGCTAAGATGCCCTAGTTTTAGATGCATAAAGAGATACCAGGATATAAATACTTTCTCCCAAATGTAGATGTGTGGTATGAAATTCAGAGTAAACCCTCCTATGTAGTGAAGTATGCACAGTCCCAAAATGTAGTCCTTGGTGTAACATATAGAAAATATTAGCTCATGTGCCTCTTGAATGCTTCCCCCACTTAATGAGGTTAAATAAGACATGCATATATATGGTTCCCTTGCTTAATTTTAGTCATTAACAAGTGAAAGAATAAGTGTGATAACATAAGGAAAGAAAAAAGTAACATTAAAAAGATTAGAAAAAGAGGTAAAGAGGACATAGGCGCCTAAAGGGGACAGTAGCGCTCAAACGCTCTTATCCCTAATGGGCGGTCCTATGCAGGTTTCTCAAAAGTCCAGATAATGAAATTAGAGCTGAGTATGATGTTGGATAGAATACAAAACTATAAGTTGTCAATCAAAAGTAAAAAACAATAAAGATGAAAAGGATAAAAATAATGTCAAAGAAAAGTAAAGAGGGTTGTTAATGACTAGTTATCTTGCTTAGGAGTGATGCATATAAATGAATTATTTAGAGGATATATGTACATAGTAAGTGCATGATTTAGTGACTATATTCGCCCCCACTTTATGTTGGTGAATAAGGATTTAGTAGCATAAAGTAGAACAAAAAAATATAACTTGGAAAGTTGAATTAAAATTGTACCCAATAGGGCATCGAATGAGTGTTCTAGTGTGCCAAATGGAATAGTGCAAGATGTGTAGTGTGAAATTCCAAGGAGAGGGAAGGATAAGGATCCTAAGGGTGACATTTGCATTCATGGAGTGATAATTATGTGTGAGTAGCTCCTTAGAATGTCACCTTTTCCAGAATGTGCTTGAGATCTTTTTCATGGTTACTTGTGTGCTTTACCTTTGTTGGGATAGGATTGGACCTACAAAAGAAAACAAGTGTAGTGAATGCTCTAGGTAAATATAATTGAACTTTAACTTAGAATATATGTAAAAAGGGAAATGATTAGTGGAAAATCTCAACCAAGGGGTTAGATTAATCCTAGAGTGTCGAAAGAGAAAGGGTAAATTTGTTCCTACTTGTAGACTCGATGCTTAGGATCTAGATGGAATAACATGAAGGATTTTGGCATCATGTCACCAAACTAGGTATTTGAGCCTCACGATGCTAAAATTTGGATTTATGTATCTTTTCGCCACTAAGGGAAAGTGTATTGGGAGAGAATTATATTTTTTCGTCCAACTGTTAATGCTTCACTATGGATAAGTGCCACTGCAGATGATCACAAAACTGATTTGTAACTTACCTCAGGAGACACAAAGGATTTAGGCATATCATTTTCCTAAATAAACCTTAAGTGTCATTCCCTTATTTAGTTGCTGATTTGGTTCTAGAATTAGTAGTTTGTTCCTTTTAGTAACTGATTGCAATCTAAAATTGGCTATGTAACCATTGAAATTGGAGAAAAATATGATGTGCAGCTGGTAAAACTATTTGTAACTATTTTTACCCCCAGGACAAGATTACCCATGTGGGACACTAGTACCTAGTCGATCTTGTATTTTTTAGGTGCTTCTGTCCATATTGAGTTTTGTGGCTAAGTCTAATTTTGGCCCTTTTTTGTAAGTGATTTCTATTATATTCCTGTTGTATGTGTTTCTGTAACTGATTTTTGTGACTATTGCGAGGGTAAAAAGGTTCACCCAATGTTTTCCCCCACTCATTTTGGGTATGTGAGATGAACAAATGTGAACGAAGGCCAATCAAAAAAGACCAAAGCTGATGTACACATCTTATATAGAAATCCTACAAGGGGAATATGGATTACACATGGTATTTACCATGAAATAAATAAAACAAGGGGAAAATGCTAGCATACAATTGTTAGTGACAAACAAAGAATGCAAACCGAAATAACAAATAGTAAAGTCATATAGGAAAATGACAAACAAGGACACATCAAGTAGTTGGTTGCATACATGAGACACCGCTTAGAATGTCACAAGACAATCAAAGCTGTTCAAGGCTTGTGTAAACAAGGAAACAAGTAAACATAAGGTATAGCCCACAAACAATGAAAAATAAGGTATAAGCAAACCAAAAAACCTTGATTGGAAGGAGCCCTATAAGGAAAATGTTACACATGAAGCACCCATTAGCATGTTATAAAAGGTAAATAGTATGTGAAAATGTAATATCTAAATATATGAATAACAATTGTGAAATATTGCAACAATAAAAACTGATAGGAAGTAGGAAAAAGGTAAATGCCCCTAGGAGCCTTAGTGGGAATTGTAATGGACAGGGCCAAACATAACACATTGTGTAACTGTGTTCATATATAAGTTTGCATGCTAAAAAAAAGCTAACACCTAGTAGCTTCAAAGAATAATCAAATCCTTATAGAACCATGAGATAAGAGCTTAAAGGAAAATAACTTCTACCATGCATAAACAAAGATAAATCCATTAAATGCTCAAGCCATTCCTACTCTTTGCGATTGCTATCTAATGAATGAACCTAATTAGATCACCTAGAAATAAATTTGTTCTTGTTTGCTCAAGTATTGAAGATGAGATCTCACCAAGAAATGGATAAAAGACTATTTTTGGATCTTCTCATGCTCTTCAATTTGAGAGAATGGATGTAAGATGGAGAAGCTATTTCCAAGCAATGGAGAATGGCTGAAATCGAATTGACTATAGTTTATACTAATGCAAATGAAAGTGTAAGAAGAAAGGGGAGGAGGAGGGTTATTTATATAACCCTCTGGTTTGAGAGAGCTTAGCATATTAGTGCATGTGGGATAAGGGTAAAGTAAGATTAGGAATGGATAAGGTTTCTTTAGAAAAGGTAACCTTGATTTAGAAGAGTTTAATTTATCATTAGTGACTCATGGGAGTTGAGGGGTGTTTTAATTAATCAAGTGTGATTAATTAATAGGTATATGTAAGCTTATATAATCCTATCTAGGGGGCATTTAGAGGAAAATTATCCTAATATGGGGGGTGTAAGAGAGGAATTTGATCTAATAAACGATGATTTATTGATTTAGAGGAGCGAGCATAATTAATTAACCCAAGTAGAAGTGAAAAATAATTAATGAAAGGTTGTTAATCGACGTCCTGAGTGATAGGAAGGCTAATTAATTAGTGAAATGTAATTAAGTAACGAGAATAGAGTAAACATGGCAGTTTATTGATGAAGTTTCCTCAATTATCGGGAAAGAAGATAGTGTAATTTAAGTACTAAAACTGCTAAGTGGATTTTAAGTGTCTACATTTTCCCCTTTTTGGGGTGGCATATGCAATGCCACTTCAAAGATAGTAGACAATTACAGACAAGTAAATTTTGAAGGGATAGAAGAAATATTAGTAGAATGAAGGATGCCCCCTCGAGTGTCGATGGGGTGATGGAAGAGGTCGATCGCCGATTGAAAAAGATGAAGGAAATAGATAGAAGAAATGTGAGGGGGAAGGGGATAAAAGGTGATCCCTATTGCCCTAAGTGATTGAGAAGAATAGTGTCTATAGAAAAAAAAGGATGATGCATAAGAATGAAGATGAAATGGGATGGAAATAGCTTGCATCTAACTGATGGAAAACAATTTTATGTCATCACTTTTCTTGGTGATCTATATCATCGGTCCTTATTAAAATATACGCATACAACAAAAGTGTACCATAACACGAAAAACTATAATACTTACTCTTTCTCATTGTGTCAACACTAACTCAATGCAACATACATAATGTAATGTAATACAAGAAAGTACACAAGCTAACCTAAAAGGGAAACAAGTGTAAACACACATACTCAAACAAAAAAATGTTTGAGACAATTGTACCAATGTTTTTATTATCAAGGTTTAATTCCAATCTGCGAATGAATGACAAGGGTTAATAATGGCACCCCAAGCAAGGATACATGTGATTCAAATTAAAAAAGGATGTAGAATTCCTAGGAAAAAAAATAGTGCGCTATGAAATTACCCGAAATGACGTGTTCATGCAAGGGAAGAAAGATATAACAAGAAAACCAACTTTTGTTAATGGAGGGTAGATCCAAATGATCTGTGAGTCACACACAAGAACATGTGAGAATCAAAGAAAGATGTTTTGTAGGAAATTTTTTGATGTTTGATTACAATGAATTTGACACATGCTTCAACAATGTGCATGCTTATTACCAATTTTGGAAATTTTTTAAATTTTACTAAAAAAAATTGGATTTTGTTACGATTTTACTATTTTTTTGGATTTTTAAATGATTTTACCAATTTTTGGGATTTTGATGTTTTGCCAATGTTTTGGATTTTTAATGGTTTTTGCATTTTTTTGAAAAAATTTACCGATGTTTTTGGATTTTTGAAGGTTTTCTGAAAGTTTCCCAAAGCTATGTACAAGAAAATGAAGATGTAAAGATGCCCTTAACGAGAGGTGATACTTTACAAGGGTAAATATCACACATATATGTAAGAACAAGACAGGTCAGATCAAGGCCAAGATATATATGTTCAACATGATGATGAACACAAATAAATGAAGTGCTAGGAAGGAGCAAGTGTGACCCCAGTGTAAGATGGCCAAGAAATAGATGATAGATAGAAGTGGAAGATTGTTTATTGAAATAAGGGACAATCTCTCTCAAATATGGCAAAAATGTAATCTTATAAACATGGATGTTCTGAACAAAGCAAAAGAACAATGAATGTTATGGAAGGATATGGAAAATGTGGCTAGAAGATAGGTGATGAAAAGGTGATTAGCCTAAGGAACAAATCGTGAGACAAGATGCAGACTAAAGAAAGAGTATGAACAAGGTATAAACAAAACCTGGTAACATAATAATCCTATTTTCTCATCGAGATCCAGTGCATGCATGTGTTAATGAATTACTTCTTGAAGTGAATATTTAATAGGTAGCAAGTGAGGACAAATGAGCCAGTGCGTATGAATGATTTATTTTGATAGGTGATTTGTGAATGGAGGGAGGAAGGAGAGCCATACATTTCTCCGCTACCAGCCAAGCATCCATAGCCCCAATGGAGATGTATTTGATTCTAGTCACATCATTGTTCTACTGATAGCTAGTCATCCATAGCCCCAATAGAGATACTAGAAATACCCCAAGAGAGATTTATATTTGCTTTGCTTTTGATTTTTTTTTTGGATCAATTTTTGTGCTTTCGCTTGCTGAAAACTATTTCAGCTCTCTCGATTTGTTTCGATGAGGGGTTAAAAACCATTGATGACTTGATGGAAGGATGTGGAAGTGATTGTGATGATGACATTGGATAGTGTCAAAAAATACATCTAGACATTCTTCACAACAAGTTTATTAGATGTAGATAGTGATAGGATCTCTAAGAGGTCAGTCGTTCTTTAATTTACCAAGGTGATAAAAGACCAAGATCAAACCGATACTATAGAGATAAATTTCCCACAATGAGTGTGAATAGATTGACCAAAAGATCACCAAAGGGATGAAAAATGGTGGGTGACTTGTAGAGGAATGGAAATAAAGGGAAGAAATAACACCCATGTGTATGTAATACCTGATTGCAATGTACTGTCTATGTACCTTTGATTTTTTGGTAATATTTTAATGTTTTCTCATTTTTTGTATTTTTGAATTGGGATCAACGATGTCACTCATCATGATAAGATCCAACAAAAATGTTTTCAATTTCCTTGATAAGGGATACTAGGTGTGTTTACTTATCAAGAGCCATATTATTTCCGATCTCAATGATCGTGGTTAGCTCATACTCAACAAATGACTGCGATTTATCTTAAATCATGGATTTTGTATGTGGGATCTTGAATTACCTATCCATAGGTTTCTACACTTTGCTCCATACTTGATGGTTACTATTATCCAATTCTGCATGCATGGAAAAATCAGACAACGGGGTCATGTTGAATTTTAGGTCTTCATAAAAGAACTTGGGGCCTACAGATTTTTTTTTGTGATTCTAGAAGGTTTGTGGTGTTCTAGGATGATTCAGGATCATTTTGAACTATTCTCTCATTTCCTTGGTTCTAGAGGCCCAAGGTTTTCTCATGGCAAGGAGATTGGAACTTACATGCCCATCTCCAACTGACCCAGGCATAGATAATCAAAGTCAAATCACACCTAAAAATGCCCTATTTTTTCATAATCTTCACGGTTCAAGGGGATGGTGGAAATTTAGAAATTTTGAGAGTAAGTGTGAAATTTCCCAGGAGGGGAGCTTCAAGCTTAAATGGCTCACTGAGCTAAAGGATGAGTTATAAGTTTTCAATATACATTGATAGCTCGGTTTGAGCTCACAGTTTATAACATGATACCGAGGTAGGCATTAAAACAAATAATTAGTGAGCTCGAGAATGAGGTAGAACGAGTTGAGTTGAGATTTCAGAGTTTTATTTCAAAAAATCTTTTCAGATAATTCTGTTTCGGAATTTCAGAGATTTTGGGGTTAGAACGTTGAACGAGTCGAATATTTCCGAAGCCAAAACTCTGAATTTCAGAGTTTCAGGTTTTCAAGATTCAGAGATTATGTCTTTCGGGGTTCAGAGATTGTGGTGTTTGGAGTTTGGGGATAGTGGTTTTTGAGATCCGAGTTGGTCAATGAGCCATGAGGAGTCCAAGTTGGTTACCGATTCACCAGGTGAGTCGTCACGAGCATCAAGGCAACGAACTCATGGAAGGTGCCATGTGTTAGTTTGACGTAATTTCAAAAGGCACATCAAAACGAAGACCCCAAATATGTGCATAACCTCCATGTGTCCAAAGTCTCAAAAAGTTGCAATGACCATAGTGAAATTCAAAGGACTCACAGAAGGTGCCACGTGCCATCTTGACACAAATTCAAAAGAAGAATCAAGAGTGGGTTCCCAAATGAGCGTGGGCTCACCACGTGGTCAGAGTAAAAAAGGGGACAAATCCGGCCATTGAATCAACTAAGTATAGAAGGGCCAGTGGATGAGGCCACATGTCTCATCGGCACATCTCCAAAGGTCAAGCCCAAAATGTGGTCCCCAACAAGCGTCAACCTGCCACATAGTCATGGTCTAAAAGGGGGTCTCATCGGCCGTTGAAAAGTCACAGACCCATGGAGGGTGCCACATGTCACCTCGGCATAGCTTCAAAAGTGAGACATAAGGGACATTCCCTAAATGAGCACAAGCTTTCCACGTGTCCCGAGTTAGACATTGTTGGTTCAAAAATCTGTCGCTTGGGTAGATTTATGGATAGACGAGTCAACAGTGTGTAGGGCATAGCCCCTCTTTGAGTCAACAAAGTGAAACTGGTTTATTGCTATTCTACCAGTAAGAATCTGTGCAAGTCTCACAATATTCTACCTTCGGGGGTTTGGGATCTCATCCCAGTAGGGTTATTTCTGATTGCGGAAAGAAAGGAATGGAAGAGAGGATGAAGAAAGATCAGATCCGAAGAAAGAAAAGAAGCATAAAGGTCAGAGGGTTTATGTTTTGGGATTGGTAGTAAACAGAGCCAAACCTACTTACATAAACGAACAAAGCAATATTGGTGAATAAATGACAATAAAACAGAAGTAGATCCAACAGGATAAACACACAGATCTGACGTAAGAAAGATCTAATGCAAATAACACATGTATTCAACACAAAGTCTAAATATTGTATTAATATTTCCTTCTGTTACAAAAATCTCAAAGTCTTTTGTTCTCACTTCTATTTTTCATCTAAAAAGTATCCACCCCTTGAATACAACAAGTATTCAAGTATATATAGAAGAAGAGAAGAGAAGAAGGCAAAAACAAACCAACCACTTACAAAATATCTAGAAAATATCTAAAAAGTCAACAGTCGACTTGGGCAAGTTTTTGGATGGCAAAATCCCATGGTATAACATGGATGAAGTCATCGTGTATGCCAACATGCTTCTTAAATATCTTTTCAAGAAAAATTAATGGATCCCAAGAAGAAACCACTCTTTAATGTAAAAGGGCGCACTTTTCAGCATGTCAATAGGACATTCTCAACGCCCTTTGGTGCACTTTTCGTCATGTCAACACAAACTTCCTTGTGCCTTGGCGCACTCTTCGGCATGTCGACAAGAACTTATCAGTGCCCTTGGCACACTCTTTGTCATGTCAACATGAACTTCCTTGCGCCTTGGTGCACTCTTCAGCATGTCAACATGAACTTATCAGCGCCCTTGGCGCACTCTTTGTCGTGTCAACATGAACTTCCTTGCACCTTTGGTGCACCTTTCAACATGTCGACAGGAACTTATCAGCACCCTTGGTACACCTTTCAGCATGTCAACATGAACTTATCAGCGCCCTTGGCGCACCTTTCATCGTGTCAGCATGAACTTCCTTGCGCCTTAGCACACTCTTCAGCATGTTGACAGGAACTTATCAGTGCCCTTGGCGCATGTTTCATCATGTCAACATGAACTTCCTTGCGCCTTGGCGCACTCTTCAGCATGTTGACAGGAACTTATCAGTGCCCTTTAGCGCACCTTTCATCATGTCAGCATGAAATTCCTTGTGCCTTGGTGCACTCTTCAGCATGTCGACAGGAACTTATCAGCGCCATTTGGCGCACTGTTCAGCATGTCAACATGAACTTCTCAGCGCCCTGCTCAGAAAGACTGAAAAATGGCTAAGTCCTTAAAAATTTATTTTCAGAAGAGATTTTTGGGCTTCTTTCAAATGTTTTCAAACTTCCTTGGGGCCAAAAAAAAAATTTGGGTATGGTTACCTGCAAATTGCCCTTGACAATTTTGCAGGATAACAGCTGGCTCTTTCTGGGGACCATCTTTGAGTGAAACTTAAGGGTAGAGAATCGCAGATTTTCATGTGCCTATCCATTGGGTTGGAGAGAGTCAAAAACAAGGGTGACCGGAGGGCGAACAAAAGGGAACACACAACAAACAGAAAGCAAACACACAACAAAAACAAACACACAACTAAAGCAAACTGTATAAAGAAGAGAGCAAGCTCTACTTCCTGAATATTTTCAGATGCTGCCTACTATAGGGAAGCGGGAGCTCAGTTCTGTCCAGATACGAGAGATAGAAACTATTCTCTCCATTGAGTTGCTTGATCTTGAAAGGTCCTCTCCATAGAGAATCAAATATCCCGTGCATGTCTTTTGGCTCTCTTTGCTTGTCCCAGAGAAGGACAAGATCTCCCACCTGGAAATCCCTCTACTTGGCCTTTTTATCAAATAGCCTCTTGACTTGATTCTGATGTTCGGTGATCCTGTCGACCACCCTTACTCTCTTTTCTTCAAGTTCTGTTAGATACATGATCCTCTTTTCTAGAGAATTCTGGAAAGTTTCATCTTTGATTTCTCGTGCAAAGTGTAGAGCAGGGAGTTCCGTGGAGATAGGGATCTCAACATCAATTCCATATAACACTTGAAAAGGTGACATACCAAGAGACCTCTTTGGAGTAATGCGGTCTGCCCACAAAGCGTCATACAATGACTTGTGCCAGGTCCGCTGATTCTCATTGACCAACTTCTGTATGATGGTCAATAGGTTTTTATTGCTAGATTCTGCCTGACCATTTCCCTGAGGGTAATAATCTGAGGCTTGAGCCAAAGTTATCTCGTATTCATGGAAAAAAATAATAACTTCCCATGAGGAGAAGTTAGAAGCATTATCAGCAACAATCTTGTTGGGAACGCCAAACCTGACAATAATATTTTCTTTGATAAAACTACAAAAAACCTCGGAAGTGGCATGTTTGACAGGTATGGCTTCCACCCACTTGGTGAAGTAATATGTTGTTGTTAGTACATAACTGTGTCTGGAACTCAATTGGGGATTGAGTGCACCGATAAAATCAATTCCGCACTGCTTGAATGGTTCGTCAATAATGACCGGCCTGAGGGGAAAAGTAGCCAATTTTGGCTTACCAACAAATTGTTGGCAAGGCTCACACTTTGCTACCCAGGTGGTTGTATCTTGGAAAAGTGTTGGCCAATAGTACCTAGCCCGGATGATCTTGTGTGCCATCACGGAAGAGGAGAAATGTCCCCCACAAGCCGAATTATGAAAACTCTCAAGTAACTTCACTTGTTGTGGCTTGTCAACACATCGCAAGAAGACACCATCTATCCCGCGTTTGTATAAACCATCATCCCATATGACATATTTGGCTGCTCTGATCTTTATAGTACGCTTCTCCTTCGTAGTTAGGTAAGCTGGGAATTTTCCGTAGGTGAGGAAGAAAGCAATATCAGAATACCACTTGTCGCTGGTTGCGAAAAACAGGACCAGAGGCAGAGAATCAGGTTTCTCTAATTGGATTTGTGCTTCATTGGTACAATCATCCTTTTCTTTGGAAACTTCCAACCCTTGGTTTTCGGCCATAAGCTGACATAGGCCCTTGCCTCTTACCAACTTGGTTGGTTTTATATCTAAATCATACTCCTAGACTTTTACAATCCAATTTCCTCGCAAACTTCCTAACTCTTGTTGAGTTAAGATTGACTTAACCGCCGTGTCAGGGACCAGCACCACTCTATGAGAATTTAAAATGTAATACCTAAAGTTTTTGACTTCTTTGACAACGGCGAAGGCATGTTTTTCCAACTGAGACATTTTTAATTCGTGAGGCTTGAGGGGAGAGCTCATGAACGCAATCGGAGATTCAACATCCTCAGAATTCTTTTACATCAAGATGGCAGATATAGTATGCTCAGACGCATAGCTATACATGATAAAATCCTTGGAGAAATCGGGACATACCAGGATTGGTGCGTGAGCGACGGAAGCTTTTATTTCTTCGAACAACCTCTTCCCTTCTTCACTCCATCAAAAAGTCGGTGACCTTTTCATCGTGTCCAATATATGACGAGTCTTTTTAGCAAAGTCGGGAACAAAACGCCTGAGAAAGTTCACCTTTCTGAAGAAAGAAAGAATGCCAGTCTTGCTTGTAGGCAAAGTAAGGCTCTGAATAGCCTTAACTCTTTCAGTATCTATCTTCGTTCCTTCTTTGCTAACAACATGCCCTAGCAAATTTCCTTCTGTGACTCCAAAAACAGACTTTTTTTGGTTCAGGGAGATTCCGTGCTCTCGGAATCTAGCCAATACTTGCTCCAAGTGATCACAATGATCACTTCATTGTTTAGAGAACATAGTTAAGTCATCTAGATAAACCACAATGACCTTCCTCATCATACCTTTGAATGCAAGGTCCATGGCCCACTGAAAAGTGGTGCCAGCATTGGTTAGGCCGAAAGGCATCCTGTTGTAAGCAAACGTACCCCAGGGAGTAGTGAATGTTGTTTTAAATTGATCTTCAGGTGAGACTTCAATCCGATTGTAGCCTGAAAAACCATCAAGCATGGATAGTATTTCTGATCCAGTTACCGCTTACAGAACTTGATCCATTATAGGGAGTGGGTAGTTGTCTTTTAAGGAAGCCTGATTCAAGTTTCAAAAATCTACGCATATGTGTATTTCACCATTTTTCTTGCGTACGGGCACAATGTTTGCCACCCAAGTACTGTGATGGATAGGAAAAATGATTCTCGCATCTAGCATTTTCTAAATTTCAGCCTAGATAGTACCTGAGATCTTAGGGTTATAATGCCTCTGCTTCTGGCGAAAGGCTTTGACGTCTTCTTTCAACGGGATGTCATGCTGGACGTCCTTTGGCCTAAAAGACTTTAGATCGGCATAGGACCATGCCAATACATCCATGTATTTCTTTAGCAGTTTGACAAACTTCTGCTTCTCTTCAGGCGTGCAGCATTTTCCAATGTTCACAAACTGCGGACGTTCTACCAAACCTAAATTGACCAGTTCGGTTTTTGGGGAGGAATTCATACCATCTCGCCTTTTATTTTTTACAAAATGGTCATGCCTGTTGAACAACCGTTCTAAAGAAACCAGGCCCTTCGGAATTTTATTTCCTTTGAGCTAACATATGTCGTCGTTCCCTTCGGATTCATCCTTTTGATCGGTGACTGATTCACGTCAAGTGGAAGTGGATCCTTCAGAGTGAAGCTCCTTAAAATTTTCTGCCTTTTCTAGAAAGGCAATGAGTTGATTGTTATCATTGAATACTTTCCAATGTTGAGAATTATCCTGTACACTTGGGTGGAAAACCATCTCAATGGTGTATTTGTCTATTTTCAAACCTGGGTGCGGGAGCATGAGGGATGCTGAAACGGCCAATGAATCGGCCATGTCATTCTGAGCTCTCAAAATGGATTCTATTGAAAAAGCGTCAAATTCCTCAATGTTGTCCCATACCGCATTACGGTAGTGCCTGAGCCTCTCGTTCTTCACTTGATATACCCTCTTAACCTAATTTACAACTAGCTTTGCATCACCTTGTACTTTCAGATTTTTGATCCCTCTCTCTCTTGCGGCCTGCATGCCAAGTAACAGAGATTCATACTCAGCAGTATTATTTGTATTGAAGAACTGCAACTTAAAAGAGAGAGGAATAATTTATTCCTCAGGAGATATTAGCATGGCCCTGGCGGCACATCCACTGGTTGCGCAGCTGCCATCAAACTGCAAGGTCTAGACCTTGTTAAGATCTTCTTTTTGGATGAGGACACCCATTTTGTTGGACTCAGTAGACAAGAAATAGTTCCCCATTCCTGATGATTCGAAAATAATTTGAGCTTTGGGGTCCTCAGAGTTAGTAACCAAGTACTTCTTTTGTGATTCTGGCTCCAAAGTCTGCATTACACCTTTGACAGGGATTCTAGCCTTGGACCAGTCCATATGAATTTCTCCTCCAACCTCACTACAAAAACTTCTTCCCAGCAGTATTCCATAGGCTGCTGGAATGTCGGCAACGAGGACGGTCATCTTTACTCTTTTCTCTGGGAATGCCGCAAATGAAAACTGCACGTCTTTGATTTGACCAATCAATGGAACCTACTTGGTTTCCAAGGAATAACATCTGCCAAAAGGCTTGGTAAGGCTGAGGCCCAGAGCATGAGCAAATTTTACCGGCATGACGTTGTCAGAAGCCCCAGAATCAATTATGCAGTTACTTAACTTGTGACCGTTGATTAGGAGGGAGAGATAGAAGGGCTCTATCTTGCCTGATGTAGATGTTGAGGCAACATTTATGTGGGATGCAGGAGGAGTGGAAAGGATTCCTTTTAAGGAAACCTGGGGAGTTATGACAGCTTGACTTTGAATATATTTAGTTAATCTTATCAGCTGTTCGGGGTTTGACTGAAGATACTCGGCTTCAGACATTTGGATCTTAGTCTTTTTAGCATGATCTATGATATCAAATGCGGCCAAAGGTTACGCTGGTGAAGGAATGAGTCCCTCACTTTGCGATGGTAGGGTAGGATTACTGGTCTTGATAGGAATATGAGAGGAAGGCTGATTTGGAGGAGAGATCGAGAGGAAAAGATTTCTTTGCAATAGAATTACCAGGGTGTTGAGTAGAAAGAGGATTACCTCTTTTAGTAATGGTTAGAGGCACGTTTGACACGGCCTTTTCCTTCTGCACATGGGCAGCGACCTCTGCTTCTTTTCCTTGTGAGTGGGTAAAAACAACATATGATTGTCTACTCACATATCCTTAGTGTACCTTCTTCCTCGTCAGATTCCTCCTTGTCAAATTCCATATACCCGATAGTAGAGTTGCCAGTCAGCTCACCGACATCTTGATCATCTTTGCCTTTGGACGAAGGTTCTTCGTAATTTTTTTCCTCTTCTTCTTCAATTTCAGCTAGAGCATTGACCGGAGGAGCCTCAAGCACTAGCCGCAGAGTAGTTACAAGTAGGTGCGGCCTTTGTGGAACATTGTTGGAAACAAAATTCCTCCGTGGGATATCCCGGTATGAGGAACTGGGGGAAGCTTGGGCTAACTACTTCTTTAATGCAAGTAAGTTGTTCACCATCTTTTGAAATGCCGGATCAAACGAAGTAGTGGGGGAAGGGCCCGAAGATTTAGGCTTGGATGGATTCCCTTTTTAATTTGCCAGATATTATCAAGTTATCTTCAATTCATGATGGCAGCGGCCTGGGCAAGAGAATCAAGGTAGCCACTTGTTCTTGCAGGAGCAAGAAACTTACTTTCGAACTCATAGCATTCACGAAGAAACACTTCTGATTTTCTGGTGTTGGCAAGCATGAAAACAGGCAAACAGTTGATTAATGCATTGAACCTGGCGATAAAATCGTGCATGGTCTCATTGGCCTCCTTCTTCAGGTGATTGATCTATGATAACAATGCAAATGCATCTTCTGAAGGCTTGTACCTGTCTTCGAAAGCATCCCGCAAGGTGGCCCAATTGGTAATAGATCCGGTCTGGTAAATGTTGGAACCATTCTGCTACGAGCCATTGTAAAGTTTCCAGAAAAGATGTGAACCGACACATCTTCATGGGTTACAATCTAGGATACTACATGACACGATGAATGCATATATTTATGAATCCATGCTTTGGTTCCCGCTCCCGTCAAATTTGGGAAAATTCTTTCGGTTTCCATGCGGGAGCACGTGAACAGGATATGGCAAGGCCAGAGGGACCCATAGCATTTCCCCATGGTACCGCCATCTGGATAGCTTGAAAAAGAACACGGGCTGGAAACACAGTTCCACTGAGTAGCAAGGCACTACAAAGGGATGTGGAGGATCCTTGTGAAAACTGGTTCTTTTGTGGAGGTGAGGCGCTTCTGGCTGACCGATCAGCCGAACTTAGTGATGAAAAGTGCACCGGTGTTATACTGAAGTTGTGCCTCTGAAGCAGATCAAAAGTAGGATCGACTTCTCCACGAGCTCTTCTGCTATGAGTAAATGGTTCACCCACCAGCGTACCTTCCAGATTTGTGATGTTGTGGAGCAGATTTAAAATTTCTTTTTGGTCGTACTTGCTGATTTCCTGGTTTTTCTGACAAAAACCAGCAGCATGTACTTTTCTGAATATTTAAATTTTATCCCTCTTTTGAAAACCGATTGCAGTTTAAATGACAAAGAACAACGATGATAAAACGATGGTAAAGCTTAGTAAGCTGATTTTCAGATCTAGAGTTAACTTTTGAAGAGATTGAAATTTTTGGTAAACTGTCAAAAACTCAGATCTATGGAAAAATATAGATTTGTATAAAAACTCAGCGAACTAAAGATCTCCAACTAGGCCCGATCTACGGTTCTCAGAAGAATTTTTTTCAATTTGGATCACTTTTGCAAAATTTTTGGATTTTTAACAAAAAGTTAAAGTTTGCAAACAGGTAGTGATTTTTCATATTTTTACTGATTTTCTATCATATCACCATCATAGATCAGATAGATCTGTTCGATCCCCAGCGGAGTCACCAAAAACTGTTGGTTCAAAAATCTGTCGCTTGGGCAGATTTATGGATAGACGAGTCAACAGTGTGCAGGGCATAGCCCATCTTTGAGTCAGCAAAGTGAAACTGGTTTATTGCTCTTCTACCAGCAGGAATCTGTGCAAGTCTCACAATATTCTACCTTCGGGGGTTTGGGATCTCATCCCAGTAGGGTTATTTCCGACTGCGGAAAGAAAGGAATGGAAGAGAGGATGAAGAAAGATCAGATCCGAAGAAAGAAAAGAAGCAGAAAGGTCAGAGGGTTTATGTTTTGGGATTGGTAATAAACAGAGCCAAACCTACTTACATAAACAAACAAAGCAATACTAGTGAATAAATGACAATAAAAAAAAAGTAGATCCAACAGGATAAACACACAGATCTGACGTAAGAAAGATCTAATGCAAATAACACATGTATTCAGCACAAAGTCTAAATATTGTATTAATATTTCCTTCTGTTACGAAAAGCTCAAAGTCTTTTCTTCTCACTTCTATTTTTCATCTGAAAGGTATCCACCCCCTGAATACAACAAGTATTCAAGTATATATAGAAGAAGAGAAGAGAAGAAGGCAAAAATAAACCAACCACTTACAAAATATCTAGAAAATATCTAAAAAGTCAACAGTCGACTTGGGCAAGTTTTTGGATGGCAAAATCCCATGGTGCAACATGGATGAAGTCATCGTGTATGCCAACATGCTTCTTAAATATCTTACAAGAACGATCAATGGATCCCAAGAAGAAACCACTCTTTAGTGTAAAAGGGCACACTTTTCAGCATGTCAACAGGACACTTCTCAGTGCCCTTTGGCGCACTTTTTGTCGTGTCAACACGAACTTCCTTGCGCCTTGGCGCACTCTTCGAGCATGTCCACAGGAACTTATCAGCGCCCTTGGTGCACTCTTTGTCATGTCAACATGAACTTCCTTGTGCCTTGGCACACTCTTCAGCATGTCAACATGAACTTATTAGCGCCCTTTGGCACACTCTTCAGTCGTGTCAACATGAACTTATCAACTTGCGCCTTTGGCACACCTTTCAACATGTCGACAGGAACTTATCAGCGCCCTTTGGCGCACCTTTTAACATGTCAACATGAACTTATTAGTGCCCTTTGGCGCACCTTTCAGCATGTCAACATGAACTTCCTTACGCCTTGACGCACTCTTTAGCATGTTGACAGGAACTTATCAGCGCCCTTGGTGCACCTTTCATCGTGTCAACATGAACTTCCTTGCACCTTGGCACACTCTTCAGCATGTCGACAGGAACTTATCAGCGCCCTTTGGTGCACCTTTCATCGTGTCAACATGAACTTCCTTGCGCCTTAGCGCACTCTTCAGCATGTTGACAGGAACTTATCAGCGCCCTTTGGTGCACTGTTCAACATGTTTACATGAACTTCTCAGCGCCCTTTGGCACACTGTTCAACATGTTTACAGGAACTTCTCAACGCCCTGCTCAAAAAGACTGAAAAATGGCTAAGTCCTTAAAACTTGATTTTCGGAAGAGATTTTTGGGCTTCTTTCAAATGTTGTCACACTTCCTTGGGGCCAAAACAATTTTTTTGGGTATGGTTACCTGTAAATTACCCTTGACAATTTTGCAGGATAACAGACATAAACCCTTTGTTAAACAAAAAGGACTTGGGAAGAACATGAGGAAGGTATAACAAAGCCATAGAAGGTGCCACTTGTCTCAATGGTGCAACATCAAAGGTGTGACAGAGGAGGAGTCCCCAAATGAGTGTAGGCTTGCCATGTGGCTAGAGTCTGAAAAGATGACACCGGCTGGTGAAAAGTCTAAAAGCCTGCAAAGGCCTCCATGTGTCTCATCGACGTACCCTCAAGGGTCGAATCAGGTCCCTAAATAAGCACTAGCTTTCCACATAGTTAGGGACCGAGAAAGGGAGTAGGATAAAATTGGCTAAGTATAAAATGGTTAATGAAAGCCTCCACGTGTCTCATCGGCGCAATTTCAAAGGTGTGGCCCAAAGAGAGACCCTGTACTAGCACCAATCCTCCATGTGTCCTAGGTCTGAAAAGGGGATGCCGGCTGTTGAAAATTCCAAGCTCGGGATGGGCTGAAGGAAGCCTCCATGTGTCAGATTGACACATCTCCAAAGGTCAAGCCTAAAAGGTTGTCCCCAACAAGCGCAGGCTTGCCACATGGCCAAAAGTAAAAAAGGGGCAGAACCGGCCGTTGAATCAGCTAAGGAAAGGAAAACTAGTGGAAAACCCAATGTGTCCCTTCAGCACTCTTTCAGGGAGTGAATCCAAAAGTAGGTCCCAAATGTGTGCCAGCCCTCCATGTGTCTCGGGTCAGGCAGAACATCTCTGCTAACAAGAGGGGTTAAATTGGGTGGAGTCGAGTATAGGTTAAGCTATTCAATGAACATGCATTTTTGAATTAGAGATGTCATAGATGATTCCACATTTGCTGTGGCGAGTCTATCAGTGTTTGGAAGAGAGCTCGACATTATGAACAAAAGGAAAATGTCTTGATGGAGGAGTCCATTTCAAAGAGAACTCGGTCAATACAATGAACGATGGAGCTTGAACCCAACTTGGTGAGTTGGCTAGATGAGCCAACCACTGAGTTGGAATTATTTTTAGTCTTTTCTTCATGGACCCCTCCCTCCTCACCACAAATCGATCAACATGGGGACCACTAATAATTTAATTAAACTAATATTTTTCCTTAAGTATTTTAAATAATAATATATATTATTATTATTTAAATATTATTTTAATTTTGAGAAGACTATGTCAACAGGCATTAATGATGCATGATGGAACCTTTTCAAGTGGTTCAACTGACTGTAATAAGTGATACATCATGTGCCTTCCATTTAGGGAGGGAATTTATGACTCCTCCCCTCTCTCTCAATTTCTTCTATAAATGTAAGTTGGAGACTCATTCCAAGGGGTTCCAACAAGTGAGTTCTGACAGGTCATACAAGTTGGACAAGTTAGACACTTTCCAAGCTTCCCCTCTCTTCACAAGCTGAGATGCTGTGATTTGTAGGCTTTCAAGTCTTTCTTCTCAAATTGTAATGGAAACCTATGCCTTTTTCACTAATGTAATGGCACTGTGCAAGTGTTTGAAGTAATGAGAATTGTGCTTTGTGAGCAGTTACATGTCCTTTTCATGATTTGTTACTTCTATCTGCCTCTGTCATGTTTTCAGGTGAACTGTGCAACCAAGGTTTCTTTTGAAAGTTTTGGAGGTCATTGTACTTATCAATGAGTGAAGTACTATATGTAAAAGTGGGTTTGTAATGCATGTCATTCTTTCTCATGATCATCTCTCTTCCTCGGCAGGTCAGAAAAATGTCTAGCAACACCCTTTCTTGGTGCATCACCACTTCTAGTATAGGTTTTATTTCCTTGCAAATCTCTCTCCCTAATCCCTTGAAATGTTAGCATATGACTAGTTAGCCATTTTTCCTGCATTAGATGTAGTGTTGTGTTTAGTTTAGGAAGAGGAATCCAGCCTTCTCAAGAGGTTCACCTTGAGCCCAAGTCCCACAACTTGAGAGGTGATCCCATGTGTCTCAATCACACCGAATGTCGTGATTCACTTTCAGGCCATTTGGGGGGTGCAGTGATTTGTAGAAAATAATTTTTGGCATGCTCGATGGCACAATAGGTGAAAGTTATACATTTCATAGTCATCCTATTATAATATCTTAGCCACATTTTTCAATAGGTATGTGTTTTATGTTCATTTCATTTCATTAAGTTGTTCTACTCTTAGTGGAATTCCACCCTTAGGAAGTATACGCAAGCACAATTGGTAACTCCATTGGTTTAAGTACCCTACTCTCTATGCTACAAACTTTCATTTTACCCATTTTTCCATTTAGTTTTCTTCCATATCTTTCCATTTTCTCTCATTCATGAAGTTGTGAAATCATGGCTTCATTTCCACAATGGGACTCCCACATGTAGCAGAGGAGGTTCTTTCCATCTTTAGGCTATTACAATTCACCTCCAAACCAATTTCATGATGAATATCAGTTTGAGTATGCATGTTCACATAAGCAAGATGCAAGTCAATTTGGTTATCCACCAAACATGGGGGTTACTGAAGAACAATGACATACAGATTTTGGAATCTATTCCACACCTGAAGAGGATCACTTACAGAAGAAGGTTCGAGAGTTAGAGTATAACATGGTATGAATAAGGATCAATGAAATGAAGAAGGCAACCCAGATTGGCTTCAGAATTCCATACCCGTGGACTGGCCGTATACCATGTGAGCTTAACCCTCAGCAAAAGCTTCAATTCATAATCAAGATAATGAATCAAGTTGGAGAATGGATCAAGAAAAGGGACATTTATGAATGTAGTGTTAGTAAATCCTGTTAATGGGAGGCCCCTACATTACCACCTTATAACCCTCTTCTTGTGTTTCCATCTGTAGAGTTTCAACTTGAACCCCATAGTCCTAATCTTCCAATTTCTACCCTTGTTGAGAATTCCTTTCTTTCACTTTCTATTCCTCCATTTCATCATGAATCTTCCATGCCTCATCCTTCTAAAGTTACCTCTTTTCTAAAAGGGCCATCAAGATAAGATAATGAATCTCTTCCTCAAATAGTGAGGGAATTAATTAAATCCCATCCTAACCCTCCTCTTGTAGTCCCAAATCCATTTCGGGAGGAGTAATGTAAAGAAATGAGCAAACAAGAGGAGTATATAGTTGAAGAGAATAAAAAATGAGAGCATGTAGATAATCCGAAGAAATGGGCTGCAAAACTTAACATCAAGAAAATTTCGTTCCTGACTAAACCTTCTGTAGAAGTTGAGACTCAAGAATAAGTGGAACAAATTTTTTTTGTACCAGAAACAAAGCTAGAGTTGAATGATGAGGACCAATAGTCTACTTATTCAGAATGCAGTATTCATATTGGCTCAATTCCATCAGAGGAGTTTGAATCACCAAAGGTGGCAGAGGCTGTTGGAGAAGAGAAGGTGCAAGCTGAAGAAGAAAGAATATCAAGTGTACAAGTTGATTCTTGTGAGTGTAATGATCCTACCAGTCAAGCATGTCAAGAATTTTCATCACTTTTAGAGCGTTGTAGTGAATTTCCAACATCATCATTGAATACAACAACTGATCATAGTGGAATTATTTCCATGATGGACTCAAAAGTTTCAAGTATAGATTATACCATGCAAGGAGTTTCAGATTCTTCCCCTTCTTTATCTTTTCAAAACTCTGTTTTCTTAGATGAATTTGATCTTGTAAATTTTATGTTTGAAGATGAGGAAGGTCATGAGGAATCAATTGCTAATTCAGGAAACACCATAAGGGAGGTTGAACCCTTTGCACAGTCAGAAAACAAAGAAGCAAATTTTCTATTAGATTTGGAGGAGTATTTGGATGTAGAAGAGCCTATGTAAATACCCACTTCTGGAACACTTTTAGTTTCAAGTTATCTCCTTGAATGGGAAGACTTGGATCATCTACAATATTCATTAAATGAAGATGGAGAGGAGCATGTAGGAGAAACTAAGTCAACTTTGAAGGTTTTAGGTGAAGATGATATTATTGAGAGTTTCTTACTCTTAATTGTGGGACCAAATTTGTTTGATGAACAAGTGATGGTGGAAGAAAACCAAGGAAGTTGTGCTTCCCTTAAATGTCTCGAAAAACAATAGGTGAAAGGATTTGATCTTGCAGGTTTCATGTGGGATGAAGACGTTAGATTTTCTGAACAACTTTGTCTGTAGATGAAAGTGGAACTCCTATATGATCAGTATGCTTCGAACACTTGCAGTGACTTTCGAATAACTTCATTTGAGGTTGTAAGTGGTCCAAAGCAGTTGCATGTCTTGGAGGAATTCCTTGTTGTCAAATAAGGAAAAATAAATGGAGAGGACATCACCTTCATACCATTCACACAAGTAAAAGATAAGATATTTGTAAATGAGAAACAAGAGGGAAATCAGGTCGTAGATAACCATATTTTTTGAGAATGTTTTCAGCAAAACTTTCTTGTTAAAATTGAAGTACAGAAAAGTAGGGGTATTCAACGGGTTAGACCATGTCCTATCAGGTACCTGGTTTCATTGAAGCTAGAAGAGAAGCCAAAACTAGTCACATTCATTTTAGAATGTGAGGATGAGTTTCAAAATTATGAGAATCAGTTGCAATGTCTCCATGAAACAAATGCAAAGCAACTAAAAGAAGGATACTTTCTCTTTACAATTGATGCCTTGGAAAGTCAGGTGGAAAGTTGGAATTATGTTAGTATTTCACTATTAATTCCAGCCATCACACCATCTTCATGGCAATCCATTGTGAGAAAAGGGAGCTATTTTGTACAACCAGTTGCAGGGTTTGTTTAACTCACCTGTCCTCCTGGTTAGTGTATGGTAGTATAGGTTTTCTTTCAGTAGAATAAGTGCAATACATGGCCTAAAAGTTCCACATGGGATATGTATGGTTTTTATTTGTTTTAGTATGTTTTCTTTTCCGTTGTTGCTCTTGTGCTGTTCTGCATACTGTTGCATCATTGGAAGGTGTCAACAAGAAAGAGGGTTCAAAGATTCCATAAGATTTCATGAGATACTTTATTCAAATTCTGTAGTGTTCCATAGATTTCCAAGTCTTACTTAGATTCAATGTACCTCATGCTTAGAATTCTAGGATGTATCATAAAGGATCAAATCATTTCTAGGATTCCAAAATTGACTCCATGCCCAATGAATGACTTAAGGCTACTGGACTTGTGCTTGGCAAGAAATCATCCCCGAGAGGTCACCAAAAATATTATCCAATTTTGCATGCATGGAAAAATTGGACAATGAGGTCCTGTTGAATTTTAGGTCTTTAGAAAAGAACTTGGGGCCTACATAGAAAGTTTTGTGCTTCTAGAAGGTTTTTGGTGTTCTAGGATGATTTATGATCATTTTGAGCTATTCTCTCATTTCCCTAGTTCTGGAGGCCCAAGGTTTTCTTATGGCAAGGAGATTGGCACTTGTAGAACCATCTCCAACTGACCCGGGCATAGATAATTAGAGTCAAATCAAACCTAAAAAGGCCCTATTTTTTCATAATATTCATGGTTCAAGGGAATGGTGGAAATTTAGACATTTTGAGAGTAAGTGTGAAATTTCCTAGGAGGGAAGCTTCGAGCTCAAATGGCTCGCCGAGCTAAAGGATGAATTGTAAGTTTTCAAGATACATTGATAGTTCAGTTTGAGCTCACGGTTTATAACATGATATCGACGTAGGCATTGAAACAAATACTTAGCGAGCTTAAGAACGAGGTAGGCCGAGTTGAGTTGAGCTTTCAGAGTTTTATTTCAGAAAATATTTTTGGACAATCACATTTTGGAATTTCAAATATTTTAGGGTCAGAAACGTTGAACGAGTAGAATATTGTTGAAGCTGAAACTCCAAATTTTAGAGTTTCAAGTTTTCAAGATTCAGAGCTTATGTCTTTCAGGGTTCAGAGATTGTGGTGTTTGGAGTTTGGGGATAGTGGTTTTTGAGATTCGAGTTGGACGATGAGTCATGAGGAGTCTGCGTTGGTTGCTGATTCACCAGGTGATTTGTCAGGAGCATTAAGGAAAAAAACTTATGGAAGGTGCCATGTGTTAGTTTGACGCAATTCAAAAAGGCACATCAAAATGGAGACTCCAAATATGTGTAGAACCTCCATGTGTCCAAAGTCTCAAAAATTTACAATGACCGTAGAAAAATTTAAAGGACTCGTGGAAGGTGCCACATGTCAGCTTGATGCAACTTCAAAAGAAGAATCAAGAGTAGGTTCCCAAATGAGCGCAAGATCACCACGTGGTCAGAGTAAAAAAGGGGACAAAGCCGACTGTTGAATCAACTAAGTATAGAAGGGCCAGAGGACGATGTCACGTGTCCCTGGTTATGGAGGCCCAAGGTTTTCTCATGGCAAGGAGATTGGCACTTACAGGCCCATCTCTAACCTACCTGGGCATAGATAATCAGAGTCAAATCACACCTAAAAAGGCCTTATTTTTTCATAATCTTCACGGTTCAAGGGAATGGTGGAAATTTAGACATTTTGAGAGTAAGTGTGAAATTTCCTAGGAGGGGAGCTTCGAGCTCAAATGGCTCACCGAGCTAAAGGATGAATTGTAAGTTTTCAAGATATGTTGATAGCTCGGTTTGAGCTCACGGTTTATAACATGATACTGACGTAGGCATTGAAACAAATACTTAGCGAGCTTAAGAACGAGGTAGGCCAAGTTGAGTTGAGCTTTTAGAGTTTTATTTCAGAAAATATTTTTGGACAATCACGTTTTGGAATTTTAGAGATTTTAGGGTTAGAAACGTTGAACAAGTAGAATATTGTTGAAGCTAAAACTCCAAATTTTAGAGTTTCAGGTTTTCAAGATTCAGAGCTTATGTCTTTCAGGGTTCAGAGATTGTGGTGTTTGGAGTTCGGGGATAGTGGTTTTTGAGATCCGAGCTGGATGATGAGTCATGAGGAGTTTGCGTTGGTTGCTGATTCACCAGGTGAGTTGTTAGGAGCATTAAGGAAAAAAACTTGCGGAAGGTGCCATGTGTTAGTTTGACGCAATTCAAAAAGGCACATCAAAATGGAGACTCCAAATATGTGCAGAACCTCCATGTGTCCAAAGTCTCAAAAATTTGCAATGACCGTAGCAAAATTTAAAGGACTCATGGAAGGTGCCACATGTCAGCTTGACGCAACTTCAAAAGAAGAATCAAGAGTAGGTTCCCAAATGAGCACGGTATCACCATGTGGTCAGAGTAAAAAAGGGGACAGAGCTGACCGTTGAATCAACTAAGTATAGAAGGGCCAGAGGACTATGCCACATGTCCCTGGTTATGGAGGCCCAAGGTTTTCTCATGGCAAGGAGATTGGCACTTACAGGCCCATCTCTAACCTACCTGGGCATAGATAATCAGAGTCAAATCACACCTAAAAAGGCCTTATTTTTTCATAATCTTCACGGTTCAAGGGAATGGTGGAAATTTAGACATTTTGAGAGTAAGTGTGAAATTTCCTAGGAGGGGAGCTTCAAGCTCAAATGGCTCACCGAGCTAAAGGATGAATTGTAAGTTTTCAAGATATGTTGATAGCTCAGTTTGAGCTCACGGTTTATAACATGATACCGACGTAGGCATTGAAACAAATACTTAGCGAGCTTAAGAACGAGGTAGGCCGAGTTGAGTTGAGCTTTCAGAGTTTTATTTCAGAAAATATTTTTGGACAATCACGTTTTGGAATTTTAGAGATTTTAGGGTTAGAAACGTTGAACAAGTAGAATATTGTTGAAGCTAAAACTCCAAATTTTAGAGTTTCAGGTTTTCAAGATTCAGAGCTTATGTCTTTCAGGGTTCAGAGATTGTGGTGTTTGGAGTTCGGGGATAGTGGTTTTTGAGATCCGAGTTGGATGATGAGTCATGAGGAGTTTGCGTTGGTTGTTGATTCACCAGGTGAGTTGTTAGGAGCATTAAGGAAAAAAACTTGCGGAAGGTGCCATGTGTTAGTTTGACGCAATTCAAAAAGGCACATCAAAATGGAGACTCCAAATATGTGCAGAACCTCCATGTGTCCAAAGTCTCAAAAATTTGCAATGACCGTAGCAAAATTTAAAGGACTCGTGGAAGGTGCCACATGTCAGCTTGACGCAACTTCAAAAGAAGAATCAAGAGTAGGTTCCCAAATGAGCACGGTATCACCATGTGGTCAGAGTAAAAAAGGGGACAGAGCTGACCGTTGAATCAACTAAGTATAGAAGGGCCAGAGGACTATGCCACATGTCCCTGGTTATGGAGGCCCAAGGTTTTCTCATGGCAAGGAGATTGGCACTTATAGGCCCATCTCCAACTAACCTGGGCATAGATAATCAGAGTCAAATCACACCTAAAAAGGACCTATTTTTTCATAATCTTCACGGTTCAAGGGAATGGTGGAAATTTAGAAAATTTGAGAGTAAGTGCAAAATTTCCTAGGAGGGGAGCTTCGAGCTCAAATGGCTCACCGAGCTAAAGGATGAGTTGTAAGTTTTCAAGATACGTTGATAGCTCGGTTTGAGCTCATGGTTTATAACATGATACTTAGGTAGGCATTCAAACAAAAACTTAGCGAGCTCGGGAACGAGGTAGGCCGAGTTGAGTTGAGATTTCAGAGTTTTATTTCAGAAAATCTTTTCGGACAATTCCATTTTAGAATTTTAGAGATTTTGGTGTCAGAAACGTTGAATGAGTTGAATATTTCCCAAGCTGAAACTCCTAATTACAGAGTTTCAGGTTTTTAAGATTCAGAGATTATGTATTTTAGGGTTTAGAGATTGTGGTGTTTGGAGGTTGGAGATAGTGGTTTCTGAGATCTAAGTTGGTCGGCAAGCCATGAGAAGTCTAAGTTGGTTACCGATTCACTAGGTGAGTCCTCAGAAGCATGAAGGCAATAGAATCATGGAAGGCACCATGTGTCAGCTCGGCGTAATTCCAAAAGGCACATCAAACCAAAGACCCCAAATGTGCATAGACCCTCCACGTGTCCAAAGTCTGAAAAAGTTACAACGGCCATAGCGAAAGTCAAAGGACTCGTGGAAGGCACCACGTGTCAGCTTGGCGTAACTTCAAAAGAAGATCAAGAGTGGGTTCCCAAATGAGTGAGGGCTCACCATGTGGTTAGAGTAAAAAATGGGATAGATCCGACCATTGAATCAACTAATTATAGAAGGGCCAGTGGACGGGGCCACATGTCTAATCGGTGCATCTCCAAAGGTCAAGCCCAAAAGGTGGTCCTCAATAAGCATCAGCCTGCCACGTAGTCATGGTCTAAAAGGGGGTCTCATCAGCCGTTGAAAATTCACTGACTCATGGAGGGTGCCACGTGTTACCTCGGCATAGCTTCAGAAGTGAGACACAAAGGACATTCCCTAAATGAGCGCAAGCTTTCCACATGTCCCGAGTTCGACATAAAGCCTTCGTTAAATAAAAAGGACTTGGGAAGAACACGAGGAAGGTATAACAGAGCCACATAAGGTGCCATGTGTCTCAATGGTAGCATCAAAGGTGTAATAGAGGAGGAGTCCCCAAATGAGTGTAGGCTCACCACATGGCCAGAGTCCAAAAAGGTGACACCGGCTATTGAAAATTCCAAAAGCATGTGGAGGCCTCCACATGTCTCATCGACGTACCCTCAAGGGTCAAATCCAAAGGTGGTCCAAAAACAAGCACCAACCTACCACGTAGTCAGGGACCGAGAAAGGGAGTAGGACCGAATCGGCTAAGTATAAAAAGGTCTACAAAATCCTCCATGTGTTTCATCGGTGTAATTTCAAAGGCGCGGCCCAAAGAGAGACCTCGAAATAGCACCAGCCCTCCACGTGTCCTAGGTCTGAAAAGGGGACACCGACCATTGAAAATTATAAGCTTGGGGCAGGCCCAAGGAAGCCTCAATGCATTAGATCGGCGTATCTCCAAAGGTCAAGCCCAAAAGGCGGTCCCCAACAATTGCAGGCTCGCCACGTGGACAGAAGTAAAAAAGGGGCAGAACCAATCGTTGAATCAGCTAAGGAAAGGAAAACCAGTGGAAAACCCAACGTGTCCCTTTGGTGCTCTTTCAGGGGGAGAATCCAAAAGAAGGTCCCAAATGTGTGTCATCCCTCCACGTGTCTCGGGTCAGGCAGAACATATCCACCAACAAGAGGGGTTAACTCGGGTGGAGTTGAGTTTAGGTTAAGCTATTCAATGAACATGCATTTTTGAATCAGAGATGCCATAGATGATTCCACATTGGCTGTGGTGAGTCTATCATTGTTTGGAAGAGATCTCAACATCATAAAAAAGGAAAACAACTTGATGGAGGAGCCCATTTCAAAGAGAACTCAGTTAATACAATGAACGATGGAGCTTGGACCCAGCTCAATGAGTTGGCTTGGCGAGCCAACTATCGAGTTGGAATTATTTTTAGTCTTTTCTTCATGCACCCCTCCCTCCTCACCACAAATCGATCAACATGGGGCCCACTAGTAATTTAATTAAATTAACATTTTTCTTTAAGTATTTTAAATAATAATACTTATTATTATTATTTAAAGATTTTATTTAAATATTATTTTAATTTTGAGAAGACTATGTCAACAGGCATTAATGATACATGATGGAAAGTTTTCAAGTGGTTCAACCGACTGTAATAAGTGATACATCATGTGCCTTTCATTTAGGGAGGGAATTTATGACTCCTTCTCTCCTCTCTCTCAATTTCTTCTATAAATGTAAGTTGGAGACTCATTCCAAGGGGTTCTAACAAGTGAGTTCCGACAAGTCATACAAGCTAGACAAGTTAGACACTTTCCAAGATTTTCCTCTCTTCACAAGCTGAGATGCTGTGATTTGTAGGCTTTCAAGCCTTTCTTCTCAAATTATAATGGCAACCGATGCCTTTTTCACTGATGTAATGGCACTGTGCAAGTGTTTGAAGTAATGAGAATTGTGCTTTGTGATCAGTTACATGTCCTTTTCATGATTTGTTGTTTCTATCTTCCTCTCTCATGTTTTCAGGTGAACTGTCTAGCCAATGTTTCTTTTACAAGTTTTGGAGGTCATTATGCTTATCAAGGAGTGAAGTACTATATGTAAAAGTGGGTTTTTACTGCATGTCATTATTTCTCATGATCATCTCTCTTCCTCGACAGGCCAGAAATTTGTCTAGCAACACCCTTTCTTGGTGCATCACCACTTATAGTATAGGTTTTATTTTGTCACAAATATCTCTCTCTAATCCCTTAAAATGTTAGCATAAGACTAGTTAGCCATTTTTCCTGCATTAGAGGTGTTGTTGTGTTTAGTTTAGGAAGAGGAAGCTGACTTTCTCTGGAGGTTCACCTCAAGCCCAAGTCCCATAGCTTGAGAGGTGATCCCATGTGTCCTAATCACACCGATTTTTGTGATTCACTTTCATGCCATTCAGGGGGTGCAATGATTTGGAGATAATAATTACATTAGTACGTATTCTTGAATTGCATTTGATTTTTAACTTTATGACTAGTGGATTTGGTGGGATCTCTAAAGATCTTTAGATTTCTGATCTTAACTTGAGGAAGACATCATTTGTGTTTCATACCAACCAATGCATAATCTATCTGATCCGTAGAAGTGGGAGAATAAGACAAATGTTTAGGAGAGATGATAGGATTGGTAGAAATGATAGTGGGATTACCATGGTGTTTGATAAAAGGATGATATGATGGATGAAGAGGATAATATCCAAAAATTGAAGAAGATGGGTTACTGGGAGGTGAGCTATATATAAAAGATGAATGGCTATAAGGAAGTGGCCTAAGGATGGAAGAGAATGGACTACTAGGAGGTGAGCCATAGATAAATTATAAAGGGCTACTAGGATGCGGCCCAAGAATAGAGGAGAGCGAGCCACTGGAGGGTGACCCTAAAATAAAAGATGAAGGGCTACAAGGTGTGGAACATATCTATAAGAAGACGATGGGCTCCCAAAAGGTGGCTATTATCCATATTTCACCCCCATGCCTAATATTGGATCGACCATGATCCCGTATAATAGAAAATAGAGTCAAAAGATGGACATAAAAGGCTTCAAAATTGGCTAAGTATAAAGGCCAAAGTGGAGAATGCCAAGTGTCAGTCTTATGTTGTTTAAATGGGTAAAAGTTGCAAAATGGTCTGCAACTCCACCCAAGGAAAATGTTAGCATCTAGGCCCAAGTCAAAGCCAAAGTGGGAATCAAAAGAAAGGGGCAAAAGATAAATTGCGGACCCATAGGCCCGATTTTTGTTCCAATCTAGCTGCCACATGTCCCATATCAAAAGAGGACCCATTTTTCAAGTTGTTTTCCTGACCTCCTGTACGGACCTGATACAAGCTTCGAAGGGGCATATCTTTCGACCCAGGGCTCAAAATATTACAAATCTGATGCCATTGAAAATAACTTGGCCTCACCCACACCATGGAGGTCTGAGACTTTATTTTCGAGGAGGTTAGGTGAAGAAAAATGGAGAAAACATCTTTAGGATTTCAATGCGGGATCTTTTTGCCTCAACAACCAGATGAAATTTGATCTGTTTCACCATTTCCTCTTCCTTCAAGGCACCAAATCAAGGTTTGATTTAGTAAAGATGGATTTGAGGGGCAGATTTTATCAGAAGCATTAACAATAGTGGTTGAGTTCAACCTAAATTTCCCCGCTTCTCTCTCTCTCTCTTTCTTCTCTCTGATCGAATCTATAAAAATGGGGGCATGATTCATTGTAAAGGGTTGGAAATTATTTATTTTGTAGGCTCCCTTCTCCTCTTAGTAAAAGGATTTGTGGGGTTCAGGCCTTCCATAAAAAATTGACAATACATTTCTATCTCTTGGCTACTTTGTAATGGACTGTATCAATCTACAGAGTAATAAAACACGTCTGTGATCGATTTTAGATCCTCTCTTGTCTCTTTTACTTTCTTCTGGTCTCCCATTATATATCTGGCTATCTATGCTTTATTTATTGTATGCATTTTGGTGTGTGTTTATTAGCAAAACAAGTGTTCATCATTCCTTTGGTGCATCACATCTTAGTTTAGCTTTGTTTTAATTTATGTATTCCTTCTATCCCCGTATCCTTGGTAAAGTTTAGATTAGGAATAAGAACAGATCCTCTACAAGTTTCTACGTATGCACCTAAATAGAAGAATAAGGAACCAACCTTCAATCTGGAGAGATTTCCCATTTTGTAAGGTCCCACACCTTGGGGAAAGTTCAATGTTACTCAATCACACCAAATGACTGTGCTTTAGTCAAGCTGCTCACCTCTTCATTAAAAGGGAAAGCTTCACAATTATTCATGATTCTTGAAGCAGGTTCTATCCAGAACTGGAACTAGCTGTGCACGGCCCTTTAAAATCAGTTTGGGGAAAAAGGTGATAACTTGTCTTTGTTGGAGCAACTAACAACAATCAAGAGATCCCTGAATGAGCAGCTGACATACTCTAACTTCAGATTCGAGCTGACTTGGGATAGGATTCCAACAGTAGTAAAGCCCATTAATGAAGGTGCCTTCTTATAATTTCTTAGGGCTTTAAATTTTGATATTTCTCTGATGATTCAGTCAATGGGGGGCACTACATTACCTGCAGCCTATAGCCTCTCCATAGGGTCTGAGAACCATTTGATTCAAGCTTGTAAAATCACTCTTAGGCCATCCATGCCTCTGTACCCTGAGTTAGGAAGCCCAAATACTAGCCAAGCACATACATTAGCTCCTATACCCACCCCCAAGAGTCAAAGCTCAGTTGAAGCTTTCACTTCATCATCTAATACCTCTAAAGAGTTTTAGGAAGTGGTGATGAAGCAACTTCAAAAGTTTTGGAATGAGGTAGTGACCATCAAAAGACAACAAGCTTAGAGTTCCAGGCCATACCAGCCCCAGGCTCAATATCAAGCTAGACCCCAGTATCAGTAGAATAAGCCACCACCTCAGATTTTAAACTAGAGCCAGAACCAAGGACATCCCCGAGCTGCTAGACCTTTCAGACCGTATGATCCTAACATATCTTCAACATCAAGGGCATTAGTTCCTACACAGAACAATATGGCACAAGCATATGATTGGTGTTTTCCATGCAGTCAGCCACATAACCAATCAACATGCTTTAATGATGCTCTAAATCAGGCCTTGATGGTGCAAACCAATACGGTGCCACAAGAACCTGGACAAGAATAATATCAAAAACAAGGAGCTCAACAAGGTGGCCCCCCAAATGAGACTATGCTTATCAATTGACAGGCTGAAGACTTATGTGGGATGAATCAGTTCCCTTCTCAAAGTGTAGCTACCAATACATGGTCCAAAAAGAGAAGTATTGGAGAGGGCCGGCCATTGAATTCAAGTGACCCTCAATATTCAATCACTCCACAAGGTCCTGGTGTTTCAAGTGCAACTCCAAACATATAGAACCAATCCAATCCACCTCCCAAACCCAGTTAAGAACCAGTTGTAATAGCCCATGTGCAAGAAAGAAATGTGTTTGGGAAGGGGCAGCAAAAGGACAACACATTCAATATTATTGAGTAGATGAAAAATAAAAGTGTGAACATTTCACTATGGGAGTCACTGGCCATTCTGGGGTAGAGGGATCTATTGCAGACTGCCATGTAGAATTGGTCAAGTTCAAATCACCCCCCTGACCAACAAGAGAAAGTGCTTGGCAATGTAGTTTAGCCTGAGAGGAACCATGGAGAACAACTAGGTAAAAACATGAGACCTCCTCCTTTCTATGTCTCATTAATTATTGGAGACAAATTAGTACATAATTGTAAGATTGATTTTGGGGCTAGTAGTTCTGTGATGCCCAAACAAATAGCTGACTAGTTGGGTCTCCAATATGAGGTCATCTCTAGAGGAGTAGTCCAATTAGATGGGACAACAATGACTACTGTGGGAATCATCAAGGAGCTAAGTCTCACTCTACATGCTTGCCCTAAGGTGACTATTTTGCAAAGCGTGTCAATCATAGACTTGCACCACATTTTGCTTTGTGTCTGTCTAGGGACTTCACTGCTAAAATTGGAGGCTATCTATCTGTTGATTGGTCACATATGCTCTCTAGGATAAGGTATGGAGTGAAGGCCATAATCAGATTTGAACCTATTGCTGGTTATCATATTGAATCCTATGTGCCTAGCCCAATCAATGCCAACTTCTCAGCTTTTGATCAAGAAGACCTTCTAAACACTAATGAAATAGATACCAAGGAGGGATGTATCCTAGACTTTACCCTAGATGAGTGGGCCGACAAAAAACATGCTTTTGACCCCTATAAGGAGATGGAGGAATCTCAACTGGGTGTCTACTGTCTACATGAAGAGAATCAACCTCTTCCTGACCTAATCAAGCCAAAATACAAGGATGACAATGAGGTATGATAATTGTTCTTTGATGGCTCAAGGAGTAGACAAGGATATGGACAAGGAGCCATGTTTGTGTCCCACAAAGGTATGAGATATTATTCAGCCTTCAGATTCTAGTTCGCTTGCTCAAATAACACTACTGAATATGAGGATTTAGTCCAAGGTCTTCATTGGGAAAGGAAGCTGGGAATTAAGAACTTGCAAGTATTCAGTGACACTGGACTGGTTGCCAATCAGGTCAGAGGACTTAATGCTATAAAAAATGACCTGCGTAAAAACTACAAGAGTAGGATATGGGATCTTATGGACGATTTCAAGGCCTTCATTATTGTGTCCATACCCAGGAAGGAGAATGAAGCTGCTGATAGACTTGCAGGAGTTGGAGCAATGTGTTATGTGGTTGACAGCATCAAGAGGGACAAAGAACAACCACATATCCATGTGGTTGTGAGGCTAGCAGTGCCAAATAATAATACATGCTGGCAGGTGTTTGAGAATGATCAACAAATCATTAAGTTTCTTCAAGAAGAAGCTAAATTCTCAGTTATAAACCAGAGCAGAGTAGAGTAGCAGTACAGGAATCAGATAGTAAAATTACATAAAAACAAACTTCCCAAAGGCTTAGTGGTGCTAGAATCTATTTTTAATCCTAATGATCAGTTCAGAAAAGAGAAGGCTAACAGAAAAATCAAAGGAGAAGATTCAGAGTCAATCCTAGTTGGAGAAGAAAAGACACTTCAAATTGGTAAAGTGGCCACCAAACAAGAAAGGTATGAATTCATACAACTTTTCCAAGAATTCCCTGATGTATTTTCTTGGAGTTATGAGCACCTAAGAGGGTTCAATCCAAAACTAGTACACCACACAATCAAACTAGATCCAGTTGCTCAGCCCATCAGGTAGAGACAGAGAACAGTCAACCCACATATAGAGTTGCTGATGAAGAAGGAGCTGAATAAGCCGATAGAGGCAAGCATCATATTTCCAATCAAACACTAAAGCTAGGTTACAAATTTGGTCCCAGTCAGGAAGAAAAATGGAGAAATCAGGCTGTGTGTTGACTTTAGGGATTTGAACAGAGCCTCCCTCAAAGACCACCACCCACTCCCTTCAATGAAGCAGATCTTGCATGTAGTTTCTAGGTTAGGAAGGTTATCCCTCCTAGATGGCTACTCAAGGTACAACCAGATCATGGTGAAAGAAGATGATCAATTCAAAACAGATTTCACTACCAAATGGGGCTCCCATGCTTATAGGAAAATGCCATTTGGATTATCCAATGCCAGAGCCACTTTTCAAAGGGAAATGGATATGGCATTCAAGGGGCTGATCAACAAAGTAGTGTTGATCTATCTAGATGCCATTATAGTGTTTTCCAAAAATGTAGCAGATCATCTCTTCCACCTAAGGTAGGTGTTCCAATGATATAGGAGTTTTGGGGTGTCATTGAACCCCAAAAAATGCATATTCTTGGCCCATGAAGGCAAGCTTCTAGGCCATATCGTATCAAAGGAAGGATTGGTAATTGACCTGGAAAGAGTTCAAGCAATAAGAGCATTTCCATTGCCAAGTCAGAAGAGGGCTCTTCAAAGCTTCTATGGAAAAATCAATTTTGTCTACAGGTTTGTTTTAAACTTTGCTACCCTTGTTAAGCCAATAATGTTGATGTTGAAGAAGAGCTTAGCATTCAGGTGGAAAAATGAGGGAAAAATAAGTTTTGAGGCTATAAAAGAAGCCATATCACAAGCCCCAACTCTTGTGAACCTAGATTTTTCCAAATATTTCATACTGTTTGCCTTTGGTGGCAGCGACACAGTTTTTGCAATCTTGGTGCAGCAGAACAAAGAAAGTATAGAACATCTAATTGCTTTCTTTAGTCAGAGTCTGGAAGATTATGAGGTGAGGTACTCCTTAATTGAGAGGCATGTCCTGGTGGTGATTAGAGGATTGAAGAAGTTTAAGCATTTGGTTTCAAACAAAAAAATCCAAATATTGGGCTCCCATGTGGGAGTTAAAGAATTCCTTCTCAACAAGGACCTGAATGAAAAGCATGCAGGATGGATCACTCGTGTCATGGAATATGACATTGAGATCAAGGTCACCAAGATGGTCTGTGGGAAGGGGTTATGTGAACAACTAGCCTCAGGTCAACAAGATGAAACAGATAGTGGAAAGGAGACTGTTTTTGTTCTACAAGATGATCAAGAAGAAGAGAGAGATGACATACCTGCTCCTTGTTGGACCCAAGACATGGTGCACTTCCTTCAGACAGACATGTGTTCTCACGGGATGAGTAAAGTAAAAAGAAGGAATTTTAGGCTACATGCCATCTCATATATTCTTATTGATGGTGTCTTGTTTAAGAGGGACATCTATGACATTCTACTAAGATGCATTGAGACAGATTAGGTGGAGAGAGTGCTACAAGAATTCCATGTTGAAGCAGCTGGAGGACATTTTGCTCCAAGGGTGACAACACTCAAAATCATAAAAGTAAGATATTATTGGCCCAGAGTGTTTAGTGACTACACCACATAGATCAAAAGGTGCAAGAATTGCGCATCCTTCAAAGGAAAGGAAAGGCTAGCAACACTTCCATTACATCCAATCTCAGTCGACTAACCTTTTATGTAATGGGGATTGGAATTCATTGGAGTCATCAATCCAAACTCTAGCCAAGGTCACAAATGGATCCTGACAGTGACAGAGTATTTCACCAAATGGACTGAGGCATTGGCACTCAAGGAAGCAAATGAGCCTAGTATCTTGGATTTCTATGAAGGGATAGAGACCATATTTGGAGTACCAACCACCATCATATCAGACAATGCATTAGCATTCATAGGTTCTAAGATCACAGGATGGGTTGTTAAGAATGGGACTTATTTAAGTACTTCATCAAACTATTACCCTCAATGTAATGGCCACGCTGTGTCCATAAACAAGAACCTGCTAAAGATCATTAGAATAAGTATTGATGAGAATTAGAGGATCGGGCACATAAATCTCAAAATGGCCTTATGGGCTGATTGAATAACGCCTAAGAGATCTATAGGCAGCTCTCCATTTAAGCTTGTCTATAGGAAAGAGGTAGTGTTGCCTATATCACTTGAGTTTCCATCATTAGAGCTTATGAAGAAACTAGAGATGTCTGAATTTGGACCAATGGAGGATAGGTATGCAGAGCTGATAGAATTAGATGAAACCAGAGAGCATGCTAGCCAAGCAATAGAGAAGAATCAAGCTTCAATCAAGAAATGTTTTGACAAGAAGACAAAAGTAAGGACCTTCTAGGAAGGAGACCTAGTTTTGAAATGGGATGCAGATCGAGAAAAACTAGGAAGGCATTCAAAATTTGACACCATATGGAGTGGCCCCTATATGATCACAAGATGCAAAAGTAGCAACACTTTCCAATTGTCTAAATTGAAGGGTGAAGAGTTGCAGATTCCAGTAAATGGGATCTATCTTAAGCACTGTTACTAAAAGGGGAGTTCTCACCATGTACATATTAGTTTAGTTTTCTCTTTCCTCTAAGTGCTTATGCACATTGTCTTGCTGTAGTGGAGATTGCTTTTCTCCTAAGTGATTTGCAGGCTCTGCATGTTCCATTTGGAGCATGTATGATTTCAAATTTTGTATATAGTGTGGTGCTGTTTTGTTTCTCTCATGCAGTGTTTGGACTTTGAATTTGGTCAAGATCAATTTCAGTTCTAATGGGTTTCTAAGTGGCCTAGGGGTCAATTTTAAAAGTTCAAATCAGTAGCAGGCTATCACTCATGACTCCATGCCCAATGGATATGACAAGGAAATTGGTCTTTTCATCTAGCAAGTAGATACCCCTATGAGTCGCCAAATTGTTATCCATATTTCACCCCCGTGCCAAATATTGGATTGACCACGATCCCGCATAACATAAAACATAGTCAAAAGATGGACAGAAAAGGCTTCAAAATTGGCTAAGTATAAAGGCCAAAACAGAGAATGCCAAGTGTCAGTCTGGCGCTGTTTAAAGGGGTAAAAGTTACAAAATGGCCCTTAACTCCACCCAAGGAAAAAGTAAGCATCTGGGCCCATGTCAAAGCCAAAGTGGGAATCAGAAGAAAGGGGAAAAAGATAAATTGCAGACCCATAGGCAAATTTTTTGTTCCAATCTAGCTGCCACATGTCCCATATCAAAAGGGACCCATTTTTCAAGCTATTTTCCCATCCTCATGTACGGACCCGATACAAACTTTGAAGGGGCATATTTTTCTACTCAGGGCTCAAAATATTGCAAATCTGATGCCATTGAAAAGATCTTGGCCTCACCCACACAATGGACGTCTGAGACTTTATTTTTGAGGAGGTTAGGTGAAGAAAAATGGAGAAAACATCTTTGAGATTTCAATTCGGGATCTTCTCGCCTCAACAACCAGATCAGATTTGATATGTTTCACCGTTTCCTCTTCCTTTAAGGAAAAAAATCAAGGTTTGATGTAGTAAAGACGAATTTGGGGGGCACATTTTATCAGAAGGATTAACAATAGTGGTTGAGTTTGACCTACTTTTCCCCACTTCTCTCTCTCTCTCTCTCGTTATTCTCTCTGATCGAATCTATTAAAATGGGGGCATGATTCATTGTAAAGGTTTGGACATTCTTTTTTTACAGGCTCCCTTCTCCTCTTAACAAAAGGATTTGTGGGGTTCAAGCCTTCCATGAAAAATTTGCAATATGTTTTTGCTTCTTGGCTACTTTGTAATGGACTGTATCAATCTACAAAGAAATAAAACATGTCTATGATCGATTTTAGATTCTCTCTTGTCTCTTTTTCTTTCGTCTAGTCTCCCATTATATATCTAGCTATCTGTGCTTGTTTATTGTATACATTTTGTTGATTTGTGTCTATTAGAAAAACAAGTGTTCATCATTCCTTTGGTGCATCACCTCATAGTTTAGCTTTGTTTTAATTTCTGTATTCCTTCTATCCTTGTCTCCTTGGTAAATTTTAGATTAGGATTAAGAACAAATCCTTTGCAAGTTTCTATGTATGTACCTAAACAAAGGAATAAGGAACCAACCTTTAATATAGAGATCTTTCCCATTTTGCAAGGTCCCACACCTTGGGGAAAGTTCAATGTTACACAATCACACCAAATGACTCTGCCTTAGAAAAGTAGATATGTAGAAATCATTTGGGGGTGCTGTGATTTCATGTTAACAGTGATCCAAGAAGATATTTTGATTAAGAAATCATTATATTTAAAGAATGATGAGACAACGATAGAGGAAGAGAAGGATCAATAATAGACTCATTCATTCCATCATGCAATAAAGATGGGAGAGCAATATAAGGATCAAGTGTGATGGTATTAGGATATTCATCTAATTTTTTGTTTCAAGGACTCAACTTATTCCCCAAAACATTCAAATGCATTGAGATTAAAAGAGAATCCTTGCTCATGGTCCTCGAGAGGGATATCATCATGTAGCCCCATGAATTATCTGATTGCTTCTCCATGCTAAAAGAAATCGATCGGTATGGGTTGTTGTTCTTTGATGATGTTAGGTTGATTGGAATAAAGGGGCCCAACAATTGTGGAATATTTAGAATATGTTTGATGATGTAGACAAGGAAAAGGTTTGACCTTATTTTGTCCACCGATGAATTGGATAGTGCTTCAAAAAGATATCTTATCACATCACTTCTTGTGAATTATTTTTTGTGGACGTAAACATTGGTCTTTAGAATATTGATAAGGATATGGTAAGATATAATTGAAAGGGCTTAAGGACCAAAGAAAGATTGAATTTTGATTGATAGAAGAAGTTGACTCAAGAGACAAATTATATTTTTATTGGGATTTCTCAAAAGTGGAAGAAGAAGTGGATTTGGAAAAGGTTCGTATAGGTTTTCCTAGAAGACAACATAATGCAAGTAGATAAAGAAGATCACATAGCAAATTAGTGGTTTGAGATGTATGGGTTGACTTGGATGATTGATAAAAGGGACGTTGAATCGTGTAGATATTCAAAAGAAGAAGACACCATTGGGGTGACTGATAAAGGTTATCCTTTAGAAGAAAGTTAGTTAGATGAAGCTTAGAAGACTGAGAAGAATCCAAAAGATAGTTTGGATTAGAATAAGCAGGAGATTGGGAACAATAAAAATAGTAGTTTGGATCAGAAGCATCATAATCATACCACCGACTATGATATGAAGGTGGGGAAATGGGTAGCTTAATGGTTTTTTAAGCACGAAGAACAAAATGAGGTTTAGTATTGATGGGCATATTTTGCTGTGAATACCTAAACCTAGGTTCCTTATTGTCGTAAGTATAAGGAACCTTTTGATAATTAGTCATGTTTGGCTCCGTTACATACAAATGTCTAGATCATGCTCGATACTTCCCCTTTAAGTAGGGGGTCTAAAATAGTATGGAGGAAAGGACAAAACCTTAATCTCGTAGATGCCATTCTTGTGATAGGAGTTATGATGGGAAACATTTTTGCCAAGTTTTGATAGATGTGGTCAAACACGTCAATGAACATAGGAAAACACAAACAATAAAACAAGTTGTGGAGGTCTACCTAAATCCCAAAAAGTGGAAGTTACAACTGCGAGCAACTTAACAATAACACTTAAATACATTAATCAAGATTTGCAGAAAATCAAGATATTAATATCAAAATAATATTGACATGACGCGAAAAATGTAACAACACTTTTTGAGGTTGAGGTAATGTTTGGTAAGAAACAAGGTCAAAGTATACCAAGGAGTTATTAAAGTGTGAGTAACGTAATGGTACAATCTAAACACTTAAATCAAGTTTATGAGAAACAAGATGTAAGAATCAAAATTGTATCAAGATAATGCGAGCAAAGTAACACCTCAAGGGAAGATTAATGATGAAGCAAGCCTAACTACGATGAATTGTCTTGATGTTGGTATAAAGACAATGGCTATCAAGATATGAAGATATACCAACACACTTTCAACACTTACTATCATAGTCACAACAAGGAAGGATGTAAACAGATGCAAAAGTGGTGGACACAATCTTTAATAGCACTACATATGATGCTCCTCTTTTGATAAAAAATATCAACAAGAAAGCAAAGGAATATACCAAGTGGTGATGAAAAAAACTAAGCGTAACTTTGGCAGAGTTTCACCTTACCTTAGGGCAAGTGAAAAACTAAGAAAAAGTAACATGTCATAAGCCTCGTGATGAAAAATACCAGGCTCAAACTTCAATGGGCTCTCCCTTGTTTGAATAACAAGGTTTTGTCTCAAAAAAAGTTCTTTCTTCATAAGAGCTCTTTGAAACATGATTGTTTTTTGGTAAAGTTGGCTCCTATGCAAAATGGCTTCCTATTAGTTCACTCTTGTAAGTATATTACTTGTATAAATCAGAACATATACATCAAGATAACATGAGAAAACACCAAAATATAGATAAATGATGATAATATGCTCATATAATAGCTTTGACACTTCGAGGGGGCAACCTCCAATACCACTTCAAGGGGGTAACCTCCAAAGCATACAATAACACTCCAATACTCAATATGATCCTTAACTACAACCTTCTAACCCCTATATGTACCATTCTAACCTATGGCAAATACTGAGGCTGACATCCTAAGAATAATAAATCATAAATGAATGATATAATAAGATAAGGGGATGTGTGTCATATGTCGGCATCTCCATCAATATATATACATCATAACATTATATCCCATGTGAACCCATACATATAACTAAGGGGAATGTGTGCCACATGTCGGCATCTCCATTAAACCCATATTCATTATAATATTATATCCCAAGGTACATAGCATTGCCTCCCTCTTTGACAGGTTTCATACCCGAAACATAAGAAGAAGCCATATAATGAGTGTGCTTTAAATTATTGCACACTTGTCGCCAAGCTCGATCATCCAACCACCCATATGAAATCTTATCCTATGTAGCAGCTTCATCATCATCATCTTCTTCTTCTTCTTCTTCTTCTTCTTCTTCTTCTAATGTTGCTTCTGCTTTTGATTCTTCTTCTTCTACTTTTTCTTTTTCTTCTTCTTCTTCTGCTTCATCTTCTTCTTCTTTTGCTGCCCATACTCTGTCCATGAAAACTTGTTCCAGTTCTTACAAAGGACCAATTAGACTTTTCCTTTTCTAAACTCAGAAAAGAATATCTGTGTAGGGCCACTAATCCACAACCTTGAATAACCAAATATCTGATAGTTTAGAGAATTTTATCCCTAAATTTGTTCCACCATTCTCTAGCATCAATCCTGCCATCTCAAAAAAAAAGCTACCATCCCCATGATCCACAAAACTAGGGTTTTAGGAATAGACCCCTTTTGATCAAAACATTTTCTAACCCTTTTAGCTAAAGGTTGGCCAAAAATTAGAAATCACAGAACATAAAATCCAATTTAATTTTTTGAGAGGTTTCTGAAAATGTAAGAAATTTAGGAAAATTCTCCTCAAATTACGGCCTGTGGAGCAAAATAGTGAAAAAAAATGAAATAACTCTGACAAAATAGATCCATTTTTTTTGAAATTTCAGTGGCATCACCTTTTGAATATCATACCATCACACAACAAAAAAATTTGTTTCCTAATTCATCCTTATTCAGAAGATATAGATGAAACCATAAAATTAGGGTTTCAAACCCCTAAAACAGACAGAACCTTTGCAAAATAGATCCAAAAACTCTAAAATTTGGAGTGAAGATAACTTGAAATATGTATCAACTCCCCACAAAAATATCTAAAAAATTCTAAGCCTATCTTCAGATATAGACGAATCTCACCAACATTAGGGTTTTCATCCCACAAATTGCCCGGATCACTACTCTGATACCACTTGTAAGGATATTACTTGTATAAATCAGAACATATACATCAGAATAACATGAGAGAAACACCAAAATATAGATAAATGATGACAATATGCTCATACAATAGCTTTTCCACTTCGAGGGGGCAACCTCCAAAACCACTTCGAGGGGGTAACCCTCCAAACCATACAATAACACTCCAATACTCAATATGATCCTTAACTACAACCTTCTAACCCCTATATATACCAATCCTAACCTATTGGCCAATACTGAGGCTGACCCTCCTAAGAATAATAAATCATAAATGAATGATATAATAAGATAAGGGGATGTGATGCCACATGTCGGCATCTCCATCAATACATATTACATCATAACATTATATCCCATGTGAACCCATACATATAACTAAGGGGGATGTGTGCCACATGTCGGCATCTCCATTAACCCATATGCATTATAATATTATATCCCAAGGTACATAGCATTGCCTCCCTCTTTGACATGTTTCATCCCCGAAACATAAGAAGAAGCCATATAATGAGTGTACTTTAAATTATTGCACACTTGTCGCCAAGCTCGATCATCCAACCACCCATATGAAATCCTATCCTATGTAGCAGCTTCATCATCAACATCTTCTTCTTCTTCTTCTTCTTCTAATGTTGCTTCCGATTCTGATTCTTCTTCTTCTTTTTCTTTTTCTTCTTCTGCTTCTGCTTCATTTTCTTCTTCTTTTGCTGCCCATCTGTCCATGAAAACTTGTTCCAGTTCTTACAAAGACCAATTAGACTTTTCCTTTTCTAACTCAGAAAAGAATATCTGTGTAGGGCCACTAATCCACAACTTGAATAACCAAATATCTGATGGTTTAGAGAATTTATCCCTAAATTTGTTCCACCATTCTCTAGCATCAATCCTGCCATCTCAAAAAAAAAGCTACCATCCCCATGATCCACAAAACTAGGGTTTTAGGAATAGACCCTTTTGATCAAAACATTTTCTAACCCTTTTAGCTAAAGGTTGGCCAAAAATTAGAAATCACAGAACATAAAATCCAATTTAATTTTTGAGAGGTTTCTGAAAATGTAAGAAATTTAGGAAAATTCCTCAAATTACGGCCTGTGGAGCAAAATAGTGAAAAAAAATGAAATAACTCTGACAAAATAGATCCATTTTTTTTGAAATTTCAGTGGCATCACCTTTGAATATCATACCATCAACCCAAAAAAATTTGTTTCCTAATTCATCCTTATTCAGAAGATATAGATGAAACCATAAAATTAGGGTTTCAACCCTAAAACAGACAGAACTTTTGCAAAATAGATCCAAAAACTCTAAAATTTGGAGTGAAGATAACTTGAAATATGTATCAACTCCCCACAAAAATATCTAAAAAATTCTAAGCCTATCTTCAGATATAGACGAATCACCAACATTAGGGTTTCATCCCACAAATTGCCCGGATCACTACTCTGATACCACTTGTAAGGATATTACTTGTATAAATCAGAACATATACATCAGAATAACATGAGAGAACACCAAAATATAGATAAATGATGACAATATGCTCATACAATAGCTTTTCCACTTCGAGGGGGCAACCTCCAAAACCACTTCGAGGGGGTAACCTCCAAACCATACAATAACACTCCAATACTCAATATGATCCTTAACTACAACCTTCTAACCCCTATATATACCATTCTAACCTATGGCCAATACTAAGGCTGACCTCCTAAGAATAATAAATCATAAATGAATGATATAATAAGATAAGGGGATGTGTGCCACATGTCGGCATCTCCATCAATACATATACATCATAACATTATATCCCATGTGAACCCATACATATAACTAAGGGGATGTGTGCCACATGTCGGCATCTCCATCAACCCATATACATTATAATATTATATCCCAAGGTACATAGCAACTCTCTAGGTGTCACAAATTACCTCTATGAGCACGGTTTTCCAAGGAATTTACACTGACTAAACCAAGGAGTATCCCATATTTACTTTACTCCCTTCGATACAATGAACAAAAAATTATGTTTAGTTGTATCTCACTGGGGCCATGTGAAGATAATTTTGACTCTAATATCACAAATGCGTACTAGTCAAGTGGTAAGTGGAGCACTTCCCCTTTTGTTCACCAGTTCCCTTAAGGTGTGAACTACTTTGGGGTTCATGGGGGCATCCTGATGGGTTATATGGCTTATGCCAAGGCACTTCCCCTAGTTTAAAGCAAACGATCCATAACTCTTAACCGAAACTTGCAAATATAGTGTTTTGAATGTGGTGTTTTTTTAATCTTGTATCTTATTGTGGTTTTGTACACCATTGGAAACCTACAAAAAATGTATTAGTATTGGTTTAGATCCCGATTCTTTGACTTGCGAATTAGGTCATACACGAGAAATATTAGTTGTTCTCCAAAAGATCAAATAATCGCGAAAGAGGATTTAAATGTTGTTTTTTACTCCCAAGATCACCTAAAAGGTGTGAAGGAAGAGCATACACAACAAAAAAACCCAACTATAACAAAAATGGGGAATACTGGCGAAGTAAAAGTATGAGGAAACTCATTTTATCTGATTGTTGTTCATTCCCTTAACCAAGAATTTTAATGAAGAGTTTTTAAAACAAATTGAAAGAATACTTGGAGCTATTTATGATTCCCAAGATCACCTAAAAGGTGAAAGGGAAGAGCATACATAACTCTTAGTCTATCAAGTGAAAGGAAAACCTTTAAATTCATTAAACAAGTAAACAAAGAAATGATTAAAATCACCCTGCAAACATAGGTTAGCACTGAAAACCTACAAAATATGTTAGAAATATTCAATATCAAATCATGCAAGCTTTAAAAACATAGCCAAATTTTAATTGATTACACGTGCATGGACCTGACAATAAATATGTGGCCCTGACAACACATACATGGCCCTAACAATGGATACGTAGGTCTGCCAACACATATGCGGCTATGAGAAGAACCAATAGACAATGTAACACTTATGCAACCAAAGAAGCACCTATGCAGCCCTTATGACACCTACACAGATCACAACACACATATGTGGCTCTAAGAGGAAATATAAACTAATAGAACACAAAGCTACACCTACGCATGAAGAGAAGCATACATGTGGACCTAATGACACATACGCGGACCTGACAATAGAACACAGACAACCGAAGGGCAGTGTAACGGATACCCAGATAGGGAAAAAAAAGGCAGGGGGGGTCAGACCAGTGTGACAGGGAGGCATAGAGGAAACCAACACAACATATACACAACCCTATTAACACATACGTGGCCCTATCAATACTCAGACGAATATCTCAACACCTACGCGGGTACTTAGAATGACATCACAAACATAAGAATCTAACATCAACAAACTCAAAAAGGTCATTTTTTTGCTATCTAAGCTCAAAGATAACAATAACCCATCTATTTCAAACATACAAATGTAAATTTATATAAATACCTCAAGAAATTCAAATTATTTAACAGGTGCATAATAAGGGTTAGCCAAAATTGAGATAAAATTAACAAAACTTGACATCAAATGCTAATGAAAATGGAATATGTCCCACCAGGTGTGCCATATGTGTTCCTATATAAATTTGCATGCTAATAAAAATAAGCTAACACCTAGTAGCTTCAAAGCATAATCAAACCCCTATAGAACCATGAGATAAGAGCTTAAAGGAAAACAACTTCTACCATGCATAAACAAAGATAAATCCATTAAATGCTCAAGTCATTCCTATTCTTTGAGATTGCTACCTAATGAATGAACCTAATTAGATCACGTAACAATCAAATTGTTCTTGTTTGCTCAAGGATTGAAGATTAGGTCTCACCAAAAAATGGCTAAAAGGCTATTTTTGGATCTTCCCATGCTCTTCAATTTGAGAGAATGGATGTAAGATGGAGAAGCTATTTCCAAGCAATGGAGAATGACTCAAATCAAATTGCCTATAGTTTATACTAAAAGCACCCTAAACTCAATACAAAGAAAATAACATGACTAATTAAGGGAGGCTAATACCATTGCCATCTATAGCCAAGGATTTAAGTATAGGAATGTAACACTAAAGATAAAATCTTAATGGAATGTTAACTAACATGAATATAATTCAAAATATAGCTAATCATGCCTATTAATATATTGAATTGCTAAACTAACAAAGACCTAAATAAATCTAAGAGGGCAATAAAATTGGTATGGTTTCTAATCCAAACAAGGTGAAATGTCCTCTCCAAATGACTACATGGTCATTTTGGATATCCATCTACTAACTCCATTGAAGACTTTAGGCAAAGATTGAATTTGGTTATAAATCATATTTCTTATATGAGATGCAAATCAAAACATGGTGTAGAGTTGGAGGGTAGTACTTAGTCTTATTTATAGTTTTCCATTTGGGGAAAAATTGAATCTTGGTGCATGTGGGACTAAAAGTACAAAGAATATTTAGAATTGTTAATCATGATTAAGCCTTGCTAATCACAATTAGTGATATATCAAGTGATTAAGATGCGAGGAGTCTTAATCAACCGCTTAGGTTCAACTAGGAGGCTCAGATAAGCTTTTAAAGCTTGTTGAAACGTTGTGGAGAGAAGTGGGGTGATTTTTAGTGGTTGGAAGAGGGGTTTGATTCAATAATAGGGTATATTGATCAAAACATGAGCAAAATAGGCTTAATTAGCTAATAAATGCTAATTTCCTATGTTGAAGAGGATTTTGACTTATGATTCATCATAGCGTGGCATCCTGAATGTGAAAGAGGTTAGGTAATCAACAATGTGCTATTAATTGGCCAAAGTGGTAAGAAATGTTAGTTAATTAGTGAAAATCACTAATTATAACAAAATTGGAAAGAACGAGAGTGATTTGTGTGCATTTAGAAATAAGATTGCAAAAGTGGAATATATGTGTCTACATTTGCCCCTGTTTGAGGTGAAGTAAGTGAATTTACTTCAAATACAGTAGACAAGCATAAACAAGTAAATTTTTGAAGAAAAATTAGTAGAATGAAGGATGCCCCCTCAAGTGTTTATGGGGTGATAGAAGAAGTCAATCAACGATCGAAAAATACGATTGAAATAGACAGAGGAAATAACATAAAACAAATGAGAAATATTTTGTTATTTGGAAGGAAAAATGATAGGGATAAACATGGTTCTTTATTACCCCAGGTGATTTGGAAGAAAAATTAGTAGTGATAATAAATGATAATGGAGAATATAAGACAAGCCCAATATTTGCATCCAATCTTTCAATAAGCAACATTTTTCTATCATTTTTCCCCTATATATACCTCATCGACCTTTATTGAAATAAAAAAAAGTGTAAGATAACACGAAAAGCTAAATTACTAACATATTCATTGCTACAAATACGTAACTCCATGAAACATACATAACATAATGCAATACAAGAATGTAAAACAATTATTAACTCCATGCAACATAAATAATGCAATGCAATACGAGAAATAAACCAGCTAACCTAACAGAGAAACTAGTATAATAACACATACTCAAACAAACAACATTTAGGATAGTTGCACCAATATTTTTGTTATCAAGTTACAGTTCTCGAATGTTCGTGTTGTAACGAAAAGGGTTAAAAATGGTGCCCCAAGCAAGGATACATGTTAAGGGAATAGCAAAGGACACAAGTAGTCCCATGGAAAAGATTTCGTGCACTATGACATAGTGTCTGGAAACTCACTGGTGCATGGGAGTAATAACATAGTAAACAACGTAGCTTTTGTTAATGGAGGTAGATCATGAAGATCCACAAGTCGTTTGAGACCAGAAAAAGTAAGAATGTAAGAACTATGTTTTTGTAGGAAAAATTTCAATGTTTGAGAACAATGCATTTGATACAGGATTTCGCTGCGTGCATGCCATTTACCAATTTTTGAATTTTTACAATTTTTTGGATTTTTGATGATTATTTGGATGTTTTGATATTTTCAAATAACATATTTGAATCTTTTTTGATTTTTGAAACATATTTGAATGTTTTTTGATTTTTGAAACATATTTGAATGTTTTTTTATTTTTTAGAAGTTTTCTAAAGCTATGTACAGAATATGAAGAAATTTGGGTGCCCTAGCGATAGATGGGATGTCCAAGGGAAGAATGCCACATGTATGTGCAAGAAAGTGAAGATGTGAAACTTCTCCCAATGTTAGATGGGAATATTCAAAGACAAACTCTTCATGCACAAAATTTGGATGAGGGCCAATATAGATAGGTTCAACATGATGATGAACATAACCCAATGGCATGCTAGGAAGGAGAAAAGATGCCCCTAGCGTAAGCTGGCCAAGTATCACATGATAAAACGAAGTGGAAAATTATTTTTGTGAAGGGAAAAAAGGTTTCTACAAACATGGAAAAAAGGAAATCTTATACACATGTATTTTCTGAACAAAGAAGAAGAATAGCGAATGTGAATGAATGTAGCTTAGAAGCCTCACAATGAAGAAGTGTTTAGCCAAAGACATGAATCGTTAGGTAAGATACATAATAGAGTAATAATTTTAACAAGGTCCAAAAAAAGAGACACTTGGTAAAATACTAATCCTATTTTCTCATAGAGATCCAACATGTGCACGTGGAATTTATCACCTCTTGGAGGGAATATTTGATAGACAACAAGTGAAGACACCCTAGCCAATGTGTATGAATTATTTATTTTTCAAAGTTGATTTTTTTTGTGAATGGATTGTGGAAGGAGAGTTGTACATTGCTATATTTCCAGCTAGGCATCCATGGCCTTGATGGAGATGCATTTTATTCTAATCGCAACATTTCTCTACTACTATTCAAGTGTTCATATCCCTGGTAGAGATTATTGGAAATACCCCAAGAGAGAGTTATACTTAAATTTGGTTTTTCTTTTAGCTTTGTATTTTTGATTTGATTGATTTGTTTTGCTTTCTGAAAACTTATTTCAGCTCTCTTGTTTGACAAGGGGTTACTAACCAATGATGGCTTGATGAAAGGAGGTGGAAGTGATTATGATGACGACATTGGCTAGTGTCAACAAATATGTCCAAAAGTTCTTTGCAACAAGTTTATTAGATGTAAAATTTTGATAGGATATCTATGAGGTCGGTCATTCTTTAATTTTCCAAGGTGATAAAAGACCAAGGCCAAATGGATACCATAGAGATAAATTTCACAAAATGCATGCGCATTAGCTAAGAAAATATCATTGAAAGGATGAAAATGGTGGGTGATTTGTAGAGGAAGATAAAAAGAAAGGAAATAATATCCATGCATATGTAATACTTGACTGCAATGTTTGATCATTATACCTTTGATTTTTTTTTGAAATGTTTTCTCATTTTTTTATATGTTTGAAATGTTCTCTCTTTTTTTTTTGGTATTTTGTATTTTTTTGAAAGGTGGGACCGACAAGGTCACTTGACGTGATAAGATCCAACAACAATGTTAGTGATTTCCTTGATAAGGAAGACTAGGCATGTTTTCTTATCAAGAGTCATATTATCCCCGATCTCAATGATCATGGTGAGCTCATACTCATTAGATGACTACATTTTATCTTGAAACGTGGATTTTTTAAGCAGGAGATTGTGCTCCTTATCCATAGGTTTATGCAATTTGTGCCATACTTGATGGGTGCGTTGATGTACATTTTTGAATCATGTTTGATTCTGAACTTTAAGATCATTTGAATTGTTGGGAGCTTTAGAGCTGTTCGAATTTTCTATCTTAGTCTGATGAAGAAACAGTTTGGGTTTATTATAAGCTAATACATGACCTGTTTGATCCCGAGAAGTGGGAGAAGAAAGTGGATGAATAGAATTGATGTGAGGAATGACAATGGGCTTGCCACAATTATTGATAAAAGGATAATGTGATGGACATGAAGGGTACGGTCAAAGAATTAAAGAGGATGGGTTATCAGAATGTGTCCCATAGATTGAAGATAAAGGACTACTTGGATGTGGCCCTAAGATTGAAGATGAAGGACTACCTAGTGGTGTCCCATATATAGAAGAAGATGTGATACTAGGTGTTGGGCCCCTGAAATATTGGCTAAATATAAAAAGGCACGTAGGTGTGCAAGGCCTAGTTGAAGAAAGGCACGCAAGAAGAAGGTGCGTAGGGAAGGGTTTAAGGAAACCCATGGTGCACATGCGGACAAAGCCAAGGTTTCAGGACTTAGCCATGTTCAGCATTTTGAGCAGAATACGAGAAAAGCATGACCAGAATGTGCATACAGAGTGGATAAGGTGCCAGCCTGGCGATAGGTTGGCCCAGGAAGGAGTATGCCCTGCGGTGGAGGATTCTAGAAGGACATCATGACAAGGAGTGGTGAGCTCAGTCCTGGAAAATCATGCGCTCATGGAGGACCACATTCAAACACTTGGCGGCAGATCTAAGGCCGTTGAAGAATGAGTTGGTAGTTCAAAAAGGCTATATATACAAGTGCCTACAAAAGTAATAGATATACAGAGAAAGGGCAGAGCTTTGCAAAAATACTGCAAGGACTTGTTAACTTGGGTAAATTAGGGTAGGAAAGGATGTATCAAGGGTTTGGAGAGTTATAAATTTTCTTTGAGGGCCTAGTTATATGAATCCAGTTAAAATGCATGACTATGGTCTGCCTTTCTGTGACATTCTGTAATAGGCCTAATGAATGTAATGAGGTTACCAGTTTATATGAATATGAGCATTAATGGTTATGATGCATACATCCTTCTTCATAGTTCTTTTTCATTTATGAACTATGTATGAATGACTGTATGACTTTATGTTTTGGTGTAAGTTCTATAATCTGTTAAACACTTTATATTTGGAATGACTGCAAGGATCTATAAGCCGTTCTAAGCTCTATGGTGCTTGTATGTCTTATTTCCTTTCAAATCTCTTAAAATTGGATCATGGATGATGTTTCCCACTAAACTCACATAAAAGAGAGACTCAGAGCCCACACGTGCCTTGGGTGAGTGCCTAGCGCTCACTGGGTGATAGGCCGACGTGCATGGGATTTCTTTCCTTTGTGATGGGGGTAAACATGACTACATCTTGGTTTCATTGTCAGGATTTGTTTTCAAAATTATAGTGGGAAATGACATACATCATGATCTGGGTAATGAGTAATGATAGAAAGTTTAACTTTAGAAAGTGCTGAATCATGATTTAAGAGCACGGAGGGTGAATTTTCGTAGAGATTCAACACTGGACCTGAGTTTGATGCACGTAGGTGGGTAGAAGATAACCTCTACCATGATTTATATGTAACATTTTTCTACTGCTTCCCAGTAGAACTGTATGAATGGTTCTCAACATATGTGTCTAGATCAAGATGGTATTATAGATCACGCGCATGGGCCCAAGAAGAATACCAGAGGCTACAGGATGCAGATCTGACGTGGACTCGTGCTATGGATCATTGGTGAAAAGAGGATCATTTTTGTGTGCTATCCCTCTGACAATGAAGATCTTGATTGTTACTTTGAGTTTAGAGGCATTTCCAATGGCCAGCTAAACCATTTTGAGTGCTCGGTGAGGAAGCTAGGGTGGAGGAAGATGGTAGATAATACGACAAAGAAAGAAAGGGAGGAGAGACAACTTAAGTATAGTGAAGCGTGTGAAAGGGAGATTGCTAGACAATGTGAGGTTGCAAGTGTGATGGATCTATGGAGGTAGATTTTGCGGGAAGGAGTTACGGTTCACACAAAGGAACCCTTCAACTTCTGATGAGAGTTCTTCACCTGAAGAGAGAAGAGTCATTAACACGTATCTAAACCCACCTAGTGACTAAACCCTGACACTTGGTTTTCTAGATAAAGGAAGGAGTATTGTTGACCATGTTGGTATTAGTGGAAGTGACAGATCTACGCCCAGGAGATACAATTTTTTAGTTCCCACTTCTATGGTTGTGCCTATTCTAGTATTCAGAGGAGTCTTTGGACAAGAAGTAGGTACACAAGCCTTCGGTCTCATGTCTGGGAGTGGCACGGGGTACATTAGTCATAGTGGGGCATTATCACAGACCATCGATGTGCAGTTTAGTGGAACCTTAGGGACACTTGGCACGATTAATTTCAAGACCTGGTAGTTCTGGTGGGTCATGAGGAACAGGACCTGGTGGTTCTAGTGGATTTGGTGGCTTGGGAGGCATAAGACCTAGTGGACCTGGTGGATCTGGCGGTGGAGGAAACATCGAAGGGAACCAAGGTTTTGTCTGAGAAGGACAAGGGCTGCAGCCACCCCCTCAAGTCTTCTTTGAGATGTATTTACATTTGTAAAATTACAAAGGTATTGAAGATGCTGTAGAACATGTTCGAGAGTGTGAGCTGCTATGGCGTGCAAAGGGGATCACAACCTTGGAGTGGAAGGCTAGTCAGTTTGCAACGATGTTGCAGGGGTGTGCACATAGTTGGTATAGGAAATATGACCCTCATCAAATAGTGGTGGATTATACTACTTTAAAGAACACGTTCTTAGAAAAATTCCACATCCCTAAGTTTGAACAGCATCAACTTCCTGAAGGAGATTCAACAGGGAATAGAGGAGAGTGTGCAGGAGTATGATGCACACTTTAAAACTCTCTTGTCTAAGTTATCAAATGATATTCACCCTTTATAGCATGCTTAGTGGTTTGTTGGAGGGTTGATCACACCTTTTAGAAGGGCCTTATCTCATAAAACTTTTGCAGACTTGCGCAAGGTGTTAGAAGCTGTTCTATGCGCCGAGGATGTGGGAAGTGTTTATACTGGTATTAGCCCGTTTTTGGAGGATTAGATTACTGCTATGGCTAAACATCTAGAAAATTTGTGTACAAACTCAACCCATGAGACTTATAGTGGTTTATGGTGTAAAAATTGTGAAGTAGAGGGGCATGTCAAGGATAGTTGCCCCTAGAGGACAATACACACCGTGATAGTAGACTGTGAGATTTTTCATGGGGACTATGATGCAAGTAGATGCCCCTTGTTGCAACACATAATTTGGAAGAATGTGTCCTACTACTGTAAGATATGCACATCTACAACCCATGATACTAAGGATTATAGGCTTATTGACTAGATCTATGAGGCCATTGATAATGGGGTGTGCTAGGCTAGCATTGCCAGCAGTTATAAAAGTGATGATCATCGTTATGAGTGTGTAGATGGAGCTATGTGCAGAAGGGTATTTCACGGAGGATTTTGTGGTCATGATAACCACAGAGGAAGAAGTGAGTTCCCACGTGGAACTTGTTTTAATTTTGGGTCTACAGAGCATTACAAATGAGAGTGCCCAGACCTATTACAGTGCTCATGGTGCAGGAAGAAACACAAGTATGAGGAGTGCCCTAAGTTGTTTGAGCACATGAATCAACAACAACGAAAAGACAAGGGCACTGCAATGGTAAGAATTAAGAAGACAAACACATAATGGATGCCACGGGTAACACGTGATGCAAGATTATAACGTGTTTAGTAACAACAAGATTAGAGGCCATGCGTGCAAAGGAAATACCAAGGCAGAGGACTCTGGTTTCAAGAGAAGAAGTGGTACATGGAAAGTACCTAGATCCTGCTCATCAGAAGGAGGTATATCAAGATACCATGAACGTCATTCAGAGTTTACAAGGAGAAATCAAGTGTCTAAAGGAGCAGTCTACGAGGGAGGAGAAATGGAGGATAAATTGAAATTCACGATGCTCATAGCTGAATATAACAAGGTCCTTGCTAATGTAAAGATTGCCTCCTAGAATGTTGAGGCCACATACGATAACTACATGGACATAGAAAAAGTGGTGAGCATGCTAGTCGTAAATGATGAAGTGAAACTTAAAGATTTCCAGGAGAAGAACAAGGGGAATAGAGCAGAGTGAGAAAAGATCCTAGCTGAGGTTGAAAAGAAATTTGAGGCCATTGAAACCTTAAGGGGTTCAATAAAAAACTAGTTGAAGGAACTATACCCGTAGATTACACGAAGGATGGATGCGCTAGAGGATATAGGCAAGGAGTTAGAGAATATTGTTGACAACATAAGTGCATAAGGGGATGGGCTGGGTTTTGATCAGGTGAGCATCTTAGTAGGTGCTCTTTTTCAAAGAGCACAAAATGAAATTAATGCCTGGAACAAGTTAGAGGCCAACTTGCAAAAATATTTCCCTAGCTTATTGCAGTAATGCCATCACTATCCCATTCTTTCTTCTTTCCAAAATTCTTCATCCCTTTATTCTTTTTCCAAGGCGTAAGTCTACTATGATTCCTTATTCATTTAAGAAGTGTTCCCATGGACAGAGAACATGCATAGTGTAGGGTGATGTTGGGCCCTTGAAATATTGGCCAAGTGTAAAAAGGTGTGTAGGTGCACAAGGCCTAGTTGAAGAAAGACACGCAAGGAGAAGGTGCACAAGAAAGGGTTTAAGGAAACCCGTGACATGCACACGAACAAATCCAAGGTTTTAGGACTTAGCCACATTGGGAATTTTGAGCAGGATACGAGAAAAATGTGACCCAACTGCACATGTGGAGTGGATAAGGTGCTAGCCTGGCGACAGGTTGGCCCAGAAAGGAATATGCCCTGCATTAGAGGCTTCTAGAAGGAAATCGTGGAAAGGAGTAGTGAGATCAGGATTGAAGGAGCATGCACTCATGGAGGACCAAATTTAAACACTTGGCGATAGATATGAGGCTGCTGAAGAATGAGTTGGAAGTTCAAAAAGGCTATATATACAAGTGCCTGTAGAATTAATAGATATATAGAGAAAGGGCAGAGATCTGCAGAAATATTAAAAAGAATCTATTAACTTGTAAATAAGGGTAGGAAAGGATGTATCAAGGGTTTTGGGAGTTATAAAATTTTCTTTTGAGGGCCTAGTTATATGAATCCAATTATAATGCATGACTACGGTCTACCTTTCTGTGACATTCTGTAATGGGCCTAATGAATGTAATGAGGTTACCAGTTTATATGAATATGAGCATTAATGGTTCTGATGCATACATCCTTCTTCATAGTTCTTTTTAATTTATGTTTATGGACTAAGTATGAATGCTTGTACGACTTCATTTCTATTTTGGTGTAAGTTCTATAATCTTTTAAGCACTTTATGTCTGGAATGACTGCAAGGATCTAGAAGCTGTTTTAAGCTCTATGGTGCTTGTATGTCTTATTTCCTTTCAAATCTCTTAAAATCTGATCATAGATGATATTTCCCACTAAACTCACATAAAAGAGAGACTCGGTGCCCACGTGTGCCTCGGGTGAGCGCCCATTTCCCATTGGGTGATAGGCCGACGCACATGGGATTTCTTTCCTTTGTGATGGGGGTAAAAATGACTACACTAGGATGTGGCCCAGTAATCAAAGATGAGGGATTTATGGGATGTAACCCCAGTATAGATGAAGAGGGGATACCTAGAGGTGCACCACTTATAAAAGAAAATAGGTTACCAGTAGGAAAGCCATATAAATATGATGAAGGGATTCTTGGAGGTGGCCCAAGGATAGAAGAGGATGGGCTAGTAGGAGGTGTCCCATATGTAGAATATGATGAGCTACTAGGACGTGGTATAAGAATCAAAGACGATGGGATACCAGGAGGTGAGCCACATATAGATGATGTGGGGATACTTGGAGGGGGCCCACTTATAGAAGAAGATGATGGGCTACCAGGTGGTGACCTAAGGTAAGATTATGATGCAAAAATCCTAATAGATAAAGAATGATTGGGTAAGGAGAAGATAAGAGATGGATAAATGCTAGACTAAGGCCTTCCATCACTCAGTGATGAATTTTAAGATGGAAGAACAAGAGGAGGATCGAGCTCAATGATCCTAGGTTCTTCCTCTATTTTATAACAAAAGGAATCATTTTCTTCCTCCCCATGTGCGAGCACATCGAAGTCAAAATTGAATCTTTTCTCAATATCCCCTATAGGAGTGTCATCATGTAACCTCATTAATTAGTTGATCACTTCCTCATCCTGAAAGAAATCAACTAGAATGGGTATTTTTTCTTTGAGCATGGGAGGTTGACTAGAAGAAATGGGTCTGGCTGGTGTCAAAGATTGAGAAGATGATGAATCAAAAGATGAAGTATATTTGGATCTAGATGTCTCGTGAGTAGAAGAATATGTAGATTTAGAACTGATTAGTACTGGATTTCCTAGAAGACAACATATTGTTGGGAAACAAAAATGATCGTGTAGAAAATCAGCATATGATTGCAACATAGGAGTCGTCTGAGGTGTTTGCGACGTATGCATCAACTTAGATGATTGCGACATGTGATTTGACTTAGAAGATTACGATATAGGTGTCAAATTTGATGATTGCGACATGGGAATCAACTTGGAAGATGGTTACGACATGGGAGTCAACTTATAAGATTGATACATATGTGTCAAATTTGATGATTGTGACATGGGAGTCAACTTGGAAGATGGTTGCAACATGGGAGTCAAATTAAAAGGATTTGGATTTTCCTAGATCTTCAATGGAGGAAGAGGTTGTTGAGCTGACGAATAAGGGAGGTCCCACAAAGTAAGGGAGGACTGTAACTCAAGAACCAAATTACATGTTTGATTGATGGATCCTGGAGCCACACATTTATTTAAAGGAAGATGCCGTTTAGGTGACTGATAAGGGGAGTCTTATGAAGAGAGGGAGGAATGTGACTCAAGAGTCAAATGAGGTGAATAACTCTGATGAGAATTTTCCATCAGAAAGTACCCTAAACTCAATACAAAGAAAATAACATGACTAATTAAGGGATGCTAAAACCATTTCCATCTATAGCCAAGAATTTTAGTCTAGGAATGTAACACTAAAGATAAAAGATTAATAGAATGTTAACTAACATGAATATAATTCAAAATCTAGCTAATCATGCCTACTAATATATTGAATTCCTAAACTAACAAAGACCTAAATAGATCTAAGAGGGAAATCAAATTGGTATGGTTGGTACTCGAAACAAGGTGAAATGGCCTCTCCAAATGACTACATGGTCATTTTGGATATCCATCTACTAACCCCATTGAATACTTTAGGGAACGATTGAGCTTGGCTATAAATCATATTTCTTATATGAGATGCAAATCAAAACATGGTGTAAAGTTGGAGGGTAGTACTTAGTATTATTTATAGTTTTCCATTTGGGGAAAACTTGCATCTTGGTGCATGTGGGACTAAAAGTACAAATAATATTTAGAATTGCTAATCATGATTAAGTTGTTTTAATCTCAATTAGTTAATTATCAAGTGATTAAGATGTGAGGAGCCTTAATACACTACTTAGGGTCAACTAAGAGGCTAGGATAAGATTTTGAAGCTTGTTGAGACGATGTGGAGAGAATTAGGGTGATTTTGAGTGGTTGGAAGAGGGGTTTGAGTCAATAATAGGGTATATTGATCAAAACATGAGAAAAATAGGCTTAATTAGCTAATAAATGCTAATTGCCTATTTTGAAGAGGATTTTGACTTATGATTCATCGTAACGTGGCATCCCGAATGTGAAAGAGGTTAGGTAATCAACAATGTGTTTTTAATTGGAAAAAGTGGTAAGAAACATTAGTTAATTAGTAAAAATCACTAATTATAACGGAATTGGCAAGAATGAGAGTGATTTGTGTGCGTTTGGCAATAAGATTGCGAAAGCGGAATATAGGTGTCTACATATACTAATGCGAATGAAGTTGTAAGAAGCAAGGGTAGGAGGAGGGTTCTTTGTATAACCCTCTTGTTTGAGAGTGCTTAACATCTTAGTGCATGTGGGATAAGGGTAAAGTAAGATTAGGAATGGATAATATTGCTTTAGAAAAGGTAACCTTGATTTCGAAGAGTTTAATTTATCATTAGTGAATCATGGGAGTTGAGGGGTGTTTTAATTAATTAAGTGTGATTAATTAATAGGTAGATGTAAGCTTATATAAGCCTATTTAGGGGGTATTTAGAGGAAAATTACCCTGATACGGGGGATTAAGAGATGAATTTGATCCAATAAATGATGATTTATTGATTTAGAGGAGCGAGTGTAATTAATTAATAATAATTAATTAACCAAAGTATAAGCAAACACTAATTAATGAAAGGTGGGTAATTGGAATCTTAAGTGATAGAAAGGATAATTAATTAGCGAAATTTAATTAATTAATGTGAATAGAGGGAAAATGGTGGTTTATTGACGAAGTGTTATCAATTGTTGGGAAAAAAGATAGTTGGTGCAATTTAAGTACTAAAACCGCTAAGCAAATTTTAGGTGTCTACATTTTCCCATATTTGGGGTGGCGTATGCAATGCCACTTCAAAGATAGTAGAAAATTATAGACAAGTAAATTTTGAAGGGATAGAAGAAAAATTAATAGAATGAAGGATGCCCCCTCGAGTGTCGATGGGGTGATGGAAGAGGTCGATCAAAGATCAAAAAAGATGAAGGAAAAATATAGAAGAAATGTGAGGGAGGAAGGGGATAAAAGGTGATCCCTATTGCCCCAAGAAATTGGGAAGAATAATGTCGATAGAAGAAAAGGATGATGAAGAAGAATGAATATGAAAGGGCATGGAAATAACTTGCATCAAGATGATGGAAAACAATTTAATGTCATCACTTTGCTTGGTGATCTATATCATCAATCCTTATTAAAATATACACATACAAAAAAAGAGTACCATAACATGAAAATATATAATACTTACTCTTGCTCATTTGCGCTAACACTAACTCAATGCAACATACAAAATGTAATGCAATACTAGAAAGTATACAAGCTAACCTAACAGGGAAACAAATGCAAACTCACATACTCAAACAAAAAACATTCAAGACAACTATACCAATGTTTTTATTATCAAGGTTCAATTCCGACCTGTGCGAATGAACCACAAGGGTTAATAATGACACCCCAAGCAAGGATACATGCGAGGTGAATAAACAAAGGACGTATAAGTCCCATGAAAAAGTAATCGTGCGCTATGAAACTACCCCAAATAACACGTTCGTGCAAGGGAAGAATGATATAACAAGCGAACCAACTTTTGTTGATGGAGGGTAGATCCAAATGATCCATGTGTTGTGCTCAAGAAAATATGAGAATCAAAGAAATATGTTTTGTAGGATAAGTTTTGATGTTTGAGTATGATGCATTTGACACAGGCTTCAGCTGTGTGCATGCTTGTTACCAATTTTGGAAAAAAAATGAACTTTACAAATAAAAAATTTGGATTTTGTGATGATTTTACTTATTTTTGGGATTTTTGAATGATTTTATTAATTTTTTGGACTTTGATGTTTTACCAATGTTTTGGATTTTTAACGGTTTTTGCGTTTTTTTTGTGTTTTTTGGAAAAAAATTACCTATGTTTTTGGATTTTTGAAGGTTTTCTGAATTTTTAGGGTTTTTTGAAAGTTTCCCAAAGCTATGTACATGAAAATGAAGATGAAAAGATTCCCCCAGCGAGAGGTGAGAATTTACAAAGGAAAATCTCGCACATACATAAAAAAAGAAGATAGGTAAGCTCAAGGCCAAGATAGATATGTTCAACATGATGATGAACACAAACTAATGAAGTGCTAGGAAGGAGAAAGAACGCTCCCAGCATAATCTTGCCAATAAATATATGATAGATAGAAGTGGAAGATTGTTTATTAAGACAAGGGATAGTCTCTCTCAAACATGGTAAAAATGTAATCTTGTACACATGGATGTTCTTAACGAAGCAGAAGAACAATGAATGCTATGGAAGGATATGAAAAATGTAGCTAGAAGATTGGTGATGAAAAGGTGACTAGCCTAAGGAAAAAATTGTGAGATAAGACATAGACTAAAGCAAGAGTCTGAACAAGGTCTAAATAAAACCCGATAACATAATAATCATGTTTGATCATCAAGATCTAGTGTGTGCATGTGGCAATGAATTAATTATTGAAGTGAAGATTTGGTAGGTAGAAAGGGAGGAAAAATGAGCCAATGTGTAGGAATGATTTATTTTGATAGGTTATTTGTGAATGGAGGGTGGAAAGAGAGCCATACATTAGTCTGCTGACAGCTAGGCATCGATAGCCTCGACGGAGATGCTTTTGATTCTAGTCGCAACATTTCTCTATTGCCATCCAAACATCCATAGCCCCGATAGAGATATTGGAAATGCCCCAAGAGAGAGTTATATTTTCTTTCCTTTTGCTTTTTTGAATGATTTTTGTGCTATTGCTAGGTGAAAACTATTTCAGCTCTCTCGATTTTTTTTGATAAGGGGTTAAGAACCATTGATGGATTAATGGAAGGATGTGGAAGTGATTGCGATGATGACATTGGATAGTGTCAAAAAATACATCTAGAATTTCTTCACAACAAGTTTATTAGATGTAAATAGTGATATAATCTCTAAGAGGTCAACCATTCTTTAATTTACCAAGTTGATAAAAGTCCAACGTCAAATGGATACTATAGAGATAAATTTCCTATAATGAGTGCAAATAGACTGACTAAAAGATCACCGAAGGGATGAAAAATGGTGGGTGACTTGTAGAGGAATGGAAAGAAAGGGAAGAAAGAACATCCATTTGTATGCAATACCTGATTGTAATGTTTGGTCTTTGTACCTTTGATTTTTTTGGTAATATTTTAATGTTTTCTCATTTTTTTGTATTTTTGAATTGGGATCAATGATGTCACTCGTCATGATAAGATCCAACAACAATGTTTACAATTTCCTTGATAAGGGAGACTAGGTGTATTTTCTTATCAAGAGTCATATTATCTCCGATCTCAATGATCGTGGTTAGCTCATACTCAACAAATGACTGCGATTTATCTTAAAACATGGATTTTGTATGTGAGATCTTGAGTTCCCCATCCATAGGTTTATGCACTTTACACCATACTTGATGGCTACATTAGTGAATATTCTTGAATTACATTTGATTTTTAACTTTATAAATGGTGGATTTGTTGGGAGCTCTAGAGCTCTTCAGAGTTCCTATCTTAACTTGAGGAAGACAATTGTTTGGGTTTTATACTAGCCGATGTATAATTTGTCTGATCCATAGAAGTGGGAGAATAAGATGGATGTTTAGGAGAGATAATAGGATTGGTAGAAATGATAGTGGGATTACCATGGTGTTTGATAGAAGGATGATACGATCACGAAGAGGATAAGGTCCATGAATTGAAGAAGATGGGTTTCTGGGAGGTGAGATGTAGATAAAAGATGAAAGGATACAAGGATGTGGCCCAAGGATGGAAGATAATGGACTACTCGGATGCGAACCATAGATAGAATATAAAGGGCTACTAGGATGTGACCCAAGAATAGAGGAGAGAGGGATACCTTGGGGTGACCCTAAAATATAAGATGAAGGGCTATAGGAGGGGGCATATCTATAAAAAGACGATGGGATCCTAGCTCGTTCATTATATATTTATTTTATAACCTTAGATAAATAAAATATATTGTAAGATGGATAACACTTATATTGTGTAATAATTATTTTTAAAACATTATAGCATGAGTCATGGGATGGGACCTAATTCATAACTAAAATCTTAGATTTGAAAAGAATAAATAAACCTAGTTATAAAAGAAGGTACCTATAATTAAATTTGGTCAAATTGACCCAAGTGGAGGGGAGGATTCATTGTAAGCCCTTAGGTTAGGTCGATCCTCATCCTTGGATCCAAAACAACTATAACCCTAGTTTTTCTAAATTAAATTTTTATCAATCCTTTCCTTTTCATTTTATTCCCTATTGTTTTCTTGTTTCCCTTGTAACTCATTTTCACGTGCAGGTATGATGGAGGAGCTAAAAGTATGGGGAAGATCATATATATAATTTATTAAATTTATATGTATTATATATGTTTTTTAAAAAAATGAAAATTCCTAAGTGACCAAGTAAGGGAATGGTAAATTGTACATTTTTCATAGTCATCCATAAGGTGGCGAAGGATGAATGGCAGGGAGAGGGGTGGCGAGGCTGGGATGGCTAGAAGCGGGGTGGAGAGGCTGAGAAAGGGTCATAGGGTTCACGACAAGGGGAGGACAACCGTAATGGCAGAGGCAGAGGGGGAAATGGGCCAAAGTGGCCAAAATGATAGGGTGAGGGAGGGATGGCCGGATGTCACAGTGGATAATGGGTCGGTCGTTGTCCGCCCACCATGTAGATGGGGGGGGGGGTAAGGGTGGTCGCGGCTTGTGTGGCTGTGGCCCTAAACATTATTATTATTATATATTATAATATGTTTCTTATATTTATTATCATATTACCTTTATAGTATTATACACACACATACATATGTGTGTGTTATAATATCTATATTTATATTTATTTGTAAGAAATTTATACCATAATTATTTTATAAAGATATACTTGTTAGAAATCATATATATAAACTTCTAAGATATTTAGTTAATATATTATAATTTAATACTATTATATGTTATATTATAATATAACATATAATAATGTGTTTAATACACACACACACACACACACATTATATACATGTGTACATATATATGTATATGTATACTATATATGTATATATATATGTATATATGTATATATATATATATATATATATATACACACATCTACATATATATAGTGTGTGTGTGTGTGTGTGTGTGTGTGTGTGTGTGTGTGTGTGTGTGTGTGTAGATGTGTATATACATATACATATCTATACATAATACATACATACATACATACATACACACATACACACATACACACATACACACACACAATAATTATGAAGCTATGCCGAGATGGAAAAACGATGGAACCGAAGGGGAGATTGTCGCGACCAAGCCTAGAAAATTGTGAAAGTGCTAAAAATACTAGGAATAGGGTGCCTGGATCAGGTCAGGGGTGCTTGGGGTGCTGTAGACCCCTGATGGGTGCCTGTGACTGCTCAAAACCCCAGAAAGTGATTTTCGTAGAGTTGCTTCAATGTTGCTAGACCTCACTCTTTTTCGCTATTATGTTGTTGTATGATCATTGATCTCACTTAGAACCTACAAAGAGAAAAAGCACATGCAAAATATTAAAACACATAAAATCCTAAAAAGAAAAATATGCAAATGGGGATTCAGACTGACCTCAGTGGTCACCCGACTGAGTGAACTTAGGGTTCGAGGTATGCACTACATTTCATACTCCATGTAGTTTTGCGTGCGTGCATATAGAATCATGCCCTAGGTGGCTCTTGTGTTATACACACTTGAATAACGAGAAATAACTAGATGTAGAAAATGTATATAGATATGTTTATGGAAAAATGAATTTCCCCTCCTATGAAGTGTATGTAGAATAATGCAGTCTCTTGCCCTTGAATAAATGCAAGATGGATGCTTTGATGCTCTTGTAATGCCTTTAGATGCAACCTTAGGTGAAGATAGTAGATGCTTAATGCTTCATCCCTTATTATGGTCACATAGCTTTATATTTATATGATTCCCTTGCTTGAATTTCAAAATTAACCACTAAAAGGCTAACCACCAAGAAAATAAGATGCCTAACAGCTAGAAAGGACCCAAAAGATGTGAGCAAGGTATAAAGAGTTTGGGAATGCACAAAGGGCATAGGGGCACCTGGGTTTTGACATCTAGACTCAAAAAATTGAAGTGTCCAAGGTTATACTAGGCAGGAAGGTGTGTAATACCAAGAATAAAACTAGAAAGCAAACAAAGAGGCCAAATATAGTCGTCAATTAGTGATTTTCTCGCTTAAGAATCATATGAATAGTAGTATGTGATCAAGACTAGAAATATACCCAAAGTACATTATTTAGTGTCTACATTTTCCCACACTTTATGTTGTTGAGAGAACACTCGATAAAATAAAGTAGATAAGATGCATACTTGATAACCATGTAGATCAAAGGTGAAAAGGGGGCTGAGGAGACAAGGAAAAGCGTGGAGTGATAAAAATGAAGCATGTAAGCTAGAGAAGTGGAAGTAAAAAATGAACCTAACTTGGGTGAAAGCATATGTTTGATGTCACATTCTACCTATTGTCGATGTATCTTGATGCTTGATGATGTGGCCTTTACTTACCATAAGGACTAACTTGCAAAAGAGAAGAGAAAATGAGTACTTAAATATGTGTATATGAAAAATTCAATCAAAACACATAAAAAGTGTGTAATAAAGTATGTAAAAATGTGAAAAGGAACATGTGCACCCGATCCATGATGAATGAAAGAGAGAAAAGATCTTGAAGATGTTGTAGAAGAATGAGTTTTTGGGTGATCTCATGCCAGTTGCGCCAAATGCATGTTTTTTGGGCGATCTCATGCCAAGTGTGGAAGAAGTGTAGGGAGAAAGGTCTAATTTTATTCTCCATCCTTTGAATTCTTCCCAAAGTGTAAACACCACTACAAATGGTGTGTGAAAATCCAATCCAATTCGATCTATTTTGATCTAATGCAAAAATAAGAAATATGTAAAAGAATGCATGCTAAGTGTTGAAGGACTATGCCTATCATGTAAAAGTTGTTGTGTAAAGTTCTATGAACTATGCCAAACTGAGAAAAATATGTAATTCGCCTGGTCATCGGTGTCTAGGAAGGGTTAGGAGAACCCATGCACTACTATTTAGTGTTGGGAATTGGTGTTTGTGTTGTGCTGAAGACCTAAGTCAGATTCTGGCCCTTTTTTTGACTGAATGTTATGTTGTACCGGTAATGAGTTGTGTTGAACTATGAACATAAACTGTTGTGTGAGGTGATTGATTCACCTAATGATTCCCCCCATATTTTGGGGTGTATGTGACATCGTTAGGAGAATGCAGCCCAAACGGGAGAACCAGATGCTGATAGGAAATTGATGCCCTACAAGGGGAGGGAATATGCTTGGTAAAAACCAAGGCATGCACAAAAAATAGGCTGGAAAAATGTGTCAATGCCATCAAGACAAATGCGCATATAAAAGACAAAGTGTAATCTAACAAGTAAAAATACAATGTAGACCACAAAAAGTAGGTTTCAAACACAGGAGATCATTCAAAATGTCACAACACAATCAGGGCCAAAGGGACTAAAAACATACAAGCAATGAACAAGCAAGACATATGGAAAATCCTGCAAACAATGACATACAATGATACAACGGAAAACAATTGCAAACAATGGCAAACAATAGAAAGTAAACTATTAGACAACCATGGTAGAAAATAGTTCCTACAAAGTAAATGTTACACATGAAGCACTCATTAGCTTGTTAGAAAGATAAAAAGTATGTCAATACATGTATATATTGATAGATTAGTGTGCTAGTAAGAATAAGTAGTATAAAATGAAACAATAGCACCCGTAGTTTTTACAAATGTAGATGCCCTTAGGAGCCTCAATGGGACTATTAAGAGGGATAGTTCCAAACATCCATGCTATGTGTAAAGATATGTGTAAAGTCTACATTCACAACTATAAGGAAAGTGAATGCACATGTGTTTATAAAAAATATAATGACATACAATGTATCCATCTAACATAGTAAACAAGTGTATCATGTGAGTATAAGTAAGAAAGAACAATGTGCAACCAAGATATGCAATATGTTGTGAGTATGAAATGGAATGGAAAGCAATGTGAGTGTGATAAGAGAAGCATACCCCCCAAGTGAGTGTGAATGAGTATGCATGAGATAAGGTTCATTTATAAATGACCCCTCAACAGGTGATATTGAACCATAAAACAAGAGTGCGTCATCAAGAAATGGGTTGAATATGTGCACTAGAAAGATATGATTGATGAATCATAAAGCGTAGAAATTACATGAGTGTGGTGAGATTCATTTCAGATTCATACCCTCAGTAGTCGAGTATGAACTATGGAACTAGAGTGTGTCATATGGAAGTGCGTTGTGATGAATGTTTGCTAGAAAGATGTGTCGTGAATGTGTCAAGTGTAAAATGTGTAGTGTGTATGATGTGAGGTTCATGAATGTAGTGAGCCCTCAGAAATCAAGTTTGAACTATAGCACAAGAATGTGTCATCAGGTAATGATGATACAAGTGTATCAAGTGGTTTGTATCAATGTTTAGGAGATATTAGACTTTAGGCATAGAGTGTCAAGTGCATGGGATGATAGAAATTTTTTATAGTAATGCAAGGGGTGAGAAGCTATGATTCACCCCAAGTATGTTAGTGATAGAGATCTAGTCAATGATGCTAAGTGGATCAATGCAAGGAGTAGTTTTCTCGACAAAGGTGATTGTATGCTGAAGTGGATCAATGCAAGGAGTAGTTTTCTCGACAAAGGTGATTGTATGCTGAAGTGGTGATGATAAAGGAGCCTTGAGCGGTGGAAGTCAAAAGATGCCAACTAAATTTTGTTGGTATTGCATAGTGGGTGGTTGCTTATTTGGAATTGGTAATGCCGTAGAAGACTTGGGAGGTGTAGGATTTATACTGATCTTTAGAGGAGGTTGCTTAATTTGACTCAGTAATGTTGTAGATGAATTAGTAGGAGGAGGTGATGGAAGACAAACCTTGAGAGGTGATTGCTTAGTTGGAATGGAATGAATAATTGACACTTAACTGACCAAAGAAGGCACATTAGAATTGGTGACATGATTCTCATTGGAAATAGAAGGAGAAAATTTAAGAGCCCATTTAGATGTAGAATTTGTAGATGCACATGCAATAATGCTCTACAGAGAATGAGATAAAGCCTTAACACTCAAGATGCTTGATTCTTCATTATAGATCATATCAGTCATTGTCATTATGTCCATTGATTTGATGATAATTACAATATAGATGACCTTGATATTTTGCAAGATGATAAGGAGGATAACCATGATTAGATGGTAAAGTGATCAATTGATGACTAAGGAGCTCAGTAAGAATATCATGTTGTGTAGCATTGTGATCAAACATGAGAGGATATGGTAATGGCAAGACTTGAGGTTCATTGATACGAGGACTTGTAGAAGACATGGAAGGAGGAGGAGGAGAAGAACTAGCATGAGCTTGAGAAACATCCTTAAGATGTTCGATTTCAGATTTAAGAGATGTAATCATGGATTGCATAGCTTGAAATTTGTCTTGAAATAAAGAATACAAAGCTTGAATTGACTCCAAGATGGGTTGAGTGGATGAAGGATCGTGAAGGCTAGGGTAATTAGAGAAATGATCGAAAATGGAACTCACTTGATGTGGCAGCACATTCCTAGAGAGATACATGGTGTATAGGGATTTTTTTTAGAATGACCTTGGAATTAGGATGGATTTGAATTAAATCATATAAAGAAATTTGAGGAATTTTACAAGCCATGTTAGAAGAAAGATGAAGATCTAAGAGTGTTCGAATGCACTCGGTTCACCAAATTATTAAGTAAATATAGAATGTATAGATGCTAAATCTAAATATGTAACAACACTTATATAGATATGCAATGAAGTACACATTTGACACAAGAAAATAAGCTAGAAAAAGATGAAACCCTAGTTGCAATAGAGAGGGTAAGATTCTTAGTTGATTCATAATAATTTTGAAGTTGTGATGAGATGGAAAACTAATGGAACCAAAGGGGAGATTGTCACGATCAAGCCTAAAAAATTGTGTGAGTAGTGAAAATGCTGGGACTAGGGTGCTTGGGTCACTGTAGACCTCTTCTGGGCACCTATGATTTCTCAAAACCTCAGAAAGTGATTTTCGTAGGGTCACTTCAATGTTGTTGGACCTCATTTTTTATTGCTAGTATGTCGTTGTATGATCGTTGATCTTTCTTGGAACTTTCAAAGAGAAAAAGCACCTATAAAACTCCAAAACACATCAAATCCTGAAAAGAAAAAGATGCAAATGGGAAGTCAGACTGACCCTGACGGTCACCTGACTGAGTGAGCTTAAGATCTGGGTGCTACACTACATTTTAGACTCTATATAGTTTTGTGTGTGTGTGTGTGTGTGTGTGTGTGTGTGTGTGTGTGTGTGTGTGTGTGTGTGTGTGTGTGTGTGTGTGTGTGTGTGTGTGTGTGTGTGTGTGTGTGTGTGTGTGTGTGTGGAATCATGCCCTAGGTGGCTCTTGTGCCAAACACATTTGAATTATGACCAATAGCTAGATGTAGAAGATGTAGATAGATGTGTGCATGTAAAAACGAACTTCCCCTTCTATGAAGTGTATGCAGAATAATGCAGTCCTTTGCCCTTGAACGGATGCTAGATGGATGCTTTGATGCTCTTGTAATGCCTTTGGATACAACTTGAGGTGATGATAGTAGATGCTTAGTGCTTGGTCCCTTATTATAGTCACATAACTTTATATTTCTATAATTCCCTTGATTGAATTTCATAATTAACCACTAAAAGGCCAACCACAAAGAAAATAATATGCCCAATAGCTAGAAAGGACTCAAAAGATGCAAACAAAATACAAAGAGGTTGGGGGTACCTAGGTGCTGGTGTCCTGGTTGGGAAATGGTGTCTAGACTTAGAAAAATGGAAGTGTCAAAGGTCAGACTAGGAAAGAATGTATGTAAGACCAAGAATAAAACCAAAAAGCTAGAAAAGAGGTCACATACAGTGGTTAATTAGTACTTTTCTCGCTTAGGAATCATATAAATAGTAATATGTGATTAGGACTAGAAATATACCCAAAGTGCATGATTTAGTGTCTACACAAACATTCCACTAATCAATACAACCATGCTCTCCCAATTTTACCAAATTGAAAACCCATAATGTAAATCATTAGAGAAAGAAAAATAGTCAAGCTCACAACATCATTCGATTCATTATATTAATTTCCATAAAAGAAAAAATTCATTTTCTTGTAAGAAAATCTACGTTTATTCATAACAATAAAATTTCCTCTCTCAATTCCATTACATATTCAATCTCTATTATCATTTGAGTTACATTTAGATGATTAATAATACACTTTGAATGCATAACCCACAAGTGGATTACAACTTGATTTTAAACAACAAAATTGATTTCACGTAATAAGATTTAACAAAATATACAAAATCATTATTTTCCACAACTTCTTCCACTAACCAACATCATGTCAAAAACACCAAAAAAATAGAGGTGAAGGCGATGTTGACCACCCAATAATGCATCGGGGAAAATCTCTTCTCATTGCCCCACAAAATCCCTTACTCGCGAAAAGACTCCATAGCCAACACCAAGACTTGGATCATAATATTTTCCCAACATTCCAAATACACAGTCATATCAAGAAAATCAAACACATGCATGAACAAGAGGACTCATAAGGACAAGGGAACACATTTCAAAATAAGCATGCACTATCAAGATTTGTAAGCTTTAAAGGGGAGCTAGAGGCATTCCAAGCCACTTATCACTCTATTAAGGGGTTGAGCATGAGTTCTTGGTTCTGCCAAAGAAATAAGATACATGCTACTTATCCATCCACCTAATTTATCCCAAAACCCACGTATTACTCTAATAGAATAAATACCAAGCTTCTTTAGTTCCTCTAAAAGACAATAAGTTTACATAACTTTAACATCTACTTATACCTCCTTAATGACTCTACCTTCCCCCATACACACAACACACTTGATAGCCCCACAATGGGTGTAAATCAAGTAGACAACACATAGAAAATACTCATACAACTCAATTGAGCACCAAAATCACATACATTCTATCAAATAATGGTAAACAAATCAAAATTTACAAGAATATAAACATGGAAAAGTACCCACCTCTTGCTCAACTTGTCCTCCCTTCATTACCAAGCTTCAGTCACTCCAAAAAAATCCAACATAAATCTAAAAAAAATTCTCCCCTCAAAAATGGAAAAATAAACTCGCTTAAATAGGACAAGATTCAAAAAGTACCCCCTTATGATGATGCCTAGTGGTAACATCATAAGTTTCCAAGGCAAGTCAAATTCCCAAAATAGTCATTTAATCAAATTCATTCTCACATGGGCCAAATAAAGATCCAAATATAAAAACCATCACTTCACATAAAATACTTACAAGAAAATACATGGAGGAGTATAAGGGTCAAAATTTCAACAACTCAAAATAAATGACTTTCAACTCCCAAGTTATTCCAAAAACAACTTGCATCCAAAAGTATATGGTAGGTGAAAAGTTTCCCAATGTACCTTTATGGGGTCTTTATGAGCCCCAAACAATTTAAAACTCTAAAATAAGCACACCTACCCATAGGTAGGCGTAAGGACGAGTTTTAGGAGGGTGGGACAAGGTTTTCTTGTCCCACACTTCACTCAAAATGACCCCAAAGAGAAAATCCGAAATTTACCAAAAATGGAAAGTTTCACCCATTCCAATTCAAAATATAAAATCAAGGTAGGAATCAACCAAAAATGGAAATCATTTATCCCCATAAATAAATACTAAAATATACTACAAAAGAGATTAATTAAGTAGCCAAAATTGGATAAGGGTCAAGAAAAGGATCAAACAACAAGCTAAGGTAACCAAAAATAATTAAATCAAGAACTTGTCACCTTACACATAATCCCAACCCTCAAATATCCAAGTCCAGGTGACTTGTGTTGGCTAAGGAGCTTCATGGGAGTTACTCCCCCTCCATCCTTTTATGGTGTAGTAGTTTTTATTTCTTCATGTATAACATTTGGTTACCTATTCTCCATCTACACACTCAAAACACAATCATACCTGCTCGAAATGATATGTAATTTAATCGTAACTATGCAAAACCATGTCAATCAATCAATCAATTCACACACAACTCATTACGCATATATATTTTTAAAATTAATATTTAAACATCAATTAAGTTCACCAAAATTTCCATGGCTATATATTCTAATAAAACAAGATTTTTTTTCATTAGACTAATTCACTTTGCATTAATTATACATATACTTGTTATCTGTCATTCATCCTTCAAAGCCAATAATAACACACACACACACACACACACACACACACACACACACACACACACACACACACACACACACACACACACACACACACACACACACACACACACACACACACACACACACACTCCGAATTCTAACAATTAAATTTTTCCATTAAGTTTCCGCAAGTCACTTATCTAAAATCAATTATCTCCAGGATTACCATGTTTCCATAATATAACAACGACTAATCTAATTCATGCTTACAATCCTATAAGTTTCATTTCTATGGTTTACTAACTCACGCAACATCCAAATATTGTAGTTTCTAATTTCATTTCTATCCTTCTAGTTGGCCCATCATTTGGATCGTAGTTTTTTTAATTCTAATGTTCATTTTCGTATGGGGCATCAAATTTATACTTAACTTATTTTACACACCACTCTTTAAGTGCAACGAAACCTATATATATATATATATATATAATATATAGGTTTCGTTGCACTTAAAGAGTGGTGTGTAAAATAAGTTAAGTATAAATTTGATGCCCCATGATCGTTGGTGAATACGAAAATGAACATTAGAATTAAAAAAACTACGATCCAAATGATGGGCCTATAAATGTATATATATATATATATATATATATATATATATATATATATATAATGAGTCTTATCATTTCCATTTTTTTTTTTTAAGTTACAAGAAGTTAGGCACCATGTGCCGAAACAACCAAGATTACCAAAAAACCACTAGATCTATACATTTGGATTAAATAAAGTCCAACAATGTCACGAGAAAAATAGGCATTACATCTAAGAGAATGTTTTTGGAGTTTTGATTGCAAATATATGAAATAAAATCAGTGAGAATGGAGGAATAAGGATGCCCTTAGTGTGTGTGTGTGTGTGTAAAAGTGAGGTCCATATGAAGAAACCCTCAATAATGAAATATAAAACAGGAATAAGAGTGCGTCATCAGGTGGTGTAAGGGAATTAAGATGCCCTGAAATTTGAATGCCAAAATAATCTTTGCAATGAGAGTATGAAGCCAGGGCCCATGATCAGCTAATGTAAAAGAACTACACATGTGAACATTATCTAGGATTTGATGGTCACAAGAGAGTGCATGAGGACAAGTAAATGCAATAGATTTAGATCAAGCATATAAAGAAATAGAGTGTAAAACATGTCCAAATGGATTATGTGAAACATGTTGCCTATGTGAAGAAGTGCACCTATGAGGCGGGATATGTGATCTCTAGAAGTGACAAAGCTGATGAGTAGAAACTAATATGGATGCATAAAAGGTGCCACAAGAGGATCAAGGGCTCCAGATACCATAAGAGGTGTCAAGGTTAAGGAACCATCATGAATAGGAGGAGATGCATTAGGAGTAGGAGTAAATGAACACTGGATGGCCATAATAGCCAATGAAAAAGGTGTCTGTGATGGAATGCATTGAAAAGTGATAAGATACCATTCTTGGATAAACTTAAGGCACACATGAACGATAAAAGGTACTAATTCGGCAGCCCGGAACCAAAGGATTCCTAAGAGCATGCAAAAATGTTTAACATTAAATGGAATAGAAATAATAATAGGTAAGATAACATGGCCATGAGAGTGGGAGATGTGTATATCATCTGCGATAGAGGGAAGCCAATGGACTATAAGAAAGATAATAAACATGCATTGGATTTGAATGTAGGATGTACCATAACATTGTTGACAACATGGGGCCCAAATGAAGCATCGATATGTAATCTATGGGAGGAGAATTTGGCGTGAAAATCAACATTAGTGAAAGTGATAACAAGTGATGGGAAATCAATAGTACCAACAAGGAATCCAAGGGGATGATTCAAAAAATTAGGAGGAGGAACTGCATGGTAGGTATGATTAGAAGAGGACTCAGGGTATGACTTGTCATGCTTTGGAAATGGGTCACTGAAGATTTTTAAATTTCCACTGTCTTGGGTATATTTGTAAGTGGAAACAGTGGATTCAAGAAACTAGATATCATCATTATCAATGAGATCTTGAATCAAATGGTGAAGCTTGAAACACTTGTTGCTATAATGGCAATTTCATCTGATTGTTGTTTTTGCCGTAGAGAATGATTTAAATTTATCATATTATAAATGACATTTATAAAAATATATCTGGATCATTAATTCAGTACAAATGAAAGAATATGACCATCTACAAACAATAGTATGATATGAATATAATTATGATAAGAATAACCTTTATAATCTTATCATTTTATTTAAACTATTTAAGCATTTAAAATATGCTATTAACAACAATGTTCATATATGATTTATTGTTATTAATTAATATTCTTCATAGAATTTATATTTTCCTTAAGGACGATTAACTACGCCATTAATGTGAATAGTACATTATGGGAAACAGTAACATGAAAACACTATTGTAGTGTCATTATATCTTAATATAAATAAGTACACTAATTATGAAACCATGATGAAAAGTAAGTACACTTACTATTTCAGTAATTATTAAATAGAATAACTATATGTGAGATGTGATTAATTAAAATCACATTATATGGAAATCATAAGTTGTTCTATTTATTATTGGATGATGACCCATTGATATTAAGTGAATTATTCATATTAAATGTTAAACTTATATGAATGAGACTAAGGCCAAAACTAATTAGGATGTGATTGTCTCATTTAAACACGAGACTTGGTTAAGTTGTCATATATTAAATAATAACATTGTGTTATGATTGTACAATGAGAGGTACTTATTAAGATAATAACTCAATAAGCTACCATGAATCTCTATTAGGAAAGGAACGTCATGTTTTGATTCTAAATAACCTATTGTTAAGAAAAACTATCTATTTAACTAAAAATGTAAATGAAGCGTAGTCACTATGACTTATCATTTTTTTGGCAGTATCCTACCCATAATAGCTTAGGATGGCTATGGGAAGGGTAGTGAGGACGTAATGACAAAATTCATTATGTGGTCACTATATTTCCCATAAGGATCCTAAGGTGGCATTGATAGGATTCCTTCATTAGAAGGGTGAGTCATGTTCCCTATTGCTTTAAACTGAAACTTAATTTCTTAATCTATGGAAAAAAATCTTGATAACTATATTGAGATGCTTTTGTGGTGAAGGGAAGACATGTTTCGTAGGCTAGTGTGTAGTCATGAACCTGGATTGCTAGCACAATGTCGAATAACTAGAGCCATAGTAATGCAAATGAATGATTGCATTACCTATTCACCACTTCTTCTAATCACCGATGTCTTGAGTCAGAAGGAGGTTACTTGAATACTTTACTAGATAACACTAAGGGGATGCACAATATTATCTTAACCTATAAAAGGTTTAACTAGAAGAATACATGGTATACACACACTTGTGTTGAGTGTTTAAGGAAGATTGGGGAGGATCTAAAGGACCCTTATAGTTGCACATTGTTAATGTATGTTATCAATATGGATTTTGGAATACTAAAAAATGTTGGATTATTTAGCTATGAGCTAAATATTAATAATAATCATTATAGCATAGAAGGAATTTAAGGGATATTGAAAAAATACCTTAATTTGGATGAATCATAACATGGGTGTTACATTTTGGTATTAGAGCTGAAGGTGTATCAACTTTTAGACTTAATGGGTTTATAAGCTAACTGAAAATCTTATTCTTGTTTAACAAAATACAATGGTTTTGAGAAGGATGAACCGTGGGAAATAAACTAGATCATTTTATACGATAGGTTTAGTGGTTAAAAATTTAGATAAAATTCTAACAATCCTTCAAGACACCCAAAATTGGATAATTGCCTTAGAGCAACTAGTGGTGGGTGAAAATGATAAGTTTGAGGGAAAAAAACTCAAACAAAAAATCAGTAGCAATCAACGAGGGAATCACTTGACTGCTGAATTTTTTGATAAAGATAAGTTTTGGATATGTAAATCCATTGTGGGATTAAACCCAAATATGGAAGATGAAGTAGATAAGCATGGACTATCTATTATGGAAGCAATGTTTGAAAAATCCATTGGGCAAGAATAGAAGCTATAAGAAATTCCAACTCATAAAGAGGAAAAGTGTAACAAGAGCGTCAAATCATCTTCACCATTAACTTCTAGAAACATATTTTGTGGAAGATGTAAGCACAGAACCAGATTTAATCACAACAAAAGATATTCTATTCAGCACAATAAAACTGTTTAGATTAATACACGGAATAATGATATTCTATTACATTCATTTTGGATCATTACATAAAGAACAGGCTTCAAATATATAGGGAGATAGTTTCCTATTAAGTAGGAAACAACTCAACCACAAATCTATATATATATGAGTTGTTATAACTCCCAAACAACTCACGTATATAATATACTAACCTGATATTATGAGTTTGTTTATTACAACTCATAATATATTACATAATATAATGTTTACACTATAATAATATTCCCAACATACACCCCCTTAGTGTGAACATGGGGTGAAGTGTAGTTGAAACCAGAATCATATGTCTACGCATATTTTTAGGTCTGCATACTGCTCCTCTCCTCTGGACACCAGCTGCCCTCCTATACAACTGTTTCAGTGACTGACACCTTCTACGCCACATCACAACACTTCAAGAGAACATATAGGAATACTCGCATGTACCAAGCAAACATACACAAACTGTTGCTCTTTGTTCTGCACACCAGATAAAATAAACACACAACTAGAAATAAATATGTCACCACCACAAAATACGACCTCGTCGTTGGTGACTGACGAGAGGCGCTGAGTAGCCTCCATCCTCCATTTCCTCCTACCTCTAGTATCATGCTGCTAATTCAGCCGGATGTGATCATGAAGCTTCAAAATACCTTCAATAATTTGGACGTCGCGTACAAGCGAAAATGCATCCAAAATTGAAATGCGGGCAATTTTTTTTTTTTTTTCGGACTTAATACAATGACACAACTTTTACGACTTCGACAAGAGGACACAACTAAAATTGTAAAAAATAATAAATTGAGATTACTTTTTTAAAAAAGACTCTTTTACAATTTTTGACTTTTAACATATAATTTTGACAAAAATGGAGACTCTACGATTAGTGACATTCTACAAAGACTCATATGCAAAGTAAACAATAGACTTGAAATTGACTTTGAATATATAACATTTGACAGAATGACTCACTTAAATGCCAAGAGCCTCTAACGGATCAAGTGTAGGACGCACTTGTCGAGGGTGAATTCAGCTGAGAAGAGAATTGTAAATAATCCAATTCTGTATAGACTTGTCAACCATGCACGGGAAAGACTGATGCAATTCCGATATAGAGGAATGTTTAAAATATCTACCACTATAGAAGTGAGTCAAACCAAAGATTATTCCAAAACCAAATATCTGCACTGTCGGTTGTACCCAAAATACATGTACAGTCCCTTCAATAAAAACCACATGTAATTTACATGTTGGTAATAAACATGCATTAGAACATATATTACCTTTTTCAATGCTCAAACTAAGACCAATGTGGATCGAAACAAGACTTTTAGCTATTTGAATTCAATCTTCCCACCATCTTTCCAACCATGCTGTGTAAAGAAGATACGTGCATGCCCATTACCACCAAAACTCATCAATTTCAACTGCTCGGTGGTCCATGAATCCAGATTTGTAGATCTGACAAAACTGATATGAACACCAAGATTCTAATGCATGGATGAAAAATCAAAACAAATGAACACTTCGTATGTCACAGAATAACAACGCTCTATTGAATTGCAACGTGTGGCTGCGCGAGGTCTAATTACGTTTTTTTTTTAAAACGTCATATTTCAATACAAAACTGCTCACTCATCCCAAAATGATTTCAAAAACCATTTCTGGGTTTTGTTCCTCACATCTCTAGCTTTCCAAAACACTTGACGATTCTCAATTTCGTTGAGAATTAAGAAAGTTACGAGTGTTTAAATAAAACGTGAATTCGTAAGGAATTACACGTCTTAAACCGCTCTGATGCCAAATGTAAGCACAGAACCAGATTTAATCACAACAAAAGATATTCTATTTAGCACAATAAAACTGTTTAGATTAATACACGGAATAATGATATTCTATTACATTCATTTCGGATCATTACATAAAGAACAGGCTTCAAATATATAGGGAGATAGTTTCCTATTAAGTAGGAAACAACTCAACCACAAATCTATATATATGTGAGTTGTTATAACTCCCAAACAACTCACGTATATAATATACTAACCTGATATTATGAGTTTGTTTATTACAACTCATAATATATTACATAATATAATGTTTACACTATAATAATATTCCCAACAGAAGAAATATGACAGTAAAATGATGAATGTCAGGAGGAATACAACAAAAAACATGTTGTAAATACAAGAAAGAATGAGCAGAACAACACTACTTATGGTAAAAATATATGTCATCAAAAAGAGCTTGCAAAGGAATGTTTCAAATGTGGTGGTGACCACTATGTTAATAAATTCCCCTAGGGGATTCATGGGAATGATCAACAACTAATGATGCACACTGCAGTGGCTAACCATTAAGCTAAGAAACAAGCTATTCCTATTGAAGTGCCAAGTAAGTTATGTGGAATTCATGTTATTGTTTTAATATAATACTAGTACAACTGAGTGCTCTGTATCTAGTAAATTAGCTGAAAAACTGAATAAGAAATTTGGTCATATGAAAATACATGGAATTTGCAATATGGGAATAATGTTGTCTAAACTATAGACCAATGTCAGTTTGACATAACATTGAAGTTACTTAACTTCACCACAAAACTAGATGTATCCTTAGGGTCGTATGACATTATTATCAGTGTAAATTGGTTGTCCCAACATAAGGAAACTATATGTTGTTTCCAAATACAAATGGAATTACTTGGTGATATGCAGAAAACAACAAGCATACAAGGCATAAAAGGGATTTTGAGGGAAGGAATATTTGTACTATGCATCTTGAAACATCTAAGAATAAGAGTAGTATGTTGTATGTAATAAGAATTTCTTATTTTAGCGAGGAAGGTAAGACTTCCTTGGAGTATTATCCATTGTTTCAATATATATATATATATATATATGTTTTTCCTGAGGAATTACCTGGACTTCCTCCTAAATGTGAGTTTTATTTCACCATTGACATGAAACCTGAAACTAAATCAATATCTAAGGAACCATAAAAAATGAAAACATTATATTCCATTGAGTAGAAGTAAAAATTCATAAACTTGTGTCTTAATGACTATTTAGACTGAGTGTGTCTCCTTGGGGAACATCGGTCATCTTCATTAAGAAGAAATAAGGAACATTAAAATTATGCATCAATTATCACATGCTTAATAAGGATATGGTTTGGAATAGATATCCTTTATCAAGGATTTATGACCTTATTAAAATAATGTGAGGTGCATCTGTCTATTCAAGGATCGATTTAGGATTTGGTTATCATTAGAAAAAGGTAAATGATGGGGACATTAGTAAGATAACATTCAGAACTAGATATGGGCATTATGGGATTACAGTGTTACCCTTTCGACTTACTAATGCACCTTATGCATTCATGAACTTCATGCGTAATATTTTTCATAAATAATTGGATAAATTTATATTAGTTTATTAGATGACATTTTGATTTTCTCTAAGAACATGTAAAACCACAATGAACATTAGAGAATAGCATTAGATGTGCTTAGAAAAAGAAAATAATATGGTAAGATATCTAAGTATTCATTTGATTAGGAAGAAGTGTAGTATTGTGGACATATAATAGACAAGGATGAGATTTTATTAAGACATTAAAAATTAAAGAAAAAATAGAATGTCCAACACCTAAGAATGTGCAAGAAGAAAGAAACTTCATGGGGTTAGTTGATTATTACAGAAAAAAACATGAAAAGATTTTTGTAGAGTGGTTACACCAATACCATCTTAATTTAGAAGGATAAGAAATTTATGTGGAATGATAAGTGCAAGAAAGCATTCAGTCTACTAAAAGAAAGAAAAAATTACAAAAACACATGTTTTGAATGTTTTCGATCCCAATGGAAGCTTCACCATGGTGAATAATACCTCGGGTGACGGGTTGGTTGGAATACTTCTACAAAACAATTATGTTATTTCTTATAAGAACAAAAAACTAAATTAGCATGATAAAAACTATGTTATCCATGATTTAGAAATTGTTTTCATAGCTCATGACTTCTAATATTTGAGGCACTACCTATTAGGAAATCCATTCGAATTGAAAAAAGACCATTTGGGGATGAAATATAACTTTACACAACCCAATTTGAACGCAATATAGCATATATGGTTGGAGTGTTGTCCTAATATGATTTTGACATTACTTACTTTAAAATAAAAAAGGAACTGAGTGGTTGATACACCGAGTCCTAAGAAGCATACTTCCACTATTGATGACCTACAGAACACAAATTTTTGAAGAAGAAAAGAAACATCCATAAAATTATTTGTGTTATCAACATATGAGAATTGTGTTAAGTAGAAAATTTGAATAATACAAAATATGAAGATGTTAAGTTTGAAAAATGAAGGATTCTTATGGTATAACAACATAATATAAGTACCCTTAGACAATGATTATGAAATTTAAATTTTTGAAGAAATTCCATGATACAACATATTATGGGCATACGAGGGTAATGAAGCTATTGACTTATTTAAGTTAATGGAAAATATGAGTCAAAGGACAAAGTATTTTTGTGGGTAATACCTAAAAAGAGTGCTAATTTGTGCCGCAAGGCTGCTAAAATTGTCACTTAGTTACGTGTAACCTTTTAAAAATTCTAGGAGTAATAATTCCAGTGGCCTACAAGATTAGCTTCACCACTCATATTGTCTGGAATGCATGATGTTTTCATATTATTATGTAAACAAGTGTGTTTATGATATAAAACATTTCTTATGTTGGAACACATGATAGGAACATGACCCTAGAATCATCATGGTAGAATCAATCCAGAGTGAGGGAAATTCACAGGTTACATATTTAGAAATCGTGTTATTACATAATACAAGGTCAAAATGATCGATATGTTATGACCAACTTAGGAAAGCTTGGAGGAAATGAAAATTACATTTTTTCCTTTTCATTTTTATTGATTAAAATTGTTATTTGACTATATGTTATTGATATATCATATAGTATTTGATAATAATAATGACTGCAATTTGTTGAATATTATTGTTTCTATATTGAAATTAATGGTTGTTTTGAGGTTGCTACAACCAAGGGTTATGACTTGTGATTGACTGAAATTATAGAAACTTTCAAAATTTGAAGGAAAAAGTATGAACTGATTTTCTTTTACAATGATGTCTTGACTATTTTCAATTTATATGTTTGATAACATTAAGATTTAGTCATTAGAATGATCATTCTTTAAGGGGGGAAGTATGTCACAGCCCACAATTAATTGGTTTTCTATCACTATGATTGATAATTGACGACTTATTAGTAATAAAATTTGGTTTAATGATTATACTTCTATTATTATATATAAAAATATGTACATGTGTGTGTGTGTGTGTGTGAAATCATATACATACACGTATGTAGATACATATACAAGCATATATGTATATGTGAGAAACTATTTCATTGAACGATTGTTTCGTTTAAATAACCATTTTCTTGGTTGCATAGTTGTGCGATGTTGGTTTGTTTGACCACCTCTTTTTACTTAATACCATTACACAATAATGGTTTGCATTGACTTCACTTTTGGTTGTCAGTGTTATCAATAATTGAAACATGTAAATATAAATGACATTAAAGCTTAGTATTGGACCTTATTACATTGTTCATGATTGATGTTCATGACTCCTACTTGGCATTGATGAATGTGGTTATCAACTATTACGAGGTGATAAGTGTATTATTGTTGATTGTACTGGTTTAGTGCTATTGTTGATAGTTCATATACCATAAGGTGAATTTAAGTGTTTTATTAATTTTTGCATTGTGTATTAAAACATAAAATAAAAATATTTCTATGTTTTAATTTCATTGAAATGGTCAAGGACCATGAGGGAAATTAAATTATTAATAATGTTGTTGGAAAAAGGATATTGGACCACTAGCAAGGTAATGACTTAGTTGTTTCGTTTTGTCTTAGACCACATAAGGAGCAATGACAAAGTTTATAAAGTTCTAATTTTATTAATACATGACTATATGGTCATTTTCCAAAGCTAAGAAATAATAGATGGTCGTTTAGTAGGTATTTGACCATGATGGAAATTAAATTATATGCAAAAACCATGGTCATGAACTATATTTTTTAGAAAAGGCAAGGTTAATGTTATTGTTTTGTTTGAATGGTCATTGAACTAAGGCTTGACATGTAAGTTTTTGTTTATTAGTTTTTGGTCACCGACCATATGACTTTACATGGAATTTGATAATTTTTAAAATGGAAATGATTAAATAAATTTAAAAAATTAGTCAAAGAACAAACTTAGCATCATGGTGAGAATGTGCATTGCATGTGGAAGTTGTGGAGATTTTGGAGGAAAACAAAGAGCTTAATATTGACATGAATTTATTGCATGACACAAATTTCTTGGTAATTAAGAAGCTTGCATTACAAGATAATACATGCATACATTCCTCCATTTGCATTTTGAGTTTGTAGTTATTTTGGGATCTACTAGAATGTAGAAAATGGGGGTAATATGTTGGTTGTTGCATGCAAAAATTTGGAACTATTTTAATGGTACACTGGGTTGGCTTAGTGCACTTGGAATTCTTGGAAAAATATGGAAATTATCTTGTTATTCATATACGATTTGGGGTTTCTAATTTTTGAAGGAGAAAGAGGAAAAAGGTGTATTAAATTTTAGGCATGAATTTCTATATCTTTTCTTATTGTTTATTTCTAAATAAATAAATATTGTAAGGTTTTCTTTGTTTGATTAAACTTGGAACGATTTCAATTTAAAAAGTTTTGTTAAAAGCTTGATAAAAAAACAAATAAATAAATGGGCATGTTGGTATCTAAAAACCCTGATATATATATGATGTTTTACTCTTCATCTATATTTCTCGGTATGTCATTTTTCATACAATACATTGTTTCGATAGAATTCTAGGTTTTTCTACAGTAAATGATGGTATTCCAATTGTTTTATAATGGGTATTCGATTTTGTTGAAGTGTTGTCTTATAAAATTTTGTATGTTGTTAGTGATTATTAATGACTCAAAAACTTGAGTTGGCCCCTTGTTTTAGTTGTGAGGATTTTATTTTTGAATTTTCTGGCTTGATGCCTAATAGATTTGGTGTAGTTATATGAAATAACATATTTTTAAAGATGTTGATTTCTGGAGATTTAATTAGCTTCTCTCTCTCTACCTTTTAACATGTTTTAATTTTTGATAATCTAGTTGAGTCTCAGGTTTGTCTGTGTAGTTAGGGAACTGGTCTCTCCCTCTTAATGTTGGTAACTCATTTTTTTCAATTGTATTATTATTGTGAATGGTAGTTTAAAACCATTTACATGAATAGTAGATTAAATATTTTTAGATCATATGAGCTCACCTGTGATGATATGAATTCCATTTTAAATTATTGATATGCTTGTATGGGTAAGACCAACGTTTTGGAATATAGGTCAGGTCATTGTGAATAGTTTGTGGGTAAATGTACTATTTGGGTTGCTCTATCTCTTTCTATTTTGGAAGAGTATCCATGAATTTGTTAAAGAGCTCTAATCTCTTCGAAAATGCTTATTTGGTATCTCTCTGTGTATATATTATGAATGTTAAGTATATAAAAAGTACATAATAGATTAATAGAAATAAGTGAAGTGGATCCATTATGAGAAGGGTAAGATGGCTTGTTACATGTTTGTATATAACTGTATGAAACTTATTGAAGCAATAGGAATGCGTTAAGGATAGGATATTGTGTCTTGATAATTAAGGAATTATAGTTATTAAAATTGTTGGAGTATTATAATGCATGACACTATTTGTCTAGAATATAGTAAATTCTAAAAGGTTTAAGTGATAGTCTGATTTTACTTGCATAGGAAGGTTGAATATGTATGGAAGATTAATCAGTTGATGATCATCAGGAATAGAACATTGTTTGATCATGATTTTTAATAAATTATAAACAACATATCGAACCCATTTACAAAGTACTATTTGTTGATATCCAATATGAGGTGGGATAGATTCATTATGTAACATTATTCCATTTTATCATTGTGATGTAAACTTGTAATGGAGTTTTGAAGTTACTTGGATTAAGATAACCTTATCATGAAGTTTGAAAATTAAAAAGGATACCTCATTGGTATTATTCTTATTAACGATCTTGAAATCGATGTATTGCTTCATCTTGGTTTAATAATCTTATGATAAAAAGTTTAGTATTTTGACAATTGTTTATATAAAATTCTGAACTGGTTTAGTTACATTACAATTTATTTTTTTTAAAAATGTTTGAATGTTGTTATCCTTTATTGGAATGATGGTTTTTTTGGAAATGGATATGGTTGAGATAGCTTTGTTATAAAATATTATTTTACCAGTTCATTAATAGCTAGTTTATTTAATGAATTAAGAAGCTTATAAGTTATCATTTAGGAAAACCTTATCATATTATTTTATTTCATTTTAAAGCAACATGAGTATGAGTGGATAATTCATGCTAGTTTGTAGAACTGACCATGCATACATTCTCTCTCCCACATTGTGCATGACAGAGTGTAGACATAAAATCACACACTTGGGTACATTTCTAGGTCCTAAAGCATACTAGTGTATACATGATTCCTAAGCAAGAAAATTAGTGGTTGATAACTATATTTGGTATCTTTTCTTTGTTTCTTACTTTATATTTTCTATTACACATGCTACATCCCTGACGAAACATGAATGATTTATCTTTTATGAACACAGAAACTGGCGCCCAGATAGGACACTAGCACACAAGAGCTTCCGTCCATACTGGGTGCTCCTGACCCTTTCTTACCTTTACTCACTATTTTTGGGTCTATTTTATCTTTTGGAATTCTTTTTCAATTATGGTTTGGCCTTCCAGTTGTCAATTATGAAATTCAAACAAGGGAATCATATATATATACTTAGTTACTTCTCAAAAATAGGGGACCCAATACTAAGCATTACTATCATCACCTAAGCTTGCATCCAAAGGCACTAAAGCACTTCAATGACATCAATATAACATCCATATAAGAGACAAGGGTTACATCACTTATGCATATGTTGAATAGGAGGGGAAGTCTATTCTATTCCACCCACACATACTTGCATTGCTACATTCTAGATCTAGCCCACTATCATTTGTGCAACTTGCACAAGGGCATCATTTATACACACACACAAGAACTACATGGGGTCTAAGATGTAGTGTAGCGCTCAACAGTAAGTTCAATCTTCAAGTGACAGTTGGGGTTAGTCTAAAGCCACATTCTGTACATTTTTTATTAGATTTGATATGGTTTGTGGACATGTGTAGGTAGACATTCTGTTTCACATGTTATAGATACCCCCGGTGATCAAGTAACGAATATCAAATGACAGACATGAGCCAAAAGTGAAACCATTATGACACAAAGGAAATAATTTTTTGAGCATTTATGTGACCACCAATGCCCATATCTAGTCACCAGCGCCCAGGCGCCTCTGCTCTGCCCTGGGTGACCATGTCTAGTTTTGTTCCTGAGTTACATAATTTATAGTGAGAAGTAATGACGTCGGCTATAACTTGTTCAACACTTTATCCTACCTAGATCACTTCATCTTCATCCAAAAATCAACTAAGTCTTCATATCTCTCCTTTTTGCTTAGGATTTCATATTGTACATGCTTGATTACTTGTGTCATTACTACATTTTAGCATTCATACATCATTGCTTACTTATTGTTTGGATCTCACTATATATTATCATTTGTAAATCATTAGGAATAATAGGTGTTATGCAAGTTAGATTTAATTCAAATTAAATTAAATCATAAAGTAATATAGAGAAGTGATAATTGGATTTTACATGCATGATTTTTTCACGTATTATTGTTTGCAATCTGTTCAAGATTATTGTATTTGACTGTAAAGAAAAAGTATTATTTTCGCAGTTTGAATTAAAGGCATTGTCTATCTATACTATTTTGAGAATTTGTATGTTTTTGTTTTAGAAAAATAAGGATTTATCCTTATGAAGTTTAATAAATATGTATTGATTGTATCACTTTTTGTGAGTTATAAAGATGTCTTATTGTTGTTTTACAACAAAGAATAATTTAAATTTGTTATATTATAAACAACATTTACAAAATTATATCTGGATCATTAAATCACTACAGATGAAAGGAATGATGATATACAAACAATAGTATGATATGGATATCACTATGATAAGAATAACCTTTATAATATAATTGTTTTATTCAAACTAAAAGCATTTAAAAGTTTCTATTAACAACATTGTTCATATATGAGTTATTGTTATTATTTAATATTCTTCACAAAATTTATAGTTTCCTTAAGGATGATTAATTACCTCATGAATGCGAATAGTACATTATGGGAAAAAATAACATGAAAACAATGTTGTAGTGTCGTTGTACCTTAATATAAAAAACTATAGTAATTCTGACACCAAGACAACATGTAAGTACACATATTGTTTCAGTAATTATTAAATAGAATAATTATATGTAAGACATGATTAATTAAACTCACGTTATATGACAATCATAACTTGTTCTATTTATTCTTGGATGACGACCCATTGAGATTAAGTTGATTATTCATATTAAATTTTAAACTTATGTGAATGCGACTAAGGCCAAAACTAATTAAGATATGAACGTATCATATAAAAACGAGACTTGGTTAAGTTAAATTGTATTAAATAACAACAATGTGTTATGAAAGTACAATGAGAGGTAGTTATTAAGATAGTAACTCAATAAGTTACTATGACTCTTTATTAGGAAATGAATGTTGTGTTGTGATACTAAATAACATATCGTTAAGAAAAACTTATCTACTTAACTAAAGTGGATAGCTGAAAAATGTAAATGAAGCATAATCACTATGAATTTTCATCTTTTTGGTGTTATCCTACCTGTACCAGCTTAGGATGGCTATGGAAAGGGTAGTGAGGATGCAATGACAAAATTTATAACGTGGTCACTATCTTTCCCATAGGGATCATAAGGTGGCATTGATAGGATTCCTTCATTAGAAGGGTGAGTCATGGTCCTTATTGCTTCAAAAGGAAAATTAATTTCTTAATCTATAGAAAATAATCCTAATAACTATATTGAGACGGTTGTGCAGTGAAGGGAAGGCATGTTTTGCAGGCTAGTGTGTAGTCAAGAAACTAGCTTGCTAGCGTAAAGTCAAATATCTATGGCCATAGTAATGTAAATGCTTGATTGCATTGTTTGTTCACCACTTCTTCTAATCAATGGTTTCTTGAAAATATATAAACAAGTATAGTAACTATGACACCATGACAACATGTAAGTACACATATTGTTTCAGTAATTATTAAATAGAATAACTATATGCGAGACATGATTAATTAAACTCACATTATATGGCAATCATAAGTTGTTCTATTTATTATTGGATGATGACCTTGAGATTAAGTGGACTATTCATATTAAATTTTAAAATTATGTGAATGAGACTAAGGGCAAAACTAATTAAGATATGACTGTATCATTTAACAATGAGACTTGGTTAAGTTCAACTATATTGAATAACAACAATGTGTTACAAAAGTACAATGAGAGGTACTTATTAAGATAGTTACTCAGTAAGTTACTTTAACTCTCTATCAGGAAAGGAATGTCATGTTTTGAAACTAAATAATAAATCTTTAATTAAAACTTATCTACTTAACTAAAGTGGATAGCTGAAAAATGTTAATAAAGCATAGTCACTATGACTTATCGTCTTTTTGACATTATCCTACCCATACCAGCTTAGGATGGCTATGGGAAGGATAGTGAGGATGTAATGACAAAATTTATAACGTGGTCACTATCTTTCCCATAGGGATCATAAGGTGGCATTGATAGGATTCCTTCATTAGAAGGGTGAGTCATGGTCCATATTGCTTCAAAATGAAAATTAATTTCTTAATCTACAGAAAATAATCCTGATAACTATATTGAGACGGTTGTGTGGTGAAGGGAAGACATGTTTCATAGGCTAGTGTGTAGTCAGGAAACTAGCTTGCTAGCATAATGTCAAATATCTATTGCCATAGTAATGCAAATGATTGATTGCATTGTTTGTTCACAACTTCTTCTAACCAATGGTTTCTTGAGTTAGAAGGAAATTACTTTACTGGCTGACACTAAGGGGATGCAAAATATTCTCTTAACCTATAAAAGGTTTAACCAAAAGTATACATGGTATACACACACTCGTGTTGAGTTTTTAAGGGAGATATAGGAGGATCTAAAGGACACTTACAATTGTACATGGTTAATGTATGTTATCAATATGGATTTTAGAATACTAAACAATACACTATTATTTAGCAGTGAGCTCAATATTAAAGATAATCATTATAGCATAGAAGGAACTTAAGGGATTTGTTTTAAAAAATCTCTTAATTTGGATGAATCATCACATGAGAATTACAAATGTTGAATAGATGAATTCATGATGACGACCACTGTTATGGCCATCGTGAGTGTCATAAATGTATCTTCTACTGAGTTTTTTAGTCATTCTATGAATAGGGAAAATATCTGATGAATGGATTTTGATCTGTTGTGTAGGCATTGGTGGAAGGTGAGAGAAATTTTGGGCCTTGAAAAAATTTACCCATAAATGTCCTTGTGGATGTGTAGGCTAAAGATACTGAGTCGAATAGTAAAGTACTTGAACTTGATGCTCCATGTTTGCTAGGTTTGGATCAAAATGTTTCTTACCATCTCAGGAGGGATCTGGAGATGGGGATCATCTGATATCTTTATCAGCATATATTTTTTAAGAATTTTTTTTATATATCTAGGGAATCCAATATAATTACATAAGTCATACTGCAGGGGATAGTGTTATGGCGATGCTAGATTAAAATATAATTTCCATAGAGTATTTGGCCTAGGAATTAGTTGATTAGAATTGATACTCTCTACTGGATATCCTATAGGTTCAATATGTCTGGAGAATATACTTGGCCAATTTAGAGTACAAGTACTCAAAGGTTTATGGCTGCGATAATAAGGAAGAGGGCTATCAGGATCAGAGAAAAGTTTATCAGTAATAGTATTGTAGTAGTTCATGATATCAATAATGTGATGTTTGTTAAGCCATTCAACTGCTTTCTAACTCATTTTTTTTTCATTCTATTCATGTTCTATAAGGAGAGTTTATATGTTTATCATATTCCATTGCGACATCACAAACTGAGTGGAGATTTCAACAAAGTTAAATTTTGCATAAAATAATTATCTACTAGAAAAACCAGCAAGAGAAATTTTCTTACCAGAGATGTGTTTAACATCAAACTCATATCCATCAAACCACTATTCCCACCTTTAAAGATGACCATAAGTAGTTTTTTTTGTTGGGTATTCTTTATAGAATCTCCATTTGAAGTGATGGAGATCAGTTCTGAGGAAAAAAACCATTCTGGATAAAAAACAAAAAATCCTAAATGGATTTCTTTATAGCTAAGATCTCCTTATGAATAAAATGATAATTGAGTTTATGTCCTTTGAAAGATCTTGAAACATATCTGCATATATATATATTTTTTGTATGACATTAATTCTTGTAGGACTACACCCTAATGTTCTTCAAATGGATTTGTTTCAATAATCTTGAAACCATTACTAGGAAGAGACATTAGAGAAAGAGACTGACATACCTTCTAATTCATTGCACTACTTGAGACATTTGGGAATTATATTCTGGAGTAGTTTGTCTTAATATTTTATTGAGTACCAGTCTATCTATAACAACATTTTTTTAGAAACCAACAATATAGTTGACACAACCCAAAAATCTTTGGAATTGCGTTATATTAGGAATTTCATCTGGAAATAAAGTAATTTTTGAAATTACATGATCCTAAATAGCTATAGTTCAGTTATGGAGTGTACCCTCAAGAAATTAATGGATTAATTTAAAGTTTCCATATTTTTTGGACTAAGGTACAAACCATTATCAAAAATCACTTGATGAAAATGAGAAAGATGTTCCACAATTTGGAGCTCAATCCAATTCCTTCGATTGAGCTAGTATTTTTCAATGATTCCCAATGTATTTAACTGGTTTTGTATGTTTTATATTGTTCCATGTGCCTTAAAGATCAATTTGAGTCAAGAAGAGGCATTATTTTTTAATATAATTCATGCCTTAGCCAAATAAATGAAAAGATTCAGAAAAAAAGTGGGGGGACTAGTTTAATGGTTTGGTTATTCAAAGTAAAATCTTAAGACAAATGGGTGATGGGGACTATGTTGACATCTTTCATAAGAACCTGCAAATCAACACCAAAATGATCCAAACTACTCCCAAAAATGTTAAGATATGAAGGTTGAAGAGCATGCAACTTGAACACAAGGTATAAAGATGCAAAGACTAGTTAAAAAACTAAGTTAAAATGGACTTAGTCATTTTCACAAAGCCTGAGATAATTAAAAGGCCATCGATTTCCCTCTTCCAAAATCACTAGCCATTGGCATTTGAAAACCCATGGGAGACTAAGTTTAAAAGAATTGGTGGGTTACATTTTAAGGGGCCGAAAGGCATTCATTTGGCCGTCAAAGTTCTACACCGCGAAGCAATCCAAAAATACCTAGATGACATGTGGTGAAGATTTAATGGCTAAGAGATAGACACGTTTTGACATTCTAACACTCTTCAAGCAAATGGGCTCTGACAGGTCTCAAGCCCGTGGAATAAGCCACAATTCAATTTTTTTTTGGGTTCATGGGAGAAGGTAGGGTGGCTAGAGAGGTAAATAGGAAAGATGGCATAATTAAAGGCCAACACATGGCGAAGATCTAAGAGTGCAGAAAGGAACCGTGTTGCCATTCCAACAAATCTCAGGATGATGGGCTCCGATGGACCTCAAGCCCACAGAATGAGCTGAAATTCATAAATTTTTTGGGTTTGGGTTTGGGTGGTACAATCAAAAGGAGACACATGATAGAAAATCAGCAATCCAAGTAGAACACGTGGTGAAATTCTGTCGCAAATCTAAGTGATGGGATCCTATGAATGTAAAGTACCTAGAGTGAACCAGATTTAAATGGATTTAAGGTCTACTTGAACTCATAACCAATAAAAAACAAGCATGATGAAGGGAGGTCTGACACAAGGAAGGAACATAGAGATTTATACAGGCTCATGTTTTGTGATTGTCAGTCAAGGGGTTGTCAAAGGTGAATTGTGAAGTAAGCATGGAGCTTTCCTTTTGGCTCATGCTTTGTAATGGGTAAAGAAGAGTCTAAAAAGGAGAAGTGTGGCATTATATTACTGTGGATCACACTTTATAGTAAGCATAACACATATCAAGGGTATAAAGGTGGATATGTGTCACCATTCTGGTTAACATCCAGGTAGACACATTACACGTACCTCAAGTGTGTGGAATAAACTGAGCTTAATAAAAATGTTGGGTCTGGAAGAGGAAATAGAAAGCAAAGGAAGTAAAACCCAATCTTGTGAGCCAATAAGGGAATGACATATAGTAAAAGAAAAATAAAATCACACGTAGGCAAAGTCAATCTCCAAGATCAATCAATTGCTACCACATGTCAAGCTCCTGTTCATCATGATATACAAAACTTTAGAGGGCCATATCTTTCAATCCAGAGCTCCAAATACTAAAAAAATTATATCCTTAGAAATGTATCTTAGAGTCCTTCACTTTGGTGTAATCAGATTTATGAATTGATGAAAATTGGTGGTAGAAAAATTAGAAAACATCTTTTTGCATTCAAGTTACAGTCCCGGTGTCAGTCAATTACCAAAATTGATGAAGTATGGTGTCTATTTTTTCTCTAAACATGCAAGATAGAAGGAATGAATGAATTTGGTAGGCTTCCTATTATCCTTTTCAAAATTTTAATGCAACTTATTGGTGGTTATAGAAGGAGATCAAAATTTTCTTATTTGTCTCTCTCTCTCTCTCTCTCTCTCTCTTATTCATTATATATTATAAAAGTATTTCATTTGCCCGAAGAGGCGTATTGGGGGTAGTTGTAGAATTTTAGGTCAAGTTCAATTTTTAGTTCTAGTTTCTAGTCTCTTGCAAGACTGTATGTGTCTAAGTTTATAAGGAAGAGCTAAGGTGGTTACACTGTACAACCATTAGTAGGTTTTAAAGGCATTTGTTTATGTCCCCTAGCTAAAACTCACATGAATAGATTATGACTATTTGATCAAGCTATACTTTCACATTTCTTATGTTTTGAATGAATGAATGAGACAATATAGTTTTGTTACTATTTTGCGTTAGCTTTACATTGTCAAGTACACAAGGGTCTTTCCTAGTTACTGCATTCTTTTGGTCACTGTGGGCATTGTAGAATACTGTATATTTTTGTAGTGGTTTAGCTTAGTTGTAAAATCTTAAAGGAAAGATTACTTTTGAGAATATTTTGTTATCCCTTAAGAGTATTTTGGGTATATAATACAAATACAACAAGTGATTTATCTCAACTCTAACTCCATGATTTGTAGTTAGGATTGTGAAGACTATAGATGACTTTTGTGCACATTGAGTATCAATGAATGCAAATGTTATTTCATAGATTTTATTAACTTGATTGTTCTTTCCAAGAATTTTAGTTAAGGATGGATTCATTCCATTGGAACATTAAGACACCAAAGTCAGAAAAGCAACTACCCTCCCCCCTTCAAATCTCAATAACAAAAAACCAATGACCTTCATACCTACTAAACATATCATACTTGAAAACCATACATATGCTTATTCAAAAAATCCAAGCTTAAAATTTGTCTATTACCAGTAAGATTTTCCAATAATCCCATTAATTCAGTGATCCAATATCATTTAAAGTAACCTTTGTCAATAATGTTATGTAAATGCAATATCTAAAGATTGTTCATTATCTGTCTATAGGATCTATATTTTGATTATCAAGTGGTTAAAATAAATCAAGTGAAAACTATTTTGAGATAAGTATTATATGTGTGGCTACACTTGATTCAAATTAAGTTACACTAACCATAGAGGAAACCAAGCCATGAGATCTTTTCCTTTATTTAGATCCCTAACTAGGTCCTCTCACCTTGGCCTAGAAAGAACTAGAAATACTAGGTTAAAGCCATACCCTTTGTGAAGGTTCCTCTTGATCACCTTCTTGAATTAAGGCTCATTCTCTCTGGGTGCTATTTTGGGAGAAAACACCTGAGTGACACTGTTATCGGGGACATTTACAGTTATCTCATTGCTATATTTGAGTTTTGTGTGACTCAGGCTATTTACCAAAATACTACATGTTCAACGGTTCTATCTATTTTTAGAATTAAATATTCTAGTGGTGACTCCATAAATAAAAGTTGGGATGAATTGGTTTCATCCCAGTGTAACTGTTGATCTGATTTCAATTTTTGCACACTAGAAGGATTGTAGTCTTTTTGAAGTAAGATCAAACAAAGAAGTTGCTTCTCGAGTTAGAGTTTGTTTGAAAAAGAAAGCAAACATGGAAGCTTGTAACTAATAAAAGTTTAAAGAGAAGATAAAATCAAGTTAATAAGCCGGATATTCCACTAGTTGAGGACTACTCTAGCACATCTTACAATTTTGAAGCAGCTAGTAATCATAATCCCATTCATTCATTTACTAAGGAGAACCAGGGATTTTATATAGAATCTATACCTCCCTTAAGCTTTCATCAAACTTTTCAAGATCCATTTGATCAACAAACTCATGTTCGACATTGGCTACATCATCCTCCACCTACAACTCATGTGAAGAATAACATGGCTGACCCCCCTCTTAGAGAAAATTTTAGAGTTAACACTTATAAGCCAATTGATTTTAATGACATGGAAAGTTATCCAAATGAGGTCCCAAATGAAAGTATAATGAAATTTCCCAAGTTTTAAGGAAATAATGCTATTAGTGGTGATCATCATTTAAAGTTATTTTAGAATCTAATGGAGGACTATGAAATTGAGTTTGAGGATGTATGTATACATTTGTTTGTACACACTCTAGAAGAAGATTCTCATTACTGGTGTGTATATGAATTAGTTAACAATGCAAAGGAAATCAAAGATAACATCTAATAGATTCAATACAATGCTAACTATATTAATATACCATCATGCTTAGAGCTTAAGAAAAGCTAATCTATTAACATATTTGCATTAGGACATGAAATGAAGATTCAATCTAACATGCTAAACAAATTAACCTTTATCTCTAATTAAATGCTAATGAAATGAACCTATTTAGATCCTTAGCAATCGAAATGGTTGATTGTATGCTTGGATCCCAAGGTTTTCAAGAATGGATCCATGTCAATCCATGACTACAAAACCTTTTGACATATCTCCATATGAATTCAAAACTTGGATGGATGAATGCAAGAAATGAAGATAGCTATCTCCTCTAATAGAAGAATTTTCTAAGATGATAAAATGGCTATAGTATATGCTCTATGATCATTTAGGTGTGAGTAGAAAGGTTAGAGGAGGGTTCTTATTATAACCCAATGGTTGGAAGAAAATTTTCATCCTATTGTATGTGGGATAATAGAAAAGCTAGGTTAGTTATGGATAAGCATGGTTTAGAAGTGGTTGAGTTTACTTGAGGAGAGTTTAGTTTGTCCTCTAGTGACTTATGGGGATTGAGGGGGTTTATTAATTAACCAAAGTGATTAATTAATAGGTGTGCAAGCTTATAAAATATTTTTAGAGGAATAATTAGTATGATTTATTTTATGAGATGATTTTAATCAAATAAATGATGATTTATTGATTAAATAGAAGATAGAATGAATTAATTAAGAATAATTAATTAATTTATATAGAAAAGGGTATTGATTAATTTTAAATAATTAATTAATCTAGATAGAAAGAGGAGCTTAATTAATTAGAAATAATTAATTAATATTGATAGAAAGGGGAGCTTAATTAATTATAAATAAATAATTAATCTAGATAGAAAGGGGAGCTGATTAATGGAAGGTCGTTAATTGGTGTCGTTGTTGGATATAAGAGTTAATTAACTAAAGTAATGTAATTAATTAACGAAGATAACAGAGAAAATGTGTGATATTGATGACATGTCATCAATTTGGAGGAAAGGGTATAATTAGTGCAATTTAAGTATTTAAATTACTCGAGCTAAATTATAGGTGCCTACAGCTGGTTCAAATCCTTTCCTGATGGATTGATTGATTCATGACAGGAGATGCAAAATGCATTCAGAGTTTCATATGGTGATAGAAATGATCCAATATTTATATTATCTAAGTATGAGAACATCAAGAAGAATCCCAATGATTGTGTCCAAGACTTCAATACTAGATTCAATAAAACCTTGACAAGATTTCCCATTATATAAGACCCAGTGATGAATCTTGTCTTATTAAGTATTCATATGCATTTGATAAGGCAACAACATACTACTTAAGAGACAAAAATCTTAGAACTCTAAGGCAAGATTTTTCCATGGCTATCCAGATTGAGAATAATATTAAAGCTGCTAGAAAGCCATCAAGGAGGGAGGGTGTGAAGTTAGTTAACCCAGAGAATCCTCATACTAGCAAGATAGTTGACCTTGAAGAAGTTGTCAAAACTTTTGTAGGGGTTGTTAAAGAAATTTATTATAAATTAACAATAGATGAAAATAGGTTGTCTCCCAATCCTTAACATCAACATATGAAAAATGGACATAATAGATTTGGAAATCATCCCAGAGGAGACCACCGGGATGAAGATAGAGGAAAGGGACATATAGGTTCAGGTAATAAGCAACAAAATTTCAGAGATAAAAAAGAAATTCCTAATCCTTTAGTGGGAAGAGTAGCTATTATTGAAGAGGAACATGTCATTGATTGGTGTTAAAAATGATTTCTTCCCCATGTGCCTTGTGATCCACCTGCAAGTGATGAAATTCATGAAGCTGACTTCAATGATGTATGCATGATGGACAATTAACTAGAATGTGAGAAAGATGTATCTTCTCCTGACCTCCTCTATGCCTAAACTATACTTGATTTCTGGACTTGTATTGAAAAGGTTAAGTCTCTCCCTGTTGAAATTAATGTTAAGGATGATATGGTCCAATATTTTGAATTGCCTAATCATGATTTTGAGTATTTAAGAGATTTGATGTTTAAGAAATATGATTGTGATGTCCCTTCTAGAGAGCATAGAAAATTGTTGATTAATGTTGCAGTTGCTCAAGAAAAGGAGTATAATCTTAGAAATAGACAAGTTAAAGGACCAACTTATGCATTAAAAGCAAGGATACATATTATTTCTAATATTCCCAAAGGATCTCCTCATAAAAGTGTACTAAATAGGACTCCTGTAATTCATCTTGAGCTAAGAAGTTCTTCCCAAAAATCCACTAAAAATAACCTTTTTCTATATAGAAAAACTGTCACAATGCCTTCCAATGCTCCTCTTCCCAAGTATAAAGTATGTGATATGGCTTAGATTTTAAGTCAGATAAAGATTACAGTTCCCATTTTGGAACTGATGAGAATCCTTGAGCATAAAAAGCGGGCATTTGAGTATTTAGGCTATAAAGAAGATGATATTGTTACAAATAAAGATCTTGTTAATAAGAAATCATCTCCCACCATTTTTGAAGCCAACATACAAGAAAATGAAGAATACCCATGAGGTGTATCTAGAAACTTCTTTAGTGGAAACATAATTGGATGTTGACCCCTTTTTCATATCACTTATTATAAATGGGTGGCTTTTGCACAATTACATGTTTGATTCTGGAGCTTCATGTAACATCATGCCTCTTGTAGTCATGAATGAGTTAAATCTCAAGATAACTGATTCTTTTGGTAGACGTTATACTATGGATTCTAGAGAAGTACCTGTGGTGGGATATGTGAAAGGATTAATTGTACAATCAGAAGCACATCAAGGGAAATACCTGACTATGAATGTTGTCATTGCTGACTTCCCTACTAGATGGGGAATTTTTTTGTAAAGAAAGTGGGAAGCTAGTATGGGAGGTAGTGTCCAAATGGATATGTCATATGCTTCCATACCAATGGAAGGAAACTGGTCAAGTTATATAGAGAATATAAGATGCTACACATTGAAGATCTTAATAATGCTTCTTATGAAGTGCTTTTTAATGATGTAGACATGGATAATTTTATAGGAAATGATGGTTTTGAAGACCAGTGTCTGGATGTAAATGATCAGTTTGAAGACCCTATGGTCCCATGGACCACAAACTTTGATGGAGCTTGCTAAAGTAGTGGTAATGGTGCATGAGTGGTGTTGAGTTCTCCAAATAGTGAGTTTTTCAATTTTTCTTTTAAATTAAATTTTGAATGCACCAATAACATGGATGATTATGAGGCACTCCTATTAGGAATAAGAATTGTGTGGAGACATGGGATAAAAGACCTAATAATTAAAGGGGATTCTAAGTTGGTGATTAAGCAAGTAATAAATTTATATGTAGCAAAAAAAAGAGGTTAAAATAGTACGAAAATGCAGTTTGGGATCTCATTGAATGTTTTGATTTATTCAATATTAAATACCATGAGAGAATCCAAAATATAGCAGCTGATAGATTGACATTCTTGGGTTCAAATTATGACAATCAAGATTCATCCCCTTATTGCAAGTTTGAACTGGAAATATTGGTTTGAACCTCTATACTTTATAATATACAACACTAACAAGTATTTGCTAATGATTCAAACATTAACAAATTTCTGAATTGCCAAGATGAGTTTGTTAGAGATTTTAGGCACCGAGAAGGGGGATGAATCAGTGTAGATAAAAAATTTTACAATCAATTACCACTTATTAAATATGTTACTGTTATAATTAATTGATTTTCATAAGCATGCAACATTAACCAAGAGATATAGAGTGAGAAGAATACAAACACACATACACAAGGAGACCAGATGTAATGTGGGAAAACCTTTTAGGACAAAATCCCATGAAAACCAATTCACTATCTTGAAAAATTATCCTTTGAAGTTACAATGATTTCTGGATTAAGGTACAACTCAATCTGGAGCTACAACTCTAATAAGTTAACTAGGCCACCACTTAGTCTTCGAAAAGCTGCAACTTTCCTAGATGTGACAACTCTGAAATTTGGGACAACACCCACTGACCTTTAGTAAGCCATAACTTACAAGGATATTTAACCCTTGGAATTTAATTATCCTTTACTGATCTTCTTTAGGATACTACCTACAAGGAGGCTAAAACCCACTGATATGATCTAAGTAATAACTTAGACACAAGATACACACAGTTTGATAATTTAGATTCTTTGTTGCATACTCAACAGATCATGATCACTTTGTTATTTATCTCTACACCCAATCTTCACAATATCAAATATTCAAGATACACTTTACCTTTCTATGGTCTTTGATATGTCCCCTCATACATTCATTACACATGGTATTCTGATTAATGGATCTTGTTCCTTTTCTTTCTACACATAAATCTGGTATCTTTCTTAGCACATTGATGGTTCAGTCTATTTTCTATCTCTAGAGTAGTTTCTTTAATTAGATCTTCACAATATAACAATATTTACTTTATTTACAAAAACCCTCTAATCTCATTTGATCAATAGTTCTTCATTTTAATGGATCTAACTATTCATCATATATCTTTTATCTCCTTCTATAGATCTACATTATATAATGGTCTCTCCCTTACATGCACAACTCTCTTATCTAAATAGATTGTACACTTGACACTCTAGACTTATCTCTCTATACTCTGACTCGATTGAAAAATGTTCATTGATAATCTGGATTCACGTTTCTTATCAACAAAACTTTTGGCTGGTTTGCACCCTCTCAATCTCTTGTCAACATCATATATCCATTGAAAACTTGATCTTGGAATATGGCCTGCATCTTCAATCAATAGTTCTTCATGGATCCATCACTCTTGTTTTTCTCTAATCAGATCTCCTTCAACAACTTTGGGTATTCATGGATGTTCAATGTAAAATACTTGTATCCATCTCTCTAACCCTTGGATCAAGTGCTTCTTGTTCTTCTCTTAAATTCTTAATTCCTTCAACAACTTGAATTATGCCTGAAATTTGGCTTTTATAGATAATAGAATCTCTCCTCTCTATCTCATGGCGTACCAAACCCTTCACCTTCTTTGCATGTAGTGGGGAATATAAATGGTTGTTTCCATTTTTGTCAAATAATAATAAGCCACCTTTTTTATTGTTATTACTTCTATAATTGACCCCAAATATTGAATTTTATTGTTCCAATGTCTATAGGAGTGAATTACCTTTCCAATGAATCTAAAATAATTGAATTTGGATACCTGGAACTCGAGATATGGCTATGTGGATGTAGGGAGTTCGTGAGGAACATGATTTACCAGTCACATTAATTCTTTCCACTTTTAACCTTATAAACTATATAAAAAACCATTATATCCATTTCCTTTGACAATCAGAAATTTTAGGTTAAATAAGAACTCATGGAACATGTGCTACGTGAGTCAAGTTCTCCGAAACTCTAATTTTTCCACATTTCACTATCTCTTAATTTTTCCTTGTAATGCAGGTAACTTAGGTGTATTGGGAACTTGGGGAACAAGTTCTATGTGGATCATGTTCTACCACACTCCTATTTCTCTTCATTCTACTTTTCCCTCTCTTTTCCTTTATTTTGCGGGTCCTACAGGTTTTCGAGGAACTCGTGGTACTTGGGAATTCAGGTCATCCCTTTCTTGTTCTTGTGACATCTCTACCTTCTACACAATACTCTTCTCTTCCTTTGTGCTTTGTTATGCAGGTGAATGCGTGTTGCATGGAAATTCTGCTCATGTGGAATTATGCCTTTAGGGTTCAATGTGCCTACAACTCCCGTCATCTCTAAAATACAATCTATCTACTCTGTCTTTGCCCAACTCCGTTGACTTGTGGGTTGACCTTATATGCGGGGAATTGTGTCCAATTTTGAACTATGTCACTTGAAGCTTTGATGCCTAAAACCCATTCCATCTCCACACTCAACTTTTTTGTTTGTATTTTAGATTAATTCATTATACAGGGAACTTATCAGAATGAGGAACTTGTTATTTCATCAACCTTTGAGCCCAATTTAAACCTTTCACGTATAATACTCCATCCCTTCATTCTACAGACTATACCTAACAGTGGGAAACACTTATAAACTGGGAACAAGTTCTTATAAGGGAATTTGTTCCCAAATTGTTCCTCAAACCTTCACATTACACATTCCTTCAATCTACAAACTTAACTCAATTGCGGGGAACTCATAGGCATATGAACCATTCCAAGATCACCCTTAGTGCCCAAAGTTTCTCTTTGACTTACATTATAAAGGAATTGGCATCCTATACTAATGTGGTGAAGTCTTGTTCCATAGGAACAAGTTTTGTCCACACCTTATGGACCCACGATGAGTTAAAACACACCACGCTCCATTTTCTTCAAATTTTCCTAAGTACCCAGATATTTTTCTTCTCGATACATATTTTTTCAAGCACTTAGAACACTTGTAAATAAATTTTAGCCCTAAAAATACATTTAATAAAGTGTACTAACCTTTTCAATTTCCTCCAGCAAGTTGTTGTGAACCCTATTTCATTATTTAAGCTTAGAATGACCTTGAATCAACTTGAAGTACCCTAAAATATCCTAAATGCTTTCTTAATCAAAATGTTTACCTATGAATCACCTCATACACTTTGGATACACATGTTTCACACTGTTTGACATATAATTAATCCTAATTGATTTGGTTCTGACAGTCACCATGAATCCTTCCTAGAACACCCTGAAACAAAAATTTAATAATGAAGTCATCATGAATGCCACTCCAACTCCTCCTGCATACCACTGAAACTTCTCATACAATGTGAAGACTTGGTTACAAATGTGTTCACACCTAATTCACATAATTTTTTTTTACCCTATTTATCCTTGAGAAGCCTACACAATACTTGAGAGGACACACAACACATTGTGCTTGTTTGACAACTTGACCCTACACCTATCATTGAGAACTTTTCTCTCATGGCTTGATACTCCATGGAACCACTTGGAACCACTTTGTGAGATGGCACTACCAATCAAATTTCATCATCACCACTCACACATTTTATATATTGACTTGATCTGCTCACTTCACCATCAAACTTCCACTTCTCATTCTTTTTTCCATCAATGCCACTTAACATCAATGATAATGACCAGGTTTCAACAATGTCCCCCTTTTTCATTGTTGGTAACACACTAAGAAACCTATAACATTTGATGGAAAAACACTTGCAAACTTGGTTTCTGATACTTGATTCTCTGTATCTCTCCCCCTTTGACATCTATGACAAAGGGACACCATGAGAAATATGTAAATCAAGTTGATAACCAGAGTCTAACCTTGAGAATACCCCCCTTGGATAATCCATGTTGTTCTCCAAACCTTTTGTTTTGAATTGGAAACTATCTCTCCTTGTCCATAAGCTCCCCTAGGATTAACATCACTAACTTGTCATAGAGACTTTACTGAATGCATGAATGTTTTCCAAGTTGCTTCAATGTTCCTTTTGAAATTTTTTCATTATGCTTGTAATATTCACTGCATATATCAGAATCTTTCAAATATTACCAAACTTCATCTATCCAGGGATATAGATAAATTATATTTTAAAACTATTGTTTAGAAGAATTATTGTCCTCTAATTAGATGCATTGAATCTAAAACTAGTCTCAGATTTCAGACTATTGTTTTGACACTTTAGCAGTCATACACGTGCACTTGAGAAGAAAAACTGACATAGTTTATCACATATTTTAATGCACTTATTTGACAACACCTTTGCATAAATATTGATGGATATTTATTTACTATCGATCCTTTCATAGATTCACAAAAATTGAACCATTTTATCTCTTTCAAATCATCAAAATATTTTGTCAATAAAACCTTGGAGAGGTTAATCTATCCAATTTTCATTCAAGAACAATGACACCTTCTTTCATCAACATGTACCACTTTTGAACATTCTCTCATATAATGGACACTTGACATGTTTTGATTTGAATAAATTTTAACAAACTTTGATGATAGACATCTGACTATGTTTGAGAATTCCATGAAACAATTTAAACATGTTTTAAAAACAAACATTTTCACCTTAACATCACTAAGCCAGTGATAGGTTTTGACAGAGTATAAGATGTTCTTTCAAGACTCATTTCAACCATGGATATATTTTGCTAATAACAGCCAAAAGAACACAATATATGTTTTAAGCATGATACGAAAACTCACATTCAGATTTCCACAAGTCAACTAGCTTGTGAATTGACTCAATAAATATATTTCTCGAAGAAACCCAAAGAATTCAACTTGTGCAAGACTTTCAACATGGAGCAAGAAATGTATTTCTCGAAACTTACATACCTAGACAACTTGATAGAGGAAGCTAACAAAAACTAGTACAAATAAGCAGATTTGACCAACACATTCTACTTCATCATAAGGAATTCATGATTGGAAGACAAAATAATATCATACTGTGCTTCCTTTATATTATGTATACCTTATAGAAGCCTAGAGAAGGCATGCTGTCTTATGAGATTACATTAGAACAAGTTAAATTCATCACAACAACATGATGAATCAGTCCTTTCTTTTCTTTCTCTCAATTCCTTGTCACTTTTCTTAGATACATTATTTGATGAGGCACCTCCATCTCCTAATTATTCATTTTCTAAATGTATTCCTGAAAGACACACATGTTGTATTTGTTCCAATACTGCTAGAGGGATAAATTATTCATGGGTTTTCAGTGAAATTTTCTTCCTTCTTTTTACTTTTTTCATCATACATTACTGTCTTGTTTATCATAGATTTCTAATTTAGATGTATCTGGTCTCTGTTCTTTTGGCACCCACTGGGGGTGACCATCCCCAAGTAGGAGCCGTTATTGGAGCTCAATTAAATTCCTTAGATTGATTTGGTCTTTTTCAATGATTCCTTATGTATTTACCTGGGTCTGTATGTTTTATATTGTTCCCATACCTTAAAGATCATTCCGAGTAAATAAGATGATTCCGTTTGTAATAGATTTCATGCCTTATCCAAATAAATGAGAAGATTTAGGAAAAAATTTGGGGGACTGGTTTAAATTTCTAGTTATTCAAAGTAAAAGCTTTAGACATATGAGTGATGGGGACTATGTCTACATATTTCATAAGAACCTATAAATAAACACCAAAATGATCCAAACTGCTCCCAAAATGTGAAGCTATGAAGGCTCAAGAGCATGTAACTTGACCACAAGGTATAAATAAAATTGTAATGATTGGTTGAAAAAATCAGTTAAAATGGACTTAGTCATTTTAACAAAGCCTAGGACATTTAAACAACCATCAATTTCCCTCTTCTGAAAGCACTGGTTGTTAGCATTTAAAAATCCGTGGGAGACTAAGTTTAAAAGCATTAGTGGGTTACCTTTTAAGGGGCCGACAGATGTTCATTTGGCTATAAAATTTTTGCATTGTCAAGAAATTTAAAAATTCTCAGAGGACGTGTTGAAGATTCAAAGGTTAAGAGTTAGACATGTGTCGGCATTCTAAAACTCTTCAAGTAGATGGGCTCCGATGGATCTCAAGCCCGTGGAATAAACCATATTACATAAATTTTTTGGATTCATGGGAGAAGGTAGGGCGGTCAACAAGGTCAATAGGATAGATGGCAGAACCAAAGGCCAACATATGGTGAAGATCTAAGAGTGGAGGAAGGACACTCGTTGTCATTTTGATGAAGCTTAGGGAAATGGGCTTCGACGGACCTCAAGCCAAAGGAATGACCTGAAATTCATAAAATTTTCAGGTCCATGTTTAGATGGTACAATCAGAAGGTGAAACATGATATAAAATAAATGGTCTAAGTAGGACATGTGGCAGCATTCCATCACAACTCTAAGTGATGGGCTCCCGCAGATGCAAAGTACCAGGTGTGAGCTGAATTTAAATGGATTTTGGGTTCACCCAATCTTGTAACTAATAAAAAACAAGTACGATGCATGGAAATATGAAAAATGGAAGGTTCATGGAGATTTTCTATTGGCTCATGTTTCATGATTGTCAATCAAGGGGATATCAAAGGTGAATTGTGAAGCAAGCGTGGAGCTTTCCTATTGGCTCCTGCTTCGCAATGGGTAAAGAAGAGTATGACAAGGAGAATGAGTGTGGCATTGTCTTATTGGATTGTAATTCACACTAAACATAACAAAAATCAAGGGTATAAAGGTGGACATGTGTCACCATTCCGACTAACTTCCAGGAAAATGTATTACACAGACCTCAAGTATGTGGAATAAACTAAGCTCAATAACAATGTTAGGTCTGAAAGAGGAAAAGGAAAGAAAAATATGTAAAGCCTAATCTTGTGAGCCAACTAGGGATAAACACATGGAAAAATAAAAAGCAAAGCACACGTAGGTAGATTCAATATCCAAGTCCAATCAAGGGATGCCACATGTCAAGATCATGTTCATCCCGACATGCAAAACTTTAGAGGACCATGTCTTTCGATCCTGAGCTCCAAATCTTACAAAATTTATACCATTGGAAAGGTATCTTCAAGCCCTTCACTTTGACATCATTAGATTCATGAATTGAAGATAGTTGGTGGGAGAAAAAGTATAAAACATATTTTACATTCAAGTTGCAGTCCTGATATCAGTCAACCAAAAAAATTGATGAAGTATGGTGTCTGTTACTTATACAAACACACAAGACAAAAGGAATGAATGACTTTGGTAGGATACCTATTCTCCTTTTCATATTTTTAACGTAGTTTATTGGTGGTTGTAGAAGGAGATCAAATTTTTATTCTTTCTCTCTATCTCATTTGCTATATATTGTAAAATTCTTTCATTTTCATGAAGAGGTGGATTGAGGGTGGTTGTATGATTTTTTTTATCAAGTTCAGTTTTTAGTTCTAGTTTCTAGTTTCTTCCAAGACTGTATGTGTCTAAGTATGTAAGGAAGACTAAGGTGGTTGCACTATACAACCATTAATAGGTTTTAAGGGAATTTGTTTATGTCCCCTAGCAAAAATTTACATGAATATATTATGATTGTTTTGATCAAGCCAAACTTTCCTATTTATTAGGTTTTGAATGAATGAATGAGGTAATGTAGTTATGTTACTATCTTGAATTAGATTTACATTTTTAAGTACACAAGGTCCTTTCTTAGTCGTTGCATTCTTCTTGTCACTGTGGTCATTGTAGAATAGTTTATATTTTGTAGTAGTTCAGTTCAGTTGTAAAATCCTAAAAGAAACATCACTTTTGAATAACTTTTGTTATCCCTTAAGTGTATTTCAGGTGTATAAGACAAATACAACAAGTGCTTTATCTCAACTATAACTCCATGATTTGTAGTTAGGATTGTGAAGACTGTAGATGAATTTTGTGCACATTGAGTATCAACGAATGTAAATGTTATTTCACAAATTGTGTTAACTTGATTTTTCTTTCCAAACATTTTAGTTAAGGATGGATTCATTCCATTGGAACATTAATACACCAAGGTCATAAAAGTAGCCACCCTTCCCCCTTCAAATATCAATAACAAAAAACTAGTGACCTTCATACCTACTAAGCATATCATACCTGAAAACCATACATATGCTTATTCAAGAAAGCTGAGCTTAAAATTTTTCTATTACAAGTAAGCTTTGCCAATGATCCCACCAAGAATGTGATCCAATATCATTTAAAAGAGCCTTGGTCAATAATTTTATGCAAATGTAATATCTAAATATTGTTCATTATCTGTCTATAGAATTTATTTTTGATTGTCAAGTGTTTACAATAAATCAATTGAAAAATATTTTGAGAGAAGTATTGTATGTGTGGCTACACTTGCTTCAAATTAAGTTACACTAACCTTAGAGGAAACCAAGCCATGAGATATTTTCCTTTATTTAGATCCCTCAAATAGGTCCTCTCATCTTGGTCCAAAAAGAGCTAGAAGTACCAGGGTAAAGCCATACCCTTTGTGAAGGTTCCTCCTGATGACCTCCTTGATTCGAGTCATTGAGTTGAGTGTTGAAAACATCTGCATCCTAATCAGGAAATAAGAATGGAAAATGTTCGTTTATTCTTTCATGTGTGCTTCGTCCCCAAACTTTCCCTCTGGAACTATAAGAGTACTCATGTTTGTAAGAATAATCAAGTTCTGATGCAACAATCCATTGTGCTAGTTTTCTAGATTCTTCAATTTTTTCTTAGATATGATTATGTAATTATAGTTTATAGGTCTTGTATTTGAGAGTGTAATACGTATATTTTTTGAACTAGATATGAAGGAAATTATTCATATTCTTGTTTGACATCATTAAGGTGTTTTTTAAAAATAACTTAAATTGGAGGCAAAAAAGGATGAACATAGTAATTTTTGTTCATACTACGAGTAAAAGATGGAAGTGTATCATACCCTGATTCTGAGTTAGAGAATTATTTTGTAGAGGAGGAATTATATTTTTGATTTGCTACAACTTCATGCTCATCAGGGTCAATATTTGATACACAACTGTAAGAATCAAATATTAAAACATAATTATCTTCAGTAATTTGTTTTTCCTGAAAAAAGTTGACCTTTTCCTTTTGTTTTTCCTTCTAAGGACAATTTCTATTGAAGTGATTACCTTTGTATATAAAACATTCAATTTTCCTTTTATTAGGAAATTTATTTTTTCTTCTAAAAATATTTCTTCTGGATCTTGAGGAATACTTAGAAGGACATTCTATAGATTTTTCTATATCTTTTTTATTCTTGAACTTTTTTCTGTATTTTCTCTTTTTATCCCTAGGAAGAGAACATCCAAAAAAATTCTATACTCTGTATACAAAATTTAGTTCCAAGAGCTTTCTGAGAAAACATTGCATGTTTTTTTTCAAGATAATTTGTTTCATTTATGATTTGATTTATATATCCAAAAGTTAGATCACCTTTAGAAAGATCGTGCATGGCTTTATTATATTCATCAAAAAATTATGGGGATAAGATTCCACATACCTGTATAGTGGCATCAAATGGCAATCCAGACTTATAAAAAAACTTTTTCATATAACATTAATATTTATGAACCTTGGTCATATCACATATTTGATATCTTAGAAATTTTTTTCTATTAATGTGATGTTCATTTTCTATTGTTCCTATAAATTTTGTGATGAGTGCAATAGTGGGGCTAGTTGTGCCTCCTCCAACCCTTTCAGTGTCAGTTAGTGTTCCATTCAGGATAGTATCTTATTGGTAAGGAGGAATGACATCCCACCATTCTTTGAGAATACCAAAAAATCCATTTGTGATTACTTGAGAAATATCTTTATCATGTTTATTAAACTGTATAACTTGTGTATTGGCCCATCTAATCATACCATGTATCATTTATTTGATTTCCTCTGGAATTTTACACTATATCTTATAATAGTTAGGCCAAAAGTTATGAGTTCTAATAATATCATGGAGTTGTTCACTGTTGTTATAGCCTTCACCCATGATAATAATTTCTCCTTATTCAACAGTGATCTTGGTCATCCCATCTTTTTTACCTTTTCTAAAGGAGGTTTCATTTCTTACAACTTGTGTCCAAGCGAGAGCTTTAGAACAATCAGGATTAGAAATATGATAACTCAAGATTATAATACTTTTATCTGACTGTGAAGAACTAATATTATTTACAACAATAAATAAGGTTGGAAAATTCTATTCTAAGTTAGATACTGAAAAAAATAAGTTGTTAACCTTATTATAAGCAACTTGGATACTATCTATGAATTTCATCTCAGATCCTTGAGTGAAAATCTTGAGAGATTACTATAGGTTTTCCTAGATAGTATTGTTGACTCAATCTAGTATTTTTCTATACTTTATTGTCAATGGCTTGGACAATATGAGAGATAGTATCATTTTTTTATTCATTATTTGTATAGCATCTTGGACATCACCTTTTTGGTGAAGCTTAATAGATTTTAGGGTATCCACCATTCCTTTAAGATTTTCATAGCTAGATTCAATCCTATTATAAATGGATTTAGTAGCCTTTATTGGAAGTGAAAATGATTAATAGGTGGAGGTGAATCATTCCCCAATAAAAAATTTCACACTATACTTTAAAACATCAAACACACATCCTAATGAAATACAAGTATCAATGTGTAATCAAAATCAAGTAAACTTCAACATGAAATAAACTCAAATCAAGGATCATAAGTTATACAAAAAACCACTTATATTGATACTCAAATTAGATCACCACACTTTATTGATATTTAAATAAGATCAAAATGAATTTATGTCTTCAATAATAGTCAATAAGATACAATGAAGAGCTACCAAGACAATCAACCTTGTCTCATGAATACATAATTATTTGCAAATACCTTTAAATTAATTTCAGATCTAAAAATACTTCAAAAACCTGCAAATGATTTCAACATGCTAAGGAAATAGCATTCAAACACATAGCACAATATTTTACCTCCTTCTTCAACTCGCCATCAAGGAAACATCACCATATTCACTTTGCTCAAATCCTCCTCATGAAAAATCAATCAAATAATGACCTAGAATGAAGTTCTAGGGGTTTTGGACTAAGCCTAGGGGGTTTTTATTCACAGAAAAGGGTTATTCAAAATAATATAAAAGGGGTTCCAAAATATTAGCAACAATGTTCCCATAACATCACTTTTATAGCCTTTCTAAGATACAAATTAAAAGTCAAACTTTTTCCCTCCTTTTGCACGACCAATGCATCTCAAAAACATCCTAAATAATTTTCATAACAGCTACAAGTGACCCATATGGGTCGGCCTAGCAAAAAACCTTCTTCCATGCACTAACAACCCTCAAAATGCCATCATTGGAATGCCAAAAATTTCCTAACACCAAAACTATTTTTATTCATACACTAAAAATCACCACATATGTTTAAAATAACATTTAAAAATCATTTAAAATTTAAAATTTCATTTAAAATTTCCTGGTCTCCCTTCCTCCCCAAGCTCAATTCCCCCTCTGCCAAGTTCTGCTGTAGCTAGCCCCGTTTCTCCACTCTCTGCCCCTGCCACCGCTGCTGCCACCCCCCTACCGGCCGTCCAGGCTTCATCTCCCATTCCTCCTACTGCTGCTCTCGCCCCCCACTTCACTTCTACCTCGGCTAGACCGGTCACCAGGTCATCTAGAAGGCTTAACCTTGATTCTCTTGCTGTGGGGAAGGGTCCTCATGAAATTGAAATAGCACATGACCTCCTAAATATTAGCAGTGCTAGTCCCCGGGATGTGCATATGGAGAGCTCTACAAAAAGGCTGGAAGCCTTAGAAGCTGATATGAAGCTGCTGAAGGATGAGGTTAAGAACTTGGAAAAATAGAAAGGAAAGAGGAAGAAGGAGGAGGAGGTGGGTATTGATAATAGCCAGATTAAAGATATCTACAAGAAGCTGAAATCCTTAGACTCCCATTTAGGGAAGGCCAAAACTCGTCATGATTACAATATGACCATTTTTAGTGCGATTGAGGAATTCACTGAGCAGCATGTCAGAAGTGTCTCCAATCTCAGCGGAGTTCTGGCAACACTTTGGGGCAATGATAAGGAAAGCAAAAGGACCATTGATCAGCTGGATAAGACTGACACTACCCACATGACAACTTTGGGAATGTTCAAATCCTGGAAGAACATCAAAACCAGCATCGACAAAGCTGCCAAGAAGTAGTTGTAGGTGCTTTAGCTACTCTTGATTGTTTTTTTGCTATTTTTTTACGGTCTCTTTGCTACTTTTTTACAGATTTTTTGCTATTTTGTCTTGATTGGGTAGCTATTTCTTGGCTACTTTGGGCTTCATTGTCACACTTGGATTCTGATCCTTTTTTTTCTGGTTTTCATTCCTATTCTGGCTCCTAGGCCCTCTATTGTACACAAGGGTATAGTCCCTTTCAAAAAAATATTTGCCAATAATAAAAAAAAAACATTTAAAAATCATTCATGGTCACAATTTACATGAACCAATTAAATTATTTTGTATAATGAACCCAATGACTAATTGCCTTCACTAAACAGTTGTTTCTAGCACCCTGAATTTGAATTTGGGCCTCAATACCCCTCAATATTAACTCAGATATGGTATGTGATAACTCTATGGAAATACCAAGACCTGTATAACACTTCTAAATAAGTTAGATCACATGAAACATCCAATGGCTCAAACTATAACAAATTTTACCTTCACCAAATCAAGCTACCCAGAAAGTAATTTTAAAAAAACAACGGGTGAAAACCCTTCCTGACACTTTAAAGACCTACAAATGGATTAATTGGATAAATATTTCATCCATATTAACATTCCAGATGATATCAAGCATCAAATAATCCAACTCATGCTCTAACCAACTCAATCTTTTAGAAAAAATAGTTCTATCTTGGATAGAAAAATATATTAATGTCCATAAAATGACTTGGAAACCATAGAAAAACTCATCATCATGAGAAAAAACTAATATCACTAGAACTCTGTTTAAATACGATTTCCAAAAAAAATTTAATCACCTCCTAACTCTACTTGTAGCTCCAGTTATGTCCATTTTATTGAATACTACTTTTAATTGCGCCAAAAATGTCCTTTGACCAATCAGCCTGAATAGGGCACACTTTGCACTTTTTCAGCATCCTCATGACCTAAAATCTCTTTAGACACTAAGAAAAACTCACATAACCAAAACAATGTCAATTTATTTAGCAACTCCTTTGGACAACCTTGTCCCAAAAAAAACTTCTTCAAAAACTTACATTTTCATGTGGGGCCCACATATCACCACATGGTCTAACATACCTTTATAGAAAATTGGACGAGTCCTCTACACCATACAATCATTAATTTTCCACTATTAATAAAAACAGGCTCATTATACCCACTTTTATGTAATATGCTCTTGACTAGGGTTTAAAACCAACTTACCATCTTAACGATTATTCATAAAAACCAGATGATAAAACTACATAATTAATATTTTGATATAGAAGCATCCTTGAAATCAAAAAGGTCCCATGCAAAGCACATAATTTAGGGTGAGCATCAGAAGGTCCAAATAGAGCTAGAAAACACACTACCAAGTACCATGTTTCACCAAACCTGATGTATCATGCAAAATAATCATCATGGAAACCTAAAATTTTTCTCACAACACAAGGAAAAACCATTATAACATCTACAATCATCAGAATTTCATAACCACCACTCAATATTTCCATACATTGAGGCTTGCATAGTTATCCCTTAGGGTTTTGCACTATAAAGGCTAGGGTTAACTGAAATAATCTCATAAATCATTAAGAAAACACTCCAAAAGGTCCTAACATACTTGGTATAGCATGATACACCTGCCTACATGCATCTATGAGCTTATATATCTCTATAACTCACTCTCATGCTATCTAACAACCATACCTGCTCAAAATGAACAACTGCAACAAGTCACCAATCTGTATTTGCACCCTAAACCTCATGTGAGTGCTTAAACACTCTACAAACATGTTATCCAATATGTGAACATACTTCTCAAGTCACCGAGAAGCTCATACCATCATGCAACATCACTTAGACTACCTAGGTCACTTGAATAGGCTTGTAAGAGCAAACAATCCTTGTGAATCATCTTGTGCAACCATGAACATACCTAACTATCCATGTAATCATTACTCTTAGCATCATCTCACCCTACTCCATCATCCAATTTTTCATTAATGAGGTTTTTCATCAATGACAACACCTATGTAACAACATGCCAACAATCTTCCCCTTTATCATTGATGGAAAACCACTTGAACTTCTTCCCCTTTTTACATTAATGACAAAGGATACATGTACCTTCATGTTCTTCATATTTCTCAGCTTCAAAGGATCATGCTTTGGTTATAAACATCAACCAAATATCTCTAACAAGCTTAAAAACTTGAAATTTTAAACAAAAAAATTATTTTTCCTTCTTTGCAAGTATAAAAACACCATGCTCCTATGAGAAAAACATATACATTATCTAAGCATGTCAATAAATCATGAAGAAGCATCATCATACCTTTTTTTTGGGAAAAACATCATCATTCACCTTCTTAGCATGCAAAAAATGTCATTTCTCACCTCAACCCTATTTTTATCTTCATTTCAGGCTCTAAGAACACTGTAGCTGATCAAAATAGAGGCATACACTTCATAAACATGCCAACAATTCTGAATAAGAACTGATCCAACCTTCTTTCCTTCATTTTTGGGCTAACATTACTTTTCTAGGCAAAAATTTGGCTTATCTTTTATCATTCTTGTCTCCACCTTATCTCAAGGACTCATGTCCCTAAACAAACATCTCAATGCATTATGGACCCACTTTGATGAGATCAAGAACACTATGGACATCATGACCATTCAATCCTCAAATCCCTCTAGCCTTATAGTATCAAGGTATATAAGAAAGGACCAAATTCAAGCCTATGACCTTGCTCATTTTGCTTGAGAGCACTTCAAGCACTTAAGCCTAGTTCTAAAGTCCATTCTCAATTCTTGATAACTATATTGGAGGAAATAATGCATTAATAAGATAAAACCAACTAGACCATGAAGAAAACACTCACACCATACCTTGTATGTTTTAAAATCATCAAACCATCTCCAAGAGATACACACACATTCTCCCCCTAACTTGTCTAAGCTCACACACCTCATCTATATGTAGAAGCAATTTTTACATCTTTTATATCATGAAAACCATTAGAGCATCATCCTTACCTCCAAAAAAAGCTTCAATTAGTCAATAAAATCCTTTTTTAGTACATAGGTTTACCTAGAGTACCTTCAAGAAGAACATATATGTACTTCCCCTCTCAAGATTAGAGATTTGCATTCTTGAGCATCTTTTGCAAGCACTGAAACAAGCCCCTAGAGGCCTATAGGATGCACTTTTGGAGCCAAAAAGAGTCATTTCAAGTCATTTCATTAACCATAGGACACACATTTTCTTCTTTGGAGATAATATTCAATCTCTAAACCACATAGACTAGATAAAAAGTACTAAATCATTGAAAACACCAAAATTTGCCTTCCATGCATACTATACATACTAGTAGTAAGACATATTGTACTTGGAACAACAAATGGACCCACCAGATTTACCAAAAACTAAGATTAAGTTATTTGATCAATTTCAAGACCTAAAGCATCTCCATAGATGTCTAAAGAAAACTTCTGAGTATGATATAATCTACCTTTTCACATCTTTCCATCATTAGGACACCACATTGAAATGAAGTGGACCATGTAAACTACATTTTCTTGGTTAGAGGCCTGTCTTAGACCTTGATAGAGCTTTCACACAATCAAGAAGTTCTCAGAGTTCATCATAAGAACAAGTACCCACTCACATGCCTATTTTAAATCATGCAACATCTAAAGGGGAAAACACCACAAGTATACCTATACACACCTTCCAAGAGAAATAAAAACATTTTTCATGCATAGAATGACTTGAAAGAACATCACTGAGACCTTTTTTTCATTTTCACTCTTCCATACTATGTGCACAGACTACGAGCTCTGGGTAGATATTAACTCACACCATCAAAACCTGAAGACAACTATGTATGATTTTCAAGAAAGAACAAAAGGGTTTCCATACCTTGAATCAAAGCAAAAAACTTCTATATACAAGAGGAACTGTTTAGATCATGAGGTTCTTAATGATGCAAGAGTTTTCACCATTCAATCAATCACAATCTTGTAACATACAAATATTTGGTCTTCACAGACCTCTGTTCTTATTTGTTCATTGATATACATCTTCATACAAGATTTGTGGGTTTAGATACATCATAGAACATCTTGGAATGAGTCTTTAGCATAAACACACCCGAAGGCTATAACATAGACCATATTGATCCAAAAAAATAGTCCACCCACCAAAATTCATTGTCAAAAAAACATTCATCGGGTTTTGGTTTTCAAGAGCACATATAATTGGTTCTTATAGTAGACATCAAAATTTAAATACTTTTCTAAGTGCAAGACTTGGTGGAAATTCAACTTTGAATTAAAAAATATTGATGAACATCCTCAACTATATACTCAAATGATCATAACAATATGATAAAACTAAGCATGTCTTTAATTTTTAATCTTACATGTCTAATAAATTTATATCAATACCTGACACTTCATCTTTCAAATATCATGATGTTTAGGAGACTTAAGAATCTCTCTATCATGTCTTTAGGGAATTAAAAACTCACCTCACACCTATGGATTCATTTGATACCCCCAAATATTTTCATGATGGTGATTTATAGAATACCTAGGCACCCTCACCTACATTTTATGAGTCTTCAACAAGCATAGGTCAACTATGCATGCTTCACTCACATATGTTTATAACCTTCTTGGCACAAAGACTCATTGAAGAGACATACTGTATACTCATAAAATCTCTTTGAGATCATACACCGTGGTGCCTAAGTGTCACATACATTTGCTGGTCAAAGATAAATTCAAATTTTTGAAATTACATCCATAAAATGTGTGTGACATAGTGGTGGGGCACATTGCTATTGTGGAAGAGGTCATATGTTCAAGTTTTTTCATCCCTCACTACAAATGTGCATGAGGGATAGACTCTTCCATCACACACACACTTTCACAGTTAAGAGAACTTATTTACATTTACTCCTCACATTTTGAAGATACACATCCATACCATATTCTTGGAGAATTTTTAACTTGTCTCAGTAAGACCTCAAGACCTCATTTATGAGTCAAGGGTACTCCTTTTTAAGGCCTCATACCGACTTTAATACCTTTTTGTTGTCATATAATAGCCTTACAAATTATGAACCTTATCTTATCCTCCTTACACAAGCTTGTAGCCTTACATGAGAAGAAATCACTTGTAATTTTTGATGTGGAAACTTTCACAAAGGAATCTCACATGATTTGAACTTCCATTTGACCATAATAAAACTTCCTAGAACCTTGAAGACTCACTCCAATGGAAAAATACTTAGATTACAAATCTAACCTTTTTAATTAGGTCACTTTAGCACTTTCATTGTCAATCCTTAACACTGTCAGAGATTCCAAAGAAATTATGTATTTTCATGGTCTAAAACCACTTGAATCCTAAAGAACATGTTGTTTAAAATATTTTTACAAAATTTTAGTTTTTGAGACCACAAATGAATCTCTCAACAACATTTTCATTGTACCGCTCCTTATGAACCCATAGTACCAGTTAAGACAGATAAGCTTCAAAGATGCATGAATTTTGACTTTTAAGATCTTAAGATATACAATCAACACTGGAATAACATCTCTTATTATCTTGAGCATATTTTGATATAATTTGGAAGCTTTGAACATCATTTTCATACCTGGATCCACCTATTTTTTCTCTTGAGTTCACCTGGTTTGTCCTTAACACCACTACAGACCACCGTTGAATTGAAAAACTGATCAAGTTATCTTACTTGATGACTTATCACATCTTCAACCTTTCTCTGAGATGAATTTACACCCCTTGATATACTTGACACAGGACACATAGACCAAAATTTATCCTTAGACAACTCATGATGACTAAAAATATACTTTTTAAAGTGAATGTTTCCTCTAAAACTCTTGAAAACTCCAACATGCCTCTGAATCAATTTCATACCTTTATTCACATCATACATAATTGGACACTCTCGACTCATGCACTTGAAGTTCATGATAAACTAATCATACATCTTTTGACTTAAAATTTAATTCTTAAAACATCATAGACCATAAATTCTTCCATCAACTCTTAACCACTGACTCAGACCCAAGAAGGAATTTTCATATGAATGATTTGCCATAAAATACTTCTTATAAGACATTATCACGACTCATACCATTACTGAGTCATCTCAAACATACTACTTCACTATGATAATTCAAACTCAGACTCTAAGAACTCAGACACATACTAAGGAACACAAGACTTAGATTTTGACATTTACAACATGACCAATCATTTTGAAAAGTAATAACATGTTAAATGACTTAAAAAGACATACCTCAACACCATAAAGAAGACACACATTGATCAAAACAAACCCACCTCACTCCAATGCTTCATTTTCACCTATATACCTCTAAGAATCCTAGTAGAGGCATATGTCACCATGGAGGGGCTAGATGAGAGACCTAATAAGGTGTCAAACCTTATTTTAGTTCCATTAATAATTCATTCTTTTTTTATCCTTCACTTTTCACAATAGAATCCTCTTTTTGATCAATCACGCTCTTGGAATCCTATTGAGCACTCTGACTAGCCTCTTCCTTATTTTTGTATTTCTGAACTTGTTGTTTGGATCCATATGTTTCTCTCTTAAACTATTTTGCATCACAAAACCTTGCAATGTGCCATATCTTGTGGAACATAAAGCATTCCACTTGCATTATTTTTCACTCAAAAGCCCTATGTCCATAACCATTACAAGTATAGAAATATCCATTGAATTTTCTTACATACCTTCTAGCGCTTGGTTGTTCATTCTTGCAATAATTTGCAAGAGGACCTTTTTCATGACAAATGTAACATACATACCATATTTATGACTTACCTTTTTCTCCTTATTTTCTTGACATTCTTTTTCATTATTTCCTTTATAATGATGTTCTTGAACCTTTCCTATGAAATCATCCTTCTCTTCAACCTTAGGACTACACATGCTAGGTCTATGTCCATAAACTCCACACTTATAACAATTTCCATGAAAAACACCATACCTATATGTATTTAGCTTCCTGATAGATGATTTTCCATGAGATGGAAGATTTGAAATCTCTCCCTTGCTTGGATTCCATCTTTCACTAGATCGTTGACTTGATTACTCTTCTTTTTTCTCCATTTTGGATGAATCCTCCATGAAACCTATAATTATTCTATCACCATATGATTTTTGATTTCCTAACATGTTATAAAAATTATCTGAACTTCCATGAAAATATGATACATTGCTTGCCATGGTGGATAGATATCTCTTTAGATCCTATTTCTCAGCCTCATGTTTGAGACACTCTTCTCTCTTGATCTTCAAGTCAGCTAGGGCCTCCTCTAGTTGAGTCTTTAAAACCTTTTATTTCTTCATGAGATGCAACCAGAATGTCCAACTTATCCTCAGAATTACTCACCATATGTCATATGGCATAATAAGCATCCATATTATCACCAAAGATTTCCCTCTAGCTTGTTAGGATACTTCCAAGGCCTTCTCTGATACCAATTGTTGGAAGTGAGAAATACTAAGAGGTGGGGGTGAATATGTCCCCAATAAAACCTTTCACACTATACTTCAAAAATTCAAACACACATCCTCATGAAATACAAGTATCAATGTGTAATCACAATCAAGTAAAATTCACCATGAAACAAACTCAAAGTAAGGATCATAAGTTATAAACAAAACAACTTATATTGATACTCAAATCAGATCACCACACTTTATTGATATTCAAATCAGATCACAATGAATTAATGTCTTCAATAATAGTTTGCAAGATACAATGAAGAGCTACCAAGATAATCAACCTTGTCTCATGAATAAATATAAAGACATACTTCTTTGCAAATTTTGTCAACTCAATATCAGATCTAAAAATACTTCAGAAACCTTCAAATGACTTCAACATGCTAAGGAAATACCATTCAAACACATAACACAAGATTTTCCCTCCTTCAACTCACCATCAAGGAAACATCACCATATTTGCTTTTCTCAAATCCTCATTGTGAAAAATAAACCAAATAATGACCTAGAATGAAATTATAGGGGTTTTGGGCTAGTTCTAAGGGGGGTTTCTTTGCAAAAAAGGGTTCTTTAAAAGAAGATAAAAGGGGTTCCAAAATATTAGCAACAATGTGCCCATAAAATCACTTTTATAGCCTCTCCAAGATAAGAAAAATTAAAACGCAAACATTTTCCCTCGTTTTCATGACCAATTCATCTTAAAAACATCCCAAATACTTTTCATAGCAAATGCAAGTGACCCATATGGGTCAGCCTAGCAAAAACCCTTCTTCTATGCACTAACAACCCTAAAAATGCCATCATTGGAATGCATAAAATATCCTAACACCATTTTTTTTAGTATTGCACTAAAAATCACCACCCATGTTTAAAATAACATTTAAACATCATCCATGGTCATAATTTATTATTTCATTTAATGGGCCCAATGACTAATTGCCTTCACAAAACAGGGGTTTCCAACACCATGAATTTGGGCCTCAATATCCCTTAATATGAACACCTCAACTATGGCATGTTACCACTCTATGGAAATTTCAGGACCTGTAAAACAATCTATAAATATTTTATAGCTCATGAAACATCAACCTGATCTCAAACCACAACCACTTTTTTCTTCACCCAAATCAAGCTCCCCAAAAAGTAGTTTTCAAAAAGTAATTAGTTAATAAACTTCTTGACATTTTCAAGACCTCAAAAATGGATTCATTTGATGTAAAATTAATCCCTCTTCACATTATAGGTGATTTAAAGAATCACCTAATCCATCTCATGCTCCAACCAACTCAATATTTTAGTAAAATATAGTTATGTCTTGGATAGCCAAAAATATTATTATCCACAAATAGATCTGGGAACCATATCAAAACTAATTATCATGAATAAAACCTTATACAACTAGAAATATCTTTGAATTATATTTCCAATACAACCTGAATCATCTCAGGAATCCACCTTTAGATCATATTATGTCCATTTTACTGAAGATTGCTTTTAACTGCTCCAAAACTGCCCTTTGACTAGTCAACCTAAATAGGGCACACTTTGCACTTTTTCAGCATCCTCATGACCTGAAACATCTTTGGACACCAATAAAAAATAACATACTCATAACACTATTAATCTATTTGGCAACTCCTTTGGACAATCTTGTCCCAAAATAAGCTTCTTTAAAAACTTACATTTTCAGGTGGGGCCCACATATTACCACATAGTATAACATACCTTTATGGAAACTTGGAGAAGTACCATACACCATAAAATAATCAATTTTCCACTATAAATTAAAATAGGCTTAGTATAACCACTTTTCGGCAAACTGCTCTTGACTAAGGTTTTACTAGGGTTTAAAACTAACTTACCTTCTTAACAATTGTTCATAAAAACCAGACACTAAAAATACCTAATTATTTTTGTTAAACATTATAAGCTCAATATATAAACATACCTAAAATCCAAAATTTCCCATGCAAAGAACATAATTTATGGTGGGCATCAGAAGGTCCAAATCGAGCTAGAAAACACACTACCAAGTACCATGTTTCACCAAAACTTATGTATTATGGAAAATTATCATCTTGAAAACCTAAAATTTTTCCCAAAGAACAAGGACACCCCATATTAATATCTCCAATCATCATAATGTTATAATCACCTCTCAATATTTCCATCCACTGAGACTTGCATAAGTAGCCCTTAGGGTTTTGCACTATAAAGGCTAGGGTCAACTGAAATAACCTCATAACTCATCAAGAAAACACTAAAAAATGTCCTAACATACCTTTTATATCATGATACACCTACCTAAAAACATCCATGAGCTTATATAAATCCATAACTCACTCTCATGTTATCTAATAACCATACCTACTCCAAATGAGCAATTGTAACATGGTCACCAACCTGTATCTGCACCCTAAACCTCATGTGAGTGGCTAGTAAATTTGAAAACATGCTATCTAATATTTCAAAATACTTCTTAAGTCACCAAGAAAATCATACCACCATGAAACATCACCTAGGCTAGCTAGGTAATCTAAATAGGCTTGCAAGAGAAAAAAATCCTCACTGAATCATCTCATGCAACCATGAACATACCTAAATCTCCATGTCATCATCACTATGAGAATCAGTTGACCCTACTTCATCATCCACTTTGTCATTAAGGAGGTTTTTTGTCAATGAAAACACCTATGCAACAACATGCCAACAATCTTGTTGTTCCAGCTTAACATCTTAGCAACTTCTGATTGTTCTAGATTAGAATCTAGTTGTCTTTGATACCAGTATTGTCAGTGCTACTTTTTATCTTTATTAAATACTTAAATCCTTTGAAGTAGGGGAATATTATGATTCTATTTTCAGAACAGAGGTGGATGTTTCCTTTGTATCCGTCGAAACCTTGGCTTTTTTCAAGAGAGAATTGACATGTGTTAGGGTTTGATATGGATTAAAATAGGTTTTAATGTTCATACTTATATGTGGACCATTTTTGAGTATGTATTTTTTTGAACAAGAGTTTGGAAATGGTCACACCATAAAAATTAGTTTCTAGGTCATGGACCAGGGAGGGATGACTACAAAGAGGTGAATAATCTAAATGGATGTGTGTTTTTTTAGATATAAAAGACTGAGGATGCTGATGTGAACATTCTTGGTTTAATAGAATCATATTTTCGAAAGGAAATAATAGCCTTTCCCCTTAATTCAAAGACATTTTAGGCACTTTGAACAATAAAAGGAGAGTCTGTGATGCGCTTAGTAAATATTTTCCATTCTCTCGAGACACAAATTTTATCCCATGAGATCACTTCAGGTTCAATATTTTGGGAATTTAGATTTACATGCAGGAATACACCGGTCCTTTTAGATGGACCATGTTTTATTGCTAGATGAGTAGTATTAGTCAATGTACAAACAATACTATACAAAATAGCAAGAGGTGAAGATCTTGGTTTCATGTGTAGACCCATAGTTATAAGATATAGCATGAGGAATTTACTAAGGAGGTTTTCAATTTAATAGAAACAAGATAGTTAAGGAAAACATTAAAATTAATTGATCTATTACTTAGACTACTTTATAGAGCAACTAATAGATAAGCCTTAAATTGTTCATATCTAGAATCTAAAATACAACAAAGGATAGAGACATTTAGACCTTGTCTAAAAAGTGGGGTAATTCCTATCTGAACACAATTGATATGGAAAAATTTATACATAGATTACTTTATAAGGTATTTAATGTCTTGCTAGTCTATGAGGGGAATATCATATTCAAATTTTTCAAAAATATAAAATTGAATGCAAGAATCTCTAGATCTAGTAGTGATACAAGAAATTGAATGAAGTGCTTTATATTTTTAGTAAATTTCATCATAGGGTAACTTAGGAAGATGCTAACCTAGTAGGGGATTTTATTTGTTGAGCATATAGGTGTATTCATTGATTGGGATGAGATCTAAGAGATCTACAAAGTCATGGTTGTCATTTATTTCTTGTGATCATGAAGTAGAGGCAACCCATTATGTCGTTTCCATTCTGTTGAGCCTTTATTGTGCTTCTCCACAATTTTTTTGAGTAATTTAGCCAAAAAACATCCTTTCCAAAGAAAATCAAGGGCACTTACTCACTTTGCATGAATTATGAGATTCAATTAAGAGAAGGAAACTCAAATGTAGAAGAGGGATATGAGGAAAAATACTTAGAATGAAAGAAAAGAAAAGAGAACCAGGATCTCATACCAATCCTTGATGAGAAACACCAATTTTATTTATATTTTCTTCTAAATTTAAAAATGAGTGTAAAGGTTATATATTATGGGGTTTAAGAGTCTTTTGACTGATATCTATTGGCATTTTTTAAATAGATGTATTTAAGATATTTGTGCTAGCATTAATTTTTAGCCACTGGATACTGTTGACACTTGATTTAATAAAATTTAAATATAAGATAAGGACACTGCTAATCAGATAAATATATCAATATTCAAGAAATATCAAACAAAGGAAATACAAGTAAGGGAGATGGGGTTTAATAAATGACTTAGCTTACAACCGTAGCTTTGGACTGATTCTGGGATGGTGAATGATCTGAACAAGTGTCTTCTGGGTTGTGTAATGGTTGATTATGAAATTAGAATGTGATTATCTCATGGATAGGAGCACATGGGATAGGACATGAGTGTCTGAGATCTAGTGTCTGATCCGGGCATTGGTGTTTGTAGAGTGGCTTAGGAACTAAAGCTTTCTATGTCACTCAGTGTCAGTCCTTGTTCATTGTAGGTCACATAAGATTTATCGTGTCACACATATACCTATAAAATAAACCATAGATACATGCACAATACTTGAATTGGACAGACCTCGACGGTCACTCTAATGTAATTGTTAGCGATATTTGTACTACATTTTAGATTTTTTGTAGTTATATTGTGGGTGTGATTGAAATAGTTTATGTTGAGGTAGGATTCTCTAGTTATAGATGCACAAAGAGATAACAAGATATAAATATTTTGTCCCAAATTCAAATGTGTGGTATGGCATTTATAATAAACCCTCCTATGTAGTGAAGTGTACAGTCCCAAAATGTAGTCCTTGGTTTATTAGATATAAAATATTAGCTCTTTGTAATAGTATGTTCCTTTTGAATGATTGTCCTCCTTAATGAGGTTAAATAAGATGTATGTATGTGATTCCCTTGCTTAATTTTCATCATTAATAAGTGAAATGCCAACCAAGGGTGATAAAAGAAGTCAAGAAAGAAGTAACATTTGAAATATCAGAAAAGGGGTAAAGATAACGCATGCACCCAAAGGGGAGTGCCTGGACACTCGTATCCCTAATGGGTAATATTGTATATGATGATCAAAAGGCTAGATAATGAAATCAGAGTTAAGTAAGATGTCAGTTGGAAAGTAAAACTATAAGTTTTCAATCAAAAGTAGGAAGTAATAAAGATGAAAAGGATAAAAGCAATGTCAAAGCAAAGTAAAGAGGGTTGTTAATGACTCGTTCTCTTGTTTAGGAATCATGCATATAAATGAAGTATTTAGAGGCTAGATGTACATAGTAAGTACAAGATTTAGTGACTACAACAATATACATGTGAAATTGTAATAAAATAAGACAAAAATTGAATTCCATTTTATGAAATTTGTATATATTGATTTTTCTAATAAATATAAATCTATAATATAAATGCATTTATCATAATTAGAATTTAATATCTTGATCCACACACTCGACCTATCCTTGTGAGACATTTTTATATGCATTCGTATCAGGAATACAAATAATCAACATTATTTGACTTAATGCCAAGGTCTAAAGGGTATTTATTTGTCAAATTCATTCATAATTCAAACCCAACCTTACCCTTTTTTTATCTCTTGGGATTTGTACCTCGGTGGATTATATGGAAACAATAGTTTACCGTAATCCATACTAATTGGACTACAAAATTTTACCTATATATTCTCTACAAAATATTGACTATGTTTGGTGAATGATATTTAGGAGATACACACATTAATACTTTGGTTTGGATATGCTTTATATACAGAGTATTGCAAAAAGTATTGTAATATGCCACAAGAATTTAGATTTTTATTATGGTTAAAACATATAAAGATTTGGATCTTCATTCCAAGAAAAGGTTTTAAAGAGCATTATGGGGAATCTCCTAAGTTTTTTCCACCTTAACTTGTTTCCATTGTATTAATAGGGAGTTTCCTCCTAAAGGACGGTAAGTTTTTTATAATAAATATATCAAATAGTGAATGGCATAGAATTTCATCTAATTAAATTAGAAATAACTCTCAATTTTCAACTTCAATACTTAATTTTTAAGAAATAATATAGTAAATGATATTTATACTTTGATATAGCTTGAGAAGTTGTAATTAAAAAAAGAAAGTATATTAACAAGGGTTGGAATGTGAGTAGTCAATCTAAAAAATTACTATAGGAATTGCAATCTATATAAACCTTATTTTAGAAAGTATCTAAAATTACTCATGGTTTTGTAAAGTTGTTGATGTTATATAGAAAACTACATATATATATATATATATATATATATATAAGGCCCAAACATGTCAAATTGGAGGGGAAAGACAAAGGTTCCACTCAATAAATTGTCAACCCCTAATGATTGACATTGAATAATTAAAACGTTATTGGAAAAATTAATAACTAAATGGAAAAAATGGAAGAACCAACAATGCATGAACTTGCTTTTGGTACTAATTGTATTAGTATAATATTTTTATTTGAACCCTAAAAATGTGTGCTAATTTTTTTAGCAATACACTATTAAGATCATGTTGTTGAACTACATTTATAAAGACAAAAGGAAATCAATGCAACATCTAGATTCAAATAGTAAGCGTGGGAAGGAAAGTGATTTAAATTTACATTAACTAAAGCAAGGCCATGGTCCCTACTTCTTGCTAACATGGGACCTGCTACTTGAGATGGACCTCCAGAGAAGGTTGGTTCCTCTACCTATTCCTAATGCTAAAACTACTCTAGAAAGCGAAATGCAACTACTTTAACACTAACTTATAATTCCAAGGGACCACAGAAAGAGAGAGATGTATAAAATGTAAATTCCTAAGCTAAAAGAGGCGATAACACCAAGAACAGGGGTGAAGATATTCCTAGTGTGAGAAAAAGGGAAAAAAACTAAGTAGGAGAGGGTAAACAAAAGTACCATAGTCTAAAATGAAATTCAAATATTTATTTTCATGGAGCACAACAAATTTGAGTCAACAAGAAGAATAAAGTATGCACAATATATCTGCAAATGCAAAGGAAGTCAAGAAACACAATACAACACAAGCTAGGGAAAAAAACTACAAAACATGAATTTTATTGCTCAAAAGGATGTAAAATCCATTACAAGGTATACACAAGGAAAGAGTCCCTTGCAAATTTCTCAAATTCAATGCTTGCAACTCACATAAATTTTGGAACAATTTTTATAGAGTTCCTTTACGTTTTAGAATGCCCCCCCCCCCTCAAAATGAGGGGTCTTTTACATTATATAGAGAGAAACCCTCAAATTTGCTTCACCAACCAACATCTTGCATTAAATTTCTAAAAAGAGGTATGGGACGACATACAAATTCACTTCCCAAGGGTACTTTTCTTGCACAAGGAGACATGGACATCATTCCTCATTTAACTAGTTGTTAAACTACTATGTACCACATTCATTATTGCTCTGATCATCATTGATGTTCCTGTAATGGACTGAACACATGCATTTTACCCGTAGATGGTAGCACTCTATCTACAATCGACTGGTTACATAATATTTTGATGTCGGTCAGGAGTAATTTTTCTCCTATTAGTTGGTCGTATTTATTTACCTTGTTTTCTTATTGTTGGTCAGTAGCATATTTCCTTGCCATCGGTTGGTAGCGACCATACACCCGCATGCTAGATCAAAACCCAAACATTATCCATGACCACTACCGGACGGTAGCACATAATTTTTGTCAGCCAGTGGTATGAACTATGATACTGGTTGGTAGCATCTTTACATACTAACAAAACCCCCACTTTCACCTGATCGGTCCTCCACCTGCTGTCATGCTACCAGCCGGTAGCATCAAACATGCTACCAGAAGCCCTACACCATTTCTTGTAAGTGAACTACCAATCCTTTGCCACCCAATTTCTCATGCTACTAGCTGGTAGCATGCTATAATGTTGTTGATTGGTAGCAATTTTACTACCTAGATTATTTTCTCAACCTCAACCAACTTGGCCATGATTTGGTCATCGTGACTCACTCAGCTCGCCGCATCAACTCAACTTGTTCACAACTTAGTCGAGCCACCAAAGAGATCCTATGTTCTTTGAAACACATGCAATCCATTTGATTGCCAACATCTAGGTTTTCAGGTTACTCCATTTTTCACAGGGTAAAAAAATTAATAAAAATTTGGTGACTCATCGGGTGATCTGCTTGCTAGATTGCAAAGAGTAGTAGCCCTAAAGCATCTGAAACACTTGAAAAATTTACCCCCAAGTCCATATGAAACTCTGAATGGATATGAATTTAATTTGAAATTGTTTGAGTCAGAAACTTATTATTCCCATTATAAGACCCTTCCTGAAACTTGAAAGTGCAACAACAACAAAAGGCACAACTCTGTACAAACATACAAATCATACATGTTTCAAATGGAACATGCAGAGTGTAAAAAATCACTTATACAAAATAAAACGTAAACTACCAATAGAAAAATGTGTTGCAAGAACTTAGAGGAATTTGAAAACTAAACTATGACTAACAAGGGAGGAACTTCACTTTTGTAGCAATGCTTTAGATGGATCCCATTGACCGAAATCTGTAACTCTTCTCCATCGAACTTTGACAACTAGAAAGCATTGTTTTCTTTATAGCCTGAAATCATGTAAGGGCCACTCCACATTCATAAAACTTGAAATTTATTCCTGGTTTGGCTCTGTCTGCATCCCACTTCAAGACCAAATCACCCTCTTGGAAGATTCTTCTTTTGGTCTTCATGTCAAATCTCATCTTGATTTGAGCTTGGTCGTTTTCCATTGTTTGCATAGCCTAGCTTCTCAACTCCTCTAGCTCCATGAGTTCTACATATTTGTAGTCATTTTTACTCCTATCAAAAAAGGAAGAAACCCCATGCACACTGGCCTATCACCCAGTAGAAGTTGAGCGCTCACACGAGGAACGCGCGGGTATCGAGTCTCTCTTTTATGTGAGTTTGTTTAGTGGGAAGCATCATCTATGATTACTGTAAGAGTATTTAAGAAGTTAAGACAAATAAGAACCATAGGGCTCAGAAAGGCCTCCAGATCCTTGTAGTCACTTAGACCAAATGCTTTAACATAATCCAGAACATATATTGTAACAGAAAGAATTATACAAGCATTCATACATAGCATGAAAGGAAAGAGATTTCATATGGGAGAAGTATGCACTAAATCCATTAATATCCATGTCTAATTATAACAGGTAACCTCATTATATCCTTGATTCATTACAGAGTGTCACAGAGTGCAAACCGCAATCATGCATATCACTGGACTTGTATAACTAAGCCCAAAGAAAAAGAAATTACAACTCTATGTGTTTCGCATAGATTTTGGTTCTGGAATAGAGTTGCTTCTATCCTTTCATTCTCTTGAGAAACAGATAAGGGTTAGGGCTAGGAGGAATACCTGTTGAGTGTTGGGAAGGTGTGCACGTACCGTAGATAGATCATATCGATTGTGAAGAACTCCTTTTTGTCTAGGAAGGACTACCTGTAAGTAAGAATACAAGACCACCAGATCTTAGTTAGACAATAAGTGAGGGAACTACCTTAGGCCCAGGAAATATGAGACTTCCTTTAGAAGGTGGTCAGTTCCCCTTTTAATATGAATTAAAGCAAAATGATAACAAAGAACTACAAGATATTACTTACTGGTTCCTGATGAATATACAGGTCCAAGGAATGTGGTGGCGACAGTAAGGCTTAGTTGGGATGATCCAATATTGGAAAGCAAGCCGATGAAGCTATCCTTAGTCTTTTCCAATGCTTAAACAAGTGTAACAGCGATCCAGTTGTTCAGTTACAGTCTTGGGCTCAATCCTCTTCTCTACAACCTCTTATCTTTTTCCTCTTACCAAACAAATTTTGGATCCTCTCTTTTTGGTTGGGGGAGGTCATTAACAGGGAACCGATGGCAGTTACGTAACCGACGGTGGTCGAGTAGGAACCGATGTCGGTTAGGTCAAAGTGGCTATTTTTAGTAAAATAGCCAACTTTCCCTCCTTTTCTCCTGAGGGATCAGTTGTGGGCTTGGTCAAGTCATTATTAGACTCGTTTTGGTGCGGGTGAGGGGTGATGAGTCATGGGTGTGAGTCTGGACCAAGTCATAGGTCTTAATTAGGTTGGTTTAGGGTTAGGGCTAGGTCATGGTGAGGTGGCAAGGTGAGGTGACAGGGTTGGAGATGTGGATTTATTAATTATAAGGTAATTAATAAATAATTAAGTGTGCAAGGTTTAGGTGGTGAGGTAGGGTTAGGTTGCGGGACGAGATGCGGGGTACAGGGCATTGTAAGACCCAAATTTGGTGTCTACATTTTCCCCTTGTTGTCGTGTAGCTTGCCTTGTAAAGCTACACTGACAATAATAAGAAGTGGTTGCCCAAGTTAAGGGTATAGGTAATACCCCTCAAATCTATCACATATTGAGGCGATGTGAAATCAGGGATAGGGTTGATAAAGGGTGAATGATGATGGTAATATGGTGGGGTAATTTCAAGGAAGCAGACACACGTTGAAATGCAGTAGTGCGACCTGGGTACACGATTTGAAGAGAAAACAAGCAATTCATAGGCAAAGGTCGATAGTTTATCCAAACAAGGTTGATATAATCTTGGTATCCAAGGCATAGGAAGTAGCTCCAGGGGATATAATGGGTAAGGTACCAGAACATTTAGGCATGTTAGGCAGTACCAAATGGTTGGTTTGGTTGAAATAAACATCACGGTCTTGGTCTAGGAAAAGCTGGTTGGCTGAACAAGTCAAGTATCCTAGTCGTGCTAAAACACGAACAGGTGAGCTCGATTGAACAAATAAGTAAATGATGGGTGGAGAGAATTTTTGATTTGCGGGCCTCAGTTGAGGTACTTAATTGGTGTGGCCGTGGGTCAGGCTGATTGGTTGGTTGTGGCCTTGGGTCGGGCCAAGTGATTGGGTGCGGCCTTGGGTCGGGCCGGTTGGTTTGTTGTGGCCTTGGGTCAGGCCAATTGGTTTGTTGCGGCCTTGGGTTGGGCCAATTGGTTTGTCGTAGCCTTGGGTTGGGCCAAGTGATTGGTTGTGGCCTTGGGTTAGGCCGGTTGGTTTGTTGCGGCCTTGGGTCAGGCCGATTTGGTTTGTTGCAGCCTTGGGTTAGGCCAAGTGATTGGTTGCGGCCTTGGGTCAGGCCGATTTGGTTTGTTGTGGCCTTGGGTTGGGCCAAATGATTGGTTGTGGCCTTGGGTCGGGCCAAGTGATTGGTTACGGCCTTGGGTCGAGCCGGTTGGTTTGTTGTGGCCTTGGGTCGGGCCGATTTGGTTTATTGTGGCCTTGGGTTGCGCCAAGTGATTGGTTGCGGCCTTGGGTCGGGCCGGTTGGTTTGTTGCGGCCTTGGGTCGGGCCGATTTGGTTTGTTGTGGCCTTGGGTTGGGCTAAATGATTGGTTGCGGCCTTGGGTCAGAAAATTGAAAGGTTACGGCCTTGGGTTGGGCCCATGAATTCAAAATAAGGCTATTTAGCAAAGCTGGGGGTAGGCGATGTGATGAGAAATGGAAATTGGTGGATAAGGGCAGGAATTAGGAAAAACTAGGCATGTAACCGATATCGGTTAGTTATGAGCAGTATTGGTTAGAAGACCGATATTGGTGTTTTAGGGCGCACTCTAACCGATATCGGTTATAGGTCAAAATCTATAAAAAGAAAAATACGGCGTGTTATTTTCACATTGTCAATTTGAGTGCCAACCTTTTGCTTGTCTGAGTTGTGAATTGATTTTTTTGAGTTTGTGGGCTGATTTGACACTAGTTGAGTGGAGGAGTGAGTTATTGGTAGGCCCCAGTGATCAGGAGGTAGAGTTTGATTAGTTGAGGACCCTGCTGAGGATATTTGGATCCATGGCATGTCATCACCAATCCCACACTATGATAATTCTTCACCGGGAACTCCTCGTGCTATGATTATTTACTAATGCATAGCCTTTAGTTTGGTGGATGTAATCTGGAAACAAAACAACAAACATAACACAAGAATACCATCGACTATGATAAGACGGAATGATGACAAATCTGAAATATTAAAGTAAATTATAATATTAACATGAAATTGTTACAATCTCACCCATGAGGCACTTCAAGTGTTATTGACTTCACCTGCCTTCCACCAATACTATGGGAGAAACTTTACAATTACACCTCTTAATGACTTTTTCAACACACCTTTAAACTGATGGCTTCCTTTACACACTTCATACAATATTTCTCACTACTTCTTTCTATGCTAAATGAGGGGGGTGGCCTCTCTATTTATAGAACTTCTAGGATTATCCATCTTATCTCTAAGATAGGATAAGAAATCCACTCTGACGAATCATATTCCATACCTTAACTCTTATCTGTACATATAAGCTTATCTTTTAAGATAAGATAAACCTTATCATTTTACATGGGTTCCACATTTTAAGACTTTTTACAAATAAAATACACAAAATATTTATGACCTCACTCCTTATCCTTATTACCAATATAATATTTCTAATTCCTAATCATGTAGACCCTACTTCTCTAATTACCCAAACTTTGACATTTTAACATTACCGGACCACTTACGACAAATATTTACTTTTTAAAACATTCTTATTGTACTTTGACTGTTACCGTACTCCACATTATTGGTGGCACCGTATTGATGGTGCCATTATCTTCTATCAGACGCTACTACTAATTATACTTAACAACATCCTATTCCTAATACATACATTAATGAAATAGAAATTACAAAGGAAAATTTTAGTGTCGACATCTTCCCCCTTCCTAGCTTCTACTCCGTCCTTGGAGTAGACTATTCTGGTGCTTGGAAAATCTTCAACTTGTCGTGGTTGACCCATTTCGTAATGGGAGTGCCATCCAATTCCTCCAGTCGGTACATACCATTTTCATGCACAGCAGTTATTTTGTAGGGCCCCATCCATTTTGGAAGAAATTTTCTCTTTCTTCTTTTTTTATATCTGGAATCATATACTAGAACCAAGTCATTCACATGAAATGGAGACCAACGGATCTTTTGATCAAAGTATTCCTTCTACTTCATTTTCTTCTTATGGCTTGTATCCTTTGCTATTTCCCTCATTTCCTCTAGCAAATGAAGATGTACCAACCTTTCTTTTACTGAATCACTTTCATCCATCCTTTCATTTTTCATAACTCTCACAGTGGGAATATCAAACTCAATAGGAAGAACTGGATCAATGCCATAGGCCAACTGAAATGGGGAGTATCCTGTTGTTGACTTTGATGTTGCCCTATATGCCCACAATGCTACATGAATCCTTTTATCCCACTTATGTACCTGCAAGGCTGCATCTTTTGTTAGAATTTGACACAACACAAAATGTGTTCGTTCCACCTGTCCATTTGTACTTGGCTTTTATGTTGTTGCCTTCCTGTGCTTAATAGAAAATTAATTGACTAGGGCTTCTACTACCTCATTAATGAAGTCGCTTCCTTGATCTTTTACAATTTCTAATGGACAACCAAATCTGGTGACAATGCGTTCATATATGAACCTTGCCACCTCATCCATGGAAGCTGTTTTCAATGGCCTAGCTTCAAGCCACTTGGTTAAATAATCTGTGGCAACTACAATATACTTATTTTTGCATGAGGTAGTTGGAAGTGGACCTACAATGTCTATTCCCCACTTTTCAAAGGGACCAAGTGGAAGAATAGGGCATAATGGAGTTGATGAAGTCTTACGGTTACCATGTGTTTGACAAATATCACATGTCTTACAATAATTATAACAATCTTTAAAAAGAGTGGGCCAGTGATAACCTGCATCCAAGATCCTTCTTGCTGTAAGTTGTCCAGAGAAGTGCCCTCCACATGTACCATTGTGGAATTCTTCTAGCAGTTCCTTCTCTTGATCATGTTTAACTGCCCTCTTGTACTGTCCATCAGGTCCTATTCGAAATAATACTCCATGCAGAATAGAATATGGACGACTGGCTTGAGTAATATTTCTCTTAGTCTTTGCATTGGCACCATCAGGAAACTTGAATTCATTCAGATAATTCCAAATATCTATGTATTCACTAGGGATTGTGTCAAGGGATAACAATGCTGCATTGGGGAAATCATCATCATCACAAGATGATCCTAAACCATCATAGGCTCGAGAGAGTGCATCTGCATTGACATGCTTCTTTCCTGGCCTATCTATAATATCAAATTCAAATTCTTGTAGAAAAATTATCCATCTTGCTATCCTCCCTGATGGGTTAGGCTTATTTACAATATATTTTAGAGCTTGATGATCTGTTACAACTAGAAATTTTTGCCCTAGCAAGTAATTTCTAAACTTCTTTACAGCAAAAATGATAGCCAAAGCCTCTTTTTCAGTTACAGTATAATTTACCTCAGCACTGCTCATTTGTCTACTCCCAAAGTAAATTGGATGCTCATTCCCATTTTCATCCTTTTGGCTCAAAGTACTTCCTAGTGCTGCATCTGAGGCATCAGTGTACACAATGAATGGCTTGCTCCAAACTAGATTCTTCAAAATAGGTGAAGACACTAGGGCTTCCTTCAGTTGTCCAAAAGCTTCATGCACCTTATTTCCTGGTTCATAAGTAACATCCTTTTTCAAGAATTGGGTTAGTGGCTGTGTAATCTTTGAGAAATTCTTGATGAACCTTCTATAGTAACCCACATGGCCTAAAAATGATCTCAACTTACTTCTATTCATAGGAAATGGTAAATCTTTGATTTTTGAAACTTTATCAGGATCAGTACCAATACCATCTCTGGATACAACATGCCCTAACAAAACGCCTTTAGAACATCCAAAGACACACTTTGTAGGGTTTAGTGAGGCTTGTGCTTCATCTAACATTTGAAATGTTGTCTCCATCTGGTGCAGGTGGTCCAACTTGCTCCCATAGATGCAAAAACCATCCAGAAATACTTTGATGAAGGTCCCAATGTAGGGTTTGAACACCCTATTCATCAAACACTGGAATGTTGTTGGAGCATTACACAACCCAAAAGGCATAACTCTATAAGCAAACGTTCCCCAAGGAGTGGTGAACGTGGTCTTCAGCTGATATTTCTCTACTATACGAACTTGGTTGTAGCCGCTATATCCATCAGCAAAACTATAACACTCCTGGCCAGCTACTTCGTCCAAGATCTGATTTGAAAATGGAAGAGGGTAATGATCCTTTTTTTTTGCCTTATTGAGCTTCCTGTAATCAACACAAATGCGTAGCTTCCCATTATTTTTTATTGAGATCACAATGGGAGAAACCCATTCTGAATTCTCCACAGCAAATATGAATCCTGCATCAAACAACTTATCTATTTCTTCTTTTACAATCTTAGAAAAATTAGGATTCATTCTATATGGCATTTGCTTTATGGGCTTAGCACCATTTACCAGCTCAATAGAATGTTCTACCCAACTTACTTGACGGAGTTCCTTGTAATCAAAAGTGAATAGGTGTATGTACCTTCGAAAGAGCTGGAGGTAGGATTCCTTCTCACTCTCCATCACATCATTACCAATCTTTATTTGTTAGAGATGATCATCAACTTCTTCTTCAGATAATTTTATGGGGTCATGAGTTGGTGTGACTGGAAGGATATCCATGACTGAAACATCAACCTCACTTTCTTCATCTTCAGTGTCCACTTCACTAGTACTAGAGTAATCAGAGGATGTCCAATCATCAGTTTCATCACTTGAATCCATAGGTTTTACCTTATGATGTCGAGGGATCACGTTTATCTTCACCCTCTCTCTACCACGTCCAAGTGTCATGAAACCTTCATTCCAGTAGTATCTTGCATGAACTCTCCTTGGCCATGGTCTTCCCAGTAGCATTGGGTATGCAATAATACCATTTTTCATCACCTAAAAGTCTACCACACATACAACACCCATAACAGATATTGCCACATTTGAAACTACACCTTCTGGTTTAGTTTTTCCTTTATTTAATGACCTTAACATAAGTGTTGAAGGGCGATCAATTTTTAAACCCAACATATTCATTATAGACTCGGTCATTACATTAACTGCAGCACCTCCATCAACTAAGACATCATGAATTGAAATACCATTACATAATACCTCAGCTTGTGGAGCATAGGGATTCGCCTCTACCTCCAAAACAGGGACCTCAACCTCCTTTCTTCGTCGAGCATTGAGTCCACTTCGCAGCTCCCACCTCTTCTTAGAAGACATAGCCAAGAGTTGACCATATGTAATATTTGCAGGCCTTTTGGATAGATCTTCCAAGATGGAGTATGGTCCTTGCCCTTGTGAAATCAGAAAATCCTGCACACCCAACTTTCTTCTCCTATGTTTCTTACTAGTTTCTCCTTTCATCTTCTTAGGATCATTTCCATCTTGATTATCTTTTTCTTTCTTTCTTTTTGTTACAAACACATCTACTTCATTATTTCTACTCTTATCTACTACATCAAAAGAATTCACAGGTGCTTTTCCTTTATCATTATCTCCTTTACCAGATGTAGAAGCTCTATGTGGACAATTATACTTATAATGACCCTTTTTATAACAACCATAACATACAACTTCAAAAATATTTCTTTTTGGACCTCTATCTCCTCCCTGAGAACTAAATTCTTTTCCTTGAAGAAGATTGATAGTTAACTGACCCATCTTTTTGAGCAGATCTTCATACTCAGTAGATATACTAGGAGAAATATTTGTGCTCACCGGGAGTGGTTGTGGATTCTGGACCAAAGGTGCTGGTGTAGGCTCTACTTTAGCAACAATTTCTTTGGGCTTCTCTTCCATGCTTTCTTCTTGCCTTCTTGCAATCTCCTTTGCTTGTTCAATGGTAGCCGGGTGGTCATACTTCACTTGTTGTCTTATCTCTGGCTTCATCCCAAGAATGAAGTGCTTATAGAGGAGATTATCCACGCCATTCATCAACCCATCCGCTAATCCTTCCTTCCGGATCTGGGCATCGAGCTTCCTCCTTAGCTCTAGAATACGAGCATGATAATCCCTTATCTTCTCCTTCTCTCCTTGGGATAGCTTTGTGATCTTGATCATGAGATTTGCATATTTCTATTGTTCACCAAATTCTTCAAGAAAACTTTTAGTTAATAAATCCCATGAATTTTTCACATTATCACCCAGTGTTTCAAACCACCTAAGTGCTGAACCATCCAAAAATGTAGGAAAAAATTCAGTCCATTGTTCCCTTCTTATAAGGCCATTACAAATACAAGATCGTTTAAACTCTTGAATGAAAGAAGAAGCATCTTCATTAGATTGAGCTGAAAAAACATGAATCTTTCCCATTTTCAAAAGTAACCACTGTGAAATACCAACCCACAAGTACAATCAACAAGACTTATGTGCACAAATAATTAGAATCACTATACTAGAAAGTGACTTTACACCTTTCTACAGTAAAATAGAAATGACCACGGTAAACTATGGTAAAACTTGACTTACTGCGGTAAAAACTGACTTTACTGTGGTAAACACTATTCACGGTAAAAAGTGAAGTTACTACGGTAAATACTATTCATGGTAAAAAGTGACTTTACTGCGGTAAATACTATTCCCAACAAAAATGACTTTACCATGGTAACTACTATTCATGGCAAAAATGACTTTACCATGGTAACTACTATGCACAGTAAAAACAAGGTTACCCTCCAATTGATTTTTGACTAAGTGGGAATATCTCTCCAGAAAATCCACCAACGAGGAATGGTCATGGCAACGGAACCAAAATGTCATCACCAATCCAGCACTATGATAATTCTTCACCGGGAACTCCTCATGCTATGATTATTTACTAATGCACAAACTTTAGTTTGGTGGATGTAATCTGGAAACAAAACAACAAACATAACACAAGAATACCATCGACTATGATAAGACGGAATGATGACAAATCTGAAATATCAAAGTAAATTATAATATTAACATGAAATTGTTACAATCTCACCCATGAGGTACTTCAAATGTTATTGACTTTACTTGCCTTCCACCAATACTATGGGAGAAACTTTACAATTACACCTCTTAATGACTTCTTCAACACACCTTTAAACTGATGGCTTCCTTTACACACTTCATACAATATTTCTCACTACGTCTTTCTATGCTAAATGAGGGGGGTGGCCTCTCTATTTATAGAACTTCTAGGCTTATCCATCTTATCTCTAAGATAGGATAAGAAATCCACTCTGACAAATCATATTCCATACCTTAACTCTTATCTGTACATGTAAGCTTATCTTTTAAGATAAGATAAACATTATCATTTTACATGGGTTCCACATTTTAAGAATTTTTACAAATAAAATACACAAAATATTTATGACCTCACTCCTTGTCCTTATTACCAATATAATATTTCTAATTCCTAATCATGTAGACCCTACTTCTCTAATTACCCAAACTTTGACATTTTAACATTACCGGACCACTTACGACAAATATTACTTTTTACAACATTCCTATTGTACTTTGACTATTACCGTACTCCACATTATTGGCAGCACCGTACTTACGACGCCATTATTTTTTATCAGACGCTACTACTAATTATACTTAACAACATCCTATTCCTAATACATACATTAATGAAATAGAAATTACGGAGTAAAATTTTAGTGTCGACAGGCACAACCTGGAGGAGCAGGAGGTGTTGGAGGAGCTAGACCACAACCACCTATCCCACCACGGCAACGTGTAGTCGTACCAGTAGGCTCTAAACCCCTATTTGTGTGAAGTTGATGAATTTAGCTAGGATGTGGGTTTTAGGGTAGGAATCTAAAATGTGATAAAATAATGAATAAATGAAGGTAAATCGTAAAATGGAGTGGGTAGATATGTTAGGTAAGTCAACATGGCAGGGTGGGTAAGTTATTAGGCAATTGGGCTAGGTAGATAGGTTAAAAATAGAAAAAATGGGATTTGGGGGCCATTTTCGATCCGGCTCCGAAATCCCACAGTGACCGATGTTGGTCACTAAGTGACCGGCATTGGTCATGACTATAGAATAGTGGTTTGTGAGACCGGCGTCGGTCATGTGTCGACCGACAATGGTCGTGGGTGACTGGTACCGGTCACCATGGACAGGAGGTAAGGTTGTGAAAGTAGGTGTATTGATTTGTTGTAGGCGGGTAGGATAGAGTTTTGGGGTGAAGGGGGAGAAGGTAGAGTGGCTAGGAAAGGTTATTGGGGTGGGGGGTAATTGGTTGGTCAGGGGCCGGTTCGGGTAGGATAGGCTATGGGTTGTGGATGAATTAGGAGGGGTTAAATGGGCTGGGATATAGTTAGAGGATGAGAGTAAAGCGGGTGAAGTATGAGTGGGGTAGTTGGTAGGTTTTGGGATAGGTAAAGGGGATATTGTAGGTGTTTGTTGGGTGGGGCTAGTTATATTGGGGTTATTGGGTGGGGGAGTGAGTATATAGGGTTAAGGTAGTTATGTTGTAAAGGGTAGGCCTGATGGAGTGGGTTGTTTTTACAGGCACGCTAGCAGCTGACGATGCGGGATCGGATGCTGCCTCTACTGGGGCAGATGTGGCCACATGTGACTGTAGCGTAGTGGGCAGTCATGTGGGAGGTTGGACTCGGCAGAGTCCAGAGATATAGGGCTGTGGATAGGGACCAAAACCTGATGGTTGCCCTCATCGAGAGATGGGATCCGGTAACCAATGTCTTCCATCTCCCGACTGGAGAGATGACGGTCACACTAGAGGATGTGTATCGCATCCTGAGACTTCCGATCATAGGCAAGGCGGTGTTCCAGGTGGATGCTGAGACAACGATGGATAGCATCCTGCAGGTATTCAAGGATGTAGCCCCATTGATTACATATCATAGCGCGAGCATCTGCTACGGCGATATGTATCACGCGCATTGACAAGAGACACAGCTTGCCGTGCTGATGATGATTGGTATCACTTGCTTCGCCCTTCCGGACTCAGAGGGAGGTCACTTCCCACGGGCTCTGATGGGAGTATTGCATGAGATGGTGGAGGAGCACACCTACTATGTATGGGCACTGGTGTATTTGGTGCAGCTATACAGAGAGCTCTGGGGCTATCACTATATGAGGTGATTCGAGATATGCTCGACATTTTTGCTACACTACTGGGCCTACGAGCACATTGTGTGTTTACGACCTGTAGGGATACCTAGCAGCCAGGGCCGTAGGTAGTAGATAGGTATGGGTTTCAGAGGTGGTTGGGGGTCGTGGGCCAGCCACGAGCGGTGATTGCAGGGTGAGATGTGGCATACTACAGACATATGTTAGAGGACCTGACTACACTAGATATTGTATGGAGGCCACACAAAGGCCATCAGCCCTGTAGAGGAGCCCGAGCACAGCTACGATGGATCCAATACATCTTATGGATAGCTGGACGGAGACCTGGGGAGCATGAGCAGATTCCCCTAGAGAGGGTACGCCGACAGTTGGGCCTATGACAGGATGAGCCACCTCCCTTCCCATAGTATCAGAGGGAGGATGTAGAGGAACCACTGTCTCTTCCATAGCCATTGGACCCAGTCTGGGTCACAAAGAGACCGACGGATGATACGGTGGACAACGCTGGTATACATGCCTGAGGAACACGTTCGGTTTGGTAGAATGGTAGGATTCCCAAATAGCTGATAGTAGCCACTAAGGGAGAGGAAAAGTTTTTCTATGTAGCCAACATTTTCTGCTTGGGTAGATTCAAACTAGCGGAGATGAGACATGGATCTCTTTGTGCAAGCTCCCTTTTTCTCCTTCACATCTCATAGGGGCAGCTTCCAAGTGAACAGTGAACAAGTTTAGAGAATGCTACAGGGGAAGTTGAGGTTCGACCCTTGGACAAATCTAGGAACAGGACACATAGGGAAATGCACAAAGGGTTTCTCTAGCCCCAGGGGCAAGATCCTGTATATCAAGGAGAGGTACATGTCCACATGTTCAGGCTCAAAATGGTGAGACTCCATGACCTTGCCCATTGCAGGTACAGGATTTGTGATGTGCATATACCTCTGTATAAGACCCAAAGATGAGAAGGGGCCCATGTTATATTAGGAGCCGGGAGACTATCCATACCATAGGAACCAACTGAAAGGTAAGAGGCCCGATGCCCATGGCAAGAGTAAAAAGATCCAGAGGCCCGAAAATACCAAATTGATGTGGAAACACAGGTAATAGGCTACCCCTGGTTGACAAGTGCCAGAACTAACTTATGTAGCTCACACAAGAAGAAGTCCATAATCAAAGAGAAGACTCCAAAGTCACAGAAAACAGAGGAAGAAAATAAAGCCGTCACCTACACTAGAATCCTTGGTTGGGAAGAAGTAGATGGGTAGAAGAAGAAACCGAGAGTTTGGCAGAGGTGCACAAGCTGAAAAGGGTGATGATGATGAGGAAGGTGGCGGTGAGAGCTAAGATGACCCTTGGAGCAGAGATGGTTTTTTCATAGAGCCACTCGGTCTTAGACGTGCATGACTCAGAGTGAATATATAGGGGTTCTGTTTGGTGTGGTGCAAGGGTAACTGTACGCCGGAAAAAGTGATAGGCGAGTGTGAGAATCTACAAGTAACTCTTCCGCGTACCCGACCTCCCGAGGTCGTGCCGAGACAGCCGGTGGGGATGGAATGCATGGGATGCAGACAAACTAGTTAGGCAAGTCTAATGTCTTCGACACGCACTAGTGGAATTTGCGAATCTAAGGCAAAGAAGGCCCTTCTAACTTGGACTGGTGTGATAGATCGATCAGCGAGGATGACTGCTCGAAGGCTCCAATCAATATCGAGCTCTGGCGTGATTCGATCTATGGGTTGCGGGAATACGTGGAAAATGACCTGGGATTGTTTCGTGTATATCTCCTGATAAGGTCATATAGTGGATGATGAATATAATTGACTCTACGGATGATTTTCTGGCCTAGTCCAGAATTCCCTAGCTTCGTTAGCCACTATATCTAGTAATGACAGTTGTTCGATGATGATAGGTGGAAGTGGAGTGGACCTGAATACCAAGTGTGCGTAGGCTAGTGTCTATATCTAATTGACTTGTGGACTCGTTGGGCTGTGGGATCTGTGGATCACAACCGTAGACTCTTGGTTGTTGCGGTCCTGTTATGGTCATACGCGAGATCAAGTTCTAATCCCTAGTATCCAGTAATCGTATGCTTTCTCAGCTTCTATGTTTAGAACCAACAGTTGTGCAATCTTCTCAGAATACCTCACAAGCGTTCTTGCAACCTGGATTCTTAAGCTGGTATCTATATCTACGAGGGTGTCTCCAGCCTCTGGTTGTGGAACTAAAGGATCGCACCCAAATGTTTGTTCTCTTTCAAACCCTTCTACAGTCACGTGGATGTTTTTCTAAGGTAATCTGTAGTTTTGGTTGACTTGACCAAAACGCATGTGCTTGGTCGTCTTCTATGTTTAATCCTCTTAACTGTGAACTGATCAGTTGTAAATCTGTGGTTGTTTGGAATACTTGTATCCTGAGATTTTGGTCTATGTCAACTATCGCTGTGACGAGGTTTGGTTGAGGCACGATTGGCTCAAATATATATTCCCTGGGCTCTTGAGGTCCCGTAATTGTCATAAAAAGCAAAACTAACTGTAATGAAGCAAATTCTAACTACGTGAAATAAATATAACATATATAACCTTTATCTTTCTAAGAAATATTCTAACAATTTTAAGGAAAGCAAACTATTTTAAGCGTATTTAGAAATAATAACTAAACAATAATTTAAAATAGACAAGATAACCGAGTGTGGTTATTTGCCTGTGCGATTTGTAGAATTATTCTAAATAAATAAGATAGCTTGTCTAATCTACCTGCAAGATTCTCGATCCTACCTCAGAAGTGAGGAGTGAATCATAGTTTCTCAGAAACTATCAATCCCCACAGCTTCCCTGGCAATATCGAGAATAGAATGAAATGAAATAAAGCGATTAACTACTCTATTTGATATGATTCTGACTAGAACTTTGAAATTTAAAACCTGGATTCCACAGAACAGTGGCGAATCCGATGGTGTGTGTGATCTCGTCCCCTCAGTGTGATCTTCTCATTCTTTCGTGTTCACTTGGATCCAGAAAAGCGTGTAATGCTAGCACCGATAGGAGTAGATTTTGGGACAAGGACAGCTCAGAATGCAGACCGACAATGCGAGTAGGAGAGGGATAGCACAAGAGTACAGAGCTTGGCTTATGTGATTCCTAGCGGGATTTTACTGCGAGTCATGCAACATGACCAGTGACTATCCTATATGAAGAGAAAAAACCTGCAACTTTAATGGCTTCCTAAGCTATTCTTTTCCAATGGATTGGATAAAACAACAACACTGCCTGCACAAGATGGATATGTGGCTTACCAACAGCTGAATAAAGTTAACCAGGCATATAAATGAACTAAGAACTCCAAGGCACAATGAAATAAATCTATAGCAAAGAGAAATTAAGAGTCAAGCTTCTAGACTGGATTTGGATAATAACAGCACTGCCTGCACAAGATGGGTATGTGGCAAAACACTAAAAATCAGAAGACTCTCACGAGGAAAAATGGTGACCAAAACTCCAGCTCAAATCAAGCTATGGCTTCTAAACAAGCTTCACACCAACTCTTCACCAAATTCTTCTACATTATGCCCATTTGCATGTACACAAACCATGCATTTATAGGAATTCCAATTCTCAAAAACCAAAACCAAATTGAACTCCTAAACAATAAACAAAGAAAAAACACTGTTCCAGGGGACCAAAAACATTAATGCATGCTCAAGTCGGTAAAGAAAATCTGGTGAAATGTGATATTTCATGCGAGTCACGTCAAAAGAGCATTCTGGAAAATGCGCACAGGACCGTCACCCTGCAGCGCGGCGGTTTCGTCACTGAAGGTCAAGAGGCCAAGGAAAGAGGGAAAAAGGGGAAAATAAAGGGTGCGGGGGCTAAGCGGGGCATGTGGGATGTTAACGCATACTCCGAGGGATTTTTCGGATCCCGAACACCTTGCGAGGAGACCTGTATCATCATCGGGGCACTTGTTACACTGTTCTGGCAGTACAGTACCTTACAATTTTTGGTACGTACATATTGCCCCCTCGGAGAAGCGTTTTAGCCATGAAGAGGCATAAAACGGTGGGTCCGAGTATGGCAGTCCCGAAATGGGGAGTTAGAAGCTATACCTTACTCGTCCGTGTGTTGCGATGACGCCATCGAAATTCCCGCTACCTGCAAAATGAAAAGAGAACTCAAGTGCAGATAGATGCAATAACTTGGAAGATAAACGCTAAAATAATAGGGAAGGAGAACGTACCATTCATGCGGGGATAGAAACTTACCTCCATCAGCTGCTCCAAACCTGTGAAAAATTCATTTTAAAACGAAACAGAGCGATATATATATGAAAGTGGGCCCATTTTCCTATTCATTTTGCGCTAGTCGATTTGATTGATTTTGAGCTCTGGGACCCATGGTGACGGTTTCTCACGCGAATAGAGTCAAAATGTTCGCAGCGAGATCATGATCATGCCTCCACGAGCAGAACACCGACCTCAGTGATCACAGGTTGGTTTTCTTCCATTTTGTGTTTTTCCCCCTTTAAAATTGAAATGTTAAATTCGTCATAATGGGGGGATTATTTTTGAAAATGTTAGGTTCAAAAGGTCCATCTAGGGGGGGGCGCCTACTGGGTAGGCTTTGTTTTTAGTTAAAATGGTCTATTTTTCACGCTTTTGGGCTTTTTGGGGTTAACAACCCGCGCGGGTTTACGGACCGCGACCGCCGCCCTGGCCAGGGCGGCGGTTACATGACCGCCACCCTGTTCAGGGCGGTGGTTACACGACCGCCGCCCTTAAGGCGGCGGTTACAAAACCGCCCCCTGCTCAGGGCGGCGGTTTTGCACAGAATGCAAAAGAGCTTAACTTTTGAGATTGCACTTGTATTTTTATCATTTCTATATGCTTTTATGACTCTCTCGATATTGATTAGATACTAACTTGCTCTGTTTTGTGTGTTTTGGTTGTATGCAAGCGAGAGCAGAGTATATCAAATGGAGCCGAGAGAGAGAGTGTGTGATTGGATTTCGGGGGTATTAGATGCCCTTTCTCAGGATGAGGAGGATACATTACAGAGGGCCTGTATATTGCGTATATCGCGTGTGCCCCATGTTACACCGTCTAGTCACATTCTTTGTGACTTGTTCTCATATTGAGATGCAGATCGGAACACTTTCCGACTGCCAGGGGTCCGTGGTGAGTGGACCATCACTTTGGAGGATGTTTACCGTATCCTAGGGGTCCCGATCATTGGGAGGAGACTCACACTAGAGACGGCAGGGTCTCGAGCACAGATTGCACAGTGGGCAGGTTACATGGGGGATGCAGCTATCTCCACGGGGTCGAAGAAGGGAGTGAGAGTTCGATCCATTCCTTCTTTGCCCATCCCCATATTTCGACAGGCTATCATGGGGATCCTTGCCTCAAGGCTTATCGGGGACAAGGGAGGAGATACTTTACTATACTGCTGGGCCCCCATCATTACTCAGATAGAGGGGCATGGCCGGATATATGCCTGGGGTGCAGATATTCTGGGGACCACCTACCGTGACTTATACAGGGTGGTCTGTTTGCAGGGACAGTCATTGAGCCACCTGACTTTGGTCATGATTTGGGTGTACGAGCATTTTATTCCTTATGGCAGAGGGGTAAAGGTGGCAGACCCAGGGGCTGTGAGGTAAGCTAGATGGTCAGATATGTCGGTGCTTAGAGCACCTCACCAACCAGTTGCCTCCCTTACCACAACAGATATGGAGGCGACGCCGTACCGGCTTATGGCCGGCATATGGGGCGAGGAGACCCTTACATTGATCTCCTGTTCCACCATAGGGCAGCTTATCGACCGCGTGGGACGGGTGGAGGTACACCCTTTTGGCAGAGTTCCTCAGCAGTTCGGCCTTCCATATGCGGGCATGCTTCCCCCAGTGGCACCAGTTTATAGATCAGTCCGTGAGGCTAGAGGGGGGCCTAGAGGCCGTGGTTGGACAGTGATCACTCCTGGCACTCCCATTGCAGCCAGGAGGGTAGTTTCGGACTAGAGGGAGAGCCGGTGCGCCCTGGGCACCTTTGCTTCAGATTGCTGCGGGTCCTGCTCACAGCAGCGATGACCCCATAGATATTGACTCTGATTCTGAGGAGTTTACAGAGGGAGGGTCAGAGGAGCAGACAGATGATAGCGATCCTGAGTGGCATGACACTCAGGATATTTTACAGGCAGAGAGGGCCGAGCAGAGTGCAGAGAGAGAGACTCTAGCTTCAGAGGATCCACTCTCCCAGGGCCATGGTGGATAGGATGAGTCAGTTGCGGGGTGACATGTTGCCCCTGCCACAGGAGCAGCTCCACAGTCGGCAGCGGCATCCGCAGCGGGTGCCGGCCCTAGCGATCCATCTTGGAGGCCCGGTGATCCGAGTAAGTTATCCTCTCCTTCTTTCAATGTTTGTCTAATTTAGGATTTGTTTTAATTGCTGTCTCTCCTTGTGTTTGTATCTTGTACATTTTAGTCTCTTGCCTAGCTTCTAATTCGTTTTTCTTCTTTGTTTTACAGAGACTGTTGACGAGCGGCGGGATCTAATCCGTAGGGTATGCACTGATTCTCTGGTGATCCCTATGGATAAGACCCGTGCAGAGCTATCTGTAGATGTCGGGGAGCCTTCAGCAGCCGGTAGGCATATTGACGTCTTCGCTCCTGTTTGGCATGTGGCCAGAATGGTGTCGACTCTCCGTACAGAGTTGGCAGGCTATAGGACAGCCGAGCGTCTTATGAGGAGTCATTCTCGTGGTGAGACCGCGGCTGCTCCTCGAGACCCTGAGCCCTCCGTGCATTCAGAGCGCCGGCGTAGCCGGAGTCCTAGGCGAGGGCGCGCACCCTCGGAGGGGTCGCGTAGGGGTTGAGAGGTGACTTGGCCCTATGTATTTTGTACTATAGATTCTTTTGTATATCACGGGCTTTTTGAGCGTTTTGACCATGCCTAGAGCATGATGGCATTGTATATAAACATTGATTATTTATATATATGCATTCGTTTTTGGATCAAAACTTTATCACTCGTGTTTTCCCTTTCTGTTTCCAGCTTCCTCGTGTATACTACGATGTATGTTTTATATGATTTCTAGAATGTATGCAATGGAGAACAGATGATGCAAATGCTTGCTTTCTTTTTGTGTTTCATGATGCTGATACATGATATTGTATATAGATTGTGATCTTAAATCTTAGCTTCTGTGAGCAATTTGGATACCTCATGTTTGTTTTGGCAAAGTGATGAAAATAACCAGTATGATGAACATATTAACTTGCCCCACTCCTAACTCCACGCAACTAGTAAGATGCGAGGGCTTATCACCAAGAGCCAAGAAGGGCGCAATTTATGAAATATGGTGAAATGATAGTGATGAAAGATAGATGAAGCTTTGGTGGAACCAAGTTGAGAACTACAAGCTTACTCTACCTGAATGACTTCATAGTTTTGGGTGCGACTTGCTTTGCGGTTTATCCAGACTTAGACCCGTAGATGGCCACATAGTAGACAAAATCTGGTTTTTTTTTAGGATTTTTAACTCTCTTGGAATTTTGAACATCTGATTCATTCATTTTTGACTCAAAGTTTGAATAGTTTGTTTATGACCTTTTAACGTTTGCATTGTCTAGAGGACCCCCTACACCTTGCCCCATGCTACCTGTAAGAAGCATGGGTTTATCGCCGTGGGCAAGGCATAGGCGAGTAAGGGCATTTCCATCCTTTCCCAACCCTACGTCACTAGTAAGAGACGCAAGCTCATCACCGAAGGTTGGTAGGGCAAGGAAATGTGTAAAAATAAAATTTTCTGTTTAATCACTTTTTGACTTGTCTTTTTTGAGTAAAATGTCAGTATATGCTTGTTTCCAAAGAGATGTATATATGGGATAGATGTGACACCATGAAGCTTCTAGAACAGATCATAGGCAAGACACCAATGCTAAGAAGAAATCAAAGCAAGAACAAACTTGCAGATCTTGGTATGGTTACCGTTAAGACTTCGTCATGTTTGATTTTATTTGATAAAAGATTCTGAAGTGATTGATGATATCGCGAAAATGGAGAGATATGATTAGAAAATTTTGTGCCAACAACATCATGAGTTTGTAATGAATTACTTTGAGAATAGATTCCTTGATCACAATTTGTGTAAGAACAAGTGGACAAAATGATCTAAATCTATATGAAGATGCAATGTAGATAGTTATATAGGTAGTGCTAGCTGCTTATGCGTAGAAACGCTTGAGGTGCAGGGAATTGACTGTTTCACCAAATTCCTCACCTTCTAGTGTGCATAAGAGGTATGCACCATTTCTGTAATCCTTCATGACTCGGTATGGGCCCAACCATTTGGGCTGGAACTTCCTTCCTTCGCCGGTCTTCTTGTTGATCCGGCTGTCGAGTCTTAGAACTAGATCACCTTCGTATATGTCGCGTTCATAGGCCTTCTTGTTATACTGCTGGCACATTCGGTCAGCATAAGCTCTATGCCGCTGTTCAGCATCTAACCTAGTTTCATCTAGGCTTTCTAGTTGGGAAAGACGTGCTTCTCTATAAGCGTCTTCATCCAGAATCCCTTGTAGTGAAATGCGGAGACTGGGTATTTCGACCTCAAGCAGGAGAACTGCTTCTGCCCCAAATACTAGCGAGAAAGGAGTTGCTCCTGTTGGTGTTCTTATTGAGGTTCGGTGGGCCCACAAGGCTAGATATAACTTCAAATGCCAATCTCGCTTGTTTTCTTTCACCGTTTTAAGGAGAATGGCTTTCAGCGTTTTGTTTGTTGCTTTAGCCTGCCCATTGGCTTGGGGATAATACAAGGAAGCCGTATGATGGCTTATTTTAAATTTGTTGCATAGTTCACAAGCTTCTTCATTCTTGAAAGAAGTTCCATTATCTGAGATAATGATTTGTGGGATACCGTACCTGTAAATGATTTGGTTCAAAATGAACTTGGCGATTACAGAACCAGGTACAGTGGTAAGAGGCATAGCCTCTACCCATTTGGTAAAATATTCAGTGGCCGTGATTATAAAATTATGGCCGTCTGTGGATGAGGGAGAGAACTTCCCTATCAAGTCCAGGCCCCATGTAGAAAAGGGCCATGGAGTTGTGATTGGTTGTAGAGCTTGTGATGACATGTGGATCTCGTGGGAGAATTCCTGGCACTTATGACACCTGCGTGTAAACTCTATCGTGTCATGTTCTAGAGTGGGCCAGAAATAGCCCATTCGATGTATTTTTCGAGCAGTGGCATGGCCACCGAAGTGGCCTCCACATATACCACTGTGGGATTCATGGAGAATCCTCTTGGACTCTTCTGTGTCGACACACCTTAAGAGCATTCCATCGAATGCTTTTCGATAGAGCACCTGGTCTATAATGACATATTTGGCTATGATTATGCATAATCACCTTCTTTGTTGCAGTGTCACTGCATCTGGGTACATATGGTCCATGATATAATTAATGATGTCAGTGTACCAAGGGCACTCAGAAATAACAGGTCAAGTTTTGATGTAGTATACGTATTCATCTGGAAAATCCAAATCTACTAGATTACCTCCGTCTAATGGGTTGCCAGCTAACCAATCCGCGATGATTTGTCCTTTAACTGACTTCTGATTTACAAATGTTAATTCGAACTCTCCCATTAAGGTTATAAAACGTGCAGCCTTTTTGGATACGGAACCTTGTGTGAGAAAAGTCCGTAAATGGTCCGTCTTTACCATGACCTTTGTTTCTTGATTCAGCATGTAATGTCTTAGACGTTTAGTAGCAAAGACTATGGCAAGACATTCTTGCTCTGCTTGTGTATAGCGTGTTTCATAGTCGAGCAATGTTCGGATAATGAAATAAATCACACGTTCTCTCTTGTTATCATCTTCTTGGGCCAACATACAGGCCAGCGAGACATTGGTAGCTCATGAATATAGGATTAACGGGTGATCCAGCTTAGGTGGCATTAGCGTAGGTGGTGACAGCAAGAAACGTTTAACTGCGTTGAAAGCTTCGTTGCAGTCTTTGGTCCAATCAATGTTATAGTCCTTGAGTAAATTGTTGATTGGATGAACGGCGAAGCTTAGATCCGGGATAAATCTTCGGATTGTACCTAGCTTTCCGAGAAATGATCTGATTCCAGATTCACTCGAAGGTGGGATAATTTTGAGGACAGCTTGAATTTTGGTTGGATCAACATTGATCCCTCGTGATGATATGATGTAACCTAGGAGCTTTCCTCTTGTTACACCAAAGACGCATTTCTCCGGATTTAGCGTAACTCCGTATTCTATTAAACGTGAAAGAATGACACGGAGTACTTCGGGATGGTCACAACGCTTCTTGGCCTTAGCCAACAAGTCATCTACGTAGGATTCCATGATTTTATGAATTAAATCGTGAAATATATAAGTCATAGCCCACTGGTATGTAGCACCAGCGTTTTTGAGACCGAAAGGCATGACAGCATAGCAATAGGTTCCCCAAGGAGTTATGAACGTGGTTTTAGCTTGATCTTGCTCAGATATGCTGATTTGGTTGTATCCCGAGAATCCATCCATGAGAGACAAGAGTTCAAAACCAGCTATTGCATCAACAATAATGTCTATGGATGGTAATGGGAAATCGTCTTTAGGACACGCTTTGTTGATGTCTCGGAAATCTATGCAAATGCGTATCTTTCTATTCTTCTTGAGAACGGGAACGATATTAGATACCCATTGAGAGTAGTCAACTGGCTTGATGAATCCTACCTGAAGGAGTTTTATTACTTCCTCTTTTACCATGAGAGCTACTTTGGGTTTCATGGGTCTTGATTTTTTTTTAATTGGCTTTGCATCCGATCTAGTGATGAGGTTGTGTACCGCAATGTGGGGTGTGACTCCTGTCATCTCCTTGTAATTAAATGCAAACACCCTTCTGATGTTCTTTGAGAACCTGAGTATGTATTTCCACTTCTTCTGGTGTCAACGAAGAACCTAGTTTCAATATTCTTGGTTCATCTTCTGCCCCAATGTTGACATCGATTGTTTTCTTCGATTAAAGAGGTGTTACCCTCTTCAAACTCAGGTGGTGCTAGAGGTAAATCTAAATCATCCCCATTTTCTATTGCGTATATGTTAGGTTCCCTTTGTGACGGAAGATCCATTACGGGATTTCCGAAGTAGGAGGACGAATGTGGGATCAGGGATAAATCTAGCATGTGATAGGAGAGATGTAATGCTGCATAGGTATTTAAATAATCCAAAGTAGCCGCATCATTTCCAACATGGTCTAGGACAGTAGATTCATTTCCGTTTAAAAGAGGATTTGTCATTGTTTTTATTAATGGTTCGTCACGAATGGATACTGTGAAGTGAGTATCTCTAGCTCATTGCTTGGAGTAAAACGTGATGCTGAGGTTGCTATTGAATCGGTGAGAAGATTTTTCTCTCGCGGGATTGCTTCAATGGATATGAAGTTGAACGCCTTGCTTAAATCTAATACAACGTTTTTGTAGAGTTGTAAATGTTCGGCTTTAGTTTCATATACTTCAGAAACTTGGTTTGTTACTAATTGTGAGTCTCCCAAGACTCTGATGTTATTAATACCAATTCTTTTGGCTAAGGTAAGGCCAAGGAGGAGGGCTTCGTACTCAGCGCCATTGTTTATGCATTCAAAGTTTTACTTAAATGAGAATGGGAGGACCTTCTCCTCGGGTGAAGTAAGAATTATACCTGCCCCCGCTCCATAACGACATTTAGCTCCATCGAAATGGAGAGTCCAATACTTAGCCGAGAGTGTAGATGTTGGGGCATCTGCTACGTTTGCACACTCTACTTCTATCATACAAAGATCCTCTACCGGTAAGGAACCAACACCTAGGGAAAATCCTATGCCTACTGAATCGAATGGTAAGAACATTGGTGAATCTTGTTCTATCAACTCAACGATTTTCGCAGTAGTCCCTAATGATACTGTTTCTTTAGTTTTACCTTTAGGGGTTGGAGTTGTTTTGGCTATGCTGGTAGTTTCAAGATCCGTTGTAGGTATCAAATTTTCCTCTGGCTTTGGGTCAGAGGGTTTATTAAGTTGGTTTGTTGGCAGCTCAAAATTTGAGTGCACCCCTGGTCTTTTCTTTAAATCAGCTAGGTGCAAATCGAAAGGTTTTGGATTGCCTTTGACTACAAATACATTTCCCAGATGCAAGAATCTTACTTCTTGAAATAGCGTGGAAAGGATTGCCTTCATTCGATGTATCCAAGGTCGGCCGAGGATCATATTATAGTTAGTTTCCCGATCTATAATATAAAACTCAGTCAAGATGGTTTTGGGCCCGAAGGTGATCGGTAGTATTATAGTCCCTATCGAAGTGGCTTTAAGGCTATCATAGCCTCTCAAGGTATTTCGTGTAGTGGAACAGTTCGTTTCTCCATATCCAAGTTTTTGGAGGAAAGAGAAAGGGACTATGTTAACTGCGGCCCCATCGTCAACCATTGCCCGTTTTACATAGTTATTATAAACCCACACCTGTAAGTGTAAGTCTGGGTCACCTCGGAGTGCGATCTCAGCATCTGTGGGCATTTTACTTATTTCAAAAATGAATTCGACATCCTTGTCCGGCTGCCCCATAGGGTGGATATCAAAATCTATGTGATTTACTTGTGTTTCGGGAGGTGGAGTGATGTTAATTAGATGGCCTAGACCTAATGCTTCTAAAAGAGCAGCTCTGTGAGGGGGAGAGTTATTTAGCAAGTCCAAAAATGAAATGTGTGAAAAGGTCTTTGTTAGGTCACTAATTAAATCATAGGCACTGATGGGTTTTTCAATTATTTGCTGACTCCTATCTGTCTCTGGCAGATGACTTGGGCTCGGTTGAGAGAAATACTCTCGTGTTCTTGTTATAGCTTTGATAGGTAGTTCAGCGTCTAATTCTACCAAACTAACTATCTTAGGTCTTGGTTGAGCTCCCAACTGTGGCACAACTGACGGATTTAATGAAGTTGAAGCTTCATGATCATTGTTTCCCGTTATTGCACCTTTTTTTGTTCCGGTTGGATTCAACCTATTGCCATCATGATTTGGGAGCGGATCGTTAAAGATCGTGAGGGGAGCATTCTGAGGGGAAACTGCCCCTGCGAGAGTATTTGGTGATGATGAGACGGGATCTGCCAAGAACAGGTCTGTGAAGAACTGTCTTTGTTCTTCTGGCAAACGTTGCATAAATTTATTGTAGTCACGGCATGTTCTAGTATTGTGACCCCGAATTTTATGGAAACCACAATAAGAATTGGGGTTGTAATTCCCGTTTTGTTGGTTTGGTGTGTATTGTGGCCTAAAATTCCGATCAAACTATTGCCTATTAGGACTAAAGTTTTGGAATTGTTGTTTTTGGTTTTGACTTTGGTTTTGATAACCAAATGAGTTTTGGCTTGGCCCTTGTATGGGATTTTGCCGTTGTTGTTGTTGTTGTGGATGGTTAAAATCCATTGTATTGACCATTGGGGTAAAGTTGTTGTTTCGCTGGTTGTTTGTTTGTGATGGAGTATTAACGACATTTACCCTCTTGGGCTGGTCGGTTACCCCATCCGTTGTTACCCCATGATTTTTGTTAAGGATTTTGGGTCCTTGATTGACATTTGTGGTAGTTGTAGTATTTTGAGTGGAGGTGATTAACCTCCCATTTGTTCCATATGTCTTACGACCACTATCTATTGCTGCTTGATCAATTCGCAGAGCGCTCTCAAGTACTTCATCATAAGTCCTTAGTGGGAACTTCTGGACTTCTTCTTTCACTTCTCTGCTGAGAGAATGAAGGAATAAATCGCATAGTTCCATCTGATCCATGTTTGGAGCACTTGCTGAAGAATAAATAACTGTACGCCACCTCTAGATGAAATGGGCGACAGATTCATTGTGTTCTTGTTTGATGTGCAAGAATTCCCTGATTCCTGTTCTTAGCAGTTTGTTCATGTCGAAGGATTTGAAGAACTCTGACACAAGTTGTTTAAATGAATGTATGGAAGCTTCAGGTATTCTATAATACCAATCGAGAGCGATGCCTTCCAAGGTTTTGGGAAATATTTTAGCAACAACCCCATCCCAAGGGAGTAATTCTCGTATGGCTGTAGCATAAGCTTTGATATGTGCGTTTGGATCTCCCTCACCCTTAAACTTAGGCAAATTAGGAAGAGGTCTTGGAAGCATGACGCTTCGTATGGTGAAGTCTAAGGGTTCCTTTAGATATTCTGAATAAGTCCCTATCGCATAGCTTTCGACCATTGATGGTGGCTGCTGAGGGAGTGGTGGTGGGATAGGTTGTTGATACGGTGTAGCGTATGTGTTGGCAGGGGCATAGGGAGGTCCCTGCATTTGAGCAAACATGCCGGGAGAGGAGAACATATCTCCTTGTGGTGATTTAGAGTACATGTTTAAATAGGACAGGGTATTGTCAAGGAATGGATTGTTTGACACTAGACCTGGAGGAATAGTGTTAGAGATGGTGGGGCCTTGTTGGCATTTGTTGTGGATATTGAGGAGGCATGCCTAGTGTGCCTACTCCCGTAAGGAGATCTACCTGACCAGAGTGGTATGGGGGATTGGAACTTCCTGTTTGTGTGAACGGAGAATTTTGACTTGCTTGAGCCAGTTCTAATCCTCTCACTCTTTCTACTAACGTTGAAATGACTTCATTTGGTGAAGTCACGGTACTTTACCTGAGCGGCATTTATTGTATACCTTGCTGTTGTAAAGGTACATGATATCCTGTCATAAACTGATCGCTATCTTTCCAAGTTTCTCCTAGAATATTTCCTGTATGTAGTGGCATAGAGGTATTTTCTTGAAAAGAGATTTTGGGTTGTATTTGTAAACCTCCTATAGATGGGTACATTCCCCGGGAGCGTTGTTCACCTCCTAGGATAACATGTTGACTGTCCATCATCTAAGACCAGGTATGGATCTGATTGCCTATCAATTTGTGGTCTGAGTAACATTTGAGGAGATGAACTAGATTCTCTGGTAAACGTCATATTGTTTGAACCTGAAGGCTCTGTTTGTCAGGTTCGAGGGGGTTGATCTAACTCCTTAGTTTGAAGAGATGAACTATATTTGATTCTTGGGGTTTGTGTTGACAACTGATTAGTTGAATAGTTGTCACCCCATACTGAGAGTGAAGGTGATGATTGCCTATTCTGTTGGGCGTAGTATGCCTCAAGACCTAGGAGGGGTCTGCCATATGCGTCGAATCCCGACATATTCAGGGGGTATATGAATACCCGCAGAATAATGGGAAGGAGCGAAGGTGGATGAGAGAAGATGAAACTTCTCAAAGAGAAAGTGAAACAGTTGTTTGTTTCACGTCGGGTTCACCAATTTTATACGTCGGAAAAGCGACAGGTGAGCATGAGAATCAACAAGTAACTCTTCCGCGTACCCGACCTCCCGAGGTCGTGCCGAGACAGCCGGTGGGGATGGAACATGCAGAAAAACTAGTTAGGCAGTCTAATGTCTTCGACACGCACTAGTGGAATTTGTGAATCTAAGGCAAAGAAGGCCCTTCTTACTTGGACTGGTGTGATAGATCGATCAGCGAGGATGACTGCTCGAAGGCTCCAATCAATATCGAGCTCTGGCGTGATTCGATCTATGGGTTGTGGAATACGTGGAAAATTGACTTGGGATTTATTTCGTGTATTTATCTCCCGATAAGGTCATATAGTGGATGATGAATATAATTGGCTCTACGGATGATTTTCTGGCCTAGTCCAAAATTCCCTAGCTTCGCTAGCTGCTATATCTAGTAAGGACAGTTGTTTGATGATGATAGGTGGAAGTGGAGTGGACTGAAATACAAGTGTGCGTAGGCCAGTGTTTATATCTAACTGACTTGTGGATTCGTTGGGCTGTGGGATCTGTGGGTCACAACTGTAGACTCTTGGTTGTTGCGGTCCTGTTATGGTCATACGCGAGATCAAGTTCTAATCCCTAGTATCCAGTAATCGTAAGCTTTCTCAGCTTCTACGTTTAGAACCAACAGTTGTGTAATCTTCTCAGAATACCTCACAGGTGTTCTTGCGACTTGGATTCTTAAGCTGGTATCTATATCTACGAGGGTGTCTCCAGCATCTGGCTGTGGAACTAAAGGATCACACCCAAATGTTTGTTCTCTTTCGAGCCCTTCTACAGTCATGTGGATATTTTCTAGGGTAATCTGTAGTTTGGCTGACTTGACCAAAATGCATGTGCTTGGTCGTCTTCTATGTTTTAATCCTCTTAACTGTGAACTGATCAGTTGTAAATCTGTGGTTGTTTGGAATACTTGTATCCTGAGATTTTGGTCTATTGTCAACTATCGCTGTGACGAGGTTTGGTTGAGGCACGATTGGCTCAAATATATATTCCCTGGGCTCTTGAGGTCCCGTAATTGTCATAAAAAGCAAAACTAACTGTAATGAAGCAAATTCTAACTACGTGAAATAAATCTAACAAATATAACCTTTATCTTTCTAAGAAATATTCTAACAATTTTAAGAAAAACAAATCATTTTAAGCATATTTAGAAATAATAACTAAACAATAATTTAAAACAGACAAGATAACCGAGTGTGGTTATTTGCCTGTACGATTTGTAGAATTATTCTAAATAAATAAGATAGCCTGTCTAATCTACCTGCAAGATTCTCGATCCTACCTCAGAAGTGAGGAGTGAATCATAGTTTCTCAGAAACTATCAATCCCCACAGCTTCCCTGGCAATATCGAGAATAGAATGAAATGAAATAAAGCGATTAACTACTCTATTTGATATGATTCTGACTAGAAATTTGAAATTTAAAACCTGGATTCTTCAGAACAGTGGCGAATCCGATGGTGTGTGTGATCTCATCCCCTTAGTGTGATCTTCTCGTTATTTCGTGTTCACTTGGATCTAGAAAAGCGTGTAATGCTAGCACCGATAGGAGTAGATTTTGGGACAAGGACAGCTCAGAATGCAGACCGAGAATGCGAGTAGGAGAGGGATAGCACAAGAGTACAAAGCTTGGCTTATGCGATTCCTAGCGGGATTTTACTGCGAGTCATGCAACATGAAGCGACTAGAACCTGCAACTATCCGGATTGGATGGAACAATAGCACTGCCTGCATAAGATGGGTCTGTGGCTTACCAACAGCTGAGCAATACTAACCAAGTATGAAATAAACTATGTTGTCAGTCCTAAGCAAGCTAACCAAAACACTAAAAATCAGAAGACTCTAACAAGGAAAAATGGTGACCAAAACTCCAGCTCAAATTCTTCACACCAAATCTTCACCAAATTCTTCTACATTATGCCCATTTACATGTACACAAACCATGCATTTATAGGAATTCCAACTCTCAAAAACCAAAACCAAATTGAACCCCTAAACAATAAACAAAGAAAAAAACATTGTTCCAGGGGACCAAAAACATTAATGCATGCTCAAGTCGGCAAAGAAAAGCTGGTGAAATGTGATATTTCACGTGAGTCACGTCAAAAGAGTGTTCTGGAAAATGCGCACAGGACCGCCACTTTGAGCAGGGCGGTGGTTACAGGACCGCCGCCCTATTCAGGGCGGCGGTTACAGGACCGCCACCCTATTCAGGGCGGCGGTCACGAGACCGCCGCCCTGTAGGGCGGCGGTTTCGTCACTGAAGGTAAAGAGGCCAAGGAAAGAGGGAAAAATGGGAAAACAAAGGGCACGGGGGCTAAGCGGGGCATGCGGGATGTTAACGCATACTCCGAGGGCTTTTCTGGATCCCGAACACCTTGCGAGGAGACCTATATCATCATCGGGGCACTTGTTACACTGTTCTGGTAGTACAGTACCTTACAATTTTGGGTACGTATAGTGCCCTCATAGGATTTATGTATTCTTTCTTGTTATATATACCGGCCTGCGAGTTGAGTACATGTTGTATAGTTGATACCGGCCTACGAGCCAAGTACATGTTGTATAGTTGATACCGGCCTGCGAGTCGAGTATATTTTTAACATGAAAGACCGGCCTGCGAGCTGAGTCGAGATTTTGATAGAGACAGTGGCCTGCATGCTGACTTTATATTTTGGATTACAGAGGCCCCATACAGGGCAAGTTGTATATTGTAACATTGTTTTGATGATATATATAGATGATGAGGTTGATCCATATGGTGTGTGTATTTGTGGATGTGATGCACATATTATAATGTTTCATGTGTTTTATCGATGGTATTAGAATTGGATGTATATTTTGATGATGGTTTGATGATATGCATATGTGTTGATGGTATTATGATGATGATTGTTGATAACTATGTCGTTATGCAGGGAAAAGAGGCAGGCGCCGCCAAGGATTTGCAAAAAAACAAAGAAAGGACCTACAAGAAAAATGAAATATGTGACCGATATCGGTTATGTAACAGACATCGGTTACGATAAAACGAGCTTTTCTAAATATGGAAAAGCTTGGGAGGTGACTGAAGTTCTTATTTTTAGAGTCATGCAACATGTTAAATAGGAAGATGCGAGGCTATTTGGCGTCCATACAGGGTAATTGCATGGGAGAATCGAGTAAGAAGGAGGAAGAGACAAGTAAAGTGATTGTGGGCTTGGATTAAGAAGGCATTCAGGAAAGTTATAGTGAATAGGGTGGTGAACATGACTGAACAAAGAGAATCATCCAACGGGCAGAGAGGAGAAAAAAGACAGGTTCCACCTCAAACTGCTGCATCCTCAGAGGTATAATTTGTTTTGGTTGGAATGAGATTTTACATGGTTAAAAATAGAATGTGGTAAGGTAAATGGGTAGAAAGGTGATAGGCAAGAGTTTGGGATGGGGTGAGTTTTGTAGGGTAGGCAATCAGGTGTTTGAGATATGTTCGTAGGTACAGAGAGGGGTAAACGAGCGAAGAAGTGATCATATGTGGTGTTTTTGAGAAGGGTGGTTGGAATTGATAGTGACCGATATCGGTTAGGAATAACCGGTATCAGTTAAGTAACTGGTATCGGTTTTCTATAACCGATATCAGTTACTGTGTAAATTTGTGGATTGCGATAAAAAACACGTTGGAAGTTATTTGTTGATTTGTTGTTTGTTGGTTTAATGTGTACAGGCATAGGTAGAGTTGAGGATGAATGATAGGGTGCCAACTTTGTTGTCATGGGTCCAAGCGGATGTAACACCAACTGAGTGGGCATTAATAAACCATGTGGGGTTAAGCGGAATCCACTATTATTCACGGATCGCACGCAATCATGCTATGTTGCAGGTGCTGATTGAGAGATGGAATCCTAAAAAAAATACCTTTTATCTGCCAACAGGGGAGATGACAGTGACATTAGAGGATGTGTTCAAAATTTTGAGACTCCCAATTACGGGAAGACTAGTGTATCAGGCAGGGCCTAAAGTGGCGCGGGCAGCGATAACTGCAGTATTTGGTCCTGCCGCAAGAGATTTGACACATCGAGGTTTGACATTCACTTATGGTATAATGTTTGCGGCACACCCTGAGGCAACAAGGTTGGCAGTGGTATTAATGATAGCGGTGGGGTATTATGCATTACCTAGAGCGGATAGGGAAAGATTTCCGAAATCATTGATGTGTATTATTCATGAGATGATAGAAGGTAGCGTTACTTTCGCAGGGGCACCTGCATATCTTGCAGAGCTATACAGGGGTTTATGGGCATGTAGGTGAAATCACAGGACTACACTGGATTGTGCATACTTATTACATTGTTGGGCCTATGAGCACATTGTGTGTGTGTAACCAATAGGCCGACCAATCCAGGGAGGAGAGATAAGAGTGCAAAGGTTGGGATTCAGACGATGGGTCCAAATAGAGAAAGAGACAAGAGCCGAAACCGTGATAGATGATGCCGAGTATTATAGGAAGATGTGGGAGATGGTGACGATTGCAGATATTCATTGGAGACTGTATGGGAACTACATGGTGATGGCGAACATAGCGAGGATTTGAGGGGTGTAGAGTGATTAAGGTGGATTGCGGGACATAGGCCAGGTGATTACGAGAGGATTCCTCTAGATCACGTGTGGCGACAATTTAGATTTGTTCAGGATATACCCATGGCTCATAGACCATACAGGAGGATCGATGCCGAGGCACCATTCTCACCTCCATGACCAACACTTCCAGAAGGACTAGAAGAGACAGTGGCCGATCGCAGGGTAATGGATGCAGGAGTGATAGAGTCTTATAGATTATGATGGGTAGTAGAGCTGCGAGGTGCACGTGAGAGGGCCGATCATCCTGACATAGTTGTGATTACAACGGAGAGAGACCGCCTGCAGGGTTTAGTTCACCAGCTTCAAACACAGGTGAATGAGACAACAGGATTGTTAGAGGTTTCGTAGTCACGAGTGGAGAGACTAGAGGCAAGATTCCTTCACGCCAGAGGGCGTATTCGTATGTTACAGGAGAGATTGGTGGATCAGTGGGAGGAACCAATAACAGTGGCCCCTTTGAGGATGGAGAGGCCAGGTGAGCGGCGTCGACGATCACCATCACTACCTGGTTCAGGATGAGGTGCGGGGGCCTACGTGAATTTCGTAGGGGTAGAAGAATAAATAAGGATGCCGACATGCACGTCGATGATAGAGAAGATATATTTGTTTAACATATAAATAAAAATGAATATGTATGTTGATTTTGAGGTTATGACAATAATAAGAAATGTTTGTGGTTTGAATGTTTGGATTGGTAAAGGACAAAGGTGAGTGTTATCAATATAAATATGTGAAAACATTTATATTTTAAAGCAAAAAATCATACATGATAGGTTATGGTAGGGGATGGTCGAGCTAACCTTAGGAGACCTCATGTCTCCTAAGTGCTACCTACATAGCCCATTGCACAAAGCAAGGAGGGGCCTCAGACCGATGTAGTTCTCCCTTAGGACCAGGGAGAGGTGAATTCAGGTAATTTGGTTGTGGTTAGGTAATTTGTTGGTTGGTAAAATTTTTGATATTGGTATGGTAAGGTTGTTGAAGTTGGTAAGGTATAGGTGAAGCAAGGGTTAGCTTACCCAAGCATTAGGGAACCATGTCCTGATTAAGGTCAACATATGATCCCAAATTCAAGAAAAAGAGGAAAAAGTGTCCCTAAGTTAGAAAGAGCTAAAAAAACCACAGATTATCATAGGATGAGCCTGAATCCCTAGGTACCTTGCATAGGCAAGAAGTCGATAGGTGAAAAGAGTTGTATAATCACAATATATCGGATATACGTCATGTCCCTTGAGTTTTGTTGTTGTAAAGAATGGTGAGGTGAGGTGGATGGTATAGCTGGGGCGTAGAGGACTTGTTATAAGGTGATTATTTTGAAGAAATAGATTCAAACCTAAATAGACAAGTCCATGACTCAAAAGTGCTTTTGAATACTACTTTTATTTTTCTGGATATAGACTGATCGATGCGGGAAGTCTATATGGGATATGCATTTTGTTGTTTTTTGAGGTTTTCACGAAGCTAATCAATGTGAGAAGCTTTTGATAGAGGATGATTTTGTATAGCTGTCCTTCAAGGGAGCAGTCTACTTATAGTAGCATGATGCGGCTTTACACATAGCTGTCCTTCGAGGGAGCAGTCTAGTGTATAATAGCAGATGCAGATTTGCACATAGCTGTCCTTCGAGGGAGAAGTCTAGTTTAGAGCGTAGCGGTCTAGATGTCCATATGAAGCATCGAGTTTTGCAGGAAGTTTGACTCAAGAATATCCCAGAATCAGATAATTGAGAACTTGTTATTTTGATACTTTTAAATCATGGACCAGACTAAAAAGGGGAAGGCATCTTTAAGAGGAGGTGATGATCAAAGCATGTGATCTTGATTCCATTTTGAGATGCATGAAACAAGGTGTATGAGGTGGTAAATGAGCTCAAGGGACAAGTGCAAGGTAGATAAGAAGTGATGTAACACTAAATTCAACATTAGAATGGTCAAAGATGCAAGGCATTAAGGGGTTCAGGCTTGGGTTTACCATTAAGCGACGCTAAACGATAAGTACCTGATCCATAGGTGTGAGTGATAATGTAAGGCCCAATCCAATTAGGAGGAAATTTTCCACATTTGCTCTTTTCTAGTTTGGTTACATGTTGATTCTCTTTGAGGACAAGATCACCAATCTTAAAGCTACACTCATGAATTCGCTTATCATAAGCACGCTTAATGCGCCTTTGATAAATTTGTAGGTGGTCAAGAGCTGTAAGACGACGCTCGTCAAGAAGCTCTAATTGGGCTAACCGCTCTTGGCGGAAGTCATCATTGGTGAGAATATCCTAAAGAGATATTTTGAGAGAAGGAATTTGTATTTCAAGAGACAAGATAGCCTCGGTACCATACACTAGGGAGAATGGTGTGGCATTAGTGGAAGTACGAATTCTGGTACGATAAGCCCAAAGGGAAAAGGGGATGTGATCATGCCAATTTTTCCCAGAATTGTTAACGACTTTCATGAGAATTTTGATTAAGGTTTTGTTAGAAGATTCGGCTTGTCCATTTGCTTGTGAATAGTAAGGTGATGAGAAGCTAAGTTTGATACCAAAGTTGTCACAAAGGTCTTGTAACAACTTATTTTTGAAAGATTTTCCATTATCTATTATCAGGCGATGAGGAACACCAAAACGACAAATAATGTGATGATTGATGAACTCAATGATTTTTTCTTTTTTGGTTGAAATGAGTGAAACGGCCTCCACCCATTTAGTGTAATATTCAGTTTCCGTGATGATCCAATGGTGATGCTGTGAAGAAGGCGGGTGAATCTCGCCAATAAGGTCTAAACCCCATTGTGAGAAAGGCCAAAGATCTTGTGCGACCTGTAATGGGTGGCTAGGAGTATGTTGAAGGTTGGCATGTTGTTGACACATAACACAACGCTTAACATATTTTTAGTAGTTTTTATTGATAGTAGGCTAATATCCTAGGCGAAGGATCTGCTTGGCCATGGCGAGGCCACTAAAGTGTCTGCCACAAAGTCCGTCATGGATTTGTTGGGTGGTATGAGTGACTTCAGCACTAGTTAGACAACAAAGGAGGATACCATTGAAGCCACGTTTATAGAGGAGTCCCCCCATGACGACATAACGAGAAACACTTTTAAGAAAAGCACGTTTGCCATTACTAGTGAGGTCAGGTGGCAGAAGAAACGGTTGTAAGATAGTCATGAAATTGGTGATACCAGATATCCTACGAATCAGCAGATACATTATTTATCATACAAACATCTGGAACTAAGTAAGATGGGGCAAAGAGTTGTTGGACCAAGAAAAATATGTCTGAGTTAGTTGGTGAGGCCAGAATTTTCCAGGCCAAGCAAGCCATAGTATCAGCAAATTTATTAGTTGAGCGGGGAATGGTTTGGATAGAATAATGAGAAAATAAGGTCAAAAGTGAATCCATGTAATGTTTTTACTTTTGAAGTTCCTCATTTTTACATTGGTAGATGCCAGTAACTTGATTTACTACCAATTGAGAGTCATCGAAAATATTAATAGACTTCACACCTAAGTGTAACGCAACATGGAGACCCAAAATAAGGGCCTCGTATTCCGATTTGTTGTTAGTGCAGGGGAAATCGAGACTGAATAAAAGAGGCATAGGTTCACCTTCAAGAGAAATGAGAACAACACCTGCCCCTCCAGTGCGCTGGCATGTAGATCCATCAAAGAAGAGGGTCATTGAATACGACACATCACTGAGTGAAAGAGTTACGATGAGCTCATCAGGGAAAGTAAAATTGGTAAATTGTTCCCCAGGTAAAGGGGCTTCCGTTAGTTGGTCTGCGATAGTTTGTCCTTTGACTGATTTCTGGTGTACAAACTCAAGCTCGAGGTTGGCGAGGAGAAAAATCCATCGGGCGATGCGTTGGTTTAGATGAGGTTTGGCGTACATATAATGTATGGGGTCAGTGTTGGTGATGACAAAAGTTTTGTGATTCAGGAGGTAATGTCAGAGTTTGGTGGCCACAAATGATAGGGCTAGGCACAAATTTTCTACGTGTGTATACCTAGTCTCGTAATCCACAAGAGTATAGATTATGTAATAAACTACTTGTTCTTGATGCTCAGAGTCAGGATGTGCGAGCATGGCTCCTACAACATGGTCGGTGGCAGAAAGGTAAAGGTAGAAAGGGTGATCATCCTGAGGTGGGACAAACACAGGTGGTTGCAAGAGATAAGCATTAAGAGCCTCAAAGGCTTGGTGGCACTTTTTTCTCCATTTAAAGACAATGTCCTTTTTAAGGAGATGATGGAAAGGTTGACATCGATCCAAGAGTTGTGAAATGAAACATCAGATAGATTGGAGTTTTCCTTACAAACTACGCAATTGTTTGAGGTTAGTGGGTGGGGGCATGTCTAGGATAGCTTTGACTTTAGCTAGGTCGACCTCAATGCCATGCAAAGAGAGGATAAAGCCAAGGAGTTTTCTGAAAAGGATGCCAAAGACACATTTCTTTGGTTGAAGATGAACACAATATTGTAACAGGCGATTGAAAATAATGGTTAAAACATCGAGATGTGCACTGCGATGTTTGGATTTTCCAAGAAGATCATTGACATAATCCTCAAGGATAGTGTGCATAATGTCATGAAAAATATAAGTCATAGCCCACTGATATGTCACACTAGCATTCTTAAGGCTGAATGGCATGAAACGATAGTAGAAGGTCCCCCAGGGGGTAATGAAGGTGGTTTTATGTTGATCGGCCGGGGCTACCAAAATTTGATTGTATCCCAAGAAGCCATCCATGAGAGAGAGCATCTCATGGCTGGCCATGAGATCAACAAGTTGATCAATGCTAGGTAGGGGGAAGTCATCCTTTGGGCAGGTGAGATTAAGGTCCCGAAAATCTGTGCATATCCAAAGTCCCCCCGTCGCTTTAGTGACAGGTACGACATTAGAAATCCATTACGGATAGTCAATAGGTAAGAGGAAAGAAACAAAAAGGAGGCATTGGAGTTCTTCTTTCACCAAGAGGGTAATGCGTGGATGCATTTTTTTTAGTTTCTTTTTAATTAGTTTAGAGTCTAGTTTTAGAGTGATGTTATGGACAACAATGTAAGGATCGATTCCTGGCATGTTGGCATAGGACCAAGCAAAAGCTTGATTATGGGCACGGAGGAAGGTAGTAAAGGCGGCTTGTTCTAATGCGTCGAGAGATTGTCTGATTTTTAGAATGTGAGGATCATCCTCCATGTGGATGTTGATTTCTATAGTTGATTCATTTAACATAGTTTGGGTGTCAGATGGTAAGGCACATTGAATATAAGAGTCGTCTGCACCGAGGTAGATGAGGATGGAGTCATTATCCTGGCACTACACAATATTAATTGAAGGCGAATCTTCTTCGATCATATCTGGATACAAAGGGGGAGAGAAGATGGGTTCTCACTATCACATTGATAAGTGAGAGGACCTAGGAAGATAGCATTCACAAAAAAAAAAGTTAGGAGGGATAGATTCCGGGTCTATTGATTCTATGGGTGAAGATGGAAAAATGGGCGATGATGGTTCGGAAGGGGTGACTTCGTTGTTTTCCTGGATACAATTGACATGAGATTTCTTCGGTGTAGGTGGTTCAAAAAATCCAAGACCACGACAATCTTTGTGTTTGCGGGTAGTTACGGGAATGATAGTATGTCGGCCTTGTTCATAAAGACCGAAACCAAAACCCTTCCAAGCAAAGCGCATTAGGAAGGTAAGGGCGAAACGACGGTTGGTTAGATATCAAAAATTAGATTGGAAGGGAGCCACACTAAGGGGAGGTTCAGGAGTGACAAAAGATGTGTCGACACCCCCATACGTTAAGTTGGTGTGGTAATTAGGTGGTCCGTAAGAGATCACCTCCCCCACACGACGGTCGTACATAGGATGTGCATGTAACTGTCCATACTCCTGTGGGGTATGGAAGGTGCTAACATTGTATAGGCAGTATTCCCCTAGCGTAAGGCGTTGAAAAACATCTACCAAGGGATCTGAAGTTGGGATGTTATCCATAGGGAAGGAAGTGGTATTCGCGGCGGTGGATTCATTAGTCGAAGGTGCGAGTGTGGTTAAGGTGGATGGCTGAGGCGTGGTTGAAGTAGATGGTTGGGCTAGATCAATGGGTGCCTTGACTGGTACAAGCACATCATTAGGGCGGTATAACATATTGCAGGTTTTGAAAGGGGAAGCGTCAGCTTTGACAGTGTAAGACTTCCCCTCATACTCGAATTTGATGCATCTATGTAAGGTGGAGGGAACACATCCCATAGCCCAGATCCAAGGGCGGCCTAACAATATGTTTTATTGGAAATCTCCCTCATGGACATAGAAGAGTTCGGGTAAGGTGTGTGGCCCTACACGAATGTTAAGGATCACGGTGCCTAAGGTAGAAGTAATAGCATCATTGAGTGAACGCAACATGGTGGGGTTGGTACACATGTAGCTAGAAGGGATATTCATCTGTTGGAAGGATTTGGAAGAGACAATGTTTAGGCTGGCACCCCCGTCGATCATAACACGATGTACCCGGATGTCCTAGATGTAAGCTGAGATGAAAAGAGATGGATCAGGATCTTCTGCACCAAAGACAACAATTTCTTCTTTGGAAAAACTGACAGCAACGGCTTGCTGTACAGGGACATAAGTGGTTGTGGAGGTAGGTTGTTTGGTGAGAGAAGCGATGTGGTTGGGTGTTAAAATGGAGGCGACGGGAAAGGTTTCGTTAGGTAGGACCTCTATCCCTTGAAGGATCTCAATTAAATCTTGTCGATGTGATTCAGATGTTTGAATGAGATCATAGAGTGTCATTTTGATAGGAGATTAATGAAGTTGTTTGATCATGGTGAGGTGGGAAACTCCATCAGAGACGGGATAGGTAGGTCCATGAATGACCACTTTAGGTGGTGGTGTGATCGGGATGGCAGAAGAAGAAAGAGAGGCCGCAGGTGTGCTTTCTTTAGCTTTTCTATTGTTTTTCTGACCTCGAGTAGCAATTTTAATCATGTTGATCTCGTGAATACGAGAGGAGGAAGATGGTAGGGATAAGTCATTGCTCTTGAGAGGCGGGGTTGCAATGATGATAGATTTTGGCGAGGTGCGGACAGGTGGTATAGGAGAAGGGATCGAAGATAAAGGCTTCTCTCTCCGTAAATTATCTTTGTTAGGTTGTATATCCGAGATAGGTGATTGGTGAAGGATGGCTTTCAAAGCTTTGCATCCTTCTACATCGTGTCTTAGTGTGCAATGGTAAGCACAAATTTTAGATTCATCATAACCTATAGGTCGAGGCTTAGATGGATCGTAGATTCTGAGCGGGGGTAGGGAAATGGTTGCATCCCTTACCAACAAATCAAGGATCTTGGAGTAAGATCCTTTGAGTGGGTAAAATTTAGATGAAGATGAGGCTGTTGATTCAGTAGGTGAGATTTTTGAGTGTTTTGGTAATGGTCAGGTACGAGTGGTTCGTATGGGTGGTGATTTGGGAAAGGGACTTTGATGATTGGGTTTAACAAGGCATGGTTTCTTCTGCGTAGATGTTATGTTTAGCTAGTTAGATGATGAGGCCCCAGCTAACGTGGTGGCAGGAAACAACCACGGGGAGGGAGGAGCAACAACAAATAAGTCCTTCGATGATCGAGTTTGCTTAAGGTTGGTAGGTAGGCGAGATACTTGGGGTGATGGTGTTGAGACACTTGTGAGTGTCTGTAGGGGTGCAAAAGGTATAGGTCGTGTTAAAGAAGATGTGGGAGGCATGGTGTATTGAGGCAAGGTGGAGGGGTGAGGCGCTAATATAGAAGGTAGGTGTGATGGTGAAGGATGAAGCTGTGCCTGCTGTATCGGTGTGATCAGGGGTGAGGGTTTTAGTTGTGGCAGAGGCATAGATTGGTCTTGAGGAGATTAGGTCTGTCTCCTAGGTGGATTGACGACATTATTTTTGGATAAATCTAACCGTTTAGGTGGGTGTGTGAGGCTGGGAATTGGTGAAGTTCCAAGCATAAGGGAAGGTTTGGTTAGGTTGATAGAAGTGGCTGAGGGATTCGATAGAGATGAGGGGGGTGAAGGTGAGGACATAGGTATTTTGAGCTTTTGTAAACACCTCGGGTATATGGTAGAGGTGTCTGGATTAGTCATCTGCATTTGAGTAGAGTATGGTGTACTCAAATGCTCCCATAAGGCTCATCTATCTTCTGAGGGATGACACTCTTCACATGTGAATAGGAAATTTGGTATGGAAGAGAGATGGGTTGTGATTCTGGTCCACTGTGGGTGTGATATAGGGGGTAAATGAGGCGTTGTATCAATGGGTGTTAAGAGGTCAACCGGTCGTTGGAAAGATTTAGGTGATGAAGCACTAATAGGTAGGAGGGCATGCTCAAGGGGATCCGTCATGATTGAGGAGTTTGGTGATGTAGGCTCAAGGGGTTTCTCCTCTAAGGATGACAGAAAAAGTGGCAAGCCTTCTTCTATTGTAGCAAGAGTGGTGGAAGGAGATGTTTGGGAAATAGATAAGTTAGATAACATTTTCTCACAATCATGTAGGGATGTGGTGTAAGAAGGTTCATTTGTGAGAATAGAATTCTTAGCAGTTAATTCCTTTATGGGTAAAGGAATAACGAGACTTTCCTCTTGTCCTAATGAAGGAGAAGGGGGTGAGAATCCCTGCATTGATGAAGAAGCTTGATTCAGAATTTCCTCAATGAAAGCCCTGGGTTGGGAGTTGAAAATTGCTTGGATCTCATGCACACTCTTCTCATCAGCTGAGGTGTCTTGGTTTGTGTTACTGTTAGATGCATGGTTTAGAAATGGTTTGTTGAATATTTTTAAATTTCAATTAGCGAGGGCATTAGGATTATCGAGAGTTATATCCCCTGCATCAACCATTTCCTGCACTATGTTTTTCAACATCTTGCAGTTTTCGTGACTATGTCCCTTCACGCGATGGAAGTTACAGAAGTCATTTTCTTTATACCAAGAAGGAATAGCACGGGTGGAATCAAACCCAGAATGAGGTTTAACAGGAGGTAAAGTGATATCTTCTGCTTTAAGCAACTTGTTTAAGATCACACCATAAGTTTCTCCCAAGGGAGTGTAGTTGATGGGCTTGGCTTTATATTTATAGGTGGCTTTCAGCTGGGTATTAGACAGTGCTTGAGATTTAACTATCACTATGTGTACTGCACCCTTTGATTTCGAAGTAGCTGATGCGTGAGAGTTGGTGGTGTTGGGTTTGGTGGTAGAGTCTTGAGTCCGGAAATTTGAGCTTTTGTTGCGTAACCTCAATTTCTCCTCCTCTAAGGCTTGAATCTCTAGTTTCTGAGCCATAGTAAAGGCCTCATCAAAGGTGTAGAAATTTTGAATTTGGAGGGTGGGAGAAATGTGTTTAGCGCAGGCCCGCGTAAAGAGTTCAATGAGCTCAGCCTGAGGTAAGGCGTAAGTAAGTTGGTTGATGAGGCCCCGCCATCATCCAACAAAATCTGTGATAGACTCGTCTTCAAATTGTTGGATGGCATAGAGGTCGGTAATGGATACTTTCTTGGCAATATTGATGGAGAAGTGATCTAAGAAAGATTGGGCTAATTGGTTAAAGGAGAAGATTGAGTGCTGGGCTAAAGCACTGTACCACTCCAAGGAAGGTCCTGATAAGGACATGGGAAAGGTATGGAGTAGTAAGGCATCGTCATAAGCAATCAGATAGAAGACATGTCTGAATGATCGCAAGTGTTGTTGTGGGTCTTCCTTACTATTAAAGAGAGTAAATTTCAGTAATTCTCATTGAGGAGGATATGTATGAAGGGGGACAGGAGGATGAATAGGATCCTGACAAACTTTCTCATATGTCAGGGTGTTACGACTTCCTGAAACAAAAGCCTCAAGATTTTGCATCTTGTCCATCATCTGTTTGATTAGATCATTGGTTGGGTTAGATGATGGTGCTGTCGTTGTAAACAGAGGAGGATTGGTCCAAGAGCCGCTACTAGACAATGGTGGGAGTGAATGTGGATAAGATAATGGTGCTGAATGTATTGGGGTAGATGAATAAGGGTGTCCTATATAAGAGGTTGAGGCCACTAGATGAATTTGTGGAAATGAAAAGGTTGGCGGAGCTTGTGAGGGAAAGCTCGTGTGTATAGGTGGCAGAGAGCAAGTTATAAAAGAGACAGTCTGCGAGAGAGATGAGGTAGGGTCAGTGGATGGTAGTGATATGTGGGGCCCCATATTAACGAAGGGAAAGCTAATTGGTGCAGTATGAACCACCGAAGCTATTGTGCTGGGAGACGTGGCTAAGGATGAAGGTGGTGAGGTGGAGTTATTAGGTGGGGAAGGGGCTAAGTGAGCGGCGATACTAATAGGCATACCAATGGGGAGCTGACCATCGGGTGCACGGTCAGGGGTATGAGAAAAATAATATTGTACAGTGCTAGGATTAGCATCCAAAAATTTGGCAAATTCCTTATCTCTTATAGGGATTGTGGGAAAATTATTGGTATCCATAGGATTCCCCATAGGATGTGAAGGGGGTGACTCAGGCAAAGGCATGGAATAGGCATGTGAAACCATGTCTGCAGCTTGTTTTCGGGTGATAAAAACCATGGATAAGAGGACACAATAGGGATTTAATCAATCTGGAACAGAAACATCAACAAAATGTTGGAATTGATAGGTTACTGGTTTGTCAAGAACTGTTAAACACAGTAACCGATATCAGTCAGATAACCAATGTCGGTCAAAATGTAGCTAGCGTCGGTCAGTTAATCGATGTCGGTAGTATAGGACCGGTGTCAGTCACTGTGAAAGCAAAGAGAGGATGTAAGAAGCTGCCGGTTTGGGGATAACAATGCTTAATATACCTACCAAACTATCTTGAAGTGATCACTGAAACAATGTATGACAAAGAAACAGAACTAAAAAACAAGCAAGATGCACAAGCAAATCAAGAGACTAACCCTAGGATTAGTTTTAATCACTTTGGGCTTATGTCTTAGACACCAGATGATGTCAATCCTAGACAAGAGACCTAAGGGAGATGTCAAGTTTGTTTTGGCTCATAAGGCTACCTCAATCGGGCAGAAGAATACCACGGAAAGGGGGGATGTTTGAGCTGTTGTGTTGATTATGATGTGATTTGGTATGTGTTGTGTAGTGAGAGTAAGATCAATTTCTCATCAATACCATGGATATCACCCCCATGTGTACAACCTGTTACTTAATCTACGTTCACTAGAATTTAAAACAGCAAGCAAGAATGTGATGCACGTGTTTTAAACCCAAATCGAAAATGATATTCGATGAAGCAAAGAAGATGAATTTCACTAATGCAAAGATGTGAAAGAAAAACAAATTCTTTTACCAAAATGAAAAAATATTTTGTAAATATTTAGAAGAAAGAAACAGCAAGTGTGCTTCCTATATGAAAACAAGCAAGCAAGAAAGAAACCCGAAAAGGGTCCCACCGGGCGTGCCAAAATGTTTCACATAGAATTTGGTTCCAGAATAGAGTTGCTTCTATCCTTTCATTCTCTTGAGAAACATATAAGGGTTAGGGCTAGGAGGAATACCTGTTGAGTGTTGGGAAGGTGTGCGCGTATCATAGAGAGATCAGATCGATTGTGAAGAACTCCTTTTTGTCTAGGAAGGACTACCTATAAGTAAGAATACAAGACCACTAGATCTTAGTTAGACAATAAGTGAGGGAACTGCCTTAGGCCCAGGAAATATGAGACTTCCTTTCGAAGGTGGTTAGTTCCCCTTTTAATATGAATTAAAGAAAAATGATAACAAAGAACTACAAGATACTACTTACTTGTTCCTGATGAAGATATAGGTCCAAGGATTGTGGTGACGACAGTAAGGCTTAGTTGGGATGATCCGATATTGGAAGGCAAGCCGATGAAGCTATCCTCAGTCTTTTCCAATGCTTGAACGAGTGTAACAACGATCCAGTTGTTTAGTGACAGTCTTGGGCTCGATCCTCTTCTCTGTAACCTATTCTCTTTTTCCTCTTGCCAAATGAATTCCAGATCCTCTCTTTTTGTTTGGGGGAGGTCATTAATAGGGAACCAATGGCGGTTATGTAACCGACAGTGGTCGAGTAGGAACCGATGTCGGTTAGGTCAAAGTGGCTATTTTTAGTAAAATAGCCAACTTTCCCTCCTTTTCTCTTGAGGGATCATTTGTGGGCTTGGTCAAGTCATTATTAGACTTGTTTTGGTGCGGGTGAGGGGTGATGAGTCATGGGTGTGAGTCTGGACCAAGTCATAGGTCTTAATTAGGTTGGTTTAGGGTTAGGGCTAGGTCATGGTAAGGTGGCGAGGTGAGGTGATAGGGTTGGAGATGTGGATTTATTAATTATAAGGTAATTAATAAATAATTAAGTGTGCAAGGTTTAGGTGGTGAGGTAGGGTTAGGTTGCGGGACGAGATGCGGGGTACAGGGCATCATAAGACCCAAATTTGGTGTCTACACTATGCCTAGTACATTCTGTCCTTAATGCAAATATCCAATTGCAATAATTATGTAGAGCTTCGCCCATGCTATTTCTCAAGCTTGTGTTTCATAACAAGCTCCTTCTCTCTCCTGGGTTCTCCTAATGAATATCCTCTATATAACTTTGTGTGTGTGTTTTTTTTCTTGAGGCAGGCACATGTATTTATAACTTTCTCAGGTTGCCAAATCACCTTCTAGTGCCCTTAGATTAGATGCCAAGAATCGATTATGGTCCTTTATGCGAGCATGCTCCTCTAGGCCTGAGATTTCCACTTTATCTCATGATGATCCTCTAGAAGATTCCATCTAGGGCATGCTCTTTCTTGGGCCAGCCTATTGCTAGGCTGAAATCTTATCCACATGGAACTGATCACACTTTTCACATGTTCTACCCTGGGCACTCAAATTGGCTAAGTCCTGAACCTCCTTTCACACGTTGCATGAACTATGAGCTTCCTTCACTCTTTCTCTTGCGTGCTTTTGCCTTGCGTGCCATTCTATAACTAGGATCCCACATACCTACGTGCCTTCATACTTGGTCAATATTCTAGGGGCCCAACATCACCCCACACTACGCCTATTCTCCATCCTTGGAAACACTCTACTTAACCAAGATGCACGTTGTCTTAAAGAATTTTAGTGTTAGCCTTACATTTTGTAAAAGAATAAGGGAATGAAAGAATGGGGTGAGAAGAAAGAATGGGGGGGGCATTAGCTTCGTAGGCTAGGGAAATCCCTCTGCAAGTCAGCCTCCAATTTTCTTCGTGCATCAACCTCGTTCTGCACCTTCTGCCAGAGGTCGCTAACCGGGATGTTTACCTCATCAAAAGTTAGGCCAATCCCCTAGGCACCCAAAGTGTTAACAATATTTTTCATCTCCTTTCCCAGGTCTTCAAGTGTGTCCATCCTTCTGGTGCTATGAGGGTATAGCTCCTTCAGTCATGTTTTGATTGAGCCCCTTAGTGCCTCAATCTCCTGATATCTTCTTTCCACCTCTGTCAGGAATTTATCCCTCTCCGTCCTGTTTCCTTTATTCTTCTCCTAGAATTCTTTTAGCTCTTCTTCGTGGGTAGCGACCAAGGTGCTTGCTACCTTATCCCTATCTACACATTTTTCATATGTGGCCTCAATATATTGGGAAGTAATCTTTACATCTACGAGCACCTTGCTATACTCAGCAATGAGCGCTACCACCTTCATCTTGTCTTCTTCCTTCAAACGCGTTGCTACTTCCTCCTTAGAATCCAAGGCCAATGGTTGTCTCTCCATGGTGAGGACACATGTTAAGTCTTCTAAGCATTAAAAATTTGATGCATATTTCTGAGGGATTGGTGCTAGGTTTGGGTGCTTCAATATGAGTGTGCTCTTGATCGACTCCACCTTCTTATAGACTTCTTGCACCCTTGTCTTCTCATCTTTGAGCTCACGCATCAGTTGTACACTAATCAACTCCTCTTGCTTCAAGTTCTTGGCCATCTCAGCTAACTCCTCTTCTTTCTTGGCCAAATTCCCCTCTAGAGCCCTTATGTTTTCATTTCACGCAAATAGCCTGGCCTCTATCTCAACCATGACCTTATTAAGAGCGTTGCATACTTGCTCGTTTGAAAGCTCCTGAGCATTCACTAAGGGGTTGTCTCCCTTAGATTCTGGAAATGTGATGAGAACTTTTTAGTAGACTTCAAAGTCTGGCTCATCAATGTGGGACTCGAACACCCAAGAAAACATCTTCTTGGTCCTGGGGTACACGCCCTCCTTTTCAAACGATCCCATAGCTAGAATCCTTTCAGTGGGTATAGTGCTCTAGAACCGTGCGTGCAACACCTTCCTTGAGTCATCTATGTAGCTCATTATTGGCCTTTGATCTACATCAAAATCCATTCTCCCTGAGCGCACTCCTTTTGGAAAACTTACAGTTAGGCTGGGATCTCCTCCCATACTGGCCTACTTCCTCTCACTGTCTTTCTCTTTTCCTTCTTCCAAACTATATCAGCGCTGCTCTCCAATTCTTGATCAACCAAGGCCTCGAGAATTTTATTTTCCTCTCTCTCTGCCACCTCAGTGATCTGCTCCTTTGTGAAGCTTATGGGTTCCTACTTTTCTTTGCTATCCTCAATCTTTCCCATGTCTTGGGCACCTTCCTCACCCTATGTACTCTTTCACTGCGTGAAAATGAATTCCTGTTTCTCTTCTCCACTCCCTAATCTAGATTTGTATACCTCTAGGACATGTGGCTCCTTGTCCCTTTTAGGTTCCTCCTCCCCACTTTCACCTTCTCCACTCTCGTCCTCTATTTCTCCCAGGTGTTTCTGCAAGCTATTGGTCTCCTCTGAGTCAACTTATTCTTCTATCCTCTACTTTTTCTTGAGAGGTGGCTTCTTGACAGGGGATTCAAATTATTCTTCTTCATCTGGGGACTTCTCCTTGGTGAGGGGTTACTCTGGTGCCTCTTCCTCTGGTGTCTTCTCTTTTTCTGGGGAATTCTTTCTGTGCACGTAAGTACTAGGCTTGGCACTTGTCGATGGCATGCTCACTATCTGATGAGTCTGCACACTTGGTGCTTCTCCTTCTCTTCCCCTCTTCTTGGGCGCGGGCCTCTTCCTACCCATGGGATCTTAAAGTATGGAAACCTCCTTCTCTAGGTACATGCCCTTCTCAAACTTCAGCCTTATGCGTAATTACACACGCATCACTGATCCTCCAGTGATGGGTAATGTTATTATCCTTGTCATTTGAATATTGTGCGATACATATCTCTCTATATATGCGCGCTTGCCTCTAGGGTAGTTCAACTTCTTGCACATTACTCTATGCTCCCGTTCTAGACTACCCAGCTCTAGCCTTAGCCTTTTGGACTCCACAAAACTATTTACTCCCGCTTGGAAGTATGGAGATGTGAACGCAAAGGGAAGCTTGTACCATGGGCTACAATAATTATCTACTAGTCTGAACCTACCCAGGCAGAAGTGTTGGTACACCGCAAATTCGTCTTCTCCTTCAGTGACTGCCGAAATTTTCTTAGGAATCCTCCATTCTGCCCCGAATGCGTTCCTCAGGAACGTGTTCCTCTTCTCCAGGAACACCTTGTGGGGTGCTGACATTGTGTCACACACATACTTATCAAACCTCTTCACGGGTGAAGGTTCCTCAGCGGGGTATTCCCATACAAACTTGTCTGACGCATTTGGTACTCCAATCTCTAAAAACACTATAGTTAACAAGATGTTGCCGAAGAGGATTTTTTCCCCCTCCTTCGTGCAACTGACAATTTCCTCCGTGATGTATGCAGGTAGGTTATAGATGGTTCCTTCTACAGTTTTCCTGCAAACATGTAACCAAGGCTTATTGACCTAAGTCCATCTCTCCTGGCCATTTAGCTTTATCACTAGATTTGCAGCCATCCTCATCACTAGGTCCTTGATGTCAAAGATGTCATAGTATCTCGAATTGCAGGCATATTTAGTAATGGTTTCTTAGATTGCCTCCTTGTCGCTCAGGTCATCATATAGGTTGACTCCTTGGCATTTGAGGATTGTGAACTAAGGTATGAGTTGAGGATTAATGCGCATCTTGCACCCTATAAAATGGAAGTAATCCTCATGTACTCACAACATCAGCCATTGATATAGGTACTCTGGCTTTCCAAAATAGGGAAACTCATAGAGTTGTAGCAATCCTGCCTTCTCCATCTTGACCTTTACATCATGATTGTAAATGGGAAATCCTTCTGGTGTCCACTTATTTGTGGGGTGCACTAGCTCTAGTGCCATCTCCTTCTCGATTGTGCTCGTTCGATGGTTGTAATCACTTATAGCCATGTTCCTTAGATGAGATTCCCATTCCTTACCCATCATTACCCTGTCGGGGTACTGCATCTCTGCATACCACTCTTCATTTGTACTTATCTCAGGCTCTTGCTGCTTGCCCTTGCCCTTTCCCTTTCTTTGATGCCATGGTTGGGGTATTTTTATCACTCCAATTCTCTCCTTGTTATTTTCTTTTACTTCCTCCAATCCTCCGATCTCAAATCTGTGATATGAATCTTCTAAACTTGTGCCCTATTTTGTCGAACCCTAACTTGGATAAACTCTTCACAAGATAGCACCTCTTCAATTACTTCCATGCCCATGTAATCCCTTCCTTCTGGTTTGCAATCTCAAACTGGCTACTTTAATCTCACAGATCTTCTTCCACTCGATCGAATCTGAAAATCCTAGCTTATAGAACTTGCTTACATCTCCAACTCTTCATTTTCAAAAAGTAAGAAATGAGAGTGCGCCAACCCTTTATTTATAGATTTTTCCTTTTTTTATCATTAAATGATACTTCACCTACCACTATACCTTTCTCATTTAATGTATATTTTTCAAGAAAATCCCATCTTCAGTGCCTTCACTTGCGCACCCAACCTTGTGTGAAAAATCTTCCAACCTTCTGGCGTGCAACCAATCCAACCTGACAGGAGACTCTTACGTGCATGTAACCCATGCCGAAGGCACTTATTTTGTCTTGATCCTTGCTCTCACCTACATCATGTTGTTTTTAAATGCATTTTCTCCTTTTTGGTATGTGGGATCTACAAGTAGTTTTACCCTGGCATCAACCGTTTTATCTTCTCTTCATATACCTCTTTCAACCTGGCTACTCAACAAGGCTTTTCAACACAACTTCCTTGGTACTAAAATCACTCACTCCTTCACTTTTCTCCACCTAACACTTAAAGTGATGTACGGTCATCTGCACACTCACAGATTCTCAAAAAATAGCAATAAGGTTATCGGAACCCAAGGCAAAAAACAAAACAACAACGTGAAAGGGAAACACAAAAAAGGGAAAAAGCATAAAGGAAACTTCTAAACTAACTGGAAAAACTACCTTATTTACTAACACCAAGAAGACTTATTTATAGTAGGGCTTCAACCTACTCCCATTGAAGTGTCAAGGTAGCTTCATCCCATCTAGCGCTTGTAATTGGCACGTGCCCGAATCGACGATGTATGAGATTTTTTAAGGACCCAACCAATGGAATCTCAACTTTCCAGGATGACACAGAAACTTGGAATCATAGAGTAACACCATTTGCCCAACCTCAAACTTCTTGTTTCTAATGTGGTGATCATGCCAAGCCTTTTGCTTTACCTTTTCCACTGTCTGGCTCCATCAGGAAAGTGATTGTCTCTCATCTAGTTTCATTAGCTCATTAATCCTTTCTTCCAATGCTTGTTCATCAACTAATCCTCCTGTGTGCGCTATTCACAGAGAAGGTAACATAAACTCATCTGGAAAAATAGCTTCCATGCTAAACACTAATTAAAAAGGTGTGGGTTTGTTTACTCTTTTATACGTAGTCCTGTAAGCCCATAATATTGCCAATACTTTTTCATCCCAATCAAGTCTTCTGACATCACTAATATTGGTAAAGGTATGACTTAGTATCCTATTGAATGCTTTCACTGTGCCATTTTCTTGTGGGTGATAGGGCATAGTCTTGTGATGAGCCACCATGAAGTCTGATAATAGGATCCTCACGGTCTCATTCAAAAAATGTGTACCCCTATCACTGGTTAAACTCAATGCACATCCATACCTCGTGATAATGTTCTCCCATAAGAACCTTACTGCTATTGTTTCCGTGCAATCTTTAGTTGGGGCTGCCTCTGCCCACCTTATGAGATAATCCATGTAAGTGATGATATAACGTGACCCATTCCTACGCACTGTTGGTGCAATAGGTCCCACAAAATCTATCACCCATTTTTCAAATAGCTCTGCACTAGGGATAGGGTGCAAAGGAATTTCATCTCTCCTTTTTGGTTTTCCAATGCACTGAAAGTGGTCACACGCTTTACAATAATCTCTACAATCCTTGTGCAAGGTTTCCCACCATAATCTTGTCATTAATATCTTGCACGCGGTGGCTTCACCTATGTAATTCCCACCCACACTTCATCCATGATGGCCAGGTGCTCATGTTCTAATACACACCTATGCAAAACTTTATCACGTCCCAAATTGTATAAGTCTCCACTAATCAACATGTAGGGTGCGGCGTGTATTGCCAATTGCTTCTTCTCCAATGCCTTCATTCCATCCAACGCCACACCTTCTTTTAAGAATATTGTAATCTCCTCCAAATTTGAGGGCATGCACCGTAATCTAAATAGTTGGGAGTCTGGAATTACTTCCTCAATACTTTTCGCATCCTCTCCTGAATCAATCCTTGACAGATGATCAGGCCCACAGTTACTTTTTCTAGGATTCACTACAACAGTAAATTCAAACTCTTGAAACAACAACACCCATCGACATATGCACCCTTGAAGAATGGGCTTGTTTACTAAATAATTTAATGCCATGTGGTTGGCGTAGAATACAAAGGGTGTTACCAACAGATACTATCTAAACTTGAAGAGTGCTTAGATCATCGACAATTCCTCGCACTAAGTTGTGGTATAATTCTGCTTTGCTGGTGTCAGCTTCCTGCTTGCAAAACTAAGAGGATGATCAACAATCCCTTCACCTGGTTATGTAATTATTGCTCCAATGGTGGTCCCTGAGGCATCTACATGGACATGGAAGTGCTTTTCTTAAGAGGGAAAACGTAAAATAGGTGCGGTAATAAGCCTATCTTTTAATGTATCAAACCCCCTATACTGCGCCTCTTCCCAATGGAAGGCAATTTTGTGTCTAAGTAGCTCTTCTAAAGGCGTGGCGATCTTGGCATATCCGTTAATGAATTTTCTGTAATACCTCGTATACCCAAGGAATTCGCACATTGCACTCTGGCTAGTAGGCTCCCTTAACCCCATAATAACTGCAACCTTAGCTAGATCTACTAGCAAGCCCTCCTTACATATGATATGCCCCAATAAGGTCCCAAAGGGTGTAGAAAACACACACTTCTTAATGTTGAGGGATATCCTTAACTGCCTACATCTCTCAAAAATTAATCTCGAGTTATCACAATGGTCCTTAACTAGACCATATACTGTCCAATCATCCAAATAGACCTGAAGAAATTTATGGATGAAGTCCTGGAATGCTTGCACCACTATGCATGAAAAGATATCAGGTGCATTCTTCAACCCAAAGGGCATAACTGTATATGTAAAACTTCCCCACTCGGTGGTAAATGTTGTCTTCTTCTAGTCTTCCTTTATAATTCAGACTTGGTGGTACCCTGAAAATCCATCCATAAAGAAGTAGATTTCGCACCTAGAGAATCTTCCAAAATTTCTTCAGTGAAGGGGGTTGAAAATGGATCAATGAAATAAAATGCATTCAATTCCATATACTCCACACAAATCCTAATCCACCCATCCTTCTTGATGCTGATTACCATCATACTTATCCACTATGATTCTTCCACTGCCTCAATGATCCCATAAGCTATCATTTTGTTTATCTCCTCAACTTTCACATGCAAATTGGGATTCATCTGGTAGGGCCTTTTTCTAACCAAGCCATCCTTATGTTTTATATTCATCTCCCCCAAGGAATGGTGAACACCTTTGAGCTCATGGTACCATGGGAATAAATCCTCAAATTCGTGTAACAGATCAATGATCTTTGATACTTCCTTCTCCTTTCAGTAATCCCCAATAATAGCTTCCTTAGGTTCTTCTTCTGAACTGATGTTAACTTTCTTCGTCTTTGAAGGCTCATGGTAGGAATGAGCGCGAGCATCTGTATTATCCACTACCTCACGTGTCCCTACAGAATGGCTAACATCTAAGCTTTCTGATTCCTCTCCATTAATCACATATACCAACTTTCCCTTCTCCTTTTCCAAACACACGTGCTCAAGCTGTAATTCTTCTATTTCCTCAACTTCTTCAAAGCACACCCCTATATCGGGTTCACCTAATAACTCTAACAACCTATCTTCCGTTCTGGCACTATCCCCCATGGTAAGGTGCTTGATACCCTGCAAGGCCTTATCGATTGATGGCTTGGTACTTCGATACTCAAAGGTTTGAATAAGGTTATCCGCGAGCTCCTTCCAATTCCTTGTCTAGTGGCGTGTCTCTGAATGAATGTACCATGTGCACACACAACCATACAGTGCAGAATATAACTTGTGCACCTAGAGGGATGGTGGTAAAGCTTCTGCACCTTCTCTCCAAACCCGTTCACACTCCTAGATATGGAAAGAGGTGGGATCCTTCCCATGGTAGTCCTTGATGGTGGTGGGTACATTACTCCTAGAAAATCTGACAGAGAGAGCAATTCTTACCTCACACCACTCTAAAAGGCTCTCCTTATGTGTGGCCCACCAACGAGCTACTGTGCCAAGAAAGACATAACTTAAAATCTCCCTCCATTCCTTCTCATTCTTCCAATGAGATTCTACCTCCTGTGGAAAGATATCTGGGAAGGCTCCTCCTGAATACTTGGGTAGCTCTTTTTCTCCAAGGTGCCTAACAGTGTGTGCCTTTATTACCTTGGTCACCAAACCTCTCAATTGTTGTCCCATTAATTTATAAGTTCCATGTGCCCAATTGTCACAAGCCAGACTGGTGGTTTCACTTACTGACTGAGCATCTTCAAACTGGATAACTCTGTCAATAGGGTGTACCATCTCAGGGTCTCTGATTGAGTGCACATAAATCTTATCCATAACTTATTCTCCTAATGGTTCAATATAGGGCGTTGACTTCCCATCAACCAAGGGTATAATGATCCATTCCTCTTTGTTCTCAAAGCTAGTGTACCCTTTGTTGAACCGAAGGTCTGCATTATTCTTGTAACACCAAGGGCACCCAAGTAGTGCTGGGAAATTGTCTGGCTCGGTGAGCACCAAGACTTCAAAGTCCCCAGTAAACTTGGCTCCCTGGATAGTAATAGTTACATCCTTCAAGACAAAAATGGGCATTGCCTTAGTTTTGTTTTCCATATATAGCACATTCGAAGATCGATGTAATGTAGGTCTCCACATCTGATGCCATGCATCCAAAGTTAGAACATTAACCTCCGTACTAATGTCAATGAGTATATTGCTGAGGAGCCATCCATCTACAATTGGATTCAATGTAATCTCCTTGTCATAGTCAAGGCTGTGAGGGGGAAGGTTCACGTGTAAGACCTCTCTCTTGCACTCTTCTCTGGCACGTGGTACCTTCTCTCTCAACCAATATCCTAGCAAATGATTGATGTTCTCATGCCTTATTATTTTACAGACCTCCTTGACCTCATCTAGGTCATCCTTTATCACCTCGATTCTCCTTCCTTTTTCCTCCCTTCTGGATTTCTCCTTTAGACACTGAATCTCCCCTTGTAAGCTTCGAATAACATCCATGGTGTCTTAATATATCTCCTTCTGATGCGCGGGGTCTGGATATTTTCCCTGAATGACCTCCTCCCTTGTAACAGGGTCTTTTATCTTGGTACCTCTCTTGTGCGCACAACTTCTGCCCTTGTTGTTACTAAGATAGGATCCAAACCTTCATCCTGTGTTATCGGAGGCATCCATTGTATGTCTTCCTTCTTGATGCTGACCATCGTAGCACCCTTGTCTTTCCAGTGCTGCTGATGCATATGCTCAAATAACTCTGGGCACTCCGCATACTTATGCTTCTTTCCACACCATGAGCACTGTAATAGGTCTAGGCACTCATGCTTATAATGTTATGTAGATCCATAGTTGAAACATGTTCCACGTAGGAACTCACTCCTTCCTCCTCCACGGTTACCTCGACCACAAAATCCTCCTCGAAAACCTCTCCCATGCGCGCCTCCATCTGTGCACTCCTCATAACAGTGATCATCATTTTTAGAACCACTGGAAATGCTGGTTGGCGTACCCCATGATCAATGGCCTCATGGATCTGATCAATGAGCCTATAGTCCTTTGTATCATGGGTTGTGGAGTTGTAAATTTTACAATAAAAATATATATTCTTCCTGCTCATACACTACAATATGGGACATCTACTTGCATCATAGTCCCCATGACATATCCCACAGTCTACCGTCACAACGTGTACCATCTTCCGGGGGAAATTATCCTTAACGTGCCCCTCTATCTCACAATCTTTATACCATAAACCACTTCAAGTCTCATGGACTGAGTTTGTAGAAATTTTTTCCAACTGTTTGGCCATAACAACAATCTGAGGCTCTAAGAATGGGCTAATTCTAGTATCAATACTACCAATAACCTCAGTGCGTAAGGTAGCTTCCAATGCTTTGCGCAGATCTGTAAAAGTTTTATCAGACAAGGCCCTTCTAAAAGGGGTGATCAATCCTCCAAAAAACCATTGTGCATGCTGTGAAGGGTGAATATCATATAATAATTTAGACAAGAGAGTTTTAAAATGCACATCATACTACCACACACTCTCTGCCATTCCTTGCTAAATCTCCTTTAAAGCATTGATGCTCTTCTATTTGAACTCAGGAATGTGGAACTCTGCCAGGAATGCATTCTTTAAAGTAGTGTAGTCCATCACCATTTGTTGAGGTTCATACTTTCTATACCAGTTATGTGCGTGCCCTTACAATGTGGTCACAAATTGACTGGCCTTTCGTTCTAGTGTTGTGATACCCTTCGCGTGCCATAGGAGTTCACACTTGTGAACATATTCTACAACATCCTCAATGCCCCTGTAATCTAGAAAATGTAGAGACATTTCAAAGAATACTTGAGGTGATGGCTGGGGTCCTTGTTCTGAACCAGAGCCTTGGTTCCCTCTGGTGTTTCCTCCACCACCTAATCCACTAGGTCCATTGGGTCCTATACCTCCAGAGCCACCAGATCCACCAGAACCATTGGGTCCAATAGGGCCTGTAGGAACTGTGCCAAGTGCCCCCACGGTCCCATTGAATTGTGCACTGATTCTCTATGATAATGCCCCACTACCACTACTTTGTCTTGTGCCAATCCCTGATGTGAGCCCGTAAGCTTGTAAACTTTCCCCTTGTCCAAAAAATCCTTTGAATACTATAATATGTGCAGCCATAGAAGAAGGAACTGAAAAAATATATCTCCTAGGCACGGATCTGTCTCTTCCACTTATATCAACTAGGTCAATAACACTTCTTCCTAGATCGGGAAAAAAAAGTGCCAGGGATCGGTCACTGGGTGTGTTTAGATATGCGCCAATGACTCTCCTCTCTTTGTGTGATGAACTCTCACCAGAAGCCGAAGGGGTATCCCTTACGTGCTTGCCAAGATGGGGTAGCATAGACTGCTCACATTCCACGTCCTCCGTGTGAACCTTAACTCCTTCCTGCAATGTCTGCCTCCATAGATCCATCACACTAGCAGCCTCACGTCATCTAACAATCTCCCTTTCATGTGCTTCACTATACTTGAGCCATCTTTCTTCCCTCTCCTTCTTTTTCGTGATATCTTCCATCTTCCTCCATCTAAGTTCCCTCACCCAGTGCTCATAATGGTTTAGCCAGCCATTGGGAGCACCTCTAAATTCATGGTCACTATCAATATCTTCATAGCTAGAAGAATAGCACGTAGAAGCATTCCTCTAGGTTCTCACAGAAATTCAAACTTAGCAACCGCTGGAAAAGAATATGTAGAGATGGCGTACTCCAGAGTGTAGCTAGCTAGTACTCCTCTCCACCAATGATCGACAACATGGGTCCACCTCATATTTGCATCCTGTAACATTTAGTAGTCTTCTTTGGCCCATACATGTGATCCATAACACCAACTTGATCTAGATGTATAGGCTGAAAGCCATTCATATAACTCTACTGGGAAGCAAAAAAAGAATGTCTCATACATATCATGGTAGAGGTTCTCTTCTACCCATCTACGTGCATGAAATTTAGGTCCAGGGCTGTATCTCCAAGAAAATTCATCCTCCGTGCTCTTGAACCATGATTAAACATTTTCCAATGTTAACTGAACCATCATTACTCATTACACAGATCATGATGTATGCTATATCCCACTACAACTTTGAAAAAGAGGTCCCCGCAATGGAACCAAGATGTAGTCATTTTTACTCCTATCAAAAAAGGAAGAAACCCCATGCGCACTGGCCTATCACCCAGTAGAAGTTAAGTGCTCACACGAGGCACGCGTGGGTACTGAGTCTCTCTTTTATGTGAGTTTAGTGGGAAGCATCATCTATGATTATTGTAAGAGTATTTAAGAAGTTAAGACAAATAAGAACCATAGGGCTTAGAATGGCCTCCAGATCCTTACAGTCACTTAGACAAAATGATTTAACATAATCCAGAACATATATTGTAATAGAAATAATTATACAAGCATTCATACATAGCATGAAAGGAAAGAGAACTCATATGGGAGAAGTATGTAATAAATCCATTGATATCCATGTCTAATTATAACAGATAACCTCATTATATTCATTGATTCATTACAGAGTGTCACAGAGTGTAGACCACAGTCATGCATACCACTGGACTTGTATAACTAAGCCAAAAGAAAAAGAAATTACAACTCCATGCTTAGTACATTCTCTCCTTAATGAAAATATCCACTCACAATAATTTTTCAAAGCTTCACCCATGCTATCTCTCAAGCTTGCGTTGCATAACAAGCTCCTCTCTCTCGAGTTCTCCTGATAAATATCCTCTATATAACTCTATGTGTGTGTGTTTTTTTTTCCCACAACAGGAACTTGCATTTATAACTTTCCCAGGCTGCCAACTCGCCTCCCAACACCCTTAGATTGGATGCGAGGTTTTGATTGTGGTCCTTCATGCTAGCATGCTCCTCTAGGCCTGAGCTTTTCACTTTAGCTCATGATGATCTTCTAGAAGATTCCATCTGGGGCATGCTCTTTCCTGGGTCAGCCTATCGCCAAGCTGACATCTTATCCACATGCAACCGATCATGCTTTTCATGTGTTCTGCCATGGGCGCTCAAATTAGCTAAGTCCCGAACCTCCTTTCACGCGTCGCGTGAACTATATGCTTCCTTCACTTTTTCTCTTGTGTTATTTTTCCTTGCGCACCATTATATAACTGGGATCCCACACACCTACGTGCCTTCATACTTGGTCAATATTCCAGGGGCCCAACAATGTCTGACTTCCATGGCTTCAAACTCAAATAACTCTAGTTCTTTAGTAAGCTCCAATGTTGGTAATTCAAGGGATATTGGTAGCTTTGCTTCTTTTCCATAAACTAACTTGTAAGGAAAATGACTAGTTGATTTCTTGGGAGTGATTCTATCATCCCATAAGGCCAATTTTAGTTTTGTGTACCACATTCTTTGATTATCATCCAGAGTCCTCTTTATGATCCTCGACAAATTCTTGTTGGTGGATTCAACTGACCCATTACCCTGGGGTAATATTTTGAAGATGTAATAAAATATATACCATTCTTCACCATCCAATCAGATATTTTCAATCCAAGAAAAGTCAGAGCATTATCAAAAATTATTGTGGAAGGGACATTGAATATTTCCACAATACCTTCATAAAAACTTAGAATGTTGGTCTCATTTGTTTCCTTTAGTGAAACTACCTTTGTCTACTTGGTGAAATAATCTGTATCTCTGAGGATCCATTTATATCCCAGGTTTGAATTTGGGTTGATTACCCTGATGAAATCTAACCCCTGTTGCATGAATGGTTCATTCACATAGATGATGTGGAGTGAGAGCATTACTAGTCTCACTTTTCTTGTGAAGAAGGAAAACTTCTTGCATTTTTTAATCCATGTATAGCAGTCATTGAAAATATTAGGACAGTAATACCCAACCTTCATGATTCTAACATTTGTGACTCTTGGGGAAAAGTTACCACTTTTTTCCCCATCAAGGAATTCATATAGTACTCTCTTTATTTGACCTGTTTTGATGCACCTCAGGAGGACACCATTTACATTGTTCTTAAACAAAATATTATCAACAAACATATATTGGATAAAATGAAGCTTGAATTACATTCTCTTGGCCTTACTCAATCATTGAGGGCATTGAACCATTTAGAGGAAGTGGGCTATATCTTGAGTCCAACAAGATTTGGGTAAGGTATTGGTTGATTGCACCTGGTCATCTTGAAATACTAAAGCGGCTTCCTACTTAATTTGTTGGTATGAATCAAATGCTCATACAAACATTTACCTCTAACCAGGTTAGTCACCTTGATATCAATATCATATTCCATGACCTTGGTTATCCAACCATCTCTTTTCTCATTAAGAGAATTGTTTAAAAGAAAATATTTTACACCACTATGTTAAACTAGTAGATGGATTCTATTATTTGATAGTAGATGTCTAAATTTCTTTAAACTTCTTATCACAGTAAGGACATGCTTTTCAATGAATGAATATCCTACCTCATAATCTTCAAAGACCTGGCTGAAGAATGTAATAGGTTACTCCAATCCTTCTTGATTCAATTACACTAGCATAATTGACATTGTCTCAACACCCCCAAAGGCATATAAAATGAAATCCTTTGAGAAATCTGGATTAACAAGAGTCTGAGCCTGTGCAATGGTTTTCTTTATGGCTTTAAAATCCTCCTTTTCTTTAGCAGTCCACTTGAAATCCATGTTATTTTTAAACATTAATGTCAATGACTTGACAAGGTTGGAAAAATTAGGGACAACCCTCCTAACCAAGTTGATCTTCCCTAAGAATATTTGAAGGTCCTTTTTATGACTAGTAAGTTATAGTGCAAGAATGATAGTAACGCTCTCCAGATCGATGCTTAATCCTTCCTTATAAATAATGTGGCCTAGAAGTTTACCTTCATGAGCCAAGAAGATGCACTTCTTGGGATTAAGAGAGACTCTGAATTATCTGCACCTTTCAAAGAATTGTTTGAGGTGAAGGAGGCAATTAGTTTCATCCTTGGAGAACACCACGATGTCATCAAGATAGATAAGAAAAACCTTGTTAATCAACCTTTGGAATTCCATCTCCAGGGCCCTTTGGAACATTACTCCAGAATTTGATAGGCCAAATGACATATTCTTTAAGCATAAGTTCCCCATTTTGTAGTAAAGGCTATCTTCAACTGATCCTCTCCTTTCACCATGATTTTATTATACCCTGAGTACCCATCAAGGAGGGAAAACCTTACCGAACCTACTACCAAATGTAGAAATTTTTCCATTGAAGGTAGTGGGTAGTGATCCTTCAAGGAAGCCTTGTTCAAGTCTCTAAGGTCCACACACAACCAAATCTCTCCATTCTTCTTCTGAACTAGAACAAGGTTGGCAACCCAAGATGAATTTTTGATAGGAAAAACTATGCTTTATTCGATCAACTTGTTTAACTCCTTCATCAAGGGCTTAATATGTGGGTTGACAGGCCTCTGTTTTTGTCTAATAATCCTAGTTATAGCGTATAAATAAATGGTTTTACGAGATAAGTTAGGATCAAAACCTTTTAGGGTATTCATATCTCTATGTGAAAACATCACCAAACTCTTAAAAGAGTTTCACAAAATCATGCTTCTCTCGAGAAGTGCTTACCTTTTCAATTTGAAGAGATTTACCTTGATCCACTAAGATCGGTTCTACATCATCACCTTTGACCTGTATGTTTTCGTTTTCTTTTCTTAACTGGTCATTGGGGTTGAAGATGGACTCTAGGGTCACTAGGCCCTTAGGTAACTTGTTTTTATAAGTTGTACAACCTAGTATCCATAACGCTCTTCCAACTTCTCTTGATTTTTTGAAGAAACATCAGCTTCTTCTTAAATGAAGTTAATAATTTGTTGGTCATTCTCAAAAAATTACCAATTTGTTTTATTGTCTAGTATAACAGGTCTCACTATCATTTTTATATGAGGCTAAATTTTTTCTCTCCTAACATCCTCAAAAAAATCAAACCTTACTCTAATTGCAGCAAGTCTATCATCAACCTCATTCTCCTATCTTATGATAGCATGAATATTAAAGGCTTAAAAATTCTCCAAAACGTCACATACCCTGTGTTTGTAGGATTTGAGCATACCATCCTTGGAAACATTGGAGCCTCTAATATGGTTCACTACTAATTCACTATCCCCAAAGGCCTGCAAATTCTTAATGTTCTTCTTCCTTTCCCATTACAGTCCATGGATAAGGGAATCATACTATGTTGTATTATTAGAGTAGCCAAATTGAAACCCAAAAGAAGATTAAAAATTTATACCTTTAAGGGACACAAGCACTACACCTCCTCCCACAACCTTGCTTGCTTCTTGATCCATTAAAAAAATGTAAGATGCCTTCTTCTATATCATTTGGTTTAGTCACACTAGGCAGACGTGCATTCTCTTCATGTAAGCAATAGATCCCAAGACTAACTTCTTCAATTTTTTAGTTCCTTGAAAAGAGTTCAACTTCTTCAATCTCCTTGTATGGATCATATCATGCCACTTATGTTCCCATTCATCAAGTATTAGGTCAAGAATGCCCCTAATTTGAGTATCAACTTCTTGGGTACCAGGACACTCCTCTTCATCAAAGATTGTGTAATTTGCATTGATATGACTAGGGGTGTAACACTCCACATGGTATGTAGTAATTGTTTCAGATTTAATAGTAACATTAGTGCCATACCTAGTCCAGAAAAACATATGAGACCAATCTGCTGATAAATAGCTCCCAATTTTGGTAATAAAATCCCTAGATAGACACAAAATAAAAAGTGAAGGTAGATCAATTATGGACACATCTTGAGAAAATAAAACATTGGAACATGCATGTAGTGTGAGTCTTAGACCTATAATAATCCCCATGGTACTTGATATTGTTGCATCCAACTACACTACACCTTTTGAAAGGGGCTTATATTTAAGGCCTATCTAGTCTGTAATCTACTTTGGCATCACTGAGCTCCTTTCCCTCAAGTCAATCATATAATTATGCACTAGATTGTCTCCAATGATCAAGGATACATAGAATGGTGGAGGATTCATGTTTCTGCTTGATTGATCTCCCTTTTGATGTATTGTATTGGTGATAACTTTCTCTTGTTCTTTAGATGGATCATTTGGGATAGGAAAATTAGCCATGGTTACTTGCAAAAGGTCCCTTTGGCCTGGAATTTCCAACGACTCCCACATAGATATGTTCACATTTTTTTCTTTATCTGCCCTAGGATATTGAACGGAGTTGGGTTATTCTTATGATGCACCCTACTTGTAACAACTTTTTCTTTCACTTGAGTTGATGTGGAAGGGCCATTGGGCTGAATTTACACATTTAGAATCATGCTTAGACTACCATCATCGTAAATTGTCAAAGAAGGATAGGATGGTCCTACATTTGCTACCTGTCCCTCTCATATTATTCTCTTCTTGGATCTAGATTTTGCATCCGCCCCTTGAGGAAGAGTTTGATTCATTCCACAAAAGCCCTTTGTTTTCTAGATCACAAGTGAAGCATCACTTTGAGGTGCCTCTTGAGTGACCAATTTATGTTGATTTTCCTCTACAAGTGTCTCTTGAGAAAAAAATGCACTTTGCACAATCAAATCTTGGTTCAAAATTCCATTAGGGCATGTTTCTTGGTTGTGTGGAAGATGAAAAGGGAAACACCATTCATAACCTTACACAAGATTGTTTTAGATATGAACCAATGTTTGGGATGAGCAGTTGCATTAGGATTATACGGTTGAACTTACCTAGCAGAAGGAAATTGGTTTTGATTTTGATTTGTAGCTTGGCCTGGAGGATTTTATGGCTGGTAAGGGGTTTTATTTGGTCGGTATAAAGGTTGATAAGGCCTAAAATTTTGGGCTTGTTACCTCTTAAGGGATACCAACTCATTCCCAAAACTTTTTAATTGTTTCATTACTTCATGAAATTCATTTGAAGTACTTGAGGAGGTGGATGCTTCACTAGAGCTATGATTTCTTGGGGTTAGGATAAGTGCTGATTCAAGGGTTTGATTAGGATTTTCAATTTATGGGTAAATAGGCATATGAGGTCTAGGAGCAAGTTTCCTAGCATGAATCAAATAGTTTTAAGCTCTAATGACCATGACATAAGCACCGGGAAATGTTACACCCCCCATAGATTGAATCAATACAACAATATCATAATTTAAAGCTCTTAAAAACTTATGAAAATCACCTTTTGTAGTTGGTTTGACAAGGGATGGAATCATCTCCCAGGTCTTTTGAAACCTGAAATTGAAGTATTCCATGAGATCATTGGGAGCCCACTTTATGTTTGTCAGTTGTTCATTTAAGGAGAGGTTGTCTGACTTTTCTCCAAATTGATCACAAAGGGTTGTTCCCAGCTGATTCCAATTGGTGATTGACCCTGTTGTTAATATTTTCAACCATTTTAAAGCTCTTCCCTTGAATGAAGAAGCTAAAATTGTAATAGCCACACATTTTTCAAAAATGTGATGGATAACATAGACATTTGCAATGTCTTGTATGTGGTCTACTGTAGTGGTATGATTTTCCCTAGTGAAGAAAGGTATACTCTTGAATGTAGATGACAGAATGGCATTATGGGAATTAAGAGCAAGAGGAATGATACTTATAAAATTAACAAACCCTAGATTTGATTATGCTGCCATAATGATAGGCCTGAGAACTCTTGTAGATTGCAAGAAGGGTCTATCAGGAGGTGGCATGGACTAAGTTCTATTTGGTGGAGATGGTGATCTCTAATCCATCATGCCTCTTTATCCTCTTCCAAGTGATAACTGTAGGTACTCAAACACCCTTTTTTCTATTTTGGGTCTTGTCTGAATCCTTCTCATGAACCTAAGCACTAGTACTATTGGAACCAATAGGTTTTCTACTTAGATTCACTATATGTGTCATTATAGAGCCTCCAAAGGTTAAATTTTTTACCAATGTACATACCCAAACTTGATAAAACTATAAATATGACTTCTAGTCCCACCGGGCATGCCAAACCTGTTATCGTGAAAAACTAGCACCCTAAGATTCTACAAATTACATGTCCCTACTTCTTGCTAATATGGAACCATCTCTCAAGTTGTGAGACCTACTACTTAAGATGAAACTCTAGAGAAGGCTAATTATTCTACTTTATCCTAATTCTAAAACTACTATATAAAGGGAAATGCAGCTACCCTAACACTAACATGTGATTACAAGAGACCAAGGAAAGAGAGAGATGCATAAAATGTAAAGTCCTAAGCTAAAAGAGGTGATAGCACCAAGAACAGGGGTAGAGATATTCTTAGTGAGAGAAAATGGGAAGAAAACAAAGTAGGAGAGGGTAGAAAGAAGTGCCACAGTCTAAAATGACATTCAAATCTCCATTTTCATGGAGCACAAAATATTTGAGTCCTCCAAGAAGAACAAAGTATGCACAATATATCTGCAAATGAAAAGGAAGGAAAGAAACATAATACAACACAATCTAGGGAAAAAAGCCACAAAACATGAATTTTATTGCTCAAAAGGAATCACAATCCATTACAAAGTAGACGCAAGGCAAGAGTCCCTTATAAATTGCTCAAATTTGAGTCCTGCATTTCACAAAAGTTCTAGTACATTTTTTACAGAGTTCCTTTATGTTTCAAAATGTCCTCCCTTAAAATGAGGGGTCTTTTACATTATATAGAGAGAAATCCTCGAATATGCTTCACTAACTGACATCCTGCATTAAATTTTTGAAAAGAGGTATGGGCCGCCATACAAATTTGCTTCCTAAGGGTAATTTTCTTGAAGGAGGAGACATGGATGCCATGCCTCATTAAACTAGTTGTTGAACTACTTTGTACCATGTTCATTATTTCTCTTCTCTTCGTTGATGTTCATGTAGTGGACCAACCGCATGCATTTTTCCCCCAGAGGGTAGCACTCTGTCTCTAATCAACCAGTTGCATAATCTTTTGATCTTGGCTAGGAGCAAGTTTTCTCATGTCATTTGGTTGCATTTATTTACCTTGATTTATTTCTATCGGTCGGTATCATATTTCCCTACCACAGGTTAGTAGCGACCATACCTCTGCCTATTAGGTCATGACCCGAACATTGTCCATCATTGCTACTAGTCAACAACACATAATTGTTGTCAGCTGGTTGCATGAATTATGCTACCATCTAGTAGCATCCGTACATGCTATAGACACCCCCAGTGTCACCCGATCAGTCCTCCACCCCACCATCGTGCTACCAATTGGTATCATCAAACATGCTACCGGTGGCCCTGCTTCATTTCATGCAAGCAACTTACTGATTCTTCACCACCCAATTGATTTTTCTACCATCCAGTAATAGACTATAATTCTGTTATCCATTAGCATACAAATTTTATCGGCTGGTAGCATTTTTTACTACCTAGATTATTTGCTTGACCTCAACCAGATCAACCACGACTCAGTCGTTGTGACTCACTTAGCTCCCCATATCAACTCAATTTGGTCACAAATTGACCGAGCCACCCACGAGCTTCTCTGTTCTCTAAAATACATGCACTCCATTTGATTTCTAATGCATATGTTAGCAGGTTAGTCCATTTTACACGGGGTGTAAAAATGGATAACAGATCCTATTGAAGCTAAAGAGGTTATGTAAATGGTAATGAAGTAGTTAAAATATTAAGAGTAAAATGCACAATTAATAATAAGGAAAATACTTTCACATCAAAATTAATGATGTATCGATCTCGATGCTAAAGGAATAAAATAAATAAAATAGAATAGAAGATGGTTAAAATGTAGAAAGGTTGAAATAATTTGAATACCATATTATAATATCAAAATTAGTGTTTTATCCTAATTGAGCTATATAAAAATGTTAAAGCTGATGAATCTAAAATCATTTTTTATGATTCAATAATAATAAATATAAAATACACTAAATACATTGATTATGTAAACATGAAATGATAATAGTCATATATAAAGAAGATCTAGAAAGCTGATAAAGGAATGTACAAGTTCATGTTTAGAATTATTACACCTTACACAAGATTTGGAAGTTGAATAGAGGAGAAAATGTAGAAATGGGATGTGTAGAGTTTCATTAAGTTTCTTTTAAAATATAGAAGAGTGAGACTAAGTGCAGGGTAGGTTCACTTGATTGGGGAAAATGTTAGTGTTTCTACCCATTTTGGTCAATTTTGGCCTATACACACCTGATTTCAATCACACCATTTTTAAACTAAAATTGCACTATTTTTCTTCTTTACCATCATTTTGTTATAATTAGTAATTTTGTGCTAATTATCTAACAATCCCCTTCATCTTGTTCAATTAATGACACTTCGTTAATTAACTAGTCTTATCCCCCATCCTAGATGCCAATTAACATCATTTCGTTAGTTATAATCCCCTTTTACTTAATTAATTAAACAATATTAATTAATTAAGACTTTCAATTATCCCATCATACATCTGTTGATTTGTAACTTATCTTCCCAAGTCTCGTACTTCAGGACATTGAATCTGTTGATTCCTTTTGTTTACTTGATCCGCCCAAGTCTCGTAAATCAACACCATTCAATTTTCATAACTGTGGACCTTTCTCTTGATGAGTCCATTGCAAACTCTCATCCTCAAAATTTTAGAAAAATTAAAAATATTAAAATGAGAATAAAAATTCATATCAAACTCCACATTAAAGCACTATTTGAACATAAAAAATGTAGAATCAATAACATCTTATTCCATTGGTTCTCTCTGCATTAAGGGAGGAAACTTGCATAGTTAACTCATCTAGAAAACAATTTTAATTGTTTCATCCATTAGTAGATATCTTAATCATAGCATTATCCTATCTTCACACTCTTCACCTTCTATGACACAGGTTAATCTTATTCCTATTAGACATTATGTGTCTCATCCTTGTTATGGTTCCTACCATTTCATATATTTTAACCTATAGTTTTTTCTCGAATCTTACTGATGGAAAATATTCCTTTCACAAAATCCCTCTCTTTAATAGAAAGTAAAAAATTCTTTACCTAGACCTTCTTTATTATCCATCTTAGTTTACAGTGTTGTACCCTTGCATCCTACTAGCCGTATGCGACTGAGACTTGGGGGTAGAATGCTCCTTCCCAACATGCACACTATCAAACACAAATTAAATTCAATATAAAATCAAAAAATCCATAAATCAATCATTACACCTTTCATCCTTCATAGTATTTGGTGATGATCCCATACTTCTCACTAGTAGGATGAGACTAGGAACGGATGAAGTTTTCCTTACTCACCTACATTTTATTTTTAGTGTTGAGCGCTTTCCTCTTAATGGTGGAATGGGGCAAGATGTAGGGGGTCCTTTTTAAAAAATCAAACAAAATAAATCCTTTAGCAAATATTAATCAAAAACATCCCAAAAAGTTGTTTATGTTAAGAGAGACAACAATTATTTCAACCGGATCTTGTCAATTAGTAGGCTATCAATAGATCTAAGTCTAGTCAAACCATATAAAGTGAAATCATCTTCAAATCAAGAAATATTGACTAGAGATGACAATTTTATCACATGGACCATTGTTATATCTTGTGTATTGGAATCCATCATCTTCATTTTCATTTCTTGGCTCTCGATGATGAGCCCTCACATATTCCTAGTTACATAGATTCATAAGTGGAGTGAGACATCATATCATCATATCATGTACATTCTGCTAATGGAATGAAATGTTTAAAATTTTTTGAACATGAGTTCAGACTATGCACCCTTATACCAAGTTAAAAACACAAACATTTGAATATGTTTAAAACTACTAAAAACATTCAAATATGTTTCAAAAAACTTCAAAAAACTTCAAATATGTTTCAAAAATTAAAAGACTTCAAATATGTTTCAAAATTTTAAAAAATAGTATAAAATTGTTCCAAATTAAAAAAAACAACATAAAAATGACAATAAGCAAATCATTCAGAAAATGTTTTCCAAATTTCAGTAGCTAAATAACACAGTTAAACAATTTTGTCATTTGATGGAAATCCTGCTGATCATTCTAGAACATCTTTTGATGATCAATTTTCTTTCCCGTGGTGTATATCTATGCTTAAGGTAATCAATTACCCTTTCAAAATATAAATTTTCTTGGGGCACTCTTGGATTTCAGATTTTAATACAATACAGATCAAACTTCAATGGGATCCAACAAGATTGTTTTGGAGTATTTAAGCATCACTCCACTCTTTGTCCTGAGCTAATCCTCTAGAGTTCTAAGCTATCACTTGGGGGCATTCATATTTGTCTAATTCTTAAATGTGGAACACATTAAGAGTATTATTAGACATTTTTATTGAAAATTGTAATGTATTGGTGTGGTTTTTCAACATTATGACGATGTTTGTGCTTTTTTTAGTTTATTATTTTGTTGTAGACCAATTGTAGGAAAATTCTTTGCATCTTAGTTCACATATAACTTTTGTGTGGCTCATTCCTTTTCATATTGGGTTTGTTTGACATGCTTGTTTTATACTTTCAACAACATCATTTATCTATAATACATCAGGTGTAACAAAAATTCCACTCCTCTTTTATTTTCATTCAAATCTCTCTAAAAAACTTTGTAAAACCATTAAAAAATCATATATTCAAAAATTCAACAAACTCATATATTCAACAAAATTTTAAAAAACCACAAATTTTATAAAAACTCGAACAAACATTCACTTATCACAGAAATCCTACATGTGAAAAACCCTTGAAGTTAATATTTCAACAATTTTAGACAATATTGACAAAGTCGTACTTTTATCTACTACCCTAGTGATCATTCCAATCTTATTACTATCACTCCACTTTTTTCCCTTTTCATGATTACTAACTTTTCTTGGAGAAAGTCACAAAATGGTTTTTCCTTCATGATATAACTTTTCCTGGGGTAATTTCTCTTAGATAATTTACAAAATGGATCCAAAAAGATTATGTTTTGGAGTATCTAAGCATCACTCTACTCTTCAGTCTAATTTAATTCCCATGCATTTAATAATTTTAGTACTTAGGGGCATTTGCATCTACTTAAACATCAACATGCCACACATTAGGGGCATAGTTAATGATATTCTTTTTAGAATTTGTGTTGCATTGTTGATGTTAACTTTTTGTGTAACATTCCCATTTTAACATATTAGAACAAGATTTTTTTTTTTTTGATAAGTGCTTTCTAGTTCTAAATACATAATTTAGAACTCACAGATCATAACAATCATTCTTATAACAGATAACCATATGCAACTGTAATGACTTGGTGTACCACTGATCTATTCACGAGTATCATAAAGTTGGCGTTTTTATTTTAACACTTCACTCTTGTAGTTCTCTTCCCTAATCTGGGATTTCAGAATGCTCTGTCCAAGGAACCTATCTGAATAATTGTTACCACTATTCATCGACATCACGTCCCTCAGACTAGGTGACATAGGACAACGCAATCAGCAGCTTGCGATACTTTGGCAAAAGATTTGAAACATACTGTTCATGTCTCGTATTCCTTGATGGCATACTCGTCAATCTGGAATACATCCTTCATCCAACTCTGATGTTAATTAGAATGTCTTATACTGACTTCTGTCAGCCTCCCCTGTCCCAAGTCATTCACTCATGAACGAATTAATAACATGACAACGTTATAAGGATGCTCTCGAGGACTAGGGTAAGATGACAAACTGGGTCAACCCTAGTTAACCCTGTGTGTCAAGGTACCCTGAGTCTCTAAGGGAAGCCTCATAACATGACCATGCTCCTAACCAGTCCCAGAGTAAAAACTTGTTCGAGTTTAAGGTGTAAATCTTAACGATCAATGCAAAGGGTGTCGCCAAAGGACACCTGCATTATTGTATCCTCGTGAAGATCCTAATCTTCTCGAAGGTACAACCCTGCAGTTGACATGTGTCGACATCCTATAAACCGCCTCAGAAATATTTACATAACTACAAGGAGTTACTAAGTTGAGTTGAAATTAAATTTTAAGACTCTCCTATCTGGGTAGTCTTTTCCCAACCCCTGGGTTCCTCACCTTTGAGTTGTCTTACTTAATTAAGATCCATTTCACAAAGAGAAGTTTAATAAGATTTGAGATCTCATCAAGGAGATCATTGATTCACAATAATCTTAATCAACGGTATTAGGCAGTAGCCCTAAGTCCTCTCATAAGGATGCTAACTATACCCATATGAGTTTATATCAGTTCTCAAAACTGATATATTTCTTACTTATTGTTATTAAGATATAGTGATTTAAAATCATCAGTTACGTTGTCTTGACTTAGATCATGGATAGGAAGTAATAGATTACTCTTCCTGTTTCAGCTACCTATTGAGATGTAGTTTAACCTTAACTTCTCATAAACAATGGACTAATTTCCAATTTTAGCCTTATTCAAAACATAAAAGAATTACTAATCATTCACGAAGTATTCAGGCACATAATCTTTACAAGGCCTACTTAGAGAATCCAAATAAATCTATGGTATAAAATAATAAAAATGCACTTAAAATCAATCGAACCTAAGAAGATCAATCCATCAATTAAAAATGCAGCCACACAAGTAACAATTTTCCCCTTTTCATTTATCTCCAAGCCATACAATTACAACTTATGCACTTTGACATATTGGATACAATACTCAACAGCAAAAGAACAACTTTCTTACTATAGTACAATTAGAGATATCAAATAGGAATTCATCATAAAACCAGATTAAAAAATCTGAGCATCATATCAGATCTGCTTGCCTTTATCACTTACAATGTCCATGTGCAAAAATTGCTAGCACAGGTCAGTTCTGTGAACTGAGCATGATAAGCACTAATTCTTAAAACAATTACATTCTACCAATTTCTCTCATTAAACAACCTGTTTAAATGAAATCATTTCTTCAAATCCTTAAACATGAATCAGGCTAATCATCTTTCTACAATTCTAACATGACTTTAACGCATGACTCATATTATAGCTGCCAATTAAACCTAAATATTTTTCAAATGATTCATCATATATATTAGAGACTAAGAAGAACAAAATGAATCCAAAAAATCCATCCATCTGAATCCCAAGGACAACAATAATCCAACAAATTATTCCATACAAAAAAGAATTCCTATCAGTTCGTGTATCCAACAGGTATATTTTTAACAATTCCACAAAGGCAGATTATAACATCCAGCAAGCTCAACTGACGGGATTCCTTTATATTCATAACATTATTTCAATGGTATTGACAAGTATATCAACTTATACTGCAATACAATTTTTATAAAAGTGGATAACCAAACAACCCAAACAAGATATTATAACCATCAATAAAGCAGGAGACCCGGTCAAGAGTCAGTACTTACCAGTCTCTCCATACAATTTAACAGTCTATTCTTCTTATGCCCGTACCGTAGAGTTCACACAAAGATACGAAAGAAGAAAGCACTCATAGTTTCTAGACAAGGAGAGAATATTTTCTTATTCCTACAGTTATATAACAATATATACTTTACAGCTTAGGAGAAAGAAACATAGGCAATCAGATTTCCATTCCAATCATGTTCAGGACTGTACCAACTTCTCAAGAGTAATGCATATACATTCAATCTTGAATTCAATAAGGAAGAAGAGAAGGCACAAAATTCAACACCCATCCCTTCCAAATACAAACCTGATTTCCATCCATGCAGATCCAGGATTACCCATACGTTATTAAAAATAAGAGTTCCTTAAGCAAGATTTCTCTCGGTCAGGATGTGTTCCCATTAACCAAGCAAGGTCGTAAAGAAAAAAATAACTTCAGTAATATTTCATCTTATACAGAACCTATATTCATTGACCATCCAGACCCTTTTCACAGAGGTGCAAGCTCAAATATAACATACATTATACGCATGTGACTAAATCAGTCGAGCTCAAAAGAAGAAAGTACAGTTTCCTCACAATTCAATTATAAAATCACCTATAGCTATTAAGCAATACAAGAGCTCTTGTGACCAAGTAATAATCAATAAACCAACCAAATTAGACACAACAATTCCATCCATGTCATTCTTCAAACATGAAATTATCCAATGTAATCATCTGACATGGCACAGTCAGGAACTCATTACCCCAGTCAAACAAGAGACTGGGTAGCATCATGAACAGAAGTCGAAACCATATGCAATCACAACAACATTTCGATAGAGTTGAATCAGTATGTATACATAGAAAGGACTTCAACAGAAGTCGAGCCAACACGCAAACACATCAAGGACTTCAATAGGAGTCGAGTTCACATGAGAACACTGCAAGGACTTCTACAGAAGTTGAACCAAAATGAAAACATAGTAAGGACTTCAATAGAAGTTGAATCAACATGTATACACAACAAGGTTTCAAAAAAATTTGAATTCATAAGAAAAAACTGCTAGGACTTCAACAGAGTCGTGTTCATATATAATCCTTGCAAACATTTCAACAGAGTTGAACCAAAATGAAAACGTAGTAAGGACTTCAACAGAAGTCGTATCTATAACATAAACTCAGCAAAGACTTCAACAGAAGTCAAACCAATACGAAAACATAGCAGGGACTCCAACAGAGTCGTTTTTGTATGTAATCCCAACACACATTTCAACAGAGTCGAACCAAATGTAAACACAACAAGAATTTTAACAGAAGTCCAAAATCTATAAGTATACCCAACAAAGATTCAACAAAAGTTCAACAACATGCTAACACAACAAGGTCTTCAATAGAAGATGAATCAAAAAAAATAAATATAGCAAAACATTTCAATAGAGTCTTCGCATAACCAGGGATTCCTAAATCCACAAGAAAAGAAGAACCCAATACATTACTTCAAACCAATTGTGCAAAGATCACCTGAACAGAGTTGTTTTAATGAAAGCATTTGAAGGAAAGAAAGATTTTTAAAAGTTAGGGCCTATCATGCCTGATAGTGTCACTTAAAAATCCGAAGAAAACCTCTGAATGTGCTCGCACCTTCTCTTCTTCTTCCACGTTGGATTAAACAACAATAAATTGTTACCTTCATGCCTTATAAACTTTCCCCGATAAAGAAGGAAGCTAGAAATTCTCAAAGTTGCCATGCAACACAGAGTAGATGACTGGTTCAAAGAACCAATGCTCAAGCAGAGAGAAAAACAGAATGCATGGAAAACCAAACAACCAAACAATTTTCCATTTGCATGCCTTCCCAAGCAATCCGTGCTCGGGAACCGAAGTTCATTAATTGCATTAACTCCCATCTTCCCGCTTATTCTCCATTGCCACCGACTACCAAATTTGGTGATTGCCAAAAGAAAACAAACAACCATTCCTATATTTGGTGATACTGCCACGTCAGGTCATATAGCCGTTTGCAACCTCCGCCAAATCTGACAGCATCCCAAGTCCTTCCACCCTTATCTCCCTCATAAATTCCATGGAAACCACCGCCCATGACTCTCACCCCTTCATAGGTCCCCCTCCATTCTTATCATTAGTTAAGATAGGTTAGAAACATAGGTTAGATCATAAGGTAAGACATTAGTCTTACTTCCATAGTGCTTGGTGTAGCTAACCTTAGGAGCATTAAGCTTATAGTTTAGGGCTAGGTTAGATTAGCAATTATTTAACCAATAGGTTATAGTTTAGGTTAAGGTTATTAACCTTAACGAATCCAGTCTAGGTCTCCCAAGTAAGACCAATCAGTATTAGAGCCAAACAGGGTAAAACATTCCTGTAAAGGATCCTATCTGGCATTGCTAATTAAGCTTACTGTATACCCAAGAACATCTTACCTGGCTTAAGGTCTAGGCCTTCCTGATGTTATGATATCTGGAACTAAATTTCATTTATCATGATTAGCCTGAGTTAAACTCTGGAATTGTTCATTCAAACTCACTCAGACCTTGTAACTTTCGTAAGGTCCATAAATTTTGTTCATCCTGAATAAGCTAAAAACATTCCTTGGATCGATACAACTGATCCAAGGCTGAGTCAAAGATCTTCAAAAGCAAAGGAGATACAATCCATATCAAGCATGACTTCACAACCCAAAGGAACATGTCCTTATACAGAATAAATCATATATCAACACTTGAATGCTCAAGAGCAAGTAACAATACTTCAGGGTGTTACATTTTGGACCAATTACATGTATTATGTTATCATCTTGGCTTCTTCATAGCCATAGTGCATACTTTTATGGTGTATATTGAGTTTGTTTTCCTTTTTTATCTTTTCTTTATAGTGTGTGTTTGTTTATGTGCACTGGGTTACCCATCATGATTATTTCATAATCATGGTGACAACTCTATAGTGTAATAACATAATAAGGTTGCATTAAATTTCACTCTCTAAATGACGCTCATGCTACAAACACAATTTCCTCCCATCCTTGTTTGAATTCCTTATCTTCTTCCTATTAATCGGTTGTCTACCTCTTTTTTGTGTCATCCACTCGCTAGAGGGAGCATTCCCTTACCAATCCTACTCGTTGGGGCATCCAAATGCTTCACCGGGGAAAATCCAAACATCTACCTCACTTTCCTTGTCTTCCGCTCATCGATATGCATACGTCTACAATGTTTAAAATGTTATTACTCCATAATAACACTTTAAAGAGGGGTGAATGTAGACATCCCAAAATCACATACTTGTTTCCATCTTATACCAGTTCATATCCTCTTATTCATCCCCTTATGATTGATTAATTAAGATAATTAATTCATGCACATTCACCCCTTGGGATTAATTAAATTAGTTTCTGAACCCAATTTAGCTAAGTTAATTATAATTGATTAAATAAATGGTTAATTAATCATCTTGCATTTTGTAGGTAATTAAATTAGTTACTTAATTAGGAAAATAAACCTATTTTCCTAGTTAACTCCACTTGTACTCCACTTCCTCATTCTAGTTAGCTCCACTACTAGAATCCTAGAAATATGGGGGTAGTTAAACTTACACGTACAATCACCTTCCCAGATGTAACTTCTACCAATCCAAATGTCCATTTCCCCCTTAAATATATAATTCACAGACCAAGGCTACTTATCATTTTAGGTAATTACAATTATGACATGAAGCTTAGTCAAATTCTTATCCACTTTTCACAGCCTTACCCTCAGCTATAAACTATTGGTCATTCCTTTCTAAATTTATCCTTGGAAGCTTATGAAAATTATAGCCAACTTCTGCCAATATGACATTTGCATCCTTGTGTATCTAAGCTCGTGACATTGAATTCATCATTTGGAGAATTGATAAAAAATACCCATAATCATACAAATCCAAAATATTAAGCAAGCCCAAGTGCTTCAACAATCTTCTTTGAGGTTTACATTGAGAAATTACAGAGAGGTATATTGTTGTGTTTTTATCATTTATCTTTCATTTTCTAGTAATTTTCATTTCTTACGGTGATAATGAAAAATTACACTCCTCACCGAAGTGAGAGCATACAACTCTATATTTTTTTAATAATTCAACCAAATCAATTATGTAGCACAAAACACAACATAAAAAACAAATGTAAGTCAAAAAAAGGGAATTTATGACCTCAACTTATAGTTTGACGCTGTTTCTCATGTACTGAATTATTGATGGAAAATATTTTTACTACATGTTTCCACCTCTCGCTGATGATAACCTTTCTCAAAACCAACGAACACCTACACACAAGTAGACAAGAATAACCAATGCATTATCCATTCAAATAATCAAATCAAATAAAATGAAATTTAAGAAACACACACACACACACACACACACACACACACACACACACACACACACACACACACACACACACACACACACACACACACACACACACACACACACACACACACACACACACATAGTAATCTCAAAACTATAATATGAATCAAAGAATAATCTATTATTAATCAATCACTGATAAAAAATGTTTTACTCCAAAAACATGTCATAATATTAACCAAAGAAAACCAAAACAATATAATGTGTTGTATTAAATGTGGTGGCAACCACATAGTCCTCATAATGTCTATAAAATAATAAATGCATAAATACGGGATGTGACACTTTTTATGAGTGTCATACACAAAGATCCATAGCCCTATATCTTCATCTTGAACCAAATAGCCTAACAGTTTGGTCCTGGGAAGAACAATCCCATCTAGGGAAACCCAATGGTCATTTTATCAATTTGATATCTTTTTATGAGTTGGTAATTTACTTCATATTGGCCTTAATGTGAAGTTATATCCATGAAGCATTATATAACTAATTCCAATGTACTCATTTACTCGATTGATACTTTTAAAAGTTACTCAAGCATAAAGTACTCAAAGGCATGCAAAGCTCTCCTAAAATTCCCTAAAGTGTCAACAAACATTAGAAGCGACCTCTACATAGCTCTGAAGAACTCTAAACTAGGTTCAAGAGTTGAATTTCCCAAGCCAAGATCCCTCAAATCCAAGTCAAAAAAAAAACAAGCCAAATCATTACAAATAACTATCAATTGACCATGTTATCAAATATAGTTGCATATATATAGTATTATATTGCATCTTTTTCGAGGCATCTTTGAATTAGTGCTAACATAGGTGGTGTATAGATTGCATTTTAACTTAAACACTAACTTTTATTGGGGTTGTACCCTAGGTAAGGTTTTGGGTCAAGTTGGTTGATTATAGAGGGTTTCACATATCTAGGAAGCCAAATATTTCACAACATTTCAGTATCAGTTAGTGGGAGTTCTTCACCACTGATTTAGGTAGTAGTTGCACTTCCCTCCTCCTATATTTACATATTTATTATTGAATAATTCAAGTCATTTTATTATAATGTATTGAGCATTATGGATTATGATGGGTTTCCATATATGGTATTTTATCTCTTCTGTTTTACAAATCTAATGTGGTGTGCTATTATCATATGAGATCATGGCTTGGAACAATCTTTTTATCATTCCTTTAATGTACATTCCGACTCAACAGTAGGTTACAAACATCTTTACGAAGCCCTTTGCATCACCTCGTTACCTTGAGTTACGTGGAATGCTTGGGGTTTTAGAATTTGTTCTTAGGGGTGTTTGTGAGAACATCTTCCTTCTTCTTCTTCTTCTTCTTCTTCTTCTTTCCTTCTAGCAGGATTCTTTCCTTCTTTTGGTTCAATATTTCTTCATGGATATATTGTACATGAGTACCTCATCAGGCCTAGTTGCCGGGACTCATACTATGGACATGCCACTTCTATTTTGGCCCCTAGCTTCACTTGAGGGGAGGTGTTAGAGTAGGTATTTACCTTAACTCATGTTCACCTAGGTAATTTATTTACCTTTATTGTATTTATCCTCACCCACTTATGTGTGTGGATATTTATTTTATCTTATTTAGATATCAGGAGATATTATCTAGTTTTTAGGTATGGTTCTTTCCTTGATCCATGGTCTTGACTAGTTCTTTGATGACTAGGTATTTCCTTGATTTATGGCTTGATCTACGACCTTGACTGGTTCTTAAATTGTTATTCCTTACCTATTTAAGTAAGGCCCATTATCATTGTATTGCATTGAGTTCCATATTAATATATGATATTGCTGCTCATTTATTTGTAAATGTTTATGTAAAGTTATTCTAGAAAATTAATTTCATCTTATTGATCATGGTGTTTGATTAACATCTTTGTTCTTGGCTTGGTACGATCCAGTTATCGTTCCTTTCAATAAAAGCAACTAACAACAGTTTATGTACATGTGTAGGGGGTTTTTGGCTCTAGAGGAGGTAGCTCGGAAGCACCGGGAGTGTAGGGAACCAAAAAGATGCATCCCTAAGTGTTTACCATGCCATCCTTATGTGTGGGAATAGTCAGTTTGGTCTCACAAGATTCTGTTTGTAAAATATAGCATTTGACAACCTTAGACTGACTCAAACTGCACTATTTGGCGCGTTTGCAAAATATAGGGCATTAAGAACACTGATTAGAGATGGAAAAAATTAAGACAACATGTTGTATAGGGTTCCTACATAGAGGTGTAGGATCTAACGATATGTCTCTAGGTTCTATGGATGTTGAGTAATCACCTGTAGAAGTTGTATAATTTTTTGGTCTTAGGGCTCTTAAGGGACTGTGCCCGAACGAAGTAGCCTAGAAGCAACGACATTGTCATGCACTAAAATGATACCTTCCCTAGTATTTACCTAGCCACCCTGACATGTTGGCACATTTGGTTTGGTCCCACGAGCTTCCGTTTGCAAAATATAGCGTTTAACATCATTACACTGACTTAAACTACACTATTCGGCACGTTTGCAAATAATAGGGAAGTGAGAGAACTAATTGGAGATGGAAAAAACTGAGACAATATATTGTATAGGGTCCCTACATGGAGGTGTAGGATATAACGAGATGTCTCTAGGTGCCACGGAGATTGAGTAATCACCCGTCAAAGTTGTACGGTTTTTGGTCTCAGGGCTTTTAAGGGACTACGCTCGAATGAAGTAGCTCAGAAGCAAAAACATCATCCCACACAAAAATGAAACCTCCCCTAGTGTTAACCTAACCACCCTAATCTGTTGGCATGGTCTGTTTGGTACCACAACCCACCGTTTGCAAAAACTAACGTTTGAAAACCTTACACTGACTCAAACTACACTTTTTTGTGTGTTTACAAACAATAGAGCACCGAGAGCACCGATTGGATATGGAAGAAAATGAGATAGGATATTGTAGACTGTCCCTATGAAGAGGTGTAGGATCTAACGAGATGTCTCTAGGTGCCATGGAGATAGAGTAATCACCCATCAAAGTTGTACAGTTTTATGGTCTCAATGCTCTTAAGGGACTATGCCCAAACAAAGTAGCCTGGAAGCAACACCATTGTCACACAAAAAAATTATGCCTCCCCTAGAATTTACTTGGCCACCTCGATGTGTTGGCGTGGTCTGTTTGGTGCCATGACCCACTATTTGCCAAAAATAGCATTTGACAACCTTACACTGACTCAAACTACACTATTTTATGCATTTACAAACAATAGAAAGTGAGAGCACTGATTGGATATGGAAAGAACTGACAAAAATAGTGTAAAGGGTCCCTACTTGAAGGTTTAAGATCTAAAAAGACATCTATAGGTGTCATGGATACCAAGTAATCACCCGTCGAAGTTGTACAATTTTTTGGTCTTAGGGCTCTTAAGGGACTACGCCCCGACGAAGTATCCCGAACGCAATGAAATTTTCCCAAACCGAAATGATGCCTCCCTTAGTGTTTACATGGCCAACCCAACATGTTGGCATAGTCCTTTTGGTGCCATGACCTACCATTTGCAAAAAATAGTGTTCTACAACCTTATACTGACTCAAACGGCACTATTTTGTGTGTTTACAAACAATAGGGCAGCGAAAGCACTGATTGGAGATGGAAAAAAATAAGATAGGATATTATAGAGGGTCCCTATACAAAGGTGTAAGATTTAATGAGACATCTCTATGTTCCATATAGACTGAGTAATCACCCGTTGAATTTGTATGGGTTTTTGGTCTCAGGGCTCTTAAGGGACTATGCTCAAACGAAGTAGCTCAGAAGCAACGAAATTATCCCGCACTGAAGCGAAACCTCCCCTAGAATTTACCTAGCCACTCAGACATGTTGGAACATTTTTTTCGGTGCCAAAATTCACTATTTGCAAAAAATAGTGTTTGACAGCCTTACACTGACTCAAAGTACACTATTTGAGGCACTTGCAAACAATTAGGCAGTGAGAGCACCGATTAAAGATGGAAAAAACTGAGATAGGTTATTGTATAGGGTCCCTATGTGGAGGTTTAGGATCTAACGAGACTTCTCTAGGTTCCATGGAGATTGAGTAATCACCTGTTGAAGTTATACGATTTTTGGTCTCAAGGCTCTTAAGGGACTGTGCCTGAGTGAAGTAGCCCGGAAGCAACGAAATTGTCCCACACTGAAATGACACCTCCCCTAGCATTTACCTGACCACACAAACATGTTGGCATAGCCGGTTTGGTGCCAGGACATCTCGAGGCATGACTTCTCACTACTCGGCTTCATTCATTTCCTAAGACTGCCTAGAAAAGGCAGTTTGCAAACAATTATGCCACGAAGGCTAAAGGAAGGAAATGACCCTGAATTCTTGGGTACGATTAGAGGAATCCTTCACTCAAGTTTTTTCATAGATGGTTCTTGGTTTGGTTGAACAAGCACCAAGTTGTGCACGTGAGGATTTTCTGCTGAAAACGTGAATAGGGATTAATAGGGAAGGGGTTCTTGACTTTGGATCACGGAGTCTGACTCCAAACCAGGCCTCCTTGGAGCCCACCATAGCACAGGCATATACCCTCCCAACCATACATGTTGGAAGTGGAAGTTTTCTTGCACAATGTCCTGGGGCATGACTTCTCACTACTCGGCTTGCATTAATGAGATTGCAACAAGGTAAACACATTACCATGTAAATACTCTAATACTTGTTTGATCTCTTTTTAAAACATGTAAATACATAATATAGTGTTAAGAATATTTTTTACATATCTTGTTCCAACTAAACTACAATGTTTATGTATTTTTTTAAACAAGTGAATTCAAATTTCAAATTAGGACCTTATTGTTATACACATCAATAACACTTAATTTGGACTAATACTTAACAAATAAATTGTAAGTACACTAAAAGCATATAAAATGATTTGTAATAAATCCCTCAAGACCATTTTTAATTGTGTACATTTTTTCCCACTTTGGAGTGTGTTAACCACGTGCTTAAAATAAGAAAATTGATATAATTCCACACTTGAATCTCTTGAACAAAAAATGATCTTGCACCCAAGAACCTTCAAAACCATTATATAACATAACATCATATATCATAAGATGAACCTATTAGTAGTACATAACATGGTCCATATCTACAGTATTATGGAAAACCTTAGTATATAACTCCACACTTGAATCTCTTGAAAAAAAAATGATTACATGGGAGTGAGTTATTATTCCTCAAAATATAGCAATGAAAATCACAAGAAAATCATTCACGGTTTTTTTCCCAATGAGCATCACAAGTACATACATGATATGGATAATGGTCACATAATTGAGGCCATCAAATCAAATCAAATATAGAAGTATATATCATGTGCGATGAAATCAAATCAAACATAGAAGTAATATGGTTATGAAAACCAACATGGATATAATGTATTAAACTAAGTGTGCCACGTCTCTGAAAATATAAGAATAATGTATCGAACTACGTGTGCCATACATATAGAACCACACGTGGTCACGTAAGGCTGTATACATGGACTATGAAGAATCATGAACTAGGACTAGATGACATATATATCTATACATGGGTCCTATGAATCTAATCGTGAAACATCTTCCCTCTCTTGGCCTTGCTAGTAGAAGCATGTCCATGACCTTGGATGTAGTGGAGGGAGATGCCACTATAGATTTCATCTCTTTCATTCTAGGTGTCTCTAGGTTGGCCTGCAACTTAGCCTGCACATTCATAAACATCAATTTTTTAACACCCAAAATTTTCAAATACATTCAAAATTTATAAACTTAGAATTTTTAATGCATGTAAAATCTTACCGCAATCTCATAATCCCTATTAATTTTTTGTTGATGCACTGTAGGGTAAATGGTAGACTCACGAGGGGTAGGATGCATACAAATAGATAGTTCAACTTAAATATTTCATGTATAATTTGATATTGTAGATAAATAGATAGAAAACATTCATCCAAAATTTAACAAATTTAACAAATTATACCTTAGTTAGTGGATCTAGAGATACTATGGAAGAGTCTATAACAACCTCCAAAATCTTCATATAGGGAGACTCTGTGGCAGTCATAAGTTGTACAAACAATATATAGATCAAGGTTAATTGAAAATTTTCCATGACAATGGTGTTTAAGGTATGAGCAAATTTCTTCCTTAAACTTATATCCTTCAATAAGTGACAATGATGTAGATTTTTGGATATGAACGCAAGATGGCAAGAGGAATCCATTATTCAAATGAAAATGTGGGTGTAAAGATAAATGATATGTTTGTAAAAGAGGTTATGTTTGTCAACGTAACAACTAGGTGTATTTTAGTTGTTTATGCCTAAGTAAGGAAATATTGTTATACTAAGATGCAAGAAATAGGATTTAGAATGTGTGGATCTAGCATGTAGGGATTTAATTTTATCCTCCTCCAAATTTAGATGTTGTTGAGCTGTCTAAGGAGATAATAATAAGGATTTTAGGGAGGCTAGTAAGAAAAAGAGGCAGCTATTCGAAGGATTTGATGATGATGTATGGAGGATCAAGATGTAATAGAGCCAATTAATGAAAGAGGAAGACATGTGTTTATATTGCACACAAAATTTTGTGGGAATTTTGTTTAATTATTACTTTTGAATGGATTGTATGTATATTCCTCTGGTTAGGCCAAAAAATATGAGATACATGAGTATTAGCATGAAAAGAGGACTAGTAGCAATAAGGCCTAAAACAGAGAGTTATGTAAGATTGCAAGTGTATGACTAAAGCAAGAGTAAGAATGGATAAATAAGACTTGGAATCCTCTTCCCCAAGTATTATTAGAGTATTTGTACCGATTTCCAAGCATTAATGGTCTTATATAAGATATGAAGGTTGTTGAGTCTTCTTAGGGGCTGTTGAGTTAGTTTAGGAGGTTGTTTAAGACTCTATACTTAGTCAATGTACACCTATTCATAGGTAATTAAAGTTTAATGGAGTAAGACAAAGGTTCTTTAGGTTTGAAAATGGTGAATAAAGTATGTATGATAATTTGGAGAAAGAATATACCTCTATTGGCATGAAATTTGCATGTTTACAATGGAATGTGTTGAAGAATTCTACCAGGACAATGGTATTCAAACCCTCAGTCCTATTTATTTGCATAATCTCTCTTGACTATTATGGAAAGGTCCTATATGTAATGTATATCACAGTCATAATTTTTATGTGTCTTGAAATTGCATAATTTGGTTTTTATAGCAAATTGTAAGCTCCCGGACTCTATCTAGGGCTATGTGTAACTTTTGATTGTACTAGTGAATCTTGCTAGAAATTTAAAATTATCTTTGTTTATGCATGAATTAGAATACACTTGAATCATGATGAGAAAGGTGTGTTGAAAATTTGGTATGCCCTGGAAATCTTATAATTCCATTGAAGACCTTGAATTGGGAATTTAAGAAACTTGAGATACCTAGGGAGAGAATTACAAGAATACATAATTGAAGTTCATTACTTGAGTATTCATCAGGGAGTCTACAGGTTTAAATTTGATGTCTTGGACACCTTAACCAGTGGATGAGGTCTTGTGACTGCATATGAAGGACTCCATTGTGAACAAAGGTATGTTTGCTAAGAACCTCATAAGTGGAATTTATAGCTGGAAACAGTCCTTCATGTGAATGTAGGAGACTTGTACATCTATTAGACATTGGCTCAGGTATCAAAAAGTGATCACCCCTGATAAGTTGATATTAAGAAATCCCTTCTAGTTATGAGCATGCATTAGGTCTCAATGGACCTCAAGGTGTTTGGATCATACAAATGGTGCTATTAAACCTCAAAAGGGAGATCCTCTAGGTAGGGTTAAGTATAGGTTGGTCATTTGAGCAAGTTTAAGCTCTTTGATATTGTGAAACAACCATTGTGAATAGTAAACCTTTAAAACAAAAGAGTTAAAGCCCAAGTTTAAGCATAACCCCTGCATTAATATTCAAGAAGTAATTCATTAAAGATGTGGAATGTATTTGGTATGTAGAACTTGGTTTGAGGCCTCACCAAGGTATATCCATTGTACATGAGATGCAAATATAGAGAAACTTGATGAATAATAGATATAATATGAGATTGGGTGTATAGAATTGCATAGGGAGTATTGGTTATAAAAATGAACTAAGGGACCCATGATATATTTATAAGTGTAGGTAGCTTATCCCATATTTTCATCTCTTTGTTGTTTAGAGAGAAGACAGTTAATAAAGAATGCATAGAACTAACAATGTTGGCAAGGTCAATTATGCATACATCCTAAGAAGCTAAAAGAGATGCTCAAAGGCAAGGAATGATGGATAAATCATTAGAGATGGAGTGCTCTAGAAACATTTATAGCATAGAGGTAAGTTTCCATGATCATGATAGAAGGAGAGTTTTTATATCTAGGAGAGTGTTTACTTAACCCTTACATCATAAAAGATTAATGTTATGATCAAATTGTACTAGATAGAGTTATGGGATTGCAAACAACTAGAGAATCCCACAATTAGAAAATTCCACAATTAGAAATAACATGTAAAGAGAAACTAACCTGCGTAAAAGTCACGTGAGGCATGCCAGTAGCCTCAGTGCCTAGAGTAAATGATGACCCGCTAGGCTACTATGTATAAAAGACAAACATATTAATATGTACATGTACATGTGAAACACTATACATGAACATTAATGTGTATTTAATAGTAAACGTGCAATCAAATAAAATTTGAAATATAAGTAACTTAAAACTTACTTCAGTAACATGCCCAACTATAGTAGCTAGCATGTCGATGTCGGATGTGTCCTTCACTGGCTCTTGCTATTTAAAATTAAAAAAAATTAGTTTTTACATGTATGTATCACGTAATCAAATACATATATATTAAAATCTCAAATGAAATAAACTATTGTCTATATAGTATATTTATTTGACATTTACATGTGAAAGAAAAAGATCATTTGCACTAGTTCCAAATACATATGCCATCATCTCATCTAGAGAAAAGAAATCCTATGATCCAGAAAATGATCCAAAATTGTAAGGGTACTACACTACTAAAACAATGTTACACGTGCCCCAATGATGATACAGGTCTCCTCGCAAGGTGTTTGGGATTGGAAAATCTCTCCAAGTATGTACATTAACATCCCACATGTCCCACTTAGCCTCTGCATGCTTTGTTTTTCTCTTATCCCCTATCTTTTCTTTATGTTTTGGTCTTCAGTGATGAAACCACCACCCTGCTTGGGCAGTGGTCTCATGACCGCCGCCCAGGTCAAGGTGGCAGTCCTGTAACCACCGCCTTGCTTAGGGTGGCAGTCCTTCATGAATTTTTCCAGAACGTTCTTTTTATCATGAGTTGCATAAAAATTCAACATTTACCAACTTTTTTCACCACCTTTCCTCGTATTTATGATTCTGGTTCCCTGGAATAGTGTTTTTGCATAGTTTATGGTTAAAGAGTTCAAATTGGTTTTCACCTTTGGGTAAATGGGGATTCTATAAATAGCTGGTTAATCTTCAAGCAAATGGCCCCTCAAAAATTGCCTCTCATCTTCTCATTTCATAGTTTTAGTCTTTCAGTTCTTAGGAATTCATAGTTTTCAGTTATTACATGCATAGTTAGTGTTGTTTTGCTGTTTAGAAGCCACATAATCTTCTTGTGCTAGTGTTGTTACTATTTCATATAATCATTTGAGGTAAGATAGTTTTATTTTTAGTCTGAAGCCATTAGAGTTGCAGGTTTTGTTCATAAAAAAGGATAAGCTTCAGGTGTTAGACGTTTTGTGTCGTATGACTCGTAATAAATCCTACTAGGAATTGCATAAGCCAAGCTCTGTTCTCTTGCGCTATCCCTCTCCTACTCACATTGTATTCAGTCTACATCCAAAGCTGCCATTGTTCCAATACCTACTTCTATTGATGCTAACATTACATGCTTTTCTGGATTCACGTGAGCACGAAGGAATGAGGAGATCACACTGAGGGGACAAAGCCACACACAATCAGATTCACCACTATTCTACAAAATCCAGGTTCAAGCTTTCAAAGTTCTAGTTAAAGTATATCAAATAGAATAGTAAAATCATTTCATTTCAGTTAATCTCACTTTCGATATTGCCAGGGAAGCTGTGGGGATTGATAGTTTATGAGAAACTATGATTCATTCCTCACTTCTGAGGTAGGATCGAGAGTCTTTCAAATCTATTAGATCAGTTATTTGGTTATTTAGAATAGGTTTACAACTGCACAGGTAAGTAGCTATACTCGGCTGCTTTGTTTGTTTTAAAATTTCGTTATTAGTTTAGTTGTCAATTTCTAGATATTTTAAATAATTTCTCTTTCAATTCTATTCAAATATTTTATCAAAAATACAAAATAGAGAAGTTATATATGCTATAGATATACTTTACATAGTTAGTTTTACTTTGCTTTAGTTAGATTTATATTGTTCCTTTTGTATGACAATCATGGGACCTAGGGAGCCTAGAGAATACGTATTCAAGCCAATCATGCCTCAACCCAATCTTGTTGCAGCAATAACTGACATAGACCAAAATCTTAGAATCCAAGTCTTCAAGACAACAACAAACCTACAACAAATCAGCTCACAGTTAAGAGGATTAAACATAGAAGATGACCAAGGACATACGTTTTGGTCAAACCAGCCAAACTAAAGATTACCCTAGATAAATATCCACATGACTGTAGAAGGGCTTGAAAAAGAGAAACGTTCTGTTGTGATCCTTTGGTCCCATAGCTAGACACAGGAGACATTCTAACTGACATAGATACTAGCTTAATAATTCAAGTCGCCAGAACACCCATAAGATACTCTGAGAAGATTACACAACTGTTAGTTCTCAATATAGAGGCTGAAAAGGCATACGACTACTGGATACTAGGGGTTAGGGATTGATTCTACATATGACCATAGGAGGTCCACAACAACCATGAATCTACGGTTGTGATCCATAGGTCCCACAACCCAACGGGCCCACAGGTCAATCAGACGTTGATGCTAGTTTATGCACACTAGTATTTAGATCCTATCCACTTCCACCAATCATCCATCACACAACTATCCTCACTAGATATAGTAGCAAATCAAGCTAAGGATTTCTGGACTAGACCGGAGAATCGACCCATAGAATCACTATATATCCATCATCCATCTTATGACCCTATCTGGAGACATACACGAAACAATCCCAGGTCATTTTTCCTGTATCCCACAACCTATAGATCGAATCACGCTAGAGCTTGATATTGATTGGAGCCTTCGAGTAGTCATCCTCGCCAACTGATCTATCATGCCAGTTCAGGTTATGAGGGCCTTCTTTGCCTTAGATTCACAGATTCCATTAGTGCGTGTCAAAGACATAAGATTACCTAATTAGTTTGTCCATACCCCACATATATTCCATCCCCACCGGCTGTCTCGGCACGACCTCGGGAGGTCAGGTGCGAGGAAGAGTTACTTGTAGATTCCCATGCTCACTTGTCACTTTTCCATCGTAAAAAATTGGTGAACCCAACATGAACGAAACAATTCTTCCTCTTTTATTTTTAGTTCTTCCATCCACCTTCACTCTTTCCCATTATTCTGTGGGTATTCATATACCCCCTGAATATGTCAGGATTCGATGCATATGGCAGACCTCTCCTAGGTCTTGAAGCATACTACGATCAACTAAATAGACAACCATCACCCTCGCTCTCAGCATGGGGTGACAACTATTCAACTAACTGATTGTCAACACAAACTCCACCTCCAAGGACTAGATATAGTTCTTCTTTCCAAATAGAGGAGTTGGACTAGCTCGCTCAAACGCAACAACCAGAGCCTTCAGGCTCGAACAACATGATGTTTACGGGAGAATCTGGTTCATCTCCTCAGGTGTTGCTTAGACTACAAATTAGTAGACAATCAGATCCATATCTATTTTTAGATGATGAACATTTAATGCATTATGCTAGGAGTGAACAACACCCTCGGAGTATGTACCCACCTATAGGAAGTTTACAAACACAACCTGAGGTCTCTTTTCAAGAAAACACCTCCATACCTGCTACCTATAGGAAATGCCCTCGATGAAACTTGGTAGGGTAACGATCAGTTCATAGCAGGGTACCATATGCCTATACAAACTTAGAATATACAATAAACGCCACTAAAGTAAAATACTGTGACTTCACCAAATGAAGTCATCTCAACTTTAGTAGAAAAGGTTAGAGGGTTAGAACTTGCTCAAGCAAGTCAAAATTCTCAATTCATGCAAGTAGGAAATGCCAATCCTCCGCATCATCCTAGCCAAGTAGACCTCCTCACAGGAATAGGCACGTTGGGCATGCCTCAGTATTCACAACAAACACCAACTAGAAGCACATTTTCTAACACCGTTCCGGTGGAAAATATGATACCTCCCGGTCCAGTACAAAATAATCCATTCATGGGCAATACTCCTCCATACTTAAACATGTATTCCAAGTCACCACAAGGAGATATGTTCTCTTCTCCCGGCATGTTCACTCAACCAAAAGGATTTCCTTATGTCCCTGCAAATGCATACGCTACGCCATATCAACAACCCATTCCACCTCCACCCCCTCAGCAAGCGCCATCGATGGTCGAAACCTATGTGATAGGAACTTATTCAGAATATTTGAAAGAGCCCTTAGACTTCACTATACGAAGTGTCATGCTTCCAAGACCTCTTCCTGATTTTCCCAAATACAAAGGGGAAGGAGACCCGAATGCACACATTAAGGCCTATGCCACAGCCATTCGAGAACTGCTCCCTTGGGATGGGGTTGTTGCCAAAATATTCCCCAAAACTTTAGAGGGCATCACCCTCGATTGGTATTACAGAATACCTGAAGCTTCCATCCATTCATTTAAACAACTCGTTTCAGATTTCATCAAGGTGTTTGACATGAACAAACTATTGAGAATAAGAATCAGGGAATTCTTGCACATTAAGCAAGAACACAATGAATCTGTTGCTCATTTCATCCAGAGATGGTGTACAGTCCTCTATTCTTTAGCAAGCATGCTCCAAACATGGACCAGATGGAACTATGTGATTTATTCCTTCATTCTCTCAGTAGAGAGGTAAAGGAAGAAGTCCAGAAGTTCCCACTAAGGACTTATGATGAAGTACTTGAGAGCACCCTCTGAATAGATCAAGTGGCAATAGATAGTGGTCGCAAGACGTATGGAACAAATGGGAGGTTAATCACCCCCACCCAAAATACTACTACTTATCCTACTACCACAAACGTCAATCAAGGACCTAAAATCCTTAACAAAAATCATGCGTAGTAACAACAAATGGAGTAACTGACCAAACAAAAAAGACAAATGTTGTAAATGCTCCACCGCCAATTAACAATCAATGAAACAAAAAATTTACCCCGACAATCAACTCGATGGATTTTAATCATCCACGAAAACAACAACAAAGGCAGACCCAGACACAGGGTCCAAGTCAAAATTCAACTGGATATCAAAACCAAAACCAAAACCAAAGACAACAAATGCAAAACTTTAATAATCAATGGTTTAATCAGAGTTTTGGACCACAATACGTACCAAACCAACAACCTAGGAATTACAATCCCAATTCGTATTGTGGTTTCCACAAAATTTGAGGCCATGACACTAGGACTTGCCCATGATTACAATAAGTTCATGCAACACCTGCCAGAAGAACAGAGACAACTTTTCATAGATATGTTCTTAGCAGATCCTACATCACCTGCGCCAAATAATTTCATGGGAGCAATCTCCCCTCAAAATGCTCCCCTCAAGATCTTCAATGATCCACTCCCAAATCATGATAAATTAAATCCAAAAGGGATGAACAAGGGTGTAATGACAGGAAACAATGATCATGAAGCCTCGACTTCGCTAAATCCACCTATCGCACCACAATTAGGAAATCAGCTACGACCCAAGATAGTCAGTTTAGTGGAGTTAGACACTGAACTACACGTGGAAGCCATAACAAGGACATGAGAGTATTCCTCTCAGCCAAGTCCAAGTTACCCGCTAGAGACAGATAACATTCAACAACCATTAGTAAAACCCGTAGGTGCCTATGATTTAATTAATGACCTAACAAAGACCTTCTCTCATATCTCCTTTTTGGACTTATTGAAGAACTCTCCTACCCATAGGGCTGCTCTTTTAGAAGCATTAGGTTTAGGTCATTTAATTAACATCACTCCACCTCCCGAAACACAAGTAAACCATATAGACTTTGATATTCACCCTCCAGGGCAGCTGGATAGGGATACTGAGTTTATATTTGACATAAAAAAATGCCAACAGATGCCGAGATTGCACGAAGAGGTGATCCAGCCTTACATTTACAAGTGTGGGTTTATAACAATTATGTTAAATGCACAATGGTTGAGGATGGGGCAGCAGTTAACATAGTTCCCTTCTCTTTCCTTCAAAAGCTAGGGTATGGAGAAACAAATTGTTCCACGACTCAGAATACGCTAAGAGGCTATGATAGCCTTAAATCCACTTCGATTGGAACTATAATACTACCAGTCACCTTAGGACCCAAAACAATCCTCACTGAGTTTTATATTATAGATCGGGAAACCAACTATAATATGATCCTTGGCCGACCATGGATACACCATATGAAGGCAATCCCTTCTACGTTATTTCAAGAAATAAGATTCCTACACTTGGGAAAGGTATTCGTAGAAAAAGGTGATCCAAAACCATTTGATATACACCTAGCAGACATGAAGAAAAGACCAGGTGTTCACTCTGAGTTTGAACTCCCAACAAACCAACTTAACAAGCCAACTGACTCGAAACCGGAAGAAAATTTGGTACCTACAACGGAGTTAGAAGTTACGAACCTAATCAAGAATATCCCAGCCCTCAAGGATGAGGCTAACATTGTAGAAACAATATCATTAGGAACTACTGCAAAAATTGTCGAATTGCTAGAACAAGATCTACCAATTTTCCTACCATTTGATTCTGTAGGTATGGGATATACCCTAGGAGTTGGTTCTCTGCCAGCAGAAGAAATTTGCATGGTAGAAGTAACCAAAGTAGAAGAAGTGGACGTAGCAAATGTCCCAACATCCATCTTCCCAAGTAAATATTGGACTCTCCATTTTGATGGAGCTAGATGTAATTATGGGGTTGGGGTAGGTGTGATCTTTACTTCTCCCAAGGGAAAGATATTATCATTCACATTTAAACTAAATTTCAAATGTAAAAACAACGGTGCTAAGTACGAATCCCTCCTCCTTGGCCTCATCATAGCTAAAAGGCTCGGTGTTAATGACATCAGGGTGTTAGGAGACTCTCAATTAGTAGAAAACCAACTCTCTGAGGTGTATGAGACTAGAGCTAAACATTTACAACTCTACAAAACATCAGTATTGAATTTGAGCAAAGGATTTAACTTCATATCAATTGAAGCAATCCCGTGAGAACAAAACCTTCTCACAGATTCGATAGCAACCTCAACTTCACGTTTCATTCCCAGCAGTGAATTGGAAGACACCCGTTTTATGGTATCCCTTCACACTGAACCATTAATAAAGAAAATGTCAAACCCTCTTTTAAACATAGTTGAGAATACATCTACTATCTTAGATCACATTGATAGTGATAGAGCCACTCTTGATTACCTAAACGCCTATGCAGAGTTACATCTCACCCATCACGTGGTGGGTTTTTCCTTAATCCCACATTTGTCTTCTTACTTTAGAAACCTGATGGTAGAGCTCCCCCCACAAAAGGATCTCAACATATATGCAATAGAGAATGGAGAAGATCTGGAACTACCTCCAGCCCCACCTGAGTTTGAAGAAGGTAACACTTCTTTAATTGAAGAAACAATTGATATTAACATCGGAATGGAGGAAGAACCGAAGATCTTAAAACTAGGATCTTCGCTAACTCCAGAAGAGATAGAAATACACACTCGAATCCTCAGAGAACATCAAAAGGATTTTACATTTAATTATAAAGAAATGACAGGAATTGCACCACACATTGCGGTACATAACCTTGTCACCAAATTAGATGCAAAGCCAATTAAACAAAAATCAAGACCAATGAAACCCAAGGTAGCTCTCATGGTGAAGGAAGAGGTAATGAAGCTTCTTTAGGTAGGGTTCATCAAACCGGTTGATTACTCTCAGTGGGTATCTAATATCGTCCCTGTTCTTAAAAAGAATGGGAAGATATGCATCTGCATAGACTTTCGAGACATTAACAAGGCGTGTCCCAAGGACGACTTCCCGTTACCATCCATTGATGTCATTGTAGATGCAACAGCTGGATTTGAGATTTTGTCTCTCATGGATGGATTCTTGAGATAAATCAAATTAGAATATCCAAACAAGACCAAGCCAAAACTACATTTATAACTCCTTGGGGAACTTATTGCTATGTTGTTATGTCGTTTGGTCTCAAGAACACTGGTGCTACATACCAATGGGAAATGACATACATATTTCACGATTTGATTCATAAAATCATGGAATCCTATGTAGATGACTTGTTGGCCAAAGCCAGAAATCACTGCGATCACCCAGAAGTGCTCTGCATCATCCTTTCACGTTTGATCAAATATGGAGTCACACTAAACCCAGAAAAATGTGTATTTGGTGTAACAAGAGGGAAACTCCTAGGTTACATTATATCATCATGAGGGATCGATGTAGACCCAGCAAAAATTTGAGTTATTCTCGAAATGATTCCACCATCAGATGACTCTGGCATTAGATCATTTCTTGGAAGGCTCGGTGCAATCTGGCGATTCATTCTAGACTTAAGTTTTGTTGTACATCTGATCAATAACTTGTTGAAAAAGGATTGCTGCATTATTTGGACAAAGGAATGCCATGAGGCCTTCAAAGTAGTTAAGCATTTCTTATTGTCACCACATATGCTAATGCCTCCTAAGCCAGACCGCCCTTTAATCTTATATTCATGAGCTACCAATGTCTCGCTAGCCTACATGCTGGCTCAAGAAGACGATGACAAAAGAGAACATACAATCTATTTCATTAGCCAAACATTACTCGATTATGAAACGCGTTATACATGTTGGTCCAAAAATCTGTCAGGTGGGCAGACATATGGATAGACGAGCCAACAGTGTGCAGGGCATAGCCCCTCTTTGAGTCAGCAAAGCAAAACTGGTTTATTGCTATTCTACCAGTAGGAATTTGTGCAAGTCTCACAATATTCTTCCTTTGGGGGTTTGGGATCTTATCCCAGTTGGGGTGTTTCCAACTATGAAAAGAAAGGAAAGGAGGGAAAGACGAAGATAGGATAGATAGATCTGAAGGGAGAAAAGAAATGGATTCCAAAGCAGAAAGGTCATAAGGTCTATGTTTTGGGGTTGGTAATAAATGGAGCAAAACCTACTTTCATAAACGAACAAAGAAATGCTTATGAACAAATGACAATAAAGTAGAGCTAGATTCAATAGAATAAACATACAGATCTAACATAAGAAAGTTTTGATGCATAACACAGGTATTTAGCACAAAGTCTCAATATTGTATTAGTATTTTCTTCTGTTACAAAAAGTGCAAAGCCTTTTCTCCTTACTTCTATTTTTTATCTAAAAAGTGTCCACTACCTCGAATACAACAAGTATTCAAGTATTTATAGGAGGAGAAGAGAGAAGGCAAAAAGAAACCAACAACTAATTACAAAATATCTACAAAATATCTAAAAGTCAACTGTTGGCTTGGGCAACTTGGTGGATGAAAACATCCCATGGTGCAACATGGATGATGTCACCATTTGTGCCAACATACTTTTAGATATTTACAAAAAGAAAGCTAAGAGGAAGAAGGCTATTCGTCATCATCTCACGGCTGGAAGGGAGTATCTTGCTTCTACTCAGGAGAGACAATGTGGAATTGAGACCGGTATTCCATGAATTTACTGACCATCAACTGAAGTTGATCCTGGGCAAGACCCTTGGTATGATCACTGATGACCTCGCAAGTCTCCTGCTCATCTCTGAGTTTTTCAGGGAGCTTGAAATATTCATTACCTACCTCCATCAGGTACCCCAAAAAATCACGGCAGGCCAGAAGGTTATTGATGGATTCTGTGTCGAAAGTGACTTCTGGCCCTAGCCCTTGAGAGATGATCTCCTTGAAGATCCAAATAGTTTCATCTACCTTCCTCAAGGTGAATGAAGGAGTGAGCAATCCTGGAGACATGCTTAGGAAAATTTGCTCCATTTGATGCATTACATCTAGGGCTTCCTCTTTGACCTTGCCTATCTTCTCCAGGACAAATTCCATCTGATTGACACGGTAGTCCAAAGCAGCAAGGATTTTGCTGGGTACCTTGGGGTGATCGAAAATGTTGAATTTTACTAAATCATCGACTAAACAGTCGAGCATCTTTTGGAATGTCTCATGTTGCAACCTAGCATGGTCCAAATCATCGAAGATAGGTCCTGCAATCACCTAGAGTTCCTTGTTCACCCGACCATTGTTCTGAAATAACTCGGTGAACTTGACAATCACTTCCTTGCTATCTTTGAGGATCTGGTCTCTCCAGGTGGATAATGCTATGCATTGTTCACCAATCTTGGCGTATTCGTTTATCTTATCCTGGCTTAGGACCTCAGGAGTTTCAATTGTAGTTGTAGGAGGTGCACTACCCATTTTCTGTAGGGCGTGAAGAAGATGCTTGTTCTGCTCTTTTAGTAGCCTCTTCTCTTCCTTTACTTCTTGAAGCTTCTTGCAAAGGGCATCCATCACAGATAGGGCCTCTCCTTGAAGACTCTCAGATGACGTTCCCATTGTGACCTATGTCACTGTATAATCTATAGGGGACAGATCCTTTTTATATTTTGAGGGATTGGGATACGCGATCTCCATCACTCTTTCTCCCGATGCACTTTGAGAGAAGTTGGTTATAGGATTTTGCTTCTTAGCCCCTTTTTTCGGGATGACAGAGAAGTCCATAGGTGCAATGGGGACTTTCCTCTTATGCTGACTCGGGTGCTGGGAGATCCATGTTAGACTTAAGGGAGTGGGACGAGAGGTGGAAGAGGGAGCAGCTGCAGTGGATGAGGGGATATGGGTTGAGACACTTGGTGGAGGCATCAAGAGAGAGGCCAAGAAAGTTCTCACGGGGGGAAGAGACACTATAGGAGAGGTATTCGTGGGAATGGAAGGGAGCTAAGAGATGAGAGAAGAAATGGTGGGGAACAGCTCCGCGAGAGAAGAGAAAATGGAGAAAGAGGAAGGGGGAACAATAGAAGATGGGGGAGAGGATACCACCAAAGGAATGTTCACTTGAGTCACATGAGGAGGGGGTGAAGGGAAAGTGGGAACCTCCATAGTTATAGCAGTGGTAACATCCTGAGTGGATGTGCCCATTGGAACACTCTCTACCACTCCTTTCTCTGGGGATACCAGAGTTAAAACCTGTTCCTATGTGGCAGAAGGAGGGTCTCAGGAGCTTCTTCTTGAGCGGAGCTTGATTCTCCCTCTTTATCTTTGCAATTTCCCTTTAGCAGATGCTTTGACCTAGCAGGTTCTTTGCCCAAAGGGGACGTGGTGAAATCTACTCCAAGGTAGATAAGGCCGTTCATCCTACACCAGTGCTCTGTACGCCGCAGTGTGTCCTTAACCCTTACCTCAATGGTCTGAGGTGCCTTTTTACTATCAATTTTAGAAAATGGCCAGTTTTCCCCATCCATGTCTAGATATACTTGATCAACTTCTTGATCGGTTGTTTGGAAACCTTTTTGAAAAATGACCACACCATATTGAATAATTTCTGCTAGGGCCAGGTGGGAGTGATCCTTTCTCCAGAGTTTGACCTCATGATACAGGTCGATGTAGATGTCCTCAATCTATGGAATGTGGATCAGATCGAGTTTTTCCTTTGAGAGGAAATTTCTTAGATCAAAGGTTGACCTTGCCGGGAAATTGTGCTTTAGGTTAAGCATTTCCAGCTATGCGAACATTTCCTGGGCCTTGGTGTGGGAAATGCAGGTGTACCTAACCACTGTGAGGGGGAAAGAAGTTCCACCCTTCTTCCTTTTTAGGCACTTCTTGTGATATGTTATGAGCTACCTGGACAGTTCCAACAGGGTGAGCTTAGGGCCTGCATACCTCAGAAATTTGGTGGGCTCCCCCAAGAAGTTTGTTGCTCTGAGATAGGTGAAGGTGGGGAATTACGTAAATAACACCCCCCACTTCACAGTTGTAGTGACTATGCTCTTGGTCGTCTGACCGTGAGTCATATTGGGCCTCAAAAGGTAGATAATGCCGTAGAAAAAGGCATCGTTGATTTTGGTGAACTATGGGATGTTGTTCTCCAGCCTCAACTCTAGGTAGTATTCATATATTTTCACCTGAGGCCAAACCCCACATTGGCTCAATGCTGGATAGTCTCTCTCTGAGGCTGCAGCGTAGACTACATAGGAGTTCATGTAGAACCTCCCCATTGTGGTGAGTTGTTGGAGCTACTCAGAGATAGTGCTGCTTATGATTTCTACCCATTCAAAACGCTGGTCGGGCACGTTTTTATTCATGGTCTCCAGATACCGGAGCATCCATTTGTGGAATTAATGGGCATCAGAAAGCCCAAATAATCTGCTTAGGAAGGTGATGGTATCACTCAGTTCCTCAGAGAAGTCACTGTGGTGAATAACCTGTGGCCACCTGGTTATCACCTTCTTATTCTTCAGGTATACATCGTTCATTAATTGCATGCACTTGTCTTCATTTTCCTCCCACACTTTTTTGTAGTCCTCTTGGATTATAGCCACAAAATTTTGGTGATGGGGAATACCTAGCATAATCTCGAAGTGCTAGGCTGTGAGGTTGATTATGACCTCCCCCTTTTCATTCTTGACACAACTTGTGTCTTTGTTATAACAGTGGGCCACCACCATCATAAATTCATTATTCATCGCATTGACGGGGATTCCCCTGGTGAAATGTAGACTACTACCTACAAGTTTGTCTATCTAAGGATTACCTGTGACCCTCCTAGTTCTAGCCCAAAAACCATCCATGTCGATGTGGCCAAGTTCGGAATCTCTGATGTCTAGGTCACATTCTGCCTAGGACTCGGGCATTCTGACCCTTTGATATTTGTATTTCATCTCTTCCTCTATGAGTTTGGCCTTACCCTTTGACTTGGTTAGCCTCTTACTTGATGTAGACATATGCGGATCTGAGTTCAGTTGCTGATCTGTAAGAAGGAGTGAAGTACAATGCAAAAGAGCCATGTTAGCTGTTAGATCTTCCATCAAAGCTCTACAGAATGAGGAGTTAGTAATTTAAAAGCCTCTGGGTGCAAGGCACAAGAAAGTTGCAGGCTGTAGGGTTAAAAGTATGGTGCACTGAAGTGGAGTGTTACAAAGGAATAAATCAGCGCCAAAGGGTGCAGGGCACAGGAAATTTACATATAACATTGTTGTTGTTGTAGAGAGATGTGCGCTTGCGCCATTATATGAGGTTTTATACTGGGTGCAAAAAAAGTTAGTGTTGCATGAGGACAGGATGCACCAAGGGTGCAGGTATGGGACATGTTGCATGAACTTTTGGTGTGCCAAGGGCACAACATCAATGTGTGTATCACTAACTTTATGTTCGTCAAAGGCACCTTTGGCGCGGCGTAGGAAAGGATTGCAAAATAAACATTATTGGTGTAAGCAGGATTGCACCTGCGCCGGGGTTAGGATTTACTTAGTTTTGCATGGCACAGAAAGGATTCATGCTGCAATTGGGGACAGTGCACCCTCTTGGCGTGACTGTGTTTTAAGTAACAGGAAAGGTGTTTGTGCCAAATGGAAAACCATGGGTAGAAATGATAACTTTTTAGGTTTTCTCTCTTCTTGATGGGTTTGCGGTTTTAGTCCTCCTTCAACATGAGTCTTGATAGTGGGAGAAACACACAAGAGAAGATCTGGGTTCATTTTTTGGGACAAAGCCCTCTAGGCAAGAAGATCTGGAAGGAGGGGAAGACTGGTTTGGGGGGGAAGCCACTTAGTTTTCTATATCTAATCAATAACAAGCAAAACCATAGCAGAGCAACAAGAAAAACCATAAGAAAAGCAAGAGTCACTTACCAGAGATATATTTAGGCTGAGAGGAACGAAGTGGGGTCCACGAACGCGACACGAGGATGACAAGGGCACTTACAGGTGTAGAGGAATAAATTTTTCACGTGTTTTCAATTGTGAAAATGTTAGGGCAGATGCGCCTATATTTAGCCAAAAGTGTAATAAATGCGCCACCCATTTTTTTAAAGGGCGCATGAAAATACGTGTTGACATGGAAAACTTTGTGCCCTTTGGCACGGGTATATGCCTGTCAACAAGGAAATATCTATGCCTTTGGCATAAATTTAGGACTGTCAACACGGGATTTTGAGCGCCTTGGCACACCAATTAAGGGCACAACATTTTTACTGTTGACAGGATGGCGCATGCGCCTTGGTGTAGGCAAGAAAGGTGTATCACGGGGAGGCACAACAATTGTCGTGTCAACACTCCAAAGGGTGCACCAAAGGAATAAAAGGGGGAGCAAATAAGATTTGTGTTGCATGGACAAAATCTACGTCCAGCCTAAAAAGGACCAAAATGACTAAGTTCGAGAAACTAGATTTTTTGGAAAGGAATTTTACACCATTCCGAACGCTGAGGGACCTCTACGAGGAAATAGAAAAAAAATTTGGTTAGGTTACTTAAAAAATTCCCTTTTCAATTTTGTAGGATAACAATACACAGCTAGAATGAGAATGCCTTGCCATAGTCTTTGCAACCAAATGCCTAAGACATTACATGCTAAATCAAGAAACAAGGGTCATTATAAAAATAGACAATTTACGAACTTTCCTCATGCAAGGGTCCTTGTCTAAAAAGGTTGGATGCTTTATAACCTTAATGGGAGAATTCGAATTAAATTTTGTAAACCAAAAATCCGTTAAAGGAAAAATCATTGCGGATTGGTTAGCTGACAACTCGTTAGATGAAGGCGATCTAGTAGACCTATATTTTCCCGATAAATGCATATATTACATCGAAACCAAACCTCCTATCTCTGAATGTCCTTGGTATACTGATATTGTTAATTATATCATGGGCCATGCATATCCAGAAGGTGCTACACCATAACAAAGAAGGTGGTTACGTATTATCGTAGCTAAATACGTTATTATAGAACAAGTGCTCTATCGTAAGGCTTTCAATGTTATGCTTCTAAGGTGTGTTGACACAGAAGAATCCAAGAAGATTCTCTACGAATATCATAGTGGAATATGTGGAGGTCACTTTGGTGGTCATGCCACCACTCAAAAAATACATCAGATGGGCTATTTCTAGCCCACTCTAGAACACGACGCAGTAGAGTTTATACGTAAGTGTCATAAATGCAAAGAATTTTCCCATGAGATTCACATGTTGGCACAAGCTCTACAACCAATCATGACTCCATGGCCCTTTTCTACATGGGGCCTAAATTTGATAGGAAAATTCTCTCCCTCATCAACAGATGGCCATAACTTCATAATCACGGCCACTGAGTATTTTACCAAATGGGTAAAGGCTATGCCTCTCACCACTGTACCAGGTTCCTTGATCTCCATGTTCATTTTAAACCAAATCATTTGCAGGTATGGTGTCCCACAAATCATTATCTCAAATAATGGTACTTCCTTTAAGAATGATGAAGTCCATGAGCTATGCAGTAAATTTAAAATAAACTATCATACGGCCTCCTTGTATTACCCTCAAGCCAATGGGTAGGTTGAAGCAACAAACAAGACATTGAAAGCTATTCTCCTCAAAACGGTAAAAGAAAACAAATGAGATTGGCATTTAAAGTTATATCCGGCCATGTGGGCCCACCGGACCTCAATAAGAACATCAACAGGAGCAACTCCTTTCTCATTAGTATTCGAAGCAGAAGTAGTTCTCCCACTTGAGGTTGAAATACCTAGTCTCCGCATCTCACTACAAGGGATTCTAGATGAAGAAGCTTATAGAGAAGCACTTCTCTCCCAACTAGAAAGCCTAGATGAGACCAGGCTAGACACTAAACAATGACATAGAGTCTATGCTGACCAGATGTGTCGGTAGTATAATAAAAAGGTCTATGAACAAGATATATATATGAAGGAGATCTAGTGCTAAGGCTAGATAGCCGACTCGATAAGAAGACCGGTGAAGGAAGGAAATTCCAGCCCAAATGTTTGGGCCCATACCGAATCATGAAAGACTATGGAAATGGAGCGTATCTCTTGTACACACTAGAAGATGAGGAATTTGGTGAAACTGTCAATTCCCTACACCTTAAACGGTTTTACACATGAAGCGATCATCACTACTAATATAGTTATATCTACATTGCATCTTCATGTAGTTAGGTTCATTTTGTCCATTCGTTTCATAAAACTTGGTGATCAAGGGACTTGCTCTTAAGCAATTCATCACAAACTTTTGATGGTATTGGCAAAAACATTCTAATCATACTCCTTCATTTTCATAACATCATCAACCGTTTTAGAATCATTTCATCCATATAAAGCTAGATATGAAAAATTCTTAATGGTAACCATACCAATGTAACACTCTGAACTGTTGTTACTTCCTCCTAAGCATTCAAGTGTTGATATATGATTTCTTTGGTGAAAGGATGTGTTCCTTTGATTGTGAAGTCATGCTTGATATGGACTGTATCTTCTTTGCAATTGAAGATATTTGACTAAGTCGGAATATGATTGGACTCTTTTATTTCTTTCATTTTGCACCTGAGTTTAATCTGATCTCGGAATGAATTGTGGATTTATCCATCTATAAGACTCAGCCTTGGATCAGTGGCATTGATCCAAGAGATGCTTTAAGTTTACTCGGGATGAACAAAAATTATAGACCTTACGTAGGTTGCAAGGTCTGAATGCATTGAATAAGATATTCCAGAGTCTAACTTAGGCTGATCGTGTTAAATGAATTGGTTCCCGATATCGTAATATTAGGAAGGTCTTGATCGTGGGCCAGGTAATAAATTTAGATACATTTATTCAACTAGCTTATCAGCAGTGCTGAAATGAATCCTTTTCGTGAATGCATATTTGTTGGTTCTTATACTGAACGATTTTAATTGTTAAGACCTAAGCTGGATTTATTAAGGTTAATAACCTAAACCTAAACTATAACCTATGGGCTACATTAGTGCTAATCTAACCTAAGCCTAAACTATAAACTAAATGTTCTAAGGTTAGTAACCTAGCGCTAAGGAGGTTAGACTAAGTATCACCTTAAATTCTAACCTATGTTTCTAACCTAACTAATGAACATGGAGGAAAGGGACCTATGAAGGGGTGCGAGCCATGGGCGGTAGTTTCTATGGCATTAAATGGGATGGATAAGTATGAAGGATGAGGGATTTGGTGGAAGTTTCAAACGACTAGTGAAATCTGACGTGGCGGAGTCGCCAAATCTAGAAATGGTCTTTGATTTGTTTTTATCCATCGCCAACTATGGACGTCGGTGGCAATGGAAATTAAGTGGGAATTTTGGAGTTAATGCAATTAATGAACTCGGTCTCCGAGATCAGATTTCTCGGGAAGACATGCAAAATGGAAAACTAGTAGTTTGTTTGGTTTTTCATGCGCTCCGGTTTTCTCTCTGTTTGATCACTGGTTCTTCGAACCAGTCTACTTGGTGTTGCATGGAAACTATGAGAATAACTAGCTCTTTTCTCTGTCGAGGAAAGTTTATAAGGCATGGAAATAACAAATTATTGTTGTTGAATCTAACGTGGAAAAAGAGGAGAAGGCTCGAGCTCTTTCAGTGGTCTTCTTCGGATTTTTAAGCAACATTACCAGGCATGTTAGGCCCTAACTTTTAAAAATCTTGCTCTCCTTCAAATGATTTCATTAGAACAACTCTGTTCAGATGATTTTTGGGTTCAATTGGTTTTTATGGTAGCTTTGTATGAATTAGTTTGTTGTATCTTCTTATTGGCTCGATTTTGCAAGTGAACCCTTGATGGGTGTGCATTGTGTTTCAAACGGTTGTACTATCTTGCTGTGTTTTGCATTTTGGTTAGATTTTGTATAAATGCTTGCAAGGGTAATGTTTCAAACAGACACTGTTGGAGTCCATGGAAAGTTTTCTTGGTAGATATCGACTTCTGTAGAAGCCTTGTTGTTTATACTTCTTGAAATGATAGTATGTCTTGGCTTCTGTAGAAGCTTTGTCGTGAATACTGTATGTTATTGGATATTGTGGGAATCCTTGAATAGATAGTATTTTTTAATTGTTGTAGAAGTTTATTCAAGAATACTATATGGGTTCGATTCCTTTTTGAGTCCTGGAAAGGTAACATATGTTTCTACTTCTGTAGGAGTTCAGTCGTGAATACTGTATGTTATTGGTATAGTAGAAATTCTTGAATTTAATATTTATCTTGTAACTTTCTACTTCTTTAGAAGTTTATTTGTGAATACTGCATGTGTTCGACTCCTTTTGAATCCTTGAATCGTATATTAGGATTTTCCCTTCGGTATTAAGCTCCGTTGTGAATACTGTGCTTATTGACTCAGTTGGAGATCTGGATATGTAACCGGTGTTTTGACTTCTGTATAAGCTTGGTAGAGAAGACATATTGATATTGGCTCTGTTGGAGTCCTTAATATGTATATTGTATTTAGAATTCTGTAGAAATTTAGCTGTGAAGACTGTTGGTGTTGAATTAGTTGAAAACCTTGAATGTTTTCGTAGGAATTCGGATACTGATCTTGTCCACACTGTGTTTTCTTTTTAAACTCGGCTCTATATGAGTCCTTGCTATATTCGTACTATCTCGTCTTGGATGAAACTTGTTGAAAATAATGATTTGATAATAACCTTATGAAGATCTTGTTGAGGATATTATTTTCCTGAAAGTGACTTCTAATTTACACCCATGTTGTATAACGTAGGGATTTGTTTCAGTTGAATGAAGCTGTGCAGGTTTGTGTTAGATTCAGTGTAAATGTCACTAGGTATGCATATGGAAACGTCATTTGTTTCAATGCTATCTAGCCTCTTGTTTGACTGTGATAAAGAGGTTATTCATTTGATTTTGGCTTGTGATTTAAGTCCTTGCTGTGTTTTAGTAGGGATTAGATTAAGCTGTATGTTGATGAGTGTTTCGACTTAGTGGGATTGTTCTTGTGTTTGAGCATGATTACGTCTTCTGTTATCCTGAATATCTAGTCGTGTGCTTGACTGAAGTAAAGAGCTATTAATTGTTCCTTGACAAGTGATGGCATTGGATATTTTCTTGTTTGTTGAATAATATGGAAGGTTATATGGAGTCTATTTGATGGATTATTCATCACTGCCTTGTCACAAGAGCTACTGTGTTGTTCAGTAAGTTACAGGCAATTTTATATTTGTATTTTGACGGATTGTAATTCTTCTTGTGGTCTCGACTGGCTTAGTCGCAGGTGTATAATGTGAATGCATTACTCTTGAGTGGACGGTACAGTCATGAGCATGATTGGAAGGGACTTCTAAATGTCTCGGTTTCTTTCTCTTCTGCTTTAAAGTATATGTTAATATATATTTATATTTAATTGTTGGAATTGTTAACACATACTGATGGATTCATGAATTGTTAGGATATTCATTTTGTTGAATGTAATGGTCTATCAGATGTTTGTTGTCCTTGGGATTTAGAGCGATAGTTGTTTTGGATACATTTGTTCTTCTTGGTCATTAATATTTATGAAGAAATATCTGAAAAGTATCTAGGACTATTTAGTAACTATAATATGAGTTACGTGTTTATAGTCATGTGTGATTTACAAAAGAGCATAGTCTGAAATATGTTTACATGTTTGGTGAAATGATTTCATTTAAATAGGTTGTTTAATGAAAACAATTGGTGGATTGCAATTTTTTTAAGAATTAGTGCTTATCATGCTCAGTTCACCGAATTGACCCATGTTGACAATTTTTGCAGATGATTGCTGTAAGTGGTAAAGGCACGCAGATCTGATATGATGTTCAGATTGTTTAATTTGGTCTTATGATGAATTAAAGCTTGATTCTCTAAATGTACTACTTGAAGAAAGATGTTCTTTTTCTGTTGAGTATAGTATCACATATGCTGAATGCATAAAATGTATTTGATTAGCTTTGAAAGGAATGAAAAGGAGGTATTTGTTACTTATGTGTTTGCATTCGTATCTTGATGGTTTGATTTTCTTCGGTTCGAATGATCTTAAGAGCATTGTTATTATTTTACAATTTGGAGACTTTTTTGATTATCTAAGTAAGCTTGCAAGGTTATGTGACTGAATACTTATGATTGTTTAGTAGTTATATTATGTTCTATCTAAAGCTAAATTGGAATTCTAGATCATTGTCTTTTGGAAAGCTAAGGTTAAAATAAACCTGAGCAGAAGCTAAACGAGCTAAATAAATCATTACTTCCTAGTCTTGATTGAAGTCAAGACAACGTTTAATTGGATTCTTAATCACTATATCTCGATACTAATAAGTAAGATATAAATTCAGTTTTGAGAACTGATATAAACCAAAAAAAAGAGGGTTTGGTTAGCAATCTCAAGTGAAGATTGAGAGTTAGTGTCTAGTTTTGTTGATTTAGAATTATGTATATTCTATGAACTCCTTGATGGGACCTCTAGTCTTAATAAACTCTCTTGTGTAATGGGTTTTATTAAGGAAGGTAATTCTAAGGTGAGGAACCCAGGGATTGGGAAAGACTAACCTTAAGGGAGCATCTTATAGTATAATTTTAACTCAACGTATGTAACACTTATTAATAAGTAGATCTTTTCGAGGTGGATTTAAAGGTTGACGGCACAAGTCAACTGCAGGGTTGTACCTTCAAGAAGATTAGGATCTTCTTGAAGATACAACAATGTAGGTGACTTATGACGACACCCTTTACATTGATCGTTAAGATTTACACCTTAAACTCAAACAAATTACTCTGGGACTGATTAGGAATGTGGTCATGTTATAAGGCTGCCCTAGGAGACTCGGGGTATCTTGACACACTGGATTAACTAGGGTTGACCCAGTATGTCAGCGTATCCCTATTCCTCGGGAGCATCCCTATAACATTGTCATCTTACTAATCCATTCCTGAGTGAATAACTTGGGACAGGAGAGTCTGACAGAAGTCAGTATAAGACATTCTACATAACATAGGAATGGGGTGAAGGACGTATTCCAGATTGACGAGTATGCCGTCAAGGAATACGAGACATAAGCATTATGTTTCAAATCTTTGGCCAAAGTATTGCAAGCTGCTGATTGCGTTTTCCTAAGTCACCTATTCTAAGAGATGAGATGCCAATGAATAATGGTAACAATTATTCAAATAGGTTCCTTGGATAGAGCATTCTGAATCCCATAATAGGGAAGAGAACCGTAAGAGTGATTTGTTAAATAAAAACTCCAACTCTTAATACTCATGAATAGATCTGTAGATTACCGAGTCATGGAATGAATAGATTGGAGGTACTCCGAGTCATTACAGCTGCATATGGTTATCTGTTATAAGAATGGTTGTTTTGATTTGTGAGTTCTAAATTATGTATTTAGAACCAGGAAGCATTTGTCAAAAAAAAAAAAAAAATTCTTGTTCTAATGTATAAAAATGAGGATGTTACAACCAAGGTCTGCATGCTTGTTCTCACTTTTGGTTTCTTCCTAGGATAGGTGTCTTGCCTATGGTCTATTCTAGAAGCTTCATAGTTTCACATCTATCCTGTATGTATATCTCTTTGGAAATAAGAACAAGCTGACATTTTTCTCAAATAAATAAGTCAAACATAGATCAAACAAAAAAAATTATTTTTACACATTTCCTTGCCCTACCAACCTTCGGTGATGAGCTTACACCTCTTACTAGTGATGTAGGGTTAGGAAAGGATGGGAATGCCCTTACTCGCATATGCCTTGTCCATGGTGATAAGCCCACGCTTCCTACTAGAAGAATGGGGCAAGGTGCAGGGGGTCCTCTTGACAATAAATGTTGAAGGTCGTAAACAAATAGTTCATATAAACCTTTGAAATCTTGAGTAAAAAACAAGTGAATCAGATGTCCAAAATTTCAAGAGAGCTCAAAACCCTAAAACTAGATTTTGTCTACCATGTGGCCATCTACGGATCTAAGTCTAGATAAACTGCAAAGCAAGTCACATTCTAAACTATGGAGTCACTTGAGTAGAGTAGGTTTTGTAGCATCCTAATTTGGTTCCACCAAATCTTTGTCTATCTCTCATCACTACCATTCAATAAATTTCATAGCTTGTTCCCTTTCTAGCTCTCGGTGGTGAGCCCTCACATCTTACTAGCTGCGTGGAGCTAGGAGTGGGGAAAGTGCATCTGCTCATCATACCAGTTTGTCATCATGTTCTGTCAAAACTATATGAAGTACTGGAAAATTACTTATAGAAGCTAAAGTTCAAAATCACATTGTGTCTGCATTATCATATGTCAACATCATGAAATACAAAAAGAAAGAAAGCATTTGTATCATTTGTTCTCCATTGCATACATTCATTAACTGCATGCACTTGTCTTTGTTTTCCTCCCACACTTTGCTGCAGTCCTCTTGGCTTATAGCCAAAAAATGTCGGTGATGGGGAATACCTAGCATAATCTCGAAGTGTCGAGCCGTGAGGTTTATGATGACCTCCCCATTTTCATTCTTGACACACCTTGTGTCTTTGTTATAACAGCGGGCCACCACCATCATAAATTCATTATTCACCACACTGAAGGGGATTCCCTCGGTAAAATGCAGACCACTACCTACCAGTTTGTCCATCCAAGGACTACCTATGACCCTCCTGGTTCTGGCCCAAAAATCATCCATGTCGATGTGGCCAAGTTCAGAATCTCTGATGTCTAGGTCACATTCTGCTTAGGACTCAGGCATTCTGACCCTTTGATATTTGTATTTCATCTCTTCCTCTGTGAGTTTGGACTTACCCTTTGACTTGGTTGGCCTCTTGCTTGATGTAGACATATGTGGATCTGAGTTCATTTGCTAATCTGCAAGAAGAAGGAGCGAAGTCCAACGTAGAAGAGCCATGTTAGCTGTTAGATCTTATATCAAATCTCTACAGAATGAGGAGTTAGTAATTTAAAATCCTCTGGGCACATGGCGCAGGAAAGTTATAGGCTATAGGGTTAAAAGTATGGCACACTGAAGTGGAGTGTTACAAGGAAGAAATCAACGCCAAAGCGTAGGAAATTTACATATAACATTGTTGTTGTTGTAGACAGATGTACACCTACGCCATTATATGAGGTTTTATACTGGGCACAAATAAAGTTGGTGTTGCATGAGGACAGGATGTGCCAAGGGTGCAAGGATGAGACATGTTGCATGGACTTTTGGTGTGCCAAGGGCACAGCATCAATGTGTGTATCACTAACTTTATGTGCGTCAAAGTGGCCTTTGGCGCAGCGCAGGAAAGGATTGCAAAACAAACATTATTGGTGTAAGCAGGATTGTGCCTGCACTGGGATTAGGATTTACATAGTTTTACACGGCACAGAAAGGATTCGTGTTGTAATTGGGGACAGTGCGCCCTCTTGGCGTGACTGTGTTTTATGTAACAGGAAAGGTGTTTGCGCCAAAGGGAAAACCGTGGGTAGAAATGATAAATTTTTAGGTTTTCTCTCTTCCTGATGGGTTCGCGGTTTTAGGCCTCCTTCAACATGAGTCTTGATAGTGGGGGGGAAACACAACAGAGAAGATCTGGGTTCATTTATTGGGACAAAGCCCTCTAGGCCAGTAGATCTGGAAGGAAGGGAAGACTGGTTTGGGGGAAGCTGCTTAGGTTTCTATATCTAATCAATAACAAGAAAAACCATAGCAGAGAAACAAGCAAAACCATAAGAAAATAAAGAGTCACTTACCGGAGATATATATAGGCTGAGAGGAATGAAGTGGGGTCCATGAATACGACATGAGGATGATAAGGGTGCTGACAGGTGCAGAGGAATAAATTTTTCACGTGTTTTCAATTGTGAAAATGACAGGTGGATGCGCCTATATATAACCAAAAGTGTAATAAATGCACCACCCACTTTTCTAAAGGGCGCACTAAAATACGTGTCGACATGGAAAACTTTGAACCCTTTGGCACGGGTATATGCTTATCAACAAGGAAATATCTGCGCCTGTGGCACAAATTTAGAACTGTTAACACGGGATTTTGAGCGCCTTGGTGCATCAATTAAGGGTGCAACATTTTTACTGTTGACAGGATGGCGCATGCGCCTCAGTGCAGGTAAGAAAGGTGCATCATGGGGAGGCGCAACAATTGTTGTGTCAACACTCCAAAGGGTGCGCCAAAGGAATAAAAGGGGGCGCAAATAAGCTTTTTGTTGCATGGACATAATCTACACCCAGCCTAAAAAGGACCAAAATAACTAAGTTCAAGAAACTAGATTTTCCGGAAAGGAGTTTTACACCATTCCCAACGCTGAGGGACCTCTATGAGGAAACATAACAAAAATTTGGTAAGGTTACCTGTAAAATTGCCATTGTCAATTTTGCAGGATAACAGCTGGCTCTTTCTGGGGACTATCTTTAAGCAAAGCTTAAGGGTAGAGAATCCCAGATCAACATGTGCCTATCCATTGGGTAACAGAGTCAAAAACAAGGGTGGCCATGAGGGAAAATAGGGAACACACAACAAACAGAAAGAAAACACATGATAAAACAAACACACAACCAAAGCAAACTTTACAAAGAAGAGAACGAGCTCTACTTCCTGAATATTTTGAGATGTTGCTCGATATAGGGAAGCAGGAGCTCAGTTCCATCCAGATATGAGAGATAGAAGCTATACTCTCTGTTTATCTGCTTGATCTTGAAATGTCCCCTCCATAGAGAACAAATTTTTTATGTATGCCTTTCGGATCTCTTTGCTTGTCCTATAGAAGGAAAAGGTTTCCCACCTGGAAATCCTTCTGCTTGGCCCTTTTATTGAACAGTTTCTTGACTTGATTCTGATGTTCAGTGATCTTGTCAACCAATCTTACTCTTCTTTCTTCGAGCTCTTCTAGGTACATCATCCTCTTTTAAAGAGAATTTTGGAAAGTTTCATCTTCAATCGCTTGTGCCAAGCGTAGAGCAGGAAGTTTTGCAAAAATGGGGAGCTCGGCATCGATTCCATATAACACTTGAAAAGGTGACATACCGAGAGACCTCTTGGGATTAATGCAGTCTACCCACAAAGCATCATACAATGACTTATGCCACATCCACTGATTCTCATCAACTAGCTTCCGTATGATAGTCACTAAGTTTTTATTACTGGATTCTGCCTGACCATTTCCCTGGGGGTAATAATCCGAGGTGTGGGCCAAGATTATCCCGTATTCATAGAAAAAACCAATAACTTCCCGTGAGGAGAAGTTGGAAGCATTATCAGCAATAATTTTTTTTGGAACGCCAAACCTTACAATGATATTCTCTTTGATGAAATTGCAAACAACTTCAGAGGTGGCATTCTTGACAGGTATGACCTCCACCCATTTGGTGAAGTAATCTGTTACTGTCAGGACATAACTATGTCTGGCACTTGATTGGGGATGGAGTGCTCCGATAAATTCAATTCCCCACTGCCTGAATGGTTCATCAATAATGACCGGCCTGAGGGGAAAAGCAGCCAATTTTGGTTTGCCGACAAATTGTTGGCAGAGCTCACATTTTTCTACCCAGGTGGCTATATCCTAAAACAGCGTTGGCCAATAGTACCTGGCCCGGATGATCTTGTGTGCTATCACGAAAGAGGAGAAATGACCACCACAGGCTGAATCATGAAAATTCTCAAGTAGTTTTATCTGTTGTGGCTTGTCAACACATCGCAAGAACATGGCATCTATTCCACGTTTGTATAAACAGTCATCCTAGATGACATATCTGGCTGCTCTGAGCTTTATAACACGCTTCTCCTTTGAAGTCAAATGAGCTGGGCAATCACCGTAAGTGAGAAAGAAAGTGATATAAGAATACCATTCGTCGTTATTCGTGAAAAATAGAACCATGGGTAGAGAGTCAGCTTTCTTCAGTTGACCTTGTGTTCCATCGATGCAATCATCCTTTTCCTCAGGGTCTCCTGGATCTTGGTTTTCAGCCATGAGCTGACATAGACCCTTACCTCTTACTAGCTTGGTTGGTTTTATATCTAGATCGTACTCCTGACCTTTGCGATCCAATTCCCTCACAAACTCCCTAACTCCTGTTGAGTTAAAATTGACTTGACTGCCGTGTCAGGGACTAGCACCACTGTATGAGGGTTTAGAATATAATACCTGAAGTTCTTAACTACTTTGACAATGGCAAAGGCATGTTTTTCCAACTGAGACACATTCAATTCATGAGGCTTGAGGGGAGAGCTCATGAACGCAATTGGAGATTCAACATCCTCATAATTCTTTTGCATCAAGATGGCCGATATAGTATGCTCAGATGCATATCTATACATGATAAAATCCTTGGAGAAATTGGGACATACCAGGACTGGTGCACGAGCGACGGAGGCTTTTATATCCTCGAATGACACCTTTCCTTCTTCGCTCTGCTAGAAACTTGGTGACCCTTTCATCATGTTTGATATGTGGCGAGTCTTTTTAGCAAAGTCGGGAATGAAACGTCTAAGAAAGTTTACTTTTCTGAAGAAAGAGTGAACGCCGGTATTGCTTGTGGGTAAAGTAAGGCCCTGAATAGCCCTAACCCTTTCAACATCTATTTTTGTCCCTTCTTTGCTAACAACGTGTCCTAGCAACTTTCCCTCTGTGACTCTGAAAATAGACTTTTTTGGATTCAAGGAGATCCCGTGCTCTCGGCATCTAGTCAATACTTATTCCAAATGATCACAATGATCATTTTGCTGTTTAGAGAACACAATTAATTCATCCAAATAGACTATGAGAACCTTTCCCATCATTCCTTTGAATGCAAAGTCCATCACCCGCTGAAACGTGGCACCAGCATTGGTCAGGCCAAAAGGCATCCTGCTATAGGTGAATGTGCCCCAGGGGGTAGTAAATGTTGTTTTGAATTGGTCTTCAGGTGAGACTTCAATCTGATTATAGCCCAAAAAACCATCAAGCATGGACAACATTTCTGAACCAGTTACTGCCTGCAGAACCTGGTCCATTATGGGAAGCGGGTAGTTATCCTTCAAGGATGCTTGATTCAAGTTACGAAAATCTACGCATATGCATATCTCACCATTTTCTTACATACTGGCACAATGTTTGTGACCCAGGTACTGTGATGGATAGGAAAAATGATCCTTGCATCCATCATCTTCTATATTTCAGCCTGGATGGTACCTGAGATCTTGGGATTATAGTGCCTCTGTTTCTGGCGAAAGGGTTTGACACCTTATTTCAATGGGATGTCATACTGGATGTATTTGGCTTGAAAGACTTTAGATTGGCATAAGACCATGCCAATACATCTATATACTTTTTCAGCAATTTGACGAATTTCCACTTTTCTTCGGGTGTGCAACATTTTCTAATGTTCACAAACTGCGGATGTTCCACCAAACCTAGATTGACCGGTTTGGTCTCTGGAGAGGAGTTAGGATTATCTCGCCTTTTCTCCCTTACAAAACAATCATGTCTGTCGAACAAACGTTCTAGAGAAACCAAACCTTTTGGAATTTTATTTCCTTTGAGCTGACATATGCCATCACTTCCTTTTGATTCCTCGTCTTGATCCGTAACAATTCACGGCATGCAGAAGTGGATCCTTCAAAATGAAGCTCACTGAAATTTTCTACTTTTTCCAGGAAGGCAATAAGTTGATTGTCGTCATTGAATACCTGCCAGTGCTGAGAGTTGTCTGGCATGCTTGGGCGGAAAACTACCTCAATGGTATATGTGTCTGTTTTCAAACCTGGGTGAGGGAGCATGAGGGATGCTGAGACGGCTAATGAATCAGCCATGTCATTCTGAGCTCTTGGAATGGTTTTTATTGAAAAAGCATCAAACTCCTCAATGTTGTCCCATACCATGTTGCGGTAATGCCTGAGCCTTTCATTTTTCACTTGGTATATCCTTTTTACTTGATTTACGACCAGCTCTGCATCACCTTGTACTTTTAGGTTCTTGATTCCCCTTTCTTTTATAGCTTGCATGCCAAGTAGAAAAGATTCATACTCAGCAGTATTATTCATGTTGAAAAACTACAACTTGAAAGAGAGAGGAATAATCTCATCCTTAGGAGATATTAGCACGGCTCCAGCGCTGCATCCACTAGTTGCACAACTGCCATCAAACTGCAACGTTCATATGTTGTTAGGATCCTCTTTCCGAGATGGGAACGTCCATTTTTTTAGACTCAGTAGATAAGAAATAATTCCCAATCCCTGATGATTCAAAGAGAATTTGGGCTTTGGGGTCATCAGAATTGGTGACCAAGTACTTCTTTTGTGATTTTGGCTCTAATGTTTGCATTACACCTTTGATGGGGATTCTAGCCTTAGACCAGTCCATATGAATCTCTCCACCAACTTCACTGCAAAAGCTCCTTCCTAGTAGAATTCCATATGCTGCTGGAATATCGGCAATGAGGACGGTCATCTTTACTCTTTTCTCTGGGAATGCTGCAAATGTGAACTACGCGTCTTTGATCTGACCGATCAACGGAACCTGCTTAGTTTCCAAGGAGTAACATCTGCTGAAAGGCTTGGTAAGTGTGAGGCCCAGAGCATGGGTGACCTTTACCGGCATGACGTTATCGGAAGCCCCAGAATCAATTATGCAGTTGCTTAGCTTGTGACCATTGATTAGGAGGGAGAGATAGAAAGGTTCTATTTTTCCTGATGCAGAAGTCGAGGCAACATTTATGCGAGATGCAGGGGGAGTAGAAATAATTCCTTTTGGGGAACCTGAGAAGTTATGATAGCTTGGCTTTGAATATATTTGGTCAACCTTATAAGCTACTTAGGGTTAGATTGAAGATACTTGGCTTCAGACATTTGGATCTTGGTTTTTTTCACATGATCAATTATGTTGAATGCAGCCAAGGGTTACGTTGATGAAGGAATGAGTCCCTCATTTCACGATGATAGGGTAGGATTACTGGTCTTGATAGGAATATGAGAGGGCTGATTCGGAGGGGAGATAGGGGAAAAAGATTTCTTTGAAAAAGACTTAATAACAGGTTGAGCAGGAAGGGGACTACCTCTTTTAGCGATGGTTGGAGGTGTGTTTGACACGGCCTTCTCTTTTTGCATCCTGGCAGTAACTTCTTCTTCTTTTCCTTAAAAGCGGGTGAAAACAACATATGACTGCCCTGCTTACATATCCTTGGGTACCCTCTTCTTCATCAGATTCCTCCTCATCAAATTCCATATACCCAATAGTAGAGTCACCAGTTGGTTCACTAACATCTTGATCATCTTCACCTTGCGATGAAGGTTCTTCATAAATTTTGCTCCTCCTCTTCAATCTCGACCAAGGCATTGACCGGAGGGGTCTCAAGTGCTAACCATGGAGCGGATGCAGGTAAACGTGGCCTTTGTGGGATGTTGTTGGAAGTGAAATTTCTTCATGGGATATCCCAGTACGAAGAGCTAGGAGAAGCTTGAGCTAACTGCTTCTTTAACGCGAGCAAGTCGTTCGCCATCTTCTGGAATGCCAGATCTGATGAAGTGGCTTGAGAAGGAGTTGAAACTTTCAGCTTGGATGGCTCTCACTTTAATTCACCAGATATTAGCAAGTTATCTTCAATCCAAATGGCAGTAGCTTGGGTGAGAACCAGGGTAGTGACTTGTTCTTGCAAGAGTAAGAAACTTACTTTTGAGCTCATGGCATTGACGAAGAAGCACTTCTGATTTTCTGGTGTTGGCAGCATGGCAGGTGGAACACGATTGATTAGTGAATTGAAATGGGTGATGAAATCATGCATGGTTTCATTGACCTCCTTCTTCAGGTGGGTGATCTTTGATAGTAACGCAAACGCGTCTTCTGAAGGCTTATACCTTTCTTCAAATGCAGTCCGTAATGTGGCCCAACTAGTGATAGATCCGGCCGGAAAATGCTGAAACCATTCCGCTGCGGGTCCTTGCAAGGTTTCCAGGAAGAGGTGAACTGACACATCCTCATGGGTCACATCCAGGATACTGCATGACATGATGAATGCAGATATGTGTGAATCCATACTTTGGTTTCCGCTTCCATCAAATTTGGGGAAATTCTTTCAGTTTCCATGAGGGAGCGCGTGAACAGGATGTGGCAAAGTGAGTGGGCCCATAGCATTTCCCCATGGTACTGCCATTTGAACAGCTGGAAAAAGGACGTGAGTTGGAAGCACAGTTCCACTGAGCAGCAAAGCACTGCAAAGAGATGAGGATGTTCCTTGTGAAAAATGCTTCCTTCGTGGAGGTGAGACACTTCTGGATGACCGGTCAGCTAAACTTAGTGATGAGAAGCGTGCCGGTGTAATACTGAAGTTGTGCCTTTGAAGTAGGTCGAAAGTAGGATCAACTTATCCACGAGATTTCTTGCTATGAGTAAATGGTTCACCTGCCAGTGTATCTCTCAGATCTACAATATTTAGAGCAGATTTGAAAACTCTTTTTAGTTGCACTTGCCAATTTTCTGATTTTTCTAATAAAAATCAGCAGCATGTACCTTTTCTAAATATTTAATTTTATCCCCCTTTTTTTTTGAAAACTGGTTGCGGTTTAATGAAAAATATTAACGAGGATAAAATAATGGCCAACTTAGTAAGCTGATTTTTGGATCTTAGAGTTGACTTTTGGCAAGGGTTTGAAATTTTGCAAAACAGTCAAAAACTCAGATCTACGGAAAAATACGGGTTTTTGTAAAAACTCAGCGAACTAAAGATCTCTAACTAGTCCCGATCTATGGATCCCTGAAGAAAATTTTCAGTTTGGATCACTTTTGCAAAAAAATTTAAATTTTGAACAAAAGTTAAGATTTGCAAACAGGTAGTGATTTTTAAAGTTTTATCAAATAGATCTGTTCGATCCCCAGTAGAGTCGCCAAAAACTGTTGGTCTGAAAATCTGTCGGGTGGGCAGATCTATGGATAGACAAGCCAACAGTGTGTAGGGCATAGCCCCTCTTTGAGTCAACAAAGTGAAACTGGTTTATTGCTATTCTACCAGCAGGAATCTGTGCAAGTCTCACAATATTCCGCCTTCGGGGGTTTGGGATCTTATCCCAGTTGGGGTGTTTCCAACTATGAAAAGAAAGGAAAGAAGGGAAAGATGAAGATAGGATAGATAGATCCAAAGGGAGAAAAGAAATGAATTCCAAAGCAGAAAGGTCAGAAGGTCTATGTTTTGGGATTGGTAATAAATGGAGCCAAACCTACTTGCATAAACGAACAAAGCAATACTGATGAACAAATGACAAAAAAGTAGAGGTAGATTCAACAGAATAAACATACAGATCTAACATAAGAAAGTTCTGATGCATAACACAGGTATTCAACACAAAGTCTCAATATTGTATTAGTATTTTCTTCTGTTACAAAAAGTGCAAAGCCTTTTCTCCTTACTTCTATTTTTTATCTAAAAAGTGTCCACCACCTGAATACAACAAGTATTCAAGTATTTATAGAAGGAGGAGAAGAGAGAAGGAAAAAAGAAACCAACAACTAATTACAAAATATCTACAAAATATCTAAAAGTCAACTGTTGACTTTGGCAACTTGGTGGATGACAACATCCCATGGTGCAACATGGATGATGTCATCATTTGTGCCAACATACTTTTAGATATTTACAAAATGAAAGCCAAGAGGAAGAAGGCTATTCATCGTCATCTCACAGCTGAAAGGGAGTATCTTGCTTCTGCTCAGGAGAGACAATGTGGAATTGAGCCCGGTATTCCATGAATTTACTGACCATCGGCTGCAGTTGATCCTGGGCAGGACCCTTGGTATGATCGCCGATGACCTCGCAAGTCTCCCGTTCATCTCTGAGTTTTTCAGGGAGCTTGAAATATTCATTACCTACCTCCATCAGGTACCCCACAAAATCGTGGCAGGCCAGAAGGTTATTGATGGATTCAGTGTCGAAAGTGACTTCTGGCCCTAGCCCTTGCGAGACGATCTCCTTGAAGATCCGAATAGTTTCATCTGCCTTCCTCAAGGTGAATGAAGGAGTGAGCAAGCCCAGAGACATTCTTAGGAAAATTTTCTCCATTTGATGCATTGCATCCAGGGCTTCCTCCTTGACCTTGTCTATCTTCTCCAGGACAAATTCCATCTGATCGACCCGGTAGTCCAAAGCAGCAAGGATTTTGCTGGGTACCCTGGGGTGATCGAAGATGCCGAATTTTACTAAATCATCGACTGAGCAGTCGAGCATCTTCTGGAATGTCTCATGTTGCAACCTAGCATGGTCCAACTCTTCGGAGATAGGTCCTGCAATCGCCTGGAGTTCCTTGTTCACCCGACCAATGTTCTGATATAACTCAGTGAACTTGACAATTACTTCCTCGCTGTCTTTGAGGATCTGGTCTCTCCAGGCGGATACTGCCATGCCTTGTTTGCCAATCTTGGTGTATTCATTTATCTTATCCTGACTAAGGACCTCAGGAGTTTCAGTGGCAGTTGTAGGAGGTGCACTACCCATTTTCTGCAGGGCGTGGAGAAGATGCTTGTTCTGCTCTTTTAGTAGCCTCTTCTCTTCCTTTGCTTCTTGAAGCTTCTTGCAAAGGGCATCCACCACAGATAGGGCCTCTCCTTGAAGGCTCTCAGATGACGTTCCCATTGTGACCTGCGTCACTGTATAATCTGTAGGGGACAGATCCTTTTTATCCTTTGTAGGATCGGGATACGCAATCTCCATCACTCTTTCTCCTGATGCACTCTGAGAGAAGCGGGTTATAGGCTTTTGCTTCTTAGCCCCTTTTGCTGGGATGACGGAAAAGTCCATTGGTGCAATGGGGACTTTCCTCTTATGCTGACTCAGGTGCTGGGAGATCCATGCTGGACTTAAGGGAGTGGGACCAGAGGTGGAAGAGGGAGCAGCTGCAGTGGATGAGGGGAAATGGGTCGAGACACTTGGTGGTGGCATCGAGAGAGAGGCCAAGAAAGTGCTCACGGGAGGAAGAGACACTGCAGGGGAGGTAGTCGTGGGAATGGAAGGGAGCTGAGAGATGAGAGAAGAAATGGTGGGGGACAGCTCCGTGAGAGAAGAGAAAATGGAGGAAGAGGAAGGGGGAACAGTAGAAGATGGGGGAGAGGATACGACCAAAGGAATGGTCACTTGAGTCACATGAGGAGGGGGAGAAGGGACGGTGGGAACCTCCATGGTTGTAGCAGTGGCAACATCCTGAGTGGATGTGCCCATTGGAACACTCTCTGCCACTTCTTTCTCCAGGGATACCAGAGTTACAACCTGTTCCTGTGCAGCGGAAGGAGGGCTCTCAGGAGCTTCTTCTTGAGCGGAGCTTGATTCTCCCTCTTTATCTTTTCCTTTTCCCTTTGGCAGATGCTTTGACCTGGCAGGTGCATTGCCCAAAGGGGATGTGGTGAAATCTACTCCAAGGTAGATAAGGCCATTCATTCTGCACCAATGCTCTGTTCGCCGCAGTGTGTCCTTAACCCTTACCTCAATGGTCTGAGGTGCCTTTGTCCTATCAATTGCAGCAAATGGCCAGTTGTCCCCATCCGTGTCTAGATATACCTGATCAACTTCTTGATCAGTTGTTTGGAAACCTTTTGGAACAATGGCCATGCCATATTGAATAATTTCCGCTAGGGCCAGGTGGGAGTGATCCTTTCTCCTGAGTTCGACCTCATGATACAGGTCGATGTAGATGTCCTCGATCTGTGGAACGTGGATCGGATCGAGTTTTTCCTTTGGGAGGTAATTTCTTGGATCAAAGGTGGGCCTTGCCGGGAAATTGTGCTTTAGGTTAAGCAGTTCCAGCTCTGTGAATATTTCTAGGCCTTGGTGTGGGAAATGCAGGTGTACCTGCCCACTGTAAGGGGGAAAGGAGTTCCACCCTTCTTCCTTTTCAGGCACTTCTCGTGATATGTTATACATTTCCTGGACAGCTCCAACAGGATCAGCTTAGGGCCTGCATACCTTGGCAATTTGGTGGGCTCCCCTAATAAGTTAGCCTCCCTGAGATAGGTGAAAGTGGGGAATTGTGTAAACAACACCCCCCACTTCTCAGTTTCCATGACTATGCTCTTGGTCGTTTGACCGTGAGTCATATTGGGCCTCAATAGGCAGATGATGCCATAGAAAAAGGCATCGTTGATCTTGGTGAACTATGGGATGCTGTTCTCCAGCTTCAACTCTAGGTAGTATTCATATATTTTCACCTGAGGCCAAACCCCACATCGGCTCAGCGCTGGATAGTCTCTCTCTGAGGCTGCAGCGTAGACTACGTAGGAGTTCATGTAGAACCTCCCCGTTGTGGTGAGTTGTTGGAGCTGCTCAGAGATGGTGCTGCTTATGATCTCTGCCCATTCAAAATGCTGGTCAGGCATGTTTTTATTCATGGTTTCCAGATACCTGAGCATCCATTTGTGGAAGTGATGGGCATCAGAAAGCCCAAATACTCTGCTTAGGAAGGTGATGGTATCACTCAGTTCCTCAGAGAAGTCACTGCGGTGAATAACCTGTGGCCACCTGGTTATCACCTTCTTATTCTTCAGGTACACCTCGTTCATTAACTGCATGCACTTGTCTTCATTTTCCTCCCACACCTTGGTGCAGTCTTCTTGGCTTACAGCCACAAAATGCCAGTGGTGGGGAATACCTAGCATAATCTCGAAGTGCCTGGGCCAGTGAGGTTAATTATGACCTCCCCCTTTTCATTCTCGACACACCTTGTGTCTTTGTTATAACAGCGGGCCACCACCATCATAAATTCATTATTCACCGCACTAACGGGGATTCCCCGGTGAAATGCAGACCACTGCCTACTAGTTTGTCCATCCAAGGACTGCCTGTGACCCTCCTGGTTCTGGCCCAAAAATCATCCATGTCGATGTGGCCAAGTTCGGAATCTCTGATGTCTAGGTCACATTCTGCCTGGGACTCGGGCATTCTGACCCTTTGATATTTGTATTTCATCTCTTCCTCTGTGAGTTTGGCCTTACCCTTTGACTTGGTTGGCCTCTTGCTTGATGTAGACATATGCGGATCTGAGTTCAGTTGCTGATCTGCAAGAAGAAGGAGCGAAGTCCAACGCAGAAGAGCCATGTTAGCTGTTAGATCTTCCATCAAAGCTCTACAGAATGAGGAGTTAGTAATTTAAAAGCCTCTGGGTGCAGGGCGCAGGAAAGTTGCAGGCTGCAGGGTTAAAAGTATGGCGCACTGAAGTGGAGTGTTACAAGGAAGAAATCAGTGCCAAAGGGCGCAGGGCGCAGGAAATTTACATATAACATTGTTGTTGTTGTAGACAGATGTGCGCCTGTGCCATTATATGAGGTTTTATACTGGGCGCAAATAAATTTGGTGTTGCATGAGGATAGGATGCGCCAATGGTGCAGATATGGGACATGTTGCATGGAATTTTGGTGCGCCAATGGCGCAACATCAATGTGTGTATCACTAACTTTATGTGCGTCAAAGGGGCCTTTGGCGCAACGCAGGAAAGGATTGCAAAACAAACATTGTTGGTGTAAGCATGATTGCGCCTGCGCCGGGGTTAGGATTTACTTGGTTTTGCATGGCACAGAAAGGATTCATGCTGCAATTGGGGACAGTGCGCCCTCTTGGCGTGACTGTGTTTTATGTAACAAGAAAGGCGTTTGCGCCAAAGGGAAAACCGTGGGTAGAAATGATAACTTTTTAGGTTTTCTCTCTTCCTGATGGGTTTTTGGTTTTTAGGCCTCCTTCAACATGAGTCTTGATAGTGGGGGGGAAACACAACAGAGAAGATCTGGGTTCATTTTTTGGGACAAAGCCCTCCAGGCCAGTAGATCTAGAAGGAGGGGAAGACTGGTTTGGGGGGAAGCCACTTAGGTTTCTATATCTAATCAATAACAAGCAAAACCATAGCAGAGCAACAAGAAAAACCATAAGAAAAAGCAAGAGTCACTTACCAAAGATATATATAGGCTGAGAGGAACGAAGTGGGGTCCACGAACGTGACATGAGGATGACAAGGGCGCTAACAGGTGTAGAGGAATAAAGTTTTCATGTGTTTTCAATTGTGAAAATGACAGGGCGGATGCGCCTATATATAGCCAAAAGTGTAATAAATGTGCCACCCACTTTTCTAAAGGGCGCACTAAAATACGTGTCAACATGAAAAACTTTGCACCCTTTGGCGCGGGTATACACCTGTCAACAAGGAAATATCTACGCCTTTGGCGCAAATTTAGGACTGTCAACATGGGATTTTGAGCGCCTTGGCACACCAATTAAGGGCGCAACATTTTTACTGTTGACAGGATGGTGCATGCACCTCAATGCAGGCAAGAAAGGCACATCACGGGGAGGCACAACAATTGTTGTGTCAACACTCCAAAGGGTGCGCCAAAGGAATAAAAGGGGGTGCAAATAAGCTTTGTGTTGCATGGACAAAATCTGTGCCCAGCCTAAAAAGGACCAAAATGACCAAGTTCAAGAAACCAGATTTTTCGGAAAGGAATTTTACACCATTCCGAACGTTGAGGGACCTCTACGAGGAAACAGAACAAAAATTTGGTAAGGTTACCTACAAAATTTCCCTTGTCAATTTTGCAGGATAACAATACACAGGCAAAACAAGAATGCCTTGCCATAGTCTTTGCAACCAAATGCCTAAGACATTACATGCTAAATCAAGAAACAAGGGTCATTATAAAAACAGACAATTTACAAACTTTCCTCATGCAAGGGTCCTTGTCTAAAAAGGCTAGATGCTTTATAACCTTAATGGGAGAATTCGAATTAACTTTTGTAAACCAAAAATCCGTTAAAGGAAAAATCATTGTGGATTGGTTAGATGACAACTCGTTAGACGAAGGTGATCTAGTAGACCTAGATTTTCCTGATAAATGCATATATTACATCGAAACCAAACCTCCTATCTCTGAATGTCCTTGGTATACTGATATTGTTAATTATATCATGGGCCATGCATATCTAGAAGGTGCTACACCGTAACAAATAAGGTGGTTACGTATTATCGTAGCTAAATGCGTTATTATAGAACAAGTGCTCTATCGTAAGGCTTTCGATGGAATGCTTCTAAGGTGTGTTGACACAAAATAATCCAAGAAGATTCTCTACAAATATCATAGTGGAATATGTGGAGGTCACTTCGTTGGTCATGCCACCACTCGTAAAATACATCAGATGGGCTATTTCTGGCTCACTCTAGAACACGACGCAGTAGAGTTTGTACGTAAGTGTCATAAATGCCAAGAATTTTCCCACGAGATTCACATGTCGGCACAAGCTCTACAACCAATCATGACTCCATGGCCCTTTTCTACATGGGGCCTAGATTTGATAGGGAAATTCTCTCCCTCATCAATAGATGGCCATAACTTCATAATCACGGCCACTGAGTATTTTACCAAATGGGTAGAGGCTATGTCTCTTACCACTGTACCAAGTTCTGTGATCTCCATGTTCATTTTAAACCAAATCATTTGTAGGTATGGTGTCCCACAAATCATTATCTCAAATAATGGTACTTCCTTTAAGAATGACGAAGTCCATGAGCTATGCAGTAAATTTAAAATAAACCATCATATGGCCTCCTTGTATTACCCTCATGCCAACGGGCAGGTTGAAGCAACAAACAAGACATTGAAAGCTATTCTCCTCAAAATGGTAAAAGAAAAAAAATGAGATTGGAATTTAAAGTTATATCCGACCTTGTGGGCCCACCGGACCTCAATAAGAACACCAACAGGAGCAACTCCTTTCTCATTGGTATTCGAAGTAGAAGTAGTTCTCCCACTTGAGGTTGAAATACCTAGTCTCCGCATCTCACTACAAGGGATTATAGATGAAGAAGCTTATAGAGAAGCACGTCTCTCCCAACTAGAAATCCTAGATGAGGCCATGCTAGACATTGAACAATGACATAAAGTCTATGCTGACCGGATGTGCCGGTAGTATAATAAAAAGGTTTATGAATGAGATATATATGAAAGAGATCTAGTTCTATGGCTAGACAGCTGGATCGATAAGAAGACCAGTGAAGGAAGGAAATTCAAGCCCAAATGGTTGGGCCCATACTGAGTCATGAAAGACTATGGAAATGGAGCGTATCTCTTGTGCACACTAAAAGGTGAGGAATTTGGTGAAACTGTCAATTCCCTACACCTTAAATGGTTTTACGCATGAAGCGACCATCACTATTAATATATTTATATCTACATTACATCTTCATGTAGTTAGGTTCATTTTGTCCATTCGTTTCATAAAACTTGGTGATCAAGGGACTTGCTCTTAAGCAATTCATCACAAACTTCTAATGGTATTGGCAGAAACATTCGAATCATACTTCTTCATTTTCATAACATCATCAACCGTTTCAGAATCATTTCATCCATATAAAGCTAGATATGACAAAGTCTTAATGGTAACCATACCAAGGTCTGCATGCTTGTTCTCACTTTTGGTTTCTTCCTAGGATAGGTGTCTTGCCTATGGTCTATTCTAGAAGCTTCATAGTGTCACATCTATCCCATATGTATATCTCTTTGGAAATAAGAACAAGATGACATTTTGCTCAAATAAATAAGTCAAACATAGATCAAACAAAAAAAATTATTTTTACACATTTCCTTGCCCTACCAACCTTCGATGATGAGCTTACACCTCTTACTAGTGACGTAGGGTTGGGAAAGGATGAGAATGCTCTTACTTGCCTATGCCTTGTCCATGGTTATAAGCCCATGCTTCCTACTAGAAGCATGGGGTAAGGTGCAGGGGGTCCTCTTGACAATAAATGTTGAAGGTCGTAAACAAACAATTCAAATAAACCTTTGAAATCTTGAGTCAAAAATAAGTGAATCAGGTGTCCAAAATTCCAAGAGAGCTCAAAACCCTAAAAACTAGATTTTGTCTACCATGTGGCCATCTACAGATCTAAGTTAAGATAAACCACAAAGCAAGTCGCATTCTAAACTATGGAGTCACTTGAGTAGAGTAGGTGTATAGCATCCTAATTTGGTTCCACCAAATCTTTGTCTATCTCTCATCACTACCATTCAACAAATTTCATAGCTTGTGCCCTTTCTACCTCTCGGTGGTGAGCCCTCGCATTTTACTAGTTGCGTGGAGCTAGGAGTGGGGCAAGTGCATCTGCTCATCATACCAGCTTGTCATCACGTTCTGTCAAAACTATATGAAGTACCAAAAAATTGCTTATAGAAGCTAAAGTTTAAAATCACATTGTGTCTGCATTATCATATATCAACATCATGAAATACAAAAAGAAAGAAATCATTCGTATCATTTGTTCTCCATTGCATACATTCTAAAAAGCATATAAAAACAACATTATAATGTACATGTGGAAATGAATCACAAAAACCTAGATACTAATTGTCTGATCCAAAAGGAATTTATATATATATATATATAATTAAGTTTCCTAAACAATGCCATCATGCGCTAGGCATGGTCAAAACACTCAATGAGCCCGAGAAATACAAAATAAATCATATAAAAAATCTACGAGAGCCAAGTGGACTCTCAACCCATATGAGGCCCCTCTGAAGGTGCACAACCACGTCTAGGACTCCGGCTATGCCGGCGCTCTGAATGCACTGAGGGCTCACGGTCCCGAGGAGTAGCTGTGGCCTCACTATGAGAGCGACTCCTCATTAGGCGCTCTTTTGTCCTATACCCAGCCAACTCGGTACAGAGGGTAGTCACCATGTTGGCCACATGCCAAATAGGGCAAAAACATCAATATGCCTATCGGCTGTTGAAGGCTCCCCTGCATCCACGGATAGCTCGGCGTGAGTCCTCTCCATGGGGATCATCAGAGTATCAATGCATACCCAACGAATTAGGTCTCGCCACTCATCAGCAGTCTCTGCAAGCAAAGGAGAAAAATAAATTATAAATAGTCAAAGGATAAAAATATAATTAAACCAAAGGAGAGATAGCAACTAAGGGAATCCTAGATAGAAACAAACATTAAGAGAAGGGTGACAACTCACTTGGATCTCCGGGCCTCCAAGAGGGATCCCTAGGATCAGCACCTGCCACAGATGCCGCTGCTGACTGATGTGCTCCTCCCGTGTCTTGGGAAACATAGAATCCTACTACGGACTCATCCTCCCCACCCAAGTTCCTAGAAGGTGGCTCCTCTGAAACTAGAGTCACCCTCTCCGCAATCTGCTCTACCCTCTCGGCCTGTAAGATATCCTGAGTGTCATGCCACTCGGGATCATTATCCTCCTCTCCACCTGACTCACTGACCTCAGCCTTGGTCTCCTCCTTTGTATCTCCCCCTATGAACTCCTCGAACTCAGAGTATATATCAATGGGGTTGTCGCTATTGTGGGCAGGACCGGCGGCAATCTGAAGTAAGGATGCCTGAGGAGCACCGGCTCTCTCGTGAGCACATACCACCCACCTGGCTGCAATAGGAATGCCAGGAGTAATAACAGTCCAAACCTTGCCTCTAGGACCTCCCCTAGCCTCCTGAACTCATCTAAATACTGGCACCACTGGGGGGAGCATACCAACGTAAGGAAGGCCAAACTACTAAGGCACTCGATCAAAAGGGTGTGTCTCCACCTTCCCTGTCCTGTCCACAAGCTTCCCTGTAGTAGAGCAGGAAATCAATGTAAGGGTTTCCTCACCCCATAACCCTGTCATGGCTTGATAAGGTGTGGCCTCCATATCATCAGTGGTCAGGGAGGTAACTGGCTGGTGGGGTGCTCTAAGCACTGACATATCTGTCCATCTAGCTGCCCTCACAGCTTCGGGATCTGCCACCTCTACACCTCTCCCATAAGGGATGAAATGCTCATAGACCCAACTCATAACCAGGGTGGGATGGCTCAAGGACTGTCCTTGTAGGTGGACCACCATGTACAAATCATGATAGTTGGTCCCAAGTATATTAGCTCCCTAGGCATAAATCCGGCCATGTGCCTCAATCTGTGTAATAATCGGGGACCAGCAATAAAGTAAAGTGTCTCCTCCCTTGTCCCCGATCAATCTCGAGGTAAGGATCCCCATAATATCCCGATGAATCAAGGGGATAGGCAAGCTAGGAATGGAACGGACCCTCACCCCCTTCTTTGAACCAATGGAGATAACTGTGTCTCCCATGTATGAAGCCCACTATGCTATCTAAGTCTGTGACCCTGCTTTCTCAAGTGTAAGCCATCTCCCGATGGTTGGGACCCCCAAGATATGGTAGACATCCTCCAGGGTGATAGTCTACTCACCCCTGACTCCTGGAAATTGGAAATTGTTTCGACCAGCATCCTAATATGAAAACAAGTCATAAAGTATGTGACTAGAAAGTGCAACATGCGGGACCCGTGATATACGCAATATGCCAACCCTCTGAAGAGTGTCCTGCTCATCCTGAGAAAATGCATCCAACACTACTGGAAGCCAATCACACTCTCTCTCTTAGATCCATCTGATGTATTCCTCCTTTTCCTGCATACACCTAAAAACACGTAAAAAGGAGTAAGTTAGTATTTAAATTGCATTAAAAAAATCATTAAAACATACAAGAATACTAAAAATGCAAAATTTGGCTCAAAACACTAAGTTTTTGGCATTCTGTAAGGGACCGCCGCCTTAAACAGGGTGGCGGTTCTGCAACCGCCACCTTAAAGGGTGGCGGTCCTGTAACCACCACCCTACTCAGGGCGGTGGTCGTGTCCCGAATTTTCAAACGGGTCACGTGCCCTATAAAACGCCTAAAAAAACAAAAACGACTATTTTTTACCAAAACAAAGCCTACCCATTAGGCGCCCCCCCTAAGTGACCCTATTAACACTAAAATTTACAAAAATAATCCCCCCATGACAAATATTTCATCATTTTAACATATAGGGGATAAAAATGTTAAATCAAGAAAAACTAACCTGTGATCTCGTGGGTCGATGTTCTGCTCACGTAGGCATGATCACTATCTTGCCACGAATGTTTTGACTGTACTTTCATCAAAAACCATCATCGTGGGTCCCAAAGCTCAAAATCAATCAAATCGACACGCGTAAATGAATAGGAAAATGGGCCCATTTTTACATATATAGCATCTTGGCTTGTTTCGAATGCCCCCTTTCGCAAGTTTGGAGCGCCAATGGAGGTAAGTTCTTATTCCCGTGCAAATGGTAAGTCCTCATTTCATATTATTTTAGTATTTATTTTTTCATTTATTTTATATCTGCACTTGAGTCCTCTTTTCATTTTACAGGTTGTGGGAATTTTGGATGGCGTCATTTCAATACACGGACGTGTCAGGTATAATTTCTAACCTCCCATTTCAGGACCGCCATACTTGGACCCACCATTTTACGCCTCTTCATGGCTAAAACACTTCTCTGAGTGGGAAATATGTAAGTACCCAAAATTGTAAGGGTACTACACTGTCGGAACAATGTTACACATGCCCCAATGATGATACAAGTCCCCTCACAAGGTGCTTGGGATTCGAAAAAGCCCTCTGAGTGTACATTAACATCCTGTATGCCCTGCTTAGCCTTTGCATGCTTTGTTTTTGCTCTCCCCCCTTCTTTTCTTTGTGTTTTGGTCTTCAGTGACAAAACCGCCACCCTACCTGGGTGGTGGTCTCATGACCCCCACCCAGGTAGGGCAATGGTCTTGTAACTGCCGCCCTGCTCAGGGTGGCAGTCCTTCACGCATTTTTCCAGAACATTCTTTTTATCATGACTCGTGTAAAATTTCAATGTTTACCATCTTTTTTCACCACCTTTTCTCGTATTTATGATTCTGGTTCCCTGGAATAGTGTTTTTGCATTGTTTATGGTTAAAGAGTTCAAATTGGTTTTCACCTTTGGGTAAATAGGAATTCTATAAATAGATGGTTGATCTTCAAGCAAATGGCCCCTCAAAAATTTCCTCTGATCTTCTCATTTCATGGTTTAGTCTTTTAGTTCTTAGGAATTCATATTTTCCATTTATTGCATGCATAGTTAGTGTTGTTTTACTGTTTAGAAGCCACATAATCTTCTTGTGCTAGTGTTGTTACTGTTTCACACAATCAATTGAGATAGGATAGTTTTATTTTCAGTCTGAAGCCATTAGAGTTGTAGGTTTTGTTTGTAAAAAAGAATAGCTTCAGGTTCTAGACGTTTTGTGTCATATGACTCGCAATAAATCCCACTAGGAATTGCATAAGCCAAGCTCTGTTCTCTTGTGCTATCTCTCTCCTACTCGCATTGTATTCAGTCTACATCCAAAATTGTCATTGTTCCAATACCTACTTTTGTTGATGCTGCATTACATGCTTTTTTGGATTCACGTAAGCATGAAGGAACGACGAGACCACACTGAGGGGTCAAATCCACACACAATCGGATTCACCACTGTTCTATAAAATCTAGGTTCAAGCTTTCAAAGTTCTAGATAAAGTATATCAAATAGAATAGTAAAAGCATTTCATTTTAGTTAATCTCACTTTCGATATTACTAGGGAAGCTGTGGGGATTGATAGTTTCTGAGAAACTATGATTCATTCCTCACTTCTAAGGTAGGATCAAGAGTATTTCAAATAGATTAGATCAATTATTTCGTTATTTAGAATAGAATTACAACTACACAGTCAAGTAGCTATACTCGGATGCCTTGTTTGTTTTAAATTTCGTTATTATTTTAGTTGTTAATTGCTAGATATTTTAAATAATCTCTTTCAATTTTTTTTAAATAGTTCATCAAAAATACAAAAAATAGAGAAGTTATATATGCTGTAGATATACTTTACATAGTTATTTTTGCTTTGCTTCAGTTAGATTTACATTGTTTCATTTGTATGACAATCACGGGACCTAGGGAGCCCAAAGAATACGTATTCGAGCCAATCGTGCCTCAACCCAACTTTGTTGCAGCAATAATTGACATAGACCAAAATCTCAAAATTCAGGGCTTCCGAAGGACAGCAAACCTACAAGAAATTAGCTCATAGTTAAAAGGATTAAACATAGAAGACGACAGAGCACATACGTTTTGGTCAAACCAACCAAACTACAAATTACCCTAGATAAATGTCCACATGACTGTAGAAGGGCTTGAAAAATAGAAAATGTTTTGGTGTGATCCTTTGGTCCCACATCCAGACACAAGAGACATTTTAACCGACATAGACACTAGCTTAAGAATTCAAGTTGCCAGAATGCCTATAAGATACTCTGAGAAGATTGCACAACTATTAGTTCTCAATATAGAGGCTGAAAAGGCAAACGACTACTAGATACTAGGGGTTAGGGATTGATTCTTCACATGACCATAGGAGGTCTGCAACAACTACAAATCTACGGTTGTGATCCACAGGTCCCACAACCCAACGAGTCCATAGGTCAATCAGACGTAGATGATGGTTTACGCACATCAGTATTTAGATCCACTCCACTTCCACCAATCATAATCGCACAACTATCCTCACTAGACACAACAGCTAATCAAGCTAAGGATTTCTAGACTAGACCAGAGAATTGCCCATAGGATCCACCATCAGTCTGTCATTCATTTTCATGACCCTATCGGGAGACATATACGAATCACCCATAGGTTATCTTCCACGTATTCCACAACCTATAGATCAAATCATGCCAGAGCTCAATATTGATTGGAGCCTTCGAGCAGTCATCCTCACCGACCAATCTATCACACCAGTTTAGGTTAAGAGGGCATTCTTGGCCTTAGATTCGCAGATTCCATTAGTGCATGTCGAAGACATAAGATTTCCCAATTAGTTTTTCCATACCCCACGTATATTCCATCCCCACCGGCTGTCTTGGCATGACCTCGGGAGGTCGGGTGCGAGGAAGAGTTACTTGTAGATTCCCATGCTCGTTTGTCACTTTTCCATCGTAGAGGACCTCATTAAGCACAAAATCACAATACAATTTCTTCAAAAAAATATAGAGGAAACTCATTTTTGTAACATGGTGGATAATAAAAAACCATCCACCATCGGTCCCAAAAATTGTTCTTGATTTGGTCATCTTGGCACCAATGTATTGGAAACCATTTGTAAGTATTCGTGTGGGGGGGGCATTGGTTCTCGGGTTAGTAAATAACACACAAATGTAATATTTTGTAATGTTTTATTCTTTTACATCTGCATGGGATAATTTATCTGTATACCACCACCTATAATCAGCTCTAAAGGTATTCCATCTGTCTATTTGTTTAGTTGTGGAGTCAACTTCACCAATCAATGTTTGCAATGTGTTGGCTAAAGTCGTGTAGGACAAATTTATGGCATGATTTTGTCTTATTTTCTAAATAAGGTTCTCAATGGAAATTTTATTTTTTCAAATTCTTCCAACGATATCATCTTATGTTCTTGATAGGTCTATGGGGACAGAAAGAGCCACATGAGCCAAATCTACGTTTGTATGAGGGTTTTGAGGAATGTTTGGAGGGTTTTGAGGAATATTTGGATGGTTTGGAGGATTACGAGCTTTTTGAACAACTAACAAAACAAAGAAATTATATGCATAAACAAAAAATTGAAAAACCCATGAAAATCATAAAAAACCTAAAATGCAAGAAATTTGATCAAAATCGAGGGCTTACCTCTTCATCTTGGTGGTATTGTTGAAAATTTCATGATCTAGAAGTTTGAAGAGAAATTTTTAGGGGGTATTCAAAGCGTGAGTGCCAACAGTGGGGGAGAAATTGCGGTTCACAGGGGAAAATGTGGTAAAATGAGGAGTCACAGGTCTTTTGTTTTTATCATAAAGGACCGTAATCATGGTTTCAAACTACGATCGCGGGTTTAAAAACTGTGATTGTGGTACATGAATTTTAGGTTTTCATGTCCACTTTTTGCCCCCCCAACTTGTTACACTTACCCATATATCTACACACACACACACACACACACACACACACACACACACACACACACACACACACACACACACACACACACACACACACACAATATGTGTGTGTAATTCTATTTCATAATCCTCCTATATTATTTTTGGACTTTAGAAATATTAATTCTTCAATATATTAATGTAAATATCAAATACAAAGACATATTATAAATTATTAATTTTTATAGATAAATACACTATCATAGGGTATTGATTATAGAATAGTAAATGCATACCATATTAAAACATATAATAATAAGAAAATATCCAGTTCTTCATTTATAGGTAGTGCTCTATACAAGTTATTTGTTATAAAGAGGACATGATACTTAGTTCCCCCTTACTTGACATAAATCATGGTATTTATATGGAAATAAGATCAATGTGTTGTCAGTTAACAAAAATGTCAACAACTATACATACAAATGAAAGTTATTATAAAAATTTCTAAGGCTGACAATATAATAATGGACCATTTAATATGTAGGCTAATAAAATATGTTATTTCACTAATAATCAAGATAATACTTTGGCGAGAGTCTACATTATCTCACCCCATTTAAACAAGTTATTGTCCTTTCAACATAATTCATAGATACTGTGATAAAGGTTATAATGAAAAGAAAAAACACAAGACATTCTTTGTGGAATTATTTTTGATAGAGAGAGCTTAGGTTCTTGTTGTTGCTGGACCTAGTGGATTTTTTGAACATGGTGCATGAGAGACACTCTTCACGAGTTACACCCATATAAATTGTACATGTGGATATATTTGTAAAAAGTTGAACAAATGATTAGGCTCATACATCTGCAATAGAAATCACATGCTCGAACAAGATTATTGGTCAAATGAGAGAGAATCACCCTAGGTAGGTAAGACATCCTACTAATGAAAAAATAGGGTCCATAGTTTTTTCATGTCATATGGTTTGTTATGTGGTAAACACATAATTGGTAACTATATAATTAATGTAGTTGTATGACTGGATGCAGCAGTGATAAGGAGTTTGACCTACAACAAGATAAGTATCATAACTCTACCTACTTTCCTTTTTCCAATATTCTATCTCAAGGAACTTTTGGAGATTTTTCTACTTATCATATGTTGTTGCCACATGCATTTCCACTAAATACCTTAATAGAACCCTTTCAACAAATGATTTCATCACACATTGGAACCAAACATGTTCAGATTCAGCCAGGTAAAATTTTGAACATTAGCAGCTAGTTGAAGAATGATGAAGAAACTAAATTGTTTGATGTTTTGAAAAATCATACTAGATCTTTTTCTTGGGACTAAAAATATATGAAAGGAATCCATCCAAGTATTTTCACGCATCACATATATACTGAAAACATTAAACCATTTAGGCAACCTTAAACAAGGATTAATCTAGGCTTAAGAGATATAGTCAAGCAAGAAAGTGAAAAACTATTACAAGTAGGTTTTATCTACCCTATCTCAGATAGTCAGTGGGTGTCTCCTCTTATAATTATTCCTAAAAATAACAGAAAATGGAGAGTTTGTGTTGACTATAAGGAACTAAACAAAGCCACACTGAGAGATTATTTTCCCTTACCATTCATAGATCAAGTCCTAGACAACCTTGCAAGTAAGTAGTACTTTTCCTTCCTGGATGGATTTAGTGGATATAATAAAATCAGAGTTACTTCTGAGGATCAGTACAAAACTACCTTTACATGTCCATGGGGTACCTTTGCCTACAGGGTATTACCATTTGGATTATGTAATGCTCCAGCAACTTTCCAAAGAGCTGTATTAGTAATTTTTGTAGACCTAACAAATGACTGTGTAGAGGTATACATGGATGATTTCACTGTACATGGAGACGCATTTGATGATGCTTTGAGAAATTTAGATAGAGTATTAACAATATGTGAGCAACACCATCTATCTCTTAGTCATGAGAAGTGTTTGATGATGGTTGATGAGGGGATTGTATTAGGGCACCACATTTCAAAAAGAGGAATTCATGTTGACCAAAACAAAATCAATTTTTTTTAGACTTACCTATTCCTCAAACCCCCATAGATATCAAGTCATTTTTAGGGCATGTTGGATACTATAGGCACTTTATCAAGGATTTTAGTAAAATTGCTGCCCCCATGTTTAATTTTCTTACCAAGGACTATGAATTTCTTTGGGATGACAGATGTCAGTATGTTTTTGAGGAAATCAAAGAAAAATTAATCACTACCCCAATATTGAGAGGACCTAATTGGGAAAAATATTTTCACATTCAAACAGATGTCTCAAAGAACTCTATTGGTGTAGTTTTCGGACAGAAAGATGAAGAAGAGAAGATGTATGTTATTTATTACCTCAGTAAAAATCTTACTCCCAATGAAATAAATTACACTAGCATTGAAAAATAATTTCTTATTGTGATCTATGTAACTAATAAATTCAGACATTATATCACAGGGTACAAAATATATATACATACAGATCACTCAGCAATTAGGTACTTAATGAAAAAACAAGTGGTTGGAGGTAGGATAATTAGATGGTTATTACTTTTACAAGAATTTGATATTACCATAGTAGATCATCTAAGGAAATATAATGTGGTAGCTGATTTCTTGTCAAGACTGACCACTAAAGGGGAGCAAGATCCAGTTAAGGAAAAATTTCTAGATGAACAATTGTTTGTTATTTCAGTTGATACACCATGGTTTGCTGATATGGAAAATTATATTACAACAGGGAAGTTCCCTCCTTCTTTCACTAAAAAACAAATGAAAAAGTTGATCAAAACCACTGCACAAAATAAATGGTTAAATGAAATGGTGTTTAACTGTGGTCTTGATTTGGTTTTACGCAGGTGTGTGAGAGAAGATGAAATCTTTGACATAGTAAGGGCATGTCATGATGAACCAAGTGGAGGACACTTTTTCAGTGAAAATAATATCTCACAAGATACTTGGTACTGACTATTATTGGCCATCTCTATACAAGGATGTGAAGAGATATATCAAGTGGTGTGATCCCTGTCAAATGATGGGACAACCAACTTTTACCAATGAAATTCCTCTGTAACCTCAAGTGGTGATTGAACCATTTAAAATATGTGGGCTGGATTTTGTTGGTCCCTGTACGTACCCAAAATTGTAAGGTACTGTACTGTCACAACAACGTAACACGTGCCCCAATGATGATACAGGTATCCTCGTAAGGTTTTCAGGATCCAAAAAAGATCTCCAAGTATGCGTTAACATCGCGCATGCCCCGGTTAGCCCCCGCGTGTTTTGTTTTTCCCTTTTCCCCTCTTTTCTTGGCCTTTTTCTCTTCAGTGACGAAACCGCCGCCCTGCCTGGGCGGTGGTCTCATGACCGCCGCCCTGAACAAGGCGGCGGTCCTGTAACCGCCATCCTGCTCAGTGCGGAGGTCCTTTACGCATTTTCCAGAAATCTCTTTTAACACGACTCATGTAAATTCAACGTTCTACCAGCTTTCTTTCACCGCCATAGGCTTGCATTTATGATTTTGGTTCCCTAGAATAGTGTTTTGCCATTGTTTATAGTTTAAGAGTTCCACTTGGTTTTTACCTTGGGTAAATGCAAATGCTATAAATACTTGGCTTGTGCTCAAGCAAATGGCCCCTCAAATTTACCTCTGATTTCTCTTTGCAATAGATTTAGTTTTCATTTTGCTTAGAATGCTTAGTTTCTTTCATTGCATGCTTAGTTAGCATTGTTTTACTGTTAGTAAGCCACATACCCATCTTGTGCAAGTACTTTTGTTATTTTATCCAATCCATTGGAATAGGATAGTTTGTTTACCAATAGGAAGCCATTAAAGTTGCAGGTTTTTCTCCTCAAACAGGATAGTTTCAGGTTCTAGACACTTTATGTTGCATGACTCGCAATAGATCACACTAGGAATTACATAAGCCAACCTCTGTACTCTTGCGCTATCCCTCTCGTACTCGCATTGTATTCAGTCAGTGTTATGAGCTTCCTTTATCCCAATATCTACTTTTGTTGATGCTAGCATTACACACTTTTCTAGATCCACGTGAACATGAAGGAATGAGAAGATCACACTGAGGGGAAAAGATCACACACATCATCAAATTCACCATTGTTCTACAAAATCCAGATTCTAGCTTTCAAATTTCTAGTTAGAATCATATCAAATAGAGTAGTTAATTACTTTATTTCAGTTAATTTTACTCTCGATATTGCCAGGGAAGCTGTGGGGATTGATAGTTTTTGAGAAACTATGATTCACTCCTCACTTCTGAGGTAGGATCGAGAGTCTTGCAAATAGATTAGATAAGCTATTTCATTGTTTAGAATAGATCTACAAATTACACAGACAAATAGCTACACTCGGTTATTTTTTTTGTTTTAAATTAATATTTTAGTTATCAATTCTAGATATTTTAAATAGTTGCTTTCTTAAATTCATAAATCTCATCAAAAAACACAAAAAAATAGAGAAATCATATATTCTATAGATACAGTTCACATAGTTAAATTTCATTTTACTGAAGTTCGTTTTACATTGTTACTTTTGTATGACAATCACGGGACCTAGAGAGCCCAGGGAATACGTATTCGAGCCAATCGTGCCTCAGCCCAATCTCATCACAGTGATAACTGATATAGACCAAAATCTTAGGATCCAAGTCTTCTGAACAACGGTAAGCTTACAACAAATCAATTCCTAGTTAAGTGGGTTAAACGTAGAAGATGACCAAGCACACACATTTTGGTCAAATCAACCAAACTACAGATTACCCTAGGCAACATTCATATGACTGTATAAGGGCTCGAAAGAGAACAAACATTTGGTTGTGATCCTTTGGTCCCACAGCCAGGTGTAGGAGACACTCTTACAAATATAGATACTAGCCTAAGAATTCAGGTTTCGCGAACGCCTGTAAGATATTCTAAGAAAATCACACAATTATTGATCCTAAATATAGAAGCTGAGAAAGCATACGATTACTGGATACTAGGGATTAGGACTTGATTTCACACATGACCATAACAGGTCCACAACAACTAAGAGTCTACGGTTGTGACCCACAAATCCCACAACCCAACGAATCCATAGGAGAATTAGACATAGACACTGGCCTACGCACACTAGTATTCCGGTCTAATCCACTTCCACCTATCATCATCGAACAATTATCCTTGTTAGACACAGCAACTAACAAAGCTAGAGAGTTCTGGACTAGGCCAGAGAATCGTCCATAGAGTTGACTATATTTACAATCCACCATATGACCCTGTCTGGAGAAATACACGAAACTATCCCGGGTCATTTTCCACGTATTCCACAACCTTTAGATCGAATCACGCCAGAGCTCGATATTGATTGGAGCCTTCAAGAAGTCATCCTTGCTAACCGATCTATGACACCAGTTCAAGTTAGGAGGGCCTTCTTTGCCTTAGACTCACAAATTCCACTAGTGTGTATTGAAGACATTAGATTGCCTAACTAGTTTGTCTGCATCTTACACATATTCCATACCCACCGGCTGTCTCGGCACGACCTCGGGAGGTCAGGTGGGGAAGATTCACTTGTAGATTCCCATGCTCGCATGTCACTTTTCTGTCGTACAAAATTGGTGAACCCTACGTGAAACTTACTACTTTCTAGTTTGGAGTCATATTATTACGTGTTCTTACAAGTTAGTATACTTTTCATCTTTTCCACGTCATTGGATTTCACCATCACCTTCGCTCCTTCCCATTATTTTGCAAGTATTCATATACCCCCCGAATATGTTGGGATTCAATGCATATGGCAAACCCCTCTTGGGTCTTGAGGCATACTACTCCCAGCAGAATAGAAAATCATCATCCTCACTCTCAGTATGGGGTGACAACTAATCAACTAACCAGTTGTCAACACAAACTCCAAGAACCAGATATAACTCATCATTTCAAACTGAGGAGTTAGATCAGCTCGCTCAAATGTAACAAACAGAGCCTTTAGGCTCGAACAATATGACATTCACCGAAGAATCTAGTTCATCTCCTCAGATGCTACTTAGATCACAAATTAGTAGAAAATCAGAATCATACCGAGGTTTAGACGATGAATATTTGGTACGTTATGCCAGGAATGACCAACATTCTCAAATTATGTATCCACCTGTAGGAGGTTTACAAACACAACCTGAGGTCTCTTTTCAAGAAAATACCTCTATGCCCTTGCATATGGGAAATACCCTCAGGGAAACTTGGCAGGGTAGTAATCAGTTCATAGCAGGATATCACATGCCTATACATCACCATGGTATACAAAAAATGCAACTATGGAAAAACACCGTGACTTCACCAAATGAAATCATTTCAATGTTAATAGAAAAGGTTAGAGGGTTAGAACTTGCCCAAGCAAGTCAAAATTCACAATTCATGCAAATAGGAAGTTCCAATCCTCCATACCATCCTAGCCAAGTAGATCTCCTCACAGGAGTAGGCACATTAGGCATGACTCCTCAGTATTCACAAAAAACGCCAAGTAGACCCACCATCTCTAACACTGTTCCTCTCGGTCTATTACAAAACAATCCATTCCTGGAAAGTACCCCGTCATAATTAAACATGTACTCCAAATCACCATAAGGGAATATGTTCTCCTCTCCCGGCATGTTTTCTCAAACATAGGGGCTTCCTTATGCCCCTGCCAATGCATACACTACACCATGTCAACAACCCATTCCACCGCTGCTCCCTCAACAGGCACCATCAATGGTCGAAACATATGCGATAGGGATGTACTCAAAATATTTGAAAGAGCCCTTGGATTTCACCATACAAAGTGTCATGCTTCCAAGACCTCTTCCTGATTTTCCCAAATACAAAGGCGAGGGAGATCCAAACGCACATATCAAAGCTTATGCTACAGCCATTTGAGAACTACTCCCATGGTATGGGGTTGTTGCTAAAATATTTCCAAAAATCTTGGAAGGCATCGCTCTCGATTGGTATTATAGAATACCTGAGGCTTCCATACATTTGTTCAAACAACTCGTGTCAGAATTCATCAAGACCTTCGACATGAACAAATTATTAAGAACAGGAATTAGGGAGTTCTTACACATCAAACAAGAACACATTGAATCTGTCACCCATTTCATCCAAAGGTGGTGTACAGTTATTTATTCTTCAGAAAGTGCTCCAAACATGGATCAAATGGAATTATGCGATTTATTCCTTCATTCTCCTAGCAGAGAAGTGAAGGAAGAAGTCCAGAAGTTCCCATTAAGAACTTACGATGAAGTACTTGAGAGCGCTCTTCGAATAGATCAAGCGGCAATTGATAGTGGTTGCAAAACATATGGAGCAAACGGGAGGTTAATCACCCCCAACCAAAACACTACAAGTTATCTTGCTACCACAAATGTCAACCAAGGACCTAAAATCCTTAATAAAAATCGGGGTGTAACAACAGATGGAGTAACCGACCAGCCTAAAAAGGTAAATGTTGTCAATACTCCATCACAAATAAACAACCAACGAAACAACAACTTTACCCTGACAATCAATGCAGTGGATTTTAATCATCCACAACAACAACAACAACAACGGAAAAATCCCATACAGGGTCCAAACCAAAATTCAACTAGGTACCAAAACCAGAATTCAAACAAAAAACAACAAACGTAAAATTTTAATAGACAACGGTTTGATCAAAATCTTGGGCCACAATACACATCAAACCAACAAACTAGGAATTACAATCCTAATTTGTATTGTGGTTTCCACAAAATTCGGGGCCATGACACTAGAACGTGTCATGACTATAATAAATTCATGTAACTCTTGCCAGATGAACAAAGACAACTTTTCATGGATATGTTCTTGGCAGATCCTATGTCACCAATGTCAAATACCTTTTCAGGGGTAGTTTCCCCTCAAAACGCACCCCTGAAGATCTTTAATGATCCACTCCCAAATCACGATAACAACAGGCTAAATCTAACTGGGATGAACAAGGGTGTAATGACAGGAAACAATGATCATGAAGCCTCAACCTCACTAAATCCATTAGTTGCGCCACAACTAGGAAGTCAGCCACGACCTAAGGTAGTCGGTTTAGTGGAGTTAGATGTTGAACTACCCATCGAAGCTATAACAAGGATGCGAGAGTATTTCTCTCAGCCAAGTCCAAGCCACTTGCCAGAGGTGGATAACATCCAAAAAAATTTAGTAAAACCTGTGGGTACCTATGATTTGATTAACGACCTAACAAAAACCTTCTCACACATTTCATTCTTAGACTTACTAAAGAACTCTCCTGCTCACAGGGCTGCTCTTTTAGAAGCATTAGGTTTAGGTCATTTAATTAACATCACTCCACTGCCTGAAACACAGGTAAATCATGTGGACTTTGATGTTCATCCTCAAGGGCAGGCAGATAGGGATGTTGAATTCATATTTGAGATAAACAAAATGTCGACAGATGCTAAGATCGCACACCAAGGTGATCCAGCCTTACATTTACAAGTATGGGTTTATAACAACTATGTGAAGTGCGTAATGATAGACGATGGGGCAGCGGTTAACATAGTCCCCTTCTCTTTCCTTCAAAATCTAGGGTATGGAGAAACCAATTGTTCCACAACTCGAAATACACTAAGGGGCTATGATAGCCTTAAAGCCACCTTGGTTGGAACTATAATATTACCGGTCACCTTAGGACCCAAAACCATCTTGACTGAGTTTTATATTATAGATTGGGAAACTAACTATAATATGATCCTTGGCCGACCATGGATACACCGCATGAAGGCAATCCCTTCTACACTATTTCAAGAAGTAAGGTTTTTACATTTAGGAAAGATATTTGTGGCCAAAGGTGATCCAAAACCATTTGATGTACACCTAGCTGACTTAAAGAAAAGAGCATGCGTGCACTCAGAGTTTGAACTTCTGACAAACCAACTTAATAAACCTACCGACGCAAAAACAAAAGAAAATTTGGTACCTACAATAGATCTTGAAACTATGAGCTTAGCCAAAGCAACCCCAACCCCCAAAGATGAGGCTAATATTGTAGAAACAGTATCATTAGGAACTACTACAAAAATCGTTGAATTGCTAGAAAATGATCTACCAATATTCTTACCATTCGATTTAGTAGGCATAGGATATTCCCTAGGTGTTGGTTCTCTTCCAGTAGAGGATCTTTGCAAGGTGGAAGTAGAATGCGCAAACACAGCAAATGTTCCAACATCTATACTCCCAGCTAAATATTGGACACTCCATTTTGATGGAGCTAGATGCTGTTACGGAGTGGAGGCAGGTATAATCTTTACTTCCCCCGAAGGAAAAGTCTTACCTTTTGCCTTTAAAATAAATTTCGAGTGCGCAAACAATGGCGCTGAGTACGAAGCCCTCCTCCTTGGCCTCATCTTAGCTAAGAGAATCGGTGTTGATAACATCAGAGTCTTAGGAGACTCGTAATTAGTAGCAAACCAAGTCTCTGAGATATATGAAACCAAAGCTGAGCACTTACAACTTTACAAAAAAGTTGTATTAGATTTAAGCAAGGAGTTTGACTTCATATTAATTGAAGCAATCCCGTGAGAGAAAAATCTTCTCGCTGATTTAATAGCAACTTCAGCATCACGTTTTACTCCAAGCAATGAGTTAGAGGATATCCGTTTCATGGTATCCCTTCGTGATGAACCATTGATACAAACAATGACGAATTATCTTTTAAATGGAAATGAATCTACTATCCTAGACCATGTTGATAGTGATATGGCCACTCTAGATTACTTAAAAACCTATGCGGCACTACATCTCTCCTATCATATGATAGATTTGTCCTTAATCCCACATTCGTCTTCCTACTTCAGAAATCCCATGATGGATCTTCCCTCACAAATGGAACCTAGCATATACATAGTAGAAAATGGGGATGATTTGGATTTACCTCCAGTGCCACCTGAGTTTGAAGAGGGTAACACCTCTTTGATCGAAGGAAAAATTGATATTAACATCGGAACGGAAAATGAACCATGGATATTGAAACTAGGATCCTCATTAACCCTAGAGGAAGTAGAAATACACACTCGGATCCTCAAAGAACATCAGAAGGCATTTGCATTTAATTATAAGGAAATGACAGGAGTTGCACCCCACATTGTGGTGCAAAACCTCGTCACTAAATCAGATGCAAAACCAATTAAACAAAAATAAAGACCCATGAAACCCAAGGTAGCTCTCATGGTGAAAGAGGAGGTAATAAAACTCCTCCAAGTAGGATTCATCAAACCAGTCGATTACTCCCAATGGGTATCTAATATCATTCCCGTTCTCAAGAAGAATGGGAAGATACACATCTGCATAGATTTCTGAGACATCAACAAAGTGTGTCCTAAAGATGACTTCCCATTGCCATCCATTGACGTCATTGTTGATGCAACAACTGGGTTTGAAATTTTGTCTCTCATGGATGGATTCTCAGGATACAATCAAATTAAGATATATGAACAAGATCAAGCTAAAACCACATTTATAACTCCTTGGGGAACCTATTGCTACGCTGTTATGCCATTCGGTCTCAAGAATGCTGGTGCTACATATCAGTGAGCTATGACATATATATTCCATGATCTAATTCATAAAATCAAGGAATCCTACGTAGATGACTTGTTGGCTAAGGCCAAGAAGCGTTGTGACCATCCGGAAGTACTCCGTGTCATTCTCTCACGTCTGATAGAATACGGAGTTACGCTAAATCCAGAAAAATGTGTCTTTGGTGTAACAGGAGGGAATCTCCTAGGTTACATCATATCGTCACGAGGGATAGATGTTAACCCAACCAAAATTTGGGTTGTCCTTGAAATGGTCCCACCTTCGGATGAATTTGGAATTAGGTCATTTCTCGGAAAGCTGGGTGCAATCCGGAGATTCATCCCAGACTTAAGTTTCGTCATTCATCCAATCAACAATTTACTCAAGAAGGATTATAGCATTGATTGGACTAAAGATTGCAATGAAGCTTTTAATGCAGTTAAGTGTTTCTTGTTGTCACCACCTACGCTAATGCCACCTAAGCTAGATCACCTGTTAATTTTATACTCACGAGCTACCAATGTCTCGCTAGCCTGTATGCTAGCTCAAGAAGACAATGGCAAGAGAGAACGTGTGATTTATTTCATTAGCCAAACGTTGCTCGACCATGAAACATGTTATACATAAGTAGAATGAGAATGCCTCGCCATATTCTTTGCAACCAAACGCTTAAGACACTATATGCTGAATCAAGAAACAAGGGTCATGGTAAAAACAGACCATTTGCAAACTTTTCTCACGCAAGGGTCCTTATCTAAGAAGGCTAGATGTTTTATAACCTTAATGGGGGAATTCAAATTAACGTTTGTAAATCAGAGGTTGGTTAAGGGAAAAATCATCACGGATTGGTTAGTTGATAACCCATTGGATGGAGGCGATCTAGTAGACCTAGATTTTCCAGATGAGTGCATTTACTACATTGAAACCTGACCTTCTATCTCTGAGTGTCCCTGGTACACTGATATCATTAATTATATCATGGACCATATGTATCCAGAAGGGGCTACACCACAACACAGAAGGCGGTTACATATTATCGTAGCTAAATACATCATTATAGAGCAAGTGCTCTATCGGAAAGCATTCGATGGAATGCTTCTAAGATATGTCAACACAAAAGAATCCAAGAAGATTCTCCATGAATCTCACAGTGGAATGTGTAGAGGCCACTTCAGTGGCCATGCCACCGCTCGTAAAATACATCGAATGGGCTATTTCTGGCCTACTCTAGAACATGACGCATTAGAGTTCGTACGCAAGTGTCATAAGTGCCAAGAATTCTCCCATGAGATCCACATGCCGGCACAAGCTCTGCAACCAATCGCTACTCCATGGCCCTTTTCTACACAGGGCCTAGATTTAATAGGGAAATTCTCTCCCTCGTCCATAGACGGCCATAATTTAATAATCACAGCCACCAAATATTTTACCAAATGGGTAGAGGCTATGCCTCTTACTACTGTACCTGGTTCTGTAATCACCAAGTTCATTTTGAACCAAATCATTTACAGGTACGGTATCCCGCAAATCATTATCTCTGATAATGGAACTTCTTTTAAGAATGAAGAGGTTCACGAGCTATGCAATAAATTTAAAATAAATCATCATACGGATTCCTTGTATTACCCTCAAGCCAACGAACAGGCTAAAGCGATGAATAAAACACTAAAGGCCATTCTCCTTAAAACAGTGAAAGAAAAAAAATGAGATTGGCACTTAAAGTTATATTAGGCCTTATGGGCCCACCGAACCTCAATAAGAACACCAATAGGAGCAACTCCTTTCTCGCTAGTATTCGGGGAAGAGGCAGTTCTCCCACTCGAGGTTGAAATACCCAGTCTCCGCATTTCATTACAAGGGATTCTGGATGAAGACGCTTACAGAGAAGCACGTCTTTCCCAACTAGAAATCCTAGATGAAGCTAGGTTAGATGCTGAACAGTGGCACATAGTCTATACTGACCAGATGTGCTGGCAATATAACAAGAAAGTCTATGAACGTGACATATATGAAGGTGATCTAGTTCTAAGGCTAGACAGCCGGATTGACAAGAAGACCGGAAAAGGAAGGAAGTTCCTGCCTAAATGGTTGGGCCCATACCGAGTCATGAAGGACTATGGAAACGGTGCATACCTCTTATGTATGCTAGAAGGTGAGGAATTTGGTGAAACAGTCAATTCCCTGCACCTCAAGTGGTTCTACATGTAAGTAGCTAGCACTACTTATATATATCTACATTGCATCTTCATATAGATTAGGATCATATTGTCCGCTTGTTTCATACACAAATTGTGATCAAGGAATCTATTCTCAAAGCAATTCATTACAAACTCATGATGTTGTTGGCATAAACACATTAATCATACTTATCCATTTTCATGATATCATCAAATTATCTCGAAATCATTTTATCAAATAAAGCTAGACATGACAAAGTCTTAACGGTAACCATACCAAGATCTACAAAGTTTATTCTCACTTTTGGTTTCTTCTTAGGGTAGATGTCTTGCCTATGGTCTGTTCTAGAAGATTCATGGTGTCACATCTATCCCATATGTATATCTCTTTGGAAATAAACACATACTGACATTTTACTCAAATAAACAAGTCAAACATTGATCAAACAGAAAATTTTAATTTTACACATTTCCTTGCCCCACCAACCTTTAGTGATGAGCTTGCATCTCTTACTAGTGACGTAGGGTTGGGAAAGGATGGAAATGCCCTTACTCACCTATGTTTTGCCCACGGTGATAAACCCACGCTTCTTACTAGTAGCATGGGGCAAAGTGTAGGGGGTCCTCTTGACAAATAAATGCAAAAGGTCATACACAAACAATTCAAACCTTGAAACTTTGAGTAAAAAACAAATGAATCAGATGTTCAAAATCCCAAGAGAGTTAAAATCCTAAAAACCCAGATTTTGTCTACTATGTGGCCATCTACGGGTCTAAGTCTGGATAAACCGCAAAGCAAGTTGCATCCAAAACTATGAAGTCACTTGAGTGGAGTGGACTTGTGGTGTCCTAATTTGGTTCCGCCAAAGCTTTGTCTGTCTTCCATCACTATCATTTCACTACACCTCATAACTTGCACCCTTCCCAACTCTTGGTGATAAGCCCTCGCATCTTACTAGTTGCGTGGAGTTGGGGGTAGGGGCAGGTTTATATGTTCATCGTACCGGTTTATTTTCATCACTTTGCCAAAACAAATATGAAGTATCCAAAATTGCTTACAGAAACTAAGATTCAAAATCATATTATATATACATCATCATATATCAGCATCATGAAATACAAAAAGGAAAATTAAAACACTTGCATCATTTGTTCACCATTGCATACATTCTAAAAAATATATATAAACATACATCATAGTATACATAAGGAAACTGGAAATAGAAAGTGAGCCATGAATGCCAAGAGTTTAATCCAGAACAAATATACATATATATAAATGATCAACGTTTATGTACAATGCCATCATGCACTAAGCATGGTCAAAACACTCAAAGAGCCTGGGATATACAAAAGAATGTATCATACAAAAAAAACTATGAGAGCCAAGTGGCTTCTCAATCCCTATGAGACCCCTCTGAAGGCGCACGCCCATGCCTAGGACTCCGGATACACCGGTGCTCTAAGTGCACAGAGGGCTCTGGATCCCGAGGGGCAGCCGCAGTCTCACCACAAGAATGGCTCCTCATCAGGCACTCGGTCATCCTATACCCCGCTAACTCTGTGTGGAGAGTCGACACCATCCTTGCCACATGCCATACTGGGGAGAAGACATCAGTATGTCTACCGGCTACTAAAGGCTCCCCAACGTCCATGGACAGCTCTACGCGGGTCCTCTCCATGGGGATCATCAGGGTATCAGTGCATACCCTGTGAATCAAATATCACCACTTATCGGCGGTCTTTGCAAACAAAGGAGAAAACAAATTAGAAACCAAACACGAAATTAAAAATACAAGATAGCAACTAAGGAGATCCTAACAAAGAAACAAACATTAAAAGGGAGAGAGGGTAAGTTACTCGGATCACCAAGCCTCCAGGATGGATCTATGGGATCAGCACCTGCCATGGATGCCGCTACCAACTGAGGGGCTGCTCCTGTGGCTGGAGCAATGTAGCGCCCCGCAACAGACTCATCCTCCCCATGGCCCTGGGAAAGTGGCTCCTCTGAAACCAGAGTCACCCTCTCTACACTCTGCTCAGCCCTCTCCTCCTGCATGATATCCTGGGTGTCATGCCACTCAGGATCATTGTCCTCGGTCTCCTCCTCTGTCTCCCCCCTGTAAACTCCTAAGACTCGGATTCTACCTCAATGGCATCATCGCTGCTATGGGCAGGACCTGCGGCGATCTGAAGCAAAGGTTCCTGAGGTGCACCGGCTCTCCCTCTGGCACGTACTATCCTCCTGGCTACAATAGGAATGCCAGGAGTAACCACTATCCAACCCCAGCCTCTAGGCCCCCCTCTGGCCTCTCAGACTGATCTGTATACTGGCATCACTGGGGGAAGCATACCCATGTATTGTAATCCAAACTGCTGAGGAACACGGCCAAAGGGGTGCATCTCCACTCGCCCCACTCTATCAATAAGCTTCCCTGTGGTGGAGCAGGAGATCAAGGTAAGAGCCTCCTCGTCCCATATACCTACCATAGTCTAGTATGGTGTGGCCTCCATGTCGGCAGTAGTCAGGGAGGCAACTGGTTGATGAGGTGCTCTAAGCACCGACATGTCTATCCATCTAGCTGCCCTCACAACTCCGGGGTCTGTCACCTCTACACCTCTACTGTAGGGGATGAAATTCTCATAGACCCAACTCATAACCAAGGTCGGGTGGCTCAAGGACTGCCCCTGTAAATGGACCACCCTGTATAAGTTTTGGTAAGTGGTCCAAATAATTTCTACTCCCCAGGCATATATCTGACCATGCCCCTCTATCTGTGTAATAATGGGGGACTAGCAGTATAATAATGTATCTCCTCCCTTGTCCCCAATCAGCCTCGAGGCAAGGATCCCCATGATAGCCTGGCGAAGTAAGGGGATGGGCAAAGTAGGAATGGATCAAACTCTAACCCCCTTCTTCGACCCCGTGGAGATGACTGCATCTCCCATATATGTAGCCCACTGTGCAATATGTGCCCGTGAACCTGCTGTCTCTAGGGTGAGTCATCTCCCGATGATCGGGACCCCTAGAATGTGATAGATGTCCTCCAATGTAATAGTCCACTCACTGCAGACCCCTGACAATCGGAAGGTGTTCCGATCTGCATCCCAGGATGAGAACAAGTCACAAAGGATGTGACTAGAAGGTGTAACGTGGGGCACACGTGAAATGTGTAGTATCCCAGCCCGCTGAAGAGTGTCCTCCTCATCCTGTGAGAGGGCATCTAGTACCCCTGGGAGCCAATCACACTCCCTCTCTCTACTCCACTGGATATACTCCTCTCTCGCCTGCATACACCCAAAAACACACAAAACAAAGCAAGTTAGCATCTGAGTAACACTAGAAAAATCACGAAAACACGTAGAAATGCTAGAAAAGCAAAAACAATTTCAAACAGATGATCCTTTTGCATTCTGTGCAAAACCGCCGCCTTGAGCAGAGAGGCGGTTTTGTAACCACGCCTTAAGGGCAGCGGTCGTGTAACCGCCGCACTGGGCAGGGCGGCAGTTGTGGTCTGAAAACCCACGCGGGTTTTTAAATTTAAAAAGCCTAAAAAGTGTAAAAAATGACCATTTTACCTAAAAACAAAGCCTACCCAGTAGGCACCCCCCCTAGGTGGACCTTTTAACACTAACATTTTCAAAAATTACCCCCCCATGACAAAGTATTTAGCATTTCAAATTTAAGGGGGTAAAAAGGATAAACTGAAGAAAACTAACCTATGATCTCAAGGGTCGATGTTCTGCATGTGGAGGCATGATCGCTATCTCGTCACGAACATTTTGACTCTACTCACACAAGAAACTGTCACCGTGGGTCCCAGAGCTCAAAATCAATCAAATCGACTCACACAAATGAATAGGAAAATGGGCCCACTTTCATATATATAGCGCCCTAATTAGTTTTAAATGACTTTTTCACAGGTTTGGAGCGCCGACGGAAGTAAGTTCCTATCCCCGCACAAATGATACGTTCTCATTCCCTATTATTTTAGCGTTTATTTTTCAAACTATTGTGTCTATCTGTACTTGAGTTCCTTTTTTTCATTTTGCAAGTAGCGGGAATTTTAGACGGCATCATTTCAACACACGGATGTATCAGGTATAACTTCTAACTTCCCATTTCGGGACCACCATACTCGGACCCACCGTTTTACACATCTTCATGGCTAAAATGCTTCTCCGAGGGGGCAATATGTACGTACCCAAAATTGTAAGGTACTGTACTGTCAGAACAACGTAACACATGCCCCAATGATGATACAGGTCTCCTCACAAGCTGTCTGGGATCTAGAAAATATCTCCAAGTATGTGTTAACATCCCGCATGCCCCACTTAGCCCCCGCGTGCTTTGTTTTTCCCTTTTCCCCTCTTTTCTTGGCCTTTTTCTCTTTAGTGATGAAACTGCCGCCCTGAACAGGGCGGCGGTCCTGTAACCACTGCCCTACTCAGGGCGGTGGTCCTTTACGCATTTTCCAGAAAGCTCTTTTAGCATGACTCACGTAAATTCAATGTTCTACCAGCTTTCTTTCACCGCCATAGGCTTGCATTTATGATTCTGGTTCCCTGGAATAGTGTTTTGCCATTGTTTATAGTTTAAGAGTTCCATTTGGTTTTTACCTTGGGTAAATGCAAATGCTATAAATACTTGGCTTGTGCTCAAGCAAATGGCCCCTCAAATTTGCCTCTGATTTCTCTTTGCAATAGATTTAGTTTTCATTTTTCTTAGAATGCTTAGTTTCTTTCATTGCATGCTTAGTTAGCATTGTTTTACTGTTAGTAAGCCACATATCCATCTTGTGCAAGTACTGTTGTTATTTTATCTAATCCATTGGAATAGGATAGTCTGTTTACCAATAGGAAGCCATTAAAGTTGCAGGTTTTTCTCCTCAAATAGGATAGTTTTAGGTTCTGGGCACTTTATGTTGCATGACTCGCAATAGATCCCGCTAGGAATTGCATAAGCCAAGATTTGTACTCTTGCGCTATCCATCTCGTACTCGCATTGTATTCAGTCAGTGTTATGAGCTGCCTTTATCCCAATATCTACTTCTGTTGATGCTAGCATTACACACTTTTCTAGATCCACGTGAACATGAAGGAATGAGAAGATCACACTGAGGGGACAAGATCACACACATCATCAGATTCGCCACTGTTCTGCAGAATCCAGGTTCTAGCTTTCAAAGTTCTAGTTAGAATCATATCAAATAGAGTAGTTAATTGCTTTATTTTAGTTAATTCTACTCTCGATATTGCCAGGGAAGTTGTGGGGATTGATAGTTTCTTAGAAACTATGATTCACTCCTCACTTCTGAGGTAGGATCGAGAGTCTTGCAAATAGATTAGATAAGCTATTTCATTGTTTAGAATAGATCTACAAATTACACAGACAAATAGCTACACTCAGTTATTTTGTTTTTTTTAAAATTGTTATTTTAGTTGTCAATTCTAGATATTTAAAATAGTTGATTTCTTAAATTCATAAAGCTCATCAAAAAACACAAAAAAAATAGAGAAATCATATATTCTATAGATACAGTTCACATAGTTAAATTTCATTTTACTGTAGTTCGTTTTACATTGTTGCTTTTGTATGACAATCACGGGACCTAGAAAGCCCAGGGAATATGTATTCAAGCAAATCATGCCTCAGCCCAATCTCATCACAGTGATAAATGATATAGACCAAAATCTTAGGATCCAATTCTTTCGAACAACGGTAAGCTTGCAACAAATCAATTCCCAGTTGAGCGGGTTAAACATAGAAGACGACCAAGCACACACGTTTTGGTCAAATCAACCAAACTACAGATTACCCTAGGCAACATTCGTATGACTGTAGAAGGGCTCGAAAGAGAAAAAACATTTGGTTGTGATCCTTTGGTCCCACAGCCAAGCGGAGGAGACACTCTTACAGATATAGATACTAGCCTAAGAATTCAGGTTGTGCGAACACCTGTAAGATATTCTGAGAAAATCACACAGTTATTGATCCTAAATATAGAAGATGAGAAAGCATACGATTACTAGATACTAGGGATTAGGACTTGATTTCACGCATGACCATAACAGGTCCACAACAACTAAGAGTCTACGGTTGTGACCCACAAATCCCACAACCCAACGAATCCATAGGAGAATTAGACATAGACACTGGCCTACGCACACTAGTATTCCAGTCTACTCCACTTCCTCCTATCATCGTTGAACAATTATCCTCGTTAGACACAATAGCTAACAAAGCTATAGAGTTCTGGACTAGGGCAGAGAATCGTCCATAGAGTTGACTATATTTACCATCCACCATATGACCCTATCCGGAGAAATACACAAAACTATCCCGAGTCATTTTCCACGTATTCCACAACCTATAGATCGAATCACGCCAGAGCTCGATATTGATTGGAGCCTTTGAGTAGTAATCCTTGCTAAATTATCTATCACACCAGTTCAAGTTAGGAGGGCCTTCTTTACCTTAGACTTGCAAATTCCGCTAGTGCGTATTGAAGACATTAGATTGCCTAACTAGTTTGTCTACATCTCACACATATTCCATACCCACCGGTTGTCTTGGCATGACCTTAGGAGGTCAGGTGCGAGGAAGAGTCACTTGTAGATTCCCATGCTTACATGTCACTTTTTCATCATACAGTCCCTTTAGTCCTTCTTCACAAGGAAAGGAGTACATTCTTGTGTGTACTGATTATATGAAAAAGTGGGTAGAAGTGCAGGCTTTAACAAATGCCACTTAAGAACCAGTTGCTGATTTATTTTGGCACATAATTATGGTAAATTTTGGTGCACCAAGAAGTATAATTTTAGATCAGGGGGCATAATTCATGTATAATATGATCCAAGCCTTCACAATGCATTATCAGATCAATCATAGGAATTCATCTCCCTATCACCCACAATCAAATGGACAACCTGAAATAACAAATAGAGAATTGGAAAACATCCTTACCAAAATAATTGAATCAGGCAGAAGAGATTGGGCAAAGAGACTACCTAAAGCTATCTGGGCCTATAATACAACTTAGAAAACTGCAATAGGATTTTCAACATATGAGTTAGTCTATGGGAAAAATCCCTTGTTACCTATTGAATTTGAACTACAAACATTGAGGACAATAGTCAAAATAGGTATTGATTTGGATGCAACACAAAAGGAGAGAATTCTTTAACTCAATGAGTTGGATGAGTTAAGGATTGAAGAACTTCAACAGACAGAGATAATCCAAGATCAAAAAAATCAATGACATGACACACATATCAAGAAGAGATCATTCAAGGTAGGATATTGGGCATTACTGTTTGATTCTAAGTACCAAAAATTCAAGGGCAAGTTGAGAACCAACTGGTTGGGACCCTATTAGATTGAGTAGATATTTAACAATGGTTCTATTCAATTACTTCCCATTGATGGCAGCAGAATGACACTTTTGATCAATAGACATAGGCTAAAACTTTATAGGAAGCATCTTACTAAGGATGAATTCTTGAGGTAGATTGAAGTAGGAAAATAATTTGATCATATGGAAGAACCCAGTTCTTCCAAAATGATCAAATAATCAGATGGATAAATCTAGAATATAGGGAAGAGAATGAAAACCAGTAAATGGAATTCTCTTCCCCAAAAATAAAATTCTCTCTAAGATCAATTGAAAACTAGCAATGGTGGTTGATCTCCTCAAATAAATGGCTAATACAAAATAAAAGGAACTTCCTTGAAATTCCAGTTGTCTTTTCTAATTTTTTTCCCCTTTTGTTTCACTTTTAGGAATGATGGGTCATCATGACGGAGGGATCACATCATCAAGGACGGTAATTATGTCTTTAACTGATTAAATGTTAGATTAAAAGTTTGCATGTGTGATTGGATTTGATTTGAAAGTTTGCGTGATGAGTCATCTATTGTACATTATGATTAGTAATCATGAGGATGATATTGGCGGAACAAAAGTGGCGACATGTTTATAATGATCTATCATTTGTGCAGAATAAACAAAGTAAAGAAGCAGTTGCAGAAAAAATAACATCAAGGAAGAAGAAAAAGAATTAAATTTGCATTCCACATCTAAACACAACATTTCCACAGCTAAACCCATCTATTTTGCAACTAAGAAAAGAGTTTTTTAGCCAATCTAGGAAGAGAAATAATTTAAAGGAGAACAAATTTGAATCACCCTCTTTACCATGGGGATTAAAAAGAAGTTGGAACCGGAGGATGATGCCCAGCTTCTTATAGATGAAGAAGTGACAACTGTCTTTGAACATGCTGCGTGGTTGGAATTACTGAAAAAGTTCTTGAAGTATAATGATGAATTGGTAAGAGAATTCGTTATAAATTTAGAACAATCCAAAACAAATGTTAGAAATATTGTAATTACTTTTTCTCTAAATACAATAAGCAATGTATCTGGTGTGCCAATTGTGCATGTCCCAAATCCTATCAAAGGGACCTTAAAATAACTAGTTGTAACCCTGCTACAAGAGAAGGAAATAGAACCGCAATATATTTACAACACTAAGAAAATCATAAAAGGGGTCATAAGGGCCATCTTGCCCAAACCCTTTGACATAGTGGAATTTTGGATAGTCAAGTATTTAACTTGTGATGGTCAATTTGGGTTGGTAGGAAGAGAAGTCCTGAAGATGCTCATACATATTAGATATGGAGCTACAAAACAAGAATATATAGTAAACCTTCCAGGGTTTATTTTTGACTCCATTCATACAATGGCCCAGAGGTATTCATGGGGTGTTGGAACAATCAGACATCATGGGTTAGTTCATTTGGTGTGCCAACACCATTTTCTTGCAAAGAAAAATGGAGAAGAAATATGGGAGAATTTTTTTAACAAGTTTAAGAAAAACCATGATATTATCAGAAGGGTAATATCAACTCCTTTTTCTCCTAAAAATAATTTGGAAATTGATTCACCTACAAAGGAAAAGAAGGAAATAGGTGGGGAGACTATACCAAAAAAGGAGAAGATCTAGAAGAAGAATTAAAACTACAGAACCTACTGTACCTTTAAAAGAAACTCCTTCCTTTGCAGCACCTACAGGAGAGCTAATATATGTCTCTCACAATGACAGTTCACCTAGGCAAGAGAAAGAAGTTAAAATTAGAATAATTTCTAGGAGGAAACCTACTTCTAAACATACTAAAGCTCCTCAAAGAAGAAGAATTCATAAGAGGTCTAGAGAAATTATAGAGGAGATAAAAGAACAGGACAAGTTGGAAAAAGAAGTTGTTGATATTTTGGGCAGCATGGCCATGACTCCTCCTAGACCAAGCCAAACTAAGATGGAGAAAGAAGATGAGAGATTTGAGGAATGGGTTTTTCAAGATTTGGGTGAATCAACAACACTATCACATGAATAAGAAGAGTTGGCATCTTGGAGACGGAAAGGAAAATTTCCTTTGGTAGAAGAGGAATGCTCAACCCCTAAAGAACTTTTAGAGAAAGAAGAGAAACAATAGGTTAGACAGGCTTTGTTCTTGTCCAGAGTAGAACTCATTATCAAAGAAAAGGATGAGAAGTTGAACTTCCTCAAACTTAGAGTAGAACAGAGAGAAATGATCATTGGGGAACTAAATAGTCAGCTCGTAGACAGGATTAAGGAATCAACAAGAGTTAAAAGGTAGATGATGGAGAAAGAGGAAGAATTTAAAATTTCTAGAAGATAGATCACTATGTCAATAGTCTCTACACAAACTAAATTAACTTACTAGCCACTCAAGTAGTTATGGAATGGTATGTGCAGGGAACTCAATGAAATCAAAACATCCAATGAGGATTTGAGAAGCAATATGGAAGATGAAAAGAAAGCAAGAAAGGAATGGGAAGAAAATTTTTACAAAGAAGAGGGAGACAAATTTGAATGTCTTGTAAAAATACAAATGGTTTGCATAATGAGTGAAACATTGCTTGCATACAGGAGACCTTCCCCTGCATATAACATGTTTCTAAAAGAACAATTCATTCGCTAGTAGCTATCAAGAATTTCATGTGGCCTTTCACATGAAATAAAAGATGAATCTGAGTTCATGACAACCTATTCTTTGGCTAGTATAGAGCAGAAAAATCTTCTCTGTGAATTCTATCTCTACAATCTTATGCTAGAAAAGAACACAAGCTTCATGATCAATCTGTATGTGGGAGAAAGCCAGCTTAATGCATTTATTTATGTTCTTCAAAATCAGATTGAATGGAAAGAAAGGGATTATGATCATCTATTGAAAGCTAGCTCATTTGGTCTCTACATGAGGGCTCATTATGGTAAACCATCTACTTTCATTAAACATTTTAGAATCCATGCCTTTGATATATGGTTCAAGACACATTAGATTTCTAGTTTATATAAAATTATTGATGCCTTCAGCTTTTATGAGGTGGAAAATTTTGAGGAGATTTATGATGGATGTTTGAAAAGATGGGAGATTCTTACAGTTTCCTTGAGGAAAAGGGAAGTAATATCTCCCACAAATTTGATCTAGAGTTTGGAAAGAGGAAATGATTTATGCACACTAATCCCTCAGATCAATGAAAAAATAGGGGCATATGGATGGGAATGAGAACAAGGCCTCCCCTTTTTCTCACTCCCATGTCTCCATGGAAAAACAAAGAACCTCAAGATCCCACTCAATTTGAGGAATGGAAGAGGAAAGTAGAAATAGGATTAGGGTATAGTGTTTCTGAACCAAAACACTGGGATATTCAGTTTCAACCATTTGAGCTGAGCAATCAATTAGAATGCATAATACATAACCCAAGGTTTGAAGAGTAAAGTTTGTTAAAGGACTTACAAACAAGTAAGTACAAGGGAGATGATGAGGCTAGAATATGTCTCGTTAATGTACAATAAATGATCTTATTTTACTCTCCTTTTTATTAGAGTTTGACTTCATTTTGTGACTTTCTTTGATCTAATATAAGTTAGGATGTAATTGTCCATCTTTTGTTGATTATAGTTCTAACATTTAAAAACTCTGTAATTCCTAACAAAGTGCTTTGGAAATTTAGTTTTGTAATAAAACAAGTCATAATCAGTCGAAATAACAAAGTATGAAGCGTTCAGCATGTTTTTGGAAGCATTAGATTCAATATGGCTTAGTTTCAAAACTTCCAGACTTAGATCCATAACTCCATTATAGAGTTACGAGCTCTATCACTTAGTTCTAGAACTTTTAGAATTAGTTCTAGAACTCCATCACTTAGTTATAGAACTTTTAGACTTAGTTCTGAAACTCATGCATGTAACTTCGAAACCCTCGCAGTTAGATCTGGAATGATTTCCTTTAGTTCTGGAACTTCTCTAAAGTTTTGGAACCAGTGAGAATTTGTTTATTCCAACAATGTCCAGTGATTTAGCAATCAATGATCCTTTCAATCAAGAGTAGATTAGAAGATTTCCAATTCTTCATAATCACAGATCTAGGGATAACTATCATGTAGTAGTACATCCAACCACGATCCAAATCAACTTCTATTTTTGGCACGATTTGGTTCTATTTGAATCGGTAGGACAGCTATGGATGTAAATGCACCTATGGAAGAAGTATATATATGCAGACCTATAGATAGAATAATATAGAGAGATAAATATATACATAGATAAAGGCATAGAGAGATAGAAAGAACTAATACATTTTTGTAATGTAGAATATTTTATCAATAAAATAGATATTTATTTTTTGAGAGTATATTAAGTTGTCAAATCATGTTTCAAGGTGGAGCAAGGTCCCACTCTTCCAAGAACTAGGATCTTCGTTCTATTGGTATTTATATTTCCAGAGAAAATAGTATGGATCTATTAATTCTGTAAATGCTTTTGATTACTCAAGTTGAAATATGTCGTATACTTGTCCTACAGGTGTTCTAGATCAGATTCTTATTTCTTTGCAATCATCTTTCAGCATTCTGAATTGTGTGTTTATTTCTAAAGAAAGTGTGTTTATTTCTGTAACGTGTGTTTACTTACAACAATCTATTCCATTCTACAAATGTGTGTTTACTTCCAAAAAGTTTTCATAGTTTGATTTCAATAAGGTTTTTCCAAAGAAATCCTCAAGACATTGAGAAAATATGCCAGAAAATATAAAAAAAGAAAACAAATAGCTACAATCAATTACTCGATCACTAAGATTTCTTGTTGCATATAGTTTCAGACACCACCCCTAGTTTGAATATGACATCAACAAAGAGTTGATTAAATGAAGGGAATAATGACACCCATCACTCATCATAGTAGTTGAATGTTAATAGGAATGTTTATTTATTCAACCATTACTCTCTCAACTTCTATTTTTTCTTCATCTAGTCTTTCCTTCTCAAGTAATAGGTTAAAATAATTAGATTTATCGACTTGTGTTATGATAATTTGCATTGTCTCCTTGCCCACTATTACATCAATCATATTGATGTTGGATTGTTTTGGAAATTTTTCATCATCATGGTTCCTAAGTCCACACCATCTACAAATATGTCTAATGTTATTTCTAATGGAATAATATCACACATAATGACCCAACTCAATGCACTTCTACGCTATACAATTGGTCATCCTCGAAAAATGTGCTAACTTTGAATCCTACCACCACTATTTTATAATGATAAATTCGTGGCATGGTGGGTGGTGTTGACTAATCACTTTGTGTGAAGAATACATGATAAAATCTTATTTTTAACATTATACGGACAATCTTTGAATGAAGGAATTGTAGTTTGACAAATATTTTAGAGCATTTTATAGGTGCAATTTGCCTTGGTGTGATCTTTTACCTTGAAGTTGGTATACCAAAAAAACATTTCCTTCATTCTTAGTGTCTCCCTTTAGTTCCTTCATCATTCAAAGCGTGTTTTTCCACAAGGCTATAAAGTGATTTAGATTCACTAGAGTCAAGGTTATCTTGATCACTTCTTATCAAGTGTGAGGATGTCATATTATATATTTCAATGTTCATGTTTTTCTTGTGTATGTCTTCATAAGAAAATGATGGGAACACATTCATATTCCTATGGAATGAGGGTATTGAATATTCAATGAACCATCACTTCAAAAAAATGTAGGTTCTTTGTAAAAAAAACCTAACAATCCTTTGAGTCTTATGTTATAGGCTTAAAAATTCTCATGTTTACCTTATTGGGTATTATAGATTTCTATGAAAATATTATTGTCAATTTTTAGGAGCTTAAATTAATTCTTGAATGATTTTGTCAATTTTATAGGCACCAAAATTTGGTCATTTGGAATTTGGTAATATTGGTTTTAGCTTATATCCCTCATACATAATTTGTGCACTTAGATCAAGCTCAAAATCACTATCCTATCTTGTCATGTCCTATCTTAAAGCTTGCAATGGGTCAAATATCTCATTCTACTACTTGTTCGCTTATAATAACACTCCTATTAGTCAAAAATTCATTATACCTTATATACTAACTTCTCTAAATCATCAAATACGCTAGTAACCTTATAATACAAAACCATATAGTAGGGACACAATCAACTGCTGATCTTTCCCTCACTAAGTGATTATGCCCTTAGCCCTCTAATGGAAAAAATTATAAATGATTTTTTTTTCATGAGTCAGCCTTTTCCTCTTAGCTTGGCCTTAGTAAAAATCATTACACTTGGAGAATTATAAATACAAATTAAACCCACACATTTATTTACTTAGTAGTCACTTGACACTCATAAAGAGAACATCTAGAACATATCCATTAAAACAACAAGAAAGATTTCCTATTACTCCTTATTATAAGAACATACAATAGGAACAACCCCCAAGAAGGTCTAAATAAATTTAAACTAGGTCAAGAGAAATTATTATAAATTCAAAAACACTCAAAGCCAATTCAAAGAAAGCAGTATCAAAGAACCAAATTATAACTATATACATATATATTAAAGAAGTAAAATTAAACTTCCAATATGTGGGAGAACTACATGGGATTTGATGCCCACTTGAGGTAATTTTATGTAGGCAGTGCAGGGGTACATCAATGTGTAGACACAAAATCACACACTTGGGTACATTTCTAGGTCCTAAAAGCACAGTTGCATTCATATGATTCATAAGGGATAAAACTATTAATTAAAAACTATCTTTGGCCTCTTTTCTTTTTTTCTAGTCTTCTTTCTAGTCTTTTACACCACATAGCCCAATCAGAGTTTCAATTGTTTATCTTTCATGAATTCAGACATTAGCGCTTAGTAAGGACACTAATGCCCAAGTTCCCTAGTCCCCATTGGGTGCCCCTAACCCTTTTCTATCTTACTTGATTATTGTGGGTCTCTTTTATCATTTGGGCTTCTTATTTTCTTGAGTTGTCTTTCTAGATGTCAATTATGAAATTCAACCAAGGGAATCATATAAATACAAAGATATGTCACCAAAATAAAAGACCAAGCTCTAAGAATTTATTATCATCACCTAAGCTTGCATCTAAAGGAATATAAGAGAATAAAAACCATCCATATATCATCCATTCAAGGCACAAGGAATTGAATTTTCTACATACACTTAATAGGAAGGGGAACTTCATTATTTTATCCACACATCTCTTTACATTGGTGAATCTAGTTATCACCCGCTATCACATGCACTTGCACAAGGGCTTCATAGGACATGATTCTTTCACACACTCATAAGAAATACGTAGATTATGAGATGTAGTGCAACACTCAGTCATAAGTTCACTCAGTTGGGTGACTGTCGGGGTCAATCCGACTCCCAATATTACATATTTTCTTTTTTTGATTTGATGTCATTTGAAGGTTTTACAGGTCAACATATCTTTGCAAGTTACAGGTGATTTATGAGAACAAGGTGTGACATACATGAAACCAAAGATGACTAGTGTTGACACCAAAAAATTCATATTCTAAGCTCCTGTATGGTCACATGTGCCTAGCAGAGGTCTCTAGTGCCTAAGTGCCCTCACCCCATTCCAGACACCCCGGTTCAGCTCTATCAACAGTTATAGAATTTATCTTGAGTGATTATGATGGTATTCCTTCCAATTCATCATTTTTCCTTGTTTGCATAGTCCATAATCAAGTAAAAATCATCTAATCCATTTTTTCTCTCTTTCACTTAGGGTTTTCAATATCTACTTTTCCTATTGTTTGTGTCATTTATATTCTAGCAGTTGTACATCACTATTACATAAGTTACTCTACAATATCTAGGGTTTAACATTAGCATTAAATTATATTTCTTTAAATCATTTGGTGAACCCAAATTTGAATACACTTGGATCCTTTTTTTCCTTCTCTCATGGCTCTTAAAGTTCCTTAAATGTATTTGTATGATATACTTTTTACTGTATCCTAATTGCAAGTTTATTCTCTAAAAATCCATAAACACTATGTATCTCCCTCACAATACACCACCCACTCGAGTAAGTGCCATCTTCAATTGTGTATCTGATGACTCTATATGCCCTAATTCTCTATCAAATCAACCCGTATTAGAGTCCATTCAAGCTTTACACTCTTTTTTTCAAGATAAAATTCAGGCTATGGAATCCACGATTACATCTCTTAAAGATGAAATCCATAATCTCAAGGATACATCTCAATCCCACACTTGTTATTCTTCTACATCTCATCTCACTTCTATGTCTTCTATATGTTTTCATATTGGTGAACCCCAAGTCTTACCCAAACCTCTCAAATTTGATTCCAATGCTAAGCAACAAGATATTCTTCCTCAACTAGTCACTCATCAATTGATCAACTTTCCATCTACTCATTGTTATCCTCCTCATTGACTTGCAAGATATTAAGGTCATCCATATTACAATTATAATTGAATTAATGAACATAATGAAAGTTATTGTTATGCTCTTAAATGAAAAATTAGGCACCTAAATAATTATTGTCTCATTTCATTTGCTACACAAAATGGTGCTACATCTCCAATTGCTACATCCACTAGGTTCCTAAATCTGATTTATCTATGTCTAATGAGAATCATGCCATCACTTCCAATGTTCCTTCTTCGGTCAGTCAAGCATTTCCTATCAAACCCATTCCAACTACGTAATCACCTTTCAAGGTACATCCTTTATCACCTCCTTCTACTAATTCGTCTCCAACATTACCAAGTTAAAATAAGCAAAAACCTCTTAAAATCAATTTAACTCCTCCTCCTCTCAAGTCTTCTACGGTGTTACAAATCCCAAATAAGTAGCCACTCATTAAGTAAGACCAAAAAACTCTAGACAACTGCTTTTGACCTAAAATCCATCCTTGATCCCACTCTTTCTCTCACATCCCATTTTGATAACAGTATGCTTTATTACGATACACTTCAAAAAATTTCACCACCAAAATATCTCTCTTACATTATCACGTAGCTCTCCATCATTGACATACTTAGGGGGCATCACACTTCACCCCCTTCTAGCACTATCAATTATCTCTAACATCTACTATCACTCTTAGCGCTATGCGCTTCATGTTTTGTAGTCAATTTTTATACCCCTTAGTAAATAAGGACAATCCCATGCATGTCAACCTATCACCCAGCGGGTGTTGGGCACTCATCCTAAGGCACGCGCAGGTGCACCGAGCCCCTCTTTTATGTGAATTGTGCAAGAATTTAGCATATGATGCATAATACAAATACAAGAATAAACTCCTTATTCAACTGATAACTTCAGGTCATACGCTACACTAATGTATTCATTCATAAAAGAAGCACATTGACAAAAGATAGATTTGAAGCTATGGGGGAAAGAGGATGCATAATGATTGTACTCATTTATATGAAACATGTTGAACATAACAAAAAGAGATAAGTATGACATGTGGACCACATATATTCATATTTGAACATGCCCAGTAATCATATTATATCTATCAGGGTCATTATAGACCAAAATGATAGTGTAGATTAGAACCATGTAGCAAGACTGGACTTTCATCCCTTACAATGCAAAAGGAACACATGTACCCATCCCTTGATACATCATTCTTCCAACAGATATCCTATCCCAACCCATAAGGCTCTCTCATGTATTTCTGTCAGAGGTTCCCCTCTCATCTTCTCTCTCTAATCCCCTCTATGTGTATCTCTATGTCTCTCCCCTTTTTATTTCTTCTATCAGGTGCTTGTATTTATAGCCTTTCTCAACACCTTCAAGCCTTCATGGGAGTTGCAGATCCATTTCTAAGTTTCCAAGGTGGTACTCTATGGGATCATGCTTCTTCAGGATCGAGATCTCCACTCTTTACAATGATGCCCTTCTAGAAGCTTCCATCATAAGGTATATTCCTTCCTAGGTCACCTTGTTGTCAGGATGACACCTTATCCACTCCCCATGCACAGTTGAGGTCATGACTTTTCTCATGTTCTATCATGATATTCCAAATATGGATAAGTCCCAAAACCTTTTCTCTTCATTGCATGTGTGCCACTTGTTCTACTAAAAACCATCCTACAACCTTGTCCTATGTGCACTTTATCCTTAGGCTACCCTTCTTTAAGTAGGTCCTTCACGACCACGTGCTTCTTTGTGCTTAGCCAATAAATTAGGGGCCCAAAATCATCCCACATTATGCTTGTTCTCTTCCCTCGGGAACACCTTCTCAAAGAATAAAGAATGAATTGTCCTTAAATAGTTTGTAGAAAGAATAAATGAATGAAGAATTTTAGGGAAGAGATGAAAGAATGGGGAAGACTATGACTATTTTTGCAAGAGGAGAGGGAAATATTTCATCAAGTCTTCCTCCAACTTATTCCAAGTATTAACCTTCACTCTTTTCCTATTGAACAGAGGTCTCTCGACTAAGGTGTTCACCTCTTCAAATCTTAGTCCATTCTCCTTGGGTATCCATAATTTCCACAATCCCCTCTAACTATTTGTCCCAAATCCTCAAGCACGTCCATTCTTTGAGTGATCCAGGGATACAACTCTTTCAGTTAGTTTTTGATTGAGCCCCACAAGATCTCATTATCCTTTGATTTCTTTTCAACCTCGGCTAGAATTTTGTCTCTTTCAGCCCTATTCCCCTTGTTATTTATTCTTGAAACTCCTTGAGCTCCACCTCATGGGTAGCAACTAGTATACTCGCCACTCTATCTCTATCGAGTGTAGTTTTCATAGGTGACCTCAGTGACTTGGGTAGATGGACCTTTCACATCCGCGAGGACTTCCTTGTATTATGCCATAATGGACCAAAACCTTTAGTCTTGTCCTCCTTTTATTAATGCGTTGATGCCTCTATAGATTCCAAGGCCAGTGGTCATCTTTCCATCATGAGAACATAAGTTAAGTCTTCTAGGAATTGCAGGATTGATTCATATCTCTGCGCAGGTGGTGTTAAGTCTGGATGCTTCAAGATAATGGCACTTGTGATCATCTCCACCTTCTTGGAGAGTTTGTGTACCCTTTCCTTCTCTTCCTTTAATTCACACCTTAGCTGAGCGTTGACTAGTTCTTCATGTTTTAATTCTTTAGATATTTTCTTCAGCTCCTCTTCCTTCTTCTCTAGCTCTACCTCTAGAAACTTCACTCTTGTCATTCCTCCCAAAGAGTCTTGGCCTCTACTACAACCAAAACTTGTATTCAAGCGCATTGCAGATTTGTTTGTCTGATAGCCATTGAGCGTTTACCAAGGGGTTGTCACCTTTTGACTATAGCTACCTTTATTATTTCCCCTTATCTCACTTTGAATTCATGTTTCGTTGATGTGGGACTCAAATTCCCAAGAAAGTAGTTTTGCTTGTCTGAGGGTATGCACCTTCCTCATCAAATTATTCCATAGCCAAGAGTTTCTCCATTGGTATGGTGACTTTGAAAGCATGTGTGCACAACACCTTGTTTGGGTCATCAATATAGACCCATTCTCTGAACCTTTGATGCTTCTGACAATTTTTCTCCCTGTATCCGCGTAGCCTTAGGAAAGCTCACAGCTAAACTGTGATGCACCTCCCATGCTACCTTATTCCTTTTTCTATGCTTTCCTCCTCTTCTTCCTTCATCATTAGGTTTGCGCATTACGTTCCATCTCTTGCTCTACTAGGTCTTCAATGATCTTGGCTACTTCCTTCTCCACTGGCCTCGTCTATCTATTCCTTAGTGAGGCTTGGGGTCCTTTGTCCTTTTGTGACTTCCTCACATACCCCCCTATCCTGGGTATCCTCTTCTTTCTTGTCATTCTCCCTCTTAGAAAATATGTATTCAATTTTCTTCTTCCTCTCCTTCCTCCTTTAAGTCATGAACCTCATAGATAGGATGGTCCTCACCTCCGGGTTCATCTTCAACATCATCATATCTCTCACCTATATAGGCCTCCTTGATATCTGTGTCCTCCAAATCATTTTACTCTATGTCATCCTTTACTTCTTCTTGGCAGGATATTATATTTCCTTCTCCTCCTCCTTTGGTAATCTCTCTTGGGTGATGGGTTCCTTGTGTCTCCGGTGCTTCTTCCTTATGGAGTATTTTTTTTCACTATGGAGACTTCTTTCTCCACGTATAAGTACTAGGGCTTAGCAGTCATCCCCAATGCATGCTTACCTCTTGTGTAGCTTGAACACTTGGTTCTTTCTGCACCTCTTCCCTTTCCCTATTCTTTCGCATGTAGGATTCTTTGTACCTGTGGGATCCTCAGGGATGGATACATCATTTTCCAAGTATGCGCCCTTTTCAATTTTTGTCTTAATGCAAAGGTATATTCTAGCTAAATCCCTTCTAGTGATTGGAAAAGTCACTAGTTTCATGATCTGTATATCATGGGAGACATATCTCTCAACGTATGCATGCTTCTTGGGGTAAACCAACTTCATACGCAGCTCTTTGTTGTCTTGATCTACTTCACTTAGGTCGAACATTAGTCTCTTGGACTCTTTAAACCTGTTCACCCCTGCTTGGAAGTATTGCACAGTGAAAGAGAAGGGAATCTTGCACCATGGGCTCATTGTTTCATCTGTCAACCTAAATTTTCCAATGCATAAGTGTTGATATACTGCGAACTTAGCTTCTCCTTATACAAGCGTGGGTAAGTGCTCTAGAATTCTCCATTCTGCCCCAAATGTTTCCCTCATGTGCTTGTACCATTTCTCTAAACACACCTTGTGTGAGTTGTTATCATTGTCTCACAAGTATATTTTGTGAATCATTTTATGGATGAGGGATCCTCTTCTGGGTACTCCCAAACAAACCTTTCCAGCCCATTGGACACTCCAATTTCTGAGAAGACAATAGTGAGGAGGATGTTTCCAAATAATATTTTTTTTCCCTCCTGCGTGCTACTTATGATTTCATCTGTGATGAAAGTAAATAAGTTGTAGATGGTCCCCTCACCTATTTTCTGGCACATGTTCAACCATGCCTTGTTCACCTGCATTTGTCCCTCCTTATCATTAAGCTTCGTAACCAGGCATGCACTCATCCTCATCACGTGGTATGGGATCTCAGCGATGTCAAAGTATCACGACCCTTTCTTATAGGCATATTTTTCTAATGTCTCCTTGATGGCCTCCTTGTCGCTCAAGTCATCATCTAGACTCTCTCCCTCACTGGTAAGGCATGTGAAATTTGAAATTAATTAGGGAGTTATGTGCATCTTACGTCTTGTGAAATAGAAATGATCCTTGTGCACATGTAACATCAACTTCTGGCAGAGGCGCTTGGGCTTTTCGAAGTAGGGAAGTTCATAAATTTGCAACAACCTTGTCTTCTCCATCTCAACATTTACCTTGTCATTGTAAATGGGCATGCCTTCTGGCGTTCTCTTGTTGGTTGGGTGCACCAATTCTAAGGACATCTCATTTTCTATTATAGTTGTGCGATGGTTATAGTCACTCACCATCATCTTCCTTAGGTGTGATTCCCATTATTTTCCCAACAACACCCCATTTGAGTATTGCATCTCTGCATACCATTCTTCATTTATGCTCTCAATAGCTATTGTTTGTTTTCCCTTGCCCTTTTGTTTCTACTTCTTTGGTGATATGGTTGGTTTTCTGGGTGCCATCTTTTTGATTGGTTTTACCACTTATAACTTATCCCTCTTTCTTTTCTCTACCCACTCTATCTAGCCCTAAGCTTGATATTTGCATGAAAAAATCTTTCTAACTCCATTCCCTAGTTGTTAAACCCTAACTGGAAAAAACCTTCCACAAGATGACACTTTCTTACTTACCTTCTCCACAACCTGTGTACTCCTTTCCTACTGGGTTTGTGAATTTACCCTAGCTATGCACTTTAGATCTCTCAAATTATTCCTTTGTCGTAAATACCTTGTTTGGATGCCCTAGTTTGTAAGAGACTTCTTTCCTTCGTAATCGCAATGTAAATAATGAAGTGGTTGACCTCTTATTTATAGTTTTTCCCTTTTCCTAGCATTAAATGCTCTCTCACCTACCACTATACTTCGACCTTAAATGTAGCTTTTTCCACTTAATCCGGTCTTAAGCATTCCTTTTCCCACGCACCACATCTTATGCACGAAAACCCCTTTACAACCTTCTAACATGTAAAATCCAACCCAACTGAAGACTCTTACACATGCACGTTCAAAGCGCTGAAGGCACTTATTTCATCCTTTTCCCTACTTTTTGCCCTCACCTACCTCATGTTTTTCATGCACTCTTCCTTTTTCCTGTATGTGGTTTCATCAAGGCTTTCTTCACACCAATCATTTGACATCCATCTCTTCTCAAATGTAGCCTATTAACCTTACGTGTCTTTTCGTTCTTTTACTGAGGCTATGTCACCACAAATTATAACTGCTAATACACACTTGTATTATGGGTCTATACTTCACATTAATCTACCCCACACTAAAATACATATGCATGATCCTTTATACATGCACAGCCTTTAAAAATTAATTTGGTTACTAGTGCACATGGCACAAAACAAAACAACATAAAGGAATGAACAACAAGAAAGGGAAACACAAGAAAAGAAAAATTCATAAATGGAAAATTATACTAAATGGTAAACCTGCCTTATTACAAACACCAAGAAGACTTATTTATAGTATGGCTTCAAGCCTACTCTGATTGAAGTGTCTTGGTAATCACATCCCATCCAACACTTACAACTAGTATATGCACCTAAATCAAGGATGTATGAGATGATGTTAAGGGCCCAGCCAATGGACTTTTAGCTTCCCAAGATGGTGCAGAAACTTGGAAATAATATAGAAAAACCATCTTCCCAACCGCAAACTTCTTGTTCTTGATGTGATGATCATGTTGATGCCTTTTTTTTTTGTTTTTTGAGTCTTTTGGCTCCACCTGGAGAGTGACCATCTTCCATCCAACTACATTAATTTTTCAATCCTTTCTTCCAGTGCTTGCTCATTGGCTAATCCTCCTACGCGTGTTATACGTAGCGAAGGTAACGTGAATTCAATTAGTAGGAAAACCTCCTACACTAAACACCTAATTGAAATGGTGTGGCCTTATTTAACCTCTTTTAGATTTTCCTATATGCCCAAAGAACGGTTGAAACTTTGTCATCCCAATCTCTGTCTACCAACATCAAAGATCTTAGTTAATTTATGACTAATTATTTTCTTAAATGCTTCAGTAGTTCCATTTGTTTAAGGGTGATAGGGGGTAGTATTGTGATGGGCCACCATAAATTTTGATAATAGAATCCTAACCTTCTCTATTAAGAAAGTGCGTACCTCTATAACTTGTAAAAATTAATGGGAATCCATACCTGGTGATTATATTTTCCCATAAAAATCTAGCAGTTGTAGCCACTGTACAATGCTTTGTAGGTGCTGCATCTACCCATCATGTTAGATAATCAATGCAAGTGATGATATACCTTGAACCAGTCCTTCGTGCCGCTAGCAAGACTTGGTCCTACAAATTTTATAGCCCATTTCTCAAATGGCTCCATAATGGCTATTGGTCATAAGGGAATTTCATCCCTCTTTCCAGGTTTTCCAAAGCACTGGCAATGGTCACAAGGTCTTGTAAAACTCAATACAATCTTGGTAAAAGGTTTCCCACCAAAAGCCTTGTGAGTAGAATCTTTCTACACAGTTACATTTCCCACATAGTTGTCCTCCTACGATCCCACCATGTGCTTCTTTCATAATTCCAACGTGCACTCATGTTCTAGCATGCATCAACATCAGAACCTTATCATGGCCCAATTTGTATAGATCTTCTGATAATTAGCATGTAAGGTTGTAGCGCGTATGGCCAATTGTTTCCTTTCCAAGGCCTCCATTCCTTTTGGTGCCCCACCTGTCTTAAGAAATACTGCAATGTCCTCCAAGTCCGAGGGCGTATGCCATAACCTAAATAGTTCTACATTAGGCATAGTCTCCTCAATGCTCTACACATCCTCCCCTAAGTCAATCCTAGATAGATGATCAGAGTTCATAATTACTCTTTCTTGGCTTCACAACCATATTGAACTCGAATTCCTGAAATAATAGGACCCACCGACATATGCGCCCTTGAATAACAAGCTTATTGACTAAGTATTTTAATGTCATGTGGTCTATGTAGAATATAAAGGGTGTTGCCAAAAGAAACTACCTAAACTTATGCAGTGCGTAGTTAACGAAAAATGCTTTGCGCTCAGTAGTTGTGTAATTTTTCTCTACCCGTGTTAACTTTCTGTTGGCAAAACACAAGGGATGATCAATAATCCCTTCACCAGTTATGTCAGTACTGTTCCAATGGTTGTGCCTGAGGCATCAACATGAACATGGAAAGGATTATCCCAAGTAGGGAATCATAGTATGGTGCAAGTGACAAGCTTATCCTTTAAAGTATTAAATGCCTTCTACTGTGACCTCTCCCTAAAGGAAGGAACTCTTGTGTTTAAGTAACTCTTCTAAGGGCGTAGATATCATGGCATATCCCTTGATGAACTTTTTGTAATACCATGTATTCCCAAGGAACTTGTGCACTACGCTTTGGCTAGTAGGCTCCCCCAACCCCACAATGACAACAACTTTGGCAGGATCTACTAGTTGGCCCTCCCCACATATGATGTGCCATAATGATGTTCCAAATGGGGTAGCAAAGACACATTTCTTAATGTTGAGGGATATCCTCAACTTCTAACATCTCTCAAACATTAATCTTAAGTTATCACAGTTGTCCTTCACTAGCCCATACATTGTCCAATCATCTAGATAGACTTGAAGAAATTTATGGATAAAGTCCTTGAAATGCTTGCTACCATAATTTGCGAGAACATAGCAGGTGCATTCTTCAACCCGAAGGTCATGAACTGTATAGGTAAAAACTTCCCCACTCAGTGGTGAAAGTTTTCTTTTCTTAGTCCTCCTTTGTGATCTAAACCTGGTGGCACCCTAAAAATCCACTCCGTAAAGGAATACACTTCACATTTGGCCACTCCCTCACAAAATTTCTTCAGTGAAGGGGGTTGGAAAAGGATTGATGACACAAACTATCATTCAACTCACTATATTCTGCACAGATCCTTATCCTTCCATCCTTTTTTATACTAATGACCATTGGGCATATGCAATTCTGACTCTTAAACAATTTTAATGATGCTTAACACTATCATCTTATCTATTTCTTCCTTGACCATCATGCGCAGGTTAGGATTCATTTGGTATGGTATCTTCCGAACCGGGTGTGCACCCTCCTTCAACTTGATCCTCATTTCCCTTAAGGAATGGTGAATTCCTTTGAGTTCATGATACTCGTGAGGGAATAAATCCTGGAACTTACGTAACAAATCAATGATCTTAGAGACCTCCTTCTCCAACCAATAATCCCTAATGATGGCCTCCTTAGGTTCCTATTCTATACGAATGTTAACCCTTTTTATCTTTAATGGTTTATGGTAGGTGCGTGCTCGTTCATTAGCACTATCTATCACTTCGCACATCCCTACAGAATGGTTAACATCTAGACTCTCCATTTCCTCCCCATCTACGACATAAACCATCTTTCCTTTTTCCTTTTCTATGCATGCACACTCAAGTAGTATCTCTTCTGATTCTTCTTCCTCAAAGCGTGCCTCCAAGCCAGGTTCTCCTAGAAACTCTTGTATTCTATCCTCCACCATAACACTATCCCCTATTATAAGGTGCTTGATAACCATTAATGTCTTATCCATTGATGGCTTTGTACTCCAATATTTGAATGCTTGAATGAGATCAGCCATCAATTCTTTCTAATTACCAGTCTAGCGGCGTGTTTATGAATGGATATACCATGCACATGCATAACCTTGTAGTGTGGAATACAACTTATGTGGAAAGGCTTTTGTGCCTCCTATCCAGGCCTTCTCACACGCTTGGATATGGAATGAAGTGGTCTCTTTACCATGGTAGTCTTGAATGACCGTGGGCGTGTTACTTCTGGTAAACCTTATGGAGAACATGATTCTTACCTCACACCTCCCCAAAAGGCTCTCTCGATGTGTAGCCCACAAATTCACTACAGTTTCAAGTAGGCTATAACTGAGCATCCTTCTTCTCTTGTCCTCATTTTTCTAATGAGTTTCCATGTCCCGTAAGAAAAATTCAAGGTATGCCCTCTAGAGTAACTTGCTAAATTATTTCCTCCTAGGTGCTTGAGTGAGCATAGCTTGGTCAATTTTGTTACAGACCCCCTCAGCTATCACCCAATTAACTCATAGGTCCCGTGCACCCAATTGTCACATGCCATGCTTGTGGTATCACTTACAAAATGGGCATCTTCAAATTGGATAACTCCTTTTGTAGGGTGAATTATCTCTGGGCCTCTGATGGAGTGCACATAAATTCTATTAAGGACCTCTTCTCCCAAAGGTTTAGTGTAAGGTTTCGACTTCCCATCCATCAAAGGGATGATGACCCGTTCTTCCTTGTTTTTGAAATTGATATATCCTTTGTTGAACCAAAGGTCAACATTGTTCTTATAGCACCATGGGTGTCCAAGTAATGCTAGAAAATTGTCTACCTTAGCGACCGCCAAGAATTCAAAGTCCCCAGTAAACTTGGCCCCCTAAATGGTAATCACTACATCCTTTAATAATCCAATGGGCATTGCCTTAGTTTTGTTTTCTATATACAACACATTCAAAGATGGCTGCAATGTGGGCCTTCCCATTTGATGTCAAGCTTCCAATGTAAGAACATTGAATTCTTCTTCTGTTTCAATCAATATTTTGCTTAGAATCCAACCATCCATGACTGCGTTCAGTGTGAATTCTTTGTCATAATCAAGGCTATGGGTAGGGAGGTTTACATGCAACACCTTCCTTTCACACTACGCTCCGGTGAGTGGCATATTTTCTTGTAGCCATTCTCCTAGCAAGGGAATAATATTCTCTTGCCTTAACATTTTGCATAATTCCTTGACCTCATCCAGGTCCTTCTGCAGAGCCTCAACATTCCTTCTTTTCTCCTACTGCCTAGACTGCTCCTTTAGACACTAGATTTCTCCCTGTAAACTCCAAATAACATTCATTTTTTCTTGATACACCTCCTTTTGGTGGGCAGGGTCCAAATATTTCCCATGTGTCACTTCTTATTTTGAGACTAAAGTTTTTTTCCTTTGCACTTCTTTGGCATGCAGATCCTCTACTGATGTTGTCACCAGAACAGGCTCTAACCGTGACTCACACGCCATTCTAGGAATCCGTTGTTTGTCAGCCTTCTTTATAATTACCATCCTAGAGCCCTCTTCCTTTTGATGTTGTTGGTTCATGTTCTCAAAAAACTAAGGATGCTCCTCATACTTATGCTTTTTCCATACAAGCACTATAATAAATTTGGACACTCACACCTGTAATGTTCTGTAGATCCATAGTTATAACAAGTTCCTCATGGGAACTCACTTCTTCATCCTCCATGGTTACTATGACCACATAACCCTCCGCGAGAACCTCTTCCACATGCCCCTCCATCCATGCATCCTTCATAACGGTGATTATCTTCCTTGGAACCACCGGAAAGGCTAGTTTGGCGCACACCATGAATAATGGCCTCATGGATCTAGTCAATAATCTTACAATCCTTAGTATCATGGGTCGTAGAGGTGTAGATCTTATAGTAGCAAGACATATTCTTCTAAATTAAGCACTGCAATAGGGGACATCTACTCACATCATGGTCCCCATGAAAAATCTCACAATCTACCGCTATGGCAAGTACTAATTTCCAGGGGCAACTATCCTTTGCATGCCCCTCTACTTCACAATTTGTACACCACATTCCAATATGAGTCTCATGGGCTGAGTTCACAGATAATTTTTCTAGTTGTTTATCCATGGAAATTATTTGAGCCTCTAGAAAAGGGTTCACACCAGTATCAATGCTCCCAACTACTTCACCATGTAAGGCAACCTCTAGAGCCTCGCATGGGTCAGTAAATGTTTTATGGGACAATGCCCTCCTAAATGGAGTGATCAACCCTCCAACAAACCATTGAGCATTTTGTAAAGGGTGAATATCATATGATAATTTTGACAAGAGAGTCTTAAATCGTGCATCATACTCCTGCACACTCTCTACCATTCCCTGATGGATCTCTTTCAAAGCACTAATGCTCTTCTGCTCAAACTCTGGTATATGAAACTCTGTTAGGAAGACATTCTTTAATGCAGTGTAGTCTACCACCATCTGATAGGGGTCGTACTTCCTATACCAACTATGTGCATGTCCTTGCAACGTTGTTGCAAACTAACTAGCCTTCCACTCCGGGGTAGTGATCTCCTTCGCACGCCATAGAAATTCACACTTGTGCACATGTTCTGCAACATCCTCTATACCTTGGTAATCTAGAAAGTGTAAAAAAATTTTGAAAAAAACCTGAGGAGGGGTTTGAGGCCCCTGTCCTCCTGATCCAAATCCTTGGTTTCCTCCTTCGCTAGACCTACTGGATCCTTCAGGTCCTATGCACCCAGATCCACTAGTTCCACCTCCAGATCCTCTCATGGTTAGTAATGGGCCTGAAGTGGTCACACCTAGTGTCCCTAATATTCTACTAAACTACGCACCAATGGTTTACAAGATCATTCCACTGCTAGATGTGTGTCCTGTATCACTCCCCGACACGTTTCCCAAACCTTGTGTATTTTCCCCTTGCTCAAAAATTCCTCCGAACACTGGAATGGTATGTGTAGCCATAGAAGTCCCAAACAAGAAATTATATATCTTGGGTGCCAATCGGTTACTTCCACTGATACAAAATAGGTTAACAATACTTCTCTCTTGATCTGGAAAACCAAGCGCCAAGGTCTAGTCACTAGGTGGGTTCAGATGTGCAACAACGAATCTTCTTTCTCCATGCGACGAAATCTTGTCAGAAGCTAAAGGGGTCTCTCTCTCTGATGCTTGCTAAGATGGGGTAGCATAGACTGCTCACATTCCATGTCCTCTGCATGAACATCAACTCCTTCCCACAACATCTTCCTCCATAGATCCATCACATTTACAACCTCATGTTGTCTAGAAATCTCCCTTTCACATGCTTCACTATACTTGAGTCATCTCTCCTCCCTTTCCTTTTCAGTCACAATGTCTACCATCTTCCTCCACCCTAGCTTCCTCTCCCAACACTCAGAAGGGTTTAGATGGCCATTAGAAATGCCTCTAAACTCAAGGTAACCATCAAGATCTTCATTTCCAAAGGAATAACATGTAGAAATGATCCTCTAGGCTCCCTTAGAAACTCAAACTCAATAACTTACAGACAAGAGTATGTAGAAATGGTGTATTCCAAAGTGTATTTGGCTAGTACTCCCTTCCATTAACAATCCACAACATGAGTCCATGTCAAATCTGCATCTTATAGCCTCTGGTAATCATCTTGGGTCCATACACGTACTCTATAGTACCAGCTTGATCTGGACGCAAATGTTGAGATCCATTCATACAGCTCTATTTGGAAGAAACAGAAGAAATTTTCATACAACTCACGGTAGAGGTTCTCTTCTACCCATCTACATGCATAAAACTTAGGTCTAGTGTTGAATCTCTGAGAAAATCCATCCTTCATGCTCTTGAACCATGTTTCAACAATTTCCAAGGTTAAACGCCCTATCATAACATAGTACAGATACAAAGATAAATGCCATTTCTTACAAAAAATTCAAAAATAGGTGACAACAGAACCAAGATGTAGTCAATTTTTATACCCCTTAGTAAATAAGAACAATCCCATGCACGTCGACTTAACACCCAGCGGCGCTGGGCACTCACCCCAGGCACGTGCAGGTGCCGAACCCCTCTTTTATGTGAATTGTGTCAGAATGTATCATATATGCATAGTAGAAAGGAAAAAGAAACTCCTTATTCAACTAAGAACTTTAGGTAGATGTTACACTAATGTATTCATTTAGATAAGAAGCACATTAACAAAAGATAGATTTGAACTATGAGGGAAAAAGGATGCATAATGATTATACTCATTCATATGAAACATGTTGAACATAACAAAAATAGATAAGTATAAACCACGAACCACATATATTTATATTTTAACATGTCTAGTAATCACATTATATCTATCAAGGTCATTACAGACCCAAATGATAGTGCAGATTAGAACCATGTAGCAAGATCAGACTTACGTCCTTTACAATGCAAAAAAAACACATGTACCCATCCCTTGATACATCATTCTTCCTACAAATCTCCTAGCCCAACACATAAAGCTCTTCATGTAGTTCTATAGAGCTTCACATCTCATCTGCTCTCTCTAATCCCCTCTATGTGTATCTCTATGTCTCTCCCATTTTTCTTCCTTCTACCGGGTGCTTATATTTATAGCCTTTCTCAACACCTTCAAGCCTTCATGGGAGTTGGAGATTTGTTGTCAAGTGTCCAAGGTGGTCCTCCATGGGAGCATTCTTCTTCAGGATCGATCTCTCCACTATTTGAAATGATGTCCTTCTATAATCTTCCATTGTAAGGTATATTCCTTCCTAGGCCACCCTGTTGTCAGGCTGACACCTTATCCACTCTGCATGCGCAGTCAGGTCATGATTTTCTCATGTTCTTCTTGATACAAAAAATATGGCTAAGTACTAAAACCTTTGCTTTTCCTTGCGCGTGCCACTTTTTCTACTAAAACCCTCCTAGAACCCTATCATATGTGCTTTCCCCTTGTGCACCCTTCTTTAAGTGGGTCATGCACAATCACGCACTTCTCTGTACTTAGCCAATAAATTAGGGGGCCAACATGTTTCATCTTTCTGAGAAATTTTAACCCCTTTGATACATGCTTTGTGTCATCACTACCCTATGACGCACTGTTGTGTTAAGGATCGCACTTAATTGTTGAGGGAATATTACATCCATGAACTTCACATGCTACACATTTCATGATCCACACTTCACGATACATCTTTCTAGCATTCCATTCTCACACATCATACTACCCTATGACGCACTCTAGTTCCACAGTTTATACTTGACTGTTAATGGTCTAAATATGAAATGGACCTCACCTTCTTCACATTTCACGCTCTATGATTCATGATCAATATTTCTAGTGCACACTTTCAAACCATTTCCTGATGACATGCTCTAGTTCTATGGTTCATTCTTGACTGTTAAGGGTCTTTTATAAATGAACCTCATCTCATACATACACATCCATTGGGGGGGCACACTGCCCACATTGCATACCATTCCATCTCACTCATACACACAACATATTGCATACCTCATTGCACATACTCTTGTTTGTTTATTATTACATAACAAACTTTACTTACTATGGTAGTCACATATTTGGTATGCCGTTGTATTTTCTATATACACATGCGCATTCACTTGTTCTTTAGTTGTGAATGCAAACTTCCTACATATCTTTACATGCAACAATGATGCTCAACACTATATCCTTTGCCACTCCCACTGAGGATGTTGGGGCCATCTACTTTCTCAAACATCACATGTGTTATTGTTCTATTATATACTACTTCTTACTCTTACAAGCACATCACTTTACATTGATACATACACGCCTTGACATACTTATTATCTTTCTACCATGCTAACTGGTGCTTTATGAACAACATTTACTTTGGAGGACTATATGCCATCATGGTTGTCTGTTACACTTTTTTGAAATTTTTTTCCATTGTATGCCATTGTTTGTGGGCTATGCCCTTTGTCTTGTGTGCACACTATATGCTTTTAGCCATTTTGGCCATGATTGTCTTGTGACATTGTGAGTGATGTCCCATGTTTAAAACCCACTTTTCACAATCTATTTTATCTTTTTTCTTGTTACATTTTCTTTTGTTGCATGTTTTCCATAATTTTTTACTAACACATGTATCTATCCACTTTGTTTTCATGTGCCTTGGTTTCTTCCATGTTGTTTTCATGTAAATGTGCATAAAGGAAATTGTCAATTTTCCAACATGACAATTATACCCCGGTGCCAAAATTTCAATGTTTTACCCTTCCAAGGCACCCCAAGTCTATCCAATCAGTTCCAATGACATCCCAATTGATGTTAACATAGCCCTATAATTTATTTAGGAAATACAAGTCAAATCCCCTAGGTGATTTTATGAGTTCTTGAAAAATACTATCTATGAGCAGTGTTGGGAAGGGTTATCACTGGCTTTCCTAGGACTATAGAAACCCCCTGGAATGGAATGGAGGATCCAAATCCAATACAGAGATGAATTGAAGACCTAGAAACATCATGGAAGTGATTTTGGAAGATTCAGGGAAGATTTTGAGAGTTTGGAGCAGTTTGGAGTAGTTTGATCAAAAACAAGGTTCATAGGCCTAGCGAGTGCACAAGCCAAAACAATTGTTGAGCTTCTAAAGGTGATTCCGAGAGCTCCAGATGGAGTTAGGAGAAAAAAAAAATTCAGAAATGGAATTCAAAGATCTACAATATGGTAAAATAATTTTTTTCACAACACTTTGTTGCATTAGGTTTGTAAGAAGTTTTTCTCATGCATAGGTGGAGTATCAAATCAAAAATCCACTTTTTTAGGGAACAAATGGAGAAATAAAGACCCTAGACCCCCACCATTGGATTCAAAAGGAAATTTCCAGTTAGGATCCTATAAAATTTCATCAAAAATAGTCCATCTGGAGCTCAAGATATTGTCGTTGGAAGTTGTCCTCAAGGTTCAGGAGTTAGTCAAATTTGCAGATCCATGAGCTTGGTGGGATTTTGTGTCCCTAACATCCCTCAAGGTTAGGGACATCAAGGTTGGTAAAATTTTCCTAGCCCCCATGAAGCCCTCTAAACTCGAGGATCACCATTTCATCCCCCAGGTGCTTACAAGAGCTCAAAGCCTTCACTATTGGATCGTTGCCACGTGTCATCACCTGAAGCACCACGGAGTTTGATGTCCCTCATGTCCCTTTGAGGTGAGGGACATAAAACATGGAAAAAAGCACCCAGAACATAAGGAGACTCTTGGTCACTCATGTAACCTCTTCGTGAGTGAATTTCCATCCCCTAGGTGTTTGCAAAGCCTCCATTCTCAACCGTCAAATCTCTGCCACGTGTGATCACCTTGCTCATTGTGGAATTTGATATCCCTCACATCCCTTTAAAGTGAGGGACATCAAACATGAAAAAATTTACCCCACCTTTGTTGTGCATTTTTTTTTAATAATTTAAATCCCGCACTTGGTTGTTATTTCCCCCCATCTCTTCTTCACAGTTCACCCTGTCATTGCTTTATAACTTGTCCACCATTACTTGCTCACACCCAGTCTACCATTGATGATTTGAACCAGCTATACCATAAAAAATAAACACTCAAATACATGAAAATACACAGGTCTTAGGGGAAGGATTGATCAAAAGTGATGAAGAAATGAAGAATGATGAGAAAATGAATATTTTTTGCCAGATAACTATGAAGTCACCCAATCGAAAAATCTTCATATCTCGCAAGATACAAGTCAGATTGAAGTGTCATATTTTGCATACTTACACATTTTTCAAGATGATCAAGATACAAAAAATGGGAGGTTAAATGGTTCACTAAATAATTTGTTCCAACAAAAATCCCATTTCATACCCTAGCTTAGGTTTGTTGGATTTCCCAACAATCTAATGGTCTGATCGAGCTAAAAACTTGCCCATAACCTCCAAATGAAAAACTTATCACAATGGAGTTGTTTTCGTTGCAAAAAGAGACAAAAACTAGACCTAAAAATTTTGAGCTTTATTAATGGCCACCATGGCAGCTCCGTGCTCGAAGCCACTGCCAGGTGAAAAATTTAAATTTGATTTCCAAGCATTCTAGTGGGAAAAATTATGTGAAATTCGGAAGATGTGATCACGACGACAAGACGAGTCCAAAAAAATATGTTCCGTCCCAAACCAAGCGTTGGAAATCCACTTTCTAATATTAGTAATTTTTCCTATACAGACTTGTTATATTTGGAAAGTCATCATCAAAAACAATTGTGGTCAAAGAAGTGTGCACTGAAGGTCAGCAGGAAGTTAGAATGAGTGTTGAGAGCAGAAAAAAGTGAAAATGACAAATTACTAAAAATAGTAAGATCCCTATATGGGTGCTTTCTAAAAATAGTAAGTCAACCCAAGAAGTAGCCGAGGTGAAGGTAGTATGGACAAGATTGAATGAATAATTTCACCACATCAAGATGGTCAAGAAGAAGCAAGAATCGCCTCTTATTATAAATAGTAAGTCTCCCATGTGGGTACTCACTATTAATGGTAATTCATACTCAAGGGGTAGTTTTGGAATAATGGGACATAGAGGGATGATCATTTAGGTCAACACCATCATTTGTGATCATCCATGGGCATTGTTCATAGGGAATTCAAGACTCATCTCAAATAATTCAACAATGTCTCCCAACACTCACTTCATGGCTTGAGTTGGAGGAGTATCTTGTGCAGGGTAGAAGTTGCTGTCATCGGCAGAACCATTCAGCAGTGTTTTTAAAAATTTGTTCCAGAGCATCTGTGAGCCAAGTTGAAGGATTTTCCCATAAGTTTGAAGAATCAGAGTTTCATTTAGTTAGAGCTTTCCATCAATGAGGATCATCGGAATTCATTAGGGGCAACATATTCTCTTCTTTTTCTCTCTCTCTCTTCTCTTCATACCCCCAACTTTCTCTCTCTTCTCAATGTTCTAATTTTACACTGGGGTTGTAATTTTTCATATGTCTTAATGTTCCTAATGTAATAAGTCACCTTTATGTTATAAAAAGGGACTTAAAAGTTTCCTAGGAAGTTGAAAAGTTTTAAGTTGTGTGAGGACATATGAAAAGGAATTGGGGGTACATGATGAGTCACCTCTCATTCTATAAATTGTAAATCCATTCCCATCTTGTTGGTTTTCAAATAGGACTTTTTAGAAGAGCAACAGTCAGGGGACAAGAAGTCCCTCCTCTTTAATGGGAGAGGTTCCCTTATTCAGAAACAAACGTATTTACAAATGTACAAAAAAAATATTTTATGGTTGAACTTGGATATTACGAAAGTGTTTTCCACAAGGATCATCAGTTACAAAAGGACTGAGGAAAGGAAATGAGAGGATGAGCAGAATAGCAACATTCAGAACTATAGATAGCAGAATAATTCTTTATGTATGCGAAGTTTCAAGGAATTTAAGACAAGATCACTTGCATTGGCTGAATAGGATTAAATTTAAAGACACAAAGTTCTGTAAATAACCTTCTTCAAATTCATTAATCAAGGACACAAAGTTCCTTCTTGGTTATACAAGATCGCTGTATTTGCAAAACCGGATAGTATGCAATCAGAGAGACTAACAAATTAGAGACAAAATGATCTTCACAATATTGAATAGAAAACACAGAGATAACAGAGATAGATAGACGATGAACGGAAAGCCCTTTTGTATTGATTTCTTTCTGATCTATTTACACTTTCAGAAAATATGCCAAGTTCTTCCTCTTTTTAAAATGGTGCAAAGAAGGCCATTATATAGCTTACAATTCGGTTACTCCTCGTAACCGTTTCTTTTCACTAGAGAATAGTTAAGGAATGCCAAACGCAATTTCTTAACTAATTACATGGAATACGAAAGGAATAGGAAGAAGAGAAAAGAATGAAGAAGGAGACAGGTGGACAGTCACTGAGAAGGACCCACCATCTTCAGAAACCGCTTCTTGAATTTCTTTAACGTCTCAACTATGTCTTTGCCACGAGGGACACACCAGACGTTTCATCTTGAAGATGACAATGGATATCTTTGAAAACTGATGTAAACGGCGTCTCGAAAGCTTCGTCCTTCTGCCAGCTGTCCTTGAAATTTGATCTTCGCAACTTAAATTCAAATTTAGCACATTCGGGTCGAGCGGGAAAAACTAAGTATGAATTGCATTAGGTTCACTTGGGACATGTGAGACGCGAATGCGTGAAACACGAGGCTCGGCCGATTCGGACGAAACGGGGAGAAGACGCACAAATGCATTTTGGGACATTTGGGACGAAAATGCGCAAAGGACGTGGTTCGGGTGAACCGGCCGAAAATGGAACAGTTTGCATTTTTTGATTTGGGACAAAGAGCTCTGAAGTACGCGACTCGGGAGTTTCGGCCGAAAATGGGACAGCGTGCACTTTTTAACTTTGGGACATTCGGGACAAAAAGTTCCGAAGGACGTGGTTCGGGCGAATCGGCCGAAAATGGAACAGAAGGCCCGCTTGGACTTGGGACATTCGGGACGAAATCGGGCGAATCGGCCGAAAATGGAACAGAGTGCACTTTAAGTTGAGCTTGAGAAATTTGAGACAAAAAGTTCCGGAGTACGCGACTCGGCCGGTTCGGGCGAAATTGAAACAGAGCGCACTTTTGAAATTGGGACATTTGGGACAAGAAAGTGCGAAGTACGCGGTTCAGGCGGTTCGGCTGAAATTGGAACATCTCACACAAAAAGTTTTGGGACACTTGGGACAAAAAGTTCCGACGGGCCCGAAAATGGAACAACTTCGGGGATTTCGGCCAATCGGGGAACAGAAAGCACTTTCGTACTTGGGACAAGCGGGACAAAAATGTCCGACAGGCCCGAAATACATACAAAATGACCCGAAACACAGATTTTCTCAATTTTCGCGACTTAGGCACTTTAGAGAAAACACTCATAACTCAAAAATTTTGAAATTTTACTTTTATCGGAGCAGGGAATTTTGAGTGGACAACACATCTCAAAGGGTTGGTGATTGATTTTGTAAACTCAAGAGTGTATTGTACTTTGAGAGAACAAAGGAGATATCCATTTTCTTCTATTTTCCCCCTCACTAGTTTTCCTCCATTCCCACACTATGTACAACTTTCATTTAAGTAATCAATACAACAAGGAGTTTCTAGATTTCTTTGACTAAGGGGTTTCTTGATACTTTGTGATCAATAAATTATATTTGGTCTTGTTGCTATTTGTAGAGTTGTTTCATCCCATAAATGCATGTGTTGAAATTTCTAACTAGTGTGTGCATGAATCTGATTTTCTACCTACAATGTTAGTTCTCCCGTCTCATTTCTCACTCCCCTTTCCCGCTCTTTAGACAAAGTCTTCCCTAGCAAGTTATTACTAGCTTTTCCATAGGGTTGGTGGAGTGCCCCTATTGGATCCCCGACCGTAAGGCCACCTAGAGAGAAATCACTTTCACTCGTGCATGTATATACGATAGTTGCACCAGTTAAGTAGAGGGACTTAGACTCCCAAAGCATTGGCAAGATAACCACCAATTTGTCCCCTAAAAAATTTTCTTGCCAACACATGCATATCCCCTCCCTGTGTAAGAATCCATTTCAACACAACTTCATATTAGTTTCAGGTCCTCCCTTTAGACCGCATGCTCTCATCAACATCACATGCACCCCAAACAAGGGGGCATACATTGGGTGAATCAGTCACCCCATACAACAACTCAGAGCTATAGTACATGCCTACAAATTATAGGAATAAAATCAAATACAGTTACATAAACAACCCAGAATCTGACTTGGATCCTCAGTTTAACACATACTCCAGTGCCCAGATATAGACATTAGCCCCTGGGCACTCCTGACCTCTCTTGGGGGCCTATGTCCAGGGGGAAGATACAAAATTTTTCTCAGATCAACACAGTCTACAGCAGTTCACAGAATTTTTCACAATATAGGCACAATCCTCCAGCAATCAAAATGCATTCTATATCCATTTCTACTTGGAACAAAATACAGAATTAATATGGTACAACTCAGAACAAAACAAGATTACACCATTTTTAGTGGTGTATAGTTAGGAAGCAATCATGGAAGGAGAGTAACACTAGACCTCTCTCCCCAAAACTCTTCTTCTGTGGCGTGAGATAGCCAAAAAACTCGCTCTTGGCATGAGATCACCCAAAAAACTCACTCTACACAAAAAAATTAGGACATCTTTCTATCTTTTTTCACTCATTATCATTAGGTGCACACTTTCCTTTTACTATTTTTTCACATTTACATACTTTTACAATGTTTTAATAATACATGACTTTGACTACTCTTTCACTCTTCTTTTACATGTCCACCATTAATACACAACAAGAAACAGCCCTACATCAAGAAAAACAACATGTACAACATGGTACAACACCATACGCTTCACCCCTAGGGTCACTTCCTCTTCTTTATCTTCCACGCTTCATTTCTATCACTTCACACTTTCACTTGTCCACTCAGCACACATTTCGTCATCACACTCTACATGGTTATCAAGTATGCATATCTTATCTACTTTATGTTATCAATTATTCACTCAATAACATAAAGTGGGGGCAAAGGTGGACACAAAATGATGCACTTGGTTACATTTCTAGGTCCTAAAAGTATATTTGCATTCATATGATTCCTAAGTGATAAAAATAGTAATTGACAACTATCTTTAGCATCTTTGTTTTGTTTCTTGTCTTCTTTTTGGTCTTTTACACCCCATATCCCAGTCATAGTTTTACGTATTTATCTTTCATGACTTCATACATCAGCACCCAGGCACCCTCATCCCCTCTAGATGCCCCTGACACTTTTCTATCTTACTCGCTTCTTTTGGGTCTCTTTTATCATTTTGGCATCTTACTTTCTTATGGGTTGGCCTTCCAGTTGTCAATTACAAAATTCAACCAAGGGAATTATATAAATACAAAGCTATGTGACCAAAATAGAGGACCAAGCTCTAAATATCTATTATCATCACCTAAGATTACATCCAAAGGAAACATCTAAGAGCATCAAAATAATCCAACTAGCATCCATTCAAGGGACAAGGGATTACATTTTCTACATACACTACATAGGAAGGGGAAGTTCATTATTCCATACACACACCTATTTACATTGGTACATCTAGTTATCACTTATTATCACGTGCACTTGCACAAGGGATTCTTAGGGCAAAATTATTTCACACACTCACAAAAACTACAAGGAGTCTAAGATGTAGTGCAACGTTCAGTCATAGTTTCACTCGGTCAAGTTACCTTCGGGGTCAATATGACTCCCCATATGGAATATTTTCTATTTGGGATTTGATGTAGTTTGAGGGTTTTTAAGGTCAACATATCTTTATAGGTTACATGTGATTTCTCTTGAACAAGGTGTGACATATAGTCGACCAATGATGACTAGTAATGACACTCTTGTGACACCAAAAACTTCATATTTCAAGCTCTTACGTGGTCATGGAAGCCTAACTGAGGTCTCTGGTGCCTACGCAACCTTGCTCCATTCTAAGCACCCTGGTCTAGCTCTATCCAACAATTCCATAATTTATCCTGAGTGATTACAATGGTCTGCCCTTCCATTTCATTAGTTTTCTAAGTTTGTATAGTCTTGGATCAATTGTGAATCAACTAAGTCATTCTTTCTCTCTCTTGTACTTAGGGATTTTAATATCTACTTTTCCTATTGCTTATATCATTATTTTCTAGTAGCTATACATCATTGTTACATAATATACTCTGCAATATCTAGGATTTAACATTAGCATTAAATTATATTTGTGTTAAATCACAACATAAATTGTTAACCCTTTTTTATAAGACTTTAAAAATGTTAGGGTTTTATGTACAAAAGACTAATTTTGGAAACTTACACACGTATTTCTGATACAATATCATACTCAGAGACACATATTAAGCACTCATAAGAGGTTATATAATCACAGTTCCATTTTTAGAGTAGGACAAAACGGTTAAACTCGTGATAGAATCAAATGTTCATTATGTCCCTACTTTTATATTTTTCCAAGGTAGATAAACATCTAGTTTTATAGATGAACCAAATGCATCGATATTCTTGCTATTTTCTCACAGTTTCAAGGTTATATCAATCATCAAAGTAAAAAATATATAAGTAAATTATCTTCTTTTGATTTTACTAAATTCTAGCATGTGCCCTAATTGATCAAATATCTTCTTATTTATTATTATATCATATGTTTACTTGAATGTTTAATTTAGAAATTTGAATATACATCCTTTCTATGTTCTAATCATTTTTAGGGTTTTAATATAATATAAAATTCAATTAGATTGTAAATTATTTGGTGAACCCACTATCAATCAAAAAAATCCTAACTCTTTTTTAAGGATTGCCCTACCAAAATGGGCCTTCAAATACAAATCCTAGCTTCCCTAAGGGTTTTTCCCTTAAACATACTTTGTACAGTATAATTTATTTTTTAATTTCAATAAGGCTTGTGCCAATGTTGTTACTTATGAAGTTATTAATGAATGTGAACATTTCAATGATGAGAAAGTCCTGCAAAATCCTCAAATTTATCCTCTTCTCCATTCTTATTACAATAATATTCATTCCTAGGTAATTCCTATCTCTACTCAATTTCAAAGATGCAACCCTTTCCCCACCTCCCCCTTGATTTCATGATTTTTTTTATTAAAGGTAAAATAGGGTTGAGGGGACCCTACCCCCCTCCAATTCAAATCTCCAAAAGAGAAGATGAGAGATTATATAACAGTAAAAAAAGATAACATCTATATCGATAATATCACTCTGAGCTCCTCCATAAGCTATAAGACTAGTTTAAACCATAGCAAAATAATAGCAATAGAAAAATCGCATACAAACTAACAACATAATAAAAACAAAATAGAGTGATAACAAACCACCCTCGACAAAGATCACTTTTTGGGATTTTTCTTGGATTTTTCATGCCCATCAAGCACTTTCACACCCAATCCTTATCCAAAGATTCAATGTTGATACCCAATGATGTCAGATTACATCCTTTAAGCATTCCGCTTTTATTTTCTTGGAATTGCTATAATCATTCACAAGCCTATAAGAGTTTTCTAGATGACCAAGGGTTTGGAGTTGTTGTAAATTATATTTCACCATGACCACACTCCATTCCATGTAGCTATGTAAAATAGCTCTAATGTGATCCACCTCGTTCAGTGAGGTAACTAGAATTGGCTTTCATAGTTTCAATCTTTCCTCCACTTTTTACCACTTCTTCGACTTGCGACTTCATTTTATGCCAATCATTAAATAGAAAATACAAACAGATCTCTTGGTAAGCCTTATATCACCCTTCAAATTTTGTATATCCAAAGTAAATCTTAGCCAAATGGTTATCACCTTTCACAGGACCCACATGACTCATAGCCTCAAACCAAACTGTTCCAATTGAACATTAACAGGAGACTTGATTCTCTTGTTTACTTGATCCCCCTTTAGATTTAATAGAATGACTAGAATTGCCTGCTCATGGATTTAAGCTCTCTAAGATTCTGAGAAACAATCGATTTCAATGACATACTTTATTCTCCCCTGAAGAATTACTTTCTTGTGATTCCAAAGCATCACTAGAGTCCTCCTCATCCAATTTTGAGTCTTCTTCCTCAGCATAACCATCAAGAGCTATCTTAGGGGAACTTGATTTTCTCTATATCAAGAGTATTTATTTTAACAAGGGTGAGTATGAATCCTCTAATGAAGAGGGAGAATAAACTTTATTATTTTTAAACTAGGTTATGGAAGCGCTCAGAGAGTGAAATAGAAAGTACGGCAAGCTTGAAGCTATGGCCATGACAAAAATGATTAAGAATTGGTATATGGTAGGCGTATATACGCTTATGATGGCCCTCTAAAGTGATAAATTTAATTAGGGTAGAATCCACCTCGTCATAAGGCCTAGGTAAAGAGGAACAAAGGAAAATTGACAAAGTGGGGGGAGAGTTTTTCATTACCTCTAAGAAATAGATTTAGTTTATCCATGGATTCATTTTTAGGTTTATAAACCTCCCTTCTAGCAACATCCAGCTCCCATCACCTTAGCAATATAATCCACAATGACTTTGATAAGAATATCTTTCATTTCCATGACTTCCCCTTTTTTGTAGTCTTCCACGCTCTGGAAAAATATTTACTGAGATTTTCATAGTGGCCTTCAAAATTTTTGAGGAAGAATGAGAAACCCTTTCCCTCGAACACCTCCATCACTTCCAGCTTCACCCCCTCTAGGTAAAAAGGCTCAGTCCTAACAAGATATCCCCCCATTTGGAAGCATAATGACCAGTTCACAGAAAACCCAAGCTTCAGATTAAACATAAAACTACAAGAAAGCCCAATAATAACATTATTCCAAGCACGAATGATGGTAATGGCCTTAAAATAACATGAGTGAATCCAAAGCCCAAATATTCTCATCATCCCAAAATAAATTCACACTATACATACAATCTTATGCACATTATGACCTTAACACACAATGACCTGACATTATTTGGTGATATGTCCATATTGATCATTGTGGAGGTGTGCTCACACCTTGGTGTCAATAACTTCCAATTCATTGATTAGTGTCAACTCATGAAAATTAACCCCCATGTTAGCAAAATAATCAGCAACAAAATTAGCCTCTCTATAGATATGCTTAAAAGTTATAGTTTCAAACAAATTAGACATTTCCTTTATACTCTTTATAGAGTTTTGGATAGATGTAGAAGTGGTACCTCTACCAGTAATGTTGTTAGTTGTTGTTAATAATGTTCAATGAATCTCCTTCCACTTCCAATCTAGCAAATCTATATTGATTTGCTATAGAAACCCCCCAAAAAATAGGTGTTTCTTTAGCAACGTGATTCGTTTGTGTGCCAAGATTATAGTGATACCCAAGAATAAATCTTCCTTCAGAATCACGGAACACCCCACCACAACCAGCTCTTTTGGGGTTTCCTTTGGAGGCCCCATCAAAATTTAGCTTAATACACTCCTTTTTAGGTTTCACCCAACCTTGGAGTCTAGGATTTAGAATTGGATTACTAGTTTGAGTAGAACCTATACCCCAATTCATGGAAAAAATACTCTCATTCAGAAGAATAGTTTTCTTGAGTGGGGCCAAGTTTGATAAATTTGCATTAATAGCATTAAAACAACGAATTATAACATTCTTGACCATATCCTTCTTCCCTTTTAAAATTCTTATGTTTCTCTCTTTCTAATTTTTCAAAGCAAGATGCATGATAGAAAAGGTCCATAGATGTTTTAATACTTATCTCTTGAAAGGGACTAAACCATTGAGACCATATTTGTTTGATGTAATTTGGAAAAACCCGCGTAATATCAAATATATTAAGAAGGGCATTTCTAATCAAAAACCAAAAAGGGATAGTTGAGGAAAATATGTAAAGAGTCTTCATAACTCCTTTTCACACAAAACACACCTATTCACCATGTGAAAAATTTTCTTATTAAGGTTACTGATAGTAAGCATTTGATCATGGATAACCAACCATCAAAAAAAATTAATCTTAGGAATAACTTCTTTGACTGACACACTTTTCCAATTAAAGTTATCAGTGCCACCATCAACTGAAAAGAAGGTATTGTAGGCACTTCAAACTGAGAATATTCCATTATCCTCCCTTGACTAGTAAATTTTGTCCTTCTATGAACTTTTTTTATTAGCAATAACACCTCTTAATTTTTTGTTAATAGAGATAGATGTCATTGTTGTGAAATCCCTCTAATTCAATCATTTTTCCTTTAGCCCATGGGTTCAAAAAAGTTGAAGCAATCTCTAACCTTATTACCATATTTGACCACCACGTCCTTATAGATTTTAGGGTATATGACCTTAAGAGGGAGGTCCCCTAATCATTTATCATCCCCTAGAAATTAATCATTCTCCCATTGTCAACCATCCATTTACTTCCCTCTGAGACTATGTGTTTAGCCCAATTTATATATTTCCAAAACTAAGAACCAGTAAATTCTACATCGCTAAAGCACCATTCATTAACACTAATATTTGGCCAATATATTTCCCCTTTTAATGGAATTCAAAACACTTGTATTCTTTAACCAACCTCCAGGTCATTGTAGACATCATAGATTTATTCATTTTGGCCAAATATCTAATATCCAAGACCCCCAAGATTTTTAGGAAAAAAAACCTTTTTTCATGCAATAAGAGGAATTCTAAATCTTTTGTATTCTGAGCCACTCTAAAGGAATGTTTTTTGCATGCTCTCAAATTTACTAGCTATAGACGAAGGTAATACTTAAATAGACATAGATTACATAGGTATATTTTGAATCGAGCATTTGAGAAGGACCATCTTACCTTCTTAAGATAACAGTGACCCTTTCTAGCCTTCTAGTTTCTTAAGAAATATGTTTATCAAAAAATTCCAATCAGCAATCTTAGATTTTTTGGTTCCAATAATCATTCCCAAATGCCTAGTAGGGAAATTTTTCGTCACACAACCAATAATTCTAGCAATTTTGCTACATCTTCTTTCAGGGATATTGAAAAAATAAACTAAGCTTTTCCCATAATTGATCATTTGGTTAAAGACTTCCTCATAATCAATTATTATTTGTTTTAACTCTCTAGCCTCCAGGACAGCAGCCTCACTAACCAACATAGTGTCATCCACAAAATGGTGGTGAGCAACATTTGTGTTATTTATATCAGGAGATATTCCTTTGATTCTTCCTTCAATGTTAGTCTTTTTTATTGAGATCTACTGAGGGTCTCCGCACATGATTATGAATAGAAAGGGAGAAATAGGATCACCTTGCCGTAATCCTCTAGAGCTGTTAAAAAAACCACAGGGATTCCCATTGATCATGACAAATAATTTAGCTGTGGAAATACATGTTTGTATCATCATCCTGAATTCTTCACCAAAACTAAACTTAGTTAATACTTTCAGAAGAAATGGCCATGAAACACGAGTCATAGGCTTTCTCCAAATTAATTTTAATAGATATAACCTCCTTTTTATTTTTCTTAACCATATGGAGAGTCTCTTGAATAGCGACAATACCATCTTGGATATTTATTCCCATGACAAAACCTCCCTTCTGTTCAGATATAATGGAAGGTAGAAGGATTTGAATTCTTAAAGCCAAAATTTTAGAACACATTCTATAGACACGGTTACATAGACTGATAGGTCTAAAATTCCTAAAATCCATAGGATTATGATTCTTAGGGTTTAAATAAATAAAAATGTTGTTTAATTCTTGAAACATATTTTTTTTCTTGAAAAAATATTGAATAGATATACATGTATCCTCCTTAAGAATCTCCCAAAAAGTTTGAAAAAAGAAATCTCAGAAAACCATCTGGTCCTCAGAGCTTTTTCAGGACTTAAATACTTCAGCATAAATTTAATTTCTTCCATCGAAGGAATTTTAGTAAGCATAATGTACTTTCAAACTCATTAATCAGATAGGGAATAAAATCTAAAAAGGACTCTTCCTTACTGCTTGTTAGATGAACTTTCTGAAGAAAGAAGTCTGCTGAAAAAGGAAATAGTAGCCTATGTTGAATTTACTTAGTGTCATTGAGCATCACACCTTATTCCCCTTTAATACATAGAATTTTTTTAGTGCTTCTCCTTTTCAAAGTTGAAATATGAAAGAATTTTGTGTTCTTCTCACCTTCTTTGAGCCATTAAACCCTGGATTTCTGTTTCCAAATTTTTTTCTTCTTTCAAAAGAATGTTATGATACTCAGATAATAATTCTTTCTCTTTTTTTTGTCAAACCTTAAATGTTTTCCATCATCAAGAGATTCCAATTTTTCCCAAAGGGATGAAATATCATTAGCCATAGATACTTCTTTCTCTCAAAAATATTACCAAAGATTCTTTTATTCCATCCTTTTAGGTTTTTCTTAACATGAGTAAGATTTTTAGCAATTCTAAACATGGTTGTTCCTTTGATTATTCACATTCCACCAGCCCTTTATTAAGTCAAAAAATTCCTCATTTTATAACCACATATTCTTAAATCTAAAAGGGGTTCTCCTCCTCTCTTTATCTTTGATCTAAAAAATAATCTGATTGTGATCAGAGCCAATGCAAGGAAGAGAAAAGAGGACTAGATTCTTTATTCAACCATCCCCATGAAGTCAAATCTCTGTAAAGTTTGACTTGAATCAGCTAATCTCCTTTTCTTCTATTAGACCGAAGTAAATCTTCTAACTCTCAACTCAATATCCATGAGGTTATTGTGTGTGATAAAATCTTGGAGGTCTTCCATACTCTCAGTTAAATCAATGTGACCCCCCTTCTTTTCCCCTAAACTCAAAGGGGTGTTGAAGTCACCCAAAATAACCCATTTAGTCCCTTTTATAATGCCTTGAAATTTAGAAATTTCAGCCCAAATTGTTTTCCTTTCTCTTTTGTTATTAAGGGGCATATATATTAGATAACACCCAAATTTATTTAGACTTATTATCTTAAAATAACATAGCCATGTGATTATTTATTTTAATAATGTTCATACCTTTTAGTTTTTCATCATTCCAGATGATTTCCATTCCTCTAGCAGATCCATTTAAACTCACAACATATCCTGTAAATTTCTTGCATTGCTTACATTTAGCTTCCAAGAAAGGTCCTTCCTCTATCTTGGTTTCTTGAAATTCCATAATATCAATTTAGTGTGTCGAATCCATTTCTTTTATTAACCTCCATTTCATAGGGTTATTCAAACCTCTATTTTTCTATGAGATAATATTCATTTTAACCATTGATTATTGGTTCTTCTAAAGCTCTGTAGATCGAGATTAGATTGAGTTCCATCATCAATATCCTTTTGACTCTATTTTTTCCTTGTTACATGATTAAAAGGTATCCCTAAACCTATGTTTTCTCTTTTGGGGTAGCCCCTGAAGACTCCCCTTTTTTGGTCAGATTTTTCAAAGAAATCTCAGTTTTATTCTATTTGGGATCCTCTTCCTCTAATTTGTTCCATTCTGGAAACAATTCATGTTGAGAAGTAACATCTTCCTTAATAATCCTTTGAACATTATCTACTTCCATCTATTCTTCATTTTCATTCATTATATCATTCTCTACATAGTCCATTAGTTTGTCAAATGGATTAGTAAAAGGACCCAAAGTTTCATCGAGACTCATTTCACCAAGTTTTTTGGGTGGGAAATGATCCTTAGCATCTTCCTTAAGAAAATTCTCCAGATTTTTTGAAGATAAGATTTTCTCAACCTGAACATGGAGCTTTGCCTTTTGGAAATGAGGTTCAGATAAGGCTTTTTTTTTATTCTTCTTATTCCTAACTTCAATAAATCCATCGTCATCCTTTAACTTAGGATTCTGGACTTGATTTGTATTTTATCTCTCTCCATTATCTTCCATAATAATTATGCCTTTATTTGGATTAAAAAATTTAGTTGTATTATTTACCACATGAGCAGCTTCCTTACCTTTCGCCTGTTCCTTGACTAGCTTCTCCCGGTAAATCTTTGAAACTGTGATTTTGCAATGTTGTTTAACATGCCCCCAACATTGGAATTTCTCACATTTTTTAGGGAAATTTTCAAACTCAATTATTTGTTCCCAACTACCCAGTATAGAATGGAGAGTTATGGATTTTGGTAAAGATGAACCCATAAAAGAATAGATGTAAAATATGGCACACACATCTCATGATTTAGTAAGGGTTACATTATCCACAATAACAAAGGTACCAAGAATATTTGCAACACCCTTAATAACATCCACATACCATAGTTCTAATGGAATACCTAGGAGCCTCACCCAGACAGTAAACTAATTTATATTTTCTTTATTAGGGTTAAACATAGGAGTCCATTTCCTTAAGAATAGCCCAAGTTTCCCCAGAAACCAAGGACCATCATTTAGGATTCTTTGAGGGTCTTCTGTATTGTTAAAACTGAATAGAAAGAGGCCATTCGGTAAAGTTGTTACTTCCATATGCCCTTTGGGTTTCTATTTCAGGATTGACCAAGATCTAATTGACTCTATGTTGGGTATTCCACCAACCATTTTTCCTATCAAAGCATTCTCCATATTGCTCAGAGTTCGATAAATAATGATATCATGAATTTCTAAGTAGTTACCTGCCTTACTCTGTTTAAGTTGAGGAATGATTCCTAAAATTTTTTCCTTTCCAGAGCTCAATATTTTAGCATACAAATTAGGGGTCCCATTTCCCACATGGTTCCCGGACATAGCTATAATCTCGTACTTACCTTTTTCCCTCGAATATTGGTCCTCTGAATCTATCTTCTCCCCAGGAGGGATCTGTCTGTTGTCTTATTTTACTAACTACCATCTTGTATCCATTATTTACCCTTAAACTATAGTGTAATTAATGGTCCATGTTGTTAATATGAGATGAGGAAGGCCATAAGGAAGGGGCAATAAACTAACTCCTCCAACCACCTCTAACTCCCCTTTATTAAAAAAATAATCAACAAAAGAGATATTATATATTACATCAACTACACAATACTCCTAAGATTTCTATTTTGTACTTATAAAAAATGCCAACCACAATACATAGATGTATTATAACGGGCATTACAGAATATTGCTCTTCCTAATAACACATAACCCAATACTTTAACTTATATTATAAATACATTCAAGAGCATTGACAAGGCCCTCACTTTTGACCATGTGAATTTACCTCCTAAGCATATCCGAGACCAATTACAGTCATTGTTCACTATCGTTTAGATTTAGGGATTCTTAATAAAGAGGGTAATAATTGATAATGTCGTTGAATAAATATCTTATCTCTTTGCCATAAAAAAATAGGAATTCACACGAGCTCTATAAAAAATCATCTCTTGCTATCAAAGGACTTGATAATATTGCATGACCTATAATGGGAAAAATTACATTAGATGTTCTATTTGGGCCCAAAATGATGCCCACTACATTCCACATTATGGATGATACCCTTTGCTATAATATTTTATTGGGTTAACCTTGGATTCATGATATGGATACAACACCATATACACTCTATGGATGTGTCAAATTTGGAATGATGGACATGATTATACCATGGAATACAATTAATCTTTTAAGTTACTATTATTACCATCTACATGCCATCACATGAATGTAAAACTATCAAGGCAGTAAGGTTAACCCTATTATCATTACCACCACATCATAGGTCATAACACTGGTCCATGTCAAAAATTTCTATCAAAGGTTAGAATTATCAAGGATAAAGATATAATCCCAATAATCAAAGATAATGTATGGTAATTATAATTACTAATTAAGTAATCATATTCTATAGATATACATGAAATGTACAAGCAGACATGATACAACAATTTTATTAGTATAGTCTATATTAATGGAAAGTACCGGAAACATGTCCAATAAATAAGAAATAACTCAAACATAATTGTATCATTCATGTATTATGGGACCTCATTTATACTCTTTTAGATATAATGTATGGTGGATGATCACAATAATTGCATGGGTTCATTATCCTTCTCATCACTTATGGCTTACAAGTTCTTATAGAAAAATTTTGGTTATAAAAATATGTGCATTATGGCTCACTTTGTTTTGGAAAACTATATTTACAACACATGAGATCTATATTTGATCTAACACAATAAATATATTACATTCCTTTGGATTGATTCAACTTTTACAATTTAACATGATAATGATCCTAGGTATCGAAAGAGCACAACACATTGGAAAACAATTTTACCAAAGTAAGGTACACTATACATAGATGAAGAATACATTATGGGTTTATTCCATTTTTTATAATAATGACACTTAAATATCCCTTACCTTAGAAATATTTACCACATGAATGAATAAAAACCATTAAATTATGATCCTAATGTATAATGATTTAATACTTGATCATATAAATTCAATGATTAAAATTCAAAAAAGTAAAATATTGTAAACATTAAAAATCAAAATATTCAAAAATATTCAAATTTTGGGACCTAATCATGACTCGAGTTATTAATTTTCTACTTTACATATGTTATTTAGCACATGATTTGGTAGATAAAATACTCTATTTTTTTATATACATTTATGTGCCTCACATGGTATGTTTTGTTGCCTCAAGTTGCAACCTACTAAAAATAGGTTCAACACCTTAGTGAAACATGGAAAGACCTCCAAAGTGTGGGACAATGACGCATTTTGAGGTCAATCTTCAGAGAAGGCTGAATTCCTTCTATCCTAGCTCATTGCAACTAGCTAAACAACATTACACTACTACTAACTAATCTTATCCTAAGTATTCTAAGGGACCGGGGTTGAAAGGGAGAAATGTCAAAATAAAGAGAGGTGGTGTACCAAAATAAAATAGGGTTTGATTTTGGCTCCAGGGACACAAATATGAAAACACATGCAAAGACCCAAGATAATGTGTACAGAAATTTGGTAGAAATAAACATAATAATATTGAAGTTCAACAAGAGGATAGAAATATTCACATTAAACATTCAAACATTCAAAGGAAAGAGATCACACTTACATTCAATATCAAGAGCTTATCTGTTTACAGTCTAGTGGAGTCAAGGTGTATGAAATATCCACAAGCACGTCATATATTTCTATGAGAAAAAGATTTGAGCTTAAAGGGCAAAGCTCTTAGACTTAATAAAAAATGTGAACCCTTTTCATGTGCTTTCGCACTTACATTTATAGAAATTTTAGAGAAAGGGAGAAGGGACCGATCACATCCAATGATCAATGAATTCAACCACCCTCCCTGTATTAAATACCACTTGTCATTGATTTTTGCTGGATAGGTATGAGCACCCCAGTTTAGTTAAATCGTATGCCATTATATTTTCAGACCAAGAGGATGACATTGTTTAACATTAATTTCTATTTATTGGATCAGTTGAGCACCTAGTTTAATTTAAACTAGGCATGGATTTATTATGTTTTTTAGGATTATGATATTCCACCACCTTGATCATGTATTTCATGGATTTATGTTTGGTCAATGAACCTTTGGTGACTCACGACTTCATTTTTGACTTCCACCTTGATTCATGATCAATCATCAACTCTATAATTATTTTCACTATCTGTGGCCTTTTGTGTTTGTCCCACGGACTACATTACATTCTGTGAAGTATTTTGTGTTTTGTGAAATTTTCTTTATTTCACAAACCTTACTCATTGTAAAAATTTCTTTGTTCCTCCACACTCAACTTTTCTAGCATTTCAGCTCTCAATATTATTTTCCTTCGTAATACCGCATGGTCTTTTGCCTCTGCTCTACAAATTTCCTTTGATATGTGTATTTTATTTATTGTGTGGCTTGTACCCCACTCTTAACTTTTATCACCTCTACAATTTTTTGACTCTCCGCAATTCCACATTTTTTGTTTGTTCGGCAGCATATTTCCCTGTGACTATGGTCCTTTAATTTGTGGCTTTACCAACTTTGCGGAACACTAAGTTCCTAATTTTCATGGAACATTGAGTTTCTTTCTTATGTGGCTTTTCAAACAAAAATTTTATAAGTCCTTGACTTGAATGAAGTTTTCAAAATAACACGAGTGTTATTTTGGAAAACAATTTCTTGACTTTCAAGGAACATTTTCTTGCTAGATGAATCGATCAGTAGCATGGCATATCCAATGGGCTTGTAGTCAATATAATGATTGAGATGTTTATTTGAAACCCAGTTATTTTCATCATCCATGGACCTCTAAAATAACTTGCTCCTTCATTATGCAGAGTATACTTTATAGTGTGGATTTCTAACTTCACTTTATTCTGTGGCTTACAACCTAAAGAATGCAAATAGAACCAACACTTGTGAAACAAAGAACTTGTTCAAATGATAAACATAAATATTGAGGAAAGGAACTCAATCAATGATCACCGACACAAAAAAAAGAGGTACCCACAAACAACAAAAATGAAAGAAAGAAGCAACAACTATGTACATGATGCAACGAAATAAACCTAATGGGAAGGTTTACGATAAATACCATTGACTAGGATGTGAAATGCCTCCCCATCAATCTTAGATAACTCAAAAGAGTTTTCTTTCTTATAGGAAGTAATGATATATGGCCTGCTCCAAAGTGCATCAAAATTAGAGTGTCACAATAATTTAGCTCTATTTGCTTCCCATTTAATATTCAAATCTCCTATTTTGAAATCATGTGTATTGGATTTCTTGTCAAACCATTTTTTGGTTGACCTCTGATGTTATTCTAATTTGATCATGGTGTATTTCCTAAATTATTTAAGTTCAACCAATTCTGATATTATTATTGTTCTTTCATATTTTCCCTCCAATTCCAATTGACATGCCAACTCTAATGAAGGAAACTCCAGAGATATTGGAAGATTTTCCTATCTACCATATATAAGGATGAAAAGAGTGTTTCTAATTTCTCTTTTTGGTGTGCTCATGCCATCCCAAAGACCATTTTTATTATTGTATGCCACTACATCTAATTCATCTTTATTTTCCATTTTTAGTATTATGATCAGGTTTTTTGGTTGTTAGAGCGGTTGAGCACGTGATTGAAACTAGACGTGGATTTATTGTACTTCAAAAACATATGATATTTTTCCACCTTGATCTTATCTCCCATGACTTTATATCTATTTTATAAACCTTTGGTGACTCACAGCTTCATTTCTAACTTATGCCTTGATCTGCAATCAATCATTAACTTTGTAATTATTTTCACCAACTGCGACCTTCTATGTTTATCCTATGAACTACACTACATTCTAAAAAGTCTTTTATTTTTTGTGGCATTTTCTTTGTTTCATGTACCTTCTTCATTGTGTGGCTTTATTTTTTCCTACATGCTTAACTTTTCTAACATTTACATGCTCAATGTTATTTTCCTTCGCAATATCACATGGTATTTTATCTCTACTCCATGGGTTTCCTTTGATATGTGGCTTTGATTTAATTAAATCTATATTTTAGAGTAACTGATGTATAAATGCTTAAGTACAGTATGAAACAAGAAATAAAGCATGTAAAATATAAAGCCTTAAGCAAGATGAAGAGGTAAGAGGGCTTAGTTGATTTCTGAATGGACGGGAAGTGATTTGGAAAGGTACGACTGTTGAACAAACTGAAAACAAGGTTGTCACTAATCACTGTAAAATATTGAATCTATGAAAAATGTCATACATGGGTGCCCATGGGAGGACAAAGGCTCCTAGGCACTAGAAACTAAAATTGGGCACCTATGACTACTCAAGATCTCATAATCTTATTTCTTTTGTGTTGATAGGGTTTCGTATTTGCTCTATGTTGATCATCTAATATTCACACTATGATTGTTGATGATACTTGTAACCTGCAAAAGAGAAGTTCATCAACACAAGCCCAAAAACCACATCAAACCTAAAAATAAAAGCGTAGAATGGGGAGTCTAATTGACCCTGATAATCACCCGAAGAGTGAACTTATGACCAAGTGATGCCCTACCTCTCAGACTCCATGTAGTTATTATGAGTGTGTGCAGAAATTGTGCCCTAGGATGCCCTTGTGCAAGATGCACTAGATAATGAGCTATACTTTCTCAATGATGTAAAATGTGTAGATGGAATATAATAACCTTCCCTAACCTATGTCATGTATGAAAAGTATGTATCCATTTTCCCTTGAATGAATGATGGATGGATGCTTTGAAGTGATTTTGGTGCCTTTTGAATGTAAGCTTAGGTGGTAATAGTAATGCTTAGTGTTTGGTCCCTCATTTTGAAAAATAACTATGTATTTATATGATTCCCTTGTTCTAATTTCATAATTGACAACTAAAAGGCTGACCCAAGATAATAAAATGTAATTAAGAAGTGAAGTGCCCAAAAGGGGTAGGAAAAATCTAAATAGACACAGTTGCGCCTAGGAGGACAGGAGCCCTTTGTGCTACCATCTAAACTAGGCACTAGTGTCCAAAGCCATAGAAAAATAAAATAGTCAAATGTTGGCAAGAGTAACAGATGTATGAAGCAAATAAAATTGTAAATGATAAAGAAATATGCTAAGGGGAGTTGTCTATTAGTATTTTTATTGTTTAGGAACCATAAAAATGCTAGTATACTTTTGAGACCTAGAAATGTACCCAAGTGTGTGATTTTGTGTCTACATTTTCCCCCACTTTATGTTGTTAAGTGAATACCTGATAACATAAATTAGATATAATATGTGTACCCTATGATCCATGTAGAGTGTGCAAGGAATAGTGTTATGAGTGGACAAGTGAAGTATGGAGTGATTATAAAATGAGGCGCAGATACTAAGAGAAGGGAAGTGTGACCCTAGGGGTGAAGTGTATGCATAAATATGTGTTGCTAGAACTTATGTTTTTTGAAGTAGGCTACTTCTTGTTGCGTATTAAGGACAGACCTATAGAATAAGATCCAAAAAAATATTACAAGTTGTGTATATGAAAAATCTATGTAAAGTATGCATAAGTATGTAAAAGTATGTAAAATTGTGTAAAAAGGAAAGTGTGCACCTAATATGTAAAAAGAGTTAAAGGTAAAAATTTGTCCTGTTGTTTGGAGATTGTTGATTTGAATGTTGAAGGTGAGATTTTTGGGTAATCTCATGCAAAGAGTGGGTTTTTTGGGTGATCTCGTGCCAAGATTGATTTTTTTGGTTGATCTCACATCAAGTATGAGTTTTTTTGGCGATCTCATGCTAAGTGCAATTTTTTTGGGCTATCTCACGCCAAGAGCGAGTGTTGGGGAGAGAGGTCTAGTTTTACTCTCCTTCCATGAATCTACCCTTGTAAGCACAAATGTAGATGGTACATCCCGATTTAGTTCCAATTATCCTAATTTTTTCTGAATTAGTTCTGATTGTATTGATTGTTCTAATTGAAGGAGATAGAATGCATTATGTAATTGGAGGCTAATACCTGCTACTGTAGAACTTCTCTATAGACTTCTATGAATTTTGATGATCTTAGAAAATGACTCTATGTGCCACTAGGACATTAGCACTCAGGGGAGGACACACCCACTATCTGATACTAGGTTCCAGTGTCTACACTTTTTGTGAGGTCCAAGTTTGATTCTAGACCATTTTGTGACTATGTTCATGTGCTAATTTTGTACAGTTCTGATACGTGTTGTAGGGTTGATTTTTTCACCCAATGTATGCCCCTCCTTGTTTGGGTTGCATGTGATAATAGTAGGAGAATGCAGCCCAAAAAAGAGGACCTGATGTTGATATGAAGTGGATACCTAAAGGGGGTAGGGGATGTGCATGGTAGAAACTAAGGCATGTGCAAATAAAGTAGGCTAGTAAAAAGTTGTTGGATAGAGTTTCTTTGTTTCTAATCAAATGAATGAACTAGCTACTGAAAGAAACTAGCAACTCATAACATGGAGGGTTTATAGTACCTCATAAACATGATGTGATGGATGAATGGTTGCTAAGTAGTTGATCCTTACTATTGTTGATGACCTACAAATAAGATAAACTGAAATGGGATTGATTAGATAGATTTATGAGGGGGATACCCGACAAAGCGGATCCAAGAACCGTTAACTTCCTTGGTGGATTTCAACCCCCATCTATTTAGAAAGAGTGAAATAAAGTGAGAAAAATAGATAACATGTAGAAACAAAATTATAATGAATCTAAAAAATGATTAAAATTGATCTAGAAGTTGATTAAATTGAAAGAACTATAAATGAAAGGTTACATGGTCTGGGTAGATGAAAACTTAAATTGTGTAAAGGTAGGTTTACAATGACCCAAGTGTATGGATTTGGAATGTAATAGAAATATGCAAAACGTGTAGGGTTTGAGTGCAATCTGGATGCAGTAGAGGCTCGTGTATACTAGATTCAACTTGCAGAGGGGATCTAAGGAAGAAGAAACCAGGAAAATGGTAGAAAATACAGATAGATGAGGGTAGATTAAGAACTAGGACCCTATTTTATGGAAACCAGGGTGGGTTGATGGTGACTATAGTAGAAATAGACAAGTTCAAAGGTAAATGGATGAAAAAGACAACCTGCAGGTGGAGAGCTAGAAAAGAAGGTTGTTGAAGAAGCTCTGAGTGTTGTAGAGACTGATTAGAACCTGTAAAATGTTAGAAGTAATAAAAACAACAATAGTCTGATAAAAAGTTGATTAAAGCAATTCCAAGATACTAATAAGCTCACGAAGGATGAATGTGATTGATGGAAGCATGTCCAAAGGAGGTCTGGGAGGTCTATAACTGTTGCAAGAATGCTCAGGCACGAGAGGAAATTCATTGGTCATAAGAGAGCTCCAAAATTTACATGCATCTAATCATTTCTCCTCTCTTTTTTGGAAGGATTTAACTTGAATTTATAGGGTCGACAGCAACTGGGTTGGGTCGTCGCTGATTGCAGGGAAAGTTTCGCTAATGGGCTAGCTTTTTGTGTTTTTTGCGTGATTTCCTAATTTTATGAGTTGGAAGGAATTTTTAAAGCATTGTGTTGGATTAGATTACTTGGGGACAAATCATGGGTAGTTAAGGCATAAAAATGGATAGGAAGAAAGCTAGGAAAAAGCGTAAGATAAAGATTTAGGATGAAAGTATCCTAAATAGAAAGTAGATTAGGGAATGATATGATGTGGATATTAATTAATTAATTAATAGGAGTTAATTAATTAAAAGTGATGGGATGGGAATTTTACTTAAATTAAGGGGGGTGTATTTAATTAAAAGGGAACTTAGATAGGACCCTATCAAAATATGCACACACAAGTGTTGGTGTAAAAGATAGCATGCAAGAGAAAACAATGTAATAAACAAGTAGGAAGACAAGATAGACCACAAAAAGTGGGTTTCATATATGGGACATCACTCACAATGTCACAAGCCAATCAGGGCCTAAGCTGTCAAAAACATATAATGATCATACAATACATAGGGCATAACCCATAAACAATAACATACAATAACAAGTAAGAGTAAGCAAAATGTATCAAATAACCATGGTTGTATATAGTCTTGTAAAGAAAATGCTACACATGAAGTACCCATTAGTATGTTAGAAAGATAAATAGTATGTCAAAGCATGTATACATTAGCGAAAAGTAAGGTGATTGTTGTCCAAAATAACTCCCTTAGCCATTTTGATAACTTACAGTTCCATTAAGGTTATGTGCGCTCTTGATCTTATACCTTGGCACATTTGTATGGTTACAGTTATTCATGCACACCCTTGCACATTCTTCCTTCCCTTCCTTTTCATTTCTTCTATCCTTATACACATTCACTTTACTTCCCAAGATGTCGTGCACTCCTTGTGTGTATCTATAGACTTACCTCCCATTTTGGTTAAGTCCTTGTCATGATTTTCCTACGTATGCCCCTTCCTCCTAAGTTATGCGTATCATTGTGTGCACTCATTTCCCATTTCCCTTTCATCCCTTACGCATCATACCTTTGTGCTCACCTTTTTGCGTGCTCATTTTTTCTCCCACACACTTGCACACTGCACACTTCCTTCATTCCCGACATTCTCCATGTGCCTCTTTCTTCTAATTGTTGCACACTCCTTTTATTGGATGAATTCCCCTTATGCCTTTTTACAATTTCCCTGCGTAGTTTCTCTCGTGCATCCTTGTCTTGTGTGCTTCATCCTTGCATACTTTTATAGATATGCACCTTTTCTTCCCTCTCCTCTTGCACCATCTTATGTGACTTGCATACCTTTGTATTCTTTCCTTTCATGCCTCTCACTCTTTTGCACACTTCAAGCACAATATTTTGTGCCAATCATGGAGCACCACATGTTAACTTGTCAGATGAAATGCACAACATGCAACATGTTAACTTGTCAAATGAAATGCACAACATGCAACCTCTTAGAACATACCAACCGCACATTGAATCCTCACATTAAATGAATGCATGGCATGTGGTAGAAAAGACAAAACAAATAGATATTCAACTAAATTCTTCATCCGGTCACAACACACAACATGTATTACGTGTTCATCTTTTACTGCAAATCTTCATATCATCATAAATTCTGCTATAGAGTTTGGATCCCTACATGCTTAGGCTTGATTGAAATATGTTGACATGGGCTACACTCTAGGCTATTCAAAATTAGATTTTTGGTAGGATTTGGTAGGTGGAAAATAGGAAAATACGTCTCAGAAAATTAATGCACATATTTAGTCAGCTCAACCACCCATATTTGTTCATATTTTGTCTCCTTCCTTCTTCCATAATCTAAATAGACATGGGGAGAGGATTTGATAGCCTTAAAGGCACATTTGTAGGAATTTTTTACTTACTATTAGTGGTTGGAAGTTTAAATCTGAGTTTCCCTCTCTTTCTCCCCTTCCTTCTCTCTCATTTTTCTATATATTGTTGAACAATGCTCATTGTAAAAGGTTGGACTCTCTTGGTTTGCAAGAAACGTTGTCCAAAGTAGCACTTCTTTTCATTTTGAGTTATGGGCCTCAGATATAATCCATTGCATGTAGATCCTTTCCTCTCTCACCCTTGTAATGAATTTTGCATCACTTGGAAGAAACAAAATCTTATTTTGTGGATATTATCTACCATAGTTTGCATTTTATTACATTTTATTTCCTTCTTTTACATTATTGATTTGTTGTGTATTTTCATATCTCTTATAGGGTTTTTTGTTTTTTTTGCTCCATGACAACTAGTGTGTGAATGTTGTTACAAATTGTAGCATGTATGCTCACCCTCGTATGTGTATTCTCCCTTATTCTCACTCAGCTTAGAATGTTCATCCCCCTTTTACTGGTGTTATCACCTCCCCTTAGCTTAGGTTTTCATTTCATGCATCCCCTTCTCATGCTAGTCCCATGGAATCATATAGTAGTGATATGTAACTACATTTCCCTTCCTATGAGTAGTTGTAGCGGTATAAATAGTTAGAAGAATTCAAAATTATTTGAAGGTTTGTTTAAATGTGCAAGTCCCACAACTTAGAGATGGTCCCATTACCTCAAATCCCCAATTCATCCTCATCTGGGATAGGTGTAATTTTGATCCCCAATAGTAACTTGTAATGAGAAGTAGTGAATGATGTAGCAATAGAACTTTTAGTGTGTGAAAGTAGGAAAATTAGATGCCCCTAGGAGTCGTGGTGGGACTGGTAATTGGTACAGTACCAAGCATCATTACAGCATGTGAAAACCTGTAAGAGATCTACATTCACCTCAAAATACTAAGTGAACACACATGTGTATATAGAAATATAATGACATACTGAGTATCTAACTAGCATAATAATCAAAGTGCACCATGTAAGGAGTATAAGCAAGCAAGAGTAAGTGTAGCCAAGATATGCAAATGCAGTGTATGAGTTTGATGGAATGGTATGCAATTTGTGAATGTGATAGGAGCAGTGTGCTCCGCATCATATGTGTATGAGATGAGGTTCATTTATAAAATCCCCCTCAAAAATCAAGAATAAACCATAGAACAAAAGTATTATGTGATTGACGTAATAGGTTTGAGAATGTGTGCTAGAAAGATAGATCATGAAACATAGAGCATGCAGAGTGAATGCGGTGAGGTTCATTTCATATTTAAACCCTTAATAATCGAGTATGAATCATGTAACTACAATGTGTCATAGATTAATGATGATACATTGCATGTATCAGAGGGTTTTAAAGATGCTATCATGAAGCACAGAGTATGACAGTGTGTAGATAATGTGGAGTTCATGAAAGAAGTAATGCCCTCAACAGTCAAGAGACAACCATAGCACTAGGAATGTGTCAAGGGGGAGTAACTATGAAAGGGGTGTATGCCCCCCAAGTGTGTTGATGATGCTAAGAAGCTATGTGATGATGAAGAGTGAAGACATAAAGTGCAATGGTGATACACGGGCCTATAAATGATAGTCATGGGAAGGGGAAATGCATATGCCCCTCAAGTGTGCCACATGATGGTAGAGTTACGATGCAAGATGAAAGAAATACAGGGTTGGATTTTGGATTTACGAGGATTGGAATGTATCAAAAGAGGTCATCTAGAGTTTTTTGGTCATAATGCTTAGGTAGGAGAAAGAGTAGAACTTACGGTTGGGATTGTTTAATTCCATAGGAAGAATTGATACGAGGAGGGGATCTAGAGACTGATGGTTTTACTTAGTGAGTGATTTCTTATTTGGAATTAGTAACATTGTATAAGACTTTAGAGGAGGAGGGGAGTGAACTTATTTTTAGAGGAAGTTTCGTTGGTAACGTTGTAGAATACTTGAGAGGAGGAGGGGATGAACTAATTTTTATAGGAGGTTGCTTAGTGGTAGTTGGTAATGTTGTAGAAGACTTGAGAGGAGGAGGGGATGGACTGATTTTTAGAGAGGTTTGTTAGTTGGAATTGGTTGGATAGGTGGATGCTATTGACTTACCGAAGAAGAAACATTAGTGAATATGGAATGATTCTCATTAGACATGGATGGATTAGATTTTGGATCCCATTGGAGGGAGGTAACAATTGAAAATGTAGTCAAATGTAATTAAAACCCTTATGCTCAAGGTGTTTGATTCTTTGTTTTAAAGTATAGTAATCATTGTCATGATGTCTATTAAGTCTGGTGATAGTTAAAAAATAAAAGAGCGATGGTATTTTGACAAGATCGATAAGGAGGATACCAATGATTAGTTAGCAAGTTGATCAATTGGTGATTGAAGGGACCTGGGAGAATAATTTCATGTTACTTAGCATTTAGATCAAACTTGAGAGGCTGACAGGAAGCGGTAAGACTTAGAGGTTCACTTATATGCACACATGGGCAGCAGACATATGATTAGTAGAAATGAGATGTAGAAGGAGAGCTAGACATGGGCTTGAGAAACATCCTTGAGATGTCGGATTCCAAGCTTTTAGAGATGTAATTATTGCTTCCATAGCTTGAATTTTTGTCTTGAAATAAACAATGTAAAGATTGAATTAACTCTAAGATGGGTTGGTTGGAGGGAGGATTAAAACCGATAGAGTCATTAGATAGATGATAAAAAAATGCCGCTTAATTGAGTGCGAGTGACATACTATGTAGGGAGTTCTAGTATAGAACTCTAGGGATCACACAATTAAGTACATCTTTACAATGTGGGGTGCTACTTTGGAAAGTGATAGTCATACAAGGAGCTTTAGAGGATTTATTATAAGACTAGTGAAATAGGATATAAGGGTAGAAGAGGATGCTAAATTGATTCCATACACAAGTGTTTGAATTTTATGGGTGGGGTTCACCAAATTGATTTAATTTAATCAGTGGATTAAGGGAAACTGCTAAGTATTCCCAGATGTATTAGCCAATAATGAAAATAAATGATATACAAATGATAAAATACAATAGTGACACAAGAAGCAACTAAGATGTAAACCTTCTATCCAATTACTTATTTTCTCTATTTTCTTACACCTTGCTCCTAGGATTCCACTCCATCACTAAGGAATCTTTGCTCGATATCTCGCATACAATCTAGATACTGATACTGGTAGGGAGAAGTGATGAGCATGATGCAAATGCTCAATTCATCATAACTGACCTCCTTGTAAATTATGGATCCTTCATGAACATTGTCCTCCCTGGAAGGGGGTTCCCGATAGTAGGATAGGTCAGGGTACCTGGGAACTGATGACTGGATCTAGGCACCTGTGACTGCACAATTCACTTCCATTTACCCTCTAGTTTTCTGTTGTGTCGCAAAGGTGTCAGGAATTATGCCCTATATTGACCAGTGGATTCATAGACCGTTGTCCTAGCTTTGTGATGACTCTACGAATCACTACCTAGGTTGGGTGGTGGTTTTACAACTTTCAACTTTGCGAAAATGACAAATTTTCTATGAAAATGTTAACATTAGACGTCATTTTCGTGATTTTTCTTGATTGTTCCTTCTTAGTGCTAATAGAAATGATAAATTGCAGAGTTTTTATAGCTCCCTAAGAATTATAAACTTCAACACCAAGAATTATTATCCTAGGAAATAAGACCTCTAATATGAGGAATAATCCAGTTACAGAATCGGAAAAGTAGACTCTAATCTTCCCACTTTTATTGCAGATCTGAATATAGACAATTATAGATTATAATAAGTATGACAACACAAAGAGACAGTATTTAACGTGGTTCTACACCAATTTGGGCTACGTCCACCAAGAATTACTTGCTTTGGTTCTGTTTCTACAAGCCTCTACTCTCTACAATTCCATTTCAACACTGAAGATCCGTTTGGAGCTCACTGCTCTCATTAAACTCTACAGAATTCACTCAATCGAATCTCAAAGACACTTCTGTAATGTCTATTCTGCTTGTTCCATCTATCATATGCATTTATAGGCCATATCCCAATAGTCCTCCCATGGCACTAAGCAGTTTGATGTGAAACCGTGGGTATCAATGACAAGGGGAAGAGACACAGCTGGGTGCTTCAAAATTCAATGGTCAATTCACATTCCGATTCTTTTTCTCATGGGTTCAAAAAGTGCCCAGGACCGCCACCTGAGTAGACCATGGTAGTCTCAATGACCGTCACCCATGAAAAGTTGGGTCGGCGGCTTCGCTTTCAGAACCTCCATTGACCCGCTTACACGGCAATTTTCGGGATTTCACCTTCTTGGTACCTGAGTGGAACTGATGGAAGTGGTGTACCAAACTCTGGATCCCTATAGATCATACCTCCCTACTTAGGAGGCTTTTGGTCCCATAAAAGCTTAGTGGGGGGGAGTGGTAGAGGAATCAAATCCCTCTCATGCTCATTTGAGTACCACTGGGTCTACCTTGGTGTCTTCTCTTGTCCAACCTGCCAAGACTCCTATGGATCTCTGGTTTGTTGTTCTAGTGCTACATCCTCCTTCGAGTTGCCTCCAATACAATCCTCTTTGGAAGGTAGACTTGTGTATCTTTCCTTCTTTGTCATGTATAGATGACTTTAGTATGATGTGAGCTCTTGCAACTTACTATCGTGTGCATCTACATGAAGTATGGCCTGAAGGTTTCTTTTCCAACCTTCTCAAGTATGGTGAAAGGTCCCATACTGTAGTGGTTTAGTCCTTCTTGCCTATCTTTGTTTCTTGAGATGGATTGGCCGAATCCTCTCCAAGTACGCTGCTGCTATAGTCACCACTGTTCCTTGTATCTCCTCTTCTTCTTGGGTACCACCATGGTCAGGTCCAGTGAATTCAGTAGGTAGATATGATGACTGCATAGCAGAAGTTTTTATTGCCCCTTGAATGAGCAGTTCCTGTGGTAGTCTTCTTCTGCATAAACTAACAAGTGCTATCCATATATTATCCATCCTCTTGGTCAGAAATATTCTGTGCTCTCATGTCTATTTTGTATTTTCTTCCAATGAAAGTAAACAAAACTGATGATTTTCTTGAATAAGTCTTGGTACACTTGGTTGACCACTTACCATAGCCTTCTTTGATTAGCTTTGGTGTTCCGGATTGTTAAAACTGACTCTGTCCTTGACCCATTTATACTAGATTCTCCCTCCTTGTGAACACATAGCACCCCTGGCATACAAGGGAAGGACTTCCGAAAACAACATGTAAAATACATCAAGTGGAATGACATATCAGCCTCTAATACATCTATGTACTGGGTATTTATCCCAAAACTAAAACTTACACTTCCTTGTAACTTGTATTTCTACACCTTTCTTCACCCATCCCAGTGGGTATGGATGTGGATGCACTGTAAGCCTCTAGACCAAGATTGTTCTACAACCACATCAAAAATCAAATTTGACTAAGAACCAAAATCTACTAAAGTGGTTTACCTTAGTCTTCTTGATTTGGATTCTGATTTGAAATAGCTTACTCATCTCTTCTTCTTTTACTTCCCCATACATGTTAGTGGCCATGCATCCTAGCCTCTCATCTACATCCGAATCATCCTCAATCTTCACCTCTCTTTCTATCTTCATAGTGGCCATGGATTTCTTGGAATCCTTGGTTCGGTTATTTGGGTGCAATTTCTGGATGCAACTTCCAACATGTGGCGTCATGATGTCCATTTAAATCACAATTCTTACACAAATTCTTAGGATCTTTACAAGTATGCAAAGTAGTAGTGACATGTTTACCTTTCCATTTACCTCTTTTACTTGTCTTCCCTTGTTATTTTTCCTGTTGATCTATTGATAGGTCTCTCTTTGGCTTTGTTTCTCCTTGCTTCTTCTCGTCATCAATGTAGTATGCTTGTATACAAGATTCATTGATATCCTTGGGATTCGTGGAGATTACCCTCCTCTGAAGGTGAGAGTGAAGTCCTCCCAAATACTTGGTTAGAATTTCCTCATCATCCAAGTCCATATTAAACAACATGGCTTGTCTCTGAAATTTCATAGTGTACTCTTGCATGCTTTCACAACTACCATGTCTAAAGTACTACCACTTAATCATCATGTCAGTCTTATGGCCAATAGGATAGAAATTATCTCTAAAAAATTCTTTAAAACCATTCCAAGTACTGAAAATAGGAAATTTATTCTTCTCACAAGTGGCTAGATGGGTTTCCCACCAAACCAGAGCATGACCTTCCATTTTGATACATGTAAAGGTAATCCTTTGTGCCTCAGTAACACTATGCACACTAAAATATACTTCCAACTATTTTAGCCACTTATCAAGTAATTCCACATCCACTTGTCTTTCAAAGTTCTTTATTTTCACTTTTGTTTCAACTTTAAAAGGTGTATGAGCAGATTTTACCTTCTCGCTTACAATTGGCATCTCTTCTTCATGCTCTTCCCATTCTTCCTCTTCGTGGCTCTTTCTAATACTAAATTATTTGTCCAATGCTCAAACCAATGAGTCCATGGAATCTTTCTTAACTGAACCCTTCTTTTGTAGATCTAAAATCTCTTCTTATTTTCTATACAACCTATCCATCATGATCTCTAGCATTTTGACTCTACGGACCAAGTTCTCTTCCTCCATTTGAGCTCGAATTCTCTATTTCCACTTCTTCATAGAAATATATGGCTCGCAAGGTAAAAATTCTTCACCTTTAGACCTTTTTACTGTCATACAAATCACAAGAAAGAATCCAATTCCATAGTCCTAGATATATAATCAGCTTTGATACCAAAATGATCCGCAAACTTCTAGTTTAGAACTCTACAAATCACACAATTATGTTGTTCTACTTTCTACTTTGGAAAATGATAGTTTCGAGCTTTAGTGACCAATTAAGTAGTGCTTAGGACATAATTATAGATAAATATTAAAATAATTCCACACATAACACAAGAATTTTATCCTAGAAACCCCTAATTTGAGGGAAAACTAGTCAGGAAGGGAAACTGCTCTTTCTTCCCACTTGTATTAGCCAATAATCAAATTTTACAGATTACAATAAGTATGAAAAGAAACAAAAATGTAAACCTTCTCTCCAATTACTTGTTTGCTCTATTTTCTTATACCTTTCTCTTACAATTCCACTCCAACACTGAAGAATCTCTGCTCACTTACTCTCATATAATTAATACTTTACTTCTTAATATCTTTGGATATTCGAATGCTCAATTTTCTTACTCCTTATAAATATAACCTTCTCCCATGTCCTCCCATGCACTGGAGAATGAGAAAGGTCAGGGAGGGAAGAGACACATTTGAGCACTTCAAATTTGCTTTCATTCACACTCCATTTTTTCAGTTCAAAAGTGTTAGGACTGCCACCCTGTGTAGACTGGCGGTTTCAGGACCGCTACCCTGTCTAGGCAGAAGTTATAGAACTATTGCCTAGGTTGGGCAATGGTTCTATAGCTATCACTCTATTCAGAGAGGTAGTTTTGTTAAAATGTTGATAGAACCTCCTTTTCTTGATTTTTCTTCACTTTTCCTTCTTAGTACTGATGGTATTGATGAAGTGATGTGTTTTTCTTGATCCCTATGGATCAGTGGTATATTGTGAGGGAGATACATAGTGTCTAGGGATTTTTGGAGAAAATATTTGCAACATGGGTGCATTTTAAGTAAGTCATGTAAAGAGATTAGAGGATTTTTAAGAGCTGTGAAAGAAAATCGGGTAAAATAGGCAAGATGAGGATCCAAGTGTTTGATCATGAGGAGGGTTCACTAAATGATTTAATTAAATATAAATTTATTAAATTTATATTGTCGAGTAATTGATGTAAACAATGATTTATAAATGCTAAAGTACAATATGACAAAAGTAATAAATCATGTCAAATATAAAACCTTAAGAAAGATGAAGAGGTAAGAGGACTTAGCTGATTTCTTAATGGACATGAAGTGATATGGGTAGGTGCGACAGTTGAACAGACTAAAAATAGGGTCATTATTGGTCACTGTGAAATATGGAATCTAAAAATAGTGTCAAACATGAGTGCCCATAGGAGGACAAAGGCACCTAGGTGCTAGATATTGGAATTGGGTGCATGTAACTACACAAGATCTCAGAATTTGATTTCTTTTATGTCACTTGGTTTCCACAGTTTCTCTTTCTTGATCACCTGATATTCATACTATGATCATCGATGATACCTGTAACCTGTAAAAAAACTCACCTACACAAGCCCACAAACTGCATCAAACCTAAAAAGGAAAGTGTAGAATGAGGAGTCTGACTGACCCTGATGATCACCTGAAGAGTGAACTTACAACTAAGCATTACACTACATCTCATACTCTATGTAGTTCTTGTGTGTGTGTGTGTATAAATTATGCCCTAGGATTCCCTTGTGCAAGATGCAGTAGGTAGTGGGCTAGAATTGCTCAATGATGCAAAATGTGTAGATATAATACATTAAAATTCCCCTTCCTATGTTGTGTATGCAAAGTATGCATCCCCTGTCCCTTGAATGGATGTTAGATGGATACTTTAAAGTGATTTTGTTTCGTTTTGAATGCAAGCTTAGATGGTAATAGTAATGTGTAGTGTTTGGTCCCTCATTTTGAAAACATAACTATGTATTTATATGATTCCCTTGTTTGAATTTCATAATTGAAAACTAAAAGGTCGACCTAATGTAATGAAATGCAATTAAGAAGAAAAAGGGTCCCAAAAGGGGTAGGAAAAAGATAAAGAGGGACATGAGTGCCTAGGAGGATAGGAGCACCTGATGCTATTGTCTGAACTAGGTGCTAGTGTTTGAAGCCATAAAAAGATAAAAGAGTCAAATTCTGACAAGAGTAACATATGTATTAAGTAAATAAAAGTGAAAATGACAAAGAAACGGGCTAAGGGGATTTGTCGATTACTAGTTTTCTTGCTTCGGAACCATGTAAATACTAGCATGCTTTTAAGACCTAGAAATTTACCAAAATGTGTGATTTTGTGTCTATAGGATTTTATTTGTTGTGCGGACTCCTAAACATTGTGTGTTTTATACCCCAATACTTAACTTTTATCACCTCTACAATTCCGCATAGATATTTTCTTTTATTCTGCAACATATTTCCTTACGACTATGTGGTGTGGCTTACCAACACCATGGAACACTAAGTTCCATATTTCCGTGGAACACCAAGTTTCTTTGTTTCATGGATTTTAAAACAAAAAAAAACTAATTCCTTAACTTGAATGAAGTTTTTAAAATAACACGAGTGTTATTTTGGAGAAGAATATGTGAGCATGATACAAGGCACACATGATCATATATGGATTTTAAATATTGGACTTTCCCTTTGCACAATGGCCTTGAATTACTAGGGGTATCTTTCTATATATAAACACCTAAATTTTTAAATGAAAAATTTGGCTTTCCACTCAAAGTCTAACTTGTACCCATATTTCAAGCCTAGGTGACTTGTACCTATCGATCTTCCATGAATTGCTTATCTATTCATACTACTTAATAGCTCATGAAACTAATCAAATCATTCCATAACAATATAATATCCAGAAGCACCAATCACAGAAAGTTGGAAAATCCCTTGAGATTCATGCATGAGACTAGTTGCATGGGACCAAACCATCCCATGGTTTGGTCCTAGGAAAAATAGTCATATCTCCTGCCACCCAACAATATATTTTCTAAATTTTTATCTTTTCATGGGTCAACTCATCACATAATTCAATCATAATGTGAAATTAAACCTATGAAATCCTATAAATTCAAGTTTAAGTCACTTATTTACCAAACCTGCCACTTCTCTAGCACTCTCAAGACCGCTCATTGTAAAGTACATTCTTGAAACACTCTAAGATCTCATAAACATCTTCAAAGAAGAAACAAAACCTAGAATCATCCCATACATAGGTATAAATCCAACCAAACTAGGTTCAATATCCATGCTTCTCATCTTATAGACCTTCTAAGTCAAATTAACCCAAGCTTTAGTGTGTTAAGCCATGATATCTCATTGTTAAAAGATCAAGTTACAAAAGTTATTGTATCAATATAGATATCACATGTTGGGTGAATAACTACATGTGGTTTTAGGTCTCTTCAAAGTAGTGATGATGTAGGCAACATAGGGGAACTTCAAACCAAACACTAACCTTTTTTCATGGGTCTTCTACCCATGGTTAGGGTTTGATGGTATTTTGCATCACATAGAGGGTTTCAAAAATGTGTGATACATAGGCTTACTATGTGAAGGTCATCACATAGTGTTGCATTCACATAAGAAGTTATGGAGCACCAACACATCTTGGTCTAAGATGATATAGTTCACAACTAGATTCTACCAACTCTAGGACAAGTCATATAGTTCCATACCAACTCAGTTTCCAATCTCAATTTTAGATATGAATCACCTCTATGTCATTTTCAATCTTATCAGCGACTTTTTACTCCCATATCATATATATGCTTATGTAAACAATTATTTCCACTTCTTTTCTCATGTTTTTAGAAAGCATTTATATTGTTAAATCTTGCAAATTTCTTTAGGAGCTATATTTTGTTTTATGTATTAATGTTTATCAATTAATCACGATATACAACATGTACTACCCTTTCACCTTTAAATAAATAAGGAACACACCTTAACACAAAACAAATTATGATTAATTTAGGGTGTAATGATTTGGTGAACCTAATATTTTCTCAAATCCAAGGTGGTCATAGAGCTTATCCTCCCTTTTTTGGTGTATGATCCTTTTTCTAGCAATGGGATTCATTATGTTATGTGTTTTCATGGCTTGTTTGGCAATGACTTTCTCTTATTCATATCTAATGAGCCCACATCTGTCTCACTCACTAGTATCTATATGTGTGAGGATATTATTTATGCACCTAATTACTTGTTTTATTTTGAGTGTGATGACATATACAAGGTTTATTCTATTATGGTTCATAATATGTATCCACACACAAACCCTAGTACTTATGTGTTTTCTAATACCATCTCCATTGTTTTTGTTGATCCTTCTTAAGGGGGGATTCTCATGATGATTTTGATGTTAATATCCACACCCTTACTAGGGATGATGGAAAAATGTTTATGAATTTTTTATAGAAAAATCCTCAGCACATTAATGCCCTTCTATATATTTCTCATGTTGAAAAAATAATATAAATGTATCTAAGAGCCTTGAGTCCACTGTTACATCTTCCACTATGGTTGTTTTAATGATTTCTACATCCATTGTCCCTATATATTTGGGGGAAACTCATATCCCCCTTCATAGTATTACAATACATATGCACATGTGTACTACAATTCCTACATCTACTATGTGTACTCATGCGACTTCACATCCCTCTACAAATACACAAGCTTTCAATATCCTTGTTCATAGTTTGTAAGCCTAAATATAATAATCGCAACAAGGTGCATCTGCTTGTTCTAATGTCATGGACTCTAGTAAATTACTTCACAACCCACTTGCACCAGAAATGTATTCTTATCCTTTTCCTATTGGTTTCATGTCTTGTAAGATTTATATCTATGATAGAAAAAGTGATCTTGAATAACACCTTCACACTTTTCATGTCACATGATTAGATTATGCTTACAACAATGTACTAGTTACTAATATATTTCCCAAAATCCTAAAGGAATTTTACGTTGCAATGAATCTAGGAATTGTAGAATCAAATTTGGCAATTTATCCTTTGACATTGTTGATCTTGACATTGCACACTTGCGTGTACAAATACACTCTCCTCACTATTGCTTAGCACACCCAACTAGCTCTTTAATTACTTTGTTATATTTTCACACCTCTACATCATTAGTTTATAAGGTTTAACAACATAAAAAACATTTAGAAACATCCATCCTTCAATCCATAAAGTCAAAGTGGGCTTTTTCCCTCTCGGAAAAACTCTTATTTTTGGTCAATTTATACAAATGTACAAGTCGACCCTACCATATGGTTTTGGACCGACACATTTTACACTCAAAATTTCAATTATATCATCTTCATATGGACTAATATTCCCCATTAGTTGGCCTTTCTTAACATTATGACCTTCATAAGCATATATAAGAAAGTAAATCATACCTCATTTGAGAACTTGGCACTTTTAAGAAACTCATGTAAAAACAAGCACAACAAGCACTCTAAGCTCACAAAATTGTGAATATAACTCATGAACATCCATTAATGTAGTACTCTCTATAGGTTTAAAGTCTCCTTCTAGGTTTAGGATTCTCCATCTTCTCTCTACAAGCAAGTAAAGTGAACCTTCCCAAGTATTTGAGCAAGTGTGAAACTCAAGTTGAAGCATTGTTAAAGCACGATTGTCAAGTTCTAATTACACTATGGTATATATCACACGATAGGAGAATAACATGTGTTTTGAGCCCTATTCAGAGTAGTGGCAATTTCAATGGTGCACATGGGTACCCATAACCCACCTAGCTTTGTTTTGTAGGAACTCGTTGCATTACAAGGATTTTAGGGTTGAGTAGAGTTTATAAATCCATTCTAAGGGTGAGAAAAGAAGGCTGAAAATAGTGACACTCAGTAAGTTGCAAAACCTAATTCCAAATAGGTCCAAGACCATATATGAGGGTCAAGAACGTACAAACACTTTGGACCTAGTTGTATAGTTTTAACCAAGTTTAGTTTCAGGTGCTAGTTTCTATAACGAAGCATTTTTAGTCTCAGATCAGTCTGTTATTGCATGTAGATCACCCAGACTCCCCCAGATCCATAAAAAATCAGCTAAGTGCAATTATCCTTTTTATTTTTTATAGGTTCTAAATCAATATTCACTTTGAAAATTGGTATTCTGATTTGTGTAATTAATGTTGAAAGTTAATTAAATTAGAATATCCACCTATTGCAATATTTCATCCTTTTTATGAATGTTAATTAGAAACACTCTAAAATATTAAAAGAGAATGAAATAGAATTCACAAAAAGTGAAATTAGGAACTTCATATTCATTCAATAAAAGGTTATACCACTTTGGATAATCAATTCTTTAGAAAATTCTCCATCAATATATGTGATAAGGTATATGATGCTCAATAATAGTGATGTTAAGATTTTTGATATGTGCATAACATTGACCTAATCCCCTTGCTAGCTTGGCATGGACAGCCCACTGATTTTGGATTTCCTGCAACCTCTGGTGCTTGTTCTGATGCCAGACCCTTCTGGTCCAAATTGGGAATACCACCCTGCAAACTCTGGGGGCCAGTCTCCTCGGCCTCCCCCCGAGACATGGAAAAAAGTTATGGAAGGGTCCTCTTCTGCACCCCATACAAAGAAGTTGTCACCAGTCCTCTCTGATGGATCCTTCTCTCTTCACATCCCCTCTCACATCATGGAGGCAGATGCTACCTCCAGATATCTGTCTCTTGTGGCTAAGCTAATGGGCCCCAGACCCCCCTCGAAGATATCAAAAAATGGGCCCGCATGAAATGGAATCCTTGTGGCACATTGGAAATAGCTGTCATGCCAAATGGCTTCATTCTCTTCTCATTCAGCTTAAAGGAAGACTTTTCTCAGGCACTTCTAGGTGGCTCATGGTTCTTCGGTAGAAGAGGGTTCTATATTAGAAAATGGTCTCCTAGTTTTAACCCGCTCACTAAAACCATGACACAGGCCCCAATATGGGTTCATCTATCAGGCCTTCCTCTGAAGTTCTGGGATCCAATGGTTCTCGAAGGTATTTCTCTTTCTAAGGGTCCTCTAATTGCAATAGATAGGCCACAAAGGCTAAAAATAGATTCATTCATGCTCATTTCTGTGTCAACGTTGATGTTAGCTATCCACTCCCAAAATTGATTGATCTTTTATCATATTTTGGAACATGGACACAGCCCTTTGAATATGAGTATGTTTCACAAGCATGTTCCATCTACAAAATCATTTGCCACAGAGCATCTGGATGCCCCACTAAGCCGTAAACCAAACCTAAAATCCATGAAGTTTCTTCCAAGAAAAAAGGGAAATATATTCCAAAAATGATTCTTGAAGAGGCTCTCGTCATCCCTAGTTCCAACCCCTTTGCTCTCCTTGAGGAAGGTGAAATCACTCTTGACACTAACATAGTATCCCCTCTTATCCCCCAACCTCTTTCCTCTTTGGTTTCTATTCCCACAGAGGTTCCCCTTGCTTCCCCCCCCCCCATATTTGGTTGTGTCCACCTCGGTCTCCTCTCTTGCTCCCATTTCTGAGCTTTCTTTTGGGCTCCCATGTGCTTTTTCTTCCCCTTCTCTGCCTCCACCTTCCCTCCCATCCTTTGATTTTCCCACCCTCCCTTCTCTCCACATCCTCCCCTCAGAGCCTCCTCTTTTTTATTACACCCCCCTGTCCTCCTTTTCTTCCCCTCTCTGAATCCCATTTCTCCCCTTCCACTCAAACCTCGGATGATAGTTTTACCCTCAGCTTGACCCGAAGCAGTTGCAAGAAACCTGATATTGGCTTGGAGAAATCTCATGGGTGTACCTTGGGAAACATTAAGCTTCAATAAGAATCAGCCCTGAATGTGGCTCAAGGAACTCAGAGCAGCATCCCCATGGTTGTGGGGAGCAAACCCAAATCCAAAAAATGAAGATAATCTCATGGAATATAAGAGGTCTCAACTCTCTGCAAAATAGAGGGTCCTCAAGGATATTAAATTTAAACATTCTCCTGATATTATTATGCTTCAGGAAACCAAACTTAAAAAGAATGACCATCTCTTGAAAATTTGGCTTGTTTTATCCTTTGCATCCCAACTATCAATAGGCAATTCTGGTGGCTTATGCACCCTTTGGGATCCCAAAAATCTCAAAGGATATTACCTTTTACAGCATCCAAAATTTTTGTGCATGCTCTTCCAAGAGGTAGGCTCTAACTCTACTTGGATCGCAATCAATGTATATCCCCCAAATTTGGAAACCCATCATGAAAACATTTGGTAGGATATTTCAAATTTCATCAAAAACTATGGTGATTTCCCAATGTTTATCATGGGAGATTTCAACAACACTCTCTATCCCTTTGAAAAACAAGGAGGAGCCCCAGCTAACCCCTCTAACATGGAAGCACTTATAGACTTCATGCACTATGAGGAACTATTAGATATGGACCTTCACGGTGCCTCCTTCACTTCGTCCAGCCGCAAAATTGGCAGAAACCATATTCAAAGAAAACTTGATAGGGTCATGGGATCTTTGGATTAGATCTCACTTTACCTTGTTTTTTTCTCAATTTTCTCTCTCGTGCGACATCAGATCATAGCCCCATGTTGCTTTGCACTAACAACAAGTTGAATATTAAGAATCCTCCCTTCATATTTGAGTTAGCCTGACTCAAAAACATCCAATTAGATCCTCTTATTAAGAGTTGGTGAGATATCAAAATTCAGGGCTTTGATATGTTTAAGTTCTCTAGTAAGCTTAAAGAAATCAAAAAATAGCTCAAGATTTGGAAGGTCAGGGTGTTCGGCAACATCAAATTGTGTAAACAAAAGTTGACCTAGGAAATTGCTAATATTTCAGCCCTTGTGGAGGCGGAAGGAAAAACAGAGCAACTCCATAAACAAGAATGATCCTTTCTCAGTGAATCCCATAATATCTTGAAAGAAGAAGAGACATATTGGAAGCAGAGATCTAGAGCACTTTGGCTAGATTAGGGAGACCGTAATACTAAATTCTTCCACATCACAACTTCTAAACATAAAAGTAGAGACAAAATGAGAGAGTTGATAACTCTGGCAGGTAAATTATTATCCTCTGACCTTGGTATCTCTAATGAATTGGTCTCCTTTTATTCTAATCTCCTACATGTTGAGGAATCCCCCAATGAGCACGATATGTCCAAGATGTTGCAGCACATTCCTAAATTAGTCTTGAAAGATATGAATGGAAAATTAATGATGCCCTTCTCTATGGAGGAAATTCACAAAGTTTTTTTCACCATGAAAGGAGACAAAGCCCCTGGCCCCAATAGCTTCCCTGCTACCTTCTTCCAAATTTTCTGGGAGATCATCAAGCAAGACCTCTTTAACATGGTGAATAAATTCCAATTGAGCCACTCCCTTATGAAAGAATGGAATACTAATTTCATCACCTTAAGTCCCCAAATCTCTTCTCTCTAAGTCTATAGCTAACTTCCTACCGATTAGCCTCTGCAACACCTCTTATAAAATCATCACCAAGATGTTGGCTACTAGACTAAAACCTCTGATGAATGATCTCATCACTTTGCGTCAGAATGGTTTCATTAGTGGTCGTTTATCCAAGGTGGTATCATTACAGTGCATGAAGCCTGTAGACACCGAAATCGTGTCGTAATCACCTTGGTCCCCTAGCACAGCCCTATAGTCATTTCCTCATAATCACCTTGGTCCCCTAGCACAGCCCTATAATCATTTCCTCATCCTCAACACTTTAGCACCTACCTCATACACCCCACACATTTTAATGTAATTAATTTAATTAAATTAATGCCATTTATCTCCATACATATTAATTTAATTATTTTAATTAAGTTAATGACCTTTTATCCACACACATATTAATTTAATTATTTACATTAAATTAATTGACCACCCTCACACACCTATTTAATATAATTGCTTTTATTAAATACACCTCACCTAACCACCCCCATCATTTGACCCATTAACCTAAACCCTAAACCAATGTCCTAAATAAAACCTAACATTAGACCCATTCCCTCACCTCACATTAAAAGCCTCCTAAGGTCAGTTTTTTCCCCGAGGAAAAGAAGAGACCCTTATCAAATGGCGGAACAACTTCCCAGGAAATTATTGAACAACCCAAGATATCTCGCTGAAACCGACGTCGGTTCGCCCTAAACCGATGTCGGTTCACCCTAAACCGATGTCAGTTATACCAGAATGAACCAAATGGCTTATTTAGACCCATCTATAGCTCTATAATATGGATTGGTCATTGAGTTGTTTACAAACTTCTAATCTTGGATTCGATATCTTCATACACGACAGCAGAATGAAGATTGATTTGGGATCAACTAAGGCAACCAAATACACTGGCACAACAAGTGAGACTTTCTTCCCAACATTCTCCAACGCAGAAACTTCTTCATTATTCTTCAGACATGTACCTCACAGAAGAGTAAGTATCCTCCTTCCATCTATTTCATTTTCTACTCATCATCTGTAGTCTTTGTGGTAAAGGAACCTAGTCTTTTACTCTCTGTCCATTCCCTCTCTCCAGTTGCAGCCACCTTCCATACCCAATCATCTTAACACTTGGCCCAAATTGTCTGTTTTGACCTCCTCAGTAATCTCAGACCTTCGCAACATATCTACATCTCCTTTATGATCAATTCTTGTATGTTATCCACTCCTCTTTCTCCCCAAAACACCCAAAAACCTAGACTGTGTGATTCTACCAGCCCCGACTTAACCATCGTCAGTTCTCTCTAATCGTCACCGGTTACAGTTAAACCATCATGGGTTATAGTAAAACCATGGTTGGTCTCTGTGTCACATGCTTTCTGCCAGAATAACAACCTGTTTCAGACATATACCTACCTGAACACCTATTTGACCTTCAGATCTGTATCTAACCTAGCCTGTTAGCTCAGATTCACCTATAACCAACCTACTTGACCTCTGGATCTCCTTCTAGCCTAGCATGTTAGATTAGATCTAGCCTATTGTGTTTTGTATGAGATGCCTAAATCATATTAAACTACAGTAGGACAATATTTACTTTGTTTCAGCATTGAATTGTTTTAAACAGTGGACTGATAGCCATCTAGGAAGTATCACACTTCCAGGATCTAGCACATGCTAGGCAGTCCACTGCATATATCGTTTAACTCTCTTTTGTGGTCTTGTTTTGGTTCTTATACAGGTAGTTCCTCCTAGCCAAAAGGAAGGTCTCACAATCACTTTGATTCAGAATTCAGATACACGCGCATACAACCTTCAACCATCTCAAACCAGGTATTCCTCTTACCACCTTTACCTTATCTGTTTCATCAAGTACTTCTCAGAAAACTAAGAAATCAAGTGAAACATTTTGGCACACCCGGTGGGACCCATTCGGGGTTCCTTGCATCTTTCTTCATTCCTAGGTGAAAAATTGTGTGTGTTTGTTTCCCTTCTAAGTAGCATTCACATTAAGACTTTCTCCTTGGTAACATTCTCTTCTTTCTACTTGCTCCGAAAGACACATTTCTTTTGGTGTATTTAAAACGAACCTTCTTATTCTTGTTTTCTGCATTTTAGTGAAAGAGCATCCCTCTTCCTGTTCATCTATTGTTGTCATCGAATATCATACTTTCGATTTGGGTTTAAAACAAGTGTGTTGCATTCTAATTTAACTCATTAGCTCACATTAATTGAGGGCAACCTATACGCTGGAAGTCATGACCAGCTGATGGTTGACAAATGAATCGTAGAAAATCACTTCTATCCTTTTCTCTTTCTCTGAGTCTTACCAAACCACACAAAAATTCAAAATACATACATTCTTAAACAACATCTTACCTGGAAGAAGTTGTAGGTGATCACACGATCACGGTATAGTGGGCACCCAACTCGCTGCTCTGTCGAGTCATACTTCAGAGTGAAGCCCACCCCCGCCATAACATTCCTGAAACCTCACCCTTTAGAATTCTTTCTTTGTAGGAAGCCTTCCTCACCAAGAAATTATATTATTCTGTTCATAACAGTCAGTCCATACAAATAGCATAAGCTGAACAAACGTAATAGAATAGGCACTCTAGGAACGTTCTTTCTTAGTGTTCTGCTTGATTTGTGTTTTGAGGTGAGAGCTTTTGATCATCATTTTTGTCTTTCCTTGCACACTCCCAATCATAGTCAGTGTATTCTGACTTCGTCTGAGTGTGCTTGGACCACATCTACATCATTATCAGACTTCTGGGTTTGATTCAACACTAGATTTTTAAATCACAACCATATTTCTTATTCTTTGTTTCAATTTCATAGTAACCAGCTACGGTTACCTTTAACCAACATCGGTTTAACCCAACCATTGTCGGTCTGAAGTCTTCTTGGATACTTATCCAAAAGACACCTATTTCACTTTCTGAGTTGTAAAAGGCTCCTATCACCTTCCATATTGATGTTATTTCAATCACAGTCACCTTACGTCTCATCCTGTGAAGAAATCCTTAGTCTAGGACCATCGTTTAACAAACTGTTGGTTTTTCATAGTGACCAGCATCAGTTAATCCTAACCGGCATCATTTTACCTGAATCGGCGTTGGTCACCCTGTGTTGTTTTACAGCTCACCAACTGACCTAATTCATTCACCATTGACCATTTTCTTAGTTTTTTTTTGTTCCATACCATTCAGAAATAATACAGTCTCACCAAATCAGTTCCTACCCACATGGTGCTGACCCATAGTTAGACGAGTGCCCTCTTATTTCACGTTAGTTGACTACCGCTCCCACCTAGCCCTTCATCACCTAGTCCTTCACCACCTTCCATCTCATCATCCATGGATCCCAATCAACCTATCACCATTCCTACAGGAAACACGTAGTTTACACGACTCCTGGATCAAAATCTCACTGCTTTGAGCCACTACCTCCCCCATGCCTCCACTCGAGATGCCTCGGGTCAATTGGTCTATGGCATGCTCGTATCCTTATCTCCATCCTTAATGATCACTTCTGCCTTGGCTCCACCTCCTACCATAGTGACCTCACCTGTTTTATCCCCAGTTGTGTCCCAACTAGGTCCCACATCAGCTTTGACCTCCGCATCTGCCACCTCTATTGCACCCGTAGTCTCCACCATACCTTCATCCACCACCCAAAACATAGCATCCTCCACACCTATTATCTCATATATACCAGTCGCAACGCTACCACCCTTGGTGTCATTAACCTCTACCTCATTTCAAAATGTTGTCCTTTCTATTCCCCAATCTCTACCTCCCATCTCTACTAGGGTAACTACAAGTGTTCCACCCTCACATACCTACTACCAGATACCTCTTGTTTCATCAATCATTCAGTCTGGGTATATACCCTTGATGTCTATCTCTCACTTCCCACCTCCTTATTCGACACCAACACATTCTAGAATGTCCTATTCCTCACATGTCCAACAACAACCTCCTTTTTCTCCGGGGGTTACCCAATCTTCACAACCTAAAAATGACTTTATCAAGTTAATGTTGGACAAGATGCATACATTAGAAGCATATGTTTCTAGCTCCCACAATTCTCTCACCTATGAGGAGATTTTTAATGAGCCTATTCACCCATCCATTCCCATTCGCCCATATCCTGTACACTGGGAGATGCCTAAGTTTAACCGCTTTAATAGTAAGGAAGACCCGCAACAGCATTTGCGATCTTTCAAACATGGGTGTTATTTAATTGCCCATGATGATGCCTTGCTTTTGTTAACCTTTCCCATGTCCCTAACGGGTCTAGCATTGGACTGGTATAGTGGATTACCTAGACATTCCATCTTCTCATTCAACCAAATAGCCCAAGCCTTCTTGGATCATTTTTTGATTAACGTTGTCAAGAAGGTTACCATGACCGATCTTTATTCTAATCGTCAATATGACGATGGATCTATCACAAAAAATTTCACTCATTGGCATAGCCTAATCAACCAACTCACTTTCCAATTACCACAAACTGAACTCATAAAGCTCTTCACACGAGCCTGTGCTAGACATACCTCACCTACCTTATAGGTGCAAACCTTCCACGCATTCAATGAGGCTTTGACCATGGCACATAAGCTCAAAATTCATGCAATCGAAGAGAAGAAGATACAATTATGAAACAAAAACTCCTTGTTTAAATCACACAATAATCCCTCTTCCTCGAAACCTCAGACGAGTTATTCCAAAGCCAAAGGAACTACCAACATAGTGGTACTTAAGGTTGGCCCTGCCCATCCATCCAATCACGCTAAACCTTCATCCAATCTGTCACCAATCCAAGCCTTCAAATTCAAACAAGAACAAAAGAAATCCACCTCAATTGGGTAACCATATTCATCTGTTTTAGAAAAACTTATTAAAGCTAATGTCATATCCCTTACTCCTATCAAACCACATACTGGTTTTTACCCCTCTTGCCCCATACCAGGTTGGTACAAGGAAAATGACTACTGTAACTATCACCATGTAAATGGTCACAGTGACAACAATTGTATCACCTTTAAGAATGTTGTTCAAGGAATGCTCAAGAGTGGCGAGTTAGTCCTGGATAACCTTAATGCACCGGCCAATCAAGACCTTCATATATTCAAAAAACCATTCCCTAACCATTCCCCATCTAATGATCAAACTGGTGACACCTCACACAAAAAAAGTAATACAAAAGAGGTACATGTTATCTTTATTGACTTACCACTTGATTCCCAAATATTTTCTATCCCCTCTATCAAGGAAATCCTAGCCCAAAATCCTCTACCCACAAAGGAACCTACTTTATTTATTCCTCTACCCATAGAGGAAAACTCTTCACCTCCCAGTACACCTGCAGAGGAGTCTCTTGTTAGCATCGATATCATTTCCCCTTTAGCTTCCCTACCCAGTGAGCCGCTAACAATTATACCTCCTTCACCCACACAACAGTACCCATCGTCTTCTCCACCTATTCAGGATCCAATAGATTTGTCATTATCACTCGGTGACCATTCTCCATCAGCTACCCAATATCCTGCAGACCTACTTTCGGCTCTCTTACCTATAGTGACCGAAGCCAGTGAATTCCCTGTTTCTCAGACATATTTTACGGGAATCACCACTCGCTCCATATCTACCTCATCTACCACAGTGTCATTCTCACGTTTGGCCGACCTCCTGGAATATGTTGATAGGGCTTCACTTTGGGGGCATCACTTACTCTTGGTCTCGACCCAAATGTAATCATCTTCCACTAACACCTCTACCACTTATCTGAAGAAGTTTCAACAACTGAAATAGCACATGAACATAACTCTCGATACATCTTCTACTGCATCATCCTCATCTATACCCGCCTCTCGGACTACTAGCCGACGTGTTCCAATAGCATCTCTTGTATCTAAACCCACTAGTGTTCTAGGGGTCACACACACATCAAACCTTGCATATCCTCCTGTCAGGATACACTTGACCACATCTTCCCATATACCTATTAAACCAATCCCTCAACCTAAACAAAAACCCCAACCTTCTAAACCACACACATCGACCTCACCAACTATACCTTTATCATCTTCACCCCTACCATCTATCTTGGGACCTCACCCCTATACCTTAATAAAATCTACGCTCTCTAGGGGTAAACCTAAAAATCCCTTGACCTTTTTACCACAACCTGTAGCTCTACCTAGGAGAACCTTACGTCCTTCATCACCATTTGTAACTTCTTTACCTCTTATACCACCATTACCTTCAATACCTCCCTCACTCCTTATGACATTTTATTCCACCTCACCTGCACCTCTCTCTCGACTTCGACAAACACCTACCACTGCACCTCAGTTGTCCCCTTGGGTCACTCGTCCTCCGCCACCATCTGCCTTGCCATCTACATCACGTACTCCCCCTACACCTCTACCTAAGAAAAAACACCAGAAATCAAAAAATTTGTTAATTTCCAAAGAGGTGGTTAAATCTACCCCTCTTTCTGTTGCTACACCTACACCAAAGAAAGTACAACCCAAATCCAAGACTGCATCACCTTGATTACCACCACAACTACCCAATCTTCCAACAAAACCTACTTTCACTTCGCATTGTGATCCGTTGGTAGGATCATACACCACCATCTTGGCTAACCTCCTGGAAAGCTCTGTTATCACTCTCCCTCCTCTTAGACCTTATGACCCTCTTAAACCTAAACCAGAAGGGTTTGATGATACTAAAATTTTCACTTACCATCGTGTGCCAGGACATGATGTTGAGAACTGTAAGGGTCTAAAGGCTGCCCTCATTCAATTATGTCCTTCTGACCCCAATTTTGATGACGATGACCTCCTAGATGATGAACCTATTTCACCCTCACCACCTTCTTCACACCTTCCTCCTACACCTATACCATAACCTCCATCTTCACCACCACGACCTTTCTTTCCATCTCTGAAATTCAAAATTAACATGGTTCACATCAGAGAACTTTCCACGCCACCACCCAAATGTCATTGTGCCCAACTAACCTCACAAGGCTTTTCTCCTCCAGTAGGTTTTTTCCCTTCATGTCGTTATACCACTTACCCTACACCTTCTCCATTTTCCAACTCCCCTCAAATCAACATGGTACACATCACTACATGTGCGCAGAAGGGCAAAGAAAAGGTAGCTGACCCACCAACCAATCTTATACCCAACATATCATCTGCACCCATACCTAAAATAACCATCTGCGGCCCCACATACCCCATTTCTAATGGCATCACACATCACACCATGCTCAAACAACTACACCAATCTTCCCTCAAAATGTCCTTATACGACCTCATTCAAACCTCGGAGTCACATTGTCAAGCCCTCATGGAGGTCCTTCAATCTATTGAGGTTTTACCTAATGACCCCACACCTGTGGCATCTATTATCACACCTCATCATGTCACCTCACTCACCAAATTTCTATCTACCTCATCACCTCCACATGTTCACCAAGTTGTTATCCTTAGTTTCTCAAATGACGAAATTGTCCCCCACCAAACTGATGAGCCAGATCCTACACTTTTCATCTCCATCCATATCGATAATATATGCGTCCGATGTGTTATGATCAATGGGGTCACTAGCATTAACATCATCTCCTCTCATGAATTTGAACAAATGTGCATACCCAACAACTGCATGCATAAACATCCAGTCATGTTGCATTCATTCAATGACGCCATTACCTCTACACTCGGCACTATCATCCTCCACGTTCGGGTGGGTCCCCGTACTGTTCTCAAGTTGTTCTACATGTTGCAAGGGGAGTTTCAATACAATTTGTTGCTCAGCAGACCCTGGATTCGTGTCATGGGTTATGTTCCTTCTACTTTGCACTGATGTGTAAAGTTCGAACATGAAGGACATTCCTATACCATTCCAGTTGACCCATCACCTTTTAAAACCTATAACATGCTTTACCAGCCCAATGATTTCCTTATACCTATTAAGGAATCTACCTCCCTACCTACATCTTCTTCACACATGACCCCATCCACTAGTGCCATTGCAACCTCACCTTCACCCAAATCTTCTATTCCCACCGTTGTTTTCGCTTCTACCAGTCACACATCAGCTTCCCAAATAACCGACACCTCCGCTAATCTAACTTCTAACACTTCCTCTATTCCAACCACCAATATATCAACCACTGATCCCATGGAAGGTGTTTTTCAACACCTCACTATAGGGGAGTATCACCTATATAATGTCAATACATTCCTTACTCCACAAGAGTATGGAAACCTTCACCAACATCCTCACTATGATCACTGCATAGGCGAGCGTCTCCTTTATGGTCATCCCCACCTTCGTATCCATCTTACCTATGGGGGAGTTGATATTTCCACTTACACACCCGAACCACCATCACAAACCTGACCTTTTTCGGCTGACCTTCAATCACTTACCAACCACCACTTTGCTCACATTTTCCTACACCACTGTTCCTGGAAGGGTTTTGTCTTTATCCTTTACAAAAAAGGTTGTCACACTGTTATTTCATGTACCACGCGTAAACACACTGATCGTAGTGGAATCAGTTTTACCGAACTACCTGCCAAAAAGCCCCGTATTGAACTCATTGAAGACATTGACCCTTCTCCACCTTCTTAACCTACCCCACCTTCACCACCTTCACCAACGGAGTTGATGGATCCTAAATCTATCCCTCCTACCTTTTTTTCCATAAATACCATTTCCTTGAGGCCTTTGACCTATCACCGCGATGGTGAGGCTCCTTCCTCTCTTCCTTTCTTGTATCCTGACATGATAGGGGATGATACTCCTATTAATGTCATTTAATGTTAGGATGATGAGTCCATACTCACCTACCTTGGTGTTGAAGGCTCTTATATTCACCGGTCGTTACCTTCTGAGATGTAAACAATGTTGAATGAATCGACTATCAAAGTCAACATCCACACTCAGGACAACCCCCACATTCTCAAGATTGGCCAATCTTTGGATGCTACTGAACAAGAAGCCCTCACTTATTTTCTTAAAATTCATAGCCATGTTTTTTTTTGGTCCTATGCTAACATGCCTAGCATTGATCCCACTATCGTGGTCCACAATATTGTAACCATTCCCGATGCCAAACCCGTAAAACAAAAGTTGAGGAAAATACACCCTCGCATTGCTCTTCTTTTCAAAGAAAAACTTCAACACCTTCTCTCAATTTCCTTCATCTTACCCATCGATTACCCCCAATGGATTTCTAACATCATCCTTGTCGCTGAGGTGACAGGGGGACTTTGCATTTGCACCGATTTCCGTGATCTCAACCTTGCTTACCCAAAAGATGATTTTCCTCTACCTGGTATTGACCAGTTGCTTGACCTTACCACTGACCATGAGATGCTATCACTTATGGATGGTTTCTTGGGTTATAACCAAATCTTTCTCACTCTAGAGGATCAACACAAAACCACATTTATTACCCCTTGGCAGACCTTCTACTATCGATTCATGCCTTTCGGCCTTAAAAATGCTGGTGCCACGTATCAGCGTGCTATGACTTACATCTTCCATGATATCATGCATCGCATATTGGAAGATTACGTGGATGATCTCTTGGCCAATCTAAACATCGCACCGAGCACCTCGTCATCCTCGAAACCATTCGTCATCCTCGAAACCATCTTTGACTGCCTAATTAAATACTGCATCCTCCTTCAGCCTAAAAAGTGCGTCTTCGCGGTTCTCTCAGGAAAGCTCCTCGGATTTATCATTTCCTTACATGGTATAGAAGTTGACCCTACTAAATTCAAGGCCATCCTCAAAATGCCTCCACCCACTAACCTTAAACAGCTTCGTAGCCTGCAAGGTAAATTGCAATATGTTCATCGATTTCTTTCCCAACTCTCCAACCGTTGTCAACTATTTCATCACCTTCTCAAAAAGGAGGTCTCTTTCAAATGGGATGACAACTACCATAAAGCTTTTGAGGCCTTAAAAAAATACCTTCTCCAACCACCCATACTTATTCCACTTAAGGACGACCAACCCTTCTACCTATACGTCTCTGCTACTGATCACTCTTTAGGGACTATTCTCGCTCATCGTGACGCACAACATAGGGAGCAGGCATTTTATTACATAAGATGTACCCTTCTGGACCATAAAACCCGGTACACTCACCCTAAAAAACTCTGCTTAGCCTTAGTTTTTATTGCCACCAAACTTTGCCATTACCTACTCAACCACAAAACCTATGTTGTGACCAACACTGACCCCTTACACTTCATGTATGCTAAACCGTACCAAAATCACTATACCACACGTTGGCTCATGCTTCTTGCTGACCTAGACCTCAAATTCATTCACCAAAAATCTATCAAGGGCTAGGCCATTGTTGACCAGCTCGCTAATGTGCCTCTTTCTGGGAATCAATCTTCAAATTTTGATTTCCATGACGAATCCATTGCTAACCTCTCTTTGGATGATGACCCTTACTAAATGACCTTATTCTTCGATGGTTCCAAATGTCATCATGGGGGTGGTGTAGGAATTATCCTCATTCCTCTTGATGGGGAACCTATGCCCTTTTCATTCAAACTTGACTTCGAATGCACCAACAATATCATCGAATACGAAGCGCTCGTATTGGGTCTCATAACTGCCTATGCCTTAGATGTCAGATCCATTAATATATTTGGTGACTCTCAACTGGTAGTAAACCAAGTCAATGGTGTTTATCAGTGTCATAATGAAATACTTCAAGAGTACAAATGTTACGTCAGAATCATGTTGACTACCTTTGACTGCTATAAAATTCAAACCGTTCCGTGATCCACCAATAAATTCACGGATACCATGGCCTACCTCGCTTCTTAAATACCTACTTCACCTGCCGATTCATACATCTTTGTTACCATAAAACATATACCAAGACCTTCTTATAAATCTTGTTGTGTTAACCTCGTCCAAACTGCCTCCCTTAACACACAAGACCTTTGGTATAAGCAGCTTACAAACTACCTTTCCCTTTCTATATTGCCTACTGATCTCACACGTAATGGACAATGCACCTTTCTCAAAAGGGCCTCTCATTATGTCGTCGTGGGTGGCCTTCTCTATAAATGAGGCTTTGACGGTATTATCTTACGATGCCTCACCAGCTCTGAAATCCCCTATACCATTAAAGAAGTTCACGATGGCATATGCAGAGGTCACTTCAGTGGTCTAGCTATTGCTAAACGCATTCTTCGCCTAGGATATTTCTAGCCGACCCTTAATCATGATTGTTGCGACTACGTTAAGCATTGTGTAAAATGCCAACAACATGCCAATATTCATCACACACCTAGTCATGCCTTATAGGTCGCTCGTGACCTTTGGCCCTTCTCTCAATGGGGTTTGGATCTTGTCGGAGAGATCAATCCCCACTCTTCCCTAAGACATCAATGGATCATCACCGCTACTGAATATTACACCAAATGGGTTGAAGTCATACCCCTCATCTCCACTAAAGCTGAGAAAATATGTGAGTTCATCAATCATCACATTATTTTTTGCTTCGGTGTTCCACATTGCCTTATCACTGATAATGGAAAACAATTCAAAAAAAAACTCTACAGAAGCTTTACGACACTTTCGGTATCCAGCTTAGCTTCTCCTCACCATATTACCCATAAACCAATGGCCAAGCCGAATCCACCAACAAAACCCTAAAAAAATTCTTATGAAAGTGGTTAATGATACTAGGAAGGATTGGCATATGCACATTCCTTTCGCCCTCTGGGCATACCGTACTAGTATTCTCACCTCCACCGCTGCCACTCCATTTTCTCTAGTCTACGATACCAAGGTTGTTTTGCCTCTTGAAGTCCATATTCCATCTCTCTGTATCTCCCTTCAAGATATGCTTACTGATGATGACTTTCACCATGATCATTTAGCGAAACTTGAGTTATTAGATGAACGTCGTATTCAATCTCTTAACCATCTCCAAGTCTACCAAAAATGCATCAAGCGTGCCTATGACAAATGTGTCCATGAACGCACCTTCAAGGTCAATGATCTCATCCTCAAGGAAAATCAACACGTAACCAAAGCTGAAAAAAGAAAACGGGGCACGTTTTCTCCTAATTGGCTTGGACCATACATCGTGACCCATAACTATGGATCAAGTGCTTATCACTTGTCTTCACTTGATGGTAAGCCTGAACCTGAGCCCCTTAATGCCTTGCATCTTCAACCATTCTACTATTGACCTCTAGTCCTACATCACTATTTATCTAGTTCATGCTCGTCCCTTGAGCGCCATTTTCCTTTCTCTTTTCCATACCTCCCCTTCAATGACTAAACAAGAATCATGTGATTACCCATCACCCCTTTGCCTCCTCTTAAATATGTGCACTGTTAGGACATAAGAGATAAAATATGTGGAATAATCCCTTACAGAATCGCAACAGTAGAAACTAATATGTAGAAAATATTACAGATCTGAAATAAAAGTGCAGAATAAATAACACAACACAGAGAGACAAGATTTAACATGGTCACCCAATTTGGGCTATGTCCACCAAGAATCACTTGCTCAGATTTTATTACAAGCCTCCACTCTCTCAATACAATACCCAAATCTGTTTAAAGCTATGCTCAACAAACTCTACATAATACACACCCAAATTCAAAGCACATCTGCAATACATTTGCTTGTCTATCTATCATATGCATAAGATCATATAAATAGACAATTGCTTAAGCAGTTTGATACAAAAATGTGGGTATTAAAACAATGGGAAAAAAACCATGGGTATCAAAACAATGGGTACCGAAAAACCATGGGCCCAAAAATAGCCCATAACGGTTACCCATTACCCATGGGTTAATAAACCACCCATGAAAATTTGCTTTGGGGGCTTCACCCCCGAACCCCCTTGACCCGCTCACCGGAGAGCGGGACCACCATAAAAATACTCGAGTGTAACACATAGAAGGTGTACCACACTCTAACATGAAAACAGGCTCCACAATCATAACAATCTCCCACTTGGAGACTGATTTCCATTGAGCAAGCTTCTCAACCCTTCACTTTCATCCGCAAAGGCCAACCAAAGCTGAACATAGCTTTAGTTTATCCCTTGTGACCACCTTGGTCATCATGTCTGCAAGATTCTGACTGGTATGAATCTTCTCCAACTTTAACTTATCTTCTTCTAAAGCTCTCCTAATGAAATTATATCTCAACTGTATATGTTTCATCCTGGAGTGGAAAGCAGAGTTCTTAGCTAGGTGTAAAGCACTCTGATTATCACTATACAACTTACATTCCTCCTTCTTATGCCCCAACTCCTCAAGTAATTTTTGTAGCCAAATCATCTCTTTTCTTGCCTCTGTGGCAACAACATACTCAACCTTCATGGTTGACAAAGCCACCAACTTTTGTAGTCGTGAAATCCATCTCACTGTTGTCCCACCTATAGTGTAAATATAACATGTCATGATCCTCCTACTGTCAACATCTCCAGCCATGTCTGAATCTACATAACCATGTAAAGTGGTGTCTGATTCATTGTAGCACAAAACTGTCCCCATGGTCCCTCTCAAATACCAAAGGATCCACTTTATTGTTTGCCTATGCTCTTTACTTGGATCACTCATAAATCTACTCACAGCTCCCACTGCATGGGAAATATCAGACCTAGTGCACACCATAGCATACATCAAACTACCAACTGTTGATCAGTAAGGTACCTTGGACATATGGTTTCTTTCCTACTCTGTCTTGGGACATTACTCCTTTGATAACTTAAAATTACCTACCAAAGGAGTCCCAACTGGTTTAGCATCATGCATGTTAAACCTGTCTAATACCTTCTTAATGTACTCTTTCTGAGATAAAGTCAGTTTTCGTTCCTTCCTATCCTGAGTTATCCTCATACCAAGGATTTGTCTGGGTGCCCCCAAATCCTTCATATTAAAGGATTCACTTAGCTATTTCTTGAGTACTTTTATTTCCTGCATGTTTTTACCTGGAACCAACATGTCATCAACATACGAACACAGGATAATATACCTTCCATCCTCAAATTTCTTTGTATACATGCAATGGTCGGAATGACATCTAGTATAACCTTGCTCCATCATGAAGCTATCAAACTTCTTATACCATTGATGTGGAGCTTGTTTCAGGCCATACAAGCTCTTCTTCAGTTTGCACACCATCTCCTCTTTACCTTTGACTTCATATCCTTTTGGCTACTACATATATAGCTCCTCCTCCAAATCACCATGGAGAAATGCAGTCTTTACATCTAACTGTTCTAAGTGCAAGTCTTCTACTGCCACTATTCCAAGAACAGTTATGATAGAAGTCATTTTTACTACAGGAGAAAAAATCTCATCAAAGTCTATACCTTGTTTTTGTGCAAACCCCTTGACCACTAACTGGGCCTTATATATTTTCTTTCCACCTTCATCTTTAACTCTATACACCCACTTGCTCTACAATGCTCTTTTTCCTTCCAGTAGCTTCACCAAATCCCAAGTTTGGTTCTCCATGAGAGACTTATTCTCCTCATCCATGGCTTGCTCCCACTTCTTCTTAGCATCTACATGCATTGCTTCATCAAAGCTCTTTGGCTCTCCACTATCAGTGAGTAATAAACAATAAAGAGAAGGAGGAAAACATTCAGGTTCTCTTCTTACCCTAGAAGACCTCCTCAATATAGGAGTTTGGGGTTCCTTAACTGATTCATGTGTCACTTTCCCATTCGGAAGATCCTCTACCACTACATATTCTTTCTTGGATTCTTCCCTATTTTCCTGCAACTGCTACTTATACATGACTTTCTCATTAAAGACCACATCCCTAGATCGAATGATTTTCTTGTCCTTAATACTCCAACATTTATATCCAAAGTCATCACCACCATAACCAATGAAAGTACATTTTTCTTATTTAGCCTCTAGCTTGGTCCTATCATCCTTTTCTATATGAAAAAACACCTCCCATCCAAAGACTCTAAGAAATGAATAATCAAATTTCTTACCATACCAAGCCTCCTCAGGTATGCCTCCATCCAAGGCACTTGAGGGTCCTCTGTTTATCAAGTACACAGTTGTGGTCACTGCTTCTTCCCAAAAAGAAAGAGGTAGTCCTGCATGTATCCTCATGCTCCTAGCACGTTCCATTATTGTTTTGTTCATCCTTTTTGATACCCCATTCTACTGCGGAGTTCCTAGAACCATCTTTTTCCTGCAGATTCCATTCTTAGAACAATAATAATCAAATTCATTGCTGCAATACTCCCCTCCATTATCTGACCTGAGAGATTTTAGCTTAAGACATGTTTCATTCTCTACCAAGGCTTTCCATTTAACAAAAGTGTCAAATACACTAGATTTGTTTCTAATACAATAAACCCAAACTTTCCTTGTTGCATCATCAATAAAAGTAACATAATAACTTGAACCCCGAAGAGATGATACATGAGCCATCCCCAACACATCAGAATGTACCATCTCCAACTTACTCTCTTTCTTCGTAGGTCCAACCTTGAGAAACCTTACTCACTTCTGTTTCCCATATATGCAGTTCTCACATAAATCCAAACTTGTTTCTGTATATCCAGGTAAATTCTTCTTTATGATGTTCATGTCGTTATGGCTCATATGACCGAGCCTATAGTGCCATAATCTTGTATATGCATCTGAAGCCACAATATTACAATCATTAGTACTATCAGTGGTTAAATACAAGGTTCCAACCTTCTTACCTCTTGCCACCAAAAGAGCACCCTTGGTAACCTTCCAAGAGCTAGCTGTAAATATCACAGTACAACCATCACTTCCTAATTTCCCCACTGATATCAAATTTCTCCTTAATGTAGACACATGCCTGACATCCTTCAATAGCCATGTATTCCCATTCTACATCTTAACTTGAACATAACATTTTCTAACTATACTGCAAAGCTCATCATCACGAAGAAAAACATGCCCAAAATCCCCTTGAACATAATCAACAAAATAATGCCTATGTGGAGTAGCATGAAAAGAAGCCCCTGAATCTAAAACCCGTGATTCATTAATATTATGTAAAGAAAGAATCAAAGCATCCTAACATACATTACCCGATGCCACATTTGCCTCCTTATTTTCTTCATGTTGTTTCTTCTTGTCTCAAAGCTCCCAACAGTCCTTCTTTACATGCCCAGACTTTCCACAGTGCCAGCATACTATCTTACTTTTGGATTTTGACCTTGCCCGATCCTTTGATTTTCCACAGTTTCCTCTATTCTTTTGTCTCCCTCTAGTTTCCACTGTCAAAGCATTCCCTAAAGTACAAGATTCACTAGAGCTTTTTCTTCACATTTCCTTGCTTAGAATCACCCCTACAACATCCTCAAACTTTAACTTTGAGTTAGCAGGAACCAAGTTGCTTACCGCCATTGCCATGATATTCAAACTCTCAAGTAAAGAGAAAATAACTAATAAAGCCCTAACTTCTTCATCAAATTCTATTGTAGACGAAGCTAGCATATTTACAATCGTATTAAAATCATTTAGATGATCTACTACTAAACCATTCTTAGACATCTTCATAGTAAACAACTTTTTCATTAAAAATATCTTATTAGAGGTAGAGGGTTTTTCATACAACTTCCCTAATGCATCCATCAATTCTTTTGTAGTCTTTTCCTGTGAAACATTAAATAATACCAAAGATGCAAGACACAGCTGGATCATTCCAAGTTCCTTCTGATCCAACAAATCCCATTCTGTATCTGTCATACTCGAGGGTTTGTTCACATCCTCAGATAGCAGAGTATAAAGATCCTTCTGATAAAGGTAATCTTCCATCTTAATCTTCCAAAGACTGAAATTTTTCCCGTTGAATTTATCAACCCTAGATCTTACATCATCTGCCATAGCTCCCACTCAAGCTAAAAACTTTCCCTGCAATTCAACACTTCAGCAAACCAAACCAGGCTCTGATACCAATTGTTAGGAAATAAGAGATAAAATATGTAGAATAATCCCTTACAGAATCGCAACAGTAGAAACTAATATGCAAAAAATATTACAGATCTAAAATAAAAGTGTAGAGTAAATAACACAACACAGAGAGACAAGATTTAATGTGGTTCACCCAATTTGGGCTACGTCCACCAAGAATCACTTGTTCAGATTTTATTACAAGCCTCCAGTCTCTCAATACAATACCCAGATCCATTTGGAGCTATGCTCAAAAACTCTACAAAATTCACACCCGAATTCAAAGCACATCTGCAATACATTTGTTTGTCTATCTATCATATGCATAAGATCATATAAATAGACAATTGCTTAAGCAGTTTGATACAAAACCATGGGTATTAAAACAATGGGCAAAAAACCGTGGGTATCAAAACAATGGGTACCAAAAAACCATGGGCCCAAAAACATCCCGTAATGGTTACCCATTACCCATGGGTTAATAAACCACCCATGAAAATTTACTTCGGGGGCTTCGCCCCCGAACCCCCTTGACCTGCTCACCAGTGAGCGGGACCACCGTAAAAATACCTGAGTGTAACACATAGAAGATGTACCACACTCTAACATGAAAACAAGCTCCACAATCATAACATGCACCATGACTGTGCACATGGCATGATTCTCATGGATACTTTTCATCTTCTTTTAGATGAGATCCCATGGTCGTTCACCCTTTCCTTCTCAACAAGAACCAAATACTTCATTATAGTCTAGTCCATGACTTAAAAGCCAAAAATTTTATTTCCAAAAATAAGGGATTAACTCCTTGAGTCAAACTTCCAATATAAAAGATGAATCCCTCAAAAGGACATCTTCTACCTTCAATTGTCGCTATAAGTAGACTGCTCCCTCGAAGGATAGCTATAAAAAGCTTGCAATTCTCTACATAGTCTATCCAAAAAGAGGACTATTTTCTCAAAAATCAAAATTCAGAAGCTTCCCACATCGATCAGCTTTGTGAAGACCTCAAGGAGACATATATTCACCCCGTATAGACTTCCCGCATCGATCAGTCTATTCAAAAAAAAAAGTAGCCTTTTTCCTCATCGACTTGCCTATTGTGATCTTGGCTCTATTGCCCAAGGCATTTTACTTCCCATTTTATGACCCAATTACCTTCACCTCCTTACCCATTGTCTTTTCACCTCATACTGCCTCAAGGGACTTACTGAACCTATGACATTTGGTGATTTTGTGACTATTCTTCACCTTTAGAGTCATCAAACATGCAAAGACTTTAGGGTCTTATGTTCACTAGCCTCTCTGTAGATGTGTTTCACACGATTTAATCCTTTCCAATCGGGTGGCTTTCTTACCCCCTCTTATCTTTTCTCTTCTTCATTACCTTTTGATCTTCCTACATAGGACTAGAACCTCGACACCTGTCTTTTGGGATTTTCTTCTTCCACCTTAATCAACATAAACTCACCTTTACCTATCTACCTATTCTCAACCCCAACATTAATTCCCCCAACCTAATTATAGCTATGACCTGTAATCAACACTACCTATTGACCTACAATCACCCATACCTATCTACCTATCCTCCACCTAACCTAATTGACCTTGACCTACTCATACTTATGACCTCGAATCAACCCTAACTATCAACCTACCTACCTCTTCTTATATATTCTCATAATCTTCCCTAGCTTATGGGAGAACTACATCGGTTTGAGGTCCCTTTTCACCAAGACTATGTAGGCAGCACTTCCAGGGCATGGGGCCTTGAAAGGTTAGCTCGACCACTCTTTACCCTAACCATTTTCCCCACCTTTACCTGATTTCCAATTCATATCCAAAACCTCGACATCTAAACCATATACCACATAACTTTTACCACTTATACTATTTCACATTTTCATACATAACTAGCATTTTCCATATTTTACACCATCTCATGCATTTATATCGCCATTTGTTATCAAAATACCAAAACGAATATCCATGCCTAAACCAACCTGACTCAATCCATGCCTAAACCAACTTGACTCAACCATGCCTATAACCTAACTCATCCATGCCTTCAACCAACCTGACTTAATCCATGCCTAAACCAACCTAACTCAATCCATGCTTAAACCAACCTGACTTAACCATGCCTATAACCTAACTCATCCATGCCTAAACAACCTGACTCAATCTATGCCTAAAAACCTGACTCGATCCATGCCTAGCCAAACTTGACTCAATCCATGCCTAACCAACCTGACTCGAACCATGCCTAAACTGACCTGACTCCATCATGCCTAACTCACCTAATTTCCATCCATATCAAACCAACAAACCCATATCTCATCTAATACAAGGTAATAAACCAATATCTCATCAACACATCAACACATCACAAAATACCATGTATCTCATCATCTCAATCAATAACTGTGTATCTCAAAATAAATGCATGTCTCATCATGGACATCATCTCAAAAATGTCGGCATGCAGGCCGATATACAATAAAAAATTTCATCGACACGCAAGCCGGTCTCATATATACAAAAAGTATGAATGAATCAATACAAAAACCTTTGGCATGTAAGCCGATATCATGTACAAAATAATAATAAATACAAAATCTCTTCGGCACGTAGGCCAGTCTCATATATAATACATACAAAAATGACTTGGCATGCAGGCCAGTCCACAGCAGGTCAATCATCTCCCCATCTAATGTCAGGGAATGCTCCTTGTGCCTGTGTCTCTCCCGACCCCTCTGTCGCACCTATCTGGGGCCCAGCACCTAACTCACCTCCTACTAATGGCCCCTCACCTGGGGCTGGCCTCAACACACTAGTGGCCTCACCATGACCCTATCCCTGGGCTTGCCAACCCCCTATACTCTCCACACTGTGAGTGCGGGATCTAGTCCTCTCACTTGAGGCCTGTTGTGCTTTGTACTCGGCATAGGAGGGCACATCTAGCCCGGTAACTAACAAATGTCCTAGTAATACCATGCCTCTCCTAGGGAATATCTAAACCTGGCCATGGGCACTGTCTATGGTGGTGCCATGGGTCCCGCTACCTGCGTGGGTACCTTTACAATGGGACCCTATCCCTGAACCTGCACTAGGCCCTGTGCTGGTACTAGAGCTTGAGTTAGCCCTAGAGCCTATGCTTATATCTGGGCCTGCATGGTAGTAATTTGTGCCTATGTTACTATCAATTGACTCTGAAAACTCGTAACATGCCCCTGCGTTGTGGCCAACTAGCCCTATAAAGCCTGCACATGCGCCTGTAGAGTGGATATCTCCCCTCCATCTCTACCTACCTCCTCTCCATCTCCATCTCCCCCTACATCTGCCTGCGCAAGTACATGTCCTATCCTACCTGAGCCTGCAGCGTCACTATCTGGGTCTGTAATGTGGCAACATGTGCCTCTGAACCTGTGAGCTACCTCTGCATAATCCCAAGTTGTGTCACCAAGGTAGCCACCTGCCCCTGTAGGGAATCCCTCTGTATTGTGATGGTGGCTAAGTCTGGTTGCCCTGACCTCGGTGGTATGGCTCTCAGCTGTGCTGCCCACCACTTCATGTACCCATCTGCAACCCCAGCATCATCAATATAGGTATCTACTAGCTGCTCCTCTTGTCCATTCAGCACTGTGGGTCGTGGTGGAGACATAGGTCTCTCCACATCATCTCTCATGTACTGTAAAAATGGAGGCGGTACACCCTATACTAATCCAAACTAGTATCTAACCCACTCTATGGGTATCCACTCATGCTCTCCCGCTCTCCTCCCCTCTATCCACAGATGTATCTGTAGCTCAGCTAGCTCTATGGCCATCTATCTATATGAGGGGAAGCCCACATATGACCTCTAAATGATGTCCACCCCGGACAGCCCCTCCAACAACCTCCTATAGTAAGCTACATCATGATTAGCTCTGGCACCTCAGGCCTCTCCCATAGCCAGTACCCACCACTTGTACCCCACTCTCAACACTCTCCGTGGAAATGCATCTGCCCGGGGCATCCCCACTGGTTGAACACAAACAATGTGCTCGTAAGTCCAGTAATATAGTAGTACGACGTAGTAAATGCTAAACCTCTGCAGTCACCCGTAGGCCCATAGCTCTTTATACACCTGCGTCAGTAATGTAGGTGCCCATATAAACTATGTCTGCTATATCATCATGTCATGCAGGACTCCCATCAGTGACCTAAGGAATCTCCCATCCTCTACATTCGGCAATGCGAAGCAGCACACTGCCTCCATCATGAGTACCACTAACCTCATCTCCTCTGGATGAGATCTATACATCGCGTCATAGCTCATGCTAGTGCTATGGAACGTCAAGTCTGCTACACCCTCACTAAAAATGGGTGCCAATAGCTCCTTAGATTCCTCTGAAGAGATAGAATACACTTGGGCACCCAATATGGGTAACTACAGGATCCTGTAGACGTCCTCTAGGGTGATCGTCATCTCACCCGTCGGAAAATGGAAGGTGTTGGTTTCTGAGTCCCATCTATCGATGAGGGAAACCATAAGACTCACCTCCCAGACTACATGTCAGTAGTGCCTCACCCCTATCAGCCCCACCTCTGCCACATGCTGCCACTTCACCTGCATCATGCTCGTCGATACTGTCAATAAAAAGGGCGGCACTCGGGCCTTCATCCACAGCTCGTCTCGAGCCTGCATCCCACAAAAGCAATGTATTAGCATACCTTTCCCAACTTACCTATTTTACCCCACATCCTAACCTAATATCTTTCCCCACCCCCATCCCATTGGCCATGTCACTCACCCAATCCTACCCAAACCCATCCACCCATACCTATCTACCCTAACCCTCACCCAAACCTACCCTAACCCATCCACCCAAACCTATCACCCGAAACTATCTACCCTACCCTCAACCCAAACCCGTTGGCCTTATCCCTTGACTAACCACGGTATCCCCTTGACCGGCATTGGTCATTGTTCTTGTGACTAGTACCGGTCACTATCCACCGACGTCGGCCACAAGTCGATCGACGTCGGTCGCTGTCATTCCACCCACCCCAACTTCCCAACCCTCCTTTTCCCCTTCCTATTCATTCTACCCACCCAAATCTCTCCTTCCACCCCTTATTCCTCCTACATTACCCTTTTTCCCTACCCCCTACCCTTCCCCATTCCCATTGCCCTCTATTTTTTCCCATTTTTAAATTCTTTCCCCCCCCCCAAACCCCTATTTTTTTAAATTTCCTATATTCTAACCAATTAACTCAAAAATCAATAACCAAGGTTCAAATCCTACCTGATCCCGCTGCCTCCATCGTGCTGGAACCTCCAGCCTCTGCGCCACTCCTCCCGATCCCTCTCCAGCCTCCGCCATCCTCAAATGACCTCTAACTCAATCCACTAATCACCTCGCTCGATCCGATCTCATGGCCCCACCTCTCACCCAATCAATCTCACCTATGTGGCTCACCAACTGATCTCTCTGCCATACTCTTTTGACCTCTTCCTCTTTTCTCTCTTTTTGTCCTTTTCTTCTCCTTAACAATGCACAAATGAAGTTTCAAAACGTGGTTTTTTTACTTTTTATACCCTACCTGACTTAACCAACGTCGGTCACCCATTAATTGATACCGGTCTGATGCCCTAGACTACCACCATCAGTTCCTCTCCACCATCATCAGTTCCTAGTAACTGCTATCGATTACCCTACCTACTCATTGCCCTCACATTGACCACATTTTCCTCACCTCCTTTTTCTTTTGCCTCCCCTACCCTTACGTGGACCACTTTACCTTCTTCTTTGGCCCTCCACCTTCTTTAACCTCACCTTGTTAACTAATTGGCGTCTCCTTATTTCACCCCTACCTCGGCCTTACCTGTATTGTGACCTATCTACCTAGACTCGGAACACTATTTGTGACCTTTGACCCAATGTGCTTACTATACCTTGTGGCACTGTTACCTGTTGTTTGACCTAATGACTTTACCTAGCCTATTTCCGCGACCGTTTATCTTAACCTTACCTTTGGTGTACCAAAACATACCTAACCGTTCCTGCACCTAACCTACGTTGTGATTCCTGACCTTATCCTATACCTTGGATACTGGAATCACTTCAACCTTGTTTGGATAAACCTATCGACCTTAGATGATGTAGAGTTTGCAAGCTCTTCAACCTGGTACCGTGTCGTAGTTTATACTTGTGCATGCGTTCAACTACCCCTACCTTTGACTTTGGCTTGTTTACCTGTTTACCTATATGTCTGATTTTCCCTTTACCCCATTCCTCATTTCTCATCACTCTGCTTTGCATCCAATTTATTCAAACCACTCGCCGATTCACCCTGTCACCTCATCAATTCCCGATTTGAGGGGGATCACCCTCATTCCCACTTGGGGCAACCAAACTCTATTTTTGTTCGCGTCACTTACCAGTACAAGCTACGCAACAAAAAGGGGCAAAATGTAGACATTGAAATCATGTTGTAATCACCTTGGTCCCCTAGCACAACCCTATAATCATTTCCTCATAATCACCTTGGTCCCCTAGCACAGCTCTATAATCATTTCCTCATCCTCTACACTTTAGCACCTACCTCCTGCACCCCACACATTTTAATTTAATTACTTTAATTAAATTAATGTCATTTATCTCCATAAATATTAATTTAATTAATTTAATTAAGTTAATGACCTTTTACCCACACACATATTAATTTAATTATTTACATTAAATTAATTCGCCACCCTCACACACCTATTTAATATAATTGCTTTTATTAAATACACCTCACCTAACCACCCCCATCATTTGACCCATTAACCTAAACCCTAAACCAATGTCCTAAATAAAACCTAACATTAGACCCATTCCCTCACCTCACATTAAAAGCCTCCTAAGGTCAGTTTTTGCCCCGAGCAAAAGAAGATACCCTTATCAAATGGCAAAACAACTTCCCAGGCAATTATTGAACAACCTGAGATATCTTGCCCAAACCGATGTCAGTTCACCCTAAACTGACGCCGGTTATATCGGAATGGACCAAATGGCCTATTTAGACTCATCTACAACTCTATAATATGTGTTGGTCATTGAGTTGTTTACAAGCTTTTGATCTTGGATTCGATCTCTTTAGACGTGACAGCAGAATAAAGATTGACTTGGGATCAACTAAGGCAACCAAATACACTGGCACAACAGTGAGACTTTCTTCCCAGCATTCTCCAACGCAGTAACTTCTTCATTATTCTTCAGACTTGTACCTCACATAAGAGTAAGTATCCTCCTTTCATCTATTTCATTTCCTGCTCATCATCTGTAGTCCTTGTGGTAAAGGAACCTAGTCTTTTACTCTCTGTCCATTCCCTCTCTCCGATTGCAGCCACCTTCCGTACCCAATCATCTTAATACTTGGCCCAAATTGCCCATTTTGACCTCCTCAGTAATCTCAAACCTTCGTAACATATCTACATCTCCTCTGTGATTAATTCATGTCTATTATCCACTCCTCTTTCACCCCAAAACGCCCAAAAACCCAGACTGTGTGATTCTACTAGCCTCGACTTAACCATCGTCGGTTCTCTCTAATCGTCACTGATTACAGTCAAACCATCATCGGTTATAGTAAAACCGTGGTCGGTCTCTATGTCACCTACTTTCTACCAGAATAACAACCTATTTCAGACATATACCTACCTGAACACCTATTTGACCTTCAGATATGTATCTAACCTAGCCTTTTAGCTCAGATTCACCTATAACCAACCTACTTGACCTCTGGATCTCCTTTTAGCCTAGATTGTTAGATTAGATCTAGCCTATTGTGTTTTGTATGAGATGCCTAAATCATATTAAACTATAGTAGGACAATATTTACTTTATTTCAGCATTGAATTGTTTTAAACAGTGGAGTGACAACCATCTAGGAAGTATCGCACTTCTAGGATCTAGCACATGCTAGGCAGTCCACTGCATATATCGTTTAACTCTCTTTGGTGGTCTTGTTTTGATTCATATACAGGTAGTTCCTCCTAGCCAAAAGGAAGGTCTCACAATCACTTTGATTTGGAATTTAGATACGCATGCATACAATCTTCAACCATCTCAAACCAGGTATTCCTCTTACCACATTTACCTTATCTGTTTCGTCAAGTACTTCTAAGAAAACTAAGAAATCAGGTGAAACAAAGCCAACCACTCTGCTCAGCAAGCAAAGTCAGCAGGAATGATCCTTAAATTAGATATGTAAAAAGTGTTCGACAAAGTCGGGTGGACTTTCCTTATTCGGGTGCTGGAAAGTTATGGTTTTGGCAGCAAATGGTGCAAGTGGATTTTTTCTTGTATTGCTACCCCTTATTTTTCAATCCTCATAAATGGCATCTCGGCCAGTTTCTTCAAAAACAATAGAGGTTTAAAGCAAGGGGACCCTCTATCACCTTTCCTCTTTCTATTAATGGCAGACACCCTCAGTAGAGCCTTAGAGGCTGCCAAGAGTTAGGTTATTATATCTGGTATAAAAAATCACCTCTAGCACCCTTGCTACTACTCACAGCCAATTTGTGGATGACACCCTTGTCTTAAGTGTTGCCTCAGTGATTGAAGCTCAAACCCTCAAATAAATACTAGAAAAGTATCAACTTGCCTCTCAGCAATTGATTAACTTTATCAAAATTAGTATATCTTTCTTAAACACCCTCCCTCAAACATAAAGGAGGATTGTTGATATCTTTGGTTGTAGAATTATGGACCTCCCTTCCTCCTACCTTGGCATCCCCCTCTTCAAGGGCAAGCAAACTAAAATTTTGTGGATTCCAGTTATTGAGAGACCAAAAAAACATGGCTTCTTAGAAAGGAGCACTGCTAAGTCAAGCGGGAAAACTTCAGTTGGTTAAAGCTACTTCACAAAGTTTTCCTATTTATTTCATGTCTCTTCTCAAAATGCCCTCCTTAGTGATAACTACTATTGAGAGTATCCAAAAAAAATTATATGGTCAGGGGTGGAAAATAAGAAGCGGATACACCTTGTCTCTTGTAATGAATTTTGTAAGCTGACCAATCTCGGATGTCTTAGGATTAGAACGATGGCTGATATGAATGTAGCCCTGCTAGATAAGCTTGGTTGGGAGGTGGCTTATGGAAACTCCCACTGGGTGCAATAGTTAAGAGCTAAATATTTGTATCAAGCAGAATATTTCCTTCTTTCCTCCCCTCCTCGCAGCTCTACCATTTAGAACTCGGTTATTAGCTCTCTTCCTCTTCTGTGTGCGGGCACCAAGTGGAGGATGGGAAATGGAAGATCAATTGATTTCTAGATGGATTGGTGGTTTGGGGAAAAACCTCTATGCTTTAACCTTGTTTGGGATTCTATCAAAAGACCCCTCATTAATTTCCATGACAAGAAACTTAGTGGTTATTGGAGAATGATTAATTCAAATCCCTCTTGGTATATTCTGGCTTGGATGGGTATCAACGTGTATCAGAGTCATTTCTTGAATCAGTTGAGAATAGCCATCTCCTCTCACTATATTCCTTTCTCTTTACCTGTTGATGTTCATATTTGGCCCCTCTCCCCTTCTGGATCTTTATCTGTTAAAGCTGCCTACGATTCCAAGCCCAGGACTAGCTCTAGCTCTCCTCTCAGCACAATTTGGCACAAAGAGACTATTCCTAAAATTGGATTTTTTTCCTAGCTCTCATCCAAGAATTCTTTTCTCTCGGGAGAAAACTTAAAAGGGAGAGGCTTCTCCCTCCCTACTCGTTGTGTTCTTTGTTGTAAAGCTCTAGATTCCTCTTCACATCTCCTTCTCCATTGTCCCTTTTCCCAAGATATATGGAATTAGCTTCTAACGCATTTAGGAGTAGTATGGATTTTCCCCGAATCCCTTCAAGATGTAATTAATCAATGGTATTCCCCTTTCTTGCACCAGGCCCTCTCCCTCACTTGCAAACTTATCCTCCCTCACGGACTTTGGGGTATATGGAAGGAAAGAAACTAGAGAATCTTCAAATATCAAAGCATGGACCCTTGTTAGGTTTCTAACCACATTACGATACTCTTCCAAGATAATCTCAATAGTTACCTTTGGAAGAAATATCAGCAAAAAATCTAGTTCTATGATAGCAAGGAGTGGTGTCAGTGGATTGTGATCCTTCCCAGGGCTAATCCCTTTACCCTAGCTCGTTCTAAAGTTTGTTGGCTCCCTCCCCCCTAGATGGATTAAGCTAAACATGGATGGTACTTCTAAAGGTAATCTCGGGAAGTCTAGGGGTGAAATTCTCCACAATAATTTGGGTTCCCCTCTAGTAGCTATAGCAGAAAATTTTAGCATTGGGACTAATCACTCGCTGAAGCCTTAGTGATTCTTAAAGGGCTGGAGCTTACTCTCCAAATTGGAAATGACCCTTTAATTATTGAAAGTGATTCACTCAATATTATAAATCTCCTAAATTCAGATAACCTAGGCCAATGGACTATCAAGAACATTATTGTTGACATCCGTCTTCTTTAAAGGAACTTCCAGCAGATCAAATTCCAGCATATTTACCATGAGGGAAATAGGGTGGTTGATTGCATGGCTAACATTGGTGTCCTCCTTGACACTCAATAAACTTGGTTAGGAAATTTTTCTAATGATCTTCTTCAAATCACTCATAATGACTTCTCTTTTTCTATCCAATTTCTTGTGGTGGTTGTACACTACTCCTGATGTCAGCAGGTTAAACAAAAGATCTCCATCCCTAATGAGGGTGGTGGACATGATTACTACATTATGATGATGTGGCGTTCTAAGGATCCAGGCACGTGCGAAAAGAGTTATATCACTCGGGCAGATCTTGTTTTGAGATGCACCTTTTCACATCACAATCATAATAGGTACATGAGGGCTATTGACGTGGAAGACTCTCACAAATCACAGACATTATTTAAATCCAATTTGAGGCCCCCCACCTCTGTTCATTTCCACGGGATCCTCATCATGGGTGGGCAGCTCAAAAGAAGTGAACCTATTTCTTACACTGAATTGCAGGAGGATAAAGAAGTCTGGAATATTTTAAAAGACAATGGAGTCACTAACTTCTTGGAAAACATGTCTGGTTATTCAGCCATGGTTTCTTATGGGGTCTTGGCTACGTGGTCCTATGGCAGAGTTCAAATTGGCAACACTTTCTTCACCATCTCTACCAATGCCATAGCCTTGGTGACTGGTCTACCCGCTTCAAGGGTGGTTTACTTCAAGAGGTCCTTACAAGCGAAGCTCTAGGATTTCATCAACAAGGGTGATAAGCACACCAAGTATTTCTCAGGATATGTTTGGGAGTCCTTGCATCCCCCTTGGGACAAATTCACCGAAGTGATTATGAGATACTTTACTATTGACGGGCGATACAGGTTGGTTTTCGGGCCTCACTTCTTCATCCTTTCTCACCTATGTTGGGGAAATAGAATCAATCTCATTGCCTTTCTTTACCAATCTCTTGAACACTCTATCAATCTAGCTAGAGAGGGAGAAGGTCCCATTCTCCATTAGGGCCTTCTCTACCTCCTCTTTAAATTCACTGCTTCACCTGCGGAACTTTCTCATTTTCCTCCCAAGTTTGGAAAAATTTTTCCTACCACCACCTCATCTCCCCTTCCTTCCCCTGCTTCCCGTCACACTTCCAGTCAGCATCGTCACCTGCAAGTTTTATCTGACTCTGATGTTTAAGTTGCCATTGTGGGTTCTTCCTTTGCAGGATTTGTTTCTTATGCTATCACCATTAGTCCTCCTCACTCTCATGGCTAGCCCTGCCTTGACCTTCCTGATGCATACCCTCTAATTCTTGTTACCTCCCTAGTCTCAAGCTCAGAGCTCCTTCTCTCGAATGCTCTATTGGGGTTAACAACACTGTATCCAGACTCCCCCAATTCTGGTCCGGTTGACATGGAAGAGGAGCTGACTGCTAAGGGGCATAATGTCTAGTTAGGAGCTGAGAATTTTAAAATGGAGGATAGCAAGATCATCCCCTATGATAGATAGATAGAAGCTCAAACTAATATGGAAGATACCAGGGCCAAGAACAACTTGAGGTGAAATGAAGGAACTACCACTAATGAAATTATCCAACTTGAAGATATCCATGTGGATCTTGTGTCTTTTATCCTTGCTAAGCTCCAGTGTTCCTTCACTATCTTGAAAGATTGGGAAGCCTATACTAACAATACCAGGTTTGCTATTATCAAAAACTTCTCTGAACTGATAGCCCTTGTTGATCTGTTGGCGGAAGATTCTGGTTCCATTTAGGATAAGAATTTTGTTAAAAATCTGAAAATGCTCCTTTGATCTTGTGTACTTTGTTTCTTTTTGTCTCGCTTTGCCGTTTGTTCGATTGTTCGGCTTTTTAGGAATTTTCATAGGTTTCTCTTATGTAATTTTCATCACATAATCTAGCCATTTGGGCCTTTTGTACAAGGTTGTGGGACCTTCTAAAACCCTCACTTTACCCTTATTCCAAAAAAAAGTATATTATGCTCAAATGCCTAAGATGTGATAAGTCTCCAATGAGCCTATTAGTGACTATTAATAATATGTTTACTAAAATGAACAATATTCTAGCTAGCACTTAACTTCAAGATTTTTTCACTCAAATCCTTCTAGATCCTTTACAAGAATCAATTATCTTTGATAAGATTCAGTCATTTGATCAACTATGTCACACAGTAAAAGAATAGAAAGCTAAAATCCTTACATTAAATAAGATTACCTATGTTTCCAATGTTGTTAAGACATCTAATGTTAAATTTCAAGGAAAGCCTAATTTCAAAGGCAAATCTAATGATAACAAGATTAATGTTAAAGTTAATATTGATGTTGTATCTTAACCTAACAAGATTCAACTATAAGTTAATCATCAAAGGTAATTTACATGATTGCCTTCTTCACACCAAGTGGTCATTTAAAAGCTACTAGAGTACAACATTGTATCTCTCCCTTCGACCTTCGAGGTTGATACAAACAAGTATTATGGTAAATATTTTAATTTTAAAGCCTATTGCAATTATCATATGTGTATTGGCCAATCTACTAATTAATGTATCAAACTTCTTCTTCTTATAGAATATATTATCCATGAAAATTCTATTAAATTTGACTTGCCTCCTTAACAATCTAATCCTACTAATGACAATTTTAATCTTAATATTTTCAATGACCCACTTCCTAATCACAAGAATGTTGAATCTAATCTAGAAGCGCATCATACTTATTGAGCTCAACCTCCTCCACCGTAGCATGATCAGCCAATGGATTCTCTTATTGGTATTATCACTCATATTCAACTTCCTAGCATGTTATTACATTTGATAGTTATAATATTTCTCATTATCTTATTTCAAATACACATTATGTTCAATATTTTTATCCTAATCCCCATTCATAGAATTTTGATTGATAATGGTGCTAGACACAACACATGTAAATTCAAATTACATGTCTCTCTTGGTTGTACTAAGAAACACATGATTTTTTATACTAAGAGTTTGCTTGGGCATATTGTTAAACCTCTAATGATTGGCTTTGCTACTATGGTTATTCCTTTTTTGGTCATATCTCCCCTTAGATCATGTGACATGTGTCTATATTACCCTTGGATTCAAAATCTTATGGTTATCCCATTTATGTTGCACTGATGCATCAAGTTTATTTACAATAAACAAGTTGTTATGGTTAAGTGTATTGCTATCCAAATCACTCTCCTAGTTATTTGGGTAACTTGTATAAATATTCTGGCTTTGAGCTCTTCATCACAATGTTGTGCATGCTCAAGTTCACTTGGCACTTTCACTTGGTTGCAAATTCTTCGTGTGCCTCCCTATTTCTCCTTATGTGCCCTTGTGTGCTTCCCCTTCTTCCCTTCCTTTTCCTTTTCCTCTTTATTCCATCTTCCCCTTGCACACCTTCCTTCTACCTTTTTCTCATGCCTCATTCTTCCACGCACATATCTTTACACCCTTCTTTGCACCTTTCTATGTCAGGTTATCCTTCGACACAGTTGAGTGTGCTACACGTAATCAGTTGAAGCATGCCAATAGGGCATTGAATCCTTGTAACAAAAAAATGAGTGAAATGTGGTAAAAATGACAAGAACATTTACATAGTTGGTCGTCCTTTCAGCCAATCTGCATGCGCCATGTGTTTTGTGTGAGTAGAAGACTGTGAAAAAATTTTGACAGTTGTATCTCTTGCTACAGAGCTCTGATCGGCGCCTGCCTAGTCTTAATCAATAGCTATTAATATGGGCTACAATGTTAAGCATTCAAATTCAAATTATTGGTAGATCTGGTAGGTGAGAAATGGAAAACATCTTTCTAGGCATTAATGAGCATATCTGATTACTTCAACCACCTGATTTGATATAATCCACCCTCTTTCCTTCTCCAACATGCCAAACAGACTTGGGGAAACGTATTTGATAGATTTGCAGGTGGATTTATAGGCATTAAATGCTTTTTGTTAATGGTTGTATTTCAAATTTGATTTTTCCCTCTTCCTCTTCTTCTTCCATGGATTCGTCTATATATGTAAGAGGTGGGCTCATTATTAATGTTGGACATTTTGGATCCTTACGTATTTTGCTAAGAAATTCATATTTTTTGTACTTTGAGTCATAGACCTCTAGATCTGGCTCTTACATGTGGATATCGGTGTCTTTCACCATTGTAATAGCTCTATGCATTTCTAGAAGTAATAGAAGCATCGTTTTATGACTATTCTCTGTCCTAATGTGGTTGTATTCCTTCTTCTTACCTTTTCTTTTGCATTGTGTGCTCATTGTGCCATTATATGTTCCTTGCAGCTCCTTATTTAGTTGTGTTCCATGAAACTAATCTGGTAAATACATTTTAAGTTGTGCTACATGTACCTAGCCTTCTTTCATGTATTTCCCTTCATTTTCACTCATAACAGATAGTGTTCATCCCCCTTTCTTGGTGCTATCGCCTTTTAGTGTAGGTTTCCTTTTGTGTTATCCTTCTATCCCTGGTCTCTTGGCATTGTTAGCTTAGATTTCCCTTTAAGCATTAGGAATAGCGGTAGCAGTAGAATTAGATACATGAACCGGCCTTTTCCGGAGATCCGTCCCAAATGCACAAGGTCCCATAACTTGGGGATGATTCCATTGTTGTCACAAATGACTCAGTTCTTCCATATCCAAGACACAGGTGCAAGTTTGATGACCAATAGTTTCTGGCATGCCCAATAGGACCAACAATGAAAGTTTAAATTTCATATTGTTAAGTTTTGTTGTGTGGACTTAGCATCTCATCCTTTGGAGGCTCATTTCAACACATCTAGCGACTCCCAATATCTGCAGATCTTTGTTTTAGTAGCCATGAGTGCCTTTCATGAGAAGAGTGCATACAAGGAGAAGTGTAGCAGCTGAAAATTCTTTCAAGTACCTCCATTTATCCCCGAGAAGAGTTCTTTCCAGAAATCCCACGCACGCATCTCCATCTCAAGCGTGTTGCGCCCATTCAACTCCTCCTCACAACATACAATCAACACGCCCTGTAATGGCACATCAGCCACCTCCTCCACTAAGGAACTTTTCTAACTTCATTAGAGGAATTCCCTTGGTTTTGGTCGTGCAACATGATATGCCAAATGGCACGCTCAAAAGTATCCCATATTTTACTGGTGAGAATCAAGTCACCCCTCAGGAGCATATCCAGGATGTAGCAAACATATGTTCATTCTATTTGATCACACATGACGATGTAGCCGTTAGGCTACTTGTGGCCTCTTTTAAAGGAAAAGCTCTTAAATGGTATTGAGGCTTGAGACTTGGATCTGTTGCCACTGGGATGAGCTTGGAAGAACTCTTTGCAATTACTTTGAATATAAGTCATGTCACTTATCTCTAGTGGAGAAACTGACAACAATAAGGAGGGCGACCAATGAGTAGATGACCAATTTCAACATCAGATTTCAGAAAACTTGGGAAAGAATCCCTCTTTTGGTAAGACCTACAACCCAATATGTTTTTCTGTATTATCTAAAGGCGTTGAATAGCAATATCATAGTCATGATTCAATCCATGGGTGGTAGGACTTTACCAACCACTTATAATATTGTAGTAAGGGCAGAAAATAGTCTTATTCAGGCGGGAAAGATAGCTCCTAGACCGCCTATGCCCTTGTTCCAAGAAATTTCAAAAGTGCCCCAGCCTTCTTTGGCCCCTATTCATGTTCTTGAGAAAATTTTGCAACCTTTTGCATTAACATCCTACTCTTTAGCGCGGCAGAAAGAAGATGAAGAATTGAAGACCCTGATTAGAAATTTGTCAAATAAGGTCATAACATTAGAGAAGCAACAGGTGCAGGCCTATAGAAGCAGTTCTAGTCAGGTGCATAGCAAAAACAGTCAGCCTTGGTGAAATCAATATGGAAACCAAAGATACATGCCCAACCAATAGAATGATGGATGGCATGCTAACGCACATCTGCCCTTGCAAGTTGTCCCTCTCGGGCCCTCTCTTCCAGCATCCAGTGCCACAAGTCAAGTGCTTCTTCCAGTTCAGAACAATTTGGCGCATGAATCAGAATGGTGCTTCCCTTACAACATGCCTCATAGTCAATATCATTGTGCCAATGTTGCACACGCACAAACCTACATGATTCATAACGCTTCCAGCTATAAACCTTCAATGAGTGCACCTAAAATAGAGAACTAAGAAAGGTCAGAGGTTCTTCCTGGTTTTAATTTGATCTTCTTTGGCACTGAAGACTTTTATGTAATAAACCAAGCTACATAGGACACAAGTAGAGCGCGCACCAAAGTTGCGAACTAGACAAGATACAAGAACAGAATGCTCGAGTCTGGCACATAGGTCACAATTCCAGCAACACAAGCAAACACTCAGAAGTAGAAAGATGCAGCCAAGACATCCAGTGGTAAAAGTGCTAAAGTCCCTACATAAGAGGATCCATGCAAAACTCCTCCTGAAGTAGCGCGTGCCCTTCCTTTGGTTGGTCAAGCCTCAACTTTGGCTAAAGCCCCTACTTCCATGCCTGAACAGTCAAGAAAGGATGTTGTTGTCCCTCAAATGCAAAATCCAATGGGTCTCCCATTTAGCATTGTGGACTAGATGAAGAAGAAAAATATAAATGTCAAAATGTGAGATGCTCTAACCATTCCATCTCAACGGGATCTACTACATGAGGTCCTGTCCCAACTTCCGCACTTTGATCCAACTATTCACAAACTACGCACTTCTATCAATATTTGTCAGACAGAGGAGAAACAAGTAATATTGTTAAATCCCCACCCTTCTACATGTCTTTGATCATAGGAAAACATATTGTCCATAACTGTATGATTGCCTCGGGTGCTAGTACTTCTTTCATGCCTAAGAAGATTGTTGATGTCCTAGGTCTCAAGTATAGCCCCCTGACAAAAGGAGTCCTACAACTTGATGGCTTAATTTTTACTACCTTAAGAGTCATCAAGGATCTTTAGTTGACCCTTCATGCATGTCCAAGGCTCACCATAACTCAAGATGTATCTATCATTGACCTACCTCCTTTGTTTGCCCTATGTCTGTCAAGAGAATTTACTGCAAAAGTGGGTGGTTACTTGTCTTCTTATTGGTCTCATATGTTACTCAAGACAAGGTATGGTACCCGTTTTACCATACAAGCCAAGCCAATATTTTCCTATCATGTAGAGTCGTATGTCCCATCCTCTCTCCAAGCCAGTTGTTTAATCTAAGAAAAACCAACTTCAATTCCTGAAGAGCATCTTCTTCCACCTTCTATTCTTGATCTAGTGCTTGATGAATGGGCGGAGAGGCATCATAAATTTGACCCATATGTCGTAGAAGTGGAAACTTATGAAACTGAGTTTGGTACTTATTACATTCTTGAAGAAGAAGTTATGCTGTCGCACGCGCTCAAGAAAGACCAAGTTGAACTTGGTCTATGGAAATTATACTTTGATGGATCCAAAACCAAAAACAATGCAGATTTAGGAGTTGTTCTCATTTCTCCAAAGGATGAGAAACTCTTCTTCACTTACAGGTTGCAGTTTGCATGTTCTAATAATGTGTTGGAGTATGAGGTGTTGGTGCATGGTGTGCTCATAGCTGAGAAGAAGAAGATTAAGACGTTGCGGATATTCAGGGATACAAAATTGGTTATTCACCAGGTTACCAACAAGTGCCAAGTAAATAATAAGCTTCTCAAAGCTTATAAACATAGAGTTTGGGACCTCTTTGAGAGCTCTGATGCTCTGAATTTATAGGTGGTGCCACGCAAAATGAATAAGGAAGTTGATCAAATGGCCGCGTTCGGTTCTTAGTTCTCTCCTACTGAGGACTTTATCAAAGGAAATACTCAACGAATTAAGATATTGATCAGACCATCCATTCTAGACAACAATACCATCTTGTAAGTGTTTGACAATGATGTGTAGATCATCCAGTTCATCTAGAATGAAGTTGAGTTCTCATTAAGTATGCAAGCTGACTTGCATGGTAACTATGGGGACCAAGTGATTCAACTAAAGTCAAATAAGATGCCTAAAGGGTTGGTCACCTTAGAGCGAATGTTTAGCCCTGATGATGAGTTCAAGGGTGAAGAAAAGTATATGTGCATCGTGCAAGAAGACTCCTCCCCAGTCACTATTGCTCGTGGAAAGGAGTTGTTGCTCAGTAAGACTTGCAGACACAATGAAAAGCAAGCCTTCATCTCTCTCTGTCAAAAATACAGTGATATCTTCTCATGGGAGTATGAAGACCTCAAAGGTTTTGATCCAAGTGTTGCTTAACACTCCATTGACCTTAATCTTGGTATCAAGCCCGTCAGATAGAAGCAACGACCAATCAATCCAAAGATAGATCCCCTCATGAGAAAGGAATTATCCAAACTCATTAAGGCGAAAATTATTTTTCCCATCAAGTACTCTACTTAGGTCTTGAATCTAGTTCCAATGCACAAGAAGAAGCGTGAAATCAGACTCTATGTTGATTATAGAGATTTGAACAAGGCATCTCTAAAGGATGTGTTACCAAAATATTGTGTAACATTATTTAATAAATTGTAATAATATTAATAATGAGTTTATAGAACTCATATTAATAATATAGTTGTAATAGTTTTATTATTGACGAGTTGTGAGAACAATTGACGTAGCTATTTTGGTGTGTGAGATAATACATGGATTAGAGATATATCCTTTGGATAGATTTGAGAGATTCTAGGAAGGGGTTGAGAGATATGAGGGATGACTATTGACTCCTAGAATCAAGTAGATCAAACTACTATAAATGTAAACTCTATCAATGTAATTGATATCCCGGATAAATTCAATTTGCATATTATAATATTCAGTGTTTATTTCTTATTATAGTGTGTAGTTTTTTTTATTTCTTATTTTAGTGTGTAGTTTTTATCAGTTGGTATAAGAGCCTTATCAATTCTATACCTGTAAAAGAGTTCTCCAATGTACCCATTCATATGCTCAGATGTTTGCATGCATTGATGGAAGGAAAGCGACTCGTTTGAGCCATTCCAGCGTGTATAGAAAAGGCATTTTGTGTTGTTTACGGTCATCGTGTATCAAAGTTTGGCGCTAGAGTGAAGGCTCGAACCAATAATAGTGGAGTGTTGCATGCATATTTTGATCCACTTGAACAATGGAACCATGCTCTGCGTTGATTTCTCCTTAAGCTCCAGTCTTCCGGCGCAGATCCTTTCCTTAGAAAGCTCTACAAATATTTTCAGATCGTGACTTCTGTGCATTTAAAGGAGAAATATCTATTTTTAGTGACTATCATAATAACATTCCAATCTATGATAGCTGGTTGATCTTGTACAGTGTTCGTTTGCGAAAATACCACTGCAAGGCAACGAACTTCAAAGGAAGGTGTTAATGAAGCAAGCACCTGAAGATTCACAGAGCTTCTTGAAGATGCACATTCAAAGATTACATCAGAAATCGGTTGAGTTCTGTGTGTATCTCAAATGCCTTAACATTTTTTAATATGAAATTCTGAAAGCCTTCATGCACAGTTTGCATCTCATACTTTAGTTCTGGATTTGAATGTCTTTGAAATGGCTTGCATCAGTATTTTTTTGACACCTCAGCTCTATGATAGCTATCATTTCACCATCATATCAAAGGTTGTAAGTAGACCGGTTGTCTTCCTCATTCATTTTTTAGAGGCCTGGGTATCGATCCATCTTCAAAGTGAGAGACTGTAAAATAATTATCAAATCTGGGAGCAGGGTGCGTTTAGAAAAAAAAATTATTCTACCAAACTCCTTTGCTATCTGTACATTGGCAGTGGTGTTTGACATCTCCACGAGTTGCCTCAGATCTTCACAGTTTTGGAGTTCTCACCGTTTCAAAGAAATTCTTGTCTCGAATCTACAGCCCCTGGCATGCGTGGCATTTGCAGGTATAAAGATTAAAATATGGAGTAAACATCTTTTAACACTTTGAGATACATAACATGCACGTCTCTCTATAATTATGCATGCCCATTTGCAGTTTGACTACAATACTCGAGTCAGTGTCTTAGTAAAGTTCTATTTTTTATTAATTTTATGTCCAAACCCGTGAGCTTTGTCTTAAAATCAAGTTATAATTTTATAGTTTTGTGTAAGATTTAATTGGAACATCCCCACGCAAAAGAAAAGATTTAAAAATAAAAAAGTGGGTTGTAAAATTGAAGTTACACGTTTGGTTTATAAAATGTAATTCATTCGTCACTGTTTATTATGTGTATTAAATTTCATGTCATGTGCCTTTTTATCATATGTGGTTAAAATAAATATTTAATGTTTATAATGTGGTCCTCAAATTATAGTGAGATGTTATTAGGTTTAGTAGTGACATCTTTTTAGAATTGAGATAGAAGTAATATTTCAAATAATTCCTTTTTATAATTCTTGTATTAGACTAAAACGTGCGCAATGTACAATGCAATTGAGAAGCTTCAGATATGCACTGTCATTGAGTTTAAATCATGTATCCCAGTTTACACGTCAAAAGTCATGGGGTGCACTCTTTGCGGTATGTTTACATCTACTAATTGTCCATGTATGGTGCGGTTACCCGTTAAATCCATGCTTCATATTATTAGAAAATATTTGGACTTCTATGTGTCTTATCTGTTTGGAAATTTCTTGTGTGGCCCCAAGGCTATCGACCCTTCTGGACAGCGTCCTCACTACTACCTAGGTTCATGTTTTGAACTCTAAGTAGTGTGAGTTGGTTCAAAACATGGAAATGAGAAGGGAGTTAATCAATTTTGGGGGAAAGAATCATGTATTTGCAGTGGAAAGTTCTCAAATTTTGGGGCCTAAAAAACAAATACAGGAATTGCTAAGATCTTTCAGTACAAACACTTAGCTATTTTTACAAGAAAGCGGGTTGTAAATTAAGGTCTTAAAACTTCTGTTCAAATCTTGCCTTGTTCATGGATTAATGCAGGGAGCAATTCCTTTGTTCCCTAAGTTCCCCGCCCTCAAGCAGCTGTCCTGCAGTGAACACATATGGATCTGGGTATATAATCCAATGTCTTTCTTACAAATGCGAAAGTAAGCATCAGCAAAAATGAAAGCCTTCCTATAATCCTTAACGGCTGTTCATGGTAGGGACATTATGCAGATGTTTGATGTGGATGAATCAGGTTTTGGGAGCACTGATGGACTCTAGGGTATATTGGGATGATTTCTCAACTTACTTCATTCACATTTCAACAGGTGTAATCCCTGGGTCATCAGAGATTGCATACTTCCAAGGGTGGTTAAATTGGAATCCATTAACACCAGAGCATTTCGTTCTAACTGAACTCCTTGCATAAGTACATCCGCCAAGCCTCAACCAACATAGAAGCCCCAAACTGGAATAGGGTCAGGGATTAGCATTTGGGATACCCTTACCGAATCATATGGATATCGCGCACTGTACGAACCATCGTGGGTAACTGAGTCCCACGTGAAACCCAAGGTTCCCTTAATATCTAAGCTCTACACTAGCCAACATATCATGATAACCATTAGAGCAAGACACCACACCAGGATAAAACTTGGTCCACTACAACTGAAAATGATTTAATATACTTATGTAGAAACAGTTTGAGCCCCCATGTAGTGGGCAAACCCAGGAACAAAAAAAGTTCAAGTTAGGTCTCTAACCCAACAATCAATGGCTGGCTATGGTTCTATTGTAAAGAGGCTAAGCTGTGGCTTTGAGCCTATGGGTGGGGTTCTTTTGTCTGAATTTGTTCCAGAGAAACCGTGACTGATTATGAACCGGGATCAACTATAGTTGTTACTCATCAGCAATCAGATTAAATCTCACAATGGTACGATGCTGAGCCTCCATTGGTGCCCTTTACAATTTATTGAATTTGAGGGGTAACAAAATCCATATTTGTTATACTTGGTCGATTAGATTATTGGTAGACAATGTTATCAAATTAGATTTTCCTTTCTTTTTGGTACTAGCCTTATGCTTCGAACTCCCATAAGTCCCTGATCCCTAAGGATGAGATATATAAAAAATCTTTTTTGGATATGCACACCTGGTCTTTTAATTGTGGCCTACCATGATCACCGGATATCCCATATATAGATAAGGCCAAGATGTAGGTGTGTTTTAGTTCCATAGCCAACCAAGGTATAAGGATTAGCATGCCAACGTTGACGAGTTTGACAAAATGTTTCTAGGAGATCCTCACAACTTTAAGCTAAGGAATAAGACAAATAAAATGGCATACAAAATTAAAATCATGCAATCTAGAAATCTTAAAACTAAAAAAATTTAAACCTATAGTAATTAACAATGTTATTATCCTCCAACATAGGGCGAGAAACAAATTGAATTCATCAAACCGTTATATGAAGATAGATCTCAATCTCAGTTTTACCATTATGTTGAGGTAATTGAAAAAGTCACTGCCTATTGAGACATCGAATCCAGAGTTGTGCATATCCTGCAACCATTACTATCCACAATATGACAATTTCTGGATCATATTTATCATGGAAACCAAGGGCTTCAAAAGATGAATGGGGGCAAAACTATAACATCTAAATGACCAAGCCCAACTTAAGAATGCATACTGCATGATTCTCCCAAGAGATATTTGACTACTAGAACTCTAATTCCAAATCTTCCAATTCATTTGTCACTCCTAATAGTACAATTGTCATTGTAACTAGAAAGTATGCGTTATAGTTTTGTATAATTTGACATTAGTATATTTGTTGCCAGCACCACTCTTCTAGCAGCAGCTGAGATGATTTCCCTACCCTGTAGACCAAAGCTCCCATTTTGGTAATAGTTATGGTCATGTATGTTATTCTATTTTGTAAACTGCTCGGGTTGAAGACCTGTTCACTTGCATTGCTTATCCATTAAAATAGTCTGACTGCCTTGTGTAGGACAACCATAACTTCATGTTTGCTGCTATAGTTGTATTCCAAGAGAAACTGTCTCGTTCTTTCACTTGGTCAAATTCTTTACGGGCACTTTCTGTGTCCTTGATGAAACCATGCTCGTGAAAATACAGGCCTACATATTATCCTTCCGCCATTATTATATGTAATCTATCAGAGGGGTTGTGTGTAGCAAGCAAAATGTGCATTTACATTTTTCAAGAGTATCATTTCTATAGAGGATAATTGACTGAAGTATAGTAAAGCAATACTAAACTGGTAGATTTTGTTATTAATATACTAAAATGTGAAAGATATTATTTATAAGGTAGAGTGAACTGTTTGATAAAATGCCTGAATATTTAATGTGGACTTTCATAAAATTTGTATTATTGTAGGATACGCACAATATGAATTTATGTGAAAATGCACGTGAACTGTTTAGATAGAATGCCTCGAATGATACATGTGATCTTAAGGAGTGCCATGATCTACCAGGATATGCACATCAATGGATTTCTTGAAAAATCCCATGAACAGCCAGATGTTTTCTCATGTTACAGCCACCATACTCTACAGCTATGACCTCCAACGATCGACGCTCTGCTTGCTATGAGCAGCTTGCGATGCCAACCTGTCACCTAACGGCCACCTGTCGCCCAGTCTCCGTTGTCATGTGCATGCACTCAGACTAGGTGTGGCTACTCTAAGTTATTGTCCCTGTTGGTGCATTATTACCCGTTAAATTTATGCTTCGTATTCTAGTTTTTCACCAACTTTGATGTCCATTATCTAGGTGGAACCATTGCTTGTGTGGCCCCTGCTTCGACCCTTCTGGAACATGCGTCCCCAAAACTGCCTGTAGGTTATGTCTTGATTCTCTGTAGTATTTTTGGTTGATTCTTACTGTCAGTTTTTTATATTTTACTGCAATGTATTCGCAGTGGTAGTTTTGCCATTATGTACACCGGAGGCTAAAAAACAAATACTATGGAATTTAAGATCTTTCTCCAACAACAGTCTCCTTCTTAAAGAAATCTTTGCTCATCCTTCATTGCCAGGTCTGTCCTCCCCTTCACGTTCTTCGGCACCTGTCCTTTGGTTGCACCTGATTAAACCTATTTATATTCACCTTTGTTGTCCCTGGCAATAGCTGACTGAGTGAACAAATGGTTTTTCCTGTGTTCCTGTCGACAATGTCTTGCAGCTATGAGGCTATGAAAGTAAGCATCAGCAAAAATGTAAAGCCCTGATAATCCTTGAACCGACCTGCATGGTAGGGACATTAAGGTGATTTTGGTGTGGTTGGAAGGGCAGCCATGCAGCAATGGACTCTAGGGTCTTTTGGTATGATTTCAATAATTGTATTCCATTCACAGAAACTGTCAACAGGTCTTAATCCCTGGGTCAAATTCTTTACGGATTGCATGCTATCCAACAGCTCTGCACTTGACATACATCCCTACCGGAGCATGTTCTCTATGAAAAGCTGAACTGTGTAGCAATATGCCATTTACATCACCTGTGAGCAATGAAAAGAGTGACTTAAAGTCTTTCCTTGTGAAACTGGAATAGGGTCTAGATTAGCATTTGGGAACCTGCAATAACTGAGAGATATGGATATGATATAGTTCAAACCATTTGGGTAAAGTTGTGAAAATAGAAAAATTTGAGCTCTACACTATGTGCATATTACGATAACCATTAGAGCAACATAATTTGATAAGACATGGGTAATGCAACTGAAAATGTAGTTGCAATATGCCTATGTAGACATGTATGATCAAAATGTAGCGAAGCATCAGACCAAGGCACGTGAAATGTTTGATAAGTTAGGTGCTCTTCAAAGAAATGTGGGCTCATGGAATGCCATGATTGTAGGATATGGTTTTTTTATATGAATTTTTTCCAGAGAAATGCACGTGAACTGATTATGAACCGGGCTCAACTGCCTTGACTCATCAGCTGTCAGATCTCAAGGAGTGCAAAATGATTGCTTGCCTCCATTGCACAAAATGCCCTTTGTTTTATTTAGCCCATGAGGGGTCAGATCCGTATGCAGCTTTACCCACCTGTGGCTTTGTTTCTGCGACCCAATGTTATCAGATTGCATTCCACTTTCTTTTTGGTACTAGCCTTATGCTTCGACTCCTGCAAAGTCCTTGATCCCTAAGGATGAGATGTGAAGGCCTTTCTGGATACCTTCCTCCCCGCCCCTCCCCTTAATTGTGGCCTGCATGAGTACACCGGATTCCGCATATATAGATGCCAGGGAACAACTATGTAGGTGTGTTGAGTGGACTTCCGTGGGTGAATTCAAGAATGGATTAGCATGCCAATTGTTTTACAAGAATGTTTCAACGGCAGATCCTCACGGTGTAAGAAACTGGAAGGCATGCATATGGCATACAATGTGGAACAGATGCAACAGTCACACAGTGTTCTGTGTTAAATCTAACATGTCCACTCCTCCAACATAGGGCTGTAGAAACAAATTGACACTTCTCAAACCGTGGTATGAAGATAGGGATTTCAACTACTTAGATTACAGCCTGAGGTAATTGACCCGTCACTACTCTAAAAACATTCGATCCATCGTTTGTGTCTTTGATCCTGCAACCATTACAATGAAGCCCGACAGGGACGACAATTTCTCAGTATATTCTCATTGGCAACCAGAGGCTTCAAAAGATTCTAAAAGGTGATAGGTCTGTTCAAACCCAACTTAAATTGATTTCTGCATTTCTCCCAAGAGATAGAGACATGAACTCTAATTCCTCTTCCCATCTTTGACCACGCCGCCTAAAATACAATAGAATTGTAACTAAAAGTCTGCGGATAGTTTTGTATAATTTGAATAGCTAATTGTTTCTAGCAAATGTAAGCAGTCTATAATTTGAGACTGATTTACAAATTGACCCTATCAGACAAAGCTCCCATTCGTGGTACAAGCTGGGAGTATGAATTTGAAACTGTAGTCTGTAAACTGATAAACAGCGATTGAAGATTCGCTGTTTAATAGCAATTTGCTTATGGTGAAACAGTCTGACTGCCTTGTGACTGACAACCATGTCTTCTGTCATGCGACCTGCAATACTTGTATTCCATGAGAAACTGTGCTCGTTCTTTCACTTGGTCAAATTCTTTACGGCGCACTATCTTTGCCTAGGGTGAAGACCATGCTCGTGAAAATACAGGCCTGCAATAATTGAAGATATGTAATCTTCAGAGGGGTCTGTACATGTAGCAAGTAGAATGTGCATTTACAGCCATTAAAGCATGTATGGATAGCAGGAATTTTTACTTATGTAGTTGGAACTGCCCAGTAGACATGTAAGTTTTTGGAAAATGTGGAAGCCATAGATCAAGGTACGTGCAGATTGTTTGATAAAATGACTCAAAGCATATGTGCAAACATGGAATGCCATTCTTGCAGGATCACTCACAATATGAATTTATTGCATTTGCTACGTGCACATGTTTGATCAAAATAACCTCGATCGAGCATATGATGTTTAAGGAGCGGTATGTTTGGTGGATATGCTCAAAATGGATTTTTTGAACTATCCCATGAATAGAACTAGACGCTTGCTCATCTTACAGCCACCATACTTCCAGCTTTTGCCAAAATAAGAGCTTTGGGATAGGATGTGCACATCCATAAGAGCATAATGCAAAGGGGATTTTTGTTAGATGTCGTAGTTGGAAATGCCCTGCTAGACATGTATTAGACATGTATGCAAAATGTGAAACAATACACAAGGCACGTGAACTATTTGACAAAATTTCCTCAAAAAAAAGAGATTTCATGGAATGCGATGATTGATTGCTTGAAGGCTATTATCGTGTAGAACAATGATGATACTTGTGCTCAATGTAAGTCTTCATTGTGTCAATCATCTCTTGTTTATATGCCACATGAAGGATCCTGCTTAGGCAGTCCATGGCACCTAAGGGATGGTGGTCCCCGAGAATGAGAATTACTCAGATTACTAGCTTGGATTGGGCTAGAAAACCCAAAAGATAGGTCAAGGCATTTTCGTGGCAAGGCTGGACATGCCATGGGGAAAACTGAGATGCTTGTGGAGTGCTATTGAGACGTGATTTCTCTTTATACCCTGTAATTGATTTATAATCTAAGCTTTACATTTGAGTTGCTTTCAAGTATGCTGAGTTGGATTTTAAGTTTTGGTTTGAAAGCCATAGAGTTTCAAATAGATCCACAATGATAAAACAGAGCAGCTACAAGCATAATTCACCACCCACGAGCTATGTTTAGAAGGAAATTATCAAGAAACTCAAATCTGAGTCGAGCCGTAATAAAACAAAAAAAAGCTAGCTCACATAATGCAGAGCACAACCAAGTTTGAGTTGAAGACGGGCCAACATATAAACTATAGGCAACGAGTTGATCCCAAAACGACGATCTCAGGGTAAATGAGGCCAAACTTAACAAAGGTAAAAATAGCGAAGTCCAATTTGTGTTTGATAGAAATGGGCCCATAATACTCTTAGGCATCAGTACCTACCATAGACTTGAGCATTTTGATTATTTTTAAAACAGATGTTATTTCCCTTGTAGCTCTCAGTGCTTAAGAAGATTACAGAGGTGCAAACTATTCCAGTGAAATAATAACAGTTGGTATTCGGAAGTACTTATTTCTTCTCGAGCATTCTATAGAAAACAAAACTTCTGTTAATTTTTTGAGAAATCTCTTAGCTGTTTTGACTTTTGAATACCTATCCACATGAAGCCTTTTTTAGTATTATTGGCTTTGTACCTAGGAGTGGTGATTCAGTATTAAATATCATTCCATTAACTCTTAGTTTCTTGTTCAACTCAAAGGTAAATCATTTCTGATTATTTTAACTTGGATCATTAATTTATCTTTGTGTGCCATCCTTGTCCAACCACCATCAGATTGAAGTTGAGCTCAAAACATTAAGCTTATCACAGTCATTGATTGAGTGTGGAAAGCACAGTGCTCTGACTACGTTATTCAAGGTTAAAGCCACTATGGGAAGAGTTAAAATACAATCTACATTTCATTGCTCTAACATCAATAATCCTTTACAAATTGGCATACAACATTGTTCAAATCTGTAGGGAGACCCTCACTCAGATTTGGCATGAAGAATTTCCAACAATCCTGTAACTTGCCCTTGCAATCTCACTTTATCTGAGCTTCCATCTTCAACCCCATTACAGCAGTTCATATGAATCACATCTCCTAGATTACTACCAACTCTGCAAAAAAAATTAGATAGAGAACAATATTGAAGCATCTTTTTGTTCAATTAATTCAATATAAACCTTTAGTAAACAGCAAATTATTTTAATGCTATACGTATCATAAATTGCTATACAAATTCTACAAGGCAATAACGGTGGATCAAACTTCATCAATCACCTAACAAATCAATTGTCTGTCGTACTAACCCTATGTGTTCCAATCAGAGTTAGTTTACATATTACAAACATTTGTTATTAAGGACAGTTACAAATAGAAAAGCATGTCAGTATAAACCCCTAAACCCTGCCATAACATGTATGTTCATAAAATTCATTCACTTCACTCTAAGTAGCAGCTATTTTCATTCAAACTTTTGCATACATGCTCATTAAAATTTCCATGGTTGACTCTCTTTTCCAGGTTTAAAAAAGTTTTTGCCATCCTCATAGAACTTTTCACCATTGTATACGGAAAATTATTTTAATGCTATACGTATCGTAAATTGCTATACAAATTCTACAAGGCAATAACGGTGGATCAAGCTTCATCAATCACCTAACAAATCAATTGTCTGTCGTACTAACCCCGTGTGTTCCAATCAGAGTTAGTTTACATATTCCAAACATTTGTTATTAAGGACAGTTACAAATAGAAAATCATGTCAGTATAAACCCCTAAACCTTGCCGTAACATATATGTCCATAAAATTCATTTACTTCACTCTAAGTAGCAGCTATTTTCATTCAAACTTTTGCGTACATGCTCATTAAAATTTTCATGGTTGCCTCTCTTTTCTAGGTTTAAAAAAGTTTTTGCCATTCTCATAGAACTATTCACCATTGTATACGGTACTTATCTTTTACACACTTATGGCAGTGTCAACCATAAAGTCGTAGGACTTGTCGGAAATGGCAAATACTACTCCAAGAAAAGCACTTGGCGCACCAACAACTATCAACAAGCTACATCCATATCATATGGCATGGATATTGGAAGGAAGATTCATTCGCAAAGGAACAATACATAACTACAGCAATGCAAAAGGAGAAGGCCAGATTCTCAATTTCAATGTAATTGACACTCTTGGTGATGACATAAACGTTACATGCTTTGGCAAAGCTGCAGCTTTTTACCATGCAAAAATCCAAGAAGGCACAGTTTACACAATTTCAAAGGGTACGCTCAAATATGTTAAGATAGGCTATAGGGATTCCAGCAGCCCATGGGAAATCATGCTAGAAATGGATTCTATTATGGAGATTTGTACAGACCCTACTGCGTACATACCAACAACTGCTTTCCACTTCACACCAATTAGTGATATTCAAAAAATCCCTCTAGGAGCCACAGTGGATGTTTTAGGTGCAGTAACTTTTTGCTCTGGTATTTCTACAAGCACCCGACCAGATGGAAGTAGCACACAACATTCTACAATCAATATGAAGGACCACACCGGATATTGCATAACAATTACTCTATGGGGAGTTCTTTGTGACGAGGCAAACAACATCTTACAACCACAACAAGGTCAGCTTGCAGTCACAATGCCAATATTAGCTGTTAGAAAAGATAAAACCGCAGAGTTTAGGGGAAGAACACTAACGTCAGTTCCTTACACCCAGCTGTTTGTAGCACCAGCAGTACCGGAGACAGAATCACTACAAATTTGGTTAACTACTATTGAGGCATCTACCACCATAGCTCCACTCACTACACAAGTAGCCGTGGAGAAAAACATTGCTGATATTCATGCTTGTACCAGCCCCAGTCCTAACCAACAAATTTCTACCATTGCAACTATTATACATCTCAACATGGAAAACTATTGTTACCTTACATGTTCGCGGCAATGCCGAAAAAAGCTAATTTCCAGCCCAGATTCAACATGGCATTACACCAAATGCAACTTGGCCACAACTACATGTGATTATAGATATGCTCTACACATGATGGTGGAAGACCGAACTGGGACCATATGGGTGACAACCTTCGATGACGTAGCATTAACCCTGCTTGGGGTACCTGCTAATGCTCTGAAAGAGCCAACAAGGAGTACAGATGACCTGTGGAACATTATTAAACAGGTGTTGTTTTACACGTACAGGTTCATTTTCTTTGTAAGCCCATCTACCTATAAAGGAAAGGAACAACTGTCTTGTACAGTTCACAACATGACGCCTACCGAACAAGACATGGATCACGCAGAGCTCATAGCAGCATTTCTAGATGGCACAGAATGAAAAAAACAACCGCAAAATTTTTGTATATATACGTGGATTACACAGAGCTGCTAGCTTCATTTCTAAATGGCACAAAATGAAAAAAACAACTGCAAATATTTTGTATATATACGCTTGTTAACAAAGGACTTCACTTGTTTGTAATATGTTGTACATATATGTATATATATGAAGAAAAGTATTATGTGTACAACCCATCTTCTTATTGTTGTACAACTAATTCCAGCTAGATCGGGTTGCTGCTTATAAAACAAATTCTTATAACCATGCTTACAACATACTTAGTGTAACCATTTTAAAAGATACTTCCAATATTCACATAAACAAAAAAAACATCTTTGTATTTAATAAACTATAATTATCTAACAAATATTATAGTTAGAATGTTGCTGCCATTTGTTTTGCACGAGAGAAAACATTGTCTTTCATATCTTTCACTCTCATAAGTTATGTGTTCTTTCAGCTCTCTTATTTGGAGCTGCATTGTTTATATGTTGAGGAACACAGGTGAACTTTCATAAGCTGTATAGGATATGTTTTTATAGATTGGAAATATGTTTAAACACCAATTACTATTATTAAAAGTAAAAATTACAACAAATGTAAAAATATCTTACAGAATACTTACATCCATGTTCTCTTATTGTAGGTATTACCTTAACACATCAAAAAAATGGAAAATGCTCAATGCCGCCTGCACTATAACCAAAATAAAGAAGCTCTAAATGTCAGACGCCGCCAAATTCACGCACTTCACAAAAATACCCTCAACACAATCCCTCCGCAACAAACAACAACCCAACTTCATTCCCTTACCCCAACTTGCTGCCCTAGACGAACACCCTACTTTTCCTCCTTTCAATAACATTCAACACACATTTTGAGCCCGCTTAGAATCTCTCCTACCTGGTGAACTTTGTTCAATTTGCAAGGAACACTACCCAGGAATGCAATCAAGACTTACCCCAAATAGAATTAGTTGTCATAGGTGTTCCTACGAAAAAAAAAGGGACACCGCTTGTCTTCGTTGGAACAATATGGACCCCGGGCCCCAACCCATTGAGCTAATCAATTTTAACTCAAGTAGAGGAAATGCTGATAGCTAGAGTAGCCCCACTATTACAAGTTACCCATGTCCATGGAGACCAATACATGTACACCGGGCCACACCATTAGTTTTCCCCCAAGACATTACATCCATACTACAAGTAGTTACCCCGCTACCTCGAAAACAGTAGACATTTTAATCCTAAAAAGATTAGGCATTGAAGGAAAATCTTACGAATGTTTTGTTAGCAGAGCCCACATCTGCAATGCACCTTTCCTACAAAAATCCAACACAACCCATATTACAACAATGTCATCATAGATGAAGCCGCCCTCTTAAGTTTACCAATACTAGCAACTAACATGTTTAAACACCCTACGCCATATACTTGAGCAACCCAATTCCCCTAAACCCCCCAGCAACTGACACAAATGAAGCTAAACCCAATATTTTAGACCCAACCCCTTGTAACATCATTTGTTGCAAGCCCTTCCCCACCTATTGATACAGAGGTTTCCCAAATTAGGGCCTACGCCAAACCCACGTCAAACCCATACCCATCATCAGTTAAATGGCCCCAAATCAATTCAGTTCCCATCAATGAATACAGAACTGAGGGTTTATTCTCGATGGCCTTCCCAACTCTATTCGCATCGGGCGCTAGCTATATTTCTGCAAGCCCACACCTCTGAGATTGAAATGCATGAATACACGCTTCATCTACTACACTACCATGACAATCGATTTGGAATCCATCCTTAGCTCCACTCTTTCCTTCTTAATCTTATGATGCGCCATAGAAGCCAAGCCACTTCCACTATTTTTGCAAAAACAACAGATTGAAGACAAACACACCCACAAAAAATAGAACATCTCCACACATTGTTAGGAAACCCTTCCGGATGAACAAATAGCCAACCGCCTTATGCGGTTTTGGCCTCCAACCTAAGAGGCACCCATTCTTTTTAGACACAATGAAAGAACGAACTTAACGACATGATTTCCCAACTAGGAACACCAACCTTATTTTTCACTCTAAGCACTGCAGATACTAAATGGCTAGACCTGCACCGCCTCATGCCAGGAGCTTGCCTCCTTAGCCCTTCCGCTGCCCAAAAATAGAGAAACCACAAAATTATTACTTATCCGCACTTGACAACTACATATATGGCTACAAGATTTGCAATATTCCATGAAGAAATCTTAGAAAATCATCTACACACCAAAAGACTTCTGGTACAAGTAAGATAATCTACCTTTCAAAAGCTTAGCTTACAACTATTTTGGCCTCTTTTACCGTACATGTTTCATACTAACACTTACTATACCAAGTTCGAATGGCAACACAGAGGCTCCCCACATATTCATGGTTTCATATGGCTCACTGATAGGTCCAAAATATGGACACCCTAGACTGGGGCAAACCCCAACAACGTAGAAAGTTACAAAAATAATTCTTCGATAGGCAGGTCACAACTTGGAACCCCACTTCTAAGCTTTCAAGCTACTTCTCAAACACCACATGCAATGATAGATGATCCATGTTTGATACATTCATCAGAAATACTGCTTGCACCTGCCAACGACGACTACATAGCCTTTAGTCAACCGAGTTTAGCGCCACACAAAATGGTACTACAGCTACGTGCTTCTATGAAAGAAAGGAAACCAATTACAGTGTAGGTACAAATGCCCATGGCCAATATAAGTGTGTATTGACACTATTCCTAGACACACTGGGACATGTAATTGTACACTCCAGCTCGTAACGATGACAGGTTAAACATCCACAACAAAGATATGCTAACCACCTGGTGAGCCAACATCGAATGCCAGCCCGTAGTTTCACGTCATGCTGTTTGGAAGTACATAGCAAAATATGCATCCAAAGCTGAGCACAAGTCCGAAACATACCAACCATATGCTTGTTCAGAATCTCAACAACCACTGAGGCCTGGGAAAAAAGTCATCACAGCATACAACAAGCTCCTTTCCGAAACAATTGCTGACCGGGATATAGGTGTACAAAAAACTTGCCACATGTTGCTAAAATTACCACTTACTGTATGCAGTTGAGTGTGTTTGTGACACTATCAATGGGCAAAACCATCTAGAGGTAAATTTCAAAGAGAAATTCTAGCAAAAATTGTACAACACCATTTATAGATGCCTACAAAGCCCGTCTGCTTGCCCTAAACAACTATTGTTTAATAGAAGCTGCTCGGTCATGGGCCTATGACAAGCGTAGGAAAGCGCAGCCATGGAAAGAACGCCAAAAGCATGCAATAGTTAGAGTCTTTCCGCGAATAATAACCATTCCTGCTGTTAGCTCACCTTCATACAACACTTTTTGCTTCACATAGCTCCTTTTGTACAAAGCTTTTCGCTGTATTCCATCCGACATTGGCACATGCCCAGAAACACTCCAGCTTCAATGGGCTGCATTCTCTCCAACCTACCAAGCATGGCACGTACACCGGGCAACCCCCCACCAAACAGTTAGCAGCCCCACCACCAGCTCTGAGAGTGAATGCGATGTGGCCACCACAACTCAAATGGACAAATGGGAGGTGTTCTCAAGCTTGCATCCTATAGGAGTTGTCGACATCAGTGACCTAGGCATACTTGGGAAGCGTGATTTTGATCTAGCACACAAGTGGCCACAAGCTACTACCGGTAACCGCTTACATGAAACAGGGGGAGATTTCATAGACATTGCTCGCTCAACCACTGAAATAGCTACACCATTCTTCCTACCTACTGCAAATAATTGTATCTTATCGCCAGAACAACAAGATGCTTTACAAAGAATCTTAAACCATGCAAGTGCACAACCAAAAAAAAATCCATTGTACATGATAATACAAGGAACAGATGGCACTGGAAAATCACATTTGATCCGGGAAATTTCAAGGGCGCTCTACTCATGCACCACACTCCATACCAACCGCTTACTCCTCCTAGCTCCAACAGGACTGGCAGCATTCAACATTTCTGGCACAACAATACACACTGGGCTACACATACCTATAGCTGAAGTTACTCCTCTTCGAGGCCAAACCCTCGCTACATTCCAACAAGCTATGGTGGATGTGGAATACATACTGATCGATGAAATGAGTTTCATTGGCCCAAAACTGCTGTCCAACATAAATAACCGCCTACAGGAAGCATTCCCCACCTGTAGATGCAAAGTTTTCGGAGGGCATTCCATTATTCTGGTTGGAGACCTTGCCCAGTTACCTCCAATTAAAGATACTCCCTTGTACGTTCCAGGTACCTACGGGCATATGTTGTGGTCACTTTTCAGGAATACAATTACACTCACTGTTAACTTCCGCCAACAAGGAGCTACACCTGCAAATCAAAATTTCTAGAATCTACTACTAAATGTCAGAAATGCCCTTGCTACAGAGGACGACTGGAATCTACTAATGTCACGGACTCCTACAAATATCAACCCTACAGAGCAAGCAACTTTTCAAATGGCAACACACCTTTATGCTATAAACACATTAGTATCCATACATAACAAATACAGAATGAGGGCCCTCAACACTCCAATCGCTATAGCTACAGCTGAACAGTCCCGCAAAAACTGACACAGGAAAAAGTGGTAACACACAATTAGCGGTCAACCTATTGCTTTGTGAGGGTGAACAAGCAATGTTGACAAAAAATCTTTGGGTAGAAAGTGGCCTTGTCAATGGTGCACAGGGACAGGTTATCTCTATGTTGTACGATCAAGCAACCACTCCCCCAAGCTTGCCTTTGTATGTCGTAGTCGACTTTCCAAGCTACAAAGGCCCGGCCTGGGACCCGGTGCATCCTACGTACATACCAATCCCCCCTATAACAAGAAGCAACCGCTGACAGCTGCCCTTGAAAATGGCATGGGCCCTAACTATTCATAAAGCCCAAGGCCTGACACTTGATAAAGCTAGCATCGACATTGGCCACAAAGAACGACAAGGCCTGAATTTCATAGCCTTATCCCGAGTACGGGTCCTAACCGACCTCCGCATTTTCCCAGCATTCTCATACACCCATTACAAGCGCCTACAGGAGGAAAAGCATGCTGCACTCCGGTTACAAGCAGAAGCATACTTACAACACATCCAACCTCTGGCTCCAACATAAGTACAAACCTATCATAGAATTCACCTACTCTGTTGTTGATTCAATACTTCATCTAACCTTAATTTGCTTTTTACAATTACTTACAACTATGCTCCCCACAGTAACTTACTTTCTTGTTATAATTTACCTAAATAAAAACATCTAGCTAAAATTAGCACTTCAGATTTTGCTAACTAATGCTCAAATTTTACTTGTAGGATACTTTCAAATGGAGGACAACTTTGCCACACTAGCTTCCCACACAAACATTGATTCCAACCTCCTGGACTATCTGTTATGTGAATATGTGGCCTCTCAATATGAAACAGCTGCATCCGTCGATGAAGCTACCATCACAACCATGTATTCTACACAGAAGCAAATTGAAGTGGCACAACAAACCCTACAACAAATGATTGTAGCTGTTCAAACAGCACAAAAGAAAATAAAAGCTAAAGCTTACAATGACATGCTTCAAAAATTCATATACAAGGCATTCACTTTGTACCTTTTGAAAGGATCCTAGCTAAAGTTGTTTCTCTTCTTCGGCTGATTTTTCCACAGCCTTAAGTATACCCCATTGTATATACTATAGATCTTTCTGAGAATTGCCTTTAATAGCCTGTCCAATGCATGCTGAACATTCCAGATTGATTCGAATACTGTACATAGTTTTTCCGATGATCTTCTCTCATAGTACATAGCCGCCAAATATTTTTATCAAAAGATACCATTCCCTACATGTGTTACACAGCTCAGTAAAAAATTCTTATATTATTTAATTTCATTCCCCTTTACGCTTGAAGGTCCTTTTACATATTTCATATTTTAAATCATTCTCCTTGGGTTTATTTGGTAAACAACATTTTAATTTGCTTATAAAATACCCACACGTACTCCACCTATTTCTTTCCCCCTTCACTTAATCTAAATCATGGAAAGAATTTATGCAATGGTTAAAGTGTAATTATTCATAGTCTCTGAATGGGCTTTTCAAATAATTATTCCCACTTAAATTCACATATTTTTACATAATATGCAATGGTTAAATTGTAATTATTCATACCAAGCTGAATGGGCTTTTTCAAATAATTATTCCCACTTAAATTCACATATCTTTACATAATTTAATATGATTTCTATGCACAACTCTAATAATGTAAAATAGACAAACCCAGAACAGAATACAGACCATCCCCCTCTAAATACGGTTCTAACATATTATGTGTCCATCCCCTTTTGCAGGAACTTTAAACATGGTGACCGCATTCGACGCCATAGCAACCCGAATCACAATTAAATTGTACCCAGGCATACAACAGTTGTTACCTGAATGTGTCGAACAACAATGCACTGAAGCTACGACTGTAGACAACACCACAATCACTGCACTGTCACATACCCAACAAGCATTACAACAAGCACAAATTGCACTACAACAAGCGTCCATTGCCAGTGAAGAGACTATCCACATTCTCAGGGAAAAATTCTACATCGAGTACTATAAACCCACCCCCTCGCCACAGCTACAAGAAGATGCACGCCCAATAAAAAACTTGTACTCCCCCATTATACATACCAAGAACTACATAATTATGGTAGAACCACTTTTGATTTACAGTCAAGATCAGACATATGGCTGCTGTACTTTTTTTGTTAATAAATATGTAATTAATTAAGCAAAGGTGCATGCCTGTTTAAATCATGAATATGAACTTCTGTTACTTTCCAGTTAATGCCAACTATTAGTCACAATTCAGAATTGATGTTGAACACAGGAAACAAGGTAGAACAACCTCTTGATTTCTGACACTAGCTGAGCTGCTATGGTTTACTTCTACAAAGGGCGAATTGATTTTTTTTTGGTTGATTTGTCTATATATATGTTGGCACTAAGCTATCATAACTTTGAATCATCTTTGAATTTCTCATGTGTTTGGAGGCTAGGGGGTAAATGGTGTTTATGGCAGTTATTAATAGTCTTGACTATGGCATTATGGTATATTAAAGGATATGCCATGCTTGAAATTCCAGCCTGGATAATGAGATTTATGGTCAAGGGTAGTTTTGATTATCATGGAATTTTGTTGCTTAGGATGCCTAGGAATGTTTTTGGGAAAATGTTTTAGGGACTATAGAGTGGACAAATTCCAGGGATATAGAGTTTAATGGACAATAATAGTTTTGATTTTCATGGCATACATTGATGCGAAGGAATGTTTTTTAGTTTCTAGGAGTATTTTTCAATTTGAAATTGGATTGTTGAGGGAGTTTAGTATACTTTTATTCTTAAAGTGGGTTACTTCCTGTTTAGAAGTAAAGCAGTGTTACTAGGGTATAAATCCTATAGGAAAAGTAAGGACATTACCTTATATTGTTGTAAGATTTTTTTGTTGTGGTTTTACAATGCATTGTATTGAAACAAGATCTAAACAATTTTTTAATACTGTTGTTATCAAACATACCCATAGATTTGTTATTTTTTTCCCAATGAGATGTGTACCATAAGGGATGATGAGAGCTCAAGTTGGGGTTATTCTTATAGATGTTGTTGAGTTGTTTAAAAGTAAAAGCAGTGTTACTTGGGTATTCATCCAATAGGCTTCTCAAAGTAACGACTTACCTTAAATTGTTGTAAGATTTTATTTGTTGTGGTTTGCACTGCTTACAGGATTGTAAATTGAAACAAGATCCAAGCTTTTTTAATACTGCTATTGATATAATCACAGTTTAGATTTGTTAGTTTTTTCCAGGAGATGTGAAAATAGGGGATGATGGGATTTCAAGTTGGAATTCTTCTTTACCCGAGGAGTTGTGTAGTATGCAATTTTATAGTTCAAAAATGTTTTGATGTTAAGTTGCATTTTAAACAGCCATTTAGTTATGTATTTTTATTGGGATTATTAATTCTATTGTAGTATATTTTTTCATAATGTTCTAGCATTTGCATTACTGGTTGATTTCATTGTTGCTACATTTTCAAGTTGTTCCCAATCGCATGCAAGTGTTTTCTTGCTTTAGTAACTTGGATATTCTGCCCCCATTATGCATTTCTAGGGCAGATCTCATTGAGTTAATTTGGATGTAGGTTTATTCTTATGGTGTACCAAAAGCTTTCAGTATCGATTTTTGATTGCTTGGTTGTCTTTTTATTGTATTTATGTACTCATAGAGTGGGAGTAATGTGCCTTTTGTGTGTGAGTGAGTGTAATGGGCTATTTGTGTGTATCTTGTTTAGATCAAGGTTAGCCAAATCATGTCACAAATTCAATGTATTTGAGTGTTGTGAGCACAGGAAACGTGATTGTGTAAAATCTCTTTACCAAAGTCATTTCATTTGCTGTTATCTGCAGCTTGAATATTTAGAAGAGAGGCGTCTGAAGGACCTGGTTAAAAAGCATATCAGAGTTCATCAGTTACAAAACATCACTCTGGGTTGAGAAAACCACAGAGAAAGAAGTTTCTAATGATGAAGTAGGAGGAAGAGAAAAAAGAACAGGAGGGGGAGGTTGAAGAAGTAGAAGAAGATAAGGATGAGAAAAAGAAGAAAAAGAAGGTGAAAGAAGTCAGATTGATTTTGCATGTCAAATAACTTATTAAGTGAGTTGTGTTTTTCTGATCTTTAGGCGTTGAGCATCACACCAATGCAACAACAGTCTTAAACATCTTCTTATGGAATAATGATGAATCCCAGATTATATGGGAGTTGGTACTCATCCAGATTCAAATCCAAAAGTTTTTTAATGTTATTGACAAGTTCCCCACAACTGTAAGGAACCTGTGCACTCAGTGTCCATTACGCATTCAATTTGGAATGAAGAGAATTCTAGTATTTGATTTAAGCTAACTCTAATGTTGACTGTTTAAATTTTTTTATTTTTTAAAGCCAGTTGACTTATAGTGAAATAGAACCCCACAAAATGGAACATTATTTTCTTTAATCGATAGTTCAAAGTGTATATAGTAAAATGCTTACCTTCAATGCTTATTGGTAACTGAACAGGATACAACCCGAGATGGAATTTGATTTTTTGCAATGTCATTCTCTATTTTGTGAAGAATCTAATTCCCTTCATTGGAAGAAGCAGCGGCTGTTCACACTACAATCGAGATATTTTTTTCCTTTAACTTCTTTCATATTTTTGAATTCTCTGTGCTTATTTCTATTTGGTTCAACAACAAAAATGTTAAGAGGAGCAGAGCCTTTTGTGGGAATTTACCTATGGTCACAGCTCTTTTCATTGCAAATTCCTAATAAAATTCCTTCTTTATGACAACATGATGTATGCTTTTCAAAAAAAGTAAGTTGTTTCTCACATTGTGTTGCTCCCAATGACTTGCACAACAAAATTTGTTAAAATTTACATGCCATTAGGGAATGTCATTTTTTCCACAAAAGAATAACACCATGGAATTCTCCATTATTGACATGCACAAATCCCAAACCCCCATGCTTTAAATTCTCACATTTTTTAGCTTGAATTTGCATATAAATCTTCAGATGCAGCCTGGAACCAAAAAAAAATTCACAAGCACAAACTCCCCTTTTCTTAGGCCAAAAGATTTTTCCTTGGATACATCTTCCTTTGCATGTTTATAATATTGATGTAAAATATCTAGGTTTAGGACCATTTAGTTGAAGGGAGATGAAACTTTATTTGTATATAAAGACCATTGAAGATTTGTGGCTTTAGCACCTCCATATCAACGATTGAGTAAGTAACAGTCATATTAAATATATATATATAAATATATGCACAGAGCTCTAAGAGTATAACATCGCATGACTTTAAGTAACTAATATACGGATTAGAGATTCATAAAGTAATATCCACTCTACCTTGGCTACAACCCTGCACATACTCACAATAAACTTACACATACGATCCAAAAGGGTCAATTGCATTTCTATTGGTCTCTGTCATGGCCCATACCTCTGAGAAGACGAGCCTATCTGAATATGTGCATGCATATTTGCTGAAGATTCAAAGGACGAATTTTCTATAAAGCAAAGATCCAATCATTTGTAGGTAAATATTCCAATCCAACCTGTGTTTCAAGATTCTATGTGCTACATACCTTATATTCACTCAAATCTTTTGTGTCCTGAAATCAACCTGGAAGGATGTAACCTATATTGAAAGCTGGTCCTTGTGTACACTAATTACCCCATTTTTGATTCCAATCATTATCATTTTGATTTCTCCATAATTCCTGAAAATGTTTTATGCTTATTGGAATAGTCTTGTATGTCAAATTTGTACAAAGGAAGTTTCCTAGATGTGATTCAAAAGTTATCTATTACCTTATTAAAGCTTTTCTTTATTCTCAAGTAGAGTCAATTGATATGTAGTGGAATTTCAGACATGCTTAGCAGTGTGTGTGGTGTTTTCTGTGCTTTGGGACGGCATGTGTAGCCCTTTCTTGCAGGTTCCCTGGAAGGAACTTAATGACTTCGTTGAGTAGGTTGCTTGATTTTAGTGCATCTACAGAACATCTCTATTGGATACAGATAATAATATTGATGGTTCCCAGTCATAAATTCAAATACATAGGAAGTAACTTTCCTTCTTGAATTCTTATTCAAAATACTGTTAAATGACAACATCCACACCAAAACTGAACAAAATCAAACTGCACCAAAACATGTTGGCCTCCCCGTGGCATAAATTTGCTCCCGTCGGAGCAACCACTAGCTATTGAATAGAGGTTTGAACCCAAATTAGGGCCACCGCCCACCCCACCTCAAAACCCATAACCCATCATCAGTTAAATGGCCCCAAATCAGTTTCCGTTTCCCATCAATGATACACAACCGAGGGTTTATTCTCAATGGCCCTTCCTAACCCTATTCCCATCCGCGCGCAGCTATGTTGCTACCAGCCAGCCCTCCTGAGATTGACTCTGCATACGCGCTGCATCTGCTACGCTACCCTGACCAAACGCTTGGAAGCCCTCCCTCGTTTCGCTATTCCTTCTTAATTTAAGATGCCGCCCCCATCTGAGAAGCCAAGCCACTCCAATGTCTTTTGAAAAACAAACGATTGAAGAAAACAACCAAAACAATCGAACATCTCCGCATTGTTAGAAACCACTTACCAGATGCACAACTATCCCCCACCACCTTTGCAGTTTGTCTCCAACCCTCGAGGCAAACGTTCTTTTGACACAATGCAGCCCCCCCGACCTTGAACGACATGATTTCCACTAGGAACACCCACCGTTTTTATTCCACTCCTCTTCGCAGATACTAAATGGCCAGACCTACATTGCCTCATTTAGAGCTTGCCCCCCCACCCTTGCTGCCCAAAAAATGGATACGAAACCCCCAATATTACATCTCCACACGTGATAGTTACATATACTCGGCTTGCAAGGTTGCAATATGCCGTTGGATCCGAACTTTCGCCTAGCAACCCATTACAACTACCGATTTTTTTACAGGTAGATAATTTTCTACCTTTCAAAGCTTCGATTCAACTATTGTGGCCTGATGTCTACTGTACCATGTTTCTATAACACTTCCTATAACAGGTTCTAATGGCACACACCGAGGCTCTCCGCCCCCATATCATGGTTTCATTATGGCTCAATGATAGTCCAAATATGGCACTAGACTGGAAACCCCCCCCAACGACGCTAAGATGCCAACCATCTTTTCCTCGCCCCAGTAGGTATAGCTGGAACCCCTTCACCTTAAGTATTCGAGAACACAATGTCCAATGACAGAGGATCAATGTTTGCTAAATTCTCCGAGAATCCTACTTTCCCTCCCAACAAGGACTACATATCTTTAGTAAACCAGGTTCAGCGCCACACAAAAATGTACCCAGCTAGTGCTTACAGAAAAAGAAAAAGGCAAACCCAAAGTATCAGTGTAGGTTTCCAAAAGCCCATGGCCAAGACAAGCTGTGTATCCACACCTAGCCTCTCCACACTGGGACATATTGTACACTCCGCTCATACCCGATGATGTGTGATAGTTTCCCTCCCCAACAAGATTGCTAAGCGCTTGGCCTAGCTAAAATCGACATGTGTGGAGACCGTATTTTCAGTGTCATTTGTTTGAAGTACATGCAAAAACATATGCATCCAAGTTGAGCACAATTTTCAGAAACACATACCACCATATGCTTGTAGATTCAGCCAACCTGATCCTACGAAAAAAAAGTAATCCCGCATACACCCAGCTCCTGTCTAAAACAATTGCTGACCGGGATAAATATCCGCCCAAGAACTGCCACATGTTCGAATTACCACTTACCGTCTTCAGCCGGTTGTTTGTGACACTATCAGTGGCAAACATCTCAGGCAAATTTTCAAAGAGCAGTTCTAGCGAAAATTGTACGACATCATTTATAGATGCCTACAAGCCTGTTCCGCTTTGCCCTAGACAACTATTGTTTAATAGAAGCCGCTCTGTCATGGCCTATGACAAGCGTAGGAAGCGCAGCCATGGAAAGAACGCCAAAAGCTGCAATATTAGAGTCCCTTTCCGCGAATAATACCCGTTCCTTGCCTATTAGCTCACCTTCATACCAACACTTTTTTGCTTCACAGAGCTCCTTTTGTGTACAAAGCTTTCGTTTGTATTCCATCCGACATTGCACTTCCCAAAAACACCTCCAGCTTCAATGGGCTGGCATTCTCTCCAACCTACCAAGCAATGGCACGTAACACCGGGCAAACCCCCCACTAACAATTAGCTGCCCCATCACCAGCTCCTGAGAGGAATGCGATGTGGCCACCACAACTCAAATGGACGAATGTAGGTGTTTCTCAAGCTTGCAAGCCTACAGGATTGTCGACAATCAAGTGACCTAGGCATACTGGGATCGTGATTTTGATCAACACATAAGTGGCCACACAGCTACCTACCGGTAACCACTTTAACATGAACCGGGGTAGATTTCATAGACAAATTGCTCGCGTCAACCACTGAAATAGCTTCAACCATCTCCTACCTACTGCAAATAATGGTATCTTATCGCCAGAATAGCAAATGCTTTACAAAGAATTCTAACCCAGCAGTCACAACCAAAAGAAATCCATATACATGATAATACAAGGAAACACTCTGGCACGGGAAATCACATTTGATCCGGGAAATTTCAAGGGCAACTTTACTCACGCACGCACTCCATACCAACCACTTACGCCTCCTAGCTCCAACAGGACTGAAGCTTTCAACTTTCGGCACACAATACACCCTGGGCTACACATACCTATAGCTGAGTTACTTTTACTCGCTTCGAGGCCAAACCCTTCGCTACATTCCAACAAGCTATGGTGGATGTGGAATCCATATGAATCGATTAAATGAGTTTCATTGGCCCCAAAACTGCTGTCCACCATAAACACCGCCTACAGGAAGCATTCCCCCACCTGTAGATGCAAAGTTTTTTGGGGTCGTTTCCATTATTCCTGGTTGGAGACCTTGCCCAGTTACCTCCAATTACAGATACTTCCCCATTGGTAACTTTTCCAGGTACCTACGGCATAATGTTGTTGGTCACTTTTCAGGAATACAATTACACTCACGGTTAATTCCGCCAACAATAAGTGAGCTACATCTGCAAATTCAAATTATTCCAGAATAACATACTAAATCAAGAAACGCCCTTGCTACGAGGAGACGACTGGAATCTAATAAGTCACGGACTCCTACAAATATCACCTACAGAGCAAAAACAACACTTTTCAAATGGCAACACTACCTTTATAGCTACAAACAAATTAGTATCCAACATAAAAATACAGAATCGAGGCCTCAAACACTCCAATCACGATAGCTACAGCTGAAACAGTCACGAAAACTGAACACAGCGAACAAAGTAGGTAACACACCAATTCGAGGTCAACTTATGCTTGTGAGGGTGAACAAGCAATGTTGACAACCAATACTTTAGGTAGAAAGCGGCCTTGTCAATGGTGCACAAGGATAGGTTATCTCTATGTTGTACGATCAAGCAACCACTCCCCCAAGCTTGCCTTTATATGTCGTAATCGACTTTCCAAGCTACAAAGGCCCGGCCTGGGACCCAGTGCATCCTACATACATACCAATCCCCCCTATAACAAGAAGCAACCGCCAACAGCTGCCCTTGAAAATGGCATGGGCCCTAACTATTCATAAATCCCAAGGCCTGACACTTGATAAAGCTAGCATCGACATTGGCCGCAAAGAACAACAAGGCCTAACATTCACAGCATTATCCCGAGTACGGGTCCTAACCGACCTCTGCATTTTCCCAGCATTCTCATACACCCATTGCAAGCGCCTACAGGAGGAAAAGCATGCTACACTCTGGTTACAAGCAGAAGCATACTTACAACACATCCAACCTTTGGCTCCAACATAAGTACAAACCTATCATAGAATTCACCTACTTTGTTGTTGATTCAATACTTCATCTAACCTTAAGTTGCTTTTTACAATTACTTACAATTATGCTCCCCACAGTAACTTACTTTCTTATTATAATTTACCTAAATAAAAAGGCTCGAGCTAAAATTAGCACTTCAGATTTTGCTAACTAATGCTCAAATTTTACTTGTAGGATACTTTCAAATGGAGGACAACTTTGCCACACTAGCTGCCCACACAAACATTGATGCCAACCTCCTGGACTGTCTGTTATGTGAATATGTGGCCTGTCAATATGAAACAGCTGCATCCGTCGATGAAGCTACCATCACAAGCATGTATTCTACACAGAAGCAAATTGAAGTGGCACAACAAACCCTACAACAAACGATTGTAGCTGTTCAAACAGCACAAAAGAAAATAAAAGCTAAAGCTTACAATGACATGCTTCAAAAATTCATATACAAGGCATTCACTTTGTACCTTTTGAAAGGATCCTAGCTAAAGTTGTTTCTCTTCTTTGGCTGATTTTTCCACAGTGTTAAGTATACCTCATTGTATATACTATAGATCTTTCTGAGAATTGCCTTTAATAGCCTGTCCAATGCATGATGAACATTCCAGATTGATTTGAATACTGTACATAGTTTTTCCGATGATCTTCTCTCATATTACAGGCCGCCAAATATTTTTATCAAAAGATACCATTCCCTACATGTGTTACACAGCTCAGTAAAAAATTCTTATATTATTTAATTTCATTCCCCTTTACGCTGAAGGTCCTTTTACATATTTCATATTTTAAATCATTCTCCTTGGGTTTATTTGGTAAACAACATTTTTAATTTGCTTATAAAATACCCACACGTACTCCACCTATTTCTTTCCCCCTTCACTTAATCTAAATCATAAAGAATTTATGCAATGGTTAAAGTGTAATTATTCATAGGACTGAATGGGCTTTTCAAATAATTATTCCCACTTAAATTCACATATCTTTACATAATATGCAATGGTTAAAGTGTAATTATTCATAGGACTGAATGGGATTTTCAAATAATTATTCCCACTTAAATTCACATATCTTTACATAATTTAATATGATTTCTATGCACAGCTCTAATAATGTAAAATAGACAAACCCAGAACAGAATACAGACCATCCCCCTCTAAATATAGTTCTAACATATTCTGTGTCCACCCCTTTTTGCAGGAACTTTAAACATGGTGACCGCATTTGACACCATAGCAACCCGAATCACAACAAATTGTACCTGCATACAACAGTTGCTACCTGAATGTGTCGAACAACAATGCACTGAAGCTACGACTGTAGACAACACCACAATCGCTGCACTGTCACATACCCAACAAGCATTACAACAAGCACAAATTGCACTACAACAAGCGTCCATTGCCAGTGAAGAGACTATCCACATTCTCAGGGAAAAATTCTACATCGAGTACTATAAACCCACCCCCTCGCCACAGCTACAAGAAAAGCACGCCCAATAAAAAACTTGTACTCCCCCATTATACATACCAAAAACTACATAATTATGGTAGAACCACTTTTGATTTACAGTCAAGATCAGACATATGGCTGCTGTACTTTTTTGTTAATAAATATGTAATTAATTAAGCAAAGGTGCATGCCTGTTTAAATCATGAATATGAATTTCTGATTATGTAGTTTACAGGTATTTACCTGGATTTTTGTTCTATCCATAGTATTTTTGCATTTGTTTTGATTATGGCTGTGAATCTTCTATAGATATACAATTAATTGCAGAATCTTCAGTGTTTTGTATAGCTTGCGTTGATTTTTTTTCTTTTATTTAGTTGCAATGGACATGTAGGATGCTGTAAAAGGTTCTGGAGTTTGGATTTAAATCTGTCAATTGCATTTGCTTGAAAGTTTCTAAAGCCTTTTCAACAAATCCATTTTTCCCATATCCTGCAATCAATGTTATGCAGAAACCTCTTTCAGGCATTCTGTCAAACAGTTCACTTGTCTCCTCTTGGCTTCCACATTTTGCATACATGTGTACTGGGGCAGTTGCAACTACAATATCTGATAACATTCGTCTATCCTTTATGCTTTTTTGGGTGTTCATAACCTGTTCCACAGCTCCCATTTCAGCACAGGCTAGGAGTATATTACAAAAAATATTTATGCTTTCCCATAATTTTCCTTGGCATATTTAGAGATCAATTTCTGTAAAGTTTCCTTCAAAAACAATTCTCAGAGGAGGCTGTATAAGGATCTTTTAATTAGAATTTAGCCATGTAAATGATATCAGTTTTCCCTTTATGTATTTCCACCCTTGAACTACTCCCGCCCTCAAGCTAAAAATCTATAAAGAGAAATTATTAAGTGCACAACTGACCAAAATCTGACCCAAAAAGTACAGGCAGCTAACAGAGCAACATGAGAAAAGAGCCACTGATTTCAATTTCTCCACATCTTTCTTTCTGTGAATCATTGAATGAATTACAGAGATGGCTGCATTGAATGAATTACAGAGATGCTTCAACTTCTAGCTGATAGGCGTCCTCTCATCTTTAATACCCATTTCACAATTTTGGCTGTCCATGACAAATATTGTCTGTTCCTATGCTACTTATGTTTCTCCCGATATCTGCAGACTCTAATTCATGGTTAGAAATCCTTCATTTCTTGTACCATCTTGTGTGTTTTTTCCAGGTCTGTGTTTTTCCTCACCACATATGCAAAACACATCTAATTTGTGTGGTACTTCACAGTTAATTTAATATTTGAGATAATAAGATGAAAATAAATTAAAATTGAAACATAATATACAATGAAGAATCTACAGTCAGTTGATAGCAAAAATTGAACAATCTACAGTCGGTTTATAGCAAAAAAGTGAAGAATGTACAGTCAGTTGATAGCAAAAACAGCTCTGTATCAATGATTCGAGATGCAAAACAATCAAGATTGAAACATAATATATACAATGAAGAATCTACAGTCAGTTTATAGCAAAAAGAGCTCTGTATCAGTGATCAAATATCCTTTTATTACATAAATAGAAAATATCTAATTCCTATCCAAAAGAAGGTTTTTACGACCATTGCAATATCAGTTTTCTTTCTGAATAAATTCATTTGTGACATCACAATGTAAAATTATCTGGTGGCAGAAGTCAGATTGATTTTGTGAAATAACTTATTAAGTGGTTGTGTTTTTCTGATCTTTAGGCATTGAACATCAACAAATTTCGTAGTCTTAAACATCTTCTTATGGAATAATGATGAATCTGATTATTAGTTGGTACTCATCCAGATTTAAATCCTAGAGTTTTCTCTTAGTAAACAAAAAAATGAAAATCAAGAAACAACTATCTTCCTTGAAACAGCTTAAGATTGGTATCCTGGTATGTTTAATGTCATTGAAAGTTCCCCACAACTGTAGAAACCTGTGCACTCATGTCCATTACGCATTCAATTTGGAAAAAGAGAATTTAGTATTTGATTTAAGCTAACTCTAATGTTGACTGTTTTAATTTTTTTTATTTTTAAAAGTTTCATTTATAGTGAAATATTGCAAGTACAATATCTGATAAAATTCCTCTATCCTTTATGCTTTTTTGTTGGGAGTATGGTGGCTGTAACATGAGAAAACGTCTGGCTGTTCATGGCCTTTTTCAACAAATCCATTTTGTGCATATCCTGCGATCATGGCACTCCTTGAGATAGTGGACCAGATCGGTAATGTTTTCAGAACAGATTTTAACTCCTCTCTGTTAAAAGTGTTGTTTTAATTAAAAAGCGTTTTCATTGATGAATAATCTATCAGAATTACAATGTTAGAGTGTATATAGTTAATGCTTGCCTGAATGGTTATTGGTAACTGAACAGGATACAACCCGATGAACTGCACTTGAATACCTTTGATGGTTTTTAGACAGAATTTATTTTTGGCAATGTCATTCTCTATTTTGTGAAGAATCTGCTTCCCTTCCTTGGAAGAAGCAGCGGCTGGCACACTACAATCGAGAACTTTTTTTCTCTAACTTCTTTCATATTTTTGAATTCTCTGTGCTTATTTCTAGACGGAATTTGGTTCTTGGCAATGTCATTCTCTATTTTGTGAAGAATCTGCTTCCCTTCCTTGGAAGAAGCAGCGGCTGGCACACTACAATCGAGAACTTTTTTTTCTCTAACTTCTTTCATATTTTTGAATTCTCTGTGCTTATTTCTATTTGGTTCAACAACAAAAATGTTAAGAGGAGCAAAGCCTTTTGTGGCAATTTTCCTGTGGTCACAGCTCTTTTAATTGCAAATTCCTGATAAAATTCCTTCTTTATGACAACATGATGTATGCTTTTCAAAAAAAGTAAGTTGTTTCTCACATTGTGTTGCTCCAAAGACTTGCACAACAAAATTTGTTAAAATTTACATGCCATAGGGAATGTACAACATTTTTTCCACAAAAGAATAACACCACGGAAGTCTCCATGAGGACAGCACAAATCCCAAACCCCCATGCCCAGCTCACATTTGATTGAATGCATATAAATCAGATGCACCTGGAACAAAAAAAAAATCACAAGCACAAACTCCCCTTTTCTTAGGCCAAAATATTTTTCCTTTACATCCCTTTGCATGTTTATAATATTTGTAAAATATCTAGGTTTAGGACCATTTAGTTGAAGGGAGATGAAACTTTATTTGTATATAAAGACCATTGAATATTTGTGGCTTTAGCGCCTCCATACAACGATTGAGTAAGTAACAGTCCTTATATATACATATATATATACGCACAGAGCTCTACAGAGCATAACATCGCATGACTTTAAGTAACTCATATATGGATTAGAGATTCATAAAGTAATATCCACTCTACCTTGGCTGCAACCCTGCACATACGATCCAAAAGAGTCAATTGCATTTCGATTGGTCTCTGTCATGGCCCATACCTCTGAGAAGACAAGCCTATCTGAATATGTGCATGCATATTTGCTGAAGATTTCAAAGGATGAATTTTCTATAAAGCAAATATTTAATATTTGTAGGTAAATATTGGAAAATTTTGTTTCTGATTCTATTCTACATATTTATATTCATGAACTCTTTTGTGTCATGAAATCAATTGGATCGAAGGAATATATATTGAAGGCTGGTTATTGTTCCTAATTAGCATTTTTAAGTCAACATTATCATTTTGATGTCTCCAGAATTCCTTACGAGTTTTATGCTTATTGGAATATTTGTATGTCAAATTTATACAAAGAAAGGTTTTTGTTTGGTTCAAAAGTGCTAGACCTGATGAGCTCTTGGGTAAGCCCCAACGTGTTATCAATAGATATGCAGTGGAATGGGAGACATGCTTAGCAGTGTGTGTGGTGTTTTCTGTGCTCTGGGACGGCATGTGTAGCCCTTTCTTTGCAATTTCCCTGAAGGAACTGATTCATTGAGTAGGTTTCTTGATTTCAGTGCATCTACAGAACATCTCTTTCGTTCTGTGAATTTGATTTACCAGTCATAAATTCAAAGAAATAGGAAGTAATTTTTTGGAATTTTATTCATTGTCAAATGACAACATCCACACCGAAATTTTTTGTTTTGAGTCATCAACAGTGTCAAAAGGTTGAAAAATTAAAATATATATAGTAATGAGCCATTTTTTAGTTGTAAAAATCGTGGTGTCATGTAGTTGTAGTAAAAAGTAATATTTAATTATTATTTTTTGTATTTTGTTTTTGTGATGTGTTATCATCATTTAAAAAAAATATTGTTAGATGGCTTATTGTAATTTAAGTATTGTTGTTTCGTTGTATAAGAGTCTAAAGGTTTCATTTAGGTGATTATTAGGAAAATTGTAAAAGTATGAAAAAAAATTTCTCTCGCTGATGTATTTTCGGTTGAAACCGACGTCCACTTCTTTAAATCGACATGGACAAGTTGAATCGAATTGAAAATTTTAAAGGCAAAGATTTCCATACATGGCAGGTTAGAACTCAATTATTTCTGATTAATAAAGATCTATGGGAAATTGTAGAAGGAAAAATCAATAAACCATGCGATGTAGATGAAGCAGCAAAATGGGAAAGCAAGGATTGAAAAAAAACAATGGCGATTATTGGCCTAGATTTATCTGATGCCTACCTGCATCACATAGATCTAACAAAGACAACACATTTGATCTGGACGACATTGAGAAATTTTTTTTGGGTCACAAGCAGGGAGCGCAACAATGACACTCAAGCAAAAGTTGTTTGGACTCAAAATAAAGGAAGGAGAAAGTATGGTGGAACATATCAGTAAGTTTCATTCTATTTCAAATCAATTAGCTGGAATCAGAGTTGATGTGCTTGATGATGATGCAAAATCGAGTATTACTTAATAGCATGCCTCCTATCTATTCTAATATGGTATTCACTTTGAGAAAAATAAATCTGAGTCTAGAGGATTTAATTTCTTCTTTGATAGAAGAAGAAAATAGAACCAAGAAGATTGATCTAGAAGAATCTACAATGTATGGTAGAAACAAATCATATGCTAAAGGAAAATTCAAGCCTTCCTTTAAACAAAAATCAACCTCCCAAGGTCCACAAAAATTTCTTTGTCACTATTGTAATGTAATGTTCCTGGACATGGCATTATGTATTATAAGAAAAGAGAAAAAGATTTAATTGGTGGTAATTTGAGGGTAAAGCCTTCATTTCTGAAAAAAAAAGACGAAGAAAGTGATTGGGATATGAATTCTCCCCACTCTAATAATGAGGAAACAAATGCTCAGCAAAGTGATGAAGACTTCTTGTATTAAGTAAAGAGTGCATTTATTGGAGGACAGAGGCAATGGAGGCTGGAGGTCAATCAATGACCTCTCGTCAGTCACCAATGATGGGGCTGCACGAAGCTGTGGTGGTAGTGTGTGTGTGTGTGTGTGTGTGTGTGTGTTTTATTTTAGATTTGTAGTTTATTTCAATTGTGTGCAATATGATTTTAGAGTTATTGTTTGAATAAGTGAAATGTTCACATTGAGGGGGGGAACTAGAACATGGTCTCAATGTTCAATTTTCCCTCTATTCAGTTTGTATTCAGTAAGCAGTGGTTCCTACATATTCCCTAAAGGAAAGACATAGTGGACAGATGAAAGCACAAAGGAAAAGAAACAACATGATTTTGGGTTGTTGGCTGTCATGTAAAACCATCCTTTGTTTTAGGTTGTTGGTTGTCTTATAAAACCATCCTTGTTGAGGTTGTTGGCTGTCCTTGTAAAACCATCCTTTCAGGTTGTTGGTTGTCCTACAAAACCATCTAGATCATGAGCACGCATAGGCGACAAGCTGCAAAAGGAAGTGTGATTATTTTTTCTACCTTATCAACATTAGGGGAGTGTATATGGGAATTAATAATGTTAACAATAGGGGAGTGAATGTTACAAATATATTGTGTAACATTATTAATAAATTGTAATATTATTAATAATGAGTTAATACAACTCATATTAATAATATAGTTAATAGTTGTGTGTGAGTGAAGTTTTTGAATAAACAACTCACGTAGCTATTTTGGTTTGAGAGATATTAGGAGATAGGTTTGAGAGATTCATGGAGAGTGATATGAGGGATTGAAGATGAAGTTTGACTCCACCTTTGTAGGATATCAAACATTATAAAATGTAACCTATATCATTGTAATTGAAATCCCAAATGAATTCTTAATTTCTATATATTATTATTCGGTGTTTATTTCTCATATTATTGTGCAGTTTTTATCAATAAAATTCAAGCTAACAAAATGCTAAGGGACTAAGGATCGGTCCCACCGGGCGTGCCAAATGTGTGCATGTATTTTTGCTTAAGCTAATTTAGATAAATGAGAACTACCACCTAAATAGTTCTATAACAAAGCTAAGTCAAAATCTAGGCACCATCAAGATGAGAGCTAAACAAGATCAATACTAAGCATAATGCATTAACTTTGAACTAAGATACAATTAACATGCTAAAGTATTCAAAACCTCTACTTCTCTAGATTACCAACAAAAGAAAATGGACCTATGTAGACTCCATGGTAATCAAATTGATTGTTTTGATCTTCAAGAACCTAGGAATGGGAGCTCATCAAAGCTGGGCTACAAGACCCCTTTGACTATTCCCATATGACCCAAGCACTTGGATAGAAAATGCAAGAAAGGAGGCTTAACTCTTCAAATTGTGAATTGCTCAAGAATAAAAAAAATCTTATAGTCTATTTTCTATGTTCTTTGTTTTTTTCTTCTCAAGGAATTAGGTGTAAGTGTAAAGTTATGAGGAGGGCTCTTTATACAACCCAATGGACAAAGGAATCACTACATCCCTTTGCATGTGGTATAATAGAGATGTTGAGTTAGTTGTGAATAAGGGGGTTTGGATAGGGTTGAGTTAACTTTAGGAGAGTTTAGCTTGTCCTTTAGTGACTCATGTGGATAAAGGGGGTTTATTAATTAATCAAGATGATTAATTAATAGATGTGCAAGCTTATAAAAGATTTTTAGAGAAATATTAGCATGATTTAGACTATAGAAGGGGATTAAATCAATTAAATATTGATTTATTGGTTTAATGAAAAGAGAATCTAATTAATTAATAATAATTAATTAATCTAGATAGAAGGATGGATTTATTAACTAAAAGTCATTAATCAGGGTATTTGTTGGATAGGTGGCTTAATTAATTAGCATAGTGTAATTAATTAACGACAATATGAGAGAAGATGAGATTTTTTGACGATACGTCACCAATTTGCAGGAAAGGAGATAATTAGAGTAATTTAAGTATTTAAATTGCTCAGGCATAATTATAGGTGTCTACATATATGACCAAATTTCGTTAAGTTTTGACCTCGGAAAATGAAAAAATAAAATTTGGTCCCAAGATACCAAAGTGTTACCGGTTGGGGACATGAAAAATGTGTTACCGGCCAGTAACAAAATAAAATTATTACCATTAGGGAACAAGGTTTCGATGTCGGCTGGGAACAGGAATATTCTGTAGACGTCTGATAGTAAGATTTTGATGATGGATGGGAACAAGAAGAATGTGTTGACGACCAGGAACAAGAAAAATGTGTTACCAATCGATAACAAGAAACATGACGACGTCTGGAATTTGAAGGCTCACAGTTGCGAAGGAACACCAAAGGTTAGAAACCAAAAATTCAATAGTCACAAAGGAAGGTGAAAGGTCATGTGAGGGAGATGAAAACTAAGTCTTTGCACTATATATATGAATGACGCCCTCATTTTGAGACAATGGTTAATACTTATTTACTATCTGTCTCTATCTTTCGAGAAGCAATTTCCTTCATTTCCTTTGTTCCTCATCTACTTCTATTTGATCTCCATCTCAACTTGTACTCTACGAGCATTGTAAATTGTGCAACATGATGCAATAAGACTTTGTGTTTCTTGTTTATTGTTCCTCTTTCTTTGCAAATGATTTCTTCTGATTGATTGCAAGTGAAATATTTTGGTTTTAATGCAACAAACTTTGTTATGTTATTGGTTGATTAAAATCCTTCTCTCAGTTTTCTCTCCCATCTCCCACACTGAACAATTTTCCTCTCTTGTATTGAATACAATAAATTTCCACAGGTTTAGGGAAGTGTTTCTATGTGATCTTGGTCTTTGAGCCACCCTAAAAATTAGTTTAGATTGTTTCCATTTCCTTGTTTTCAATAAATTGATCTATTGTAAGGAAAATATTATAGTGCTCTCATTACTTAAATAAGTTCATATATTGTAATATTATTAATATGAGTTACATTATAACTCATTATTAATAATATATGTTTGTTATATTGTTTCAACAGTATATTTTTGTTATTCCTGTAATGTTATTAATGGGTTGTTTGGTTGTGTGACTTCCTAGTTTATAGGAGGTCAGTTTTATATTTCCATGGCTATTTATGAAGTCTTAGTTTTGATTGTAACACATGCCGAACATAATATCAATTTATAATTTCCTGTGTGACAAGCCTGTTGTACCGATATTTGGTATCAGAGTGTTATGGATCCTTGAGAGTGTAGAGGCAGATTTATTGTCATTAAAATTTCTCTAATGAGTGGAAGATCTTGATGTTGTAGTGTTGGTTAACATTCCCCTGTAAAACATATGTGCCCATCTACCATCGATTCTGCATCTAGCATCCATTCATGGATTTTTTTGTAGTCCATTATAGAACCCTCCTGAGTATCTCAATGTTGACCCCTTCATTTTAAATTTGATCCGTCATATTGTGTTTGATTCTGCATAAGTTTTGGACCTTGCATCGAATTGGGTTGGCACTCTCTTTTCCAATCGATATGTTAAGCTCTCACCCTGGAGTTCCATAATTTCACTTGCCACATTAAACATAAGGAGAATAAGGATAAAAGTGTAGAGTGGTGATCATGTAGCTGGAGGTTGAGCTTGTTAAAATTTGGGTGATTTGATACTCACTTCTATCTTCATTATTGGGCGCATAAAGGATTGCATTGAATACAATTCCAAATCAGACCCTATGAAGTCGAGCTCATCAACATGCATTGATTCCCTAACCAAGTAATGCTACACATGTTATTCATGCATATGCAGACATGTGGTATTTTTAGTGAAGGAGAATACATGTGGCAGGAGTAAATTCACCTTCAATGCATAGAAAATATGTGGATTCAGAATTGAAATTGCTATGTCATCTTAGGTCATATTTTTAAGTATTTCTTTCAAATCACATTTTTTTTTACACCTGAAGTCAATAAAGGAAGACGTATATGTACTCTTATATGTATTTGCTTCAGTTTTATGTGTATTTAATTCAGATTCCATGAATCTACCAGTATAAAGATTTTATTGTTATCTGGTTCAAGTTTCCTGATTTTGTGGAGTTTCAAAATGGAAAAAATAAATTTAATTGAAAGATTTGATGGTAAAGACTTCCACACGTGGAAAGTAAGAACCCAATTACAATTGATTGACAAATACTTATGGGACGTTTTTGATGGAAAAATTAAAAAACCAAATGATACAGATGAAGCAGCGAAATGGGAAAGTAAGGATCAGAAAGCAATAGCAATTATCAGCCTTGGTCTATCTGATGCATATTCACATCATATTGATCTAACCAAGTCATCTAGTAACATTTGGGTGACATTAAACAATTTATTTGGAACTCAAGTAGGTAACGTAGCAATGGCACCGAAGCAAAAAAAATTGGGCTAAAGATGAGAGAAAACGACAATATAGTTTAACATATCAGTAAGTTTTGATCCATTTTAAATCAATTAGCAGGAATAAAAGTAGGGGTAGATGGATAAGATGCTAAAGAAACCTTACTAAAGAGTTTTCCAAAACAATATTCAAGTATTGTTTTTACTCTTAGTAAGATCAATCCTAGTTTGGAAAATTTAATTTCCTCTTTACTTGATGAGGAAGAAAAAATCAAAAGGTCTATACCAGAAGAAGAAACTATCATGGTTGCAAAAAATAAATCATTATTTTAGAAAGGTAAAAAAATGTTTGTATCATCAAAGAAACATATTTTGTGTCATAACTGTAAACAACCAGGACATGGTTTTGTGAATTATAAGAAAAGAGCTCAAGATCTCTTAGATGACAAGTTGGATCAAAAGGCTTTAGCTGCTGAAGAAGATTGGGATGATTATTCTAATCCTACAAGTGTAAATGAACCTATTAGTTATTCAAGTGATGAATATTATCTGTATTGAGCATCTATTCTCTTATTGGAGAATGGAGACAATGGAGGTAGGAGGACAATCAACATCCTCAATTTCATCACTACCTCAGATGTCGTAAATTGCTTTAGTGACATCTTTGTGTTTTGTGTGATGAATAAGAACAAATGAGCATCCTTGTTCCTGAGTGTAGTGCTTGTGTTTCCCCCGCGATGATAATTATGTGGTGATTTGTACCATTGATACTATTGCAGGAAGTGTTCTTGATCAAACTGATTTGATGGTTGATGTGAATTAGTCGAACTATCCCAATTCATGTATTCATCTAATAGGTTGAACGGTCCCTAGATGATGTAGTTCCCATAATCAGTGTTGAGGATCGAGACTATGTGCAGGCTACGGAGTGGCATGATGTTTGTTTGAATATGGTGTTTTTCCCCATGTTCACACTAAGGGGGGGAATGTAAGGAAAATATTATAGTGCTCTCATTCCTTAAATAAGTTCATATATTGTAATATTATTAATATGAGTTAAATTATAACTCATTATTAATAATATAGGTTTGTTATATTGTTTCAACAATATATTTTTGTTATACCCGTAAAGATATCAATGGGTTGTTTGGCTGTGTGACTCCCTGGTTTGTAGGAGGTCGGTTTTATATTTCCATGGCTATTTATTAGCCCTAGTATTGATTGTAATTATACCAATATAATATCAATTTATTAATTCTTGTGTGACAAGCGTGTTGTACCAATAAAAAAGGTAATAGGAACTTTACCTTACAAGCTTGTCTATGGCAATAAGGCTACCCTTCCTCTAATGCTAGAATTGAATTCATTGGCACTTGCCCAATAGCTAGAATTTGAAGCTGCAAACCAGAGGGAAATTAGAATGGCAGAGCTAGTTAATCTTGAAGAGTTAAGGAACTCTGTCATGATCAGGTTAGAGCAACATCAACAAGAAACAAAGAAATGGTTTGACAGAAGGTTAGGCCTCAAGCTTTCAAATTCGGGGACTTAGTCTTAAAATGGGATGCTGACAGAGCTAAGCCATGGCATCATTCAAATTTTGATGCACTTTGGAGTGGCCCATACATCATCAATTTGTCAAGGAAGCTAACTCTTTCAAGTTAACTCATCTTGATGGAGACGCACTAAAAATCCTAATAAATGAGATATATCTCAAACCCTTCCACTAAGTTTGTTGCATTATTTTGTATATATTATAATAGTTTCAATTCCTCTAAGTGCATTGCATACATGTTTTTTGTTTGTACATAGTTATTTTTTCTCGCATGCTTCATGTGCGCACTCTTCTTCTGCTTCCAAGATGCAAACAATTTGTAGGATTCTGAATAAAGTCAAGAAATGATCTTTCAAGTGACTTCAGGGGTAATTCTTCAAGGCCGCAGATTAGAATTTCATGATTACATAACAAACTCCATGCCCAATAGAGGCTTTAGGCTATTGATCTCCTTCATCTAGCAAGTAGATGACCTCGAAAGTTTCCAAAACTATTATCTAAATAAATCTCCTAGTTATTTGGGTAACTTGTATGCATATTTTGGCTCTGAGCTCTTCATCACAAGGTTATGTGTGCTCAAGTTCACTTGGCACTTTCCCTTAGTTGCAGATTCTTCACACACCTCCTTTCTTCTCCTCACGTGACCTTACGCACTTCCCCTTCTTCCCTTCCTTTTCCTTTTCCTCTTTGTTTCATCTTCCCCAGACGTGCATTCCTTCTGCCTTCTTCCCGCGCCACATTCTTCCATGTGCATATATTTGTGCCCTCCTTTGCACCTTTATGTGCCAAGTTATCCTTTGACACACTTGAGTGTGCCACACGTAATCAGTCAAAGTGCACCAATAGGGTGTTGAATCCTTGCAAAAAAATAATGAGTGACACATGGTAGAAATGATAAGAACATTTGCACATTTGGCCGCCCTTTTAGCCAATCCGCACACGCCGCGTGTTTTATGTGCGTAAATGACTCTAAAAAACTTCTAACAGTCGTATCTCTTGCTACAGAGCTCTAATCAGCATGCACCTAGTCTCAATCAATAGTTGCTAACATGGGCTATAGTATTAAGCATTCAAATTCAAATTCTTAATGGATCTGGTAGGTGAGAAATGGAAAATGACTTTCTAGGCATTAATGAGCATATCTAATTTCTTCAACCACCTAATTTGATATGATCCTCCCTATTTCCTTCTCCAACACACAAAAAAGACTTGGAGAAACGTATTTGATATATTTGCAGGTGGATTTACAGGCATTAAATGCTTCTTATTGGTGGTTGTATTTCAAATTCAGGGTTTTTCTCCTCCTCTTCTTCTTCCATGGATTTGTCTATATATGTAAGAGTTGTGCTCATTATTAATGTTGGACATTTTGGATCCTTACGTATTTTTCTAAGGACTTCATATTTTTTGTACTTTGAGTTGCAGACCTCTGGATCTGGTTCTTGCATGTGGATATCGGCCTCTTTCACCATTGTAACATCTTTGTGTATTTCAGTAAGTAATAGAAGTGTTGTTTTGTGACTATTCTCTATCCTAATGTGTTTACATTCCTTCTTCTTGCCTTTTCTTTTTCATTGTGTGCTCATTGTGCCTATTCTATGTTCCTTGCAGCTCCTTATTTATTTGTGTTCCATGAAACTGATCTGGTAAATATGTTTCAAGTTGTGCTACACATATCTAGCCTTCTTTCATGCATTTCCCTTCATTCTTGCTCATAACAGATAGTGTTCATCCCTCTCTTTTGGTGCTATCACCTTTTAGTGTAGGTTTCCTTTCGTGTTATCCTTCTATCCATGGTCCCTTGGCATTGTTAGCTTAGCTTTCCCTTTAAGCACTAGGAGTAGCCGTAGTAGTAGAATTAGATAGAGGAACCATCCTTTTCCGTAGATTCATCCTAAATGCACAAGGTCCCACAACTTGGGGATAGTTCCATTGTTGTCATAAATGTATTGGTTCTTCCATATCAAAGACACAGATGCAAGTTTGACGACCAATAGGTATCCCATATGAGATTCCATTTCATAATCCTTTTTCTAAAAAGTTATTTTTTCCTCACATAATCCTGACACCCTATGCATTCTCCCTCTAGGGGGGTTATCCCTCACACACCTCTTACGTATCATATTGCACATCCTATGGCTTCTGATCCAGTTATACAACCCTAGCATCTTGAGGTTCATTCTCATCCCACTACACATGTGGCTCATTCAAGGCATATGCCTCCTTTGTTTTATGGGTCTACCCATCTCCTCGAGGTCCATCCTAATACCACTACACATGTGGCTTATTTGAGGTCTAAGTCTTTTTTGTTAGATGGGCCTCCCATCCTCCTATTGAAACTATCATAGGATAGATCCCACATTTTCCCTTTATAAAAATATTCTAAAAAAAAACATTCAAATAATCAAATTAAAAAAAAAACATGCAAATAGTTTCAAAAATACACAATCAAGACCTACATATGACTTGATTTTCTATATTGTTTTGTTACATATGTTTTTTGTCATATTTTTTATTGATAACATATCCTCTACATGTTATTTACACACATGCATTCATGAGCTATCTTGAGATTGATGCAAGACACACACCTGATTATACAAAATGATAGGTGTTGACACAAGTCCATCGCATTGGCCTCTAATTTGGGGGAATCACCTAAAAATTTTAGGTGTATTGTTTTGATACAATTACTTTCGCTTCCTCATTATACTCAATTATTTATATTATGCAATATGATATTTTTCAAACTAATATAGCTAATATATGTGTCTTATGTAATGCTAGTTTATCTTGATCTATGTGCCTCAAGGCTATTGCTTAATATTGTATCCACTTTCTTGTTTGACTGTGTGCATGCTTCCATATATGTGGCCTATGGAATTTTAGTATGCATTTATTGTGAAAATTTGGTGTTTCTTGTTTGTGGCTATATGCATTCGCTATGAATAACATATGTGATATTACTTGTGTACTTTTATGATATATTACTATTATGTTTGATTATCTTTACACTTGTTTTTTTACTATACATTATTGTTTTTGCGATTATTACATGCTTGTTATCTTTGTGTGTCATAGTTTATACCATGCACACCCATGCGAGAACAATATCTCAATGGTGGCTACCCAAGACAACCCACCATATGATCCAAAACTTACTATCAAACACATTCGACATAGATGCACATCTATTCTTTTGAATCGAGCATTCTATTCATGCATCTTACTTTCCTCAAAAGAGAGGGAACTCACTGGGGTTTATCACATGGACATCTATACACATCATGCACACAGATAAAATTTAGAACTCAAGAACACAATGACACAAGGTACAAATACTTATAAATATAATCAAACAAGAACAAGAACGTATTTTTCATAGGTACATAACCATCCAACATGGATGAAATTGATATACTTTATGGCCCATGGTGAATGTTTTCGTCATGGGGGAAGATTCTCAATATATTAATAAATTTTCATGGATAATTACACATTTTTTATACAGGTTCAAGAAAAAATTACATAGTTTAGAGGAGGGTATACTACATTTCCATACAAAATATGGGGGGTTTGAGTACTTCATTCCTTTTCAACACTACATGACTAAGGAACAATTTTAAAATAGGGTATTAATGCACGGGTCTTATCCTTTTTATATATTTAGTAGTGCATATCCTATACTTAGAGTTACATCACATAATGGGGGCATAAAACCATTCATTTCCTTTTGAATTTGTGATATTTTACACTTGGTCATAAATTAATGTGCAACAATGTGGTCCATGGGAAGAAAATTTTGGGGGTGACTGGAAATACCTATTATGCCTTTATTCTTAATCTTTCAATGGGGATTTTGGGGGAGATTTGAAATCCCTATAAAACCCCTCCTTTTTACAAGGTTGTTGGGATGACTAAAAATTCTTGTAACACCAGTCCTTTTGGTATAGGGTCAAAAACACCCAATTTATCTACAAATTTGGTATCACCTTCAACAAAATTGGGGACTAATCACCCCCATTCCATTAGCATCTCAATTCAAATCCACATCTCTAAGTACGAAAAATTGGGGAGCTTATCCTTTAATAAAATAAATAAGTGTGCTTCTTCCATGTTGTTGTTCCCTTTACATTACTAGTTACATACATATTTTGAAATTTGAGTTAAATTTTAATTCCTTTTATGGACATGGACTACACTTTGTATTACAGGTTTTGTCATGGAGCATACTAATACACAAGAAAAATCAACAACCTAGATAAAATGAAAAGTGTGTATACACACTTAGGTATCTTTTCCTTTGAGCATGTAATTTTCATTTCATAATTAAAGGGGGAGAAATGTAGACACCTAAATTTGGAAATTTACTATTTAGAAATGAAAACTTTAGTTTTACACCTAAAACATGACTTACACATACATGTCAGGCCTAGTTGACATGTCATTATCTCTCTTGCATGAGTTAATTCTCTATTCACACTACACATTTGCTCACATAATTAATTATTTCAATCCACAATAATAAGTTCCTCCTAGGAAACATTCCCAAAAATTTATAGAATCCCACAAATTACTTTTACATGATCATTTATTTAGGACCAAACCATCCAATGGTTTGGTCCCAAGATGAGGATTTTGTCTCTAACCACCCAATGATCACTTTTTCAATTTGATATCTTTTATGGGTCAATTTATATCATATACGTCAACCTTAATGCAAAACTTAAACTTACAAAGGCATAAAAAAGTAAGTCCAAATCACATATTTACCTTACCTAGCACTTTCAAGAGTCATAATTACAAATTACATCCCAAAATCACTCCAAGCCATCATGAATCCCTTCTAAGTAGAAACACAATCTAGGAGTAGATCCACACAAGTCTGAAATAATGCCAATAGTTCCAACAAACACACTTATCAATTTATATACCTTTAAATACAAGTCAAACTAACCACACCAAGCCTTTATTCTTCATTTCCAAGTGGTCAACTTGCTAAACTAGTTACAACCATATATATCACATACTAGGTGGATAACTACGCGTGGTTTGAGGCTTTTTTAGAGTATTATCAATGTAGGCAATGTACATGTTGCACTTCAACCAATCACTAACCTTTTTTCAAGGTATCCTACCCATGATTAGTGTTATAATTTGTTTCACATCATACATAGGGTTTCACAAATGTATGACACCCAAGATTTTAAATTGAAGGTCATCACAATCAGTCACAAGTACACAGAAAGGATCAGAGTTCCAACAGATCACCATAATGAGCCATTCAATATGTACTAAACCATATTTTTCTTCCATACATACATGAGGGATTTATACCTACTTATTTTTACACTCCATTTTCATAAACAAAGCACTATCGTATCACTTCCAACATGCACAATCACTCTACACTCCCAATTCAACATCCTACCTTTATAATCAGCTAAATGTACCCACTTCCTTGTGTTTTAGAAATTGCTTCCATGTTCTATCTTACGAGTTACTGATGAGAGTATATTCTAGGGTATGAATTAATGTTTATTAATTAATTAGAATATACAACTTATATTACCCTCATGCCTTTAAATAAATAAGGAACACAACTCAACAAATAATAACTTATTTATTTATTTAGGGTGTAATCCTTATGTTGTTTAACAAATCTTTCTATTTCCAATTATGGTTTTCTCATATTCATGACTTACATTGTAATATCCTTCTACTAGGATTTTATATTAACATATATGGACTACAAAGACTAGTTTCTCTTGTTTTATGAACCTCTCCTTGAGGTTTTCTTTCATGCATAGTGGATGCATTATTACTTATCTCTAGTGTATGTACCTTAGTATTTCTTTATGTGTGTGACACACTAATGTCCTTTTTTTTCACCCTCAATAGCTTTTTTGGGCCTTAGCCATTATTTATCTATGTGTCACTCTTATACCCCTTATAAGTGACCTCTTAGCCTTCTGTGTGGATTTGTGTGTGACTTGTATGTTGAGTTTGTGTAATTTTTACACTTGGTGCCATAATACACATCATGCCATCATTTTGTGCAATGGGTTATATATCAAATGGGAAATGTATGGTTACCATCCACATGTGTGTATGATCTAACACATTTCTATATGCATCTACATTACATGGTATAATTCATCTATCTTTTGATATGAATGATCTATTATATATCTCCCTCACTTCAAAAGAGGGGGAATTCAGTGGGCTTACCAAAAAATATATAATACATTATACATGATACATAATACAATGAAAAAATATATATGTACAAGATACATGGTTGTATGTTCTAAACAAAAATGTTAAACTTGGACAAGATCAACTGTCAATTTTATCCTTTATTTACTAATTTTGTCCAATATAATTTGGGAATTTAATTTTAGAAGTTTACAAAAATGTAGAACTCACAGAGGTTCAAATGGTGAATCAAGTACAATTATAAATAATTTAGTATAGTTCCACTACATTTTGTTAAAAATGTAGGGGTCATGACGGCTGGTCCAATTCTATTACAAACACAGTGTGTGAAAAATTTTATTGGCATGTTGTTTTCTTTTAAAAATTAATTATTGCAAGTATAATGGGGGCATGCATATCCTGTGTTACCTTTTTATTATTCAATATAATCAATTACTACGAGTATGGTAGGGGAATGAGTATACTTCATTCTGTTTCAATCTTGCAAACTTGGAAAGTAGTATGGTTCAGTTGGAATGAGTGATGTATGGTGGGTTTAGTGACACCCATCACCATTGGAATCATTCATATTCAACCCATGGAGGTTCCCCCTTTTCAAGTGGTATATTGTACATTACTCCTCAAATCATGAATGTTGGGTCTATTGTACCCCCAACACTTACTTTTAGTTTTACAATTTAGGGATTAATCAACCCCAATTATCCATATGATTAAGCAATAATATCCTTATCCACATGTCTTAGCCAAGGGGCACAATCTAATCCAAGTGCTTCACAAGAATCCTTAATATTCACAAGGAAATTTTGGTCTTTACACATACAAGTGTGCTCCTTAATCTTTTTCAAATTTAATTTCAAATTCCAAATTTAGATTTTTAATTTTTATAATATATACATTGACTACACTCGTGTATTTAGGTTTCTCTTTGGACCTCTCTTGAGCAATCGAGTACTCAAGTAATCAAGAAAAATCAAATTGTGTTTGTACACTCAAGTACACATTTCCTTAAACTAGAAAAATTCATTTACTAAATTAAAGGGAGGGGGGAAATGCAGACACCCAAATTTAGTCATTTGGCTTTTGGTAACGTTGGTTTTGGCTTATATCCCTCATACATATCTTGTGTGCATAAAATGAGCCCAAAATCACTATCTTATCCTATATAAAGCTTACAATGGTTTAAATCCCTCATTTTATTTCTCAGTCGCCTACAAGAACATTCCTATTAGTCAAATATACCTTATACCTCCTATATAAACCTCTCCAGACCATCAAATTAACTTATAACCTATAAGACAATATCATCCAACAGGGACAAGATCAACTACCTATCTTGTCCCTTATTGGGTGATTTTGTTCTTATCCCTACAACAACAAAAACTTCCAAATGAATATATTTTTAAGAGTCAAAATTTTCCCTTCAATTTGTACTTATAGAAAAACATTACCCTTGGAGTAGTATAAATACAAATCAAACCAACTCATTTATTCACTTGGCACTCATCAAGATCTCATCTAGAACACATCCATCAAAACATCAAACAACTTGCCTTATTCTTCCCCATTACAAGAAAAACCCCAATTAGGTTTGAAGCACTCGATATCATGTCAAGAAAAAGTATTATAAAGTCAAAAGAAGTCAAAGCCAAGTTAAAAAAAGAAACATCAAGTGTGAAATAACCAAATTTTATCTACATACATATAGATAAAAGGAGCACAATTGCACTTACAACAGGTAGAAAAACTACACAGGGTTTGATTCCCTTTCGAGGTGTTTTTATATAAATGGTACATTTGTGCTTTAACCCAAACCAGTAACCCATTTTACAGGACTATCAAGAAGCTATGATTTTAAGAAGAAAAAAATAAAATCAACAATTTGTACACATCTTTTAAATCTATGATTGCATATAGAGCCACATATTTAACTCTTGTAAGAGGTTATATAGTCACACGTCTATTTTTAAGAGCAGATAGAAATATCAAAATCAAGAGATAATCGAATGTTAATTCTTTTCCTACTTTTCGATTTTGTCTCGAGGCAAATAAACATCTAATTTTAGAGATGAACCTATTTCATTCATATTCTTATTTGTTTCTCCCATTTTTAAGCCTAAATTAGTCGTTGAAGTATTTAAAAGCTAAGTACACTATTGTATTCCTATTTTACAAAATTTTAGCATGCACGCTAATTGATCAAATATCTTATTATTTACTATTATATCATATTCCCACTTGAATGTTTAATTCATCAATCTAAATATAAATCCCTTGTAGATTCTAATCCTAATCAAGGTTTTATCATCAAATTAAATTCAATTAAGGTGTAATTAAGTTTTTCCTATATAACATCATAAATTTTTTATGTATTAGTATACCAATCAATAACCACTCCTTGAAGCATGGCTAGAAAACGTCACAACCAGTGACATATTTGTGTGCCCATTAATAGTTCATAGTGTAATACATGTCACTCAATGTTTTATGAAGTCCTCTGATATGCCACCAATAAATTTTGTATCTTTTGATTTTTAGGATATGGAGTTGATAGCGTAATTATTGTTCATTGTCATGCAAAATGTATAACATGCAAAATTGAATTTTTTTATCATAACAACTAAGCCCACCATTTGAAAACCTCTCTCCCAGTCATTGTGAACCCTTCCTCTGACCAACCCACTAGATCGTGAAACCCCTTCGATTTTGTTTTATCCTCATTCTAGCTGAGAGGAAATTTCTAACATGGCTTTAAAGTGTGTTTTATGTGTAGGGGAATGGATCCAGGTTGATTTCATAGTGAGACTAAGCTTCGAGGTGGAATAGTGCTCTCTAGAGCACTAAATCGACTATTTTTAACCATATTGCAACATGAGGAGATCCCTTGAAAGCTGACTAGAAAGGATCAACAGATCCATAAGGATCCAAAAAAACACACCACTTCATCAGTTCCATTAGCACCAAGAAGGATAATTGAAGAAAATGAAAAAAAATGAGGTAAACAGAGGTTCTGGACAAAACTGCCACCCTACAGGGCGGCGGTCCTACAACCGCCACCTAGACAGGGTGACAGTCCTGAAATTACCGCTTTGCTTAGGGTGGCAGTCTTGATACTTCTGAACAAAAAAGAGAAATGGAACACGAATTGACACAAATTTGAAGCACTTGACTATGTCTCTTCCCTCCCTAACCTTTCCCATTCTCCAGTGCAGGACATGGGAGAAGGCTATAAATACAAGGAGGAACAAGATAATTGATCATTCAGAGATCCAAAGAGATCAAAAATCAAATATTTAAGTTTAACGAGAGCAAGTGAGCAAGATCTTCAATGCTGGAGTGGAATTATAGGAGCAAGGTGTAGAAACATAGCAAACAAGCATAAAAAGGGAGAGGTTTACATTGTTGTCTCCATTTTCTACTTCTTGTAATTTGTAATTTTCTATAATTGACCAATAAAAGTGGGAAGAAAGAGCATTTTTACCTTCCCGACTGGTTTTCCTCCATCTGAGGCTTCTAGGATAAAATTTGTTGGTGTTTGGAGTTGAATTATTTCATATTCTCTGCAATTTTCCTTTCTATAACACTAGATAATCAGTCACTACAACTCTAATCTTCAATCAATCTGTCATTTTCCAAATTTGAAAGTAAAACAACATAATGGTGTGATTTTTTAGAGTTCCAAAGTGTTTACAGATCATTTTGGTATAAGAGCTGATTATATAACTAGGACTGTGGTATTCGATTCTTTCTTGTAATTTGTATGACAATGACAAGGTCCATGTTACAAATATATTGTGACATTATTAATAAATTGTATTATTATTAATAATTATAGAACTCATATTAATAATATAGTTGTAATAGCTAGGTGAGTATGAGATATTAATATCATATTTGTATGTACGTGAGTTAATCTCACCATTAGAATAGGGATATGAGATGATAGAGAGACATGTGGGATAGGTAAGAGATTCTAGCAATCGTTGAGAGATGTGAGGGATGACTATTGACTCCTAGAACCAAGGAGAACAAAATCTATATAATGTAATGATCATACATGGATAATACATCCCGAATTAATTCAGCTTCTTCAATATAATATTTGGTGTTTTATTGTGCATTTTTTATCAGTCCAAACATGAAGAAGTTTTACCTTGCGAGCTAAATATTTCTATGAAGAAGTATAAATAGAGGATTTGAGATCAAATGGAGGAAGAGAACTTGGTCTGTAGAGTCGAGATGTTAGAGACCATGATGGATAGGTTGCATAGAAAACAAGAAGAGATTTCAGATCTACAAAAGATGGATTTAGTTAAACAAGATACCATGGACTTGGTGGTTCGAGCACTGGCCAAAAAAATTGGTATCAGAAAGAGCCATGAAGAGGAAGAATGGGAAGAGCATGAAGAAGAGATGCCAATTGTAAGCGAGAAGGTAAAATCTGCTCATTCACCTTTTAAAGTTGAAACGAAAGTGGAAATAAAGAATTTTGAAGGACAAGTAGATGCATAATTACTGGATAAATGGCTAAAATAGTTGGAAGTATAAATTAGTGTGCATAATGTCACTAAGGCACAAAGGATCACCTTTGCACATCTCAAAATGGAAGGTCATGCTCTGGTTTGGTGGGAAACCCACTTAGCCACTTGTGAAAGGAAGAAACGTCCTACTGTTAGTACTTGGAAAGGTTTTAAGGAATTACTTAGAGATAACTTCTATCCTATCGGCCATAAGAGTGACATGATGATTAAGTGGTAGTACTTTAGGCAGGGAAGTGGTCAAAAGGTGTAAGACTACACTACAGAATTTTGGAGACAAGCCATGTTGCTTAATATGGACTTAGAGGATGAGGACATTCTAACCTAATATATGGGAGGAATTCACACTCACCTTTAGAGGACGGTAATCTTCATGAAGCCCAAGGATCTCAATGAAGCTTATATACAAGAATAATACTTTGATAACGAGAAGAATCAAGGAGAAACAGAGTCAAAAGGAGACCAACCAATAGATCAATAGGAAAAAGAACAAGAGAAGAAAAGTAGCAGAGGTAAATGGAAAGATAAACATGCCACTATTACTTTGCATACTTGTAAAGATCCTAAGAATTTTTGTAAGAATTGTGATATAAATGGATATACTGATGCCATTGTTGGAAGTTACATATGGAATTACACCCAAAGCACCGAACCAAGGATTCCAAGCAATCCATGTTTGCTATGAAGATAGAAGGAGAGGTGGAGATTGAGGATGATTCAGATGTAGATGAAAGGCTAACATGCACGGCCACTAACATGTACGGGGTAGTAGAAGAAGAAGAGATGAGTAACCTATTTCAAATTAGAATCCAAATCAAGAAGACTAAGGTAAACACTTTAGTCGATTCTGGTTATCAGTCAAATCTGATTTTTGATGCGATTGTAGAATAGCTAGGTTTAGAAACTTACGCACATCCACATCTATACCCATTTGAATGGGTGAAGAGGGGTGTAGAAATACAAGTTATAAGAAAGTGTAAGTTTTAGTTTGGGATAAATAATCAATACATAGATATATTAGAGGTTAATATCATTCCACTTGATGCATTTGACATTGTCTTTGGAAGTCCTTACTTGTATGCCAGGATGTTGTGTTCACAAGGAGGGAGAGCTGATACAGATGGGTCAAGGACGGAGTCAGTTTTAACATCCGAGAACACCAGAGCAATCAAAGAAGGATATGGTAAGTCCCAACCAATCACAAAGAATTATTTAGGAAAATCATCAGTTTTGTTTACTTTCATTGGAAGAAAAGCAAAATGGGCTTTAGAGGACGAATATTTTGGATAACCCTTGTCAGTTTTTATAGAAGAAGCCACCACAGGAACTACTCATTCAAGGATAAAAACAAAATTTTGTTATGCATTCATTGTATCTACCTATTGATTCAATAGACTTGACTGTGGGGCAGTAAGGAGAAGAGGTGATACAAGGAACATTAGTGACTAGAGAAAAATTGTATATGGCGATGATTCGGCCAATCCATCTCAAGAGACAAAGATAAACAAGAAGGATTAAACCACTACAATATGGGACCTTCACCATACTTGAGAAGGATGGAAAAGAAACATTCAGCCCATACTTCATGCAGATGTATGTGATAGCAAGTTTAAAGACCTCGCACCTACTAGCGCCATCTATGCATGAAAAAGAAGGAAACATACAAAAGCTACCTTCCAAAGAGGATTGTACTCAAGGCAACTTAGAGGAGGATGTAGCACTGGAGCAATAAACCAGAGATCCATAGGAGTCTTGACAGGTTGGACGAGAGAAGACACCAAGGAAAACCCAGTGGTACTCAATGGAGAAAGAAAGGGAGTTGATTCCTCTACCACTCCCCCACTAATATTTTGTGTGACCAAAAGTCTCCTAAGCAGGGTAGGTATGATCCATAGGGATCCAGAAAAGCACACCACTTCATCAGGTCCATCAACACCAAGAAGGAGAATTGAAGAAAATGAAGAAAAATGAGGTAAATGGAGATTCTGGACAGAGCCTCCACTCTGTGCAGAGCGATGGTTGCAGAACTGTTGGTCTGCTTAGGGTGGAAATCCTGACACTTCTGAATAGAAAAGAGAAATGGAGCATGAATGGATGCAAATTTGAAGTGCCTGACTATGTCTCTTCCCTCCTTAACCTTTCCCATTCTCCAATGCACTGGAGGACATGGGAGAATGCTATAAATACAAGAAGGAGTAAGATAATTGATCATTCAAAGATCCAAAGAGATAAAAGAGCAAAGATTTAAGTTTAATGAGAGCAGGTGAGCAAGATATTAAATATTGGAGTGGAATTGTAGGAGTAAGGTGTAGAAACAGAGAAAGCAAGCATAGAAAGGGAGAGGTTTACATTATTGTCTCCATTTTCTACTTCTTGTAATCTGTAATTGTCTATAATTGACCAATAAAAGTGGGAAGAAAGGGAATTTTTCCCTGCCTGAATGGTTTTCATCCATTGTAGGTTTCTAGGATAAAATTTTTGGTGTTAAGAGTTGAATTCTTTCTTATTCTCTACAATTTTCCTTTCTATAGCACTAGATAATTAGTCACTAAAGCTCTAGTCTTCAATCAATCTATCATTTTCCAAAGTTGAAAGTAGAACAACATAATGGTGTGATTTCGTAGAGTTCCAAAGTAGAAGTTTACGGATCATTAACCCATTTGGGAGTTGTGTAGGAGATAAATGAAGTGATCTAATGTAGTTTAGGCAAATCTGTGAAGGAAAATGATGTTGGGAACAATTCAAGAAAAATTGGGTTATTTTAGGCACATGGAATGAAGGCTTCAATGAAGAAATTCACCTTATTATGAATATTTTGGGAGTTTCGGGAGAATTTAGAAGCTCATCAAATAGTTAATAGAAATATCTTAGAGTACCTTACATGATGGGTGCATTAATTTTAATCTTTGACCTCACTGTTCTCCATGAGAATCCAAGCCATTGTTGTTGCTCCTTCATGTTAAAAGGATGATCGGTGCTATAAATCAAGTTGAAAGATGAATCAAGTCTTAAATGTTATTGGAATGAACTCATTAGGTGATTTATAGTCAAAATCATATAATGTTTCACCTTCAAACTCCAACTTTTTCTCCTTTGGCAGAAAAGGAAAGCTTTGTGTTCTAATTTTACATTGGGGTAGTGACACCAACATCACTTAAAGGCTTGAGCACACTTTAGACCATGTCTTTCCATTTTTCCTTGTCCCTTGGTGTAAGGGGGCATGAGGGACATAAATAAGTGTGCTCCCCATATGCATGTTCTTCTTTTGCCACTTAAGACTTGTGACTTGGGTTGATAGGTAAGCATAATGCAAAATTAGATCCTTTCCTCACGTTGTGAATCCCATTAGAATATTTTTCAAGGCTAAGTGTCACCTTTTCTTTGTCCCAAGGTGTAAGGGGACATGAGGGACAAAACAATGTGCTCCCCTTGCATAGCCTTGTTTTCGTCACTTAAAAATCACAACTCATAATGTTTAAAGTTTTAGAAGTGCAAACTCAAGTTCAACTCAAAATCAGCCCCCCTCCTCATGGTGCATGCATCCATGTCACATGTTTGAGATGATTATGTCCCATTTATTTATCCCAAGGTGTAAAGGGACATGAGGGAGAAAAAAGTGTGCTCCACCTCTCTCAATTAGCCCCCATACACATGTAAAATCATAATTGAGCCCCAAGTGTTGGTTTTCAGCCTCCTTCATCTCACTCTCAGGAAACCCCTTGCTGACACTTGTCTGGATATGATGAAAATAACATTCTAGTGTCCCTCTTGTCCCCTTTCCCCTCTTGTAATATATATTTTAGGGTGTAACTTTACATCAACCCCCATCTGACCCTGGTTGAGCCTAGTTGGGTTAAACATGAGTTAAGGTGTGCAATGTGAGAGATAAAGGTTAAAAACAAGGACTTAACCATTTTTCATGTTTTCAAATGCATATTTTCCCTCCCAAACTCATCTGTAGACACAAAATATATGCACTTGGGTACATTTATAGGTCCTAAATCATACTAATATATACATGATTCCTACATAAGAAAACTGGTGGTTGACAACTTCTTTTGGTCTTTTGATTGCTTTATCTATTACACTTTACTAGATTTACACACCTTACAAATATGTCGGCACTTGATTGATTTATATTTTGATGACCTCAGAAACTAACTCCCAAATAGGACGGAAGTTCTCATGTGCTCCTTTCCCTCTTGGGTGCTTTTTTCCTTTATTCTCTTCTTACTCTTTTGGATCTTTTTCACCTTTTGGTCACCTTTTAAAACTCTGGGTCAACCTTTCAATTGTCAATTACAAAATTCAAACAAGGGAATCATATATATACTTAGTTACTTCTCTCAAATAAGGATCCAAGCATCATAAGCATTATCTATCATCACTTAATCTCACATAAAGGCACAAGAGCACTACAAGGCATGCATCTAACACATCCATATAAGGGACAAGGGTTGCATTGATTTGCATACACAACATAGGAGGGGAGTTTATTTTATTTCATCACACACATCGTGCATACTCAGTAAAATCTACATCTATACTGTTATCATTGTGTAACTTATACAAGGGAAACCTAGGGCATCATTTCACACACAAGCACGAAGAACTACATGGAGTATGAGATGTAGTGCAGCGATCGGTTGTAAGTTCACTCTTTAGGTGATCATTGAGGTTAGTCTGAATCCATATTTTTCATATTTTTTATTATATTTGATGTGGTTTGCGGACACATGTAGGTTGAAATTTTTTTGTAGGTTACAATTGCGATCAAAACCCTAACAGTGAAGTAGGAGTGACAAAATAAATATTGGAGTGAAGACTTTCCAACCTAGAAAAATTTAGAACCTGGGCATCTAATTGGACACTAGCACCCAGATCGATCACCAGTGCTTGGGACGCTCCTGTTCTCCCTTGGGCACTTCTTTCCTGCACATTTTTTTTACTTTTGAATCTTCATCAAACCATTGCGACATTTTTTCCAGCCAAATATGGTAGATACTCAACCCATGTCACTCCTAGGTTACGTGAAATCAACTAAGTCATCCTCCTTTCTCATTTGCTTAGGGTTTTACATCATTGACTGCTTATTACTTGTGCACTATTTTATTTTAATTCATGTATATCATTAGTTACAATAAGTTACTCTGAAAATAAGATTTAATTCAATTTAGACTAAATCATTTGGTGAACCCCAACTTGTGATTGACCACTTGGATCCTTATTTAAACACTAGATCTTAGTCTTGTATATTACCTCCATCTTTCTTGTAACCTCAGATACCCTTGGATCCTTATATTTCTACCAACATGAGTGTATCTCTCCCCAATTTCTTGTAAGACAATCGATTGTGAGCGTAAGATACAATTTTTTTGTCTAATACTCACATTCATCATCATACTTCTCCCGAACATGTTTATCATAGATTCACTATGACATTATCTTTTAATGAAGAGCATGCTACATTTACATCTGCTGAAATCTTGTCTCAATATGTTTTAGATAATGATCCACGCTTTTATATTCAAGTTTGAAGGGATAATTTTAGCGGCGAATATTCGTAATATGGCGAAAATTTCATTTTATGAAAATTTGAAAAGGTGAATTATTCGGAGTGGGTCGGTGCCCTGTTCACCTAAAATATATAGTATATTTTTTCTGGGGGGTCGGCTTCACCTTCATTTGAAAACATCTCCTATAAAAACCTAGCTGATTCGCCGGGTAGTATACCTCAAGTAGCTTAACAAATTACCAATACTGTGAAATTTGAACTCGCATACCCTTAAGCACCAGAGATTCAGATTACTGTTAGCCTGTGATTGTTGACGCGCGACAAATGCAGTGTTGACGCGCGACAAGGGCACTGTTGACGCGCGACAACAGCCGTACTGACGCGCGACAGAGGAAGTGTTGACGCGCGACTTGGGCAGTGTTGACGCGTGACAGAGGAAGTGTTGACGCGCGACAGAGGAAGTGTTGATGCGCGACAGAGGAAGTGTTGACACGCGACAAGGGCAGTGTTGACACATGACAGTATATTCAGACAGTTGACGCGCGACAGGAAATGGGTTGTTGACGCGCGACAAGTGCAGAGTTGACACGTGACAAAGACCTCAGACAGAGGACGCGCGACAAGACCTCAGACACTGGACAGAGTCGCTACTCAGTTTTTTTGCTGACGCAGGACTCTTTTCAGAATAATGGAAGGTGCCAGCTCAAAGAATACGAATAACCTAAAAGTAAGTAAGAAATCTCAGAAATCACTCTTCAAGTATTTTGGAAACTCTACGGATACAGATATTGTAAATACCAATCATATAGATGCCACCACAAAGAATCAGAATACTGACTGTGTGGAAGGTATTATTGAGGTGGACATGCATTCTGCACAGTATCAAAGTCAAACAAATGAAACCTACAATAATATGCCAGATCTTGAAGATATTGTTCCTGTTGGGGTGCAACCAGAAGTGCAGCTAGATATCACAGATACAAACACTCAGCAAAATGGAAGACAAAAATCAAAATCAAACTCCAGTCCAAGAAAGAGGAAACCTGGTGATTGTGATATTGCTCAAAATTCTACTCAAAAAAGTAAAGCATTGAAAACGAACAAGAATATGTGGACCATTGGCAGGACATACAAGTTTGATTGGGCAGCTAAATTTCCGTTTATTGAACCTGTACAATCATCTAATTCTGAAGAAATCCCATCTGAATGTACATGTAAAATATGTACGTGGAAATTGGGAAAGCAACAAAAAATGCAACTGAAGCTGGACACTATAGAAAAACATTGTGGAAAACAATATTTAACTGTAACGGGGGCAGATGGCCAGAAAATCAAAACACATAGGTGGAAAACTGAAAAAGAATGCATGCATGTTAGATACGCAGTGGAATATGAGGCAGAGCAGAAAAAACACAGACATCTGTTGGAAAAGGGAGGAACGATCACATCGCATATTGGTAAGATGAAAGAAACAAATCTACATGCAAAATTCATACAATTCTCTACTCTTTTTCAAATACTAAAAAAAGGAAGAGCGATTTCAGATTTCCTCGATTTCAAAGTTTTGTATCAATTTAACGGAATGCTGAATGTACCTCAGTCTCATTGGTTTGAAAGTAGTGGATGGGAAATGGCAAAATGCCTCTCGATGATAGAGAAGGAAGATTTGAAAGAGAATGTAAAAAAAGCAAACTTTATCTCTCTTTCAATTGATGAAGTGACAGCAGTCGACAACACCGCATGGGTATGTATCCACATCTATACTTTAGAAAATCATATAAGGACACCTCATCTGTTGGGTGTTATGAAAATGGTTGAAAACTGCAATGCCGAAAACCTATATAAAATAGTTGTTTCTCATTTGAAAGATGTTGCTGGTATGACTGATTATGAAATTGCTACGAAGTTGGTATGCGTTGGAGCAGATGGTGCATCTGTCATGCAGGGTCACCGAACAGGGCTCTGTGTTAGATTACAAACAACAGTGGCCCCATATATGCTACCAATTCACTGTATGGCTCACAGAATGAATTTAGCGTATAAAATGGTAAGCAACCACGAAAATGTTGCTAAATTAGAAGACCTTATAAGAGAACTTCATGCCTATATGTCAAGCAGCCCAAAGCATTTTCTCGAGTTCAAAAAATTTGCAATTGGAATTACAGATGGCAAAAAACTTCTGAAGGATGTGGAGACTAGATGGATCTCTTTGTATGAACATGCATGTAGAGTTCGTGAGGAGTATCCTTCATTGGTTGGTTTCATGCACAAATATCGTCATGAAGTTGATAGGGCAAGGGACTTGTTGTTCCGTTTAACTGATTTGGAGACATTGCTTACATTGGTTGGTATTCTTCCAATGTTAAAGGAGATCAATACACTGATGAAGCATGCACAGGGAAGATTAATCTATATTGTGGATTTTATACGGATGAGGAAAATGGTATGTCAAAGTCTTGATATATTGTACTGTTCCCAGGATAGTTTTGATGCACCTGTTTTTGAAAATTGGAAAGATTTATTAGATCTTAAAAATCCTAACACCTTTTTGAGATTTAATATCCATGATCACCTATGCATCACTGTTAATCGGAGGGAAATACCAATGCACATTTTGCAAAAACGTCAAGATATTACAGGATCAGAACGAGAAGATGTTCCCGTGACACGTAATTTGTTTGAGTCTGTTATAGTTGAAACAAGAATAAAGCTTAAAAAAATTTCAGAAACCTTGTCATCAGAAATTAGGGAACGTTTCTGTAAAGATAAAATTTTGGAAGCCATGGGTGTGATGAATCCTAATTTTTGGAATACTGAAGGTGGCCGTGCAGACTTTGTCAGTAAGCATTTCCATAAATCAATGGGTACAATAATGGAACAATTTGCAAAGACGTCAGAGCTCAAGGGTATGGAAATCAAAGGTATACTGAATGCCGATTTATTAAAGTTTCAGTCAACAAATTTTGCAACAACAATGAGGAACCAATATAAGAATTTAGATCAACCTTCTGAAAGTGGTGCTATTACAAGGCTGTGGCGAGGAATCTATCAAAGTTCTATCTTACAAGAAGATATCAGTGAATATTTCAGATTATATGAGTTATGCCAAACAATGATTTTGGGGTCTGTGGAGGATGAAAGGGTTTTCAGTGCATTGTCATTTATAAAATCAAAACTGAGAAACAGGTTGGATAAAAATCTGGAAAGTTGCATGAGGTGTTATGTTTCTCGATACTCCATCGAAACCTTTCCGTTCGACAGAGCAATTGCGCACTGGAATTCCCTTTGCGAAAGAAGAGGTGTGAATAATACAGCTACAAGTACAAATATTCCCAACCTTGAGAGTGTAATTGGCTCTTCGTCACATTCTACAGAAGACAACATCGACTTTGATGAAGCTATTGATAATGGATTGTTTCAACTTTAAATAGGTATCTTCTTTATCTATCTTTTATCTTTATCATTAAAGATGTTACAGGTCTATATACTAAAAATGTCAGGCAATTCACCCATCTATCTACTAATACATTTCTCGTGTTGGGTTTTTTTAAAACACAGATCTAGCTCATTACCAGTGGCAATGATGATTTCAACTTTAAGGAGGTATCTTTTTCCCCTTAATCTTATTGTTTGTTACTATTCATTTTTTTCAGCTCTGGTTATCATTAAAGATGTTACAGGTGTATGTATTTACATTTAGTTAAATACAATCTTTTTATTTTTTGAAAACGTGGGTTGACATCCGTCCGAGGAAGCTGTTACTTCTCGGGACTGACAATGTCAGGCAACTCACCCATCTATCTACTAATCCATTTTTTGTGTTGAATTTTTTTAAGACAAAGATCTAGCACATTACCAGTGATGATTTCAATTTTAAATAGGTATCTTCTTCAACATAATCTTATTGTTTGTTACTTTACATTTTTTCAGCTCTTGTTATCATTAAAGACGTTACAGGTCTAATTCTATATATTTACATTTATTTAAAGATATTGTTGGTCTATATATTTAAAGATGTTGCTAGCACTTCTCAGGACTGACAATGTCAGGCAACTTACCCCTCTATCTACAATGTCATGTAAAACAAAGATCTAGCACGTTACCCTTGATGATTTCACAGCAATCTAATACGCAAGAGGTAAGTTAAACCCTAGCATATTTGCAATTATGTTTAATTTCTTACCAGTGATGATTCTTTCTTGATTTCTCAGAATTATATTTAATTGATTTTTAAATATAAGTCCACATAAAATTCCTCATAAAATTCACGGGATAAACAATACATTATACGATTTTAAATATAAGTCCACATAAAATTCCTCATCATCCATATATATCATATCATCACCATATCATTATCATATCCTGAGTCCTGACACTACAATTATTATTAACACAATTATTTATCTAATTTTAAATTTATTAAAACAATTTCATTTTTTAAAATAATTCATAATCATATCATTACAATTCTATTCATTCTAATGTCATCTATATCCATTCTAATCATTAATGTCATCTATATCCATTATAACACATTCCATTTATTTATCATCTATATCCATTCTAATGACATTATGATCATATCGTTACAAGTATAGAGAATAATTATCTTAAAACAAGTTCAAAAGTCTAGAGAAGAAGAATTACTGTGCTTGATGATAAATCTACGTCCACATTAAATTGATCATCGTCTTTCATCATCATCTATCATTAATTATCAATTATCATCATTCATCATCTACGTCCACATACAATTCATGACAATGCAAGTAAACAAGAAACATACATATAATTCATGATAATCACCATCTAATGCAATTAAAATTAAAGATTGTATATAAATCCATATAATTAAATTCAAATACCATAGTACATACTCAATAGTAGAAGTTTTCAAATTCAATATTTAAAGTTTCCTCAATAATAAAAGTTTCTAGTTTTCAAAACCCTCTCTTTCTTTATCCAATTCTACTCCTCTGCACTCTTCCCCAACGGCTTCTTCCACTGTGGCTGTACCTCTTTCCCCAACACCAGAAATCTCCATGCGACAGCAAATTTGGATCAGCTGCAGCGTATAAACTATCCCGTTGCCAATAATTTTCATAACGACTAATAATCTCATTGATAAGAACCTTAGCCCTTTTGTCCCATTCTATAAGCTGATTGATATGAGGAAGCATCTCCATCTTTCTCATCAACCCACACAAAATCTTTTTTGTGCTTGTCCAGATCTATGAAATACTCCTTGCCCTCTTTAGAAGTACTTGTGCCAAAACCTTGTATGGTCCAAGCAACAAGTGATACCTAATCAGCAAGTGAACAAAACCAGAACTTGAAAACATATAAAGAGAAAACAAACTAGCATTACTTTGTAGTACTATATGGTCCAGCCAGTTATCGATCCACTCAATGATTCTCTCCAAGCTTCATACTCAGGAATTGTGTAAAAAGATAACACATTTCCATTTTTGTGAGTTGCCTACATCAACATGTGCCAAAATTAGACATGGAGATACATAACATCTGGAGGCTTAAAAACAAATATAAAGAGTCTCAATACACTCAACCAAATATACAGGGGGAACATTTACCCTGACAATAGGAGTGATAAATTCCACAACAAATGAAGGAATTTTAAGCAGTGATGGCCAGGTATGGTGTATGAAATTGATCAGCAATCCTTTGATGTGGGAACCATCATGGTCCTTTAAGAGACAAAGGACAAGTCAAAAAGGATCTCACTAGAAAGGATGTGTCAGAATTAAGCAGAAACTAAACAGCGCTAGACAAAGATCATGTACCTGGTCTGTCATTATCATCAGATGGCCATATCTTAAAGATTTAATGCTGTCATATATTTTATCTTCCTGTAGACCAAGGATTTTTTTTATATTTACTATCTCTTTATTCTCCATTTGTTGGTGAGTGGTAGCTTCCCTGACATTGAGCAGCTTACCTCTGAGAGGAAACACGCCATAATAATATTGACCAACAATAGATATTCCTGCCACCTGATAGGATAAAGATAACTAAAATAACAAAAAATTAAATTGGAAAGTGATGTCGAAACATGTCACAATACTACTAAATTCAGTATTCACATTTCCCTGATTCAAGGCACAAACACTTACAACAAGAGCCTTGGCTAAGTCACCCTCCATTAATATTAAAGTACATTGATCAGAATTCTTCCCCCTGCTTTATTTGCATCATCAAGTTTAGGAACATCAATTAATTTCCCCTTCTTGGTTCCATCAGTTTTCTTAAGATCTTTTTTTTGTTTAAAACTTTTCCACTGCACTCATCATTTCAAACAAAGTTACAAAGCTCATCTTAGAACCTAGCATTGCAAAAATTACATGTACTCAGAAATGCTACATCTTAGACACCACGCTTTTATTTATTGACATGGGATGCAAATGCGAAACAATGAAAATTACTATAAATTTATAACAACAAATTGTATCAAAATAAAAAACAGAATAACAAATATGAATTAAAACGAATTATAATTACAATCGACATGGAAACTGAACATTGATTCGAGAAAATTATTTTCTTCCACGTGTGTTGCCTTGGTTGTAACAATTGGTAAATTTTTGAACGGAAGGCCCATAAACCGATGGATGTCATTTGCTTCGATACTGAATTGGAAAATTCGGCCATCGTTCAGAGTCACATAAAAAATTCCGTCCTCTGAATTGTAGGATGACAGAAGGTAATTCAAAATATCCGGATCTGTTTCGAAATGGGGCATATTAACGAGCCCTGTAAATTCACATGCATCCATTAAATCTTTATATTCTGAAGACATCTTTAAAATAGTATGGATGTGAGGGCATAAGGGATTCCTGTAGTTGATCTTGGAAATCGATTAAATTGGATTCTCTTGATTTTTGTTACTGAACTTGCAGTTGGGAAGCATTGAGACCTGTAAAAATTCAAGAGCTGGAAGGTGAAAACGAGAAAATGACCGGTTGAAGGGTATTTCTAGGCTAAATCGGGCATCAATGGCTTCAATTGACGTGCGTCAAATGTCTTAGCTGACGTGCGACAATAGTCCTAGCTGACGCGCGTCAGTAGGATCCAGCGACGCGCGTCAATAAGAGCAAGTGACGCGCGTCAATAAGATCCAATGACGCGCGACAATAGGAGTCAGTGACGCACGTCAATAGGAGCCAGTGACGAATGTTAATAGAATCCAGTGACGCGCGTTAATAGGAGTCAGCGACGTGCGTCAGTAGGAGCCAGTGACGCGCGTCAAAAAGAGCCAGTGATGCGCGTCGGTCAAGACCATTGACATTCCATTGACGTGCGTCAAGAGTGATGAGTGACTAGATGGATCTCTTTATGCACAAAGAAAGCCTGAGACTACCAAATAATTGATTTCTTATCCAAAATTTAATGGAATTCGAATTTTTCACCTCTTTTGCACTAGAGGAAATTCCCTTCATGTTTGCAATGCAGCCAATTGAGATGAAGCCTTCAAATTTATCCCCAGACCAAAGAAACAAATAGTGTTTGGTGTGTACTTGATGATGATAGGGTCTTGTTTGATAAGTTCAAAAAGAAACTTCATGATATATGCTAAGACTGAGTATGAGATGAGGTACCAGTAAGGCACTCTTGACAAAATTTACACAATGTTACCTTTTTAAGATGATCCAACCTTGCACAGAGAACTTAATGTTGAGCTGTAAAAAAAAATTCAATATTTGAGACACTTCATTTTATCAATTGTACTTCAAGAAGATCATGATTAATCAATTCAAGGCATAGAAATGGGGGAGCTTCAAGAAAATTGTCTTCAAACATACACTTGAACATTGTATCTTCAGCAAAGGAAAACAAAACAAGGTGGTAGCAGGAATTTTATACTTTGATACTCATTGCAAGGGTCAACCAAGTATTTCATCAGCTCAACAATGATAATTAGAAGAAAGTAAAAACAACTTTCCGTTACACACAACAATTTTGATCACTTTACCCTTATTGTATCTTTCAAACCTCATACTTGTGCCTGAATATCCTTACATAGGATGAGATGAATCTACTAAAGGATCAAATATTTCAAGTTCATTCTTGTAACTAATATGATATGTAAATTTAGCATGAAGCACTAAAAGACACTCCTATACACATTTCATGTTTTGGTTAACCATGGGTTTTCCTAAAGATGTTATAGGTCTATATACTAAAAATGTCAGGCAATTCACCCATCTATCTACTAATTCATTTCTCGTGTTGGGTTTTTTTAAAACACAGATCTAGCTCATTACCAGTGGCAGTGATGATTTCAACTTTAAGCAGGTATCTTTTTCCCATTAATCTTATTGTTTGTTACTATTCATTTTTTCAGCTCTGGTTTTCATTAAAGATGTTACAGGTCTATATACTAAAAATGTCAGGCAATTCACCCATCTATCTACTAATCCATTTCTCGTGTTGGGTTTTTTTGAAACACAGATATAGCTCATTACCAGTGGCAGTGATGATTTCAACTTTAAGGAGGTATCTTTTTCCCCTTAATCTTATTGTTTGTTACTATTCATTTTTTTCAGCTCTAGTTATCATTAAAGATGTTACAGGTCTATGTATTTACATTTAGTTAAATACAATCTTTTATTTTTTGAAAACGTGGGTTGACATCCGTCCGAGGAAGCTATTACTTCTCGGGACTGACAATGTCAGGCAACTCACCCATCTATCTACTAATCCATTTTTTATGTTGAATTTTTTTAAGACAAAGATCTAGCACATTACCGGGGATGATTTCAATTTTAAATAGGTATCATCTTCAACATAATCTTATTGTTTGTTACTTTACATTTTTTCAGCTCTTGTTATCATTTATTTAAAGATATTGTTGGTCTATATATTTAAAGATGTTGCTGGCACTTCTCAGGACTGACAATGTCAGGCAACTCACCCCTCTATCTACAATGTCAGGTAAAACAAAGATCTAGCACGTTACCCTTGATGATTTCACAGCAATCTAATACACAAGAGGTAAGCTAAACCCTATCATATTTGAAATTATGTTTAATTTCTTACCAGTGATGATTCTTTCTTGATTTCTTAGATTAATATTTAATTTATTTTTTATATGTGCAAAATACTTTGATATATTTTTTTAACTGCGGGATAAACTATTAAACAATACATTATACTATTATAAATATAAGTCCTGACACTCTTCCTAAAATTCCCTGCTTTGTCATAGATCCATCACTTCTTCAGATTTCTCCATGAAGAAATAGATCTATTTTTAGACTTATAATGATCATCCTCTAACACGAAGTTATTCAAACTCAATTCTAATGCTATCTTCCATATCCTATAGTTTACCACCCAAATCTACACTAATCACAACTATTTAAATCAAAATGCTGAATTTGTTCACCGAGAAAGCATTAATTTGATACTACATATTGGGATTTTTAGAAATCATGAATGTAATAAACTAAACCAAAGAAAAAAATTAGATCTAAATGGAATAATGAAATGCGCAAGGGAACTTGACAGAGTCTTTATCTAATAAAAATCCTTTCTAGTAATAAAACTGACTAGAACATTGATAATTCTATTAACTTCAAACTATCCTGCAAATGTAGTGTGCCTTCTTCAAGGCTCTACATAAATTACACACATAGTTTACTATGATCTAGTTTACAACCTTCAATATTTTCTTACACACTCAAAATTATTCCAACTTATAGCCTCCTAGTTCTAATCCACAATTATTCTTCACCCTTATCAAATAGAAAAAAATGATAGGATTCTTCAACCTATGAACTTGATCTATACAAACTAATCTTCATGATAAAAACCTTATATGTTTTACATTAAACTTCAAAGTTCTATATCGAGCTTGACCTATCTTTTAATCACATGGTTATTCCAACTTTGGTTAATCTAGCCTCCATAACCTTGACTATTTACAACAACTTGTCAATCTACTCTACACAAAACAATATCCATGATAACAAAACCATATCTTTTAAACCATGGTCTTGATTATTTCCCAAGCTCTAATTCTTATGGCCTAGAATTTAACTATTTCATAATTGGCTAATCTAGCCTCCACATCAATGATTGTTTCCAGCAAAACGTTATTTTCTGACAAATGGTCTTGACTATTTTGGATGTCAAACAACCTCTCTAATGAGAGATTATGCACTTATATAGAGGTGAATCTCTTTAAAATAGAATTTTCCTACACCATAAGTTTATTAAGGAGAAATCCTAAAGATCTGTTTCAAATCTTAGTTGCTATTTTTTCCGAAAAACATAATTTTCAAGATAATTAAAGTCCCACAAGATATTTAGGCACTACATTTTACATTATACACATTAGATTGATCATCGTCTTTCATCATCATCTATCATTAATTATCAATTATCATCATTCATCATCTACGTCCACATACAATTCATGACAATGCAAGTAAACAAGAAACATACATATAATTCATGATAATCACCATCTAATGCAATTAAAATTAAAGACTTTATATAAATCCATATAATTAAATTCAAATACCATAGTACATACTCAATAGTAGAAGTTTTCAAATTCAATATTTAAAGTTTCCTCAATAATAAAAGTTTTTAATTTTCAAAACCCTCTTTTTCTTTATACAATTCTACTCTGCTCTCTTCCTCAACGACTTCTTCCACTGTGGTTGTACCTCTTTCCCCAACACCAGAAATAACCCCTGAACTTATAAGATCTTCTGCAGCACTGTCCAGATTTTTTAAAATTCTTTCTTCTTGATTTGTTGCATCTCCATGCGATAGCAAATTTGGATCAGCAGCTGTTTTGGCTTTGAATAGTATGTCAGGGTCGAGACCATGCTCTTTAATTATCCGCTTTAGTGTACTGTTTTGTTTGTTAACCAAAACAATATTTTGCTTCAAATTTTTTGCTGCGGATAAGCTGTTCTTTGCAGTTTCCAAGTGAACTTGCAAAACCTTCGCCTGACTCTTCAAATTTTCATATTTCAACTGCACAAAAAGAGTAATGTCAATTCAAAATATTACTAAAAAATGAAAATTTCAAATTAACAAGAATGATTGTTTGAATGTAATGGTACTTACAACCGCTCTATCTCTTTCGGCATTTGCGATTGCTACCAAATCCTTGTCCTTGGACCATTTGTTAAAATATGCCTAGGCCTCAGCACTAATATTTTCCAACTTGTTTAATGCCTTATCTAAAATGTCATCTTTATAGTTGTTGTTAAACGTGACAGTCCCACATCTTACTTGGGTAAGTAAGGAATCCATCTTCGCAGGTTGATTCTGGACTGCAGCGTATAAACTATCCCGTTGCCAATAATTTTCATAACGACTAATAATCTCATTGATAAGAACTTTAGCCCTTCTCTCCCATTCTATAAGCTGTTGGATATGAGGAATAATAAACTCACTGACATGGGATTGACAATCATAACCAATTAAGTTCTCCAAAGGAAAGCGTGGCAACTGTTCACTATCTGAATCTGATGCAGACGATCTTGCTGGAGAAGTATGGGGGCTTTCACCAAGATCAACTACTCCTTGTTTCTGCCTTTGGGTGGGCTGATCCTATTTTTGAAAAAATTAATCAAGATTTAGATAAATAAATTTAAATCAGAATGTAATGCAAAATTGTAAAGCATATTAAAATTGAAATTTGAAGTATACCTACTGGCCTTGAATCATCTCGCGGGTATCGAAAAAACCAGTTGGGTCATTGCTATCAATGCCCAAATAATCTTCATCTAAATTTATATTGTTCAAAACAGATATGCCCGTTGCATTGGGCAAGCCACCAAGTGAGAGAGTTGGAATTCGAAATGAGGAGGCAAGGTTTAGTGTCCCACTAGGGGCCGGAGCAAAAGGCATGCGTTTACCAATGTTATTTTTCATTGTTCCTCTAGTTGGCATTTTAAAAATTAATGGTTGAGTGGGTGTCGGTGCCGTGGTTTGATCATGACTGACATGTGCTAAAAATTACAAGAAAAATTTGAAAAATATTAAAACAATTCATAAAATCAAAACTACGAAATTAAACGTACTATAGAAAAGTTATACCTTGTTGTCGAGGGGTTGTTTTTCTTGGTGCTACGGGTGGCCTTGTAGGAGTTGTACTCAGTGGCTGTTCAGAAGATATGAATGCATGCGACTATAACATTCATTTGGTTAAAATTTAAATTGAAAAATAAATATGCAACTTTGGAATTTGTAAATAATATATGAGAATGTATTACTTCTCTGGCGTTTAACGAGTTCAAACTGTTGAGGGTTTGGAGAGGAGTGAGCTTCCATTTCAGATTGGGATTCCCCCGAAGCCTCCACGTGTTGTTGGCCTCTTCCTCTCGATAACGCCTTTTTTCGGGGAAGGGCTTCAAGATATCTTCTCTGCAAAACATTAAAATTTAAGTTTTAATAACTGTGCGCTGTAATGTCGAAAATTGAAATACAATTACAAACTAAATAGTTTATACCTATTGTTCTTCAAATGGAATTGAGAATTTCATCAAAGCCTCATCAGAGCAAGTAGGAATTTGTTTATCTTTTAAATTTAAAATTGCCTGATAGTAGAAGCTGAGGAGATAGTTTGTTGAATAAATGAAAGGTTTATCTAAGAGTTTTGAATTTGTTATGTCAGTTCTTATTTTTTTGGATAGATATGTGCACCAATCGAATTTTCATTTTGCGATAGTGGCACAAATGTATGCAATGGCCCAATTTGGTATATCTGTTTGGCGACCCTGCAAAACAATTCTGGATTGAAAAAATAAAATAAGTGTAGCAAGAAAGTGGTGTGCAATTGATTGTGTATCGACACCACGCCTGGATTTATTGACATGGGCTGCAAATGTGAAACAGTGAAAATTAATATAAATTTATAATAGCAAATTGTATCAGAATAAAAAACAGAATAAAAAATATGAATTAAAACGAATTATACTTACAATCAACATGGAAACCGTACGTTGATTCGAGAAATTTCTTGTCTTCTTCCAGGAGTGTTGCCTTGGTTGTAACAATTGGTAAATTTCTAAACGGAAGGCCCGTAAACCGATGGATGTCATTTGCTTCAATAGTGAATTGGAACATTTGGCCATCGTTCAGAGTCACATAAAAAATATTGTCCTCTGAATTATAGGATGACAAAAGGTAATTCAAAATATCCGGATCTGTTTCGAAATGGGGCATATTAACAAGCCCTGTAAATTCACACTCTTCCATCAAATCTTGATATTCTGAAGACATCTTTAAAGTCGTATGGATGTGAGGGCATAAGGGATTCCTGTAGTTGATCTTGGAAATCGATTGAGTTGGATTCTCTTGATTTTCTTGTTAAACTTGCAATTGGGAAGCATGTGAATTCGACATTATAGTTGTACTTGCGTCTTTGACAATGATTTAGACCTGCAAAAATTCAAGAATGGGAAAATGAAAACAAGAAAATGAGCGGTAGAATGGTATTTATAAGCTATATAGGGCGTCACTCGCCCCTATTGACGCACGTCATTTGCTCCTACTGACGCGCGTCACTGGATCCTATTGACGCGCGTCAGCTAAGACGTTTGACGCGCGACACTGGCTCCTAGTGACGCGCGACACTGTCCCCTACTGACGCACATCACTTCCTCCTATTGTCGCACGTCATCTAAGACCTTTGACGCGCGTCAACAGGATCTAGTGACGCACGTCAATAGAAGATAGTGACGCGTGTCATTAGGGGACAGTGTCGTGCGTCAATAGGAGCCAATGTCGCGCGTCAAAGGTCTTAGCTGACGCGCGACAACAGTCCTAGCTGACGTGCGTCAATAGGAGCTAGTGACGCACATCAGTGGGAGTAAATGACGTGTGTTAATAGGGGCCAGTGACGCGTGACAGTAGGAGACAGTAGGAGGCAGTGTCCCGCGTCACTACATGTCAGTGACGCGTGACAGTAGGAGACAATGTCGCGCGTCATTACGAGCCAGTGTCGTGCGCCATTGGGAGCCAACGTCGTGCATCATTACGAATCAGTGTCGCGCCAGTGACGCGCGTCATTCTAGACCAGTGACGTTCCATTGACGCATGTCAGGAGTGGTTATTGACGTCTTGTTGTCGCGCGTCACTGATGGAGCCATGAAAAACCAGGTGAAAATTTTGTTTTTGAATACTGTCAAATTCACCTTTCGCTGAAACTGGTTACAGGGATATTCACGAGGTATTTTCCACCTACAATTTTATAGGGGTGTCTTAAAATGAACCCTAACTATTACTTTACCCTTCGTTGATATATACATGCTTTTACATACTACTTATCTTTCTAACATGCTAATAGGCACTTCATGTGTAGCATTTACCTGGCAAGAGTCTATACAACCATGGTCATCTGTCGCTTTTTGCTTGTTATTGCTTGTTATTGTTTGTAGACTATACCCTATGTATTTCTTGATCATTATTTTCTTATAGCTATTACGGCTCTGATTGTCTTGTGACATTGTAAGCGATGTTCCATGTCTGAAACCCACTCTTCACGGTCTATCTTGTCTTTATAATTGCTTGTTACATTATATTATATTCCATCATAGCTTTTTTACACTAACACTTGTTTCTATCCTACATTATTTGCATGTGCCTTAGTTTCTACCATGCACATCCCCTACCCCCTGCAAGTATCCACTCTCATATATGCATATCCGGTTTAGGTCCTCTCGTTTGGGATGCCTCCTCCTACATTCATCACATGCACCCTAAACGAGGGGGGCATCTATTGGGTGAACAAATGACCCTTCCAATAGCTCAGAGCTTTAAAACATAATAACATAATACAGAAATGACAAAGGCACACAGTTACAGAATGGTCCAAAATCAGACTTGGATCACAAACACAGAACAAACACTAGCACCTAGTATCAGACAAGAATGGTGGGTACTTGCATTCTGGGGGAAAAATCAAACAGTTTCTTAGTTCAGTACAGTTTCTAGCAAGCTACAAATATAGATCTATATTATCAGGCACTTGCCTTCAATTACAGAATTCACTCAATCAACTATAATTTGATTACAATTGGTTACAATTAAGTTACAAATCAGGACATTCCAATCTGCAATGGCACTTTGAGAAGCGTCATGGAAGGAGAGAAGAACAAACCTCTTTCCCCAATGCTCTTCTCTTGGCGTGAAATTGCCCAAAAAACTCGCTCTTGGTGTGAGATCACCCAAAAAACTCAGCCTTGGCGTGAGATCACCCAAAAAAATCACTCTTGGTGTGAGATCACCCAAAAACCTCACCCTTCAGCAATAGGACACTCAAATCCAACAACCTCTCCAAAACAAAATAGGACAACTTTCTATCATTTACTCTCTCATACATTAGGTGCACTCTTTCCTTATCTCTTTACTTACTTATACATACATTACTTTGATTTTTCATATACAGGACTTTGATTACTCTTTTTCTCTTCTTTTTTAGGTTCGTCCTTACAAGAAGCAACTCACATCAACAAGCACAAGCTCCAGCAACACGCTACTATGCACACACTTCACCTTTAGGGTCTACCTACCTTTCTTAGTTGCCATGCTTCACATTATGATCACTTCAGGCTATTTGTCCACTTAGCATTCTATCGATCACATTTCTCTTTGGTTTACAAGGTATTTTTTTAATATCTACTTTATATTATTGAGTATTCACTCAACAACATGAAGTGGGTGCAAATGTAGACACAAAATCTATGCACTCAGGTACATTTATAAGTCATAAAGCATACTAATATATACATGATTCCTACGTAAGAAAAATAATGGTTGAAAAATCCTTTTGGTCTTTTGATTCATTTATCTATCACACTTTACTAGCTTTACACACCTTACAACTCTATTGGCACTTGACATATTTATCTTTTGATGACCTCAGACACTAGCACCCAGATAGGATGAAAGAGCCTAAACACTTTTTTCCCTTCTAGGTGTTCCTACACTTTTTTATCCTCTTCTTACTCTTTTGGGTCCTTTTCTTCTTTTGGTCACCTTTTAAAACATTGGGTCAACCTTTTAGTTGTCAATTACAAAATTAATCTAAGGGAATCATATATGTACTTAGTTACTTCTCTCAAATAAGGATACAAACATTATCTATCATCACCTAAGCTTAAAAAAGGCACAAGAGAAATACAAGGCATACATCTAACACACCCATACAAAGGATAAGGGCTACATTTATCTACATACATATCGTAGGAGGGGAGTTCATTCTATTTCATCACACACATCTTGAATACTTGGTACAATCTACATATAGCCTACTATCATCATGTAACTTACATAAGGGAAACCTAAGGCATCATTTCACACACAAGCACGAAGAACTACATGGAGTCTGAGATGTAGTGCAATAATTGGTTGTAAGTTCACTCTTCGGGTGACCGCCGAGGTCAATCCAACTCCACATTCTACATCTTTTTTATTAGATTTGGTGTGGTGTGTGGACGTGCATGTAGACATTTGTTTTGCAGGTTACATGTACGATCGGAGCCCTAATAGTGAAGTTGGAGTGACAAAACAAATATTGGAGTGAAGACTTTCTGACCTAGAAAAATTCAGAGCCTAAGCATCTAATCAGACACTAGTGCCCAGATTGGTCACTAGTGCTTGGGACACTCTTGTCCTCCCATGGGTGCTTATGTCCTACACATTTATGTACTTCTGAATCTTCATCGAACCATTACGACACCTTTTCTAGCTAGATCTGGAAGATACCTAGTCCATATCACTCCCAGGTTCCACGAACTTAGCAAAGTCATCCTTCTTTTGAGATTGCTTAGGGTTTTACATCATTGAATGCTTATTGATTTTACACTACTGTACTTTAATTCCTATATATCATTAGTTATAATAAATTACTCTAACATAATGATTTAATTAAAATTAAATTAAATCATCACCCTCCTTGTTGTTATGGTGCTGGAATGTGCCTGAGACCTCATATACTAAAAATGGAAAGTTGTTCATATCTCTCAAACCCCTTGTCTATTTTCCATGAGATTTTAACAACTCCTTAAAAACACCCTTTAAATGATTCCAACCTTGCATCCAATGATGGTCTACATTATTGTTAATGGCTAGATGAAGTTTCCATTTATAAAAACCCATTTTTCAGATTTATGGATTTCTGACAATCGAAACCCTCTAAAAACTAGAGCAAAGCATCATTGTGAAATAAAAAAACTTTTGAGACTACTCTCATTTTGTTCCAACACTGGGAAGACCCACTTCTAAAAATAGTAAGTCTTACCAAGCTTCATAGTCTATAAATAGTAAGTGTTGCAACCAGTTCATTCTCTGAGTTTCCATTGCTCCTTGCATATCAAGAATACTCAAATGTGTCAACTTGAGCTATTCGTAACTTAAAATAGACTTCCTAAATTAAGACTTACTAAAAATAGTAAGTGTTGGGATATTGGGTGAGGAACAATGATGTCGAGTTATCCATGCTGATTGAAGAACACTTGGATATGTTTGAGCCAGTTGCGGAACATCATGGTGACTTGACAGACTTATGATTTCATAGTATATACACTTTTAGTTAAGTATGTGAGTAGTTTCTCTATTTGGAGAAGAAAACCTTTTTAATGGGGTACATATGGACAAGAAGGTGTTTGAGTCTCCCAAGGATGATTCCATTCAAAGAAGGAGACATCTTGTCACAGAGGTTAATTTTGAAGTTTAAGGGAGTCACGAGGAGGAAGGTGATGCTCTCCATATTCCAACTCTGACCTTGTGTTCAACTCTCTTTCCTAGTGGTGGCAGAAGAAGATAAACATATTTTCATGATTATGTAGTCATCTTAGATCCACACTATGCAAGTCTCATTGTAGTGTTTTTGAATACTTATTCAATGCTTTGGAATGTGTCTGTATCTCATGAGAAGAGGGCATTACAAGCACCGTGTTTCAATTCAACAGGAGGTTGAAGGCAATAAACTTCATTCTCTCAAGATCCATCAAAAACATATTCTTCATCAACATTATCACTTCTCTCTCCTCTCTCCTCCTCCCTCTCTCTAACATTATATTTCTTCATTGGGAATGTACTTTTTTACTCTTTCGTCTTATTCACTTAAGTGGCCTCACTTTTCATTGTAAAAGTCCCTTTTCAAAAATAGTAAAAGGACTTAATTTCAGTCCTAGAGGAATACAATAGGTCACAAATGGTGGTAAGATGAAAATTCACATGGGGGGGAAGGAAGAGATATATTTGTAAGCTATAAATTGGTATGATCTCCCCATTCCAAGGGGTTAACATTTGTTGGTTGTTGTTAGTTGCTGGCCTTTATACCACCACAACTGCAAACAATAAGCTACATTCTTCTATCTCCTTGCCTATCTTCTTCAACTCTCTCTACTTACCAACTTTTCAAGCATTGTAATCTTGTATAAGTAAGAAGGAACTTTGTGACTTTGATTAATGAATCCATAGAAGTTTGTGTCTCTGATTTATTAGTCTTGCTATTGCTTACACGGTTGATTTCTTCCTATTGCATGTGGACCTACTTTGGCTAATGTGTGTGAAATTTGTAATTTTATTTGCAACATTAATCCCCTCTCTCCATTTTCCCATCTCTTCTTTACCTATATTCAAAGCAAATTCCTCCTTTGTAAACTGTACAAGAAATTTGTCACAGGTTTAGGGGAGTATTCCTGTGTGATCCTTGACCTTGCAACCACCCCACAATTTTATTTTAGTCCTTGCATTCAATAAATGTGAGCCTCCCCATATAAAAGAAGGAGGGGCCTAACCCCATGATTGTTGATGAAAACCACTAATTTGTCCCGCAACAAATTATTTCACCAATATGACTCTAGTTACATTTTTATGACATTGTTATTTGGATATGATTCTTCTCCTTAAGAAGGTTAGCATTGGATGTTCCTTTACTTTACCAACCTAAGCACGTCCCAATGCTCAAACCTTGATTCAACATGATTCCTTGCACTATCTTACTTGTCACGCTCATTTGCAGTGGTACTCCCTCCAACGTGTTGTTTGGGCTTCCTTAGATTCTTCACTTGATACTCTTATAGAACCCTCTAACCTAACTTGGTTGACAAGGTTGAAACTTCCTTCTTCGAAAGGAGTAATGCAAATTTCTACTCACTCCTTAAAAATGAGAGGTATTAGAGTCCATGGGTTCTAAACAAACCCTTTCATGGTTTTAGCTCTCACTCCACCTTTGACTTTTAATAACACTTTGGCCTTGGCTTTTGCTTTGGATTCCCCTTTTACCCCATACTTCACTTGATGGATTATTAGAGTTGGTTGCTTATCACAACCTTTTTTTGTCTTTATCATTACTCTACCAATTGAATAAACCAAATAACTTCTTAGTCCCTCCTTGCCCACGTTATATTTTTCTCTCACCTTCGTCTAGATTCGTTAATTATTTCATATACAACATCAATTTTCTTCTTAAACTCTTCATGCCATTGTCATTTCTTTTGTCATTGCATTTCACAATTATGTTCTACACACATATATTTTAAGCTAATGTAGTGCCTCATCAACAATAAGTATTACTAATCGATGTTCACTTTGAACCAAATTTAAACTTGACCCGATGTTCTTTAAAGACATGTCACCATAATATTTATAGAGAAAATAAACTACCGCAAAATATCAATTATAGAAAAATAGGCGCATACCACATTATAATATAGAATAATTTGAGTGTTCAATACAAGTTGTTCAGTACAGGGAGGGCTTGATACTCATTGCCCTCTTTTTTAATATGACAAGAAGCCCTAATGGGTTGTACTTCTTAGTTAACATAACTCTTAATAGCAAAACCTTAAGATGAAAGTTATTATAAAACTACGGAAAAGTGACAATACAATACTTGACCACATGATATCAGTTACTAACACAAGTAATTACAACACAACATTACAATAATTGATGGACTCAAGATTTCACAGTATGCACTTTTAGTTGAGTATGGGAGTAGTTTCTCTATTTGGAGAAGAAGACCTTTTCAACGGGGAACAAATGGACAAGAAGGTGTTTGAGTCTCCCAAGGTTGATTCCATTCAAAGAAGGAGACATCTATTTATAAAGGGTAATTTTGAAGTTTAAGGGATTTACGAGGAGGAAGGTGATGATCTCCATATTCCAACTCTGACCTTATGTTCAACTCTCTTTCCTAGTGGTGACAGAAGAGGATCAACATGTTTGCAAGATTGGGCAGAAATCTCAGGCCCACACTATACAAGTCTCGTAGTAGTGTTTTTGAGCACTTTTTCAATGCTTTGGAATGTGTTTGCATCTCATGGGAAGTGAGAATTACAATCAAACTGTTTGAATTCAATAGGAGGTCAAAGGCAAGAAACTTCATTCTCAAAACATTCTCTCAAGATCCATCAGAAGCATATTCTTCATCAATAAGAGCTTTCCCATCTCCGGATTATCACTTCTCTCTCCTCCTCCCTCTCTCTAACATTTTATTTCTTCATTGGGAATGTAGTTTTTCACTCTTTTGTCTTATTCATTTAAGTGGTCTCACTTTGCATTGTAAAAGTCCCTTCTCAAAAATAAGAAAAGGACTTAATTTAATTCCTAAAGGAATATGAAAGGTCACAAGTGGTGGTAAGATGAAAATTCACACAGGGGAAAGGAAGAGACATCTTTGTAAGCTATAAATTGGGATGACCTCTCCATTCCAAAGGGTTAGTAGTTGTTGGTTGTTGTTAGTTGTTGGCCTTTGTATCACTACTACTACAAGAAATAAGCTACATTCTTCTATCTCCTTGCCTATGTTCTTCTACTCTCTCTACTTTCCAACTTTGCAAGCATTGTAATCTTGTATAAACAAGAAGGAACTTTGTGTCTTTGATTAATGAATCCATAAAACTTTGTGTCTATGATTTATTAATCTTGCTATTGCTTGCATGGTTAATTTTTTCCTATTAAACGTGGACCTACTCTGGCTAATGTGTGTGAAATCTATAAGTATACTCACAACATTAATCCTCTCTTTCCATTTCCCCATCTCTTCTTTACCTCTATTCAAAGCAAATTTCTCCCTTGTACACTATATAAGAACTTTGTCACAAGTTTAGTGGAGTATTGTTATATGATCCCTGACCTGATAGTTACCCCATAATTTTATTTAGTCCCTGCATTCAATAAGTGGGAGCCTCCCCATACCCAAGAAGGAGGGGCCTAGCCCCATGACCATTGATGAAAACCACTAATCTATCATGCAACAAATTATTTCACCAACATGACTGTAGTTACATTTTTTTGACATTGTTATTTGGATATGATTCTTCTCCTTAAGAAGGTTACCACTGAATGTTCCTTTACTTTGCTGACCTAAGCACGTCCCAATGCTCAAACCTTGATTCAACATGATTCCATGCACTATCTTACTTGTCAGGCTCATTTGCAGTGGTACTCCCTCTAACTTGTTGTTTGTGCTTCCTTAGATTCTTCACTTGATACTCTTGTAACACCCTCTAATCTAGCTTGGTTGACAAGGTTGACACTTCCTTCTTCGAAAGCAAAAATGCGAATTTCTATTCGCTCCTTAAAAGTGAGTGGTATTAGAGTCCACGGGTTCTAAATGAACCCTTTCATGGTTTCAACTCTCACTCCACCTTTGACTTTTAATAACACTTTGGCCTTGGCTTTTGCTTTGGATTCCCCTTCTACCCCATACTTCACTTGATGGATTATTAGAGTTGGTTTCCTATTGCAACATTTTTTTAATCATTATCATTGCTTTACAAATTGAATAAACCAAATAACTTCTTGGTCCCTCCTTGACCACGTTATCTTTTTCTCTCACCTTCGTCCAAACTCATAAATTATTTCATATACAACATCAATTTTCTTCTTGAACTCTTCATGCCATTGTCATTTCTTTTGTCATTGCATTTCATGATTATGTTCTACACACACACACACACACACACACACACACACACACACACACACACACACACACACACACACACACACACACACACACACACACACATTTTAAGATAATGCAGTGCCTCACCAACAATAAGTATTACTGATCGATGTTCACTTTAAACCAAGTTTAAACTTGACCCGATGTTCTCTAAAGACATGACACAAACCTATTTATAGAGAAAATACACTACCACATTATAATATAGAAGAATTTGAGTGTTCAATACAAATTGTTCAATACAGGGAGGGCTTGATACTCATCTCCCTCTTTTTTAATACGACAAGAAGCCCTACTAGATTGTCAGTCAACATAACTCTCAACAACAAAACATTCAGATGAAAGTTATTATAAAACTACCAACACAAAAAAAATAAAATAAAAAATAAAAAAAATGACATTACAATACTTGACCATATGATATCAATCACTATTATAACAAATTGCATTAACACTATAATTCATGGGGCATTATGGAGGCAAAGGTTCCAAAGTAGAATGTTTATCCATCAATTAAAAAGTAGTTGAAAAAAAAACATATATGAAAATCTTGTATTACAAAAAGAAAAAGCAAACACTGCATCTATCCAAAACATGCCATACACAATTAGTCTATAGCTGCTGGCTAGCAGCAAAAATTGCCACGGCAATGGCTTCTCTAACTGCATCCTTCACCTCTCTAACACTCTCACAAAACCCTACCAAAACCCTCCATCGCAAATCCTCGCTGGGGACGCCTCTGAGGATTGGAACAGTGAAGCTCCGTTATGACAATAAAATTTCAAGGGGTTTGAGGTTGATAAGAATGTCTGCAATGACAGAGGCAATTGAGAAGGAGGACCTCTCAAAGTATGTGAAGTCAAAGCTGCCTGGAGGGTTCGCAGCGCAGAGAATAATGGGGACGGGCCGAAGAAAGACTGCTATTGCACGTGTCGTACTGCTGGAAGGCACTGGCCAGGTCATCATCAATAACCGCACTGCCCAGGTCTATTCATTTCACATTTCTCCGGCCGTTTAGGTTTTCTTAGTCCGATGACTTGATTTTTTGTGAATTTGTTATGACTTGATTTATTGCGACTTGGTCATTTTAACCAATTTTCCTAAAATTCAGAACTACAATTCGTAAGCATTAGCGTAATTCTCGTGTTATATTTGTTTCTTTTTCCTTTAGGGATTTGGTAAATTCTCCTTTTTGGGCTAACATCTGCTGTAGTTGCTAAACTGGGGACATCTCTTGAGTCAAGATTCTGGGACTTGCACTCCGCCTCATCAATGGGGCATCTCTTGCAGCCCTCCTAATCCATTGGGGTCTGCTGCAGCCAGGGAATCGGATGCCTTAGTTTCCTAATTTCAACACTTTTTATTCGTCTCCTGGGATTTGGCCCATTATTAAGGTCTCAATACTCTTACCACTTGAGCTCATTCCATTCAGACTTTAAATGTTAGGAAAGAGGAGGTAGAGAACGTGGAGGTGGGTATGAGTCTTTACAGTTATACTCGCCCTTTGAGTTGATTTTTGTGGATAGGTATTTTTAATTAATTTTCAGTGAAGGTTAAAAGTACTACTCCTTCTTTTGCTCCATAGTCGTTACACCACAACCTTGCCACACATACACTGGAGTTATGGGTTAAATCATTTGAGTGGGGAATTTGGATGTGGTTCATGTTCTTGTGATTGTTCCCCGTTACCATTACACCACAATCACCACAAAACAATACTTCATCGGTGATCATGTCATTTTTGGGAAATTCAATGGCTATGGATTTGGAGTTTTTAGGGGGAACAGTGGTTTCAATATTGTGAATTTCTGCGTTAGGGAAAGATGGGGTGGAGGGAGGGTCCTCCACCTCATCAAATGCATCCTCCAAGCGATAGAGTTGTTGGATGAGTTCCATTAAAGGGATTTTGCAAGTCAAGGAATTGAGCTCATCCAAGAAATTCCATTGTGGCCTAGGATAGGTACCATAAAGATATTCGAGGGGAGGGATCCATGGCCGGATGAGGCTTGTAGGATTGAGCAACATTATTCTGAGGACGACTGAATAAATTCCGTAGAGAGGCTTTCTAGTGTGGTTTTGGGACGAGGCTCGACTGAGTGAGGAGGCTCATCATTAGGTTGTTTGTGAGAAGTATCCACGAGCTTTTGGTCTTTAGGGGAAGGCTTTTCGGGTTTGTAGACCAGGTCCTTATGTGTGGGCTTCGATAATTAACTTTAGTCACATTGACATATTGTGAATTGAGGTAGTTATTGTCATAAGACACTTCAATAGTACCGACAAAGTGGTTCATAAGTTCTTTATTATGGTTAGTCTTAGATTGGTGGTTCTCATGGGCTTGTAGAAGAGATCGATACTTCTCATAGCGTTCTTGAATAATAGCATCAATATCAAATTGGGGTCCGAGAAAGAAATCAAGGGCAGCCTTTTTGAGATCCTTATGTGCAGGCTTCGATAATGGGGTCCTTATGTGTGGGCTTTGATAATTAACTTTAACCACATTGACATATTGTGAATTGGGGTAGTTATTATCATAAGACACTTTAGTAGTACCCACAAAGTGGTTCATAGGTTCTTTATCATGGTTAGTCCTAGATTGGTGGTTCTCATGGGTTTGTTGAAGGGATCGATACTTCTCATAACGTTCTTGGATAATAGCGTCAATATCAAATTGGGGTTCAAGAAAGAAATCAAGGGGAGCCTTTTTGAGATCCCTACAGTCCTCGTGGGAATAGCTGATAATGGCGTGCCACCAACAAAAGAGGTCAATATTGAAGGAAGCTAGTTGTTTGGTAGAAGAAAAAATGCGAGGCATGGAAAGAACCTGTAAGAGTTCATCATGCGATAAAGGTGGGTGGTGTCGGTTACGAGAAAAACTCTTCGAGTCTCGTTGTTTGAAGAGGAATGTGTGATAGATTTTCCTTTAGAAAGGGCTTGAGTGTCGATGGAATTAGACATTGATTTGAGGGTGTTTGAGGGCTTAGTAGGCAGTTCAAATTCTCGGCGCTCGCATAAGGTAATCCTGCCGCTTGGCTTGTTCGAGAGCCTCTTCCAATGTGGTGGGAGAGAAGGATCAAACCTTATATTGGAGATTAGGAACAAGGGCCTTAAGGAAGAGTTAGCAAAGATTTTGATTATTAAGATAATGGTCAGCTTGATTAGGTAAGAGCTTTCATCGCTTGATGAAATCATGAGCTGATTCATTAGGAGATTGTTGCAAATTAATGAAGTTTTGAAATGTATTTTCAAGGAGATCATGCTGTTGGAACGCCTTTTGTAAAAATTGGACTAAGGTCTCTAGATCGAACATAGAGTGTGAAGAAAGTTGATTATACCATTCTAAAGCATCTCCTATAAAGGTCTTTGCAAGGAGCTTGGTTGTAGCATAGATGTTGGTTTGGATCCACTCCTTATAGATGTTTCCAAAATTCTTAAGATAGATGGCTGGATTGATTGACCTGTCATAAGAAATGGTAGGAGCGCAAGCCCCGCCCCGCCACCCCCCCCCCCCCCATATCCATAGAAGCTATGTAAGGAGCTAGGGGTTCATTTTGCAATGTTCGAAGTGCTTTATTGCAGATTGGAGGAGGGATGAGATTCCCATTAGCATATAAAGGCAAGGGAGGTATTGAAGGTTGATTAGGACCTATAAGGACTTGTGATGTTTGAGAAGCCATTTTAAAATTTGATTTTGCATTTGAAGCATGTTAGAAGTGGTAGAAGATTGCATGGTGGCCATTTGATCCAACAACTTGATAATCATGAAATTAGGATCAGGCGGTGGATTTGGACCACTAGAAGAAGAAGCCTTGGTATTGTTGTTTTATAAAGGATTTTTTGGGGATTTTTGGGGGTTTCTCCAATTGTAGGAGGCTTGTCTTGACTATTAGGTTTTGAGGAAGGTTTTAGGGTTGTTTCCTCCATGAGACCCATACCTTGAGACACTTTGATTAATTTTCCTTGTTAGGTGTGAAGTATTCATATTGTTATATTTTTGATGGTGTTTCTAAGTATTGATTTGTTCTAATTTCTACCACATTACAACCAGCTTTTAAGATTAGGCTTCGACGGGATCGACCCTGCTAGAACACAAGGGCCAATGATTGTGTCAAGTGAGAAGTGGGGTCTGTTTTGAGGACATGATCGACCTTTGTAGGTATAGGTTGGACGATGTTGTCCGGCAGTCTATATGGATGCAAGGATGGGCTTAAATGGTATCGACCCCCCCCCCCCCCCCAAGCTCTGAGACGTAGGCCAATGGCATTAGGAGGAGAAGGAATGTTGGGTCATATTGATTAATGGGGTTGATACTGGTGGAAGTGAGAATGGGTTCAGGCAGTGGTTGGCTGTGCAGTGAAACTATCTATGGCATAGAAGAAAGAGTGAAAGAACAACCCATAGGGAATCTTGGATTGAGACTGGAAAGGAAAATCCTTGATGAACACACACTTATACTGAGGAGGGGGCTGAATCAATTATGAAACACAAGATTTACGTGGAAACCCTTTTTGGGAATACAACTCACTGTCCAAATCGAGCCTTAAAATAAAGATCACTTTTACAAAATTTGTAGGCACTAACCTACTGATCCACCGCTAAGCGATTTGTAGGTACCAACTTAATGGAGACACCGAATTTGGAAGCACCATAGCTTAGCAGGATACTAATCTCTTCTCTTAGAAATGTTGCAACCTCCCAAATGAACTTCTTCAATGGATGACAATTAAATAGTTTGTTCACAAAAAATTGCCTTCATGATCTTTTGATTGGCTTCTCTTCTTCAGTAGATACAAGTTTGTTGATATTCTCGTTATATCTCACACGCTTTCTTTGCAATTACATCTCCTTTGAACCTTCTCAGTCAGCTTCGAATGGGTTGATTTCTCCCAAGGCTAGAGTATATATTTGGCGTCTAGGTTGACTAAACATGTAGGACGGGCTATAGAGCTTTAATTTAAATATAATCCTTTGTGCTCAATGATGCAGGCTGATGGCATCAAGAGAAGAAGATGTTTAGTCACAGTGACTAATGAGGTTAATCTTGATGGAAGTAAGAATGGGTTCAGACAATGTTGGCTGTGCAGTGAAACTGTTTGGCATATAAGAAAGAGTGAAAGAGAAGCTCATAGGAAATTTGAGTGGATTGATATTGGAAAGGAAAATCCTGAGAGGAGACATGATGAAAATTTGGATATGCCTCTAAAAGATAGACTTTGCCCCAAAATCCTAACAGGATCAGCCGTGCAAGTGTGTGAATAGGGGCTGATGGCATAAGGTTAAGAAGATTATATATGTAGGAAGGATTGATTGTGTAAGGGGACTTACATAGGGGCCGATGGCGTAGGAAGTGAATAAAAAAATAAGATGATTAATGTAAAATTTGAATAAGCAAGGCTGAAATTAAATAGATCATAGGGTATAGAACCAAAAATTTGATTATTGGAGATGAATAAGATTGATCATAAAATTGGTAATGAAGGTAGGCCAAAAAGTGATGTTTGACAAAAAGCAATAGTCATCAATTTACAAAAAATGACCATTTATAGAAATAAAAAGTGAATTTAACAAAACAAAAGAGGTATTTTATAAAATTAATGTGCTGAATAAAAACCTCCAAGGAGTTTGTGAAAAAATGAATATGTTTCTAATTATGCCCTTATTACTAAAAATGGTAATTTTGAATCTCCAAAAATTTTGCTACTATTTATGCCAAACAAAAAGAGGTTTTTGTTAAATTTATAAAAATTAAGAAAAACCTCCGAGCGATTTTAAAATAGAGTTATTAATTGTTAGATATTTAATGAAAGGTGAGATGGCCAACAAGAAGCCATAGAAAGATTTAGGGCCTGCAATAGATGGAAATCTGAATACAGACCTGAAATAGTGTTAGATCTGATACCCTAGGGCAACTAGGAGTTGAGAAAAGCAATGGAGTTGATTCAAGAGTGCTTGATGTCAATATAAGAGATGAAATGTGAAGATGACTCAATTGGGAGATGGAGTGAGATTCACATTGGGTTCACCAAAGTGTATGACGGAAAAAAGATAAGTTCTTAGTTGGGTTCTCAAATGTAAGAATCCAATCTAAGACTGGTCACACTATGTAGATACAAAGGTGCTCAGATAGTGTTAGTGTCATAATTCCAGAGGATAATAACCCTAACCCTAGGATAGTTATGGGTTCCCAAAGTCTACGACTAAGATTAATATAGGTATTTTACTAGGATTTAGAAATAAGAGTAACCAAGGGGTGGATAAAGCCAAGGGGCATAATATAATAAGACAATGCAATAGATTAAAGAAAACATACACCTACTCTAGTCTATAGAAATGAATGACCAATATACAACATGCACATACAAGATAAAAGACTAAAGAGGGTTAGAAATACTTGTAGTGTGTGTGAGACCATTGATGCATAATCCTCCCCAGAGACGACAACACCGAGAGAGAATCGCTATGGGTGGAGATGGGGAAAGTTCAACAAGAAGATGTTTAGTTCTAACTCACTATTGTGACTCAATTGCAAAAGAGGTAAGCTCTAAGACTACAAATCAACAAATATGTGCAAAGTAGTGTGAGCAAAAGCAAGTATAAGTGTAGACAAATGATTGTAAATTGGTGGTAATTTGGTTAAGCATAAATACCTGATGCCATTGCCCATGGGCGATGACATTGGCTATGGAAAAATCAAAAAAGACACCATCACCCATGGGCGATGGCGTTGGCTTGGGGGGAAACCCTAAGGTCAAAAGGTGTAAATCACAAGGAGTGGAGGCATAGAGGAAAATGGGGATAAATGACAAAGGTCCAAGGTGACCGAAAGCAAGGATAATAACGCGCAATAAGAAAAAGCAAGCAGATATAATGAGACAAGTGCACATGATAGGTGTAATGTGTGAACAAAGGGGAGAAATGAGGAAAATATAGGGTAACTAAGTTGGAATAGTGACATCTCTTAAATGATGTGGTCTAGCCCACATGACCAAGTCCGATAACACCCCAATTCCGAAGGCCTTTTAAGGCACTTGCTTAGGAGGAGAATGCATCAACCCCTACACAAAATAAATGGTTAGCAAATGTAAAAAATATGGTGTATACATACCTAATATAACATGGACAATTGACTTTAATGATTTGGACCTTGCTAGATGGAAGAAGTTATAATACAACAAACATGCAAAGACGAGATAAATTTGTGAGTTGATTTCTTCAAAAGTAATGGCCTTTCACAATGTACTATAATTGCAATGTATATTGATTTAGTTCCATCTTATTCTAGAAGGCCTTTGGCTTAGTTGCGAGACATTTGCTTTTCCAGAAGTTGTGAGATGTCAACATTGTGAATTCTCTCACTACCCTTGCTTGGAGGCACTATGAGATAGTTGTCATTCAGTTTTGTACTTCTCACGGCCTTTCTAGCTTTGCAAAGAGTACCATTGGGGTCAAGCACAAATGCCCACTATCATCGATCCTCTTCAACATCTACATTGATGAGCTAGAGGATTTTCTTTGACAACATTCCCATGCTGATGATGGTTGCATTTTACATAATGTGGTGATATTCATTCTTCTTTTTGCTGATGGCGTTTCCTCTCACTCTGTCAATGGTTTGCAAAGACAACTTGATGCTCTTGCTCGTTTTTGTGAACTTTGCTCGTTGGTAGTGAACCTTTGCAAAACTAGGGTCATGATATTCAACACTTCCGAACTTTCTCTTTCCCCGGTTTGAGTTCTTCTACAAAGGGGAGCCTTTGGAGATCACATCAGCCAGCATTTACTTGGGTTCTAGTTTTCTATATTGTCTTTTAGTATGAATCCTGCTTCTTTGTTATGCTTTTGCAAAGGATATTTGGAACACCAATGTTTTCATATCCAATTCTAGGATATCCCTTCAATGATGTACTTCTCTGATACAATCATAAAGCCCACAAGTTTGTATTGGTCCAAGGTTTGGGGACCTAGTATGGGGTTTGTTTATCGGGCTTGTATTGAGAGGGTCTATATTGTCATGATCTAGCATATGATTTGTTTCAAATGGACTATTCCTCAGTGCATCGTTCAAAGCTGAGTTTTCTGCTGAACCCTAGTGCCTTGAGACTATCTTTAGGCTTAGTTTCTACATTCACCAACTCAGAACCATGGGGGGTTCAACTTTAGATTGTGAGAGGTATCCATACTTAGCCCTATGTTCTTCAAGACGATTGCATCATTGGACCCAAATAGATGCCAATGTTGCTGGTATTCTGAGACTAGATTACTCTAGTCTATCGACATCTCTATTGATAGTTACCTCCTTTCAGTTTCAGGTACTTCTTGGATGCTCCTCATTGATTTCTTCCTGTAAAGGAGGTCATAATTAGAGTTGTTAGAGGGAATATCTGCAGGTAGTACATTCCGATCATTTGGATCTCTCCTCCTTAGCCACTTAGCCCCAAGCTTTCCTTTTACTTTGAGTATTTCTTGCGGGTGATGGATGGTGTCATTTGTCGTCCCGACTAACTCCAACGTCATTGGTTTCATGGCTTGAGGATTCCCCTATGCTAGTTGAGGGTGTGCTCACACCAGTTGTAGGTTGAGATTGATCATCATTTCCCACATGGGGACTGGATATGTCATCTTTGCTTCCTCTAGTAGGTGGAGATTGAGGATCACTTCATTTTCAGATGTCCCATTTAGTATGAGATCTATTGGACCTAACATGGTCTTCACTGAGACTCGGGAGACTCTTTATCCACTTTATTTTGGTACTCAAACCATCCATGGATGGCTCTTTTTCTTCGGAAGGTTGTCACCCTTCAACGCAGGTCTCCGGTGGGAGGCTCTAAAGGCCCTAGACTGATCACCTCTTTCTTTGGCCCATTGTAAATGTTGGCAGCATTAAGTACCCTTTGGATAATGTTGTTGCACACACTGAGGAGGGTAGGTCAATGAGGCGGTGCTCATCTCCGCATAAAATTACTACTAACGTTTCCCAACATACTATCTTTGGGTGACAGGGATCTGCTTCTTAGCATCATGGATCTACTCCTTGACATCGCAGAGCTTCTAGACTGCTTATTAGGCCACACAGACAGGCACACATTACGACTTTCTTTGCTACCATGGGAGTTTCTTCAACCTTGGATGTTAGGAGGGATTCTAGGGGGAGTCCTCTACTTCCTCTCAGGATTACCTAGCATGCCCACATCAACCCTTGACACTCCCCGATGAGCATCATAAGATCTTGTTATGAGGCCATAAAATACCTCATCTATATATAAAATGACATCTTACTTCTCTTCCATAAATCATTTTAGAGTGGATTCAGATGCGGTTTTAGACTTTATAGCTTATTTAAAAGTAGAATGTAGGATATATGCTTGGTTTCTTCTTTGGGAGACATTTTACTCCAAAATGTTATGTTTTAACATTTCTTGGAGATTATATATATTGAATGTTGCAAATAAGGTTGTTCGAGTCATTGAAGAGTAACACCTAAGTGTTGATGCAAAGATTAAGTCGGCAAAATCATGTCAAAACCAATAGGAAGCACTTTGGATCAGTGTCGGACTATCTCTAGCCTCAAAATAGTTATAAGAGCATCTCCAAAACAATCACAACTTATAAAATGCAAGGGAAAATGGCTCTGGAACAGCTCTGGAAGAAGCAGACCATTACCCAATAGCTCCCAAGAAAGACTGATAGATAGTTGGCATGACTGCATGACTTGTCAAAGGATTAAAGAGCATCAATTACCTTGTTTTGAAGATAGAGCAAAAGGTGTTGAAGACTCGGCAAAAGGGAAAGACGGTTGCGAACAATCAACAAAGAAGGGTAAACACCTTGAAATAATCCAAGCATGAATATAGCAGGAAGAATGGAAACCCCTTCTCAAGCTCCAAAGATAGAAGACCAAGGACTTTCTGAAAATATAATTGAGTCAGATGAACATTCCCAGCCAGAAGATAGAAGTGTGAACAGAGGGAAAGCACCCATGTTGGAAGAAGATGAGGAGCAACTCTACTCTCCATCAGATGCACAAGCTGATTTTGAAATAGAAGAGCGACAAACTCACCAAGGGGCAGCATGTGAAGATTTCCAAAGAAGGTGAGATCAAGTAAATGGAGAGAGCGAATAAAGTAAAAATGAAGGTTTTGTAAAATCGCAGTATCTCCCTCATTACTTAACGAAAATCAGAATTTCAAAATGTTCTGGAAAGCTTAGAAGAAGGAGAACCAAACCCAGAAATCGTTTGACGAGATTCTGCAAATTGAAACAGCAGTTTTGATCAGAAAAACAATGACATGAATATGGTGAATCAGCTGTTATGTTTGAACTTTGAAGAATTCAATAATTCAAAGGCAGATTTGGAAAGCGACAATTTTATTTGGGAAGGAAACAAGTAGACATTGTGCAACTAATACTTGTTCAATGTCGGAGGTTTCATATAGTGAACTCCTTCATTGTAGCAATCTCCTTGACTTATTTTGATGAGTTGTTATGTTGTAAACACGAGCAATAAAAATAGGCATGTTAATTTAGTTTAAAGGAAAGTAATTAGGAGTAAGTTGTGCTTTGATAAGATTTCAGTTTGGAATAAAAATATCATGTCGACGTGGAAAATCTGGATTTTATAATAGAATTAGCATTTATTACATGTCGACGACACGTGTGGGGGTCAAATTCGACTTGGCATTTATTACATTGCCCTGGGGATCAGGGGTTTGACAACAAAAAACAAGTCTTGCTTTCATGTGCACGGGTCTATGCTTTTCGGGGTTCGAAGTTTGCACTACACAAAACATGTTTTTGTGTCGTGATGTTCTGAACCCCTCAAAACCCGAAACACTAAGGTGCGTCGGGGTTCGGGCAACATCTTACATATTGCATGATTTTGTGTTCTCATGCTCTGATGTTCCGAAAGCTCGAAACCTTGACAAATTGTAGTGTATCGGGTTTCGGGGAGCACTTAACATTTATTATGTTTTCATGCTTGGAATGCCTGAAAGCTTGAAAAACATAGGAAATTCACAACTTGAGCAAAAAGCTTGGATTTTCAGGGGAAATGACTAACTCCAAACACTTCCAAAGACAAATTTGATAGGTTGTCCCAAAATTATCATGAAATCTAAATTTTGGGATAATAGAACGAAAATCAACTAGAATGGAAATGTTAAAAGGGAAATAAATAAACGGGGTTTTTAGAGTCCAATATAGTATAGGTGAATTTGGGATTCGCCAGAGAAAATTTGAGCAGAGAGGTTTCTTGTCTCCAGGGGCAAGGAGCATGTGAACGATAGGGACGACAACTTCGATGCTTCTCCCCTTTTGTGTAGGTTGTCAGGTTTTCCCAGCATGGGCAAAACATTTACTCTTTAATGCAACTTACTTTCAATTTTTCCTCTTCGAATTCACTAATGCCGATTGTGGCCGTGGTCTAGACAGTGTCATGTTTTTATACCCAAAAACAATTATCCTATAGGAGGGTTATGAACATCCTTTGCCTCATGTGAACTTTTTTATGGTTTTCTTGCAGTGTGTTGTTAAATGTCGGTGTTTCTTGCTTTCATTGCTTTTTTGAAGTTGATTTTGGGGCCATATAAGGATAAGAATGACCCTGGGAAGGAGAGGGAGATTTCTTATGGTCCGATGATGTTGCCATGATGTCATTCTGCATCCACATGTACATATTTTTTTCCGGCTTATGTTTTGATTTATATTTGATTATTGGTTTGTTGACACATACATTAGTTTATTATTAATGTACCTCTTTTGATTTGATGTGTTTATGTCTTCATTTTTTGTGAGTTTTTAAATTTGTATTTTTCTTGTAAAGTTTGAAAGATTTTAAATTGAAGTTATATTTTGAAGCTTGCTTTTAAATTGTTAAGTGTACATATGTTTACACAACCTCACAACTCTTGTATATATGTTTACACGTTAACATATTCTCTCGAGGATTATGTGTTTACGTGGTCTTTAAGAGATAGGAGGAGATATTTGCACTGGTTGGGGCTTTCACTTGGGCTAACCATCTCTATTAGCTTCCCTTCAAAACCTCTTGTGATGTGCCTGCCTCTGTCACATGTGAGAGGCTCTATTATTAATATAATCAAGGATGCATTATTGCATGTTTTCAATTGTTAATACTCATGCATACGGTTGATTCGTAATAAAAATAATATTCGTATTTATGTTTATTATAAGACAATTAAGACGCTGCAACAATAGAAACGATTAAGTCGTTTTTATGTCTAGCTTATGGTTTGTGTGATTTTTGATTATTGGTTTGTTGACACATACAATAATTTATTATCAATATAGCTCTTTTGATTTGTCGTGTTTGTGTCTTCATCTTTTGTGCTTTTTATTTCTTTTTTCCGTAAAGTTTGAAAATATTTAAGTTCAAATTATATTTTCAAGATTGTTTTTTATTTATTGTTAAGTGTACATATGTTTAGACAGCCTCACAACTCTTGTTTGTATGTTTACAAGTTAATGTATTCTCTTGAGGAGCATGCATTTATGTGGCCTTTGAGAGATGGAGGAGGGATTCAAGCTGCTAGGGACTTTCAACTAGGGTTAACATCCCCCTTGTCTTTTCCTGCTGGACCTCCTTCAAATCCGGTCTCATTCTGCTCAGCTTTTGCCACACGTGAGAGGCTTCATTAGAAATATAATTAGAGGTGCAACTTCTCATGCCTTAATGCCATCGAATTTCTACTGGTGAATGCCCTTATAAGTTGCTACTTGTTTCTTTGTCGGATTCAACAAAAAGTTATGTGAGGCCGAAGGTTGCTCCTTAACATATTGTGCTCTAGTGTAACCAAATAAACCGAAGCAACATTCCTGTTATCGAAATTCTCTGCAAATGGTGTTAGTGTGAAAATCCTCCCATACAATTGCAGGACCCACATTGGAATGACAGCTTCGTACAATTTCAAATCCTGTTTCAAAAACAACTCCAAATGATTTCAAGTCCCCTGTTTGAATGAGAATTGGTATCTTGAATAGCAACACTAATAATGATTCCATTTATGTCATTTGTTGTTGTTGGAAGGATGCCGGTGTATGGGATATGGGCTGTAGATCTCAATGTCAACAGCTTATGCCATTTGTCCTTCATTGTAGATGTAGTCCTTATATCTAGTTCTTTGATCCCATTTGAATAATTTTTCTACAAAATGTATGGGAATATCCATACACTTGGTCCTCTCTCATCTTCTTGACAGCTCCCTCATACTGCAGAGTCACACAATGTCAAAATTTCAAAATAGCAGGCATAAGAATATAGACACAACAGTCCTCCATTTTTAATGACTGTTAAGAACCGGGAATGTTGAGGAGGAAGTGCCAAATACAAATCCAAAAGAAAAACTGTTATGCCTGATTTTTGTTTTTAACTAGACAAGTGTGGAGAAACCCCTGCGCAATATAATCGCAAAAAAACTACACATCTTCTTCACTACACCATATAGTTTGGTCTCCATGTGTCCTTTCCATCTCTTGCTTTGAGTATATCAGTCAAAATGCACCGATATATGTCGTGGTGGACACTTTGTTTCTCTTACTTTACTTTCCCTTCATTTACTATTGCATTTTCCATCTGCTGCCTCTTCTCTTTCTTTCAACAGCATATTAGCATGTCTTTCATTCCATGTGTTGCAACACTCTTCCACCTACAATATCTTACTTCCACTTGTTCAACTTAATCTTATTCAACCCCTTTCTATAGGGGTCTCCATTGCACCACTCTGGGTGATTGCTAGTCATATGTATCTTAACTTCTCCATGTATTGTCTGAGGTTTATCCTCCATTGCCTCTATTTACAATAATGGGCTCATTGCTCTTCCTGTCAATTTTCCCTGAGATATGGGGCAAAAGAAGGCACTTGGTAAAATGGAGGCCATCCCTGGAGCATGGTATCTGTACCAATCTCATACCACTTCTATTTGCATGTATTAATTATCTCCACATATACCAAATGCAGCAAACTTTCTCCTATGGTCTTAGATTGAAGAGAAATATAGTTGTTCTCAATGCAATATTATTACTGATTTAAACATGACATAAAACCTTCACATTGTCCTGTTTATTGGTTTGTGATGCGCAGGAATATCTTCAAGGAAACCCACTTTGGCTGCAGTATCTTAAACATCCTCTTGCATTACTAGGTTATGAAACAAAATATGATGTCTTTGTCAAGGCACACGGAGGGGGCCTTTCTGGGCAGGCTCAAGCCACTTTACTAGGAATTGCTCGAGCATTATGTGTAGCGAATCCAGCCAACAGGGATCCTCTCAGGAAGCAGGGTCTTTTGACAAGGGATTCGAGGAAGGTTGAAAGAAAGAAAGTCGGTTTGCATAAAGCTCGCAAAGCTCCACAGTACTCGAAACGTTGAGTACATCCCATGAACAAAACCTATTCAGCAGTGTTGGGTTTATTTTCTCGGAAGGTTTTGCATTGCCTCTTCTATTGTGTTTGACTAGCTGGGTAAATGTTGTAAAGAAACTTTGATCTTTAGCACTCTTTTGATGCCAAGAGCTTATTCATGGTTCTAACTTTGATTTATAGGGTGGTGTGCGCTTTAGATCTACAAGTCAGGCTAAGAAGATTGACATGGGCCTTGATCTGCAATGTTAAAGTGCTGTGTTTTAAAAAGTCATGATTGCTGACTGTGAAAGGCCCCTCTATGACATTATTGCAGAGATCGCAAGGATACAATTGTTGTTATATTGCAGTCTTTATTTGCCTGGAATGTTGGGTATTTAAGCTCTTCAACCTTTCAACAACGATAGACAAAGATACTATAAATACTGTTGGGTAGAATTTTTCTGGTCTGTTTTTTAGTTGCTCTAACTAGTTACGACTTTGTAGATCAAAGAAAATGAACATTTAGATCCAGAAGATTATCCATGATGCAGAAACATTCTTTACACTGTTTGCTTTAGAGAAAAGATAGTTGCACCACCCCTTGAATGTCCCTAATCGAAGTTTATCTTGCATAATTAACTATTGGGAACAATGGGTCTCTGAATGATGCTTGGAGAGTGATATCGTTTTCATATACAGTTATTTCCCAATTCTTTTTGCACAAGCACTTGATGGACCAACTTTATACATATCTCATATGTTTGTGGGCTACATAACCAGTTTTGAAATCCTCACCGTTAACAATTTCTAATATTTCTGTATTACAAAATCCCTTGTGTTCCCTTTTACTGATTTAGCAGCTATTTTTTAATCATTAAATATTGAGCATTAGCTTCCTCTCATTATCCGAAAGTTGGCGTCTCAACTAGAAAGCCCGGGGGGCTCTGACATCCAATTTAAATTGTGCTGTCCATGTCTTCGGCTGTATCGACGTCCGTGTACTGGTGAAATCATCACCGTCCACGTCTTCGTTTGGATTTTCACGTCCGCTTTTCCACCAAAAACCCAATTTTTATTAAGCCTGAGACCAGGTAAAAGGTTAGGCATATGTGTGCTTGCAGGGTAGCTGCTTCAAGGACTCATTAACCAACATCATCTGGAGACAGAGACAACACTCTTCATCCTCACTCTCCATTATTTTTAGCTGCAGGAAAAAATCCATTCTCCTCTTGGTCGTAATCCTCCCATTCCTTAGGCATATAAATATGGCATTCTAGATTGGTTGTATTCGACATCACATCTTGTAGCATCTGTTTCCAATTCAGCCCCTCTCTTACGACCTCAAGTTCAAATGTTAATATCCCTCCATGGTAATTGGTAGGCATATGCGGCACAAATAGGAAGGGTATATGGTGCAGAGGTTATACCCACTTCATTGATTTCGCTCTGGTATGATTCTAATGCAGATGTAAAAGACAATGAACCATACCCATTTTCTAAATCAAAAATAAAATTATATAATCAGTACTGACTATCAGTTTCATACCAGAGCTTTTTTAACTTGAAAAAACTGTTGGTTGTGGCATTCACAATGTCAAAATCCCCCAGCTGTTTGACAGACCTCCATTCAAAAGGACTATCCATGGATACCTTCGATGGGTTTTGGATCCCTTCTTGAAAGCACCATTCCATGGCCTCCATGAAATTCTCTCGAATGATGCGTTTCAGCATAACTTGGTCCCATCCCTGAAAAATGTCCATGGCCAGGCACCCACATTCACCAGAGGCAGAAACATCACCCCGACATCCATAACAAATTAATACTGTGTCCAATGCCCAACGATAAAAATGCCATGATATTTGCAGTGTATTGGACTATAGATCATCAAGAATACTTTGCCACTCTAGACAGTAGCCCTTGATTTCAATTGCTGAATATGGAATATACCAATCCCAATCTGCTTCTACTCTCACTTGAAGAGCATATGAATTAGTCAAATCCAATTTACAATCAGAATTTTTGTCTTCATTTAAGTTTTCAAGCGTATTTTGATCTCTGGTATCAAGTTTCATTACGAACTGTATTTGGTTCGAAGTTTGGTTCTCTCTACAATTCTCGACATTTTGAGTCTCTCTACTATAAGTCTCAACGTTTTGGGTCTCTCCACAAGTCTCGACATTTTGAGTCTCTCTACTATAAGTCTCAACATTTCGGGTCTCTCTACTATAAATCTCAACATTTTGGGTCTCTCTACAGTCTCGACATTTTGAGTCTCTCTACTTTAAGTCTCAACATTTCAGGTCTCTCTACTATAAGTCTCAACATTTTGGGTCTCTCTACAAATCTCAACGCTTCAAGCCTCCTTACAGATCCCATCATCAAGGAAAGGGAAAGCCAATATGTTAAGATCGATTTTAACACCATTCACTTCATAGCGGATGTCAAAAATGGTTTTGAGTTCATCCATTATGTAAGCCTCGTGTGCAGCCCTTTCTGCAATGGTACAATCACTTGTGTAAATTGATTATGAAGGATTTGGAACACCTGTTCTAATGCAACATTTTATAACCTCTACCAACAGTTGCTTGTAAAAGTCCCTCTCCTTTTCTCCATGCTGGCTAAGAAGGAATGCCTCCTTCCATTCACAACTCCCTGAAGTGGCATCGATGTTTCTTCTGCAAGAGACGCACCACATAACTCCATCCATCTCCCTCATGTTTTTCTGCTTGTTTCTTTTTAAACCCGAGAAGATTGCTATATTCAATCCCTGGTTCAAAACTTGGACAATCTCTTTGTATGTTTAAATAGATATGAAATTCCTTTTAATCAAAATTTTTATTAAGCCCGAGACCAAATAACCCGAGACCAAATAAGATGTATTGAAATCTTTGTTGCTTTGGAGATAGGAAGTCGGCCAGGATAACAAATAATGGTCCTCTAAACATGGTTAATAATTAGCCAAATGGCATTAAGAGAAGGTTGCACAGTTACATCTAATGCTCCCTCCTTGAGCCCCTCCCGTAAGGTAGGATTTGCATTCATGGCGGGTCTGTGTAAATCTTTTTTCCTTTGTTTTGAATTTGAACGCCCTGTAATGCCACCAAGTGTAGGATGAGTTTGCTAGAGATTAAAATTATAAAAATCTTGGTGAATTTAAAAACGTGTTGGATGATTTCTTATAAATGTAATTTAAATTTGTGGAAATTTGGAGTGGAGCATCTACCAATGGGTGGGTGAATACTGGGATTTGGGAAACAAATTACGAAAGGCATTGTCCTAGGTAGAAAGCCCGGTGGGCTCTGACAACAGATTTTAATAGGCACCGTCTATGTCTTCGGCTATATGACATCCACGTAGTAAGTCCCATATTTTATTAAGTCGTGGAATAGGCGTGGGGCATGCAGGTATTTGATTCCCATGCTTTTATTTTAAAATCCCTCTTTCAAATGGAAAATAAAATACACCTTTTGCTCATATGGCCAATCAGTGTTTCAATTATCATTGATTTTTCAAGAATCACCCATTTCCCAACAAATACTCAAGCTTGAAATTGAAAAAAAAAAACGTTTATTGGGCTTACCTTGTTTTTTTCATTTTCGTCCCTTTAAATGCAAGTTGCATTCATGTACATAATACGTGTGAGAAAGAGATGAATAAAAGGATCACATAATGCCTTTTAATTTTTAACCTTCAATTCATGTCTTTGCCTTCTTTGAACATTCTTATTATGCATGCTTTCTCCTTGATCCGAAGGGAGTAATCTCAGCTATTAGGTTGTAATCTTAGCAGACTTCCCTCCTAGTTGCAAGTACCGCCTTGACCACAAGCACATTGTGTCATCCTTCATGTTTCCTGGTGTATTTCACCTACATCGTGCACGCCTGGTAAAACTATGTGCATCGCGGCTAGAGACAAACCTGTTCAATGCCCTAATAACTACAAAGACACTCTAATTGTAACTGTGTATGCAACTCCTACCCTAAAATTTTAGGTCCACACCACAAATCCTTGTTTCTAAATTAACCCTTCAAACACATAAGTGAATTCCCCTTGCGTTTATGTGTTCTACCTACATGTAAAGTGCAAGAGTTGCAATTGCAAACAACTATTGATATCGGCAATATTGATTGATTGCTCTTTTCTTTTTTAGATACCTCCAAAAATATGTTTCCTCGACCCCTTTCAACCGTACATACTTTTTCTTTCAAATAGTTTACAAACTAAATGTCGTGCAGTCAAAAAACCTTTCCACCGTAAAATACGTGAAATGACATAATAGCACTAATCGCTTGTCAGATAATGCCTTCTTCTACCCCGTACATCCCTTCCCGTACAAGCACAATTATCAATGATTGTTCCTGCATCACCTACTTCAATATAATTTCTCCAGCTTAAAACTGCAAAGAATGCCTGCAAGTGCTACAATAACCAAGCAATGCGATTTAATCTGGAATTCGGGCCGTAGTGAAGTCTCATACATTTTTATTTTTGCCCCCTTAAGCTCACATTATACTCAAGTGAATAAATTGCATGACATTAGGACGATTAAGTGGAGCATATATAGTAGCTATTTTGGGAAGGAACAATATGTTTCATGGAATAGTTGTGGGGCATGTAGGTATATATTTTCCCACCTTTTAATTTACACCAATCCATTCATGTTTACATCTTACCTATCTAATTAAATTTCGTCCAATAGAAAACCTTGATGTCGTTTATTTAAAAAAAACAAGCTTGATAAACAAATAAAAGATACCTGTCAATGATATGTTTGATTGCTTCCGTGACTCAATTAGCGGTGTTTGTTTGTGCGCCATCTATTTTCCTACACTTAATTGAGTTTCGAACCCTTAAACTTTTCAAGTTTCGCCACATTTTATTGTGTCCTCTTTGTGAAATTGAAATGCTTAAATGGAGCATAGATAACATATATTATTTGTTTACGAACAATATGATTCGTGAAAATTGTGTGGGGTATGCAATCCAAAGCCTTAATCTACCTTTGACTTGTATGACCAATCTTTAGAAAGTGTTAATTATCGATACATGGCCGTGCATCCACTCCATGCAATTACTTCACCTTACATTTGGATATAGAGGCTACACAGTTCTGCAACAAGCTGTCTTTTGTGGTCAGGTTCTGAAGGTGGAACATGTTGGCTTTTCCCTTTTTCATTTTTTCCCTTTCGACGTAAATTGCACTCATGTGGATACTACACTACCCTAATTGTTAACCGGATAGTTGTAGAAACAAACCAAACTAAAATTTACATAGAATCACCACCTGAACATTCTAAGTACACTCTACGTCTTCCTGCCCCTAACATGCCCTGTGAAACATACATTCGAATTCCTTTTACATTTTCTTTTTTTCTAACATACATTCAAATTCCTCTTGCATTTTGAGATATCTCCCTCTACATTTTCCTCAAAGTTTTCCCAAATGACATACATGTCTTGATCTTTGCAGAGAGATATTATTAGCTTCCACCTTGGCTCCATCTGCAAAGTCTTTTTCGAAGACCTATGTACTTCTCCAGCCCTCAATGGAAGATTGCTATACCCATCTTCCAGTCTGTGTAGAAGTTCCTCAATTATGTTCGGTTTAGAACACCCTCGAATATATCCCTTGCTCTGTCTTTCCCTATTGATAAAATATTCTTGCACAGCTGATTGCTAGATGGATTACATTCTTGGTGGGTCCAATCTTCCTCAGAAAGTGGAGTTAGAGAGGGAGACGCAAGGGGAACCACTTCAGATGATCAAAGATTGTTGGAATGTCTGGTGTGGGCATAGATCCAAATAGTTTCTTTGTATGGAAACATTGATTCGATACCCTGTATACACCAATCACAAATACTGCCATCGTTGATTTTCCACAATGCAATTTCTTTGAAATGTGTATGTAGCATGTAGTGCGAGGTAATATAGAAGCTTGTGAAATTGAGTCCGATGGGGGTGCATGCATACGCATTAGGCAGAAGACAAGCTTATAGAGGTATTTCACACAGCTAGGTTGATGTAGTAGCAGCCATCGACGTCTTGTAGACAGGTCGAGAAGTCTCTGATGAGGAGCATCCATAGGTGCACACGTTGAAAATGTGTACATCATATATGTTCTTATCAAGTTGTTGTAGACCTAACAATCTTGCATAGCAGTAGTGAACTGGTACAATGTGGAAGATACCTTAAGACCTAGACAAATGAGCATAGAGATGGGTCGATCAATTATGCACTACCACAGAAGATGCAGTCCCCCATTGTGCTAGAATCAGAAATGCAAACATGATTGATGTAGCAATTTCGTATTCAAAACAGGTCACCCAAGTTCGAATTAGAAGTTGTGGCGATAGTCTATGATAGAATGTGTCAAATTGCATACTGTCATAATATTGTGAGAATTTTGCGACATCTTAGATTGTATTTTTGACAAGCTTCTCAAGTGGAGTCCTTACATGATTGAGTAAAAGTAATTTTCTTAGATTGGTCTGTTGACTAGCTAACTGTAATGTCAAGATAGGATCCAACAAAACCCATTGATTGTTGAAGTGGGATTATTATTGAATTTAGTGGAAAATGTAGCATTGTGTCATGCCTTCGATATCCCTTTGTTTCAATAGGGGACAACACTTTGATGGAGATGTTAGTTTTGTGTCACTCAACTCGAACCAAGCTCGATAGTCCACGAACCTGCAACTATATCAGTGGTTGATGAAGAATTGTGTGTTGGAGCCAACGCATTATGGTTATGCCCTTGTATGCTTGTTAACCCTACCTTAATTCGTACTACAATGTAATTATTTTTTTCAAACAATTGTGATACCCACATAGTTAGCCAAAAGCTTCCCTTCTGAATCATCCCAGACAGACACCCCAAAGGGTTGCATCAATGCACATATCCTAGAGCTATCCTTTAGGATGATTCTTCACTAATTTGCTTCTAGTATTAAAGGTTCCATCTCTATATCCTAATAGTCAAGGTTGCAGTAATAGATCAGAACCATTTTTGGGACAATAATATCTACAAGGGAATTTGCCGACAAATATTAACTAATGTCTATCGCACATACAATTTGAAGTGAAAATTCATATATAATATTAATTCTGCAGAAGGCGTTCCCCTTATGGGAACTGACACTTGACAGAGGATTTCTAAGTCTAGTGATGACCTCCCATGACAGTGGGACGAATGTCTTGCACGTTTGTGTTTTTACATCCCTATTTTAACTGTGCCATCTCTATTATTTGTATATAATTCCCTATGTTTCTATCTGACTGTGACAATTTCAGCCTCCGATGCTAGATCAACAAGCAATTATAGTGATTTTCGTTCTGTCACTGTCAATGAGATTGAAGCTGAACAACTTGTCCTATCAGTGGTTTTTAATAATTTTGTTACTCATGCAAGGTCACAATTTCTAATGACTCTTGTTTTTAATTAGGCTACGCTGAATGTCGGTTGCAAGGGAGATCAATAATAGCTTGCAATTGTGTTGAATTGTCGTGTTCTCACTATGGGTAGAAAATTATGTAGATCAACAGTGAGATTGTCAGGAATTTAGAGTTTGACCAGTGAATTCCATATAGAGATGGGACACTAATGGTCAACGAACAATTTTGGATGGCGAATGAGAAGGGAATGCTATGTTTAGACACTTCTATCTGGATTGGTAAGTTATGCTCCAAAGGACCTTTACACAGTTCCTTTAAGAATTTGTGGATGATACTGTTAGGGTTTAATCTTTGTTGTTTAAAATAATTTGTTTTTTGTATGCACTGGTTTGGCGCCATACTGTATCTGTAGCGTATTCATTCAATTGATGAAACATGAATCTAAGTTGTATTATCAACATTGCGAGATCATGTAATTGACAGACATGAAATATCTGAGCCAGGTGTATTATCAAGATGCGTAAAAAGTAAGATTACGCCAAGCACTGGTTGGCAACATAATGTATGTTAAGGAGCTTTTGAATTTTGCATGAGATGTCAGAAAAAATTGTATGTTGATCACATGATAATTTGAATGTGATTTCCTGTAGAGGAGTAAGATAGTTTTATTTGTCGCAAATGTACGTCCTGGTCATCAGATTACAATAAGTAAATGCAAAATTGTGGTAGATCAACTTCATAACTAAAATACCAATTATGACTTGACACAGTTGATGAAAGTTGTCTCCATACTCCAAATCTAGAGGTAGTTCAATAATACAATGGGGATCTCAATTATTTCTATTTTATAGGGAATAATTAGCTTATCTTATTATTTCTATTTACTAGGTGCTCTTAGGCGTTTAATAGTGCTCAATCTAAAAAATAACTTGCTATTCTGGAAAATTCCCAATGGATATGAATAACTGCACAAAATTGCATCACTTATCGTTGTCTAATAATACGCTTGAGGGACCAATTCCATCTGAGATATTAACAACATAAACCACATTAGAATATTTTGCTTCTAAATTCCAACAAACTCAGATGGTAGTATCCCGGAAGAGATTGGTCAATTATAGAAACTGAGAGAGCTCAAGTTGAAGAACAATATCCTTACAAGGTGCCATTCCCAAGGCGCTAGGAAACTATTCTTTCATGGAGGAGCTAAATATATCTTCTAATTCACAATTGTATGGCTATATTCCACAAGAATTGCAGTTCACTTTCCCAACTACGAGAATTGTTGAGATAACTGCACAAAATTAACATCACTTGTCGTTGTCTAATAATATGCTTGAGGGACCAATTCCATCTGAGATATTAACAACATTGACTCAGATTAGAACATCTGATTCTAAATTCCAACAAACTCTATGGTAGTATCCACTAAAGAGATTGGTCAATTATGGAAACTGAGAGAGCTCAAGTTGAAGAATCAATATCCTTCTGCCATTCCCAAGGCACTAGAAATCCGCTGTTCTTTCATGGAGGATTTAAATATATCTTCTAATTCCTTGTATGCCCCTATATATTCCATTCAAGAATTGGGTTCACTTTCCCAACTACGAGCCAACTATCGCTAGATAAGAACAACCTAGGAGGTAGTCCATTCTATATTCTTTCATGAATTGTACAAAATTGAAAAAGTTGAACTTGTATCAAACAAGTTTGTGAGGAAAATTCCAGAGGATGTAGGCCATAAGCTAGCCAAATTGCGACTGGTGGACCTGTCCATCGATCAGCTAAACGACAACATCCCAAAATCCATAGGAAATATTTTGGCGCTTAATTTTCTTCAAATAGAAGACAACCAATTAAGCAGAATGGTACCCCATGAATTGGGAATGTTGGGCTGCCTACAACAACTGACATTTGGAAATACCAATCTAAAGGGAGATGTTTTTTCCATTCTCTTAAACTATACAAAGTTACAAACCATTGGATTGGAATTCAACCAGTTTTTGGGTTCTGTTCTGGCAGAAATTGGCTTCAAGCTCACCAAGCTACAAGAACTTGCTGTAACACGTAATCGATTCAGTGGGAGGATCCCACATTTCAGATACTGCACTTGTCCTTCCTAAGGTCCATTCTCAACACTGGTGCCCAACATCGTGCTGACTTCATTCTCAACTAATTTTTTGATGTCATTGCCTCTCACCTTTTAGTTTCTTATAGTAACATCTTTATCTTTCAAATTACCCTGATACACTCTTCTAAAGCTTCCTTGCCCAATTTCGTAACACTAGTTGCAAATCTATGGGTTGACACATGCCTCGTGAATGGTGCCACAGAAACAATCACTGACATTGTCTACGACGCATCAATGCAACCACCAACATTACCTTTATTTGTTGTTGTCAAATTTGATAGATACAATGGCCCATGTTGGGATCCCTCCAACCCATTACATATTCCCATACCCCCTATTTCAAGAGGGAATCGAAGACAATTGCCGATTAAAATGGCCTGGGGATTAACTATCCACAAGTGGCAGGGACTTACTTTGCATAGAGCAACCGTCGACATTGGAACCACTGAAAGGCAGGGTCTGACATTCACAACTTTCTCCAGAGTTCCCTCGCTTGCAAATCTACGTATTTCACCTACTTTTTCATTCGAGAGATACTCAAAAATGGTGTACGTAACAACACTTGGAGCACCTCGAAGCAAGAAGTAAAGCTACCCTATGCTTTTATAGCAAGACTACTATCACTCAGCCTGTCGTAAAAGCTACCCTCTGCTTTGATAGCACCTCCAAATACTACTATACTCAACACTTCTTCTATCGAAAGCGGCAAGGTTGTTCAAGGGGTATCAAATGTAATCATGTTTATTGAAACTAAAATTGCCCACTAAAGGATACCATTCATGATATAAATACTGCAAATGTATACATGTCTCATTATGTGCACGCAAATCTACATTTATTTGATGTTTTGAAATATGATATACAATTTTAATTGTACGAATCTGTAACAGAATTAAATGTACACATACAACATTTCAATGTAATGTTTCAACTAAATTCCTACACTACAACTATCAATCACACACATTATCAACTGTACAATAAATGTTTTTCCAACAAAACACCAACCGAACAACCGATGGAAAACTAATAAACATGAATTAAATACATACAACATCAACTATAAAATAAATTAACTATAAAAAATGGTATCAAATGTATTCATGTACGAATTTTTAACAAGTTTGAAATGTAGAAACAACCTTCAAATTAAGTGGCCCATCTATATTTCTACACTTACAAAATCAATCACACCCCTAATCAACATCAACTACAAAAGTAATAATTATACCTCTAAAACAAATAACATATACCGTTCGGCATTCACATCTCATGAAACACATGTGATTGCTAGTATAAAAACTATTTTTTTTTATTAAAAATGTATTGAAATAACATTAATTAACCATATAATATACAATCAAGTTATAGTTTAAAGAGTGGGGAAAAAAAGGGTAAAAATCAAACGCCTCCATTTAAATTTAAAATCTAGTAGTTAAATGTTATAGTTATATAACAAAGTCATTAATGTTGGCAAATCAAAGTTATTAAATCTAGTTTTCCAATACCACAATTAATAAGTCATTGATGTTTACATTTTAAAATTATGATGAAATAATGATTTAATTTAGCTCATGCATCTCATCATTCTTGTTCTCATTGTCATCTTTGTTGTTATAGCTTGTGTGCATGTCATCACCACCTTTGTCTTCCTTATTTTGTTGACGTGTCGACATCCCATACTTTATGCACACAACATTAGAAGTTCAATAATACACTTGATAATGAAAAATAGTAATAAAATGTTTTTTTCTTATTGAAAATAATTTGATTAGCAACAATCAAAGTGTTATTTTTTATATTTTCTTTATTTTATTCCACATTAAAAAATGTTTTTGCAAAAGCTAATATGAAAACTAACAAATATCTAAAAGTTTAACATGTTTAACTATTATACAAAAATCTAATGACAAGTATCTTAAACCAATTGGTATATCCCACATGTCGAGAATTTCATTCCACTAATTCTTTACCATAAAAAATGTGTTGTGTTAATAATTCCATGTATGTATAATTTTTTTGAGAAAGAAGTAGTTATACGGCATTATCCAAAATAACTTAGGCTATGCCTCTTACTATGATTTGAGCACAACTACACCAGTCCATGCTTCTCTTACAAATGTTTGCCATTTTGTGCACACCTAAGTATTTCACAAAATCTGCAAACCTCAACGACATCTCATGGAACCCACACAACTACTTTGCACCTTTGTGCACTTGCAAAATGCCATTGGACATACCACAGAACATTGTCTTTGCACAACTCCCTCAACATACCACAAACATGTGGAACCTCCATGTTGCTTCACGCTATGCAAGGTGGCACTTACCAGCTTGTGTCATGCCAAAACACAAGTCCACATATCACGCACCCATAAAAACAACCACCAACTATCACATATACAAGGAGGAAAACCATCCCTTGTTAAAGAAGACAAAATGTTTCATACTTGTCTCTTATAATTGCTTTCTTGCAACAATATAGTTTAAAGCATTTGACCTTAAGGGAATAACATTATCATACTTTCTATATATAATATCAAATGGTCATTTTTTTACTCATTCTAGTCTAGAAAAATTAGTTAGGAAGTGTTTCGCCCTTTTTGATCAAGGGAATCTTCATTTTCAACCTTGATGTATATTGTATGCATATGAACTACACCACATTCTTTCTCATTAAATAGAATCAACATTATTATGCTAAGATTTGAATTTGAATTTTTAATGGTTAACTTCTATAACTATTTTCTATTGCATGTTCTATAGCTCATAGTTTCCAAGCCAAGTTATAGGGTTGTCTTCCAAGCCGCATTTGTGGGTCCCATGGTACAAATTGCTGATATTAGAGTAAAAGATTTCATTTGCATGTAAACATGTGAGCATGCCAAAAAAAGGACATCCACTTGGTCATGTTTTATAGTATGTGGATGAACATTGTAGGAAGAGAAAGATGACCGACGCTCATAAGAAATTATGATGCTGTTGAGAAGTACCTCACTAAACTGCCACAAGTATATTTTGAGGAAATAACGACAACAAACATCAATTTTTTCAAATGTTGATGCTATTTTTGCTGCAATTTTTTCTAATGATGCAATTTATGTCAGAGTTGAAATTTCTACCATATTTAAGCTTGAAAGCCTCCAAATATAGTGGTTTCTAAAATCTTAATACCTTTTGTATTAAGAAAATAAAAGCAACGCAATGTGCACCAATGTTTGGCATTTTCAAAACTTACAAGTAAAATGTCCATACATGGGGACATGCAAACCCTATATCTAGTGCTAAACCTAACGTTATTGCATCATGTATTGTGTCTGATGGGTCTATAAAAAGGGAACCCCCCTCATATTTGTCATATTCTATTAAGAATATGTCATGTGTAGGAAAATGTTAGACTTAGAAAGAGATTATTTTTCTTATGCACAATTGGAATATATATTTGAAAATTGTAGGATTGTAAAGAGAACTTCCTTAGAAATATTTGTGTGATTTGCATCATTTTTTATTTTGCAAATAAAATTTGATCATATCAATTATATACTCATTGCAAAAAACCATTGACAAAAGATCAAATATACTAGATATTAAATTTATTCAATATTTGTGGGATCAAAATTGTTGTTTTTAGTAAGATCTTCACATATAATAATATAATATTATGAATAATGACAACAATTTGCATAATATAATAAAGATGAACTATACAAGATATTTGCGGGCCAAAATTATTTAATATGCAATATATTTAGAGACAAAATGATTTCCCTTAAGGTAGGGAAACACCATATAATACTCACGGAGTAAATCCACAAGATCTTTGAATATGAGAATTCCACTTAGAGGGGGATCCTTCAATATGCCATGTACTTAGGGATACAATATTGTAATGTATACGAGCTGATGAAGATAACAACATGTGCTACACTCCCCCCAATTATTATTGGGTTAAGTAAGTATACAATATTCTATTTGGGATATGATATTATGATGTATATGGGTTGATGTAGATTCCGACATGTGGCACACATCCTCAGTTATTATTGGGTCAAGTAAGTGGAAAGTATTCCATTTGGATGAAGTATAGTGGAGGTTATCCCCCTTAAAGTGACATCTACATATTGAGAGATCTTGTGGAGTGATTCATTCCTTAAAGACTAATATATGGTGTTGCATTATTTAAAGGTAATTATTCTATTTTTGAATATATTGCCTATTAAGACAACTTGGCCCACAATCATCTCTTGTGTTGCATGATATTTTTTATATTCTATATAATGCGGTGATTATTAGGATTATGTCTATTATTATTTGTGAAGATCTTACGAAGTGGTATTTGAATTTTAATTTGGGCAAAGAGGAATTTGTTTTTGGGTAGATTTTGTAATATTATAGATTTTTTTTAAGGAGTACATTCATAATGGATTATTCTCCTCACACATGGTATGATTAAAGTGATTTATGTGTCGTTATAAATATTTTTGATAACTTTTCAAAGATTGGTAACATATGGATTACAAGCAATATCAAGTTAGATATGTTCATGCAAAATTGACCCTGCAAGTATGGTTGTTGATGGTTTTTTTTGTCATGGAATTAGGGAAAAAGTAGTCAAATCAAGAAACTTCTTCATTCTTACCATATTTTCTATTGGGTAAAATCTTACACCATAGTAAAATATTTTCAATAGCTTTCCGAGAAGCGATCACACTTAGGATTCTAAGAAATATCAAGGGAGATAGAGTCATGCAAATTTGGCCTTGTGGTGAATCTAATTTTGGCAAAGTTTTTCAACATGGAATCAGGGGAAAAACAAACAACTTTAGACACTTCATTCTTCCTATCATTTTTTTATTGGGACAAATCTTACACCATTAGAAAGAATTTTTCATGGGATTTTCAAAAAGTGTTACACTAATAATTCTAAGTAGTATTGAGGAAGTTGTCCTTCCAAAGCAGGTTTTTAGAATTGTGAATCAATTAGTTTTTCAAGGTGTGACTGTGGGAAAATTCACATATTTCATTTTGGATATACAAATATAGTGCCAATTTTTGTAATTCAAATGAAATGTTTTGATCTACTTGTATTTATGATTTTATTCCCATATATGGGATAAGAAATGAGATATAGGGAATACTAATGTTCTTGGAACCTTGGCTTTTATATGAACTATGAATCATGGATCAAAAATATAAAATAAATTTGGCGAGATATGCTTTAGAGGCTTTACAAATTAAGTGATGCAATTGTGGTTAGGGGCCCCAATGAAGGGATACCTTATACCGTGTAACCCTAAAAACACACAACGAAATTATGCATGAAATGAAAAACTAAAATTAAATATAGGAACTCATTAACTTCATTTGATTTAAAATGAAATAAACACATAACAAACAACAAAACTTGTAGCAATCTCATAAACCGAGACACATCACAAAATATATATTTGTAGATCTTTGCTTTCCAACTTACAATCTTTGCAAGTATAACTCTCATAAACACAAATTGCCTAAACTAGTTAGTCCAAATTATAACTCTAGCTCATGTGGAATTCATCCTTGATATAAATGTATTGACATGATTATATAGATGCAAGACCCACCTACTTACGTCATTTCTCAAATCTGCAAGTGACCTATAAGATATTATATGTGTCCTAATCCTCTATGCAAGATAGGGTTTAATTTTTTTTTATAACAAAACTTGATGAAAATGAGTTGGCACAATGGTTATAATTTATGGGTTTGTTGAATTCATGTTGGCTCCCTTAAACAATGTTATTTTTCAAATTCCAAAAGTTACCCACAAAACTATGCCCTTGCACATAAGATTGCACATTGGCCTCTCATATGAATCCTTTTGTGCAATCTCAAATAAGTCCCAATGAATTGAAAGTTTCAATGGTAAATGCATGCTATTGAGATGAACTCATATTGATGATGTAAGCTTATGAAAATACTCCTTGTGACAACGAGCTCAAAAATAGTAATTCTTTGTGCATGGACTACTTCTACTGGAAACATAATTTTGTGTTGTGCTACTGTAATACATGCTTATGCTATATCTGAAAATATGTTATGAATGTTAGAAGATGCCACCAATATTGATAAATTCCTTTGGACATGCCACAAAAAAGACAACTACAACCATTCAACCACTTGCATACGTCAATAAAATGAGTGGAATACTACAACATATATGCATAACACAAAACTAGCACAAAAGAACAATATGTGACTTGCATGCTTGCATGATGCAAACAACACTTATGAAGACAATGGAGAAAAACCAATCTTGCACAAATTTAAAATAAACTAAGAGCAAACAAAAAAATTGAGCACTAATAGACTTAACTTACTTTCTAAACTAGCCTATTGTTTACACCATAGGTAAATCTCTTTGCGTTTAGTTTATTATTAGGTGTAAGATTTTGTAACAAGTATATTAACATGATCTAATTAACTTCCAACATTAATAATTCATAATTAGAATAATGCATTCATACATGTAAAAAATGATAAAGCGATACATACTTGCTTAAATACACGAAAGGAGAAATAGACTTAGCTGTATAGGGTAAATTAAGGTTGATTTGGATGTGCAGGGTAGTGAAATAGGCTGATATGGCCCTATAGATTATGCAATGGAAGTTATAGAACTAAAAGCTGAAAAACGTACAGTTCTAGATTTGGAATTATACGGTCTTGGAATCTTTGACAGTCTAGCCTTGTAACTATTTGTGTGGTTCTCTTATTTCGTAATGATCTTCATTTTATATCGCTCTTGCTCACATGAGTTTGGGATGACCTATAATCACTTGCAATAAAGTAGAAACCCCAACGACCTGCAAAACCCTTCATCAAAACATTAACAAACCAAAAGGAGAAAACATGTGTGTGTGGTGAGGATGGAATACCATTGGTAGTCAAAATCCTAGCTTCTAAAAAAATCCAAGTGCTGCACTACATACCCTTATTGTTGGATCAATCCTCACATAGTTCTTCTAAGTTCTCGAGCAAGTGTGAATAACTACCAACCCCCTAGGGGTGTCATCATGTCTCTTGACACCAAGATAGTGGATTAACTGCATAGTAATGTACCCAATGTGGTAGTAGTGAGATGTGGTGTGCTTTATCTGTATGGCCCAACTCTTTGTTGATTTAAACCCTTGTGCAATCCTTGGAGTGAATTTTCTCTTGCTAAAACATGGCTCTATAACCTTTTCATTCTTGGAAATGGATGAAGCTAGACTCTTTGAATTGGTTGAGTGCTTTCAAATTGTAGTAGAGATAGGTCTAGATGATGTGCAAATGATTTAAGAACATTTATGAATTCTTCAAAGTGATTTTGGAATATATTTGCAATATGAGCTTGTAAGAGTGCCAAGTGAGTTATAAAGTGATAATGAATTGCTTATATAACCTCTCATAGGTGAAATATTCTAATAACGTCAACCCTAGGAAGATAAAATGAACCAAATAAGAATTTGAAATTAAAATAAGAGTCAATGAAGGTGAAGGGTTGGGATCATATAGGTTGGCCAAGACCAAACCTCACATCTCGACCCTTCCATACATTTTCAAACTTGAGAGATGAAACTCAAAATTTAAAGTTTTGTCTTGAATACTAGATGTTTAATGTTGCTTTGATCAAATAATATTCTTAGAATTAGTGATATACAAGAGTCTAAAGATAAGAAAGTTGTATAAGAACTAGCGATATGGGGAGATAAGATTCCAAATGTGAGCATTTAGCTTAACAAGGGAACATGGTCAAATTTGGAATTGCAAAAGGATAAGTTACCGAATTTTAGTGTCTACATTTCCACCCATTTAGTGTGTAATTGGAAATTGCATTCTTATAGGAAAAATATACTTGAGTATGCACACACACTTTGTCTTCATTTGATACTGGTTCTCTTATGTGTTGGTGTTGGCATGCTCCATGATGAAACCTGTAACATAGTGTGTAGTCAATGTATATGATAGAAGATGAAATTTAACTCAAAATATAGATAACACATACAACTTCAAACTTTCAAAGAAAGTAAGTAAAGAGATGCAAAACATGAAAGCAATACACCTATTTGTTTTGTAGAGGGAGGAGCTCCTAATTTATGCCATTCCTTGGGGAATTGGATTTGTTTCTGAAATGCCAAATGGTTGGGGGTGATTAGTTCCTAACATTTTGCCAAAGGAGATACTTGAGTGTTGGGCATATCCCAACAGTAGAGAGAGTGAGGACAGGAACCATGTTTCCCCCCCTTTTTGGAACGTTGTGGGTAGGAAGGATTTAGTCTATGAAGAATCTAGCAGATTTAATGCCTTCCTCATTTTGGAATATGGTGAAATAAGTGGAAAGATTAGTTTATGATGATTTAAGCTGCTTCGACGCTTTCCACTAAAACCGCAAACCACACTGTTGTAGATGGATCTAGGACCAAATTGTACAATTTGTAAACAATCATACCTTGGAAGGAATGTACATTGCCATAACCCTATATGATTCTACTACAAATGAAACTGATTATGTAGAGTCTGTAAAATCAAAGGGAAAAAGGAGGCTCATGTCCCCAAACCCTATTTTTTACAACTCAATTTGAATAGTGTCATCAAGAGTAGAAACACTAGTGTAATGTCAAGTAAGCCATAAAGTATGGAAACAAGTCATATGTAGGCATATATCCACAAACACGGGACACCCAAAGTGTCAAAAGAAAATTTCAATAGGAGATATAATGTTCCACATTCAAAAAAATAAGTGCATACTTGTAATAGAGGTATGGAGCCATAAACATGGGACACCCACAGTGTCATGACTAGATAGAGCTAACAAACATAGTATTGTTAGGAAATAAGGGAAAAAATATGTGGAATAATCCCTCATAGAATTGCAACAGTAGAAAATAATATGCAGAAAATATTACAGATCTCAAATAAAAGTGCAGAATAATAATAACACAACACAAAGAAACATTATTTAACATGGTTCACCCAATTTGGGCTAGGTCCACGAAGAATCACTTGCTCAAATTTTATTACAAGCCACCGCTCTCTCAATATAATACCCAGATCTGTTTGGAGCTATATTCAACAAACTCTACAAAATTCACACCCGAATTCAAAACACATATGTAATGTTACATTATACCTACCATATGCACAAAACCACATAAGTAGACAACTACTTAAACAATTTTACAAAATCGTGGGTATCAAAACCATGGGCCAAAACTGTCCCATAAACCTATGGGTTAAGAATCCCACCCATATGAGAAAAAGCACATTTCTCAGTATATCAGGCACATTTTGTTTCAAGGCCAATTTTTTTTTGAGTTTTATAAAAAAATAGAGTTTTATAAAAAAATTGATTTTTCACTTGCAACACTATAAAGTGTACAATACTCTTAGTGTATAGTCTTCAACACTTTCACACATGAAAACATGCTCCACAACCTAACAAGTATTGTAATCACACAAGAAATCAAGTCAAACCATAGAAAATAAACAATGAATAAATCTATGTAAAAAAGCACTGGAATAACATATTGAACAAGTATTAAACATAATAACCATGACAAGAAGTAAATAACAAGATAGGCTACAACTACATAAGACACACGTGTTAGTCTTATTAACCCAATAGGTAGTAATAAACACTATGTATGTATTCAAACATGATGAAGAAGGTGTAAAGTAACATATAATGAAATAAAAACACCTATATAGTGTGGAGAGATGTAATGTAAGGAACCAAGATGGATCATATCATCTTGTAATAATATGTGAATTTCCTACATCAAGCTCAAGATACCATGTGAATGTATGTGTGTAAAGAATAAATATGTTATCTATCAAATTAATGCGAAAAACAACATGTATATAGTAACAAGCTAGCCAAACAAACTAGAACATGTTTTGATTTTATATTTTCCTCATATTTGAAGGTTTTTTATTATGTGAGTATTTGAATGTTTTTGCAATGCTTTGAAAATAAGTATGTACAAGAAAAAGGGGGTAACACTATAACTACAAGTGTGAGTAGAGTTGAGGGTTGTGTATGTATAATTGGTGGGTGATCTATGGGATGTGTTGTAGAAGATCAAGGGTAGGAAGACCCAAGATGTGTAGTGTGCATACGCAGTGATTGAGTCTGATGTCTAGGATAAAATGTTGACCTAAAAGAAGTATGTAATGCAGATGACCAAAAAAATGGTCGAGGTATAGATATATGATGAGGATGTGAGTGGAGTTGAGGGTTGTGTATGTATAATTGGTGGGTGATCTATGATATGTGGTGTAGAAAATCAAGGGTAGGAAAACCCATGATGTGTAGTGTGCATACACAGTGACTGAGTCTGATTTCTAGGAGAAAATGTTGGCCTAAAATAAGTATGTAATGTAGATGACCAAACAAATGGTCGAGGTATAGATATATGATGAGAATGTGACCAAGTAGGAACGGTGTGGGATCAAGGAGATCTATGACTATATGTTGTTAGGGAGAGTGCCTCTTTATGGTATGGAAGTGCAAGTACTAGGAGTAAGGGTGGCGTAGATGAGGCCTAATTGCGGTGCAGTGAATTATTCAAATGGAATACCCATAATTCTAACCATCTGAATATTGTGAATGAAATCAACAAATTTATGCAACATTGAAGGTATAACTGTGAATATATGAAGCTATAAATGCTGGAGGAAGAAAGAGAAGATGCCACTAAGAATGCTCATGTTACAGGAAGGAAGAGAATATGACACTAAGAATGTGAGGTCAAAAGTAGAAAATCCAAGTGTAAGAGGGAGAACATTATGCCCAATGTGTGTATGAGGATCAATGATATCATCCTTTTTGGTAAATACAAGGGATCACAATAATGTGAAAGTGCACAAATTATGGGAAGTGGTATAATTAACCAAAACATTGTGTATATGATGCCAAACAATTGAGGCTAGGATATAAAATGGTGTAAAAATAAAACAATGCACCATATCCATATCACCAGAAGTGATAATTGGTGGTGAAAGGGTATTAAAAACAACATCAATAATAATATCAAATACGTGATCATAAGAATGCAACAATGATACAACATGATAAGCATTATGTACTTCGATGTATACATGTTTCGGAAGTAGATTGATAAAAAATCTCAAGTTTGGCATTATCATTGGTATGTTTGGGTGGAGATGGGGTCTAAAATTAAATGGTACAAACATTGAGGAGATCTTGTATGAAGCAATGAAGCTCGAAACAACCATTAGTAGATTGACCAATGCACCAATGACAGTTACAATGGGTACTAACATCAATGTTTTTTACCATGAGGGGCACTGAAATTGACCTCTAGTGGTGGAGGGAGATATACAAGATTAAACTTGAGTAATTACTAAAGCACATGTTATGGTGGGTGAGTAAATGTGTAAATTTATGCATGGAAGGTTGTAATTGTAGCTTAGTAGGTTGAGATAAAACATTGACTGTGGATTTGACATCCGTTTTGTCATCAGTGGCTTTAACATTAAATTTAGTCTTGCCGTGAAATATTTGATTAGGGGTGTTAGAAGAACAAAACACGTACTTAATTTTGTTGATGTTAAGTAGCTTATCTTCACACTATTTGAGAGTCCTAGATAGATGATTGAAATAATTGAACTTGTCAAAAATAACTGATTCTTGAAAGGGAATCCAAAGACTCTAGGTGAAAATATTATTGGTGAGAAAATTGTTCATTTTAATGATAATAGTTTTGTAATGTAGAACATAATCACCGATGGGATCATTAGATCCTTGTCGTATTTTGGCCATTTGAGTGTAAAATACTTTTTCTCAAATGTTGATAGAAAATAATGCAAGGAATTAATTTCCAAAGGAGTGAAAGTATAGATAGAATGCATATGTATATCATAAAACCATTACAAGGAAAAATATTTAAGACTGTGGGGGAAGAGCTTAGTGAGAAAGGTTTCATTGAAATAATATTCCAAGAAAGTGACATGAAATGTTAAAATATGATCTTCGGGGTTACTCTTGACACCATAGATAGGAAGTTTATGATCCAAAAAACCCAGAGGAAAGGGGTAAGAGACCATGTCATGTGCAAGTGAGTTATGTAGCAATTGTGTAGAATCCATATTATTAGAGGAAGCATATGGTTCCCATCGTAATTAATTTTTTATCTTGTACAATATCAACACAAGATTTGAAATCCCGTGTGTTAGATCAAGAAGCATGTGAGGAACTATGAGTGTAAATAGGACAAGTTGGTATAGCAATGGTACGAGGCATGGTCATATCAATACTGTGAAGGGTAGGATTAGATTCCCCCAATGAAATAGGAACTAGAGATGTAGGGATAGTTGATGTATGCATAATAGATGACAAAGGGGGATCATGATAAATTTCCAAAAATACAATAGTATTATTGAGTTGACCACAAGAGGTGAAGAGAATAATGTCTACAATGCTAGGATTCTCATGCAAAAATTATGCAAATAGTTTTGCAACATCATAAGACTACTCACCTTCTATCACATTAGTGAATACCATGAACATCGAATGAGTAAATATATTAGTATATGCATGCTCACAAGAGATAGAAAAGCATTATCAGAGGCTACTAGATGATTAGTGTGAGTGAGGTAAGGGAAAGAATCCTCGATGATTTTAGTAAATCATGATTACAAATCTCATCGATCATTATCAGAATATATATATATATATATATATTCTGATAATGATCGATGAGATTTGTAATCATGATGTACTAAAATCATCGAGATTACAATACAAATGTTTTGGAGAAATAATTTTGAGTCAAGAGTCAAATTAACCAAATAAATACACCCTAATTAAATCTCTTAGTGGTTAGTTTATTATTAGGTGTAAGAGTTTGTAATATGTATATTACCCAAATCTAATTATTTTCCAACATTAACATTCATAATTAAAATAATGCATTCATACATGTAAAAAATTATATATTGATAAGTACTTGCTTAAATAAACGAGAGGAGAGATATAATTAGATGTATAGGGTAAATCAATGATGATTTGGATGCTTAGGTAAGTGAAATAGGTTGATTTGGACATATATATTATGTAATGAAACTTTTGGAATTAAAATCCCAATAGGGCAAGGACCCTACATTTTCTATATGGTCAAGAATTGATCTATATCATGACCTAGAACTATACAATCTTGGGCCCTTTGACAATCTAAAACTGTAAATTTCTGTATGCTTCACCTGTTTGGTAATGATCTTTGCTATATGTTGATATTTATTACACAACTTTGGGATGCCATGTAATCACCTATAAAAATCTAGAATCCCCAACAGCGTGCATAACCCTTCATCAAAACATTAGCAAATAAAAGGAGAAAAATGTGTGTGGTAAGGCTAGACCACCCTTGAAAGTAATACTCTCAACTAGTGAACCAATCCACTTGCTATAATATATGCCCTCATTGTGGGATCAAGCCTCATGTAGTTATCCTAGGTGGTCATGAAAATTCCAATAACTAAATAACCCCCTAAGGGTACCCTCATGTCTCTTGATACCAAGATAATGGGCTAACTACATAGTATAGAATGTACCCAATGTGGTAGTAGTGAGATATGGTGTGCCTCAACTATGTGACCCAACCCTTTGTTAATTGAAAACCTTGTGTAATGTGTGGAGTGACTTTACTATTTCTAAAATATGAATCGCTTACCTTTTAATTCTTGGAAATGAATGAAGTAAGAATCTTTATCCTAGTTGAGTGATTCCGACTTGTAGTAGTGACTGATCTAGATGATGTACAACTGATTAGAAAATATATAGGAAGCCATCAAGCTCTTTTGGAATGATATTTACAATAGAAGCTTTTAAGAGTGCCAAGTGAATTATAAAGTGATAATGACCTACTTATATAGCTTCTTGTACATGAATTATTCTATTAAGGCCGACCTTAGGAAAATGAAATGAGCCAAAAAATAATTTGAATTTGAAATTCGAGTTAGTGAATGTGAATGAGTGGGATAGTATAGGTTGGCCAAGACCAGACCTCACATCTCAAACCATCAATATGTTTTTGAACAAGAGAGATGAAACTCAAAATTGAAAGTTGTGTTATGAATATCAAATGTTTAATGCTACTTTGATTAAATAATATTCTCAGAATTAGTGATAAATCACAATGTAAAGATAATAAAGTAGTAGAAGAGATACAAAGATGAGGATATTAGATTCCTAATGTAAGAATTTTTCTTACCAAGGAAACATGATCAAACTTGGCATCACACAAGGACACGTTACCAAATTTTAGTGTCTACATTTTCTCCCCTTTAAGTGTGTACTTATAAATCAGGTGCTTAAATGAAAAACATGAGTGCACACACATAATTTATCTTCACTTGACAATGGTTGTTTGATATGTTGGTGTTGGGATGTTCCATCATGAAACCTATAACACAAAGTGTAGTCAATGTTTTTGATAGAAGCCAAACTTTAACTCAATATATAAATAATGTATTTAAATTTAAACTTTGCTAGAAAATTAAGTAAAGATACAAAAAACAAGGGAGGAAAACACTTATTTGTTTTGCAGAGGGAGGATCTCTTGTTTATGCCATGCCTTAGAGAATTGGAGTTGTTGCTGAAATGCCAAATGGTTGGGGGTGATAAGTCCTCGACATTGTGCCAAAGGAGAAAATTGAGTGTTGGGCATATCCCAACACTTAAGAGAGTGAGGAGAGGATCCATGTTTGACCTAGTTTTGGAAATTTGTAGAGAGAGGAAAAATTTATTCTAAAAATATTTTATCTGCTTCAATGCCTTCCTCATATGGGAATATGGTGAAATAAGTGGAAATATCAATCTACAAATGTGTTAGCTTCATTTATGATTTCCACTAAATCCATAGACCGCACTACTGCAGATGGATTTAGGCCCAAATTTTACATTCTGTAAACAATCAAACCTTGGAAGGAATGGACATTTCCATACCCCCATAATGTGTAGCTACAAATGAAACTATATATGTAGAGTCTGTAAAATCAAAGGGGAGGAGGCCCATATCCCCAAACCCTATTTTAAAAATTGAATTCGAATAATTTCATGGAGAATGAAAGAATTACTCATGCTTGCTATAATTTTCTCTTACACATGTCATATATATACATATGTAACTATGTAGAAATACTTTAACTAAGTGCTATAATATTTAGAAATTGAAACATTGAGTGAATATTCCCTCTATCTAGGAACATAGGAAAATGGTCAAGACCGTACCATAATATTGACAGTAATGTACAAATTTGAACTTATTTGAGTTCTACCACATTTTAGTATCTATAACCTATTTTGAGGATCTAAACCTTGTAAAAATCTATCCCTGTAGTTTATAACGTGTTTGTCATTGTAAAAAAACTCCGATGAATTTGAGCATAATGCATTTGAGCATGTGGATCAAAAAAATAGATGTGTACCCATGTACCATATGTATGATAACCTACATATGATTATATAAAATGATGTAATGGTGGCCACCTTTGAGAAAATTTATTGGAACAAGGGGTTACACACAGTAACATATATGGTGTAGAGAAAAAGTAACATGTAACAAGAAACAAACAAGAGTAAATGTGTAAAAAACCTAGTACAAAAACAATCAAGTCTTATACCATAGTGGAACAAGTATAAAAACTTCATAGCAATAGTAAACATGTCATGAGAAAGAGTAGAAACAATAATGTAAATCCATGCAAGCCATATTGTATATAAAGAAGTCATCTGTAGGCATAAAGTGACAAACATGGTACACCCATAGTTTTCAAAGACAATCACAATAGGAGGCATAATGTGCTACATTTAGGAAAACAAGTGCATATACACAATATAGTCATGGAACCAAAAACATAGGACACCCATGGTGTCATAAGCCAAGTAAAACACTCAGGCCAGATCAAGCGAACAAACATTGTATTGCAATTACAGAAGACAATTAAGTCAAACCATATTGAAAATAAGAAATGATTCAATATATGTAAACACACATTGAAAATAACATTTGAAACAAGTATAAAACATAGTAATAGTGACAAGAAAAAAATAGTAATAAATGCTAGTATTTTTCCTGTTAACCTAATAGGTAGCAATAAACACTATGTATGTAGTCAAACATGATGCGAAAGGTGTAAAGTAACATATAATGAAATAACACATGAATAACATGGAGGGTTTCCCACCCAAAAGTAGTGTAAACAATCAAGCTAGATCCTATCATCATGTAACAATATGTGAATATCCTGCATCAAGCTCAAGATACCATGTGAATGTATGTGCGTAAAGAATATATATGCTATATATCAAATAAATGTGACAAACACCATCTATAAAGTAAATTTATAGCCAAACAAACTAGAATTGGTCTTGCTTTTGTGTTTTGCTTATATTTTAATGTTTTTCTATTATGTGAGTATTTGAATAATTTTGCAATGTTTTGAAAATAATTATGTACAAGAAAAGGGGGGTAGCACCATAACTACCTGATGAGATCCCCATGGAGAGACGTATCATACTCAAATGGTGAAGAGGATATAGGCCATACAATTTTGAATATATTTGAGGATTGTGTATGTATAATTGATGTGTGATCTATGGGATATACTATAAAAGATTGAGGGTGAGAAGACCCATGATGAGTAGTGTGTGTAGGTGGTGTCTGAGTTTGATGTCTAGGAGAAGATGTCAACCTAGAAGAAGTATGCAATGCAGATGACCAATAAAATGGTTGAGGGATATATGTCTGACAAGGATGTGACCAACAAGAAATAATTCAAGATTGAGGAGATTTGTGTATGTATGCACTCGGGGACGGTCTCCCATGAGGTGTATGATGGGGAATAATATGTGGTGTAGAAGTGAAAGTATTAGGAGTAAAGATGATGTAGATGGGGCCTGATTGATGCGATGTGGACTCATCAAATGGAATACTCCTAATTGTAACCACTTGAATACTATGAATGAACTTGACACATTAATGCAACATTGAATTTATATATGCGAATGTGCAAATCCAAGAACAACCTAAGTTTTGTTGTAGGAGGGAAGAGAATATTCCACTAAGAACATGAGGTCAAAAGTAGTATAAACGAGTGTAAGAGGGATAACAATATAGGTAATGTTTTTTTGAGGATAAATGATAGCTTCCTTTTTGGTAAATGCAAAGGATCACAATAATTTGAAAATGTAAAAATTGTGGGGAGTGGTATGGACAACTAAAACATTGGATATTTGATGTTGCGATATAAAATAAATTAGAAAAAACTATAAACCATATCTATATTTTCAAAAGTGATAATTTACGGTGGAAGGGTAATAAAAACAATACCGATCATAAAATCAAATGCTTGATCATAAGAAGGTGGTCGTGATACAATGTGGTAAAAACATTGTGTACATATGAGGTATATTTTGTAGTAGCATATTCCGACAATGGATCACTAAAGATATTGAGTTTTGAATTGTCGTTGATAGGTTTGGGTAGAGATGGGGTATCAAATTCAATGATACCAACATCGAGGAGATCTTATATGACACAATGACGCTTGAAACAACCATTATTGTAGAGAACAATGCAACGATGGTAGTCAAAACGGGAACTATCATCATTTTTTTACCATGAGGTGTACTAAAATCAACCTCTGGAGTGGTGGAGGGAGTGATAAAAGATTACACTAAAGTAATTTTTGAGGAACCTACTATAGTAGGCAAGGTAAACATGTAAATTTCTATTAGATAGGTTGTATTTGTTACTTGGTAGGTTGAGATACAACATTGACTGTGGATTTGACATCAATTTTTTCATCAATGGTTGTAGCCTTAAAAGTAGTCTTTCCTTGAAATTTGTGATTAGGAGTTTTAGAAGAACCAATCTCATACTTAAGTTTGTTCATTTAAAGTAGCTTAACTTCATGCTTTTTGAGAGTGTGACATAAATGATCAAAAGAATTGAATTTTTCAAAAATAATTTATTATTGTAAGGGAACCAAGAAAAATTGAGTGAAAATATCTTGTAGTTCACTATCGGTGAGGATATTGTTCATCTTAGTGAGTGTACTTTTGTAACATAGCATATAATCAATGATGGGATCATTAGAGCCTTTTCACATTTTGACCATTTGAGAATAATATACATTTTCTCAAATGTTGATAGAAAACAATGCAAGGAATTGATTTTCCAAATGAGTAAATTTCCAAATGGGATGCATGTGTAGATCATAAAACCATTTTTGGGAAGAATATTTGAGACAATGTAGGAAGATATTAGTGAGAAAGGTGTCATTGGAAGAACAATTCAATCAAAAGACATGTAAAGATTGAAGATCCTCTTCGGGGTCACCCTTGCCATCATAGATAGGAATCTTAAGATGGAAAAAAATAGGAGGAAAACGATAAGAGGACACACCAAGTGCAAGTGGGTTATGGAGAAATTATTTACTATCTATAGTATGAGAAGAAGCATATGCACGTGTAAACACAAACCTAACACTCAAATAATCTTTCACCCAAAACTCATCAAAATGTGATTGTTTTGGTAATGCATAACTTTTAATTTGCTGGTATGAATATGGAAACACAATAGAAACAACACAAGAGCAACAAAAAATATAACATAATGGATTGATAATAGAAACACCATATAACCAAAAATTATATTATTATAAAGGTATTGTTACAATCTCATCCAAGATCTACCTCGAGTGTTACCAACTGCACTCACCTTTCCAACAATATTTCTATGAGAAACTTATCAAACACACATCTTGATAGATTCTTTGACACACCTACACAATGGTATGGGATCTTACTACTTGCATATAATAAACCTCACAAACTTGTTATGTCTAAGTGCATGGCCTCTTTATTTATATATCTTTAGAGCTTATGCACCCTATCTCTAAGAAATGATAAGAAATATTTTCTATCCAATCATATTACAAATCTCAACTCTTTTCTTTACATGTAGAATTATCCCTTAGGATACGATAAACCTCATCCTTTACACACGAAATTCCACCTTTTCTAGATTTTATCTATGAATATAAATAAAATATTCAAAATATATATGACATAACTCATTTGTCATAATTGCAAATATAATATTTCTAATTTATGACCATATAGACCTTACTTACCTATTTTCCACGATCTTTGTCACTTTGATATTACCACAACCACTTACATTTTTTTTTTACTTTTTACCATTGAATATCACTTTCACAACATTCTCCTAATGTATTTTTATGGTTACCATATAATAATTGCTAGCTACATTCTATCCTGTGCACCATTAAATTTTAGTGGAAGCTATTACTAACTACACTTAACAACATATTATTACAATTTATACATTTTAATGAAATATAAAATTTGGAGGAAAATTCTAGTGTTGACATATTCCCCCTCCTTAGTTCTTACTCCATCTTTGGAGTAGCTGGAAAATTTGGATATGGTGACTGGAAAATACTCAACCTTCCATGGTTGATCCATTTTACAATTGGAGTACCATATAATTCATCTACTTGATACATTTCATTATCATGCACTACTACTATTATGTAGGGTCCCATCCATTCAGAAAGGAGTTTACCATGCTTCCTCTTTTTGTGTTGAAAATGATATACTAGGACCAAATAATTCTCTTTAAATGGAGACCACATGATATTCTAATAAAAAATACTCCTACTTTATCTTTTTCTTGTAGATTTTCTTATTAACTATTTGCCACATTTCCTATGATAAATGAATATGTACTATCCTTTCCCTTATTATATCACTTTCATCCATCCTTGCATTACCCATAAATATCATGGTAGGAATGTCAAACACAATAGGAAGAATTGAATCAATGTCATAAGACAAATGAAAGGGGGATTATCCTATTGCTAAATTTGATATAGCCCTATGTGCCCATAATGTTGCATGGATCCTTTTATCCCACTTACGCATATGCAAAGTTACATCCTTTGGAAATATTTGACACAATACATAATCTATTTTCTCCACTTGTTCATTTGTTCTTGGCTTATAGGTTGTTTCTTTCCTATGGTTGATGGAAAACCTATCCACCAAGGCTTATACCACCTCATTAATAAAGTGGTTTCCTTGATCTCTTACAATCTCTAATGAGTAAAAAAATCTAGTGACAATGCATTTGTACATGAACCTTGCCACTTCATCGATGGAAGCTATTTTAACATAGGACACATCCCTTTCCCCACAACAAGGCCACATAATGAACTGAGTAATAAAAGTTAAATATTTATATATAGTTATGAAGGATTTATGTAATCTACATACAACAACTATCATGGATCCTACAACTCTCTTTGTGGAGATTTTCACAAAATCTAAGGTGCTTCCCTAAGGACCTAACCTAGACTAGTCTTGCTTTTTCCTTACATGCATGACTAAAAAACTTCGGATATTTCCCTTGGCCACCCATACTTTGGATTCAAAAACCATCTACCCAAACTCTTAAAATAGTAAGCTTGACCCACTTTTATAGATGCACTTTTCCCATGTCTCTCTCATCACAAGGTCTTCTTTGGTGAGTTGGATCCTTGTAGATGCATATTTCCTATCTTGCACATATATAACACCATTAATGCTATGTTATACCTTCATCTAGACGTTTATAGATCTGCACCATGTTATTTTAGTGGTTGGGATTGTCTAATCATTATATCTAATTAGTTACTTTTATCAAATCCTATACATCTCTTCTTTGATATGCTCTGTCAACTGTCAAATCATCTACACACCCCTTTCAAAAAATCCTTTTACACACCCTTTCATCATTATTTTGTGCACTCATGCTATCAAGATTCACCTTCACCTCTTTTCTCATGTGCCACTATCTTATAGTCCTCAAAATATCTGTGGTCCTCCACAATCCATACCATTGCGTAATCCTTCAATTATATTCCCATGCATCATTTGCACTCCCCATGTGCCTCTAGTCACCCATTCTATGCCAAAATATCTTGGTGTTCCTTCTTCTTTCTTTCTCTTCTATACACCTTAAAATTCTGTGCACTATTACGTGCCTTCTCTTACTGCACACTCTACGTGCATTGCACTGTCATCCTCTATCCAATGCACAAAAACTTTCCACACTCTGACATAATCATCTCTTCACTCTTCCACGATTCTTCTCTTCATTCATTGTTCCTTGAATCCCTTGTGCAAACCCATACTTAACCAAAACTTGTGCATGATTACCTTGAACTTAGGATGCCCCTACATTAAACACCCAAGGTATTTAAAACTTGAGTTCTACCTCAAGCATACTGAGTGAGTGGTAAAACCCCCCTTTAGACTATTAGAATGGATATTCTTGACTTATTCATCCAATAAGCCTATTTATGGCATCTCCATTTCTTATGACATCAATTATAGCCTTTTGTCACCTCCTTGTGACCCTTCCACGCTATCTCACTCACTCTTGTAAGCCATTTCTTACCATAAACCATCCAAATCCTCATAGCATGTTTATTTATCTCATCCTTTGAGAGTATTTTCTCTCCCTCATCTTCCTCATGGGATTTTGATGTAGGGGCATCCTGGGACTTAGGAAAAACTTGCACTAAAAAGGGAAATGCATGAAAAAATTGAAAGACACACATGAGGAGAAAGTGAGAGTATAGAAAATGTGCATGTAATAGAAATTTAGGAGAAATTTCTGAAATGAAATAAGGGGAAGTTCATGAAGAAACAACAAAGATTGAAATTTTTTCCAGTAGTTGTGAAAGAATAGTAGAACACTGATTGTGAGGAAACTATTCGGGAGAAATAAGCATGGAATAAATACACAACAAGAGTAAGAGCTGCCAAGATGAAATACTGGTAGAACGTTGACCGTGAGCTAACTAGTTGAGAGAAAGAATCACACAAGGAGATGTGTTGAAGGATGAAGCGTTACCCATAGGAAGAGAGATACTCGTAGAGACAAAAAAAAGGAAGGAAGAATGAAGACTGGTAGACCACCAACTGTTAGGTAACTAATTAGGAGAAAGAAGAGCCCATAATAAGTAGGCCAAAATCAAAAAAGGTTTCGAGAGAAAGTGACAAGGACATATGGAGAAGTGGCATAGATCTACAAAACATAAAGGCATGTGTGGAATAATTGTGCATCGGTCAAGGATGACATACAAGAATGGGTGCGTAGGATAGAAATAAGTATGAAGAAACTAACTAAGGAACAAGGGTACGATGAGAGCAAAGTGCACAAATAAAATGAGATAAGAGTGCATGGGAAAGTTAGGGTGCACATAGGAAGATAATCCAACAATGAGGAGAATCCAAATCTAATAAAATGGAAAGGAAAAAAAAATAGATAGGGGAAAAACATGAGGATCTTAGAAGAAGCCATAACTTAAGGAGAGAGTGCAATGAAAGCATGAAAGACGAGGCCCAAGAAGATAAGGATGTAGTGACAACTTATAGAGAAAATGATGGACATAACAGATTCACATGGTCACATGGTTGATAGTGAATCAATGATGGAATGAACGCTAAGGAGAATCCAACCACTGGATGACATGATGTGAGGAGATTGGACAGAAGAAGATTGCATGGATAATATCATTAAAAATATTAGTTTTAATTTAAACTATGAGCAGGAGAATAGAGGAAGCTAACTCAGAGGAAAGAGAAGTGGGAAAAAGTTAGGTGCATGACAACAAATAAAAGACGATCCAATCAAGTTGAGGTTGTTACTGAAGAGTGGTGGTTTTTTAAGGCCACTCAGCGGTCAAGTTGGTCGACCAATGGCCAAAAAAATTTAGTCACCTGAAGGGATCGAGTAGATAGGTCAGGATTATCCATCGTGTTGAGACAATAAGGTGAAATGAGTCTAGTTTATCCCTTGAGGTGCCAAAAAATGTAAATCCACTTAAGGGAATTATTGTAGATGTTATATGGCCATTTGAGATAATAGATGAAACATCAATAGTTTCATCCCATTGTGTTGAACTCTAAAGAAATGATAGACTTAGGGAGTACCCAATGGAGACCTCCACGTGTTGTCAAGTGGTATTAGAGCTGGTTCTTTCCTATGAGAAAGTGAGGATGTAGAATAGATAAGAGATCACCAAATGTGAGATAGTTGGTGTAGGATATTTTTTTCTCCACTGCGATAAGTGGGTAGCGAATGCAAGTAAAGGAAAAGTGTGATGATTGGCAAGATGATGCCAAGGAAGGAAGATGTGTTAGATGGGAAGTCATAAATAATCTCAAGGAAATTATTGAGGATTTTTAGGGACTCTAAGAGGTGTGGACATGACTAGAGAATGTAGAATAAATCCACCTAAAGAAGAATGGTATTATAACCAGAGGTGGTGAGGAGGTGAAGAAAGTGAATGAATCAATAGAGAGTCAAAGGTACGACATAGAGAATGTGTAGAAAGTGATATGAGAGCACAAGAAGGAAAAGGTGCACATGGAGGCATAACCAAATTTTGCATGGGATAAGTGAAACAAAAAATAAGAACCTAATGCGAGAACACCACCAAAGGAAGATGGTTTAACTATAGGAGTACCACAGAAATATGTGTCAGTGGAAGCACATCATACGAAAATGCATGAGAGTATCATTATAGTAAAGGAGGATACACAGGAAGAAAAAAAGATGGTTGGAAAAGAACATGATAACACATAGGTATACACAAAACCATGGAAGGAGGCCATGACGATGGAAGAGGAATGAAAGGAATAAAGTTCATGTAAGAAGGTGATGTGTGTAAAATACACATGAGATGTGTGGGAGATAATATCAAAGGAATAAGAAGTGGGGAACACCATAGAGAGCGTAAAGGAAGGAACTCAGACATTAAGAAGAGGTGAACCAAGATGCAAAGATAAGAAAAATTTAGGAGGAGTAGAGGAACACAAAGGTGAAGATACACATGAAAATGGGAGAACCATTACAAGAGAAGTTGAGCAATCTTAGGAGTTTAGTAGAGTACACATGAAAAATGGAATACCAAGCAAGGATATCTAGGGTGATCTCAAGAGAAGATGTAGGGAGAAGAACACAAGTAGAAAAGAGGGCACAAGCCTAAGGGAGAGCAACAACAGTTTGGAGAAACTAAAAAAAAATATGGAGGAAGAAGTTGGTATTGAGAGAGGATAGGAAAAATATAACCGAGAAGAAGTTTCCTTGAAGGAAAAAAATGTAGAACAACTAAAGGAGCTATTTACTAGGGTGTATGTGAAGAGGGGCACACCAGAAGGGGAAGAGGTTAATAAAGATCTCAAGATGGAGAACTGGGAAAAATCTCCAGAAGATCTACACATATGGAGCATAAGAAGACAAGGCAAGGAGAAATTTCCACAAGTGGGAGGATAAGAAAGATATCGACAACAAGAGTGTGGTCTAATAGAGCCTAAAAGGTGAGAAGAAGGATAATTCCTCAAGAATTACTTAGGAAAAAAGGATGAGTAGGAACAAAAGAGTTGCATCAGGAGAAACATGTAGAGACTTATGTAAAAGGAGAGATAGTAGAAAATCACTAAGGATCAAGGAGTAGGATCCAATCGGAGAAGAGAGGATCACAGGTAGAAGGAACTCACAAGTGCAAGAGGATGTAGGAAAGTCACTAGGGAGTGGCACATGACTAGAGAAAGAGTCGAAAGAAGCACGAGAAAAAGATGACTCGGTGGTTGAAGGAACCAGGACTATTTGTAGATATAGTCCAAAGAGTGATGCTATGACTCACTAGAACCGCTTGAGGAGGACCTCAAGTTCAAAATACCCCAAGTTTTTGATGTAGGGGAATCCTAGGACTTATGAAAAACTTACACTAAAAAAGGGAGATGCACACAAGAATTGAAATATGTGGAAGAGGAGAAAAGGATAGTGCAAAAAAATGTGTACGACAAATGTCTAGAAGAAATTGCAGAAACAAAAGAAGGGGAGGATTGAAGAGAAGTGATAGAGATTGAAGAAGTGGCTAGTAACCATGAAATTATGGTAGAACAATGATCATGAGGAAACTATTTGATAGAAATAATCATGGAAGCACGGAAGGGATCCATTCCTATTGCCTTGGAATAATGATAGGGATGCATTATATTAGGATATAATTAATTTAATTAATTCTAATGGGATGAAAATATGCTAGAAATAAGTATGCATTTTTTAGGGTGTCTACAAAAGGAGTACACAATAGGAGGAAGAGTTTCCAAGACTAAATATTGGTAGAACACTGAACTTGAGGAAAATAGGTAGGAGAAAGAATCACACACGGAGATACGTGGTAGGATAAAGAGATTCACAGAGGAAGATGGATAGTCATGGAGATAAGTGACAAGAAAGAATAAGGAATAATGTTAGACCACCGACCATGAGGCAACTAGTTGGGAGAAAGAAGTGGCCACAAGAAGTAGTCCAAAAATAAGAAAGGTCACTAGAGAATGAGAAGTATCCTAGAGCCACAAATCATAGAGGCATGCATGGAATAATTGCACATAGGTCAATGATGATACAAAAGAATGGGTGTGTAGGATAGAAAAAAGGACGAAGAAACAAGATGAGGAGAAAGGGTACAAAGAGAAAAATGTACAAAAAGAGAAGGAGAGAAGAGTGTGTGAGGAAGTCAAGGTGCACATAGGAAGAGATTCCTATAGCGAGGATAAGAAAAAAAAGAGAAAAGGGAAAGGAAGTGCAAAGAGATGAGGGAAGCATGCAAGGATCTTGGAAGAATCCACTACCTAAGGTGAGAGCACAAAAAAGTGTGAAGGAAGAGGCCCAAGAAGATAAGGATGTAATGAAAACTGATAGAGAAAAGGATAGACATAACAAATCTACATGGTCACATGGTTGATAGTGATAAAATGATGAAAGGAAAAATAAGGAGAATCTAATCATTAGATGATGTGGCATGAGAAAATTGGATGGAAGTAGATTGTGTTGATAAGATCATTAAAGATATTAGTTTGAATTTAAAATTTAAGTGGGAGAATAGAGGAATCCATCTAAGAAGAAAGAGAAGTGGGAAAAATTCACACGCATGACTATAAATAGATTAAGAGCCACTAAAGTTGAGCTTGTTGAGGGGTGGTCGTTGTTGATGTATACGATGGAAAAGAAAAATAATGGAAAAAAACAACCAAATAAAAACAAACTAGATATTCCTTCATGTTCCCTTGCAACCTCGAATGAGATGGCTGAAGCATGGGGTGAAGTACCACACTTGTTGAATCTCCTTTGATGGATTATTTGTGGATGATCCAAAATTGAATCTAAATGGAAGTATATTATGTTATGAGAAATGGATGAATGGTGTGTTTTGATGATCAAATGGGAAACCTAACATCGTATGAATTTAAGTGAAAATTAGATAGAGTAATGTTGTAAATTCCTTAAGCTTCCTAGAGATTATTTTTGAAGGGATGAGCCTCTTATTTATAGTTGAAGGAGAGGCCATGGATTATGGATCAAGCTTTTAATAAGTTACAAGTTAATGAATGCATTTTTCTGATTTAACATGTTGATTTGGTTTGTGCAATTGGCTGATTTTTAATAAGAATTTAAGAGGCTTTATTTCAAATTGGTTGGCTTTTAATTTTATTCCAAAGTTGGTTGTATGTGAATATTTAGCTTCCTCTTTTGTAGAGTTATATAACTTGAGTGAGTGAGCTAGTGATGTGGAGTTGAGTGGATTTTTAATTTTTAATTTATTTAAATAACTAATTAAATTAGCTAAGGAGGGTAAGTGTATGTTTTATGCATGATATAATTAATGAAATTATTTCTAGTGGGATGTGGGTGAATATTAATTCAAATGGAAATTTGTAAATGGTAGCGTGTAATTTTAGAGTGTTTACATTTTCCACTCTTTAAATTGTTATTACATAATAATAGCATTCTAAAGACATTAAACACATGTAGATAATTGAATGTATGATATAGAAGTGTAAAGGACTTCATGATTTAACTCAGTTAAGCATTTAAATGCCCCAACGAGTTAAAAATGGTACTGAGGGAGTGCCGCCTCGAGTGGGTGGGTGATGCAACAAAGTGATGGACATATAATTGATAGGAAAAGAGAGAGAGAAAGCCATGGATAAAATGGGAAGAAAGGGCATAGAAAATGAGTTATTAGAGTACATAGCCTAGAATTAAGGTTAGAATAAGGGGTTAAATAGCAGGGTGGGAGGGATAAAAACCTTATTAATAATTTTTTACTATTAGAGCCTTCTGTGCCCTTGAGAGATTGTTGAGCTTTGGATTGTGGGAGAAATGACACAACATCCAACATGTGTTCATCGCACAGACTGGATTCAAGAGTTCGGGAGGGATCCTAAAGATGATGGTTTGGTAAGTACACAAGAAATGAATTAATTGGTTGTGTTTATTATTCTTTATGGGTATTTGAAATTAAAAAAGTAACAATAGCATAAGGAATTAGTTGTGCTAGCGTAGCCCGTAAAGTGCACTAGAATAGGATTGCATACGCTAACATGAAAGTAAGGGCATTTGCGTAGAAATACACATGCTAGTGTATGAAGTGTGTTAGTGTAGTGTTGGATGCACTAGCATGATAAAAATGCACTAGTGTTGAGTGCATTAGAATGAAAAGGAATGTGCTAGTGTGAAACTAAGTGCACTAACATAAGTAAGGAAAATTGGTTAGATGTAGAAGATGAGACAAGAATGAAAAATAATTGGTAAATGAATAATGAAGTAGTGTAATGTGTGCAAGAGAGATTATATGCCTTATATGTGTGAGAGATACATGCACGATTGTGTTAATTCAAGTGATAGATACTGTGTGCAATATTGGAGGCATCTGGATTAGCATACATATCACGGATTCCATACATCATATTGGATCACTACTTTTTGATTGTGTTAATAGAGCGATGGCACACTGAGTCCTAGACATTAAAATTATCTACTGGGGAGATATTAGTGACACTAGAGGATGTATACCAAATATCTAAGGTTTCGATGTAGGGTTGTTTGATTCAGTGGGAGAGGAGCAACATGGATCTAGGCATAGACACAACTACTATTCGGAGTAGAGGAGATTCATGGAGATGGTATGGAATTGGACCCAGAAGAGTGCATGGAGGATGCTATGTTAGCATGATTTCAATCTACTTGATGAATCTTATAAGTGGTTACTTGCTGCTTGATAAGACCAGGAGGAATTTTTAGCTCGGGTTGATTACGTGGTAGTGGAACTAATGGACTCAATGATAGTGTTTGCATGAGGGCCATGCATACTAACCCATCTATATAGAGACATGCATATGATAGTGTGTAGGAATCATAGAAATTTCTACCCAATGACATTATTACAAATTTGGGCATGGGACCATATCGCAGTAGGTCATACGATGGGTGTAATGAGAGATAGACAACCAAATGAGCCATCAGTCTGCGGATGGGAGATAATAAGTGGTGGTGAGAGAGATCCCCGAGGATAGTTAGTATTGTACTGAAGAATGATGGATGATCTGTAGTTGCGAGTGATTACATGGAGGCCATACATATGGTCTAGATAGGTGACATATGTTGCAGAGTTAGGGACAATTGAGATAGATAATTACTCAATTGGTATCCATCCATATATCATCAAGTGATATAAACTTGACATGGTCATGTGAAAACATGGAATCATACAAGATATTTTGGTGGGAGATAAGCGGTTCGCATAGGTAGCACAAGATATTGCAAACAACATATACCCTAGTGTATCAACATGGTACACATATATAGTACGTATTCATGTGACCATCCTTAGGAATTTATGACATAATATGTAGTAGTAGTAGTGAGGGGTACATTATGATAGAGAGGTAGGAGAGGATTAGGTTGATAGGGGTAGGGAGGAGAGGGAGTTGGATAAGGTCAGGGAGGAGAGGTAGTTGGACAAGGTTAGGGAGGAGAGTGAGTTGGATAGGGGAAGATACATGCTTTACATGTATTAGTATAAGACCAGGGTGCACAACGTTCACCACTGACCCCACCGAGTCTAGAAGGAGGAGGAGACAAAGACATAAACAAAGATTATGGGTGGGGAGTTAGAGGAGAGGCTAATGGAGATGATAGGTGGGGAGACAATGTAGAGGCTAACGCATGGAGTCACATTCCACTAGTATAGCTTCCAAGGCCATCATTATTAGAGTTACATGTGATGCAAACATGGGAGATAGAGCAATGTGGTAGAGAGATGCCTATTTGATTATAGCTTAGACATTGCAGATGTAGTTATAACTGAGGATAGTTGAGAGTGATTAATTATCATTACAAATACAATATGTGATAATGGAGAGGGATACAATGCGATGTGTATCCAAGGCTAGTGGGATGGGAGACATGTTACAGGAGTTATTGATAACTGCAAACATGATGCGGGGTATTATAGAGGTATATATGAGGTGGTCATTCCTAGAGGTTAGACCAAAGTGATATGGGTTATAGTCAGACGGACAGAGTAGCAAGGTCAGGGTGGTCAAGCTAGATCACTATGGGCTATCTAGGTCCATTAGCTAGATGATTCTAGATGCCACCACCGAGGTGAGGATGAGATAGACCAAGTAGTCCAAAGAGTTGGAGAGAGTCATGGACTGACTCTATGTATTATGTAGATGTATTATTATTTTGGTATACGCCTCATAATGAAGGAATATTATTTTTATATAAATTCTGATTGTGGAATTGTGATTGATATTTATGTATATGACATGCTTTTTAGATATTGTATGTGGACATTTTATGATGTATATAGAGGATGGTTGGTTTATTATACACATTCATAATATATTCATGGGGATGGATGATTATTTGATTTTCATTATTTATGGTAAAATGGAGATGGTAGATAGGATGATATATTATGATGATATGATTGAATTTTATCTCGTAGCATGAGCTTCTATTCTAGATATTGATACTTTAGAGAAACCTATTTTTCTATTACACAACATAGTTTACATCATGCTTATTAAAGAACCATCGAAGATAGTAACTCATCATGTGTGTAATACAAACAAACACACAAAAACAAAGGATAAAAAATTACAACCAAATCCAATATACACTATAGATGTATACATCATGGCTATAAATGAACCTGGATGATAACAAAATGCTTGTAAATGGTCCTAGTAAAACAAAATATAAAAAGTAAAGACAAACCAAATATGGACACAGTAAAAGTATGCACCATGGCTATAAATGAACCAAGATGATAACAAAATACTGTGTAATTGGTCTAAGGTAAAGCACATAGTAGTACAAGACAACACAACTATAAAATAAATATAATTCACTATGCACCATAATGTGTTACACATAGTCATGATTAAGAATATTTGGACGATCCCAAGCAAGGATACATGTAAGGGGATTGGATCAGACTGAAGAGTGGGGTCAAGTGGACACTCTTGTTGGATCCACATAGAAGATTTAATATGATATTGAATGGTTCAGATCCCCCAAGAAAGGATGAATGTAAGGGAGAAAATTAGAGTCAATATTTCCCCATGCGAGGATACACATGAGGGATATGATTAATTTGAATTTTCCCCAAGTAAGGATACATGTGAGGGGTAAGACTATTTATTTTGATGGTCGTAGGATAATTGGAATGATCATTAGAATATGAGTTTGATTTTGTCAAGTTGTGTTGATGCTTTTTTTTTTTTTAATTTTTTTTTCAATGTTTTGGATTTTTTGTTTATTTGAATGTTTTTATTTTTTTTGATTCTTTGAATGTTTTTGAATTGTTGATTATTTGAATGTTTTTTGATTTTTATTATTTGAATTTTTTTGGATTTATGATTATTTGAATGTTTTTGGATTTTTGATTATTTGAATGTTTTTAAATTTTCAATCTAACTCTAATAACCAGTGAGATTTAGTTAGGTGATCCATGACCTACCGAAGCATACACATAGCATGTGATGGCTTATAAAGATGAAAGGGATGGAGTGCAAGTGAATATAATTGGTGTGAACATATGGTGCACATCCTAAATATAAAGTAATAAGCGACAGAAAGTTATTTTGGGATAATACAATAAGATGGATAGGATGAATGAGCTATATAAGTGGATGTGCCAAAATATCCCCTAACGCAAGAGGTAGATATAAATTACTCAGGAATATAATCTCTTCAAATGAAGCACATTCATTGGTTTTTTTAAAATCTTCACCGTCTTGAGTGGATAATTTGTATGCACCTGATCCAAATTTTGAAGTGATAAGATAAGGACCCAACCAATTTGGTTCAAATTTTCCTTTCTTTTCCCAATATTTGGCTAGTATTTTTTTATTGTATTTTAATACAAGGTTTCTCTTTAATAAAATTTCATCGATATCAAATTTTCATGGTTTTGATATTCTTTTTATAGTCTACAATGGATTTGATTCTAATATAATTTGAGATGATCCCAAGCATTGAGATTGCTTTTCATCCATAGGAGATCAAGATCAATAATGACAAGCTTGTCAATAGTCGTACCTTTGTTTATATTAGATGTTAGAGGGATACACAGAGTGATGGGATCTTGAACTCTATAAGTAACACAACTTCATATCCTGTATACAAGTGAGAATGGAGTGGATCTTATTAGAGTACAAAAGGATGTGCAATAGTATTAGAGGGTAGGATAGACTTGTTTATGTTAATTACAACCATACTTATCAATAATTTTTTCCATGATGGATTTCAATGTCTTTTTGGATGCTTCAGTTTGGCCATTACATTGTGGATAATAAGGTGTGGACCAATGAAGGTTGAATTTTGAAGCACTTATCCAATTTTGCTTTAACATGACTTTCTGTTATCCGTAATAACTTATAGGATGGATTAGCTAACAATGACAAGACAAGGTGGATGAAAATGACATTTGGATATATTATTACCAATGACATATGTGAGAGTAATTTCCTCTACCCATTTGGTAGAATATTTTGTGGTCGTGATAATTAATTTTTGGCCATCAGATGAGGTGGGATTTACATTTCCTATAAGGTTAAGTCCCCATTTAGAGAAAGGCCAAGGTGTAGTGATTGGTTGTAGAAATTGCAAAGGTGCGTGAATAAGGTTCCCATGTGTTTGACATGTCATACATTTCTTGAAAAATTTACATGCAAGAGACTCCATAGTAGGCCAATAGTAACTTACACGTAAAATCTTTGTTTTCATGCAAAATATGCAACTTGAAAAATTAAAAATTTTAAGCATGACAACTAAGCCCCTAATTGAAAAATTAGGCTTCCCAGTCACTGTGCATCCTTCCTCTAGTCAGCCTACCTTGAGTAACACTCTAACCCAGGATTAGAGGAAATTTTTAACAACATCATTAAGTGTGTTTCAGTGTGTAGGTAAGGGTGTCTAAAATGATTGATGAACATCAGTGAGTTTCGAATGAGAGATAACTTCCTTTGAAAGGCCTAAAAAGGCCATTTTGGCCATTCTGCTAGCCAATTGAATACCTTAGGGAAAATGGTCAGGGAAAATTAAAGCATTTGAGGGTTGTTTCAGAGAGTATTGAAGATGTATGAAGTAATTTTAGAAAGTTTAGGAAATAAAATTTGATTCAGGAGCATTCTGTTCAACTGTAGGTATTTAAGGTGTAGGGAATAAAATATCCTCAATGAAACCTGAATTCTCCAGATGATTCTGGGAGTTATCAAATGAGTTAAAAAGAAAAAAAATAGGAATTGGAAATATATGGAAATCCTCTATAAGGTGGAAACATAAAATTTTATCCAAGGCTCAAAGACTTCCTAAGGTATTTCAAAACTCTGTAAGCTGCCCCTCTAAGTTCAAAATGAAATAGGCCCTAAATTTTGAGTTGAAGGAATAATTGGATTTTGGAAATAGTTACATAGATATTAAAATGTCATTTTAAGTTAAAATAATATAATATTTGACCCCAAATAATTTTCCTAAGCTCTTGTGGCGATAAAATCAAGTCTTGTTGTCCAAATTTGGACATCTGTAGGAAAAATATACTTTCCCAAAATGGAAAAGTCACACTTTGCACACACATGTGTCCCATATATAACCCTAGGGGATAAGGGGGACAACAAATTGTGACCTTGTACTCCTCCTGAGTTACACTTTGAACTCGTAGGAGTCCCAAGTGTCCCCTCTGTTTCCCCTTTGTCCCTGTGGTGTAAGTGGCTCAAGGGGGACACCAAATTGTGACCTCCCTCCTTCACCCAGGTTATAATTTGGTTTCCCTAATGTCCCCTTATGTCCCTTTATACCCAAGGGAAAAGGGTGACAAAAAAGTGTGAACCAATCATGCATGTATCTCCTGGACCCCCATGTGACCACATTCTCTCTATTGGTGCCATTTCCCATCCCCTCATCTCATCCACCACACACCACAAGCTGCCACTTGTCACCATAAAATGAAAGTCACACTTTGTTGTCCCTAGTGTCCCTTTATGTCCCATTGCACCATTTTCAACCTCACATTCACTCCACTTCTAACCCCGATTAGGTGTTTGCAGTTACAAGGTGAGTTTAAAAACATATTTAAAACTTCCTAACTCTCCATTTATTAAAACGTTAACCATTTTTCATGTGAATTTTTCTGTAACATCCTCAAAACTACCATTTTTACTAGATATGCTGCTAAATTTTTTCCAAACTCCATAGCCATAAAACATGAGATTTGATCATATCTCATCATTCTAGACACCCGATTTGCCTTGAAAAATTAGTGAATCTTCCTCTCCAAAATGCCTTCAGGAAGACTTTTAAACAAAACTTACATTGATGCCCTAGATTTTTTTATAGTAGAAAACTGAAATATCAAACCCTAAAATAGGCTTTTTCCTTTTTTACATAGATCTGAAAAACATATGGAAAATCATGAAATTTGTAGCACAAGGTCCTAGTGCAAAACAGAACATTTTGACAGTGGTTTCATTGCAACCCAATACATGTAAGTGCACTTTCTAAAAATAGTAGGTATTCTAAACAATGGATTGGCTAAAAATAGTAAGTTTCTTAAAATAATGAATCCTAAACATCTGTAATATCCTGAATAAGTAATAAACATCATAAAGGGGGAATTTGGAAAAATTTCTAAAAATAACAATATTTAGAATAATGTGTATCTAAAAATAGTAATTTTATAAAAATAGTAAACATTCAATAGTTTAAATAATTCAAATGAGCTAGAAACATCATAGAGAAACAATAGTGGAAAAAAATTACTAAAAGTAAATCTTGGACAGGACTGTCTAATTATAGAAAGTTTCAAATTTGAGTGTAAATTTTTTTTGCTAACTCCTATTCTACTCATCTCAGTGATTTTTGGCACTATGAAGTTCAAATAATCAGGTTTGGAACACATTTCAACCCTAATTACTGAGTATCCTAGTGTGGGAGACATTGATGTCACTCACATGGATCTTGAAGACTTGAAAAATAGGATGCTTGGCAGACCTTGTGAGCTAGTGGAAGAGAAGATCTTCTCAAGTGGTTTATTATCAGTAGGAGGTTCATCCATTTGTTCATATTAGAGCACTAGGTTGGTCTTGTCTATACACAACACTATGAAGATAATTCTAGGATAGTATAGGCAGATGACAATTCAATCCTTACAGTCCTCACTCCCAAGGACACCTTCTCATATTCTACAAATTCCCACAATAGCAACAATATGGTTATTATCACCAAGGAGTTTACATCGCATAGGAGTTGGAAAATACCAATTCTTATTTTCAAGGCCTTACACTTGGATCATGGATTAAGAAAGGGAAGAAAACCTTCTCGTGTTCCTAAAGAACTTATCCAGGATTGAATGTCATGAAAGTTATTCAGATGTTATCATCCTAATGAGTAGGGTGATGGGTGAGGAAACAAAAAAATAATTCTAGGACTGGATGGTCCAATTTATCCTTATTTCCACCTAAGGAACCAAGTAATTTATTGGAGGAAACATAATCAGTGATAACATCCATCAACAATTTCTTCAATGTACCTCCACTAGGAATTTCATCATGACTTCCTACCTCGTATACACTCTCACCTACACAAGACCCTTCAAGGTCCTAATTGCTCTAATGTATCCAAAAAATCACCTACCTATGAGAAATACCTATATCTCACTCACAGAGAGAGTAACCATCCCTTTACTAGGGTGAATGATGCATTCACCATGTTCATCATTAGAATTCTAGAAGGTAATCTAAAGCTGAGGATATCCTCTCCACTGATTGAGAAATATGGGAGCTACTTCACTTAGTTTTTAATTTTCACCTACATCAAGGTCTTAGGAGCTTCGACCTTGCTCCTCACATGCTGCCCAAGTACCATAGTGATAAAATGATAATTCTTGAATTATGTAGGCAACTTGATCATGTTCATGCTAGGTGTAGGAATGCCAAGAGAAATGGTGTGTCATTTCCTATCTCTCTAGGAATCTATTCATGTAAGAATGTTGTAGATTCATCTAACATTAAAACTTAATTTTCTTCCCTTCAATCTATATTCCTATGTATCAAGGCCTTGATTTTGATATCAAGAGAAATCATGAAACTTTCACCTTTCCTAAATTACATCACACACCTCAAGTTGAAGACTATTTGGAAAATTGTATGGATGATTTTGAAGTGAGAAAGAGATGACCATATACAGATGACAATTGATTAGATGAGGGGCCTCTAATTTGATTGGTTCATTGAAGGAATAGAGGATGATGTATCAAACCTATTTAATCCCAAATATCAAGAAGTGAATACTTCACCCTTTCCCCCAATCTCATGGAAAATAAGAGAATCAAGTGACATCAAGGAAAGAACCATCAATGATTTCAAATAGATTAAGAGAGTGGTTCAAGAAAAAGAGAAGTTCTTTCATTGATTCTGGTGGCCTCCTGACTCTCTCAAGACATGCATCACACATTTATTCTATGAATACATATGAGAAGAGCATGATCTCAACTCACTCAAAAATACCTCAAAGAGAAAGAATGTGGAGGATGATAACATTGAATATTCTCACCCCAAGAGGCTTCACAAGAAAACTAAAATCAATTGAAATCCCCATTGAGCCTCTTGAAAAAGGTGAGATTGATCCATAACATTCTCCATTTTTGCATCGAGTTCCCAAGTGTGTCTTCTTCTATAAATGATTCATCCCATCATATGTAAGAGTGATTCCCCACCATAAGACTGAAAGTTCTCTCATACCCATATTGATCCCACACCATAGAAGACTTTTCCCTTGGATTTAGGAGTTGATTGGGAGTGAATCAAGGATAGTGCAACAAGCATCGACGCCCAATTTTGGAGCTATCTCAAATACTGTGAAATCCAAGTGAGGTAAGAAGGCACAGGTAACTCTCACTTCTTCGTTGGAGATTCTGGTGACCAATATGAATAAGTTTCCCAACCCAAGGTTACGAAACCTGAGGAAATGACTCAGGGTGACTAAGAGATGACAAGGATTTCATTGGGTCAAGCTACACATGAGGGTGATGTGCATATGTTCAAGGAATCCGTTTCCCACATAATTTCTTGAAATGAGGAGTACAAGTAAATAATGGAACAGATGGAAGAGCATGTGAGAGCTCTCACTACTTATGAGCAAGCATTTCTTGATCCTAGTCTAGTACCACCTCCTCCCATGGAAGCCATAACTCCTATTAGTATCTTCAACCTCAAAACTATCAAGAAATAAGGTTACTCAATTTAAGGAAGGTTCAATGACATGTGGGTTGAAAATATTCTTGAGAAAGGAAAAACATTGTTGTCAGAGATCCTCTCATTGTTTGAGTTTTCTCTCGCCGCCACTTCAAAGTAAAAATTAACGGCTGAGATTGGGAAGAAAAATCCCATTGGGACAATGTGCTTCCATTAGTGTTAGAAATGAGTAATCTTGATTCTTTGTATTGGTGGGTAAAAATTTATTCACTTGCATAACTAATAATTTGTCCCCTATTTGGTCTCACACAATGAGTTGTGGTATGAAATGTTGAATGATGTCCATCTATGAGCTTGATTCTTGTGAAGATATTACATCACAAATTTTGGAAAGTATAAGAAAAAATGTGTAAGAAGCTTTGGTCACCTCCAATCAAGTGAAAATTCATCAGTGGAAGATTTCTGAAACCATTTAAGGAATTGGTCAAGAAAGAGGTGGGAGATCCCTTCTCATTCAATGAAGATACTTTGGAGTCTCTTGTAGAAATCATATGTAAAATCTCCAATACTCCTAAGGATCATCAGGTTTGGTTTAATCAGTGAAAAAACATAAGCAGTATTCTGAAACTAGAAGATCAAGGCTTTGAGCTTCATTCATATCCCTCAAGCAGAAAAAGTGGCACCTATGGAATTCCACTTCATAAGGAATTAAAAGGTGAATAAATATCTCCAAGGGCATTCCCACAAGGTTCATCGGTAGATGACTCTTCATCAGCGGAGGCATCATATCCATCGACATGATCATCTCTTCTCTTCTTCCTTCTTCCTTCCTTCTCTCTCCATGTTCTAATTCTTCATTGGAAAGGTATTTTCATTATTTTGTCTTATTCACTTAAGTGACCTATGGTCTAACATTGTAATGAGTTCTTTTCAATTAATAAAAAAAACTCACTTTTGTTTCCTAGGAATATGAAAGGTCACAAGTGATGAGGGTAAGTGAAAATTCATGTGGGGGTAGATGAAAAGACTTTTGTAAACTATAATTGAAATGACTTCTCAATTTCAAGGGGTTGTCAATTGTGAGTTTCTAGTAGATAGATTTACACTACTAAATACAATAAAGATATTCCATTCTTCTATTTTCTTCTTTCTCCTTGTTTCTCTTATTTCATTACATGCTCAACTTTGTAAACATGATGATCTTGTAAAACCAAGAAAGGTGTTGGTTCCTTTGATAAATGAATCAATAGAATTTTGTGTTTATGATTTGTTAGTCTTATCATTGTTAGCAAGGTTGGATTCCTCTAATTGAGTGTGGATTAATTTTGGTTAATGTTGTGAAAATATGCTAGTTCCTATTCACAAAGTTAACCCTCCTTCCCTATATTATTACTCCCCTCTACCTCCTCTCACTAAGAAAATTCCTCCCTTGCACTAAGTGCAATAAATGTTCCATAGGTCTAGTGGAGTATTCATGTATGATCCTCAGCTTCATGGCCACCAACTAATTTTTTTTCTACATTCAATAAATGGGAGCCTCCCCATTACCAAGAGGAGGGACTTAGTCTTGGATCATTGGTAAAAATCCACTAATTTTTCCAAGAACAAAATAATTTCTCCAATGGTTTTTGGCACCCATCGTGGGGTAGATTTTTTTGTTTTTGCACCACTCCTAAAACCAAAAAATCTAAAAATCATATATTGAAAAAAAAAAACAAAAAAAATCGTAAATTGGAAAACCTTGTGAGCCTTAATGCTTACCCTGCATTTCCCCCATAATGACTATCCCATGGAAGTGCTCCAATTTTTCAGCCTAACCTCCTTTCTTCCAAGACACTCAAGAGGATATCACAACAGATTTGAGGAATTGTATCTGGAATAACATGCCAAATTTCAATCACTACCATGTTACTTCAAGAGTTATAGATTTAGAAGAGGAATGTGCCCAATATTTTAACATGCAAGACAAGTTCCAAATCAACAAAGAAGAGCATAAAGAAATGTGTCTTGAGATGCTACACAAAATCCATTAAATTGGTAGAAAAATATACACAAGGGATAATCAAACTAGTGGCATAGTTTACCTAACATTTGAAGAACAATATCAAGCTGATTTCATGATTCCCATTGTTCAGATAGCAAGGAAAACTGATCGAGAGTACTTTCCTAAGTTTGATCCTACCATCCCTCTCAAAGGTCTCATTCAATAACTAGTTGTTGAAACTAAGAACTCTCATTCCTTTGAAAGAAGAAGAAGAAGAACCAGAATGAATAAGAAAAAGGATGGTCCTTCCCATGTTGTGGGGATATAATAAAGGCCCATTGCCTTGGCTCCTCCACTACATGATTTTCCAAAAGGATATAGAAAAAACTTATCTAAGTTCATAGGAGATACAAAATAACATCTAGATGATCACATTGTTGCATTCATCACATCTTGTGGTGTGTTGGGATTTTAACACCAAGATGTTTTAATCCACCTATTTATGGAATCATTACAAGAAGTCATTGTTGATTAGTTTAACCACTTGCCACAAAGATCAATTAGAAATGGGAAGACATGAAATCCAAATTTGAGGCCAGATTCAAACCTACCAAAGATTCTCATTCCCTCCTTGCACAGTGGTATCAACTAAAAAATATCCTTATGAACCCATGAGATAACTTTTATCTAAGTTTAATAAAATACTTACAAAATCCCAGAAGTTTCATAGCCCACGGAAGACAATTAATTAAGATTCTTCACTAATGCTCAGTTATTAGAAGTTTTTTCATGTTGAGAAGAAGTCAACCCACTACTCTAGATGAGCACAATAACTTGCAGTTGATGTGGAGGATGATCTATTGATGTTTGGAAAAATCAAGAAGGGACAAGGAAAAGAGAATTCTCAAAACTCAAGTTTTGGGGCACATACTTTTTAGTACAAAAAATTTCCAATGATGTGCTTGCTCTCAAGAAGAAAACTTTCCCAAAACACCTTACAAAGATATTCCTAGGAATATTTTATCAAACAAAAAATAATTGGTGCTCCACCTAATAGGCTTCTTTAAATCTCCACTCATGTGAACTCAACTTATGGAACTTGGATCAGATGAAAAAGATGAAGAAGAAGTAGCTTCAGAAAGTGAGGGAGAAGAAGGTGAGTTGTTGATTGAATAAGTTAGATCCATATAGGTCATTTCATATGAATATGAACCCTCCTTTGAGGATGAATATGAAAATTTTGTGGCTTATATGAACACTCAGTTCTTGTGTTATTTTCACTTGATTAAAAACCCTTGAGAAGGAGAAATCATCTAAGCACAAAGAAAGGGAGAGAGAATATCCTCAACTGCAAAATATATTACCTGAAATGATAATAAATAAGAGATTATCCCCACTCCCCCATCATTATAATCAGCTAAGAATAATTTGGAAGCCACACCTCATCACAAAACATCTTCAAAACAAGGTAAGTCAAATACCTCTACTCCTTCCAAGAATGATGCTTCTACTTTTGCAAGTCAAAAGAGTAATGAAAAATTTCACAACACTTCTTCTAGATCAAGTCAAGCTAATGTTTCTCATGCTCTATAAATATCTTCCTCAAACTTTGACATTATTGATCATGTAAAAAAGGCCAAAGTTCATATGTATGAATTTGAATACTTGCAAAATCACCCCGAGTAGTTTGAGAATCTAGTCAATTTCATCAAAGGTGGGAGTTCCAAATCCAAAGTTCCATCCACTTCCAAAGGCCTTATTCCTACACCTGAGCCAATCCCAAGTCAAAACCTTATATCTTCTACCCCTTCATCCTCTGGAAAAATTGAACCCGTTTTATGTTTCCATGTCTATCAATAGTTATCGGCTGAAAATTTGTATCATTGAGTCTTGTGCCTCTAAGAATGTCATGCCCACTAAGGTTTCTCAAGCTCTTAGCTTGATTCTCTCTCGAGCATTCATCCATTGTAATTCAATGGATACTAAGTAGGTTCCACTTGTTGGAAGGATTAAATATGCAATGTTGGATTTTTTATCCTTTCCAAAAAAGTGGGTAAAAGTAACAATCCTAGTGGCTAACATGTGAGCTACCTATGGATTAATCCTCAGTAGAATTTTTTTTTGGGAAATGGGAGGTGAGATTCAAATGGATTTGTCTTTTGCTTCAATACTAGCCAAGAATGAAATGAAGAAGCTCCTTCCTAATCCTAAGATGAAATACATAGTCTAGAAGTCAGATGATCTGAGGGAAAACATCCTCTTCCAAAGCAAAGAATTGGGGAAATCTTCATTTAAAGAATTGGGAAGAGTTCCATTTGAGGAAATAGGTGATGAGAACTATTTCATGAGTTCAGAATGAGGCAAGGAGCTACCCATTCTTGAGGAAAGCCTAAAAAATATTGTTGATAAAATTTGGAACATGGAATTTGATGGAATTTGTTCCTCAACTGGCTCATGTGGAGATATCATTTTGTCATCCCTGCAATGATATTTGTTCCCCTACCATATAATTTGTAGTTTTCAAACACCAATAACATTGTTGAATATGAAGCATTGTTACTCATATTACAAGATACTAAAAAAATGGGGATCAAGAATCTCATCATATAAAGATATGAGGAGTTAATTATGAAACAGGTAAGGTATATATTTCAGCTCAAGAACTCTCATCTCCGCCAATACAAAATAGAGTTTGGGAATGCCTTGAAAATTTTGATGCATTTAACTTTAGAGTAGTTCCTAGTGATAAAAATTTATGGTTGATTCTTTGGCAGTGTCTATCTCCTTAATAATCCCACATTTAGATTTTAAAGGAGATAATTTTTTAGTGGAAATGTTATTCCGCCTGAGTGTACCAGATAACTCTAAAAATTGGAAAAAAAATTATGATGATAATCAGATTCTTTCCTTCATACAATAGACCAAATTTTTCATGTCTATGTATTTTAAATGGAAGTGACTCACTACCATAATATTTTACCATGGATAATAATGACAATAATGCAATTGATTAAATAGATGAAGATGTAGTGATTAAATTGAAAGGTAACAGGATTCTGAAGGGGCTAGTATCGCTGGAGTAATTATTTAACAAGCATGAAATCTTCATCCATAGTAAGGTCAAGGATCAACCAAGATCTTCATCTATTTATGTTGAGATAAACATCGGAACAAGTAAGCATTCAAGGATGGTGAACATAGGAAAATATTGTTCCCTTGAGGAATGGAGAAACTTCTCAGATTTTTGAAAATTCATTCTGATATACTTTCATATTCATATGATGATTTAAAATCCTTTCAACCTCAATCAGTGTAGCAAACCATTCCCTTGAAACTAGATGTAAAAGCCTTATAAAATAGCAACAAAAGTACAATCTAAATATTTTTGGAACCATCAAGGAATAGATTAAGAAGTTTCTCAATGTCTATATCATTTTTCCTATCCATCATTCAACATGGATAGCTAACATTGTACCGGTATGGAAGAAAAATGGTGAGATCCACATTTGTGTGGATTTATGGAACTTAAATCAAGCTTCCCTAAAGGATAATTATCCTTTATTAGTCATGGACCATATCTTGCAAGTAGTAAATGGATTGGAGATGATTTCTATGCTTGATGGATTCTCAAGAGATAACAAAATTGAAGTTTTCAAAGAATATCACTTCAAGGCTGCCTTCACCACCCCATGAGGCACTTTGGTATATAACCATATGCCTTTCATATTGATCAACATATGTGCCACATTTCAAAGATGAATGAATTTAGCTTTCAATTATTTAAAGGGGAAGTACATATTGGTGTATCTAGATGACCTCACAGTGTACTCAAAAAAGAGAGAAGAACAGTTGCAACAACTTGAACAAGTCTTGATCTGTTGTAGAAGGCATCACATGTCCCTCAATCCAAAAATTCAATATTTGGGGTAACCGAAGGAAAATTTATTGGTCACATTATGAGTAAGGAAGGCATGAATATTGATCTGGAAAGAGTGGAGGCTATTCAGAGACTATCTCTACCCACTAGTAAACCATGTGTGCACTCTTTCTTTGGAAAAGTGAATTTCTTAAGAAGGTTTGTCTTAGATTTTGTGGATCTTACAAAGGACATAGTCAATATGATGAATCCCAAGGAATAATTCAAGTGGACTAAATAAGGAAAGGAATCCTTCGAGTCTATAAAGAGTCCTATTTGTAAAAAGCACCTACTTTTAGTGTGCACCCTAATTTCAATATAGAGTTCATCGTCTATTGTTATGCTTTAAAGCATATTATTTTAGTAGTCCTTGTTCAAGAAAATGATGAAAAAATTCATTCACCCATTTCATTCATGAGTGCTCCTTCAAAGGCACATGAACTTAAATACTAACAACATGAGAAATATGAATATGCATTTGTTACAGCTCTAAATAATTTCAAGTTTTACCTTTTGAACTCTCATATTTTTATCATGGTTCTCTATTCCTATAGTTAAGTCCATTTTGATGCAACAAGATCCCGGTGTGAGGAGAGGAAATTGGGTATTCGAAGGTACAAGAATATGACCTGAACATCAAACCTTATAAATTGGTATGAGGTAATGGCTTATGTAAACTCCTTTCTCAGGAGGAATGAGAAGATTTCTCCAACTATTATGCATGTTTGGTTAAGGACCTCCCTCTCGTGCTCTTCTTAAGCACCACCAACCCCTAGTATGCAGACATAACATATTTATTAACATATGGGGATTTCCCTCCAGGCCTAGATTACAAGAAAATATTTACTCTCCATCTCAAAGTAGTGAGATATGTCATTTGGGAGAACATGATATACAAGAAGGGATTGGATGGTACATTCCTAAGGTGCATTGAAGAAGAGAAACATAAAAAGGTTTTCAAATCATATCATGACCAAGCATGTGCGATCCATTTCTCAAAAACTGTTACAACTCATAAGATGATGAAAGGTGGATATTGTTTGCATCCTTTCTTCTGAGATGCATATAAGTGGGTTGGAAAATGTGATTGATGTCAACAGTTTGTGGGAAGACCAAGACTTGTTGATTTTTCCCCCAAACCTATGATTATTGAAGAACCTTTCCAATAATGGGGTTTTGATTTCATTGGTTTATTGAACATGCACTCCAACACAAGTCACATGTATGTCCTCACTACTATTGATTACTTTACAAAATGGGTTAGAGGTTATTCTAAGTAATCATGCCAACTCTGAAAAATGGTAAATTCTTGAAGGAAAACATCATATTCAGATTCGGGGTACCAAAAAAGATTGTAGATGAAAATTCCAATTACTTATATTAATGTGAACTTATGGATTTTTTTATACAATCATGGTATTTTCCAATCTCATTTTTCTAATTATTATCTTTAAGGAAATGGCCAAGTGGAGTCTAGTAACAAAAACATTTTCACTATTGTTCAAAAGCTAGTGGATGTCAATCAAATAGATTGGCATAATAAATTATATGATGCATTATGGGTTGACCAAATCATGCCTAATAAATCCATTGACACCTCTCCTTTTTATATGTTATACGGACTTGAGGCTCAAATCCCAATTTCTCAAGAGTTACCCACCTTACAACTGGTGAAGCCAATATAAAATGGAGAATTATCAGATGCTCTTGATAAGAGGATTTTTATCTATAAAATTTGAATGAAGATAGACTGAAAACATTTAATACACTAATAAGATACTAGTCTAATATAAATAAGATCTTTGATCAGAAAACACAAGATAGGAGATTTTAAATTGGAGATATTGTCCTCCTCTAAGAAAAAAGGAGAGAGCCCAAGGGAAGCCATTGAAGGTTTGACTCACTCTTTCTCGTTCCATTCAATATCAAGAACTTATTTGGAGAGAACACATACTACCTTTCTTACCTTAATGGGACCCCATTGGATTTTCCTCGCAGCGGGCAACATTTGAAGCGTTTACAGATAGTAAAGGTTGGTCTCTCCAACCAAAAACTATAATGAAAATGGGTTTTCCCCCATATGTACCATAGGTTATTTTAGGTTTGTACAATAATTTCCCTTTCAGTTGTGTGTGTCTTTCCCTTCATTTTTGTGTGTTGCCTTTCTTTTCGTGTGTGTTTTGTCCTTTCCCTTATGTGTGTCTATTGCTTACTGTTGGTAATAAATGACTCTATTTCCCAATGTAAAAAACATTGGTTACTCACCCATGAGATATATGAGGTTCTATATCATCTCTTACATTCCAATGTCCTTGAGTTAGATCCTTTTGTTTTTAGGAATAATAACTGCAACTGAAAAATTGAAACTTTAAAGCATGATAATTAAGCCCATAATTTCAAAATTTTGTTTCCCGATCACATTATGCATCCTTCCTCTAGCCAACCTACCTTCAATCTTACCATCAACAAAGCTCCGAGGAAAGGTAACAATATTAATAATTTTTTTTTATTCATCAAGGTGAAGAGTGATTGATTAATTTGATGAATGATCGAATTCAGTAAGTTTTGATGAAAGACAAGTCCCCTGGAGGCCTAAAAAGGCCATTTTGGCCATTATGAAGCTGGTAAACACCCTCTAGAAGAATTTTGGGAAAATCTAAATATATGTAGGGTGATTTCAAGATATTGAATGAATTTATAAGTAAATTTAGGAATATTTAGGAAAGAAAATCTTATTCAGGAACAATTTGTTCAACATCGGGTTTTCAGGGTGTAGGGAAATGAAGGCTTCCACCGGTGAAACCTGGACTTCTCCAGATGATTTTGAAGGAGTTCCTGAAGGAGTTAAGAAGTAAAAAATAGGAATCAAAAATATATTGGAATCCTCTACAAGGTGGAAACATAATATATTTTCCAAGGCTCAAATATTTCTTGAGAGATATTTCAAAACTCTGCAACTACCCCTTTGAGTTCAAGATGAAATGGGCCCTAAATTTTGAGTTTAAGGAAGAATTGGATTTTTGTAATGGTTCCATTGATATTAAAATTTCATTTAGATTCAAAATCATATAATATTTACCCCAAAATCATTTCCATAATCCTTTGAGGTGAAAAAATCAAGTTTGGTGTCCAAATTTGGACATCCAAGGCAAAATTTGCTTTCCAAAATGGAAAAGTCACACTTTGGACACTCATGTGTCCCCTCTATCCCCCAAGGGGACATGGGGAACAAGTAAGGACACAAAATTGAACCTCATCCTCCTCCCCAAGTTGCACTTTGGACACCCATGTCTCCCAGGTGTCCCCTTTGTCCCCTTTGTCCCCATGGTGTAAGGGGGGACAAGGGGGACACCAAAGTGTGACCTCCCTCCTTCACCCAAGTGTACTTTGGTGTCCTTGGTGTCCCCTCTATCCCCTCTATAATCCAAGGGACAAAGGGGACACAAAAGTGTGACCCAAGCTTGCATGTAGCTCCTGGACCCCCATGGGACCACACTTACTTTGTCTTGTGCCATTTCCAAGCCCTCTCATCTCATCCACCACACACCACAAGATTCCACTTATCACCATCTATTATAAGTCAAAATTTAGTGTCCTTAGTGTTCCCTCTATCCCCCTTACACCATTTTTAACTCTCACTTTCACTCCACTCAAACCCCGGTTAAGCTGTGTAGTTACAAGGTGAGTTAAAAACATATTTAAATCATCCTAACTCCCCATTTATCAAACACTTAGACATTTTTCATGCAAATTGCTGTAACATCCTCCAAAACTCCATTTTTTCTATAATATGCTTCCAATTTTTTTCCAGACATCCATAGCCACCAAAACAAGGATTTGATCATATCTCATCATTTGAACACCCGATTTGTCGTGAAATTTTATGAGAATTTCCTCTCCTAAAAAACCTTTGGGAAGACTTTAAAAGAAAATCCATTTGATGCCCTAGATTTTTTACAGTAGAAAACTGAAAATTTCCAAACCCTAAACCTAATTTTTCAATTTTATGGAGATCTAGTGGGAAAAAAACATGAAATTCATAGTAGAAGGTCCCAGTGCAAAACATAAGATTTTGACAATGGTTTCATTGCAACATGACACCTATAAGTACACTTTCTAAAAATATAAGGTATTTTAAAAGTGGGTGGCTAAAAAATAGTAAGTTTCTCAAAATGATGAATCCTTGCATTTGTAATATCTTGAATAAGCAAGAAACATCAAAAAGGGAGAATCTGAAAAATTTTCTAAAAATAGAAGTATTCAAAATAATGGGTATCTAAAAATAGTAATTTTATATAAATAGAAAACCCTCAAATATTTTCAATAATCCAAATGAGCTAGAAACATTAGAGAGAAAAAATAATTGAAACTTACTAAAAATAGAAATCCTAGATAGGACCTGCTAAAAATAGAAAGTTTTAGATTTAAGTATAGAAAGTTTTTGGTGACTCCTATTCTAATTTTCTCAAGGATTTTTAGCACTATGAAGTTCAAATACTCAGGTGTAGAACCCATTTCAACCCTAATCACTGAGTATCCTAGTGTGGGAGATACTGATGTCACTCACATGGATCTTGAAGATTTGAAAAATAGGATGTTTGGTGGACCTCGAGAGCCAATGGAGGAAAATATATTCTTGAGTAGGTTATTCTCTACAGGAGGTCATCCATTGTCTGTTCAGAGCACTGAGTTCGTTCTGGCCTGTGCACAACATTATGAACTTGACCGCAGGATAGTGTGGGCAGATGTCAATCCAATCCTTGCATTCCTCACTCCTAAGGGCATCTCGCATTATTTGTAAATTCCCACTAACAACAATATGGTTATTATCACCAAGGAGTTTACATCATATGAGTGGGAAACTATGGATTATTTTTTGTAAGGCTTTGCACTCAGATCATGGCTCGGGAAGGGAAGTAAACCTTCTCGTGTCACCCAAAACTTATCTAGGAGTGAATTTCATGAAGGTTATTCAAATGTTATCATCCTATTGAGCAGGGTGATGGGTGAGGAAATAATGAAAAAACTCTAGGATTAGATGGCCTAGTTCATCCTTGTTGCCACTGAAGGGAACCAAGTAATTGATTGGGGGCAGATAATCAGTGATAACATCCATCAACAATTACTTCAGTTTCCCTCCACTAGGAATTTCACCATGACTTCCTACCTAGTCTATGCTCTCACTTATACAATACCCTTCTAAGGCCTAATTATTTCTCTAAATGTGTCCCAAAAATCACCTTCCTATGAGAAATACCCACAACTCACTCACAGAAAGAGTAACCATCACTTTGTCAAGGTGAATGATGCATTTACCATATTCATCATCATAACTTCTAGAAGGCAATCTAGAGCTAAGGATATCCTCTCAAGTAGTTACACTGATCAAGAAATATGGGAGCTACTTCACTCAGTTTTCAACCTTCACCTACATCAGGGTTTCGAGATTCAACCTTTCTCCTCACAGGCTTCCCAGGTACCCTAGTGATAAAATGATAATGTTTGAATTATGTAGGTAGCTTTCTCATGTTCATACCAGGTGTAGGAATGCCAAGAAAAAGGGTGTGTCATTTCTTATCTCTTTAGGAATCTATTCATGTAAAAATGTTGCAGATGCATCCAACATTGAAACTTCCTTTTCTTCCCTCAATCTTTATTCCTATGTATCTAGGCCTAATTTTGATATCAGGAGAAATCCTGAAACTTTCACCTTTCTTGCATCACACACCATAAGTTGAAGACTACTAGGAAAATTGTATGGATGATTTTGAAGTGAGAAAGAGAGACCATATGTGGATGAAAATTGATCAAATGAGGGGCCTCAACTTTGATTGGTTCATTGAAGGAATAGAGGATGATGGATCAGACCTATTTGATCCCAAATATCAAGTAGTGAAGACTTCACCCCTTCCCCTGATCTCATGGAACATAAGAGAATCAGGTGACATCAAGAAATAACACTACTAGGAAAATGTATTGATTTTGAATTGAGAGAGTGGTTCATATGTGGAGAAAATTGATCAGAATTCAAATTTAATTGGAGTTGAAGGTGGCCTCCTGGATCTATCCAAGATATTAAGCATCTTCACATTTCATTCTATGAAACATAATGAGAAGAGTGACATCCAAGAAATAACAATAAGAACTATTCAAATAAAGAGATGTGGAAGATAAGGAGAAATATTTTTATTGAATATTTTCACCCCAAGTAGGAATCACAATAAATCTATGAATCATCTAAAAGTATGAGCTCCTCATTGAGCCTCTTGAACAAGGTGAGATTGAACCTTCATATTCTCACCCTAAAAGGTTATAAAACTAAATTCAAGTGATAGATCTTCCTTTGAGTAAGTTGATCATCCCATTCATATTAATTCCCAAGTATTCTTCTTCCACCATGATGACCATTTGTAAATGTGATTCCTCCCCATGAACCTGAAATATTGATCCCACAACCATTAGACTATTTCCCTTGGATTCAGGATTTGATTGGGAATGAATAAAGGACAGTGTAAGTAAGCATTAGACACCTGATTTTAGAGCTATCTCAAAGATCGTGAAATCAAACCAAAGTAAGAAATTGCATGTAACCTCACTTCTTCAATGGATCTTCTGGTGACAAATATGTAGAATTTTCTCGACTCGAGGTTGTAAAAACTATGGAGGAAATGACTTAGGGTGACTATGAGATGACAAGGATTTCATTGGGTCAAGCTACATATAAGGGTGATGCACATGTGTTCAAGGAATTATTTCCCACAGAATTTCTCAAAATGAGGATTATAAGAAAATAATGAATAGTTGAAAGAGCATGTGAGAACTCTCATTGCTTATGTGAAGTGTTTTTGGATCCTAGTGAACTATCACCTCCTCCACTTGAATCCATCACTCCTATCAGTAGCTTTGTCCTTGAAACTATCAAAAATGCCCAAGGTTATTCAATGCAAGGAAGGGCCAATGAGAGGTGGGTTGACAAGATTCTTGAAAAAGGGAAAAAATCATTTCCTAATATCCTCTCATTATTTGCGTTTTCTCTCATGGATGCTTCAAAACTAAATATAACTAAAGAGGAAATTGAGAAGGAATAAGGACCATTGTGACAATGTTCTTCCATGTTGGTGTATGAAATAAGTAATCTTTATTATTTTGTGTTTGTGGTTGAAAAATGTATTCACTTGCCATAACTGATAATTTTTTCCATTATTTGGTCTCACATGATGAGTTCTCAGTATGACATGTTGAATGATGTTATCTTTGAGCTTGATACCTGTGAATAGCTTGTATCATAGGTTTTAGAAAGTATCAACAATAATGTACAAAATCTCAGGTCACCTTCAATCAGTGGAAGAACCTTTGAAATCATTCCAGGAATTGGTCAAAAAAGTGGTAGGATATCCCTTCTCATTCAATGAAGATACTTTGGAGTTTCTCTCTAAAATCAAATGTTCACTTTCTAATACTATTAATGATCATCAGGTTTGGTTCAACCAATGTAATAACATTGGCAGTAGTTCTAAAACCTAGATAAATGCTTTGAGCTTTGTTCATATTCCAAACACAGAAAAAGTGTCATCTGTGGTAGCCTGCTTCAGTAAGGAATTCAAAGGTGAAGAAATATTTCCAGGATTATTCCCACAAGGTTCCACAGTAGTCATCTCTTCATCAATAGAGGCTTCATCTTCATCAGAGTTATCATATCTCCTCTCCTTCCTTATTCCTTCATTCTCTCTCTATGTTCTAATTATTCATTCGGGAGATACTTTTCACTATTTTTACCTATTCACTTAAGTGACCTATAGTCTAACATTGTAATGAGTTATTTTCAATTAATGAGAAAAGGCTCACTTGTGTTTCCCAGGAATATGAAAGGCCACAAGTGATGAGGGAAAGTGAAAATTCATGTGGGTGGTAGATGAAAAGACTTTGTGTAAAGCTATAAATTGGAATGGATTTTCCATTCCAAAAGGTTGTTGTCAATTGTGAGTTTCTAGTAGATATATTTGCACTACTAAATACAAGCAAGAGATTACATTCTTCTATTTTCCTCTTTTTCTATGTTTCCTCTATTTCCTTATATGTTCAACTTTGTAAACATCATGATCTTGTAAAACAAAGAATTTATGCCTTTGATAAATGATTCAATATAATTTTATGTCTATGGTTTATTAGTCTTATCTTTTCATCAAGGTTGAATTCCTCTAATTGAGTGTGGATTTTCTCTGGTTGATGATGTGAAAATTTGTAATTTCCTATTCACAAAGTTAACATCTCCATCCCTATATTCTTAATCCCCTCTACCTACTTTCACTAAGAAAATTCCTCCCTTGCACTAAGTGCAAGTAATTTTTCACATGTCTAGTGGAGTATTCCTGTGTGATCCCCGTTTTCATAACCACCAACTTATTTTTCTTTCTATTTAATACATGTGAGCCTCCCCATAACCAAGAGGAGGGAGTTAGTCCCAGAGCATCGGTGAAAACTCACTTATTTATCTTTGCAAAATATTATTTCACTGATAATATTCTTTCGTAAAACCATGCCATTTGTATGTGCACTGTAAATACCAATATGTATGTCTTCTAGGGTTTGGAGTACTTCATCTTGGTTGAGACATCTTAATAGAGTCCCATCATATCCTCTTTAATAAAGGGTGTCAACAAGTATGGTATAACGCAAAGCACGTTGTGCTAAGGCTCATTTTTTCTGGGAGTTCACATGTTCAAGATAAGTTTGGTCATAGATTAAAGTATACATATCATGATACCAAGGGTTATCAAGACCAACTATTTCAAAGACCATGGTTGGCTCAGGAAAATAACAAGATGAAATTAGAAGATGTTCAATGGGAAACTTGACATGTGTTTGATGGGAGTTGAACTCAAGAATATATCCGATAGTCATCATAACATATGTTTATTTATTTTGAAAGTGAGGAACTTGTTAAAAAATGATCAAATGAAAGTAACATGTAAGGTTGTCCACCATGAGTTTGTAAGGAATGCAATTTTCATCCTCGACTTGGTATTCATTTTTGACTTGTTTTATAATTATAAGTGAATCACCAAACACATCCAAATCTTTGAGATTCTATGATATATCTAATTTCAATCCAGCTATTAGAGCTTCATATTATGCAATTTTGTTTGTGCAATAAATTCCAAGAAAAACAAATTATAGATAGCATTTCCATCTAGTGTGATAAGAAAAATACCATCTCCTAATCGATGGAAATTATAAGATCCATTAAAAATAGAGTCTAAGATGGTGCTATATCGATGTTCAAGAGTTCTGCATCTAGAAATTTAAAATGAATATGTTCTGATCATGGTAGACGTGCCTCACGCAGTTGATATTCTAGTGCTGGTTCTTTAATTGATTTTTGAATGCCAAACTTGATATCAAACTCACTAAGTATAATTACCCAAATTGACATTGGGATTGTGAGAATGGCTCTAGATAGTAGATATTTTAGAGGATATACTTTTGTGATGAGTTTGGTTGTATGCTTGAGAAAATAGTGATGAATTTTGTGAAATGTGAAAGCTACTTATAAAAACACTTTCTCAACCTGTTAATAATTTAGCTCATGATCAATAATTTTTCTACTAAGGCAGTATACTACTTGATCTTATCCTAGGTCATTTTGATGTGTAACCAATGCTCCTATTGCATATTTTGTAGAATATAAGTAGAGAAGCATTAGTTTATATGATATTGGTGGCGTGAGAATTGGTGCACTTGAGAGAGATTATTTTAGTTTGGAAAAAGAACCTTGACATTCTAGGTTCCATCAGAATTGAACATAATTTTTCAGTAATTGATGGAAGTGATGAAACTTATCTTCCAGTTGTGAAATTAACCTTTTGATTGACCGTATCTTTCCTTTAAGACCTCTTAATTGTCTAAAATTTTAGGGAGGAGGCATTTCCATGATAGCTTTGACCTTTACAGGGTATACTTCTATGCCTCTTAGTTAAATAATGAATCCTATTAATTTACGAGATGTCACATTACAAAAAAGTTTTTGGGATTAATTTTGACCTTATATTCATGCAATCATTCAAAGATGCACCTCAATACTACTAATGATATATTATTTCTTTATATTTTTCTAGGATGTCATCTACATAGTCTTCAATGATATCATGTAGTATATCATGAAAGATGACTATCATCACTCTTTGATATTTAAAACCTACATTTTAAGGCCAAAAGGCATGACCTTATAACATAATGCTCCCCAAGGTGTGATGAACGATGTTTTATGTTGATCTTATTCAACAATTTGTATTTAATTGTATCTAGAAAACCCATCCATTAAGGAAATCATCACATGAATTGTTGTTGAATCCACGATCATATTTATGTTTGGTAAAGGAAAGTAATCTTTTGGACAAGCCTTATTGATGTCACAAAAATATATACATTTTTTTACACCAAAATTTTTCTTTTCTATAGGTACTATGTTTGAAATCCATGCTAAGTAGTCTATTGGTCGAATGAAGTATTCCTCCACAAGCTTGTGAAGTTTATCTTTGAAAATGAATACAACATTGGGATGCATTTTTCTTATCTTTTGTTTGACAAGTTTTGCATCTACATGAACTACAAGGTCGTGTACCACAAGAGATAGATCTAGGTGCTAGTGTCCTAGTTCCAGACGCTAGTGTTTAGTGATTTGGGTACTCACATAAAAGTGTGCTTGACGGTTTGCATATTGATTCTTGGCCATTGTATGAGTGCTAATTTCATGTTTGCTATCTTGTTTGTGTTGTGTAGTGAGATATACACTTGAGGGATTTCTGTGGAGGTAAGAATTTTTATACTTTACTAAAATTTGGCTTAGAGGAGGAGTGGGATGTTTTGGACCTTGTTGGGCTATGGAAAATTGCTAGATTGGGGGAGGTACCCCATAATATTCACCTAGCAACTCCATTATGTGAGAGATGGTGTGTAGACATTGGAGGATGTATATACATCGAGTGTAGTAGTGGATGGAGGTGGGGTGTCTTTATTATAGGATGCATGAAATTTTTCATAGTATTGAGGAGAATGACACACGATATGCATGGATCTGGTATGTATTGGCACACTTATGTAGGGAATTATATTATTTTACATAGGAGGACCATGGTGGTGGTATATGGGATACTACCTTATTACATGTGTGGGAATACAAGAACATAGCTATAGTGCAACCATTTTTTGGGCCTAGTGCATATTGGGTCTAGCCAAAGATCTTTACATCTTGATGGGTGGGCCCAAGGTGTCGCTGGTTTAATACGATGACTTATGGGCTATGTTAGATAGGATGGGGCCCAAATATTTTATTTAAAGACCATATAAGAACTATGGAGGGTGGGCAGAGGATGTTATATATTTGCACTAAATCTAACACACCATATGGTTAGAGGACATGTTCCTACAGGTGACGGAGATATTTCAGTGGCAGTGAGTGTCTAGACAATTTGGCCTTGCACAAGATGTGCCATTAGATCCATATATATAGTATATATCAGTATGAGAAAAGAGGAGAGTAGGAGCTAGGTCGTGGCCTACTGGGGCTCAATTACAGTTTCCTAGAGCCAAATAGAGATATCTAGATATAGTAGTGGGTAGAGTTTATGATGTGGGGTCTACCCCAAGTTATACACTATGATAAGCAAATCATCGATGGGTGCTATTATATCCAGTTGTTGTAGATGCAGCTAGAGGGAAGGAAACTGGATCAATAAGAGGGTGTAAATGTAGTGGGAGTACATGTATATTTCCCTAAGGAGGATGTTGTGACAATGCTAATTACATAGTGTAAGTAGAACTGATTGTATAGATTAGGATTTGATATATTTCTTTATTGCTATATGTGATGATTGGGTACTAATGGAGAGTTTATGATTACATGTGATTTGTATTAGTGATTGATTGCAAATATATTGATACACATGTTGATGCATAATGTGCCCCTAGATGTGCTAGGAGTGGGAGGTTGGGTGGAGGGAGTTGGATATATTGTGGACAAGCATGCCTATTTGTTTGATCTAGTGGCTAGGGCAGCCTCTACATGTACTATTTTGAAGTCCAAGTGAGATGAAGAAAGGATGGAATTTTCATGAGTGTGGGAGGTAGTTAGAGAGGTTGGCCTCATATAAAGGATTTTTGAGATATACGTGGATATCTAAAGTTGATATTTGGAGGTTGTGGACAAGGCAGGGAAATTACAAGTGAGATTACAGGAGCAATGATCATGAGTGTAAAAAAGGATATCGAGTGGGATGCATATATAGGGTATTTATATCCTCAAGTAGTGAGGAGGATGTATGATGTATATAGAGGGCTTGGACCCTATATTTTTGTATTATAAATGTTTTTGAGATATACATATATGATGATAATATTTTTGATGATGTGGTCTTTGAGTTATATTGAGTTGCTTATGTGATGTATTTTGAGGTGTTGAAAATAATAAAGTAGATGTTAAGATGATGTTAGAAATATGATACTAGATAGGAAAATATATATAGGAATGTATGTTGAATATGGATTTTAAATTTGGTAAAGATAATATATAAATAATTGATCACGTGCTAATAATCATTCTAGTATAGGATAAATGTGAAAGTGTATAGTATGAAATGAATATATGGCCTCTAAAAAGAGAGAAGGTTGCAACTATACATAAGTGACTTGATGGATGTGATATCCCAAGTATAGGTCCCATAAGATAAAATTGAAGTGACCGCAACATCACTAGAAGGATGTGAACCTAAGATTACCGAGTGATATTCCTTCAGGACCCACTGTGATGTTCAAACAAGAAGTCAGGTAGATGGCTCATGCATAGTCGTAGAAGGAGACAAGATGACTCAAGGAGGATGAGAGGTAGTAAAAATTAAAGAAGCCGGTGTGTGGTGTCATGGAACATGAGAATGGGATCTACAAGTATGGCGTGCATGATAGGAAATGACACCTTGGTCCTCAAGTAACTAAAGATGATCATGAAGAGCATAACAATAATTTTCATGATGACCATTGATCCTAATAAAATTAAATAATTGTTGGTTACAATTGTGTCATAAATGATGAGGAGGATTATGCTCATTGGAAGGTAAATGTATCAGCTTCTCATCAAGCAAGGTGTGTAAAAGATCATGTGGCCTAGTAGAAGGTGGAAAGTATAATGGCTCACGTGTAGGAAATGGAGTGAAATGAGGTGGAGGCCTACACAAGGGTGGAAAATGCTCATGAGTATATTTAGGTGGAGATGGTGATCATGAAGGTGGTGTAATGAGTGTAAGAGAAGAAGAAGTGCTATGTGGGGTATAAATGGAAGAAGTGATAGGTGGAGTAGGATTAGAGGAAGTAAAAGCATGTATAACAGTATGATCATTAAGAAATTCTTTTTATAACGCTATAAATTTGAACCAAATAAAGGTAAAACATTAAAATGTATCATATAATAAATTTTCTTTCAGAGGATGAATTAAGCCATGCCAAAATATATATTGCATTTCTGGATCAATAGACTGAAAAATTAAATAATGCATCTAAGACTTAAAATGTAAAATATAATCTTGAATTGGTTCATTCTTTCCTTGATGCAAAGAAGGTAAACATTCAAATGTAACTTTAGGACCATTATTATAAATAAAGTGTCTAAGAAAAGCCTCTTCCATATCAAGATAAGTATTAATAGATCCACTAGGAAAATGATAAAACCATTAAGAAGTAATATCAGTAAGACTACTAGGAAAAGCTTTGAGTAACAATATATCATTAGAGAATGAAGCCATAACTAATTGAAAAGCCTTAAGATGTAAATAAGATTACCGGTCCTATCAAAAAGTGAAAAATTAGGTATAGTAAAACCCTTATTGAAGGATGAATTATAAATATTTTTAGGAATGGGATTGTTGTGAAGGGAATTATTATCATGAGGAAGCTCTAGCTAAACCATACTTTCATAGTTTAAGAATATTGAAGATTAAGGTATAAGAGGTTGGATAACAAGGTGTCATAAGAGATGAATTCAAGGTGGTAAAGATATCATAGGAGTGATAAAGGAGGAAACTCATTAAGGGGTTGTACTATATACAGTCCTATAGTATCTCGTGACAATATTACTACCAAATAAGATAGGGAATTTTGAGGAAATTTGACAAGAAAGCTATATACCATGGCTATAGGAGAGTTAGTAGGATGTGTTGGAGATGTTAGAGGCTGTTAGATTCTAAAGAAGAAGTGAAAATACCCGAGGGCCCATCCAAAAATATAATTAGATAATTGTATTGTCTAGTACTAACAAGAAACTTAAAGAAGAAACAATAAGAATCATGATGAAAATCAGATTGTAAGGAGAGTCTTGTGTAGTGAGATTTAATATGAACATCATGGTAATGATGAGGATCATAAGTAAAGGAAAATGAGCCTTGCACGCAAGAGAACAAGAAATAGAAGTCTATTGTAGGAACAAAGTGTGAATGGATATTGGAGTATTGAAGGTGGAGGGTATGAAGTTAAGTGGGATCTAAAACATGAAAACAAGGTAATACAGATGATGAGGAAAAAGCTATTAATGCATTATGTAAGGGGATTGGAGGATGTTGTAGGAGGGATAAGGCCAGTAAATGATGAAGAGTGTCAACGAAAAGGGGTTGAAGATAGTGAAAAGGTACCAAGTTTTATTTATCTCTTGAAACCCTAAGAAGCTATAAGTAACCTAGGTAGCTAAAAGTTGAAAAGACTAGCAAAAAAGGAAGATACAAGGAGGAAATACTATGAGAAGTCCTTAAACAAGTCCAATAAGTGTGAAGGAGTAAGTTTGAGTGGTTTATATAGCTTAGGATTCCACAAACCCTAGGTTTTGACCTTAAATCCTAAGTAGGGGTAATGTAAGCCCTAACAAATCAAGGAAGATGGTGTTGGGAGTAATGGAGGAACAAATAGGTCTAGAATAATGTTGCACAAAGCATCAAATCGAAGAAATGGGTATCCATAATATCTAGGAGAACTAGACTTGCATGTGAAAGTTAGTGTATTATCTTTTGGTAGATCTTGGAGAATTTACAAGAAACCATGGCTAATCCTGAGCTAGTAAGCCAAAATGGTAAAAGATTTGTCAATAAAAGGAATCAGGTAAATGAATTGTTGGATGAAATTAAAACTAAGATAGAGTGAAATTATTAGGCTAAATGGGCACTAACAATAAAAGTTTACCAGATGAGGATTGATTGAAAGGAAATACATGAATTTTATGCTAAAAAATAGTAGTTTTGAGGAGGGCTCAGTAGTGCTAAATGATAGGCCTAGAGTGATTTTGGGCATGTGAAGATAAGTATTGAGCAATCATTTTCAAGCAGTATGTGTATGTTGTTGATAGGTGAAATACTAGCAGGTGTAAAGTGTTTTCAAGGACATTTGAACCTAAGTGTATATATGGCAAATTTGGGTAGAAATGGCGTATAGTTTGGGCAATATTGAAAAAAGTGAAAAATTGGATGGATTGTGAATGTTGATTTCAAATTCTTGTTCTAACTTGTGTGAGTTGTTGTTTGTCATGATCCTTTGCATCAAAAGGCTAATATACAAATATAAAAACTAGAAAACCTCCATGGTAGAGTCTTTACTTTGCAAAGCTTCAATGGGGATTGTAGAAGCACTTGGTCTTTGTATAAGGATAAGGCCTATTGTTGGGTTATAGAGTGCTATGGAGTGGTCTACAAATTGTAGGATGTAGGTACTGATGCAGATTCTAAAACACAAGGAGTGTGAGAGGAAAAGTTGGTAGATAGTTCAAATGCAATTCATTATCCATAAGCTTCCAAGTAATGAATTTACAAACGATTGGCTAATTAGTTTTTATAGCTGAGGGTGAGGCCTTGATAAGTATATCATATTTTGAATCAGCTCCAAGATCATGAATTGTAGGATTTCCTAAGAAGTAAGAGTAGACTTGAGTCTTGTGAAATTACTGGAGATTTGATAGGGGAAATGGATTATTTTTTTGGCAGAAGTTATGTATGGGAAGATGGTTGTATGTAATGTCATTGCCCCCACCTTTGAATAGGATTAGTTAGAATAACGTAATTTAATAGAGTCTAAGTGGTAGTTTGAGAGGAATAATTAAGTGCATTTATTTAAATAAATGTTTAATTAAATTAGCTATAAAGGGAGACAATTAATTAAGATTTATTTAATTTAATTAATTCTAAAAGTATAATAGCTAAGCATGTCTTAGGAATTAATTTAATTAATTCTAAATGGGATGAAATAACTTAGTTAATGAATTAATTAATTTAATTCCAAAAATCAATCATACGGGATGCTGAATAACTGAGGAAATATGGGGTATGTTATTTTTAGGGTGTCTACATTTCCCCTCTTTAAAGTGTTATTACGAAGTAATAGCATTTTAAAGATAGTAGACATATGTAGATCGGTGATCAGATGACAAGGAAACATGGTAGATGGTCTTGATTTTCCGTGGTGATGCATTTAGATGCTCTAACGAGTATGAAGGGAACATTTAGATTCCCCAAAAGTAGAATGGTAATGGAATGCCCCCTCAAGCGGATGGGTGATGCAGATAAAGCAATGAAAATCCGCTTGATAGGAAGAATAGCCAAGGAATTTTAACAAGGATGGGAGGGATTGGACTCATATAACATGAGCATTCCATTTAGAGAGTGAAATTTAGAGAAACCTTATTTTATTCTTGCACAATAGATTTATCACCATGATTATAAAAGAATCATGATGTGTAATCCAGTTATGCATGTAAAAAAACACACATACAACAAAGAAAAGATAAAAATGAAACAAACCCAATATACATCGTAAAGGTATGTACAATGGATATAAAGAAGCCAAGATGATAAAAAATATGTGTAATTGGTCCAAAAAGTAATATCAACAATGCAACAAAAATTAAAAAATGCCAAGACAATTAACTATGCCCCTAATATGTGTCCAAAATGATGAATAAGCAGATGTGAATGACCCAAGTCACTAAACTTATGAAATGCATAGGGAATAGGATCAGAATAAAGAGTGGAGTAATCTTAGATACTCCAAAATGAACACTCTTTTAGATGGATTAAAAATTGACTGAAAAGCGAAGTGAATATCCTCAGAGGTACAATGAGTATCCTAAATATCTGAAAGTGATCGTCATATTGAGGTTCATTGACCTCCAAGAAGAGTTTAACATGGAAAGGGAAGAATGAATGATACATAAGACTAGAATGATCACTAGGGGTGGTGGATAAAAGTTTGACTTAATCAAGATTTTTTGAGTTGTTGAAATATTTTTGAATTTCATTTTTTGTAAGGAATTTATGAATGATTTAAAAAATTTTACATTTTATATCATTTTTTAAATTTTTCCAATATATGTTGTTATTTCAGAAAGTTTTAGAAAATTTTGAAATGCAAAGAAAGAGGAGAAGACCTTTATGATGTTACACATCACGAATTATTAATAAACCAGGATAAATGATACAAGTGATTCAAGTGACACAACACAAACATGTCAAACAAACCCAATATGAACAAGAAGTAGCTACATAAAAGTTTAATGTGAACTAAGATGCGAATTTTTTTCCTGCAATTGGTCTACAATAGACAATTACAACATAAAATAAAATAACATGCTAACAAAAGCATCATCACAATGTTGACAAAATGGAAGCAATACAACACTAATTTGTAATAATGATGTCTAATGACACTCCTAATGTGTTCCACATTGAAGAATTAGACAAATATGAATGCCCCCAAGTGATAGCTTAAACACAAGAGGATTGGATCGGGCCAAAGAGTGGAGTGATCTTAGATACTCCAAAAATACTCTTGTCAGATCCCATTGGAATTTTTATATGTATTGATATACACCATGGGAGAAAAAAGTGATTGTCATAAAATGATCTGGAACAATCAGTAAGATTTTCGTCAAATGGTGATAGTGGTGAACTGTGTTATTCAATTGCTGAGATTTTGTCAAACATTTTATGAATGTTTTACTTATTTCTAGATTTATAGTGTTTTTGGTTTTTTCCAGTTTTATATTGTTTTTGAAAATTTTGAGCATATTTGAATGTTTGTGAGTTTTTTGAAACATATTTGAATTTTATTTTATTTTTGAACATTTTTGAATGTTTTTGTACTTTTTAAAAATATTTGAATATTTTTGAAGTTTTTTGAAACATATTTAAATGTTTTTAAAGTGTTTTAAAACATATTTGAAGGTTTTTTAATTTTTTTGAAACATATTTGAATGTTTTTAAAGTTTTTTGAAACATATTTGAATGTTTTTCTTTTTTTTGAACATTTTTGAATTTTTTTGTATTTTTGAAACATGTTTGAATGTTTTTTATTTTTGAATCAGTAAAAGGGTGCATTTTATGAATTAATGGTCAAACAATTATAGGAATTTCATTCCATGTGTACAATTTATATGATATAATGATATGATGTCTCACTCCACTGATGAATCCATACAACTAGGAAGATGTGAGGGCTCATAACCAAGAGCCAATAAGGACGTGAGAACTAGGAGAATAGTGATATGAAAATGAAGATGATGGATGTAGAGGCACAAGGTGTAACAACAATCCATTCAAGAAAATGTGACTCATCTCAAGTCAATATCACCTGATCGATTCCAAGATGATTTTTATTTATTGGTTTTGACTAGACTTAGATTCACTAGTGGCCTACTGATTGACAAGATCCAGTTGAAGGAATTATTATCTCTCTTAAGATAAGTAACTTCTTGGGATGTTTTTTACTAAGCACTTTTGATTCAAATTTTATGAAGCCTTTATTTTGTTCATTTTTTTGTTGTTGGAAAGGACCCCCTACATATTTCCTCATACCGCTAGTAAGAGGAAAGGGCTCAACATCGAGGACAAAATGTAGGTGAGTAAGGATATATGCCTCATTTTGTAGTCTCACACTACTAGTAAGAAGTTTGGGCTTATCACCGAAGAATGTGAAGGAAAAAAGGTGTAATGATTGATTTTTTGTATATTTAGATTGATTTTTCCTTATATGTTTATAGTGTTCTTGTTGGGAAGGAACATTCTAGCCCCAAATATCAACCTCATATAACTAATAGGACGTAAGGGTTCAACACCTTAGATAGACATGGATGGTCAAAAAATTCAGGTAAAGAAGTATAGTGTTTTTGTTAAAGAAGGAACTTGTTTAAAAGGAGGATTTTCCATCAGTAAGCTTCTAGAAAAAATTGTTGGTAAAAAGATATGGAATGGTAGAAACCATATTAGGGATGATACACACAATGCCTAAGATGAACAGTATTAACATGTGTCGTAAAAGTGAAGAATGTGAAGAGATGAAGATATCATGATTAAGATATTTTCTGATGGATGAAATAAAAAAGAAATGTTAAATGAACTGAACATGGAAGTGGCCTCCCCTATTACAGAGAGTACCATGGACAAGATGTTTTTTCTTCTACTTTTTATTTTATTTTCAAATAGTGCTTTAAGGAAGGGTTTGACATGGAATTTTATTCTCTTTTTATGATTTTTAATTTTATATGAGTTTTGGTCCAAAGAGAGTTTGCATTTGACTTATCATCATGGAATAATTCCATGTTTAGGAAAGTTTAATGGTCCTCATTTATGAGACTTTGGCAGACAAGGTCTAATTCAATGGATTCAATAAAAGGATTTAAATTATATCTATGATTTTATAAGTCATGATTTATGAGGCTCAGGAAGATGAGATCCAGTTTAATGGAGTAACTAAAAGGATTTATAATGTATCCATGATTTGGTAAGTCCTTATTTATGAGGATTTTGTGGAAGAGATCCAAGTCAATGGAGGGGATCAAAATATTTTTGATGAATAATTGATTAAAGTAGTCCTAATTTGTAATACTTAGGTAGAAGAGATCCTATCCAACCAAGTGAATCCCAATATTCAATGAGTCCTGATGTACGATACTTGGGTGAATGAGGTTCAAGTCAATGGAGTTATAATTGGATAATTTTCGATGAGATCAAAAAAACTAAGTGATGTTGGAGGATATTTATCAATGCAAATAATATGTTGAAATTCATATTCACCAATGAATGGATTCATGCAAGGAAAGAAGGATTTATCCCTAGATGTGTACCTGAGGCACCTTATAGGTTGTAAAGAGAAAACATTCAATGTTTCTCCATTGAGGTAGTGGATTAATTTCTTTGACAATAGATTTTTAATTAAAGCTTGAAATGGTTGTGTTAGAATATTCTTAGGTATACGCACCTCATGGAATCACTTAGATAGATGTATTGACACATAGGTACCATAATTGGTTATTTAATAATGTTTTTTAAAATAAAAGAAGAATCTATATCATATAATTATTTTGAAACATTATTAAATTCTGGATTGATTATTTGAGGTATTACAGACATATAAGGTTGCGTTATTGCAAGTGTCCAAGCTTGTTGTTATTGTGTCACTACAACAATAATAGTGAATTGAGGAAAAGGAGTTATCATTGAAAGAATAGACTCAGGATCAACAATGCTTGATGATGGACCATCTTCTTTAGAGTATTCATTTGTATCAATGGTTGGAAAGGATTCTTGAAGTAAGCTCAAATGTTTGTTTGATGTTGGAAGATAGTTGTCTAAAACACATTAAATTTATGATTGAACTAATGAAAGTACATCTAGAGGGAAGAGTAAGTGGTATTTATTTAAATATACTTGACCCTTTTCATTGTGATCTCATTGAGTATAATCATGTGAAGAATATTAGACAATGTTCAACTCTTCATTCAAAGTTATGTTAGTTGACTTGTTTTTAGTTTTGATATCTTTACCGTTGATTTCTATAGAATTGACTTCATCGTCAATTAAGTCTTGGATGTAATGGTGAAGTTGCATGCATCTATCTATTTAATGACCATCAATGCGATGAAATTCTCACTATGTATTGGGTGTGTACCAAGATGGATTAGGTTCCCCTTTGAAAAAGGGTTTTATAATTGGATATTTTATCATTTTATCCATTTTTAATTCATGAAAAACACTATAGATACTTTCTCTGAGCAGTGTAAATTGACATTTGAATTAACACAAAGTAGTGTATTTCCTAGGTTGTATGATTGGCATTTTAGGTAATTGCTCACTAAATAGAGAAGTTATGTGAGTGAGTTTCTTTGACATATCACTAAGTTTTTTAAGTAACTCTTTTTTTGATGTCTTATGTGAACCCACCATTTTTGATAGAGAGGGAGGATGAAGAAAGGTACGGAAAAATACTCAACCCTTAGAAAATGAAATTCCAAAGTGGAAGATGTGATTGATTGGATTTACCATACTTGACCTCTATAAAATTGAATGCTAGAATGGAGGAGGGGATGAAAATAGTGATCGTACTCAACCTATAGAAAAGATAATTCTAGAATGGATGGGGTTGAAAAAAAGTTTGATGTGCTCGACCCTTAACAAAGAGATATTTAAGATGGACGAAGCTTAACGATGAAAAGGGAAGACTCAAGTATCAACAACATGAATGCTAAGAAAGAGGTGTAGAAATGAAGATGCCTAAAATTTGACAAATTGAATGTGAAATTTATAGACATAATATGGGTGAGTGCTTAAATTTTAACAATGTCTATGTCAAAATAAGATACATGGGAGAATGATGTAAAATATAATATATTGATGAATGATAATATATTTTGATGATTTAGATTGTGAATGAAGGTCTTAGATTAAGAACATGGGTATCCATAACTCAAGGATTAATTTTTATGGGAAATAAGTTGTTTAAACTTTAAGAAAGTGATTTAAATTTTCAAGACTAAGGTAAGATAAATTGAACTCGAGATGAGAAAAATCCTAGTGGAAATTTTTTGGTAATTTCAACAATGGGTGATGAAAAATACAAATAGAAGGTATTGTGGAATATTTGAAAAGAGATGATGAAAATTAAAAATACAAAATGTTTGGAGGATTTGAAAGCAGATGATGAAAAATATAAATAAGGGGTATTTGGATGATTTCAAAAGGAGACAAAATAAAATTCCAAATAAAGGATATTTTGATGGTTTGAAAAGGTATAACGAAAGATCCAAATAAAGGATATTTGATATTTGTAAAGGTTTGAAAAGAGAGACAGTGAATGGACAATGAATGAAATATTTTAGAACAACAAACCTTAATAACATGTAACAAGAAAAAGAAAGGTGAAAAAATAATGATGTTTATGGATTGTAGGCCTCTAACGTAGATTGGTTTGGACAAGGCATGGATTCCTATAATAAAGTTACTATCCCTAAATGTCAGTAGTCTATCTGAGTGAGCAGTGCAGTACTATTTCTAGTTGTTAGCTCTACTTTACCCCCTTGATATGAGAATTTGTATTTTAATCCACTTAAAGGATCGAGTTAGGGTCACCACTATGGATATCCGTGACTCTAAACTCTCACAAAAGGAATACTAGTCAGCTGGGTGGGGGTGCCTATTTCGTCAGCTAGTTCCCACAAGGCTCCGAATACTTTTGGGTTCTTGTAATACTCCTCCTAATGAGTTTCTAGTCCCTGCACATGCACTTACCATAGCTAAGTGGTATCAAGGAATAATCTGGTCATGTAGTCAAAAAATCATGCACTTTAGGCATTATTTAGCCCTATCTCATACTACTATTTAAAGGGTTGTTAAGGGAAGAAAGTAGTAATTAATCCCATCTTTTGGCCATCTTGTTTTCATTTTATTTCGTCATTCCCACACATTTTTTATATACATTCCTAATATGTTTCAGCACTTTCCCATCATTTTAGTGTAAACCGGGGTGCCCATGCCTGTACTGGGCACCCCGGGGTGCCCCAGTCCCACCTGGGGCGGCCTAATCCTTTTTCTCCTTTCATGCCACTTTTTTCGCTCTTTTTAGCCAGTTTTCATCTTTATATTTTTCCTAGTCATCCATGTAAGGGTTGATTATGAAATTAGATCAAGATAACCCTATAAATATCAAGTTATGAGACCATAATAAGGGTCCTAGTGTCACTTACTACTATCACTCCATCTAGAGTTCCATCCATTGCATCACTTGTATCCACATAGTTCCATGCATCAAGACTTGGAGATATGCATCAACACACACTTTATATGGGGAGGGATTCTATTCTATTCCATGCACATATGATATTACATTTTCTACATTTATTTATTGCTTGCTACTTCACATAACGTGAATGGCACAAGAAAACCTAAGGCATGACATGCACACACACACACCAAAACTACATTTGGGTCCAAAATATAGAGCAATGCTCAATTTAGTAAGCCCACTGTTGTGGCAGCTAAGGTCAATTTGACCAATTCATTCTACATATTTATTTCTAGGATTTTGATACTCCATTTGTCTTTTGTAGGTCTTCAACATCATCTTGCTTCATTTGGTACATTTGGTGTAATTCAACAAATCAATTGTGACAACCAGCAAGGGTTACATGTCATCTTTTGACCCTAAAAGAACCAGATTTTGAGGATTTTCAGAGACCAGGGAACCTCTTCTGCCATACCAGGGCACCTTGGTGTGCCCCAATATCCTCCTAGGTGCTTCAGTCTTCTTAAATATTATAGATCCAACCTTTTTGGTACCTTTGTGTAGCCGTTCCTACTTCTAGAAGTTCCATTCAGACCTACGACACTCTGTGACAACCATCTACAATTAGCTGAGTTCTTTCCTCACCTTCCTCTTACATATTAGGGTTTTATTTCCATTAGTTTTAATTATTTAGTCATTTCATACTACTTTAGAGTATTTATTTACAACTTTTATGTCCTTCTAGATTAGATGAACTATTACTACACTTCTCCTAGTTTAGTTAATTTTAGTTAATCATTTTAGTGAACCCCACATTTCCACACCTCCTTTTTGATCATGTCATCTCCTTATCAAGTCATGGCTCAATCTTCTTATCCTAGTTATACTCCCACTAAGATCACCGACATAGTTACTACCGCTACTGATTTCATGTGTGTGCGCACTCAACACCCTTCTCGCTTTGTCACACCTAGGTTTGATCCATCTATCAATGTCATCACTACTTTCCGTACTCACCTTAATCCACTGGAAACTCCACCCATATATCTTCCACCTCCCATTAGACTGGAAGCTCCACCTACCATGTCTAAAGGCTATGACATTATTGAACAACTTAAAAATACAACCGCTAAGATCTCTCTCTATGATTTATTACGTAATGTGCCAGAATTTTAGAACACATTAGAGGAAACCCTTCATGTTGTTCATATATAACATGATAACTCAACTGAGGCATTTCCACATCTAATCCAATCTCTTCTTAATCTACCCCACACTATCTCTTTCACCGATGAGGATATGTCACCTTTTGCTAAAAGTAACCCCATGCGCTCCATTGCTCATTACCATTGTTATTAACACTAGTTACATCAAGCATGTTCTCATTGATAATGGATCTACCACTAACCTTTGTGCTCATTCTCTATTGCAGAAATTAGGTATAAGCGATACACTCATCTCTCAAAACTCCACTCTTATTTATAGTTACGATTCTACCACTCACACATGCTTAGGTACTATCTCATTACATATTCAGGTTGGACCTAAAACTTTCCTCATTTAATTCTATGTTCTTAATACCTCCTTTCAAGTCAATATCTTGTTAGTTAGTCTTTGGATTCATGCAATGCAAGTAGTTACTTCTACTATCCATGAATGTGTCAAGTTTTTACATGATGGCTATGAGCACACTATTACCAATGACCCCAAACCATTCAAGTATTATTGCATTGACCTCGTTACTACTATGTCCATACCGCCTTCCCAATGCATTCCATACGCTAGTATTGATACCTATGACATTATTTAACCTAGTGTTTCACCATTCACTACTGCTGCTAGTAATACTCATGCTATCTCTACTCACACATCAACTACAATTTTTCCTACGATATTCATCCTTGATAGTACTCCACCTCCTTTGGCCACTATATTCTCTACCCCTCCCACTTAGATGCTGCCTACTAATGTACTTGATACTACCACACAATAAGATGATGCTCACAGTGACGATTCTGAAGATGAATTTGACATTATAGAACATACATATATGTCATTGAAAAAACTTGATTTTACTCCTCTAGGTGTCGATGATTCTTACTTTGAAGAAACTTTTGTAGTTGATAGCCCTGAAAAATACCGATTCAAGACTCATCCCTATACTAATGTTATTGTATTATATAAGGGGTCCGTCCACAATGTTAATGTCATTTCATCTTCTCCTCCACTAGAGGCCGCTCCACAACCTCCCTTTACATGCACATTATTTATAAATAGGCCATTTTGGAAACACATTCCCATTGATCCCACTTGTCTAGATACTATTTGTACACATGACAGTTTTCCTAGGTTTTGTATAACACTTAATGACATCTGACCCCCTCTTCATTTGCCACATCTTTATCATGGTTATTTCCACATAATAGCAGCCTATGACTTACAAGTTTTTAATTTAACAATCTTTATTGCCTACACCTCTCTTGATTTTCCACTCACATTAGGATATTCTTGGCTCGAATACATTGGCAGTATAATAGAAGCCCTTCACTCTTCACTCATGTTTCCTATTACTTTCAGCCACATTTATATTCCTAATGATTATTCCACTATTTATGTTGAAAATATTTCACACTGGCATGTGCATGGATTTCCATCGATCACATTTACAAACGAAGAATACACAATGATTGTCTATACACTCCACCGCAATGGGTCCTTATATTACGCTCCCAATTCTATAGCTTATCAGGTTTTTGATGTGGCTCTAGTAGTTTTCAATCATGATAATGATGATCTAATTGATATCTTCTCTTATCTACCTTTGTCACATTCATTCTTGGGGGGCATAACAATCACACATTCCTATTTAATATTTTAGCATAATTACATAGTATCTATCATCTATTGTCCTCTCCTATAGGCCTACCATTCACGTGTATTCACACCGTAAATACCCAATGACGTACTCTTGTGCTTCAGTTCACACTTCACTATTGATGGATTACCATTACATTGAAACCTACACATTGCACTATAGGCACTACACATTTACATTTTATCACACACATCGTGCATCATACACTATCCATTATACACTTAGTCTACATTCTACATTATACTACATGTTCATCATGAACATATTATTCATTCTATGTATTACATACGCCATTAGGCTATTTCACACAACACATCTATACCTCATCTATATTCTACATACTAAGCTTGTCTAAATTATCTATGAGCCTAGCTTTACATTTCATCTATACATTCTACATTATCACACATTACATTGCATATTATACACATCCTACACATATTACATCTCCTACATTCCATTATACATACCACACATTTACACACCCTATTAATCACTTGGTCGTTTATACTACGTTTCCTTCTACACCTTGCACTCATCACCCTATGATGCACTTTAGTTCCTTGGTCCATACTAGACTTCCAAGGGTTTACAAATCAAGTGGACATTACATTCACAATGCGACATTTCATCATGTGACATTCCTAGGCTCCTGACATATGCTTTAGGTTAAATCATCACCCAACTTCATAATTTCCTCTCGTAGTGGTATACGCTTTAGGCTAAATCATAACCTCCATTATATCATCTTGTAGTGTATATACCTTATGTTATATCACTATTCATCTTATAGTGATATAAGCTTAGGGCTAAATCATCACTCATCTTGTCATCTTCTAGTGATATACACTTAGTGCTAAAACATCACCCATCCTTTTATCATATGGTGATAGACACTTAGGGCTAAATCACCACTCATATTTTATTCTTCTAGTGATATACACTTAGTGCTAAATTATCACCCATCTGTTAATCATATAGTGATATACACTTAGGCCAAATAATCACTCATCCATTCAACAAGTCGTGATATGTGCTTCAGCTATAGGGTTCATGCACATCCTTTCTACATGTCACATTTCATCATTACACATACACATTGATCACAACGCGCTAGAAACAACAAACACCACTCAACCATTTCTTGATGATGCACTCTCGTTTATGGTTAATTCTTTACTATTGAGGGGGAAAACAAAATCAACCTCATTGCATACACTTCTATTCACTCAGGGGGCACGCAGATCCTATTATTCTATATTACATTCCATTACATCCATCCATAACATATTGCATTGTCTTGGGGGCATTTATTTTTGCTTTCTAGTGTTTTACATGTTCACTTTATTACACATGTTAGATATATTTCTTACATGTAATTATATATATCATCTACACATGTGCGTTCATGCTTTTTTTAAGTGTGATCACATATACAAGACTCTACATGCAACATGGACACTCGCCTTCTACCCTTCCTAAACTAGTCGTTAGGGGCATCCAAATTCATCCCATCCAAGTGCTATTACTTAATTATGTCCTTAACATCTTACACTACTTGCTCAAAAATTATTTTGACATATTGGTTATTTCTCTAACATGAAAACGGATGTTCCATGTGCAACATTTTTTTTGCAAGATTACATGTTTCCATGATTACTTGTTTTTTTATTTCTAATTATCTGCTATTCTTTTCCATTGTATGTGGGATTTCCCCTATGTTTGTGTGCACACTTGCTTATTGTTTACGACTATGATGGCCTTGCATGTCTTGTGACATCATAAGTGATGTTCCATGTTTGCAACTCGCTTTGTGTGGCTTACTTGTTTTCTTGCATGTTTACATTTACTACATTGTCTGCGTAGATTACATAGTTTTCTATATGCATGCATTATTTTATTTACACTTGTCTTTGGATAGCCTTCTTGTTTATACGTTCCTTGGTCTCTACCAAGCACTTTCTAAGGTACACAGTTTAGAGTGTGGTTTTTCCTCTTTTGGGGCCACATTCTCCTATCAGCAATGTCACATGCACTCCCAAAAAGGGGGGAATCATTTGGGGGTTTACATACTAACACAACGAAATAACACATATTTAATATAGTGTAATTTCCACCCTTGGCATTGTGGGTTTACATACAATGAGTGGGTTTAGACCAATCTATGAATCCCATACACAATGGATTTTATAGGACATGGTGTCCTTAGAATTTCTAATAAGTAGTTATAGGATTGGAGGTTATAGTGGCTATGCATCCCTACGCTACTTCGGCTAGTAGCATCGGATTGCCTGAAAAAACTAGGACAGTACAAAGATCTCTTCACACATTTCAGTAGAAGTGGTTAGAGCTTAAAGGACACAGAATTTACTCCCTACGTTTCTATTATCCAATTTTACACACGTGGCAAGATTGGAAAACGGGATCCTATCACTTTCAAAATGAAATATTAGTCCCAGGAACCCACCTCCGGTCATTATCGAGATACAATAATTAAAAATAATTCTTAAATTACATATGAGAGATCACCTAGCATGGAAAGGCACCCTGTTGATCTCAACTCAATGAAGAGTTCGGGGTTGAGTTGATAGGGATCTTAGTGTCAAATCTAAAGAGGTTGATATGATGTTTCTCACAATGAGACAATAGAGCTCAGGCTTGGACTAATAAACCACCATGCATAGAGTTGGATAAAATGTGAGAAACGAGATGAAAGTGGAGGTAACACACCTACTTCACTAGCTTGTAGCTTCATCTATAACCACCATATCAAACCCACGGGCTAGGCAATGGAATAACTTCTGGCCACTACTAGAAATAGTAGTGAACAAAATCTCAACCTCATTTGCAAAACTTGCCTCATGATTTGATCGAGCTTCTTCCATGGAAGTGACTTTCCAAAATGAAAAGGTGAGACAACTCAACTAAAACTTTATCTCATTCTTCTACTACAGGCTCAAGATTTTGCAACAACTGATCATGACTGTGGTCACGTGCAACCAAAATATCAGGATCAACTCCAACGGTTCCTTGGGATCACCTTGCGGCAGCTATCGTAATTACTTTCCCTGGAGTCCACTAATTTTCTGAGGTAAGTTTACTTCGTGGGATGAAAGAAGAGCCCATCTGGCTCGACTCGACAGGAGGTAAAAATCATGGCGATCCTGTGTGTTGGTGGGAACGGTGGAGAAAATTTCCCCTCTTACCAAGTGGGGATGTTAGCATGGTATGCCGTGATGGCAAGATACTCTGTGGATTCCCAAGGCCGCATTGCCAAGTGAGAGTTTTGGGGTCGATGAGCTATGACAAGCCCAATGTAGTTGGAAGAGATATATAAATCTTGTGCTAAGGCATGAATAGGGGAACTCAGGGAATACATTCCCAAGTGGAAATATTGGGTTGGTAAACCATGGTGATACTTCCAAGCATGGGAGAAATCAGATCAAATTTCCAAGTGGAGATCATACGATGGTGATCCGTCATGAGAATTCCGCACAGCTTGGAGTGGTCTGAGTCTTTGTGCGAGTCACTAGGAGGATTAATAAGATAGTTGGGAAAAATTGGAGTGAGTCATGGGGGAAAAAACGTGAGGTAAGGAGGTAATACCAAGCTCATCAATACAAATCATGATGGAAGAATAGATGGCAGACCGAGTTGCTCACTGATAGTGGTAATGATATAACAAGCTCTTCTTACTAATGATCAAACTGTCGAATGAAGCGAAACGAACCATCGCTAGAGAAGTCTTACAGAGGAGTTTAGGTGAGTGAACCATCTAATGTATGGAAGGTGGAACTCGTAGTAAAGGGATTTTCTCAGTTTCAAGCTTAAAAACATGTGCCGACAGTGATGAGTTGTTGAAACCACGGTGAGATCTCATCCATTTGACAATATTTAACTAGGTAGTAGGAATGTTGCAGTATAGTAGAAGCCTTTTTGAGCACTTCCAACAAGCAGGTTATCCAACTATGTTGTTATCTCTTCAGTATCGAATGCATCCTCAAATTCGGGATTTTCCTTCAAGATATGTTTATCAAAATCGATTAAGTGATAGTGAGAGTGTTACTAAGAGACCGGATGAAATTTATTACAAAGATTCTCTATTGAGACCTTACTTGTTTTACGATGTAACTCATGGAAGTGAATCTCATAGAGGTGGATCTATTTCATATCAGAATATTCATGAAGCATAATTTTCTTTGCAATTATATGATCATCTTCAACGAGTCACTAAGTTGGCAGGCATAAAGGTTTCTGTTGGAATTATCACACCTTACAAGCTACAAATGAAATGTTTACATCGAGAGTTTGATGTTGTCCTCAAATATGATGAAGGAAAAGGTTTATATATCAATATGGTAGATGCCTGTCAGGGCTAGGGGCATCATGTAATCATTATGTTTTGTGTCTGAGCTTTAAATCATGGGGTTGGCTTTGTAGCTGATGTTCGCCACATGAATGTGGTACTAACATGAGCTTGCGGAGCACTTTGGGTTATGGGCAACACAGCTGCATTGAAGCAATCTAGTGACTGAATACGGTGCATGTGTAAGGAACTCAAATGTGTAAGATGGTAAATATAAGCTCGGTGTTTGGGTTGACATGTAAAATAAAGCCAGGCCGAGTCATTTGAAGAGCTCGTGGTGTTGTTTCATGAAGTTTGAATGTGGAATGCATGTGAATATGTGGTCCAAAACAAGAAGAAATAACTCTATCTATCAAGCTAGAGCTATCACAAAGAAATCAATCAATTGAGTGTTGACAGGGCCACGTGACGTGATCCCTAACAATTTTCATAGCTCAAAAATCATTTCTAAATAGCGCAACATGCAGGAGTGAAATAATTTAAATTCATTGAATTGTTTAGCCTATGTGGGTCACTAATGTATTATAGAACAAAGCCACGAAGTATGATTTAGAGTCAAACTTTTCATATTGTGGAAACATTGGTACCAAGTCAAGATAAAGACTAAGCTCACAGGTGTCGAAGTTTAATGTATTTGTAGAGGCTTTCAATTTCAAGCTTAAAGCTTCATGTTCACGATGCATGTAGGTGGATTGGTAATTCAGAATGTCTTGATTTGGAGTTTGAAGCAAGACTGTAGCAGTAGCATTTGCAAGGCAAGTCTTAAATTGTGTTAGGCCAGGTTCATAGGATCTACATGCATTTTGGCTTAATGAGGAAGATATACAACTTAGTTAAGGAACCCTATGCATGAGCATCGAGAAGAGCTAGTGAAAGACGAGTTGTGGAGAATTGAGTTCATTTTGATTAGCTCACAAGGTGTTCAAAAAGCCATGACGGTGGGGTAAATTGGCTCCGGTCAAGCTTATAAAGGATGAGCATGTAGAGAATGAACCAAGCTTGTGGAAAAAATGAAACTCGGAAAGGATGAAACTCACCAATGGAGCTTGGTGACTTCGTGGGGAAGCTCACATAAGTTTCACGAAAGGCAATGTGGAATGCATAAATTGCCTCAAGTTAACCAAGGAAAATGTTAGAATCAAGTTTGATAGCTCACCATTTGAAGGACTCAATGCAAAAGAGCTCGATTGCCAAGGCAAGGAAAGAGTTGGTGTGGGGTTCAAAATCAAGTGCAACACCGAGATTGGGCTATGTGTAGACTCTATTCACATAGACCCCCCTCCTCTTCAAGTCAAATGGGTCAAACAGGGGTCTCGACAATATGTTAATTAATTTAATATTTTTATATAAATATTTTTAATAATAATATTTATTATTATTATTTAAATATTATTTTAATTAATTGAGAAGACTTGGTCATCAGGCAATTAATGACCCATGATGGAACCTTCTCAGGTAGTTCAACTAACTGTAATAAATACATCATGGACCTTCAATTTAGGAATGTAATTATGACATTTCCTCTTCTTTCTCACATATTCTTCTATAAATGTAAGTTGGAATCTCATTTCAAAGGGTTCCAATAGTTCAGACAAGTTGGACGGTTAGATATCTTAGGCGAGTGTATGCTTTTCAAGAGTCCTCTCTCTTCTGCAAGTTATTCTTGTGTGTTGAGAGAACTTTCAAGCCTCCTCTTCAAGACTGTAATGTCAACTGTTGCCTCTTTTGAATGTATGATGCATTGTGCATCTTATTGAAGCAATAAAAGTGTGTGTTTTGTGACTAATCACGGTCCTTTCACCCTTCTATGTTTCTTTGTGCCTTTCTCGTACTTGTAGGTACACTGTGCAAGTTTAAGCTTCTATTGCAGGTTCTTGGAGTTCTGTGTTTATCGAGTGGTGGAGTATTGCATGTAGTTGAGTTGTGGTGTCTGTTCACCCTTCTTGAGTTCATCCTTCTTCACTGGGAAACTGGTATATTTCTTGGTCTGATAAATTTTAACAAAGGGAACACATGTCTCTTAGTTTGTGGTATCCTGTACCCTCTCTAAGTTGCAGTAGGTGAGGTTGACCTGTGGTGCACACACCCTCTTCAAATTAACCCTTCCTGAGTCTGGAAATACCCTTTATTTGGTGCATCACCATCCCTAATATAATTTCATTTATGTAAATCTCTTTCCCTAAAACCCCACGAAGATGTTAGCATAGGATTAGATAATCATTTTTGTTACACTAGGAGTAGTACAACACTTAGTTTAGGAAGAGGAAGCCAGCCTTCTCCGGAGGTTCACTTCGAGCCCAAGTCCCACAGCTTGAGAGGTGATCCCATGTGTCCCAATCACACCAAACATCCTATTCACATCCTAGCCATTCGGAGGGTGCAGCGATTTCGTGACAATAATTTTTTTATCCAGGGTGGCGTGAGATCGATCACCAAAAAACTTGCAGCAATACATGATATCCTTCTACACCCTTTTCTCTCAACATGGATAAGGTGCACATGTTCCATTTACATTTTCAATTAGCCTATTTTACACATTTCTATGCACATGCATATTTTACATAGCATTTTTACATATATACATATTTGACTACTTGATCATTTCCTCCTTATAGGTCCAACTATATGAGAAATAAGAAGTCAAATTGGGGGAAACAAAAACAACATTATGTGATAGCACATGCTTTACTAACCATGTAGGTACACTACACACTGTAACAACTACACACACATTTCACCCTAGGTTCACTCTCATCACTTTTTATTTTACAAAATTTTCATCTTTAGATTCCATGCTCCTCCATCTTATTTTTGTCAGTCCATTCTTGAGTCTAGTCCTTCAGCGTGTTTCTACTACACTCTCCATGGATATCAGGTATGTACTTCTATCTACTTTATTTTACTGAGCTTTCATCTCACCAACATAAAGTGGGGGAAAAATGTAGTCACAAAATCATGCACTTTAGGCATTATTTATCCCAGTCTCATACTACTATTTAAAGGGTTATTAAGTGAAGAAAGTACTAATTAATCCCATCTTGTCTCCATCTTGTTTCATTTTTATTTTTTCATTCCCACACATTTTTATATACATGCCCAGTATATTTCGGCACTTTCCCGTCACTTTAGCCTAAAGCAGGGCACCCAAGCCTGTACTAGGGCACCTCAGGGAACTTTTTATCATTTCCCGCCACTTTTTGGGCTCTTTCTAGTTGTTTTTCATCCTTATACTTTTCCTAGTTGGCCATGTCAGAGTTAATTACAAAATTAGATGAAGAGAACCCTATAAATATAAATTTATGAGACAATGGGTCCTAAATTCACTTATTACTATCACTTCATCTAGAGTTACATCCATTGCATCACTTGCATCCACTTAGTTCCATGCATCAAGGCTAGCAGATCTACATCAACACACACTTCATAGGGGAGGGATTCTATTCTATTTTATGCACACATGCTATTACATTTTCTACATTTAGTTATTGCTCGCTACTTCACATAGTGCAACTAACACAAGAGAACCTAGGGTACGACATGCACACACACAACATAACTACATTTGGATCTAAAATTTAGCGCAATGCTCAGTTTAGAAAGCCCACTGTTGTGGAAGTTGAGGTCAGTCCGACCCATTCATTCTGCATCTTTATTTTTAGGATTTTGATATTTCTTTTTCTTTTTCAAATCTTCAACATCATCTTACTTCATTTGGTACATTCAGTGTAGTTCAAAATATCAAGTGTGACAACTGGCGAGGGTTACAGGACATCTTCCGACCCTGAAAGAACCAGATTTTGAGCTTTTTCAGAGACCAGAGTGTTTGTTTTTCCATACTAGAGCACCCTGAGGTGCCCCAATACCCTCCTGGGTGCTTCAGTCTACTTAAATATTATAGATCCACCCTTTTTAGGACCTTTGTGCAGCTGCTCCTACTTCTGGAAGTTCCAGTTTGACTTGTGACACTCTTCGACAACCATATACAATCAACTGAGTTATTTCCTCACCTTCCTCTTACACATTAGGGTTTTATTTCCATTAGTTTTAATTATTTATCCATTTCATACTGCTTTAGAGTATTTATTTACAATGTTTATGTCTTTCTAGATTAGATTAATTATTACTATACTTCTCTTAGTTTAGTTAATTTTAGTTAATCAGGTCATTGGAAAGTTAATTAAAATAAATTTTATAAAATTTGTAATAAAAAGGGGTGATAAAAAGGGTTTGATTGAATCAAAAATCAATGTTAACTTACAATTAATAGTTTAATCTTATAAGAATCATCCTGCAAACAAGTTGTTAGAAGTTTTTCCCTGAGGTAGAAAAAGAGAAAACAATGAAAAACAAAAAAAAACATGTTTTTGGTTCTCAAGATCACTTTATAAAAAGTGCGAGAGGAGCATACACATGAAGTTGTTATAATTAAGTAAAGATATAATGTAATTAATAAGATAAGTACTAAAATCAATTAACTATGAAAAACCTCCAAGAAAATAGTCAGAAATAATCCTAAAACCAATATTAGAATTAAGAAAACATGTTGGAAAATATACATTTAAAAAAAAAATAGTATAGGCACACTAGCGCATGTAGTTGAGTGCATTACAATTAAGTGTTACATTATCATGTACACTTGAGTGCACTAGTGTTGACAGGTAACAACAACACATGTATAGAAATGTAGGAATGTACAATAGAATGTAAACATGTTCAGGGTAAATTTGTTTATAATGTTAGCGCATAGACAAACACACTAGCGCATGCATCAAAATAGAAGCACGAAATGCAAAAAAATTCACATGAAAAATAGTGTAAAGTATGTGAAATACTAACACAAGGAATTCAAAAATGATTAAAATTTATCAGACATTACTAGAAACCTAGTTTTTTTGGTTTTCCTTTTTCTTTGTTGCACCTGTGAACCTGAAACTTAGACAATAAGGTTAGAAAAAAGAAATAAAAACACAACAATGATTATTTAAAAAAAACACAAACTAAAAATGATTAAATTAGTGCGGGTGTCCCACCGAGCATGCCAGAATATAAGAAATGAAAACTAAACTAAATGAAAAATAAACAATAAAAACCGCAAACCTCCCTGTAAGTATTTCTTTGCAAACCTCAATGAAGATTGCAGAAACACTTGAACTTGTATAATATTTGGATTTTTTGGGTTATGGGTGCTCTTAATTGTTCTCCAAATATAGGATGCAAATGCTACAAAATTGTAAAACAAAAGGAATGCGAGTAGCAAATTTAGCAGAAGTTGGTTGCAAATTGCATAAGCTTCCAAGAATGATTTACAAAGGAATGATGCGGTTTTTATAACTGAGCGTGAGGCCATGAGAAGTGGATAATAGTTTGAATGAGATCCACTATCATAATTATAATTTATTGAAATAATAATAGGATTTGGTCTATGTAGTTGTTTCTTTATAGGGGCAATGATTATTTTGATTTTGTGCAGGAAGATGGTTGTACATGTAGCTTTTCTACCCCCATCATTATAGGGTTCTAGAAGTGGAGTGGAGTGTGAGTAGATAAATAAGATTAATTAAATAACTAATTTAATTAGTTATAAATTATGAGAGGATAATTAACCATTTATTTAAATAAATGTTTAATTAAATTAGCTAAAGGGTGTTAGGAATTAATTTAATTAGTTCCAAGAGCATGATATAATTAAATTAATTAATTTTAAAATGTAGGAGTATGTAATTAAAATTAATTTAATTAATTCTAAAGGGTTATGATTTAAATGATAGAATTAATTTAAGTAATTCTAAATGGATGTATTCTAGTAGGATATAATTAATTCTAATGGGATGAAAATATGGTATGTATTTTTAGGGTGTCTACACTCACTCTAGGTCACATTAGATTCATTGCACTCTTACTTTGTCTCACTTGTACTTGCAAAACAAACCCTAGTTACCTGCCTAAGACTCAAGCACACATTAGGCTGAATCAAAAACTCAAATGAGTGAGTCAAATTGATCCTTTCGATCACCATGATGTGATATTGTTTCCGAGCATTGCACTACATTTAAAATTCCATGTAGTTCTTGTGGTGTGTGATTGAAATCGTGTCCCTTGAGCTAGAATGCCCCAATTCTAGTCACATAAAGAATATAAGGCTATAACTACTTTTTACCAATGCAAGAATGTGTGATATGGAATTCATAATAACATCCCACTATGCAGTGAATAATGTAGCCCAAAATACAACCCCTTGTGTTACTCTTTGCATGCGGTAGATATAAAAAATGATATCCCAATCAACCCTTAGAATAGTTCGAAGATTGTGTTTATATATGAGTTCTTTGTTTGAATTTCGGTACATAGTGACACCAAAATCTGACCTATGTCATGGAATGAAGATAAGAAAAGACCCAAAGCCAAAGAAAACCGACAAAGGAGAAAAATAAACAAATAGGACATAAACACCCAGAAGGATATTATCACTTGGATGTTACTATCTTATCTGGGTAGTAATGTCCCGCAACAAGCAAATGGAAACAAATAAAAATCTAGGAACATGGATTCATATGACTCAACCAATAAGATGTAAATTCTAGACAAAAGATGTAAGAAAATCCAAACAAAGTAAGAAAAGGACCAAAGAGGAGTCACCAGTGCCTAGTTTCCAAACTTAGAAATAATGTATATAAAAACATACTATAGGCATAATGTAATTGTAATAAGTGCATATTTTAGTGACCACATTTAGACGCCAAAGGAACTCAAGGATCTGTTCTTGGTTTTGTCCCTTTTTTGATTTTTGACCTAACCCTCATAAATTGGTTATGTTGACATTCTAGGGAACACTTGGAATTGTTCTCGTGTCCCCCCAATTCACCGAAAACATGATCCAATTGGAAATAAAAATGTTTCCAATCAGTCATTTTGAACTTCAAAGGCACAAAGGGATTTGTTCTAAAGTTCCACCATTTCTCCAATTTATGGATTTAACCGATCATCTAATCAGGTGATGGAACGTGTCGTTCCTTTTAAAAAAAATATAAGACCAATCAGAACTTGTCACAAATTTATATATTTTCTCATAAATTTTGATTTGGGAAGCCATTTTCAGTGAAACTTATTACATTAGGAATATCTTGGAGAGGGCTTTCCAAAGAGATCAATTTGGGGTAAAATGATGGAGAATTTCAAGAGAAGTGCATTGTAGAAGTTTTGGCTATTAAATGTCATTTTTAGGAATCATTTGTAGTTGTGGATGCTTGACATGATCCTCCCTTTCCCATGGATTCTTCTAGAAGGAAAATATGTCCCTTGTGCCCCCACCAAATGTTTAATGGATGATCTATGCATTGTTGAGTGGAAATTTGGCATTGTTTTCCTCTTTCATCTCCCTAATTGCACGCTCCTTCATTTATTTTCCCTCAATTCACATGGAGCACCATATAAAATATTGATTAAGCATAAACATGTCATATTTTTCTAATTTTATGCTATGAATGTATAAATATGAGGCTTATACTCGAAAAAATTGTTGAAAAATCCATTTTTTCTCTTCATAGATTAAAATTAAAGGGTTTAGGATGTGATAATGAGTTTTTGATTGTGTAACAACTTTACAAAGATATGGATACTTGTAATTATTATTTTTAGGTTCATGCTAAGGTGGTTACTCTTGTACAACCATTAATAGGCTTTGAGACTCATCTTCTATATGTTTCCCTTATATTCTCTACAAATAGACATGTAAGATCAATTTTTCCATGAATAATTTTGATCTTTCTCATTGTAAACAGATATTGAAATCAATAAATGATGACTCTACCTTGTAATATTGTGTTTAATGTTCCAAATAAATTCATAAAATCATTCTACATTTAATTTTGTGATTGGGTGTTGAAGGTTTAATGCATTGTAGTGTTACTTTGCACCATTTGTTTTAATTGTAAATATCCTTTTTGCAATTTCTATAAATGTATATTTGTCTACCCTAGGGTTTCCTTTGGTATTAGAAATTTTTTGTGATGAGTGTATAAGGCTTCATTATCAGGTGTATGTGTTGAGGTATCAAGGGTTAGTTTGCATTTATTTCCATGTTTTGGTGTCTGTGAGGGCAAACAACTTTTGGAGAGTGACTTTCCTTTGATTTCAGGCGTGAATGCTCGAAGAATTATCAAGAAAACATGGTTAATGCACGTAATTCCTCTTAAAGGAAATTTCCCTAGTTTCCATCCACCTTCACTTTCATTTACACTATCCTTTTTCCCTACCCTTTTCATATCCAACATGATATATGCATGTAAGTCACATACACCCTTACATACTTTGAGTGTATTTTCCATCAATTGTGAAGATAAACATATCAAGTTTTATTCCATTCTAAGTTATCAATATATTCCTTCCAAAATGATTTTTGTGATCACATCCAATATGTATTTGGTGGCTTATGTCTAAGAATCCAATTGATGGTAGTAATTTGTGACCATTCTCTTCAACAAGTGCTACATTTTGTGGTTGTATTTGGTCTAAGATTGAAGTTCCAACAAGTTTAAGGCTCTTAGACTTGATATCTCCCTCTCCCTTGCAAGCCCCTCTTCAGGTCCTCTCACCTTGGTTCAAGCAGAACCATAAATTAGTAGGATATTAGCCACATCCTTAGTAGGGGTGCCTCCCTATCATTCCCAAAGGCTTGATTAGGTAATAAATATTGATCCATCCCTAACTAAAAATGAAAAACTAGCATACCCATATTTCCTTCTTACCTTCTAGTTCATGCCATCTGCATTCAATAGTTTTTGGGGTGTTATATTGGGAACCAAATCCATAACCGGTGCCACTTATAGGGATTTTGACTCATACAATTGAGGTTTATATAGGATTTATTTGAGTGGATCATGTTTTGAGCCATATTCTTCAAGTTTCACAAGTTATTGGTGTTCTAGAAATCCCTGTGTATTCGTCAACATCACCAACACTTAAATGGTTTCATTACCAGAGACTTGTAATATTTATTAGTTCTTATGGTATAATAAGGGTTTATAAGGTCATCATCTATCTACTATTTTTGAAGTGGTATTCAATACATTTTGAGGAATATCTATCATGTTTAGAGTGAAATCTCTAGTGGTGAATCCATTCTAAGTTATGGGCTTGACCAGTGTTGTATTATTTGATATATTTCATTAATAACTCTACATTTACAAATTTGGAAGGTTTGATATCATCAATTAGATCAAACCCTTCTAAATATCTATTTCCTAAGTTAGGTATATTACGTAGGAGTAGACAAGTTTGGAAACTAGTTGTTGATCAAAATTCACAAGGTAAGAATGTACAAACATATGATTCAACTACTTCTCATTTTATAAAAGAATATTTGAGTTCTCTTGAGAGGTCAAAACCTATAATCCCTATTTTCCAACTCCATATTTTGTTTGAACAATATTCTAGGCATATAATTGTTGGAAGTACTCCTTTGAGAAATTTGTAAAATAACATCTCTCCCCCTTTGGTTAATATACCTACTATTAATAATATTATCGATCTTATTATTGAGAATATTATTAATAACAACATGGACCATCCTCCTCCACATGCCCCTTTTAGAGCATGGATATTTTCTCTCATATATAGATAGGGGCAGATCCATCACTATCACGTGATGGATATGTCATATGCATGATCGAAAAGATTCTATACATAACATGAAGTGAAGCATCTCGGTCCCACATCCATATGTTTTCATTGTCCCTATCGATATACCTAGAGGGGCACACATCACTAATAGAATAAATACATATCCACAATTTTAGGCTAAACATATCAACTTTCTATAACATATAACATAGTCAAAGTGTTCAATCGAATCCATAATGAGTCAATAGTACTAATTGACATGATTGAAATACGATCAACCCTCGTTCAAGCCTTTAGATCCATTAATTTCAGGGACATGCCTGAATATCCAAATGAGGTGCCTAATGAAATTAGGAATATGTTGCCTAAGTTTCAAGGAAATAATGCTATTAGTGGTGATCAACATATTAAGTTGTTGACATAAGTGGCATTTCAAAGGATGTATGGAAGGATGGGAAACTAAAAAATAAGTCCATATCAGCAAGAAACAAGGACCCTACCCAAAAAACTACCATTAATTTGTATAAGGCCTTGAAGGATGCTCATAAATTCTTTAACAAGTTTCTTAAATAGGTATTTGTTGTAACTTGGTTTTTATCTCGATGTTGTTATGATGTAGTTTTTCTATGGCTGTTTTACTATTTTTTGTCTGTAGTTGGGATTCTTGTAGGCAGTCTGCCCCTACCTTGATCTTTATTATCTTATATAGCTTTTTAAGTATTTTACTGTTGGTGTGTGGCATCCACTTATAAAAAACCACACTACTTTCATTGTATACCCTAGATTTTGACCCTTTTTGTACCGCAGGGTATGGTCCCCTTCAAAACCATTTACCAATAATAAAAAAACATCTTAAGTTGTTCCAAATTATTATGGATGATTATGAAGTAGAATATGAGGATGTTTTCTTGAAATTGTTTGTGCACATATTATAAGAAGATGTAAGGGAATGATTTAATTCCTTTCCCTATGGTCCAATTGATTCTCGGGTTAAAATTATGAATACCTTTAGAATTCAATATGGTGATAGGACTGACCCCAGGTTCCTCTTTTCTAAATTTGAGAACATAAAGAAAAATCTAAATGATTTTTTATAAGATTTTAACAAAATGTTCAACAAAACCTTGATGAGATTACCAACTAATTTGAGACCAAGTGATGTGTCTTGTTTAATCAATTACTCTGATGCATTTGATAAAAAAATAGCAAATTACTTGAGAGACAAGAACTTTACGAGTTTGAGGAAAACATCAAACATGTCTATTCAAATTGAAAATAACATCAAGGCTGATAGAAAACCACTAAAAAGTGAAAGATTTAAAATTTTCAATCCTAAAAAATAGCAAGCAAGAAAGTCTACTGAGTTGGAAGAAGTGGTGAAAACTTGGTAGGGGTAGTTAAATAGATTTCCTATAAGTTGGATAGAGTAGAGAAGAGACTTCCTTTTGGCCCTCAAGTTCAAAATCAAAATCAAAATATATTTAGAGGAGATAGTAGAGAAGATGATAGAGGAAATATACCTATGGGTCAAAATTACAGACAACATCAACCTAGAGAAAATAAGGCAGTTCCTGATCTATTGGGTGTAATAATTGCAACTTTTAAAGAAGAACACATCATTGATTTGTGTCATAAATGATTATTGTCTCATGTTCCTTGTGAACTATTATCCTTGGATGGAGGTGTTGCTGGATCATATTTTGATGATACATGTGTTTTTTTATCATCAAGTAAACTTTAAAAAAGGTCCAACCTGTACCGACCTTCTACGTGCTAGAACTGTTGATGATTTTTGGGAAAGTGTGAGCAAGGTATGTTATCTTACCCTTGAAGTTGATGCTGAAGTTGAAATGACTCAATAATTTGAATTGTACAATCATGATTTTGAGTATTTAAGAAATTTGATGACAACAAAAATTATGATGGATAAATCCCTTCCAAGGAGGATAGGGAATTGTTGATTAATGCAATTTTTTCCCAGGAGGAGTACAATCTAAGAAGTAGGCAAGTGAAGAGTCCTACCAAGCCTCAAAGGGTAAGATTCCAATCTTGAATAATGTTTTTAAAGGTACCCCAAAAATAATATACAATGCAAAAACCCTGTTGTTGAGCCAAATCCAAGTGTTCCTTATGTTGTTTCTATTTTGAAAACTTATATACCATCTAAAAAATAAGTCACTCTCACTCCCAATGCATCCATGCCCAAATAAACTATTTTTGATATGGAATAGATATTAAGACAAATAACTATAATTTTCCCTTTAGTCGAGTTACTTAGGATTCCTTAGCATAGAAATAGGGAATTTGAGTATTTGAGATTTAATGAAGGTACTATTACAAATGAAGAAACCCCTCCCCTGGTTAATGAAAATGAGGTTAAAGAACCTTAAGAAATTGTTGAACCTACCCCTAAAGTTTATTTGGGCACATCCTAGGTTGAGAAACAATTAGATGTCAATCCTTTGTACACAATGTTGATAATTAATGGTTGGCTCTTGCATAATTACATGTTTGATTTTGGTGCTTCCTATAATATCATGTCATCAAGGGTCAAGGATGAACTGGGTATAAGGATAATAACCACCTATGGAATATGTGTTATGCCATGGATTTAAGAGAAGTACCTGTTGTTGGGTATGTAAAGGAGTTGATTGTATAATTGGTGGTTCACCCTAGCAAGTACTTGATCATGAATGTTGTTGTTGATTGCCTTGAAAAATGGGGAATGATATTGTTAAGAAAGTGGGAAATAAGTGTTGGAGGCTATGTACAGATGGAACCGTCATATGCCACCATTACTTTGTAGGGAAATTAGGTTAAGCTACATAGAGAAGACAAGTTAAGTCATTTGATAAAATATCCAATGAATGCATCATATGAGGTTTTGTACATAGATGTTGACATGGGAAATTTTTTTGGTAATGTAAATCTGGAAGATCAATTCCTAGACGTTAGGGCTCAATTTAAAGACCACAATGCTCATTGAACCATTTATTTTGATGGAGTATGTTCTATTTTTGGAAATGGAGCATGCATGGTGTTGTTTTCTCCAAAACAAGGATCCTTTAAATTCTCATTCAAACTATGTTTTGAATGAAAAAACAATATTGTAGAGTATGAGGAACTCATACTTGGTTTGAGGATTGATTGAAGACATGGAATTAGGAACCTGATTGTAAAAGGAGATTCTAAATTGGTTATGAAATAAATATGAAAAATATATGCAATCAAAAGTCAGAGATTGAAGCAATACAAAAATACAACTTGGGATCTTATTGAAATGTTTGATTCTTTCAATATTGTATATAATGAGAGGATTCACAATGTAGCCACTGAAAAATTAGCAGTAATGGCCTCTCAGTATAATAATGAAGTTATATCCACATACTATGAGTTTGAAGATGAGATTCTTAATAGGCCTTCCATGCCTAACAACATTAGACATTGACAAGTATTTGATGATGGATCTCACAACTTGAAATTCCTCAGTTGCAAAGATGAGTTTGCTAATCAATTAATTGACCATGAGCCTATGGTAGAGGTGTGTGATGGATAAGAGAACCTATTTGGGAAGGAGGTGATTTGGTTGAAAACTAAAACAATCTGTAGACAGAAAATCCATGAACTTGCATATAATTCTAGGTCTTAGATCTTACTAATATATACATGATTTCTAAGCATAAAAATAGTAATTAACAATGTCTTTTGGTCCCTTATTGACCTTGAACACCTAAAGCCCCGTCATAATTTATATTATTTATCTTTTATGGCCTCAGACACTAGCGCCCTGTTGGTGAGAAAATGTTTTCAGGACAAATTGGTGGATTTCTTACTACATCTCTTGGAATCTAAGTCCCTCTACTTAACCAATGCATTTTCTATATATGCATGCATGAGTAACAAGGTAGATTCTCCTTGTGGCCTTTCAACTGGGGATCCAATAGGGGTACTCCACTGACCATGTGGAAAAAGCTTGTAGATATCTGGAAGGGAAGACTTTGCTAGGAGAATTGGAAAGGGAGTGAGAATGTTAGATAAGAGAAACTAATGCTGTAAGTAGAAAATTAGAGACTTGTATACACCAATTAGAAGTTTCACCACATGCACTAAAATTTAGAATAAAAAAAAGTTGCACAATAACAAAAAAACCAAATAGAAGTTAGAGAGCACAAAGTATCAATAAACCCCTTAGTAAAAAAAGGTTGGAAACTCCTTGTATTAAAGATCAAGCATAAATTGTACATAACATAAGAGTGGAAGACATTTTAGAATAGGAAAAAATAGAAGAAATTATTTCTATCTCTTTGTTATCTTCACAAAGATATCTCTCTCATGAATTCACAAAAAACATCTCATACATCTAAGAATATCTAAGAAGACCCTCAAATGAGAGCTTGCTACAATTTATACAAGAGAATGAAACTCTTCATATTCCCAGTCATTTTTCAAATACCATATTTTTACTTTAGACTATTCATATTCCTACCAAATATTTAAGTCCCTTTTATAAAAATAAGGTGACTTAAAGTTTACATTATGTTTCTAAATTCACTTAAAGATATATAAAAAAGTGAAAACCCCAACACAAAATTATAACATTGAAGAGAGAGAGCATTGGGTAAGAAGAGAAGAAGGAATAAGAAGAATTATGTGGAAGAATGAGTCACTGCAATGGATTTGATCTCATACCCTAACCAGTCTCCATCTCGTACTACTCAAAATATCTTCGATCCTCCAAATTCCTTACTAAAACATGCTGTTGTAGGTTCCACTTTGTCAACACGAGGAATAAGAATAATTTTCAAGTTATCTGTCCATCCATCATACACACTATTTATGTCTTTACATTTTCTAAACCATGATGGATGTTTCTCTGTGATAAGTGTAATGGTGGCCCAAATCTCTAAGAGGAAATCAAGGGTATCCTTAGTGAAGGAAAAGGGATTTCCTGCCTCTTTCTTGACATGTTCCTCAAATGGACCAATCATCTCATCAACAATTGTGTCTTCTCCCATTCTAGGTACTCCAATTTTTTTGAATTTGATGATTTATACTATCCTACAACTTGTACACTTGTGCCTCTTTTTTCCTCTAGTTCAGTGATGGCCCGATTGACTGCTTCAAATATGATTTCCAAAAACCTCTCCCATACATGTGACAAGTCTTCAGAAGGAGTCCAAAAAATATTTGTATTCATCAACTATTGACGATGAATGTTGCTCATTTCATTCTCTAATAAACCCAAAGGATCCCAATAATCCCTTTCTTTCTCCAAGTCTTCTTTGAGTGACCGCATCTTGTTTGCTGTTGCACACATGTAAGGAAAGAGTTTGAATTATTCTTAGAGCACTGAATTCCCCTTTTTAGAAATTGAATTGATCCATTCATTATTAGCAATCACCTACATTGTGAACTCATGTTTCCTCTTGATAGATTCTAGATTGAAGCTACTGATGGGTATAACTTCTTGAATGGGGATTTTCATGGAATTTAGATCAACTAGATGTTGCACATATGATGACAGAGTTTTCACATGTTCCTTTAGTTCATCAATATTATTCTTATATTCCTTATTCCTTACCAACATGTGAGAAGAATATTGTTGATACATGTGTAAATCCCCTTCATGCATAGCCGGCCCTAGTTGGATTGTGCTCATCTCATAGTCGGCCAGTGTCATCTCATCCACTGGCTTGATCAAATTTGACTGGGCTACCTCAATGTATTGATTACCTATTTCCCCGATGCAGAACCATGAGGCCATGTGTGTAAAATTTATTTTCTTCCCTTTATCCAGTGAGACAATTTATTATAGGTCAGGGGTTGCCACTTGTTGATTAGTGTGGGTGTTAGGGGAAACTATTTCCTTCATGCAAGGGAGCATCTCGTCGGACTCATGTTCTACGATAGGTGCATCAACCATTCCCTACTCTAGAAGAGGAGGTACAACTTAGATGGGGAAGTATTAGTGTTAAAAAGAGGTGAGGCCTCTTGTGGTGATTCAAATACTGGGTCTTGAACTACGCGCTCTCCCTTTGCTTGTGCTTTTGCCACTGGATATTATTATTGCATTATTGAAATTGAGCCTTCTTCTACCCTGGATTTCTTTGGTGACCTTCTGTTAGAAGAAGTCTACAATTGTATAGATATTTGTTTCGAACTTGATCTAGAATGCCTTGAACTTGAGGCAACTTCCAAGTCTCTTGATGATGACTGACGAGAGGCTTGTTTCTAACCTGTGGGAATACCTTGTGATTGAATGATCATGGTTCTCTTCCTCTAAAACCATTCCCTCATCCTCTTGACCACCTTCTTAGTTCACTCCTTTATATCACCCGATTCAAAAATGTACTAGTTGACTTGAGGCAATGGAGAAAACTTGACTATTGCATACTCAGGATCATATATCTCTATCACATCATCCTACAAAATATATTCATACCAAGAGAACTTGAATTTCTTAATTTTATTGACTATAAACCTCATATGATCCTTTTCCCATACTTCAAATTCATCAGCCCAATTGGCCCAATAATCCTCAATTTGTGGATCATGGTGCAACTATGGAATGTGGAAAGAATCAGGATCATCTCGGATGTTGAAATCAGGCCTGGCAGTGTAGAACTACAAAGTCAAATGAGTGAAGGCAACCTCCAGATGAGATGCATCATTTACATTCTTAGATGTGAATAAATTGAGAGATATGGGAAATTAGATTAAATTCTTCTTCCTACTCTTGAGCATGTTGTTTACATGTATGATCTTCCTGTAAAGATCAAATAGTATAATTTGGTCACTAAGATACTTGGGCAATCTTATGGACCTTGGTCGAAGCTAAAAACTCACAGGTAGGAGAAGGTTGAGAATGGGATGAAGTAAGAGCCATATTTTTATTATTAAGGATGCCACTTGTGGTGGCATCCTGGCCTCCAAATCACCCTCCAATTTTTAGACCACGTACATTGTGAATCCATCATTCACGTGAGTGAAGTGCCTGTGGCTTTCCTCAATCACCAATTGTGGAAGTTTCTTGAATCTGGGCACCTTGGTAGCAATGTTTTATGTCAGAACCAATCCTTTGAATGATCAAGAGATAGAGAAAAAATAGATCAAGTAAGAAGTCATGTGGAACTTATTGGTCATGGGTACATGAAGAAATTGTAGATGTAGGTTATCATTGATTATTTATCCCTAGTGGATTCTTTTCTTTCCTTCAGTCACTGTAAAAATGAAAAGGCCCATCCACTCCTAGAAGTATTTCATGTTTGCTTCTCCCATCACCCTGTTGAGGAGGGTGATTGAATATGAATATACCTCATGAAACTCACACCTTGGAAGGGTCTTGGGCATCCTTGATGACTTTATCTTTATCTTCATCCACGATACAATTGAAACCCCTTGTACATATGCATCCATCATTTCCCAGTTATGTAAAGCCTTATCCTTTGAGATGACAACCATGCTAAGTGATGTCAAGATTTGTAAAGGGAATGAGATATTGATGGGACTAATGACCACCATTTCCATACCATTTTTGGCTCAAATCATTCATGTTTAAAGCTCATAATGGTGTGAGCAAGCAAAAACTAACTTAATGATTTGTACAGACACAAGGTGTCTTGCAATTGTAAACAATCCACTTGTGAATACTTGATCCTAAATATTCCCTTGTTCCTTAGCTATCATGTGAGCCCTTGGGTCATATAGGTCCACATATCAGACATCACTATCTTCTATCTCATACTCAGAAGTGAAAAGTTGTGCTGGTTTCTACCTTGTCCATTTTTAATTCATGGTTTCTTCAGAAAAAGTAACTTACTATTTAAGTAAGTATGAAAAATCAGCTCCTTCGGACCTCAATTGGATGTGGCAACTCAAATCCCCCTTTCTCCCTGTGTTTAGCTCACCTTTTGGATCAATTTACTATTTTTAGCAGGTGATTGTGAGACCACTTACTATTTTTTGTAAGTTTCCATTTTGAACCAAGATGACCATTTTGATGAATTTTCAATTGCAATACCTCTTCTGTGTCCATCATCTCTTTCGCAGGTTCTTCAGTTGATTACATTCCTAAAATAGTATTCCCCTATGTAGAAGATATGATATTTTTAGAAAGAAATATTTTGGTGTTCAGATTGCTATGGAATTAAGTTTTCTGATATGGGTTTTTTTCCAATATTTTCCCTCTAAAATCTTGGAATTAACCAATCAGTGGTTTGGGAGATTTTAAAATTTCAAAATTTTGACCTAGTGGCACCGCTAAACACGATAACGATTAACATACCTTGAAAGTTGTAGTTATGGTTTTCTTCTCTGTTCTTGAAAAAAAAAAAAAAATTGTTGTGGGTTTTTTCTTCTAGTTTCACTGGTGAAATTTCTCTTCAAATCGATTACCGATTTGACATGAAATCAGATTTTTGCCTTCGTTGAGCCGAAAGAGATATTTCTTCATTGTAAGTGATTTGTGTTTTGGAAGGAGGATTTGAAGGTGAGGTTTTAATGGCCTTAAATATTTAATAACATAGTAGCAAATGGTTTTTCGTTTCATGCACCAGTTAGCAAGATATGTCTGAATCTTCAATCCACGACAATGGAGGTTTTCAATGGATTTCTTCATTCTTCATTTTGTTCTTCAATCCTTTAAGTATTTCAATCATCTTTCTCTCTAAAACCTGTATGATATCATTGTTTTGGAGTTTTTGTTTCTGTGGTAGAGCTTGTTTTGAGCAGCAATGGTGAACAATGCAGGTATGAGCAAGTTACAAAGCAATGACAAGGATGGAGATGTGTAAAGTTAGAAGCAGAAAAGTTAGCTTTAAAACAAAATAAAAATATACTTTAAAACTTGAATACGAGGGGCATGGCACAATTTTATTTCCTTGATATCCCTTAAGCATCAAGGTATATGAGGGAAATCAATTTTCACGGCGTACCACGCGATGGCACATGGCAAATATCTGACGGTGGAGTGTTTTGGCCAAAAAGCTTGCTGGAAGCACCTAGGGGTTGGAAAATGGTTGCATGGGGGACTAAGAGACATTCCTTGGGATATGGGAACATTTTCATGTCCCTTATTTCCCTTCAACATTAAGGGATATGAGGGACATCAATTTGCATGCGATTCACTTAGTGCTGACACTTGGCAGAGATATGACGACTGTCCAGGTTTTGGCTCCACTAGCTCCTGAAGGCTGAGAAATTGCACTGCAGGGGGTCACATGGGTAACCTGGAGGATTTTTGGGGTTGGGATATTTTTATGTCCCTTATTCCCCTCATCACAAAGGGACATGAGGGTCATAATTTTTCACAATACGCTGAAATCCGCCACTTGTCATGATCTATACGGTTGAGGGAATGAGCTCTTGCAAACATCTGTGGGCTAAACTAGCGATCCGAGAGGTTCCATGTGTGACTAGGGGCCAGGATAGTTTTTTTCCCCTCATGTCCCTTATATTGAGGGATAAAGGGACCAAAAATTACACCAGGTTCCTAGAGCTGACATGTGTCCTCAATGAAATTTGACTAACTCCCGAACTCATTCCTTGAGGGAAGCTTCAAATGACGATATATTGAGATCCTGATGGATTTTTAGGAAAAATTTTATATGAACTTGACTGAAAATTTCCTTATAAATATAATGGTGGGGCTATTAGACCTTGATGCATCTAGCTAAGCCTTGAAAAAGTGGATTTTTGATATGGTCCCTTACCTATGCATGGAAAGAACCTGTTATAAACATATTGTGAAAATAATTATTTTACCATCTTATAGGTATTAGAATTCCATTTCCGATGATGTTTTGTTTTTCTCCTAACTGCACCCAGAGCTCCTAGAATCACCTCCTGAAGTTCAGCAACTCTTTTGGCCTTGTGCACTGCCTAGGCCTGTGAACCCTGTTTTTGATCAAACTGCCCCAAATTCTCCAAATCCTTCTTAAATATTACAAAATAACTTCCATGATGTTTATCTACCTTAAATATTCCTCTGCATTATATTTGGATCCTCCGTTCCACCACATGGGGGTGTATTGGTCTTAGAAAGGCTAGTGGTCACCCTTCCTAACACTACCCAAAAATAGTAGTTTCTAAGAACTCCTAAAATCACCTAGGGGCGTTGAATTGAATTTCCTAGGGGAATGGGTTAACCTAATCTGTGAGGTCATTGAACTTACTGGGTAGACATGGGGTGGCTTGAAAGGGTAAAACATGAAAGTTTTGACATGGGGGTATAGTTATCATGCAGGAAAATTATCAATTTCCCTGTTACAAATTTACATGAAAAAAAATGGATCTAGCTTGGGGACATGGTATGGACTAAGCACAATAAAGACATGACATGAATAATCCCAGAATCTCAAATTTACAATATAAATACCAGTGCCTTATCCATTGGGCCCTGCGGAGTCATGTACAACTTACAATGAGAGAGAGAGAGAGAGAGAGAGAGAGAGAGAGAGAGAGAGAGAGAGAGAGAGAGAGAGAGAGAGAGAGAGAGAGAGAGAGCAAAAATGATGAAAGGAAACACACAAAACACATGGGAAGGAAAATAAACACACAACAAAAAGGGAAACATACCTAATAATCACCTATGGTAAAAGGTGGGAGACAACCCACTTTCACTGAAAAAAAAATCATTTCTCAAAATTTACCCCTGAGTGGGTAACACTGAGTGATGTTGTTCTGCAAAGCCATTGAATGGTTTGTGAAATTAGCTTCCTTTCCGTAACTGTTTATGAAAGTTAGGTGCTTTCATGATTGTCTGTGTGCTTGGTAGGAGTGAGTCTACATGAGCTTCTTGATGGTCAATCCTTCTCTTAGAAATTCCATTTCCTTCATTCTCTTTGAAATTGGTTTCATAGTGCCAGTTGCATTCCATGTTTATCCACATAGCCGATTCTTCATTAAGCATCTCATCACTTCCCCAAGGTTGATTTTTGTTCAAATTTCTTGAATATTCCAAGTAATTTTTTTCCCAGGTCTATACTCATTTACCTCTTCTCTATGAGAAACCTTAGATTCATCCTTTATCTTTACTCCATTATGAGGTGTTTAAAGATAGAATGGAGGATTAGAAGTAACCTCATACTTGTCCTATATAGCCATAACATGAGCTAAGAGATCAAGAATTATCTCAAGGTCTTCCGTACTTTCTACTGTATCCAAGATTTCTTGCACGGAGTTATACTTTGTTGCTTCATGTGGTTCATCTTTGTACGTTCTTGAAGAATATTTATTTTGAAGCTCAAGGAAACTATTTGGATGGATTAATTCATTTCCCTGAAACTTATTACATTCCACTACTTCTTTCTCAAGGGTATCTTTGCCTTCCATGACTTCAACACCATCTATTTCAGATTTTTCATCATAGAAAGAGTTTTATTCTTTAAATGGGAAATAAAATACACCCATTTTATCATTATATCCATCAACTATTAGCACAGGAGAGACATCAGATTTCTCATCTTGATTTATTTCAACATGGCCAACCTTCAAACTGATTGAGGGTTCCAAATTAGATTCACGCTTTTCTTACAGATTCATGACTTACATCAGAAGTTTGAGACTGAGCTCAAGATATTCTATCTCTTTAGCAGCTCTTAGGAGATCTTACACAACTTCTTCTTTCAGGCCTTTTGCCAGCTCATCACAAGCTGATATTATCCCTCCATGGATGGAATGATTGAGATTATCTTCATCTTCAAATGGGAATGAGAAAATATCCTCTTCATGGATAAGCATACAAACTGGTTTCTCCATTTGTAAATCATCAAGAACCATTTCCTCTTATTCCTGTCTTGCATTATCCAACAAATCAGGTATACCCTCTTAGAACTCAAAATTCCATAATACTTCTTCAACATCCATAATAATTTGGGAAATAAAATTTGGTCCTATCAAAAATGGGAATATCCTCTTCTTCTTTAGTCGTTATGAAAAGATTCATCCTCCTGCTATCTTGGTACAAAATGTTAGCTTTATGATTTCCCACTTTTTGCACTGTGTACCTCATCTTCTTTTATAGAAGACATTTTTCCATGTATCCCTTAACTAGGATGGTTGTGGAAGACCAGTTCATCTAGCTCTTACCCCCCAACTACTGGCATAAAATCCTACTTAGCAACATTCCAAATGAATCCGGAATGTCTGCTACCAAAATTATCATTGAAACCTTCTTGTATGGAAATTTGGCAAGATCCACCTATGCATCTTTGACCTTCCCTGCAAGTGTGACCTATTTTGAATCCAAGGTGTAAGAAGAGCCATAGAGTGGAGTCATGGTGAGTTTTATATCCTTGACAACCTTTACAGGCATTACATTGTTGGTGGTACCAAAGTCTATTATGCAGTTTTTTCAATACATATTCTCCAACGAGAAGGGAGACATATAAAGGTTCAACCTTATCAGTCTTAGATGCACTTAAAGAAATAATGTTTTGTAATGGAGGTGTAGGTGGGTTTGGTAGTATTCCTTTAGAACTAGGAGTTACAACATTGGGTGTTAAAATACCACTCCTAATATATTGAACAAATATCTCGAATTGTCCAGGGCAAGTCTGTAAATATTCATTTTATGTAATCTACACCTTAGCTCTGTTTGCATATTCTATGAAGTTAAATGGAGCAGATGTGGATGAGAGGGATGAAGGGACTGATTTTGGATCTAGAATAGGTTTGGAAGTAGGGGTAGATGTTTGGAACAGATGGTATTTTGAAAGGAACACTAGGAAATTTTAAAGCACTAGATTTTACAGGAGTAGATTTAGATTTAGAATTGGAAAAAACATTGGAAGATTTACCTGGGATTACGGGTGACCTCATGCTTGTTAGAAGATTAGGTTTCTCTAGTACAGACTCAATACAAGGTGGGAGGGGATATCCTGAACTGATTTTTATTTTTCAGAGCCGCCATAGGAGGATTACCAGCCTTATTTTTCTTCACAACTGTGGAGGAAGAGGCTCCTTTCTCATACTGAGAATGAGTGAATACCACACATGAGAAACTGGGTGCATCTTCTTCATTATCTTCATTACCTCTAGAATACTCACAGAATCTGATTTGTGTTTCATTATCGAGTTCTTCAACCTCTACGAAACTACCACATTCATTTGATTGTTAAATTTCATCTTCATTTTCTTGGCTCTTACAACTTGCATTGACAGGTGGGGTCTTCAAGGAAAGATTTTAGGGTGCTCCTATAATCTAATTCCTATCATCTATTTGAGGTGATATTTGTTCAAAAAGTTCCCTCTTTAGTGAAGACATTTCATTTGCCATTTTTTTTCAAAAAAGGATTAGTTATTTCATCTCCAGGATGTTGAGCTTTACCCTTTGAAGGATTTTTGATCTTTCTAGATAAGATGAGATCATCATCAAGTTCAATGGCCAATATTTCCGCTTCTGTAATATTCCTTGGTTGAAATATTCATAGGAAAAATCCTACCTCTGGTGATTGAGCACTAATAAATAATCTCATGAAGTTATTTTTTGATGGTGAATCCTCTTCTGATATCCTATGGAGAAACCGATCGATACGAGCCACAAAGTATCTCATAGTTTCATTTTCTCCTTTCTTCATTTGTGCTAATTGAACAAGGAGGTCTTAACAGTCCTTAATAAATATGAATCTTTCCTCAAAATTTCTTTTGATGTCATTCCAATAAGTGATGGATCGAGTAGGTAGGAGGTAGAACCATTATGTTGCTTTCTCTTGGAGATATTCCACAAACAATATTACTATGACACCATCATATGCAACTCTGATAATTCTACAAGATGTGGTGAAGGTGGAAATGTGTTCTTCAGGATGTTGTGTGTCGTTGCATTTGAAATTTGGAAAGTTCTTCTGGGAACTTGTTGGTAGACTGTGAAGAGGTGGTTCAAGAGCTTGTATTTCTTCCCCATGGAACAATAGATTGAGATATTTTTTCTTTGTCCGCCATTGTTTCTATTTTCACTTCAGCTCTTGATTCTACAAATTCTTCTTCCTTTGGAAGCTCAATGCTCAACAACGGCTGAAAAATGGGATAATTTGAAGCGGGGTATCAACAAGATTTTGGGGATTTCTAAGTGACCTTCTTGAAGACTTGGATGGGGACAAGGCTTGAGAAAAATAGTAGGTGTTAGCTCTGATTTGATTTTGTTGGTTTAAAAAAGATTCAAAAGTGGAATCAACAACACCTTTTAACCTGCTCAACTTGGTATATCTTCTTTCAGCTAGTTATGAGAAAATTTTATGATGGGAATATGAAAGGACACTGTGGAATGTGAAAATTCATGTGTAGAAATTAGAAGTGTGTCTTTTAGTAATGGATTTTTGTCAACTCTAATTTTTTTGGTTCTTTTTGGATATTTTACTTTTTTGAATTTTTGGACCTTGCGGTCATATTTTGGGTGTAGATGCTGTCAAGTCTACCCCAAGATGGACGCCAAAAACTATTGGTGAGAAAATTTGTTGGGGAAAAATTGGTGGATTTATTACCAACATTATGGGAATAAGTCCCTCTACTTAACCGGTGTAGCTTCCATATATGCATCTCCGAGTAACAAGATGGATTTTCTTGGTGGTGTTTCAGTTGAGGATCTAACAGGGGCACTCCACTGACCTTGTGGAAAAATCTTATAGATATCTACAAGGGAAGAATTTTCTAGGAGAATGGGAAAGGGAGTGAGAATGTTAGATAAGTGAAACTAATGATGTAAGTAGAAAATCAGATACTTGCATACACCAGTTAGAAGTTTCACTACATGCACTAAAATTCAAAAGAAAAAAAATCTACACAATAACAAGACCAAATAGAATTTAGACAACACAAAGTATTAATAAACCCCTTAGTCAAAAAAGGTTGGAAACTTCTTCTTATATTGATGCTCAAGAAGGAATTGTACATAGCATAAGAGTGGAAGACATTTTAAAATAGGGAAAAATGGAAGAAATTTTTTCTCTCTCTTTTTACTCTTCACAAGGATATCTCTCTCATGAATTCACAAAAAAATCTCATAAGTCTAAGAATTTCTAAGAAGACCCTCAAATAAGGAGCTTGCTATAATTCATAGAAGAGGATGCAAATCTTCATCTTCCCTGTGAATTTTCAAATACCATATTTTGACTTTAGACTTCATATTCCTATCAAATATTTAAGTCTCTTTTATAAAAACAAGGTGACATAAAGTTTACATCATGTTTCTAAAGTCACTTATTGATATATCAAGAAATGCAAACCCCAACATAAAATTATAACATTGGAGAGAGAGAGAGAGAGAGAGAGAGAGAGAGAGAGAGAGAGAGAGAGAGAGAGAGAGAGAGAGAGAGAGAGAGAGAGAGAGAGAGAAGAAGAATTATGCGGAAGAATGAGTTATTGCAGTGGATTTTATCTCATTCCCTAACTGGTCTCCATCTTGCACTACTAAAAATATCTCCATTTCTCCAAATTCCTTACTAAAACGAGTTACTGAGGTTCCACTTTGTTAGAATGAGGAATAAGAACACTTCTCAGGGTCTCTGTCCATCCATCATACACATTGTTGATGTATTTGCATTTTCCAAACCATGATGGATGTTTCTTTGTGATAAGTGCAATGGCAGCCCAAATCTGTAAGAGGAACTCCAAGGTATCCTTAGTGAAGGTCAAGAGATTTCCTTCATCTTTCTTAACATGTTCCTCGAATGGACCAATCATCTCATCAACAGTTGTGTCTTCTCCCATCGTAGGTACTCCAAGTTTTTTGAATTTGATGATTTATACTATCCTACAACTTGTATACTTGTTCCTCTTTTTCCTCTAGTTCAGTGATTGCCCGATTGACTACTTCAAATATGATTTCCAAATACATCTCCCATACATGCAATAAGTCTTCAAAAGGAGTCCCAAAATATTCCTGTTGATTAACTCTTGATGATGAGTGTTGCTCATTTCATTCACTACTGAACCTAGAGGATCCCAGTAGTCCCTTTCTTTCTCAAAGTTTTCTTTGAGTGATCACACCCTGTTTTTTGTTGCACACATGTATACAAAGAGTTTGACCACTTCTTGGAGTATTGAATTCACCTTTTCAGAAATTGAATTGATCCATTCATTATTAGCTTGCCCTTGCATTGTGAACTCGTGCGTCCTCTTGATAGATTATGGATTAAAGTTGTTGATGGGTGTAACTTATTGAATTGGGATTTTCGTGGCATTTGGATCAACTAGATGTTGCACATAGGATGACAGAGTTTATACCTGTTCCTTTAGTTCATCAATATTATTCTTATATTCCTTATTCCTTGACAACATGCGAGTAGAATATTTTTGATATATATGCAAATACCCTTCATGAGTAGCCATCCGTAGTTAGCTTGTGCTCATCTCATAGTCGTCTGGTGTTATCTCATCCACTGGATTTATCACCTTTGGCTAGGCTACCTTAATATATTAATTATCTGTTTCCCCACTATAGAACCACGAGGCCATGTGTGTGAACTTTATTTTCTTCTATTTAGCCAATGAGACATTTCTAATAGGTCAGGGGCTACAACTTGTTGAATAGTGTGGGTGTCAGGGGAAATTATTTTTTTCATCGAAGGGAACATCTCATGTGACTCAAGTTATACAACAGGTACATCAACCATTCCTTTCTCTAGAAGAGGAGGCATATCTTGGATAGGAGAGACATTGGTGTTAACAAGAGGTGAGGCCTGCTGTGGTGATTTGAAGACTGGGTCTTGAACTACGTGCTCTTCCTCCACTCGTGCTTCTACCACTAGTTCTTCTTCTTTCATTGTTACAAGTAATCCTTCTTCCACCCTAGCTATCTTTGGTGACCTTCCATTAGAAGAAGTCTCCAATTTTATGGATCTCCATTTAGAACTTTCTCCAAAATGCCTTGAACTCGAGGCAACTTCCATGGATCTTGATGATGACTAATAAGAGGCTTATTTCTAACCTGTGGGCATACCTTGTGATTGGATGATCATGATTGTCTTCCTCTGAAACTAGTCCCTCGTTCTCATGACCACCTTATAAATTTAATCCTTTATATCCCCTGATTCATGAACATACCAGTTGACTTGAGGCAATGGAGAAACCTTTACTACCACATACTCAGGATCATATATCTTTGTCCCATCATCCTATAAAATATCTTCACACTAAGAGAACTTGAATTTCTTCATTTTATTGACTATTAACCTCGTATGATGCTTTTCCCATACTTTAAATTAATCAACACAATTGGCCCAATAATCCTTGACTTTTTGATCGTGGTGTAAGTCTAAAACATGAAACAAATCATGTTCATCTCAGATGTCGAAATCAGGCCTGACATTGTAGAAATGTAAATTTAAATGAGTGAAGGATGCCTCGTGATTAGATGTATCATTTACATTCTTATATGTGAATACCCCGAGAGATATGGGAAATGAGATCAACTTCTTCTTCCTACTCCTGAGCCTATTGTTTACCTGTATGATCTACTTGCAGAGCTCAAATAGTAAAATTTGGTCACTAAGGTACTTGGGAAACCTTAGCAGAGCTTGGTCAAAGCTAAAAACTTGCAGGTAGGAGAAGGTTGAGAGTTAGATGAAGTAAGAGCCATATTTTTTTATTAAATATGTTGCTTGTGGTGACATTATGGCCTCCAAATCACCTTCTAAGTTTTGGACCACGTATCTTGTGAATGCATCATTCACATGAGTGAAGTGCCTGTGGTTTTCCTCCATCACCAACTGCCGAAGTTTCCTGAATGTGGGCACCTTGGTAGCAATGTTTTGCATGAGAGCCAATCCTTTGAATGATCTTGAGTTAGCAAGAAGATAGACCAAATAAGAAGTCACAAGGAACTTCTTCATCATGCACACCTAGAAGAAATTGTAGATGCATGATTTTCACAGATGATTTACCCCTATTCAATTCTCTACTTTCCTTCAATCACAATCAATATGAAAAGGCCCATCCACTCCTCGAAGTATCTTGTGTTCGCTTATCCCTTCACCCTGTTCATGAGGGTGATTGCATCTGAATGTCCCTCGCGAAACTCACACCTTGGAAGGGTCTTAGGAACTCTTGAGGTATTTCTCCCTGTCTTCATCCATGATTTGAGTGTAAACCCTTGTATATATGCATCCATCATTTCCCAACCGTGCAAGGCCATGTCCTTCAAGATGACAACCATTATAGGTGATGTCGGGATTTGTAGAGTGAGTGAGATGGTTCTAGGACTAATGACCACCATTATCATTCCATTTTCAGCTCGAACCATTCATTTCTTGGGCTCATAGTGGTGTGAGCAAGCCAAGACTAACTCAAAGCTTTGTACAGACACATGTTGTCCTGCGACTGTGAATAATCCACTTGTGAATACCTGATCCTCAATCTTCCCTCGTTCCTTGGCTGTCATGAAAGCCCTTTGGTCATTTAGGTTCATATATGAGACATCACTGTCTTCTATCTCATACTCAGAAGTGAAAGGTTGTGGCGTCTTCTATCTTGTCCATTTGTACTTCATGGTTTCTTCATAAAAAATAACTTACTATTTTTAGTAAGTATGAAAAATCAGCTTCTTCAAACCTCAATCGGATAGGGCAACTCGAATCCCCCTTACTCCCTACATTTATCTCACCTTCTCGATCAATTTTATATTTTCAGCATGTTCTCGTGAGACCACTTACTATTTTTAGTGTCAATTTTAGACCAAGATGACATTTCGATAAATTTTCAACTGTAATACCTCTTCTGTGTTCATTATCTCCTTCACCGGTTCTTCAGTTGGTGACTTTCCCAAAATAGCAGTCCTCTGTGTAGAAGATATGCTATTTTTTGAAAGTGAGCTTCTGGTGGTCAGAGTTCTATGGAACAAATTTTAATGATATGGGTTTTTTTCCCAATATCACCCCTCTGAAATCTTGGACTTACCCGACCAGTGGTTTGGGAGATTTTAAAGTTTCAAAATTTTGACCTGGTGACACCTCTAAAGATGGCAGCCATTAATGGACCTTGAAAGTTACAAGTATAGTTTTCTTCTCCATTCGTGACAAAAATTATATTTTTTGTGGGTTTTTGCTTCTTATTCCACCGGTGAAATTTTCCTTTGAACCGACTGCTTGTTTGACGAGAAATCAAGTTTTTTCCTTTGTTGAGCTGAAAGAAAGTTTTTTTCATTATGAGTGGTTTATGCTATAGAAGGAGGATTTTAAGGTGAAGTTTTAATGGATTTTGAGAGTGAATAAAAAAAATAGAAAATGGTTCTTCATTTGGTGCACCGGTTAGCAAGATATGTCAAGATCTTTGTTCTCTGACAATGGAGTCTTCTGAAGAATTTCTCCGTTCTTCCTTCTGTTCTTCAATCCTTGGAGTCTTTCAATACAAATTATCTCTAAAACCTATGTGTTATCATGGATTAAAGGTTTTTTTTGCTGTGGAGGATCTGGTTTGAAGCAGCAATGGTGAACAGTGCAGGTATGAGAAAGTTGAAGAGCAATGACAAGGATGGAGCTATGTAAAGTTAGAAATAGGAAAGTTAGCTTGAAAACAAAATTCAAAAATGCTTTAAAACTTGCATGCTAGGGGTGGGGAAAAACTTTATATCCCTGATGTCCCTTAAGAATTAAGGGAAATGAGGTACATCAATTTGCATGACGCGCCTTGCGATGACACTTGGTGAAGATCTGACGGTGGAGTGTTTTGGCCAAAAAGCTTACTAGAAGCACCTGGGGGTTGGAAAATGGTCGCATGGGGGACCAAGAGACATTCATTGGGCTGGGTGAATTTTTATGTCCCTAATTTCCCTTAGCAAAAAGGGACATGAGGGTCATCAATTTTCATGTGGTGCTTAGTGGTGACACTTGTTAGAGATCCAACGACTAAGGGTTTAACTCCACTAACTCATGGGGGCTGAGAAAATGCACTGAAGGGGGTCACATGGGTGACTTGAAGGATTCTTGGGTCTGGGAGAATTTTTATGTCCATCATATCCCTCATAACAAAGAGACATGAGGGTCATCAATTTTCATGGTGAGCCAGAAGCCGCCACTTGTCACGATCTGGATGGTTGAGGGAATGAGCTCCTGCAAGCACCTATGGGGCCTGAACTGACGATTCAAGAGGTTCCATGTGTGACCAAAGGGATTATAGGTGTAGGAAAATTTTTTTATCGTCCCTCATGTACCTTATCTTGAGGGATGAAAGGGACACAAAATTTCACCAGGCTCCTGGAGCTAACACGTGTCCTCATCCAAATTTGTTTAACTACGAGAACTCACCTAGAAGGCAACTTGAAACAATGATATCTTGAGCTCCTGATGGAATTTTTTGGTGAAATTTTATATGAACTTGACTTAAAATTACCTTATGAATCCAATGGTGGGGTTATAAGATATTTATTCCTCCATTTTAGCCCTTAAAAATTGGATTTTTGATTTGGTCCCTTACCTGTGCACGGTAAAAACCAATTATAAACATATTTCACCAAAGTGTTGTGAAAAATATGATTTCACCATATTGTATACCTATGAATTAAATTTCTGATGATGTTTTTTTGGCTCCTAAATCCATATAGAGCTATCAGAATTAACTCTCGAAGTTCATCAACTCTTTTGGCCCTGTGAACCATGTTTTTAATCAAATTGCTCCAACTCCTCCAAATAATTCTTGAATCTTCTAAAATCACTTCTATGATGTTTCTATACCTTCAAACCACCTCCATATTAGATTTGGCTCATACGTTCTGTTTCGGGGGACTGCATTAGTCTTGGGAAGGCTAGTGGTAGCCCTTCCCAACACTGCCCAGAAATAATAGTTTCCAAGAACTCCTAAAATCACATAGGGGGGTTTAATTGACTTTCCTAAATAACCTAGGGTATTGTGTTAACATCATTTGGGAGGTCATTGGACTGGATGGGTAGACCCGGGGTGCCTCGAAAGGGTAAAACTTAAAAGTTTTGACACGGGGGTATAGTTGTCATGTAGGAAAATTGTCAATTTCGTTGTTGCACATTTGCATGAAAACATGCCCATTTAGGAAAGAAATGCCTAGGTGCTCCTATCACTTTTGAGAACTCATGACCTTCTTTTCCTTCCTCTTACTCTTTTTGGGTCTCTTTTACAAATTTGGGTTTGGTCTTTTAGTTGTCAATTACAAAATTCAAACAAGGGAATCATATATATATATGTTATTTCTCTCAAATCAATGGGCCAATCACTAAGCATTATCTACAATCACCTAATCTTGCATCAAAGGCATACATATAGAAAATCTATACAAGGGGCAAGGGCTGCATCACACTACATACACAACATAGTATGAGAAGTTCATTTTATTTCATCTCACATATTTTCATACTTGGAACATTCTAAATCTAGCCCACTATCATAGTGAAACTTGCAAAAGGGAATCCTAGGGCATCATTACACACACATTCAAATAGAACTACATGGAGTTTGAAATGTAGTGCAACACTTGTTACTAAGTTCACTCTCTGGTTGACTGCTTAGTTTAGTTTGAATCCCCATTCCGCATCTTATTTATTAGGTTTGATGTGGTTTGTGGGTATTTACAACTAGGTATCTATCTTGTAGGTTACAAGCACAATCTAAAAAATTGGAAGGAAAATACTAGAGTGAAAAACATATATCAAATCAGAGAAGATCTTGCTAGCCCAGAAAACAACATAACCTAAGTATTTAAGTAGACATCTAGGGCCTAGATGTAATCACTTAGTGCCCATATACTCATGTCTATCCTAGTGGGCGCTTATTTCTTGTGCATTTATGAGTCTAATAAAACCTCCAATGAACCTTTATGACACTCTTTCTTAATATTCTGTCTCAGCAATTCATGAGCTTCAGAAAACATCTCCAAATCACTCATGAAATCAACTAAGTCACCCATCTCTTTGTCTCTCTTACTTAGGGTTTTATATCTTTACTTTCATCTTACTTGTCCATTTACAATATGTTGTCATTTTGAATATCATTACACTACATTAATTTACTTTAAAATTAAGGTTTAATTCAATTTAATATTAAATCATTTAGGTGAACCCCAGCTCCTAATCAAAAAATCAAATCCTTATATATATTTCTGATTATATCTACATCAAGGCTCATATTCCTATCTATTGTTTATTATACCTTTGATCTGCATATGTCTTTCAAGGTTTTCATCCTTGGTTTTATATTTCTAGGGATATTATTTTTCCCAGTACCTTTTCTTTCATGGCTACTAAGGTACCCCAAGTCTCCCTATATTAATTAATTCGCATGCACCCACCTGTACAAGATATGTTCTCTGAACAATCCCTAGACACTATGTACCTCCTTCGAAATACACCTCCTTCACAAGTCAAGTTCCATTTTTTGATTGTTTCTCTTACGACTCCAGCCTATCCTGATACCACAACAAACCAATCCCATATTTGAGTGAAATCAGGGTTTACACTTTTTATTTAAAGATGAATTTCAATCTATGGAGACCATGATCGCATCCCTCACAAATGAAATTCAACATCATGAGAGCCTGCTTCTTAGGCCCATTTCTAATTCTTCCTTTTGTGCCTAATTTTTATCCCATGTCTATTACATGTGATTCATACAAGTGAAGGTCCAACATATTACTTCTACAACAGGACACGTCTCAAGTTTGATAAAAATTATATGCAACATGCTAATATCTCTAATATTATTAATCATCAGTTAACCACGTTGCCACCTACTCATTACTACCCTCTTTATTGGATTAAAAAATACAAAAATTCATCCATTTTGACCTTATCATATAATTAATGGTCATGGTGACAATGATTGATATGATTTAGAACAAATAATTAGGAAACTTGAGCATCAATGCTTCAAGTCATTTTCTACACAAAATTCTGCTACATGATCATCTCTAATTGCTAAACCCTATTGGGCTCCCAAATCTTATCCCTTTATGTCTAATGAGCATCACTATGAATTGTCTCTAGCGTCCACTACTACGCTTCACGCTTCACGCTTTATGTCTAATATTTATAAGCACTCCTAAAATATTTGGTACACACATTGTATCAAAAATACCCAATGACACACTCTAGTGCTATGGTTCACACTTGACAGTTGAGGGCATGCTTCATCCATGAACCTCACATCCTATGCTCTCACTACACTTTGAGCTCAATACTTCATGATACATATTTCATAGCATCTACCACTCTCTCTCACCCCGTGCTTCATGACTATATTTTCAAGAATCACCACATCGATGGTTCACATAATTTATCTTCATTTCCTGATGAAACACTCTAGTTCTATAGTTCATACTTGACTGTTGATGGTCCAATTCTGAAATGAACCTTACATCATATACACTTCACACTCTATGCTTCATTATACATCTTTTATAGCATCTACTCTCACACAAAACCTTCAGTACCCAATGGCACACTCTAGTCCACTTGAATTTTGAGGGAACACTTCTTCCATGAACCTCACATCATATAATTTTACGTCACACTTAGTGCTTCACAATACATCTTTCATATCATCTACTCTTAATCGCATACAATATATTCATTTCCCGATGACACATTTTTGTCTTGTGGTTCATTCTTGACTATTGAGGTGGAATTTATAAATGAACCTCATCCCATACACATACATTGGGTGGTAACACTACTCCTACCATCTTCACACCTTGCATATCACACTAGTACACTTGCATAACATTTGCATATCTTGGTTGCATTTACTCTTGTCATCTTATTCTACTTACATGTTATAATTTGTTTCCTATGTTAGTTGGATTATTAATATGTCATTATCTTTTTGTATATACACATGTGTATTCACTTGGTATCTTGAGGTGAATGCATGACATCTCACAGATTCAAACACAATGCATGATTCTTGACACACATATTTACCATTCCCACCAAGGCTCCTGGGGGAATCTACTTTTGCTACTATGATACTTTATAAATCACACTTTCAATCACTTCACTACTTCCTATCTCTAGTCATTATCACTATACTTTTCACTAATTTATACATACTTTGACATACTATCTATATTTCTAACATACTAACAGGTGCTTCATGTGAAACATTTGTCTTGTAGGATCAATAGAGTCATGACTATCTGCCAATTCTTGCTTTCTATTCCTTGTTATTGTTTGTAGGATAAGCCCTATGTCTCATGTGATCATTGTATTCTTTTGGATGCTTTGGACCTTATTTTACTATGAAATTTTGAGCAATGTCTCATATTTGAAACCCACTTTTCATGGTCCATCTTACCTTCCTAGTTGCTTGTTATATTATCTTCTATTATATGCTAGCTAATTTTCACTAACAATTGTTACTAGCCTCCCTTGTTTGCATGTGCCTTGGTTTTCTACCATATGCATCCCCCACCCCTTGCAAGTATCAACTCTCTAATATGAATAGAAATCTCAATTTCTGTCTTTTGGGTTTCATTCTCCTACAATAATCACATGCACCCCAAATGAGGGGGAATCTATTGGGTGAAAAAATCACCATTATAGCAGCTCAAAGCTTCAGAATAGATCAGCCTAGTACATAAATGGCACATGCACACATTTACCAATCAATAAAGAATTAGACATGGACCCAAAACTCAAAGTAGACAGTAGCGATGGACACTTATGTCCCCCTGGGAACTTGTGTCCTAGGGGATAAGTAGTTAATTTATCAGTTCAACACAATCTCAAATATTTTACAATACAATTCTCTAGTAGTGTAGGCACTTGCCTCCAATTATAGAATGCATTCAATTGGTTACAATGAGTTACAACAGGAACAAAAAGTTATAAGTCAAGGATATGCCATCTATAACTGTGCTTATTGTAGAAGTGTAATAGGAGGAGAAAAAATAGAACTCTTTCCTAAACAATCTTCTCTTGGATTGAGATCGCCCTAAAAACTGCTCTTTGGCATGAGATCACCCAAAAAACTCTCTATTGGTTCATGAGATTAGACAAAAAAAAATATCTTGGCATGAGATCACCCAAAAAAATCATTATTAGCATTGAAATCGCAATAAAAACTCACTCTTTAGTAAAAAAATCCAGTAGTATCTCCAAGAAAACATAGGACAATTTTCTACCTTTTACTCTCTTACACATTAGGTGCACACTTTCCTTTCACACACTTTTATACTCTTTACTTTGCGTATACATACATTATTTTAATTTTTTTCACATATAGAACATTGAATACTCTCTCATCTCTTCTTTTGCAGATCCATGTCCTTAATACGTAACAATGAGAATCATCTCACATTAGCAAGTACAAAAGCTCTAGCAACACATTGCAATACACATATGCATATCACCGCTAGGGTCTACTTCCCTTTCTTGGTATCCACACTTTACATTGTCCAAGTCACTTCACAGCTTCACTTTTCCACTCGACAAGATATTGGCTACACTCTTCTCTACAGGATCACAAGGTACACATATTATATCTAACTTATGCTATAGAATATTCAAACAAAAACATATAGTGGGGTAAAAATATAGACACAAAATCTATGCACTTGGGTACATTTCTAGGTTCTAGAGCATACTAATATATACATGATTTCTACTTGTAAGAAAAATAGTAATTGACAATGAATTTTGGGTCATTTACGTTGTCTCTTATAATTTTATTAACCTTGCACACCCTAAATCCATGTTGGTATTTGACTTATTTATATTTTATGGCCTCAGACACTAGCACCCATTTAGGACAGAAGTTACTAGGAGCTCCTGTCCCTTCTGAGCACTCCTGACCCTCTTTGCCTTCCTCTTACTCTTTTTCAGTATCTTTTACTTTTTGTCATCTTTTACAACTTTGGGTCATCCTTTTAGTTGTAAATTACAAAATTCAAATAAGGGAATCATATATATATATATATATATATATATATATATATATATATATATAGACACGCACACACACACACACACTTAGTTATTTCTCTCAAATCAAGAGGCCAAGCACTAAGTATTATCTTCTATCACCTAAGCTTGCATCAAAGGCACAAGAGCATTTCAAAGGCATACATCTAGAAAATACATATAAGGGATAAGGGATGCATCACTATGCACACACGACATAGGAGGGGAAGTTAATTTTATTTCATCTCTCATATTTTCATACTTGGAGCATTCTAAATCTATCCCGCTATTATAGTGTAACTTGCACAATGACATCCTAAGGAATCCTTACACACATTCAAACAAAAATACATGGAGTCTGAAATGTAGTGCAACACTTGGTACTAATTTCAATCTTTGGGTGATCGTTGGGGTCAGTCCAACTCCCCATTCTACATATTATTTATTAGTTTCCATGTGGTTTGTGGGTATGTGCATCTAGGTATCTATTTTGTAGGGTACATGTGCGAATAACAACATTGGAACAAATCCAGCGTGACAAACAAAGACCAACAATGAAGGTCCTCATACCTAGAAAATATCATAACATGAGAATTGAAGTAGAAAATAGCACCCATATTCATTCACTAACACCCAGGTACTTATGTCCTACACATTTCTGTATCTTAGAACCTTCACTAAGCCTTGACGATGTTGCTTCTAGTCTGTTTCAGATATTGAATTTCCTAGATCATCTGTAGATTGTGTGAAATCAGCTAAGTCACCCTCTCTCTCTCTCTCTCGATTAGGGTTTCATATAATTTCATGATTTTTTCTTGTCTATTTACTATATTTTATCACTTATATATCATACACTACAGTAGCTAATCTGAAATTAAGATTTAATTCAATTTATATTAAATCACAATCCCAAGAGGGATGGTCAACCTTGATTATGCTTTTGATAACATTGACAATGTTGTGAGAAAGTCCTCCCACACTCTAAGATATGTAACTGAATGCAACTTAGGAAATTTACAATATCTAAGAAAAGTTTGGTTGGGAATAAATTTATATTTGGGTGAAAAATAGGCCTATACTAAACTGTTAAGAAAATATTATGACTGTTTAGCTTGGTCCTATTCTGAGTTGAAGTCTTATAGGGAGGATTTATTTTAGGATGTGATACCCTTGAAAAATCACACTAATCCTTTTAGATAAAATAAAATTCCTATCAATCTCATCCTTACAACTAAAATATAAGAAGATCTTAAGAAAGTCAAGGATGGAGGCATTATTCACCCTATAAGATACACTTCATGAGTTGCCAATCTAGTTCTAGTAAGAAGGAAAATGGGGACATTAGATTTTGTTTTGAATTTAGAAATTTAAACAAGGCTTCATTGAAAGACAACCAAATTTTCCAAAGATGGACAATATTTTACAAAAGGTGACAGGGTTAAAGATGCTTTCAACATTGGATGGTTTCTTAGGTTACAATCAACTGGTGGTTAAATAAATTGAGAAATACAAGACTACCTTCACCACTCCTTCAGGAACCTATGTATATGTTAGAATTTTTTTTGGTCTAATGAATGTTGGAGCTAATTTACAAATAGAAATGGATGTTATATTTTCTGGATTCATTAATGAGTTTATTGTGGTTTACCAAGATGATATAATAGTCTTTTTCAAAAAGAGGGGTGTTCACTTAGAGCACCTTGAAAAGATCTTGATCAAGTGTAGAGAATTTGGTATATCATTGAATCCTAGGAAATTCCATTTTGGTGTGTAAAAGGAAAATATATTGGGCCACATTTTGTCTGAAGAAGGAGTAATGATTAACCCTAAGAGGGTGGAGGTAATTGATAAAGTACCCATTCCCCAATCCAAGAAAGGTGTAAAATATTTCTTTGGTCAAATTAAATTTTTGATAAGGTTTATATATAATTTTTCTAAAATCACTCTACCTATCACAAATATGCTAAAGAAAGATCAGATTATCAAATGGGGAGATGAGGCAATGCAATAATTTAAAGGAGTGAAAGATGTATTTAAGATTGCCCATGTTTTGGCTAGTCCAGATTAAAAGGAGTTTCAGATTTTTTCCTTTGCATCTAAGGTTACAATTTCCTTAGTTTTATTTCAAAATGATGATGAAGGCCATGAGAAACCAATTTCATTCTTCAGAAAATATTTACAAGGATTTTAATTGAAGTACACCATCAAGGAAAAGCAAGATTTTTCTTTGGTAAAGGTCATTAAAGTTTTTAGACCTTACATATTCAGCTCAAGGGTTATTGCCTATGTGTCAAGGACCATGGTCAAAGACATCCTAAAATAGATGGAAGTCTTAAATATTAGGTGCAGGTGGGTCAAAAAACTCCAAGAATATGACATGCACATTCAAACCACCAAGTTGGTAAGAGGCCTAGGTTTGGAAAGATTGATGGCAGAAGGAAATATGCAAGTTGTTGAATTAAACAATTTTGTTTCCAATCTAGGTGATCCCCATGAAAAGGTATGTGATTCTATTTAATACAAGGACATTATGTATTACCTGAAGAATTTGAATTTTTATTTTGTCTTAGACAAGAATCAAATAACGACGTTGAAGTTGGGGTCCCATGAAATACATCTTGACTAAATTTGGTTTAGCTTGGAGGAATCCAAAAGGGGTCTTATTAAGATGTCTAACTAAAGATGAATCTCATAGTTAGATCAATGAATTCTGTGGAGTTTTTGGTGGCCATTATGATGCTAAAGTGATTGTTCATAAGTTTTTGAGGGAAGGTTGTTGGTGGCCATCCATTTTTAAGTATGTTTTTAAAATTGTGAGGAAGTATGAGGGTTATCAATGTTTCTTAGGTAGGATAAAATCTTTAGGATCCCTGGCATTGCAACCCATTTCAGTTGAAGCTCCTTTTAGACAATGGGGTTTGGATTTTATAGGTGAAATAATATATGCATATAGTGCAAGCCACAAGTGAATTTCAGTTGCTATAGATTATTTCACCAAGTGGCTTGAAGCAATCCCCACCAAAACGTATACTCACTAAGTGGTCATAGATTTCATTTTAAATAACATTATTTATAGGTTTGGTGTCCCAAACAAGTTAGTTGCTAATAATGACATGATTTTAAAACCTAAACGTATAATGACATTATGTAAAGAATATGGAACAAACTTAAATTATTTATTTAACTATAACCCCCAAGGAAATGGGCAAGTTTAATCAAACAACAAGAACTTTCTTAAGATAATTAAGAGGACCTTGGAGTTTAACAAGAAGAAATGGGGTGAACAATTAAAATTTGCAGTATGGGATGACAAAATCACACCCAAAAGGTTAATTGGAAAGAACACATTTGAGATAGTATATGACACATAAGAAATTCTTCCTCTTTATTTGAAGTTATCAATATATCAATTCATGCAGGAGCTTGGAGAGGAGGAAGGAATAGACCCTTATACAACCAAGATCAACTAGATTGTTGAACTTGATGAGATTAGGAGAGAATCTCACCAAAGGCACATAAATATCAAAGAAAAAATGAACAAGATATTTGATAAGAAGGTCTTTCTAATAAGTTTCCAAATTGGATACTTGGTGTTATTATGAGACAATAGACATTCAAAGATAAGGGAAAACATGGAAAGTTTGCAACTCTTTGGATGGGCCCTTACTCTATAGATGTTAGAATTTTGGGGCATACCTTTTTATTGAGATATTTGGATGGTGAAATACTCGAGATTCCTATCAATGGTAGACATATAAAACACTTATTAGATTAGGTGTGTCCCAAATAATTCCCCTTGTATAATTTATAGTCTTCCCTCTATTTGATTTTGTGTTCCCTTGTTTGTTTTGTGTTTCCTTTATCCCTTTTTGTTGTTCTTGGAATTTTTTTTAACTCATGTGATATGAAAATGTAAAAAACTAAGTATTTTCCCATTTGAATCCCCTTTCCCCAATGGATAATCACCCTGTCTACTTCATCCATGAGATTTTATATGGTTCTTTGGATACCCACTAGGGGTGTCCATTCCCAAGTTAGAGCCACCATTTCTCCGATTGATCAATTTAACCAATCATCTAATCACTTGATGCCACATGTCATTCCTTCTTAGAAAAGTAGAGGACCAATCATATCTTGCCACGTGTTCAAGGGGACAATCATTTCATTCAACAATTAAGAGAATTTACATATTTTATCATAAATTCTGATCTAGGCATCCATTTTTAGAAAGACTTGTTACATTAGGAACATCTTGGAGAGGGATTTCCAAAGAGATCATTTTAGGGTGAAATGGTGGAGAATTTAAGGAGAAGTGTATTGCAGAAATTTTGGCTATTAAACTTCATTTTTAGGAATCATTTGCAATTGTGGATTCTTGGCATGATCCTCCTTTACCCATGGAGGCTTCTAGAAGTGGAATATGCCCCTTTTGCCACCACTAGATGAAGAATGGATGATCTATACATTGTGGAGTGGACATTTGGCATTTTTTCCATCTTTCATCTATCTGATTGCATGCTCCTTCATTGATTTTACCTCAATTCACATGGATCACAATCTCAACCATTGAGTGGGCATCAAGAGGGCACATTTTTCTAAGTTTAGGCTATGAATGTATAAATACGAGGCTTATCCTAAAAAAAGTTTTTGGAATTTTTTTTCTCTTAAAAAATTAAAATTTAGGGGTTTAAGCTCTGAGAATGAGTATTTGATTGTGTAGAAACTTTGTAAAGATTTAGATACATGTAATTTTTATTTTCTAGTTCATGCTAACATGGTTGCTCATGTACATCCATTAACAAGCTTTGAGACTCATCTTATATATGTTTCCATTATCTTCTCTGTAAATACACATGTAGGATCAACTCTACCATGAATAATTTTGATCTTTCTCATTGTAAAATAATCTTGAAATCAATAAATGATGACTCTCCCTTGTAATTTTGCATTGTAGTGTTACTTTGCACCATTTGTTTCAATTGCAAATCTCCTTTCTATACTTTTTGTAAATAAATATCTGTTTGCCCTAGGGTATCCTTTGACATTAGAAATTTTTTCTGGTGAGTGTATAAAGCTTCATTCTCAAGTTTCAGTGTTGAGGTATCAAGGGTTAGTTTGCATTTTTTCCTTATTTGGGTGTCCATGAGGGTAAAAAACCTTTGGAGAGTGAATTTCATTTTATTTCAGGTGTGAAAGCATGAAGAATTATCAAGACAACATGGTTAATTCATATACTTTCTCTTACTATCCATTTGCCCCATTTCCATCCACCTTCACTTTCAATTACACTATCCTTTTGCCCCATCCCTTATAGATATCATCTCCCTTTGCATATCCAACAAGATATTTGTTGTCACCAAATCACCGCACCCTTCGAATGGCCAGGATGTGAATAGGATGTTCGGTGTGATTGGGACACATGGGATTACCTCTCAAGCTATGGGACTTGGGCTTGAAGTGAACCTCCGGAGAAGGCCGGCTTCCTCTTCCTAAAATAAGTGTTGAACTACTCCTAGAGTAACAAAAAATTATTATCTAGTCCTATGCTAACGTCTTCATGGGGTTTTAGGGAAAGAGATTTATAGAAATGAAATTATACTAGAGATGGTGATGCACCAAATAAAGGGTGTTTCTAGACTTAGGAAGGGTTAATTTAAAGAGGGTGTGTGCACCACAAGTCAACCTCACCTACTACAACTTAGAGAGGGTACATGATACCACAAACTAAGAGACATGTGTTCCCTTTGTTAAAATTTATCAGACCGAGAAATATACCAGTTTCCTAATGAAGAAGGATGAGCTCAAGAAGGGTGAATAGATACCACAGTTCAACTACACACAATACTCTACCACTCGATAAGCACAGAAATCCAAGAACCTGAAATAGAAACTTAAACTTGCACAGTGTACTTGCAAGTATGAGAATGGCACAAAGAAGCACAGAAGGATGAAAGGACCAAGATCAGTCACAAAACACACACTTTTATTGATTCAATAACATGCACAATGCATCATAAATTCAGAAGAGGCAATAGTTGCCATTACAGTCTTGAAGAGGAAGCTTGAAAGTTCTCTCAACACATAAGAACAACTTGCAGAAGAGAGAGGACTCTTGAAAAGCATACACTCGCCTAAGATATCTAACTGTCCAACTTGTCTGACCTGTTGGAACCCTTTGAAATGAGCTTCTAACTTACATTTATAGAAGAATATGTGAGAAAGAAGAGGAAATGTCATAATTACATTCCTAAATTGAAGGACTGTGATTTATTTATTACAGTTAGTTGAACTCACCTGAGAAGGTTCCATCATGGGTCATTAATTTCCTGATGACCTAGTCTTCTCAATTAATTAAAATAATATTTAAATAAAATATTTGAATAATAATAATAATAAATATTATTATTAAAAATATTTAAATAAAAAATATTAACATTAATTAACATAATGTCAGGACCCCCTGTTGACCCATTTGACTTGAAGAGAGATGGGGTTCCATGTGAATAGAGTCAAAAAATATCCCAACTCACCGAGTTGGACTTGAATCCTCTAACTCGGTGTTGCACTCGATTTTGAACCGCACACCAACTCTTTCCTTACCTTGGCAATCGAGCTCTTTTACATTGAGTCCTTCACCAATGGTGAGCTATCAAACTTGATTCTTATCATTTTCCTTGGTTAACACAGAGGCCATTTATGCATTCCACATTGCCTTTCACCGGCTGAAACATATGTGAGCTTCCCCATGAAGTCACCAAGCTCCATTGGTTAGTTTTATCCTTTCTGAGTTCGACATTTTTATCCCCACGAGCTTGGTTCATTCTCTACATGCTCATCCTCTATAAGCTCGACCTGGAGCCAATTTACCCCCCACCATCATGGTTTTTTGAACACCTTGTGAGCTAATCAAAATGAACTCAATTCTCCATAACTCATCTTCCACCAGCTCTTCTCGATGCTCATGCATAGGGTTCCTTGACTGAGTTGTATATCTTCCTCATTAAGCCAAAATGCATGTAGATCCTGTGAACTTGGCCTGACGCAAGTTAAGACTCACTTCACGAATGCCACTGCTGAGGTCTTTCTTTAAACCCCAAATCAAGCCATTCTAAATTACCAAGCCACCTATATGCATCGTGAACATGAAGCTTTAAGCTCAAAATTGAAAGCCTCTAAAAATACATTAACCTTCGACACCCACGAGCTTAGTCTTTATCTCGAATTGGTACCAACATTTCCACAATATGAAAAGTTTGACTCTAAATCATACTTTGTGGCTTTGTTCTATAATACATTGGTCTACCCACAGAGGTTAAAAAATTCAATCTAATTTAAATTATTTCACTCTTGGGTGTTGTGCTATTTAGAAATGATTTTCGAGCTATGCACCAAAATTGTTAGGGATCATGTCACGTGGCCCTGTCAACACTCAATTGATTGATTTCTTTGTGATAGCTCTAGCTTGACAGATATAGTTATTTCTTCTTGTTTTGGACCACATATTCACATGCATCCACGTTCAAACTCCATGAAACAACACCACAAACTCCTTAAATTATCATTCACGCTTTCTTGAGACAATTCTTTCCAACTCGGAGAGATATACATGAAATCTACTGAGTTTTCCTAGCATCAATATAACCACCAAGTGTGTCCCCATGAGCTCTTCAACTGACTCGACCTAGCTTTGTTTTGCATGTCAACCTGAGCACTTGGTTGGCTCAACTTGGACTCTCACATGTTTATGTACCGAGCCCATATTTACCATCTTACACATTTGAGTTCCTTACTCCCTCGGCAATAATGGGTCTATGCTCATTGGTTATAAACTCAAGCAATAGCTCATGCATTGAGCTCTTCTTTGATTTGGTCAATCTCTCAAGCTATTCTATGCTTTATATCTGTGGGAAATATTAAGACTTGTTTGATCATGTTCACATTTTCACGCCTCTTCCTCAATGTTGATTGCTGCGATCACCCTGAGAAATTCATGTGGTAGTTCAAGGGCTTCTCTTCAAATACATGCTTAATCCCTTTATATCATGTTTTGATGTATGTCCATACCCTGTTCCAAAGCTCTTATTGTCAAGCATCTTTGAGGCTAGAAGTATGCCTTCTCAAAGGTGAACTGATCAGGTCAGACATCTGTTTGTTGCATTCGGTGAAATAGTATCAATGCCCCATGAGGAAACCCATGTCTTCTGTAAGATGCAATTATGGTATTCCATGAGAAGACGTCTCTTTCTGTCATGTCATCAAACATGTTACGAGCATCTGCCAAACTCCTGCACTTGACATACATGTTGATGAGCTTATTTTGAATAGTTATGCATGCGGGAAATGCAAATTCTCTGTGATTGACACGATAATGGATTGGTTTACCTTGTGAAAGCGTATTCCTAGAAATGCAGGTCTGCAATAGTTGAAGATATGTAGACGGGTTTACAGGGGTGTTGTGTGTGGTAAGTAGAATGTGTAGAGCCTCCTTTAAACGACCTTCTGTACATAACGTTGTGAGATTGAGATTGAAAGTGGATGGCATTGGCACTGGCATTGCATTAAAGCATGGGAAATGTCAATTTAGTTGTACCACTATGAAAATGAACCACTATAAGCATCCTTAGAAGTGGTAATATGACTGAGTTCTGAACCTTTCGACTACTCGTTATTCACCTCCACATTGAACGGGTCTTCGTTACATTGATCTTCCCCAACTGATATCCTTTCAATGTCTGGTGTTCCTCACTTTGTGATGCATTTAAGGTCCATGCACCGCTCTACTCAACATTTGACTCGTTCTTCCAACTTGGCGTCATTCCTTATTCACCTGTTTATATGGCGATTCACTCGCCATACCTTGGTTATCAAATTCCTCCTCCAAATTCACCAACATTCTCTGATCCTCCCGTTTACACAGCCCATGTGGAAGTCTCATGTTGGTTTTCCATCCCAATATTTCCAATTGACCATGCTTTCCTGAATCTCTCCTATGCGGAGTTAATAGCTTGGCCTGCTATCTCCAATGTCTCGAACTCGGAATACTAGCTCTAAATCCCCGTGTAAGAGCTCGGCCACATTAATGCACAGGGCCCGACCTCAACTTCACCATGAAAACTTGGCAAGTAAGTTCCTTATCTTCATAATTCCCACCAGCGCGCGGGATGACCATGATTTTTTTTCCTCTTGCCGAGTCGAGCCAGATGGGATCTACTTTTATCCCATGATGCATTCTAACCAACATCTACATAGATATCAAACTTAGCATTACTAGCTTATGAAAATCCCACTTGGAAATCATCATGGAATTTTTGCATGCGTGGACATATAATCCATCGGATTGCCATGACACTTAGCTCCATCATCGAGCCGAGTTCTCAAACTAGGCAAGTACAAGTTACCTTAAAACAACACTCTGCCATGACTTGATTCACCTATACAGCATCCCTGGCCCTGAAAGGCATCTACCGTATTTTTTTCCTCCAACCGAGTTTTCCTTCATCAGATTTGAGGATAACATCAAACTCTCAGTGCAAACATTTCAGCTGTAGCTTCTAAGGTGTGATAATTCCAACAGAAAAATTTATTCCTACCAACTTAGTGACCCATTGAAGATGCTTATATAATTACAGATAAAATTGTGCTTCATGAATATTTTGATATGAAATAGATCCACCTGTACGAGATTCACTTCCGTGAGTTACATCACAAAACAAGTAAGGTCTCAATAGAGAATCTTTGTAATAAATTTCATCAGGTCTCTTGGTAACACTCTCACTGTCACTTAATTGATTTTGATAAAAATATCTTGAAGGAAAATCCCGAATTTGAGGATGTATTCGATACTGAACAGATAACAACATAGTTGGAAAACCTGCTTGTTGGAAGCACTCAAAAGGGTTTCTACTATACTGCAACATGCCTGCTGCCTGGTGCATGGGAGCTTGTCACCCATCCCTTCCATCTGGACCAATTCCAAATCCTTTGGGATCTACAAACACATTCTCTAGAAGCTGACCACACTCTGGAAGAGGACTTGCATCTACAAATTCAATAGCCTCTTCAACTAAATTATCAATTTTCTTTTCAATCGACTTTAAATCTGATTTCTTTGACAATATTGTTCTCGATTAGGTAGCTTTTTAAAGCCATAATTGGGTCTCTTTCTGCATAGTGATCCTTCTCCACATGATCTCGAAGCTCATTCTGGATCAGTAAGAGAATGTCCTCTAAACTGGTATGTCTTGCACTCAACAAGGGTAGGTCCATCACCTCTCCTTTCTCTGGTTGTTGCATCCTTAACAACCTCTCTAACTTTAAACACATCCATGCCATCCACATGAAATCCTAGCATCCCAATTTCAGTAGCAAGTTTTATTTATATGAAATAGTAACACGAGTTCCCACATTGAGCTAGTCTAAATGGCTCATCTTCTAAGTGTTGGGCTCACTTATTTCACATCTTTCTCAATGAACTACTCGAGTTGTCAAAACATGAATCGGATTATTATCAACTTGATGAGGGAGTTTAACCTGATTTTTCTTCCAGTGCAACTCACTAGGACTCGAGCTATTTTTGTCTCTCTACATGATTGTAATTTGGTATTCACAACTCATCTAAGTATGATTGAGCCCCGACTCATTTATATACTTGTTTACTTGATTACTTATCACTCACCCGAGATATATTTGGAACTTGATACCCCCTCCACATGAATTGAACAACCTTGCATTTGAAGAAGATAACCGAAAAACTTATTTTTTGGCCTCTATGAACTCACTGAGCTACTCCAAATAACTTGTCAGTACATTCATATACCTAAGGTTAGTGAAATTAAATCGAGCATTCCAATCTCGCTTCTCAGAATAATTCATATTGCCATTGATAGATGCATGATAAAAACTCATATAATATATTTTATCGATTTTGGATCCCAAAGCCAATTTCCTTGTTCTAAACCTACTTCGACTATTTGAAATGTCATGAAACTCCTCGTGGAGGCCCTTTTCTAGTTTTGGGGAATGGTAGGCTCCCACTTGTCTAATTTTTTCCAAGAGGGGAAAAATTGACAACAATATCTACTTCCAAATCACACATACCCTTGCATACTTTGAGTGTATTTTCCATGAATTGTTAAGATTAACATCTCAAGTTTTATTCCTTTCCAACTCATCAACAGATTCCTTCCAGAATGATGTTTGTGATCATATCCAATATATATTTAGTGGCTTGTGTCTAAGAATCCAAGTGAGTGTATTACTTTGTGACCATTCACTTAAACGAGTGTTGCACTTTGTGGTTACATTTGACCTTAGATTGACGTTCCAATAAGTTTGAGGGTTTGATATTTGGTATCTCCCTCTCCCTTTCAAGCCCCCCCCTATGGTCCTCTCACCTTAGTTCAAGTAGAGCCATAAAATAACAACACATCAAACACATCCTTAGTAGGGTTCCTCCATGTCATTCTCAAAGGCTTGGTCAAGTGAGAAAGATTGATGCATCTCAGTTGCAAACGAAAAACCAACACACCCATCTTTCCTCCTTGCCTTCTAGTTCATGTCATCTACATTCAATCCTTTTTACGGTGCTAGATTAAGAACTAACAATAGTCATTTTCATATTCTTTATTATTTTAATTGATTTTTCAAATTTTATTAGTAAATTATTTCTCTTGTGCAATTATGTCTACCAATAAGAAAAAGTGAATAGATTTTATGATGTTAATAATATCATTGGTATAATCAATACTACCAACTAATCATGCATTGATGTAAGAAATGAGTACTACTATTGCACAAAGTTACTAACTCTCCACGTAAGTTCTTTCCCTCCCCTTAAATTTCTAGGTGAAGAATTTTCTAACTTAAAGATTTTTTTAATCTTAAACTACCCAGATCAATAAATTATTTGTGCAATACTTGATTATTATTCATATAGCCAATATATTAGTCGTATTCATTTTTAAAAGACTAAATACATATTTGTTCAATTTTGTGAATGAGAAGTTAGAGAGAATGTAGACTAAAGTGATTCTGAATTGGGTGAGTTTCATATTAATAAGTTAGTTGAAAGTGTTGAACTAGAAACCATGTAATGAATTTGATAAAAGGAACTTTGTTCCAAGAAGGTATGTATGTTGATAGTATGTATGTGATATATTATCTTTCTAGCTAGATTTATATCACATGTAGACAACTATAATTATAAATAATATAAATTGTAAAATTTTCCTGTGAAAAATATTTTGAATGAATTGAATTGGAAAAGATGACACACCATTATGCCAATAGGTGTTCGTACAATTTTAATTATGGGTGTAATGGTACGATTTGTGCACTTTTATTACTGACATTAAATTTGGTTTCCATTTTACCACCACAATGATAACCTATTGATGTTTGAAATTCAAAATAAAATATACAAATATCTTTATAAAACAATAAAAAATGAACAAAATAAATATAAATAATAAAAATGTGAAAAGGAGAGGAGAGAAAAAAGAAAACAAGTGTAGAAAATTAGAAATAAGTATTTATTATTATTTAATTAAAAATATTCTACACAACTTTTGTGTTAGCTTCCATGCATAGCATTATCTTTTCGCATAACTCCTCACCCACAACATGCATAACACCACCATATTTTCCCATCAAACCACTTGAAATGGAAATCTAAATATTTTGCCTCTTATTGTTATGTATGTCTCCATGCGACCTAATGTCACATCCATCTCTAACACTATTAATTGGTTGGATTTTTTCACAATAAATAAATTAAGCAAAAAAATAAGCATAGATAAGATAATAAGAAAGCTTGAAGAAGAAACAATTAACCAAATAATTTTCTGCTATGTTTAGTTTTATTGCATTATTTTTATTATTGTATTATTTTAAATATTCTTTTCAAAAAATTGTTGGGATTATTTATTAGAAGAGGAGAAACCTTTTAAGTATTGGAAATAGAGAATAAGGAAATGGAGAAGTGGAGATGGAGGCTACTAGAGTGACACAAACATGAGGGGAATGTCAATCCTTGAATAAAGCATGAATTCAATATTTTCTACGTGTAGCCAACATAATTTATACTTCTTTCAATTATGGTTCTCTTTTCAAATAAATACACCTTTACAAAACATATGGAATACCTTCTAACCCACATTTGACGAAATAAAATATTCAGGCCTAGTTCCCCTTAGTTTTGTATGTTTTAAGTGTTACCCTTGTGTGCATTAACGACCATACCCACCATTATCCCAATCCTCTATACTAAAATTTAGTGGCCTTGAAATTCATTGTTCCATTGCCTTATTTTGTTTTCTCCCCATCTCCTCTCTTGGCTTATTTTCCTATTCACAACATGTAAATAAGTTTATATAAAAAACATAGATAAAAGCATGAAAACATGTTCTTCCATATTTGTATATCTATTGATTATTATTAATGTAGATATTAATTCATAATATGTGAATAATCTATTTAGTAAATATATACATAGGTTTCATGTTTTAAAAATGTGTAGATTCTATACCAAATACAATTTTCTATCAAGATTTTTTTTTAAATAATTATAAAAATTCATACACTCGATGATATTAAATTGGTAGGTCTATATATAATGTAATAAATATCACTTGTACCACATATCTTATAAATCTTATATTTAGATTTTGTATTATTGATTTATATATTGGATAATATAATTTATGATATAATCTTTGGACATTTTATAGGTATAAAATAATTCAATAGATATAACTATAAGATAGTGGAATATACAATAGGTATGCTAGATTTATATGTAATTATATGTAAATATTAATCATTAAACAATAGTCATTAGAAGCAATAATCTAATTAATTTGGATACAAAACAAATCATATAAGCTTATAATTACAATCTAGTATTTTTAGATCGATTATGATTTATGGGGAAATCCATGAGAAGCCTAAAACAAATAAAGAATGAAGTTTGTATTGCTAAAAATTGATCTCTCTTCATGTATTTTACATAGATATAACAATTAGGATAATATAACATACTTGTATAACATATCTATCTTAGATAATAATATGTAAAATACATTGAGATATATTATGCGGAAGTTATTGTGAGAGTATTACCATGAATTTCCTCCATCCCTACACATGAATCACATAGATGTTGAGGACACATTGATTTTTGTTGGTCAAAGTTAATACTTTACAAGCTATTTGTTGATATAGAAATTGATATAGGACCTGATGATGGTGCAATAAAATAAAATTAAACATTATTAGATTATAAGTATCGGCATGTAAAGTGGAGGATTATTTATATGATATTAAAAATCATATTGATTATGAATATATGGATAAACAACTTCTTCATCTAAGCACAATGGAACATAAGCGTGAAATAATATCTAGGCTTCAATGTGGCCAAATAATTGGAAGTGAATGAACTAGATATGTTGGGAAGAATAGACATTAATAGAAAAACATCATAGAATAATAAATATTTTAGTGAATAATACACAAATAGAGCAATAATATTATTAAATACCATAAAAGATAATATGTCAGTCATGGATTCAAACCCTCCAAGAACATGAGATATCCAGAAAATGAAGAATATATTCTATCCAACTGGTAGATAGGGATCAATTAATAGCTAGAACAATCCCGGGAATAGCATTGATAGATCTTTGATTAAATGGCATCCTCCTGATCTAAATTGGTATAAGTTGAACTTTGATGGGGGCTTCTAAAGGAAACCCTGGGATTGCGGCAGGGGGAGGAGCGATACGGGATCATAAAGGCAATCTGATAGTTGTGTATGCTAGTAAAATGAGAATTCAAACTAATCATTTTGCCAAAGCTCTTTCTACTCTTTGGGGTCTGAGAATTGCCCAGACACAAAATATTCAGAACCTCATTATTGAAGGAGACTCCTTAAATATCATTAATATTCTTAAACAGTGCTCATCTCCAAGTTGGAGCATCAAGGATTTTATTGCAGAGTCCATAAGTATTAGTCATACTTTCAGTAACATCAGGATCACGCATACCTACAGGGAGGGTAATAAATTGGCGGATGTGCTGGCAAATTATGGCATTAATGTTAATCTTACAGTTTGGGACAATAATAGCATCCCCAAACAGCTTCAAAACAACATTCAGGCGGATCTTCATACGCAAGCAATCTCTAGAAATGAGTTATGATTCTTGGGTGTGGATCAACTTCAAAAATACTTTCACATGTGTTGATTTAAAGTATTGGTTTATGCAAATCATGTCTAATAATCATGATAGTGTGAATCATATGGGGATTTTCAAGTGGAGATATACGGTTTTGAAAATTGTGCATGCAAGCTGCATTGAGACTGTTAAAAGGTGGATTCAGGCCTCCATGGAAACCGAAGGCGGCAATAAAGTGATTGATGACAGGGAGCGGGCTATTCTCAACATGCGCTTTTCAGTGGGCTCAAATCAGCAGACACGCAACCGATCGTGGGAAAAGCAACGGCTCTTATTTCCATTATTATGCGAATTACTATAGCAAAAAGCAGACTGGCGTTAGAGATCAGTTAGGAATTTGTTGCAATCAGATCAGAGCAAAGAAGATGGGGGGTCCTCCTTGTCAAATTGAGCCTAGTGTAGACCCTGACTGGAAAGAGAATATTGAGTTGTGGAACATTCTTAGCAAGGGTGGCATAACAAAATTCATGGACAAGATTCAAGGGCATGATCAGGAGCATCTCTGTGTGTTTTGAAAAGGATTGGAAGGAGAGGACAGTGGAATATGGAGGGCAGAAGGTTTTAATCAATGAAGATCTTATTGCTGAAGTGACCGGGCCTTGGCTTGGAGGGCTTCCGATTCTTCAACAAAAGGGTCGATAAAGATGTTGAAGAGAGGAGATTTGTTGAGGGTGAGGAGAAGCTAACATGTATTACAACAGGACTACTTGTTAGCTCGATTCCTCTGCCTTATGATGAAGTAACCCGCATGATGATACGGTTCATCTCCTTGGAGGGAAGGTTTGTCACTGTTCCTGCGAAGCACCTTATTTTTCTTAATCACTTTCGTAGGGATCGTTTGGTTTGCTTCCCCCATTACTTGCTGAACTCTCTTGAACGCTCCATTTTCGAGTTTCAAAAGCATTCCCGGGCGGTTCTGTTGCACCAAGGGCTTATTTTGTTGCTACACAAATGTTGTCTCCTCAAGTTTCCCGGTCTCCCATCCTCCCCTAGTTCGATCCCCCCCTCTGTTGGGCTCTGTTCCTACCAGCCCTGTTTCTCCTCTCTCTTCCCCCGCCACCGTTGCTATCACCCCCCCTGCCGGCCGTTCAGACAAACTTATCCCATTCCCCCTTCTATTGCTTCCACCCTCCACTTAGCCTCTTCCTCATGGAGACTGGTTACCAGGGCTTCTAGGAAGCTTAACCTTGAGACTCTTGCTGTGGAGAAGGGTTCTTAGGAGTTTGAAATTGCTCATGACCTCCTGAATATCTGTAGTGCCAGCCCCCGGGAAGTGCATTTGGAAAAGCCCTAGAGGCTGATATGAAATTGTTAAAGGATGAAGTTAAAAACTTGACAAAACAGAAAGGAAAGAGGAAGAAGGAGGAGGAGGAGGATGTTGACAGTAGCAAAATTGAAGATATTTACAAGAAGCTGCACTCCTTAGACTCCCGCTTAGGGAAGGCCAAAACTCGACATGATTACAACATTGCCATCTTCAGGGCGATTGAGGAGTTCATTGAGCAACACGTCAAAAGTGTCTCCAACCTAAGCGGAGTTCCGAAAAATCTTTGGGGTAATGATAAGGAAAGTAAGAAGACCATGGAGCAGCTGGATTATAATGACGCTGCCCACATGACTACTTTGGGAATGTTCAAATCCTGGAAGAATATCAAAACAATCATTGATAAAGCTACTAAAAAGTAGTTGTAGATGCTTCTACTGTCCTTGTGTGTTTTTTTTTGCTGTTTCTTTGCGGACCCTTTACTGCTTTTTTGCAGTAATTTTGCTGTGTTGTTTCGTCTTGGTAGCTGTTTTTTGGCTACTTTGAACTTCATTGTAACATTTGGATTCTGATCCTTTTCTCTCTGGTTCTCTTGCTTATTCTGGCTTCTAGGCCTTCTTTTGTAAACAAGGGTATAGTCCCTTTCAAAAAACTATTTGCCAATAATAAAAAAAAAAATGTCAGTCATGGATGATGAACTAGGACCAAACATGAATTGTTGAACCTTTGGTGCTAAACAAAAATGAGAACTTGATGAAATTATTCCACATCATCATTAAGCTCAAAATTCCATTCCATTATGCATGCTAGTTTAAAGGACAAAAGGAATAGAAAAATCATACGTAATTGAAACCATTCATTAAGGACTTCAAGGTACAACCTTCCAAGAGAAATATCCTCTTCAACTACTTGCATCAACAAAATTTACAACATTCAATATTGGTGCATCGACAATCCATTTGTGAATGTGAATCCTAGTCACAATTTTTTTAGAATTATACAAATGACCGATAAATGTTTCAATAAATTCTTATATCAAATATGAGATATGAAATTACAAAAATTGACAATCGGAAGTTATTGATGATAAAAACCAATGTTGAAATAGATAGAGATACAAACAAAGTATTTAACAATACTGTTTGACGAATTCATTTTCCATAAACGATAATTTTGATAACCAAAACAAAATAAATTTGCATTCATGATTGAAATGACCTATTGCACATAGTATTATAACCAAAGTAGGTAGTACCAATGCACAAAAATAAGGTCAAAATGATGAACTATATGCTGAATTATTAATTGCTAAAGATGTTTTTCTTACTATAATTTAATATGTTGTATACTAAACATTTAAATTTTAATCAAAAGATTCATATTATATGTTAAAACAAACTGTAATACCTGTAGATGCTACTAACATCCTAATTTTAGATAAATCTATGTAAAATACACCAAGATGTATCATTCTTGAGGCACCTAGTCCACTTATGCCTCAAATCTAATATAGGCATCCCAAGAATGATATATATCACTGTATTTTACGTATATTTATCTAAGATAGATATGCTAGCGTATAATCAACAAAAAATAGAATTAAATTGTATAAATGGATGTCTATCCATTACCCATAAAAGTTCTTATTATAATGTATAATGTTATTTAAAAAATAAAATAATGACCCATTTAATAATCACACTATTAAAATCCAAATTAAAACATAAAAAAATTAAAGCAATATGAGTCTTTAAAATCTAAACTTTAGCTTTTAGTTTACTTAATTTTAATAAGATTTTTTGAAATATTATGAATAAGTTGACAAAATCTGTATTTTTGTGTATATTTAAATTGAATAATTAGGTTTCATACAAAAGGTTGTTAATTAATAATTGCAAATCAATATTAAATAATTGAAAATATAATATGATATATTGAAGAGATCACTAATAAAAGACATTGAGAAGAAAATCATAGTGGTTGTACATCAAGATAAATCCATTAGAAAGGCCATTAGATAAATCCATTAGATACATCATCAAGATACATCATAGTGGATGTACATCAAGATAAATCCATTATGAATAAGTTGACAAAATCTGTATTTGTGTGTATATTTAAATTGAATAATTAGGTTTCATACAAAAGGTTGTTAATTAATAATTACAAATCAATATTAAATAATTGAAAATATAATAAGATATATTGAAGAGATCACTAATAAAAGACATTGAGAAGAAAATCATAGTGGATGTACATCAAGATAAAATATAATATGATATGTTTGATATTGGTGGGATTTTATTCAAGCGTGTGTCAGACTCAATTCTAAAGTCTTTTGCCGCACTTTTCAAGCTTAATTTCTCTAATAATAATCTTGAGGTAATAATATTATTGTTTAAGTTTTCATTGGAGGAATTTTGTAGTTTTCATCATCTCTAGCTACCCAAGGAATCTTTGTCCTAATATTTAATTGTTTTTTTTGGTATATTTCAATAGACCTTGAAGGATAATTATGCATTGCCGCAAGGAATGGCTAGTCCCAATAATGCAAGAAAGTGTTATTACAACCAAATTGATTGTTTTCATGTGTTCATATATTCACCATAACATAATATTTTCAAAACAAACTCTTCATCCCATTCTATACACCTAGATGGAGTAACTAGATCATCCAAGAAACATTGCATATTAACTATGTTCATTCATTGTAGTGTCTTAGGGACAATTTTTTCCCTCTAGGATTAAATATATGAATATTAATATCATTATGGTTGTGAAGGAAGAGAGATGAAAAATATAATAAATAAGCTTCTCAAGGAAGGAGTCAAATAAAAGATGAAGAGGAATCACAATAACATTAACATCTACAATATCTAAATCTTCAAGGTTTTGAAGCAGACACACTCTAATATTGACATCTCCAGTAAGGCCATAGGTATCATGAATAGTTTCATAAATGATATCTTTGATAAAGTATCAATAAGGATTCTAATATTGTATGACATATTAGCATAGATATCTTAAATACATCTATCAATCTCGAGGTGCCTATATTAGAATTCTTACATAAATTAGATAGGCACCTCAAGATTGATATCTCTATGTGTCTTTTAAATAGATGCATTAAGATATCTATACTAGTTTATAAAATAGATTTGAAAAAAAAACTAAAATAAAACTAACCTAAAAGTAAAAATACATCTAAAATTAAAAACTGAAATAAAACTAACCTAAAACTAACAATACATTTAAAAGTAAAAAATAAAATAAAACTAACCTAAAACTAAAAATACATTTAAAAACTAAAAAATAATATTTATTCATACTTATTATGTATTTGACACTAATTATCTTCCACTAAAACTTAATATAGTTACTTACACGTAAAAATAAAAAATACATCTAAAAACCAAAAATAATATAGATCAATTACTTACATATTCAGACATATTATTTACTCCATAGTAATTAATTTCTAATAAAAATTAATATCCCCCAAATTTCCTTCCGCAATTACCGATTCACATTTTTTATCTTTCACACTTTTAAAATAACTTATATTAAAAAGTAAATTATTTTAATAATTAATTATTAGTCAGCAAATATAAAGTCTTTTCAATCAACACATGCCATTGCACCCCTTGCTTGCCATTGTAGGAACACCTCTAAGTATAAATAAGAAGCCCATGGTCACATTACAAGAGATTCAAATAATTGTGTAGCTCACTATTTCCAGAGATATTAAATAAGATTTTTTTTTAGGTACTAATGTTGTCATAAAATTACCGATGCTTAAAGTATTCAAGGGTGGAATTTTCAAGAAGTTTTTTTTTCAACATCACATGTTTCATAGACTTCTAGATTTTCTTTGGATGAGATAGGGTTAAGATTTAAATCATCAATGAAATGACTAGAAATTGTTATCCAATGCTGATATTTTAATTGAAATGATTAATGCAATCATTTTTCAAATTTACTGAATTTAGGTGAATTTCATTAGTTTTTCATAATGTTTATAATTTGAGCTCTCTGGACTATGAAATTTGCTTTTTTTAATTTAGTAGGTCCATTTTTGTGTAAATTAAGGAAGGATATTTGTGGGAGAATTTGTTATTTCTTCTTCTTTTATTTTTGATGTTAGTATGATTTAAAAAGAAAATATATTAACCAGATTTCATTTGTGGGTGTGTCATTATCTACGACACCTTTGACACTATACTAAGGTTGATAGGAAACAATAAATTTCCCTATTGGGTGCCTTTTATTTAAATAATAAAATGAATTTTATGTGGAACCCATTATGATAATTAATTTTTGCCTATCAATTTTACTATAGTTAGAATTTTTTTTATCTTATTTTATTAAAAACACCATTTTAAATCACCTGACAATATATAACTATTTTTTTTGAAACTTTTAGGTTTTAAATTAATGTTGTGAAAAATAAATTTTCCATGAATTTAAAGAGTTTCTTTGGAATAGTAAATGAGAAAATTGGGGAACAAAAATATATTTTTAACTTATTTATTGTTCATTTTTAATTATCTTATAGGCCTTTATTAAGTTAACTTTCTTGAAAATTGTTATATTGGTGTTTATAGTTGTCTTCATAGTATATATTATTTTTAATTGAATTTTCAATTTTTATTGATGAATCATTTTACTTGTGTAATTTTTTCCACAACCTTTTGTTTCATATTGTATTGATATTAAGACATGCCGATTGGATTATTTATTATTATGGAGTCAATATTTAGAATAATGGAAAAAATTCCTCAGTTTCTAGCATTCACCAACTACTAAGAGTTTCTCTCACACATGGTGCATGGAAAAAGAAGGGTGGTGTAAAGCAGAGAAAACATATCTTAAATATGTGGGAAGGGAAGACGTTTTTATAGAATCTGCCACACAATAATGGAAATGATTGAATATTGTAACTATGACATTCATTACATTGACATTAATATAAGTGAAGAAAATTCAAAAATAAATTTATTGCAGATCCCATAAGGAAAGATTTTACAATCATCAAATCTAGACAAGATATCAAGAGATGTTAATTTGTATTTTTCTTTTCTATTTTATAATGTAATATTTTGGTAAAATCAAATTTCCTTTAAGGGTTAGCTTCTAAATATCAATAACCAATTTTGCATTCTATTTGTAAGAAGTTCTTGCATATTTAGCCAATAGACCTTTATAAGTAATTTTATTTTGTTGTTTCCATTTTTATTGATGTCGCCTTTTGCTTCAATTTTGTTTGATATACCTTTATAAATATAGTACAATCAATAATAATTTTCAGCCTATTTATAATTTTGGTCAATGATATTTTATAAGTGCACTTTCTTTATAACTATCATTTAAGTCATACTCATTCTCCAAAAATATGTGTAATTTTATTTTCCAAAAAATAAAAGGTTCATCCTTACAAATGCATGCAACATGAATGAAGTAGTTTAAATTATTGCATATCTAAATGATCAAACATCATTTTTTTTTCTTAATCAAGTGTGATTAAAGATGAAATAATTATTCAATGTATTTTTCAAAAAAAAATTTAGGTCTACTTAAAATCATTAAAGTTATCTCTATTCATTTTCACTTCACTTTCTTCACTAACATTATATCTCACCTCATATCTCCTCTAAAATTTTAGGTTTTAAGGTTTGTACCCTAACCTTCCCTTGACCCCTCTTAAGAAAAGTAATTAAAGATTCAATACACCAATCTTACACATGTTATCACTATAGTGGAAATGGTCCCTAACAAATCCTTCACTTTTACAAATATGAAAGAAACGAGATTCCTGTTTTGGTTAGATGTTTTCCTCCTCATATATTCTCATAGATGAATGGCTTATATCACAACCAATTAAATGGCATAAATTGTGCCCCTTCACTTAAGTTGGCCTTACCCAATATGATGGAACCTTCCTTTTTTATTTTCAATAACATGGCCACCCGAGTGTTTCTTGGGACTATTGAAGCTATACGAGAAGTTGAGCATGAAGTGTATTGATCTTATCCTTATAAGTATTGTTATTCTTTGAGTTGTGCAGGTATTATGTATGGGATTACAATGAATCAAATATATTTAATCCTCTCTACATCTGTTTTAGACCCTATTTAGAATATTTTAGAAAGGAGAATATAAGGTTTTAGTGAATTAAGTACATTAATAATGTAAATTGTAGATACAAGGAGTCACTTTAATTAATTTAATTCTAACATTAATGATACAATATCATAACAATTCACTCATGCTTAAAAGATATGATAAAAGTTTGAACACAAAAAAAGATAAGTATACCTAGTTGATTATAGATTATTTTGGGATGTTCTAGATGTGTAAATAACTGGAACTAGAGAATTTGGACCTGATGATTTTTTGTTTCTAAAACCATGACTGGAAAATGACCTAGGACATGACCATACAACTTTGTCAGGATTATTTGTATAGTCTTGATTGTAATGTATAATTTTAGACCTACTCAAAATCTAATTTGATAACTTTATGGGAGTGTCACCTTCTTGGAAATGTATGTCACTGTCAAACCCTAATTTTCAGCTATTCTGCAAAGGCTTATGACCATTCTGAATAGGATCTCAACCCCTAGAGATGGGTGGAAGACCCTATAAAACAAACATTAGTTGGGTTATGGACCACCCTGTGCACCACTGATGTTGAAACTAATCTAAAGAGGCCTTTAACTACATGTTCTCCACCTAACATGTGATATCTGAATGAATGCAACTATAGTTTTCCAATTTGAACTTATTTGACAATGTTTGAATTGAGTATGGATCTTGCTGAAATACTTGGATAACGAATGTTTGAGTTTTTGTAAATGAGATAACTTGACCTCTTGATATGATATGATGCTTCAAGCCTATAGTGATTTTTTTCCTAATGAGTGTGTATAAGATTTGAAAATATTTAGGGAGCCATGGGTGCCTTTCGCAAGTATATGAAGTTAATGTATCAATGTACTGCCATATGATTTCTAGGTTTTTAAATGAGAGAGTCTTTACTTGCTTATATAGGGTTCTAAAGGTAAATTATCAAAGAAAGGAAAACCTAAAGGGAGTAATGTACCAAATAAGAATCATAATCAAGATCACTTATTAAAATTTCATTGATCACAATATGACATGGGAATATATGTTGTCCATGATAGTAAATATCGCATGATTACACTTTTCGAGATGACCAATTAACAACAATATGCACCAAATAAACTCACTTCCTACATCTTAAGGGAAGCCTTTCATAATCCAGAGGCTGAGTATAAATTTTGTAAATTGAATTTAAAAAGTGTAAAGTTCAATGAGGTGACATAAGCAGTTGATATAGGAACTATATGTTCATCAATTATCTTACCAATTTGACCATTAGAGCCGAAAATTAGAGTGGATAATTTTGTATTCTCATACCAGATTTGTTGAGAATGATTCTATAAGAGGGTTGAATAATGGGAAATAAGGTTTCAAATTAGATAATGAGGTTGTTTGACCCAAAAGGTTTCAGTTATATTATGTCTTATCACTAATCTCATTGAAAACAATAAAAAAAAATTCTTTGGCATAAGGATAAATTCCTACCTGACCTTCAATTGAGAGAATCCAACATTTTGAAATCCATGCATGTAGATATAAAATTTGTGGCCACCATCCACTAAATTTATAAATGAAACCATGCTCCTGGATGTAAGATTTGCATTTAAATCTTCAATTTTTATGACATATCAGAATATATGACTAAGTAAACTAGAAAAGAGGCATTGATATGTGCCAAGAGGGGATATAAATAGCGTGTTTGTCTTAGCAATACTTCCCTTTCAAAACTAGAAGTGCCAAAGAGTAACTTGCTAAATTTTAGTGTTTACATTTTCCCCCTTTAACTATAAAATGAAAAATTCATGCTTAAAGGAAAAGATAATTGCTTGTGTAGAAAGATTTTTCGTTGCTCAAAGTTTTTTTTTGTAGTTGTATATTGTGCTTGTTATTAACATGTTCCATGATGAAACCTGGAACACAGTGTATAGTTAATTTCCATAATAGAAAATTGAAATTTAACTCAAGCATAAAGTGTAATATGTAAAATTTACATTTTCATAAAGTGAAACTAAAGGGATGAAAAAATATGGAAGAAATAAACCTATTTTTTTGTTGGTATGAGTGATTTTTGAGGTCTTCTATAATGGAATTATTTATATAAATCTGATTATTAGCAATAACATAATACCAATGAAAATAATATTTCGGATAAATGATCTTAATGTGCAAGAAGAATATCTTAGCCACTATCAAGGGGGGCAACCTCCCAACCAAACAATAAGACTCAAATGATGAATATGATAATCAAAAAATACCTACTAACCCCTATACATACTATTCCTATGTTATGGCCAACACCAAGGCCGACCCACTATATTAAAATATAACATATATGAAAGAGATACATAATGGTAAGAAGTTATGATAGCCACAAGTTGGCTATATACATCCAATATAAGATATATGATTAAGGGCATAGGATGCCCATCCACTTCAATGCAACATTATCCCCAAATGTTGCAGAATATTTGGATGATGGTGCAGCAAATTTGCGTCCTCTCAAGTTGTGCCTTCGTTGTCTAAATTTTTCCACTTGATCAAATACTCAATGATGACCCTTGTCCTCAATCACTTAGTGCGTGTTTCTGAAGGATGCATTCTGAGTTCTAGGATGATTCTTCCCTCTTAATCAAGCTCATGGTAACACTGTATGGGTTGATACTATCTATCGCATTAACTTCTTTAGGCAAGGTACATGGAAGATTGGATTTATTCGAGTAGCCGAAGGAAGTTCCAGTTTGTATTCTACATTTCCAATCTTTTATAACACTTGATAAGGACCATAATACTTAGGTAGAAAAGCTTGTTATCCTTTTTCTATTGTTTTAAGGACATTTTCTTCTATGGTTGTAAATGAACAAAAACCCAATCACTGACTTCAAAATGTCTTTCACTACAATGTTGGTTCTGCTTGCTCCTTCATGTAGTTTTGTGACATGGAAAAACTCTCCCTAAGACTAGAAAGCATGTCTTTTTGGTGTTGAATATGCTTTTCCAACTACTCAAACCTTTGGCTGGACTCTCAAATATGAAGTAATAGATGGTGAATGGTACCCGTATAATGCTAAGAAAGGAGACATTTTAGGTGAAGTACGAATGGAGGTGTTATACCACCATTCTGTCAGTGGTAACAATTAGACCCATCTCGCTTGCTTATCTGATGTAAAACAACAAGGATATCCCTCCAAGAACTTGTTTGCCACCTCTGTTTGCCCATCAGATTGGGGATGATAAGAGGAACTAGGATCTAGTTGCATGTTCCCAAGCACGAGAACAACTTAGTCCAAAAATTACTAGTAAAGATAGGGTCTCGATCACTTACTATAATATTTGGTGTCCCCATGTATCTTCTGAATTTTATCCCTGAAGGTCATTGCTACCGTACTCACAACAAATTGATGTGATAAAGCAAAAAAAATGGGCATATTTGGTGAGGTCTATCCACCACCACCATGATTACATTTTAACCTTTTGATTTAGGCAATCCTGTGATGAAGTCCATGGAACACCTCTTTACACCTCTGGATAGGAATAAATAGAGGTTGTAAAAGACCTGGGGACTTAATTGTTTCACTCTTATTTTGCTGACAAACCATGCATTATGCCAATTTTTTTTGGACATCCCCTTTTATCCCTTCCTAGAAGAAATCGTGCTTGATTCGATGACAAGTCTTTGAGAATCCAGAATGTCTGCTACTAGAGAAGAATGGAGCTAAGATATAACCCTATTTTAAGGGTTGAATTATTACATAGATATAATCTATCTTTATACCATAAAGCATCTCCTTTCCATAAAAAATTTTCTGACATTCTTGGATCTTGTTGGAGATTCTAAATGATATTTTGTGTACCCAGGTTATTTTCCATTCAGACCTTGCATCCTCTATCCAATCCTTCTGTAATAAAGATATGACACACAATGATGCCTCAAATGATTCACCCTTTCGAGATAAAGCATCAATAACTACATTCTCTTTCCCTTTCTTGTATATTATCTCAAAATCATACCCCAAAAATTTTGAGACCCATTTCTATTGTTCTTTAGATGATAAATGTTTCTCTAAGAAGTATTTCAAACTATCATGACATGTATTTACTTTGAAATGTCTACCCATTAGATATGGTCTCCATTGCTTCACTACATTTAGTATGGCTAGAATTTCCTTCTCATAAAATGGTTTAGATATATTCTTACCTTTGAACTAGAGGCTCTTAAAGGAAATGGGTCAACCTTATTGCATGAGTAATACCCCCATACCATACCCTAAAGCGTCACATTCAACAATGAATGTTTTGGAAAAATCTAAGGTGGCTAGAACTGGAGTCATTCACATGGCCTCCTTAAACTTCTCAAATGTCGTAGTAACTTCCTCATTCCAATGGAAAGAGTCCTTCAAGTGGTGCTGTGATTTTTCCATAATTCCTTACAAATCTATGATAATAACTTGTAAGCCCCAAAAATCCTCGGATACTTTTTAGGGTTTTGGGAACATTCCATTCAAGCATGGATTTTATCTTTATAGGATTTACTTTAACACCTTCATAAGAGACAATATGACCCAAATATTTAACCTCTTTGACACCAAAAGAGCACTTAAAAGGCTTTGCATAAAGTTGATGTTGTTCAAGAGTTTCCAACACCTTATTTTCATGATGTAGGTGTTCCTCCCATGTTTTACTATAGATTAATATATCATCAGAGAACACTAAAATATATTTCCGTAGAAATGGATTAAAGATATAATTCATCAAGATTTGAAATGTAGAGGGTGTATTTGTTAGTTCAAAAGGCATTACCAAGAACTCATAGTATCCTTCATGTGTCCTGAAGACTATTTTATGAATATCTTCATCCCTAATTATAATATGATGATACCTAGAATGAAGATCAAATTTTGTAAAGTAAACAAAACCATGCAACTCATCTAGCAAATCATCAATTAGAGGAATAGGAAACTTATCTTTAACTGTGTACTTATTTAGTTCCATATAATATAGAAACATGCACCAATTGTCATATTTTTTCCGTGCCATCACTACAGGAGAATAATAAGCACTTTGACTATGATGAATAAGTCATGCTTCTAACATCTCTTGTATTATCTTATCAATCTCACTTTTTTGCATATAGGTGTACCTATAAGGTTTGATGTTCGGTGGTTAACTCCCTAGTAGTAGCTAGATGGCATGGTCATTGCATCTTTTTGGAGTTAAACCCTTTTGCATTTCTCCAAACACCACTGAATTATCATCTATAATTGCTTGCATATATGAGGGTATAAATGTATTTGAATGATGTGATTCTAACAAAAATAGTTGTGCCACAAACCCCTCTACACATTTTCTAAGATTTTTTTTGCATTTGATGAGAACTCACCAACTGTGGGGAATTTTCTCTTAATCCTTTTAGTTTAAAAGTCCTCCCTTTTGATTGAAATCACATGAACAACTCTTGGAAATTCATTTCAACGGTTCCCAAGGTGGTAAGCCACTAAACTCCTAACAAAATATCTCATCATGGCATACATATTTCTAGTTAAAAAGTAATCTCCCATGGTGATATTAATGTTATAGAATTTTCCTGAACAACTAACAAATTTTCCGTCTGGAGCTAGATAAACAAAGCAGTTCAAAGTGTACCACCAACTTATGATTGATGAAATTGTGAGTACTTCCTAAATCAATCAACATTATTACCCTCTATTTTTTAAGAATCCAACTACTTTGAGAGTTTGGGGAGTGATAATACTTGGAATTGCATGGATGATATCATTGGTTGGGGATCTCCTAATTCCTCCTCTGCCTCTACCTCTTCATCTTCTTCATTAGGCTCTCAATGTAAAATAACTTTTTTTCAACACACTTATGTCTTGGTCCAAATTTTCTATCACAATTAAAACATAAACCTTTGGCTCTCTTTTCTTCAATTTTTTGAAGTGTCAGTCTAACTGGCCAAGGGAATGATGGTGGAAAGCTGTTATAATATCTGATATTACTGATAGTTTATTTCTTGTTAGAAAGAAAATTTTCCTTTACCCTACGTGTCATGATAATAGAATCTAAAACCTTATAAGGATTAAACATATGTACCTCAGTCTCAATGTGTTCTTTAAGACCCCCTAGAAATAAGTCATTCAGATTCTCTTCAGTAATATTTTCCACTCGTAAGGAAAGGTTTTGGAATGGATGAATGTAATACTTGACTATTCCTGCTTGTCTTAGCTTTGCTAATTGAATGAAATAATTCTCTGACACACTAGAACGATAATACAATTGCAACTCTTTGGTGAATAATGTCCATGTAACAATGAGACCACTCATTTTCATTTGAGCACATAACCATCGATATCAAATGAATTGGTCAGGTTCGAGATACAAGGATGCCATGGTAACCTTTTTTCCTAGTGGAATCTGATGAAGATTGAAGAAATTATCCATCTAGTTAATCCAATTGAGTGGATCCTTTCCATTGAACTTACGCATTTCCACTTTTAGAATCATGTTACGGGCCTATAGAGTGTTTGTATTTGTATTTGGATTGGGCATGCTCGAAGATCCACCCTAGCTAGTTTTTATATTACTTTGACTTGAAGATCCACCTTGGTTAATATGAGTATGATTGAGTTGTGGCTGATTAAGAAGGATATGATGACCCATTATATTGGAACTAAATTGGTGAATTAAATCCTCCAATCGTTGTCCAATATTTTATAAATCTTCTTTGTTGGACACTCGAACCTTGAGGTTTCGCAGCTCAAACTCAAGTTGGCTTACCTTATGGTCTGTTGAAGTAAACCCTTATCTTAAGGACTATGTAGTTACCCCTTCTGACTCTAACTCCTCAAATATTATCTCAACCTTGTGAGGGGTTTTACTTGGAGTCATGGGATTATTTTTACCTCTTTTGGAAGGCTCCATCATGATGTCCCAAAATGGTAGGATTTAGGGATCAAGGTCAAAATTTAGGATTTGGGATTTTAATAGGAAGTCGGCCAAATATGAAAAAATAAAAACAATGAAATCAAACTATTTTTTTATTTTATTTCTGGAAATGTAAAGAATTTGGAAAAATTCCAAAAATTGCCCCTTAGAGAGCCGAATTATGAAAAAACATAAAACCGGTATAAATTTTGCAAAACAAGTCAAAAATGCTTGAAATTTGGAGAGTAGCTTACTTGACTTATTTTTCCACACTACAAAAAAATTGTAGAAAAAATAGCTACAAATTTTGAGATATATTCGAACCTCCATAATTAGGGTTTGACACAACGCTATCTAATTTTAGGCTCTGATACAACTTGTAATGGAATTACTTGTATAAATATGAGTATTAAAATCAATACAACACCAAAGAACATAAGATTGCAGATAAATGATCTCAATATAAAATTATAATATCTTAGCCACTTCGAGGGGGTAACCTCCAAACCATACAATAAGACTCAATTGCTCAATATGATGACCAACTACTACCTGCTAACCCCTATATATATTATTCCTATGCCATGGACATCACCAAGGCTGACACGCTAATGATAATATAATATATATGAAAGAGATACATCATGATAAGAAGTTATGATATCCACAAGTCGACTATATACATCTAATGCAAGATATATGATTAAGGGTGTAGCATTGTTATTGATGTAAAAGTTTATTAATGACAAAGAGGATGATGGAGGAATGCTAGAGGATTATTAGTTTCATGATGACATGAAAATTCAGTTTGATTCATGATTGGAAGAGTGGAATCAGTGATAATAGCTTGGTCTAACAAGCCTATTCAGGAGATCTAGTTAGCCTAGGTGATAGAGAATGATTATTAGAGTTACATGGTGGATTTAGGAACATGGTAGGGGTATGGAAATAATTATAGGAGTGTGTTGAGAAACTTACATGAGTTTTATAGTGCATGTACAAGTTGTGGACTCAGTTGTAGGTGTTCATCTAGACCTAGTCTAGGTGCTTGGAGACCAAATGAAGCATGAGAATGAGTTGTAGGGCCATGAGAGGTCATAGAGGAATTTAAGGGTGTAATACATGTTTTATTAGGTGTGTTAGGTCATTTTTGAGAGCTTGGAAGTAGAGTTATGAGGTTTATTTACTTGGTCTAGGTCCAAACTAGACCTAATCTTAGTGCTTAGAGGCCTAATAAGGCATGATGGTCACTTGTAGGTATGTGTGAGCTCTTGGAAACACTCAGGAAGGTATGTCATGTTATTTTCATTATGTAGATGTAGGTTACAAAGGTTTCAATCTTTTTCTAGTGTTAGTTCACTTTGTTATGGCCTAGAACATGCAAAACCCTAAGGCCTAGTCATGCAAGTCATAGTGGTTGAGAATATGCAGACCTAATGGAGATAATTTGATGATTGGAGATGTTATTAGAGGTTGGTTTTATGATTTGGGAAAAATTTCAGGTTACCATGATGATCCTTTTGCAATTTATGAAGATTAGAATAAAACAAGGTTCTTAAGAGTGCATTTTATAGCTCAAAGTGAGAGAAATGCTCATGGTTAGAATGTGTAAGGTTTTAATGGGGAGATGAGTATTTCAAGGATGTTGGTTTATGGAGTTAAGATGATCTCAAAGTTGTAATGAGGTCAAATGAGGCTCAAACATTTATGAACGATTGTTAAGAAGGCAAGTCACTTTTTTATGAGTTTGAAACCCTAGGTTATGAGTGATGGAGAAGATATTATTGGTAGGTTCAAAAAATGGATTTTTTTTTTAATTTGATGATTTTATGTTGTATAAGAATCCTCTAGATTTCTAATGAGGTATTTAATATCTTGTGACAATATGTGGGCCCCATTCAAAAAGGTAAGTTTATGAATATTTTCAATTTGTGTAAAAGCTGTCCATTGAAGATATTGTCTAAATCATGATTTATGGAATACAGGTAATTTTAATACATTTCCATGATAGTTTCAGGTCATGGTTTAACTCCTAGATGGAAAAGTGTACCCTATCTTTGAAGAGTGGTTTTTGGGCCTAAACGAGCAGTTTAGCAATGTTGGAAAATGGAAGTGCTTGAGAACTTATGAGATTTGTGATGGATTATAATGGCCTTGGAGGTGTTTTATACATATCATATGACATGTTTCATGTTTTTTTGAGCTTTGAAAGTGTGATGAGGTGGCATGGTCGAGGTCACAAGTTGGCCTAGTTTGACTGGTTCAGGACATGACTACTTTGGCTAGAAGATTGATGTAGAAGACCCATGTTTTTTATTACTTGATGATGGATATATATTTTAGAGTGGATATGGATTAATTTTTTTCCTATTTTATGCATTTATAGGTCTTTAAAGTGTCAGAAAGGATGCAAACTAGTTGAGTTTCCAAAACTGCTTTATGGGCAGTTCAATTTTCTAAAGAGGAAAATAGATGTGGGTTTTTTGTTGGATGTTTCACGAGGTGTAAAAATAATTTATGTGATATAAAATTCATTGGATTTCCAATGAGTGGTTACATTTATTTATCTTTATATGTGAAGGCTGGTTCCTGGAAGTGCTTATTTTGAGTAGGAAACAATTCTACTTGGTAATTTTATGAAGAAAATGATTGGTGTAGAGCATCGTAAGAGCATGGATGACATTGATATGGTATGTTTTAAATGCGTGAAGCATTTTAAGGATTTAAAAATTAGGATAAAGTGTTTGAAGGTCTTTGATGAACTTGGTGATGGTGTTTTAGGCCTTTTTGGGCTTGTCTTTTGTCTTGGTGCATGGACAACCTACACGAGTCAATGTTATGAATTTATATGAGTGTAATGTTATGTTTTTAATTTTTAATGACTTAAATCTTGGGTTAGGACCGACCTATGTTGTGTTTTTGAGTTGAGATTCATATAAAGTGAATGTTTTTGGTTCATTTTTGAACTAGTTGAGAGAGAGGGAAAAAGTGAAAGCTAGGTAAGAGAGTGAAAGTGATTCAAAGGCATCAAGTCAGAGATGAGAGAGATTGAAAAAGTATGAAGAATTTTGAAGAAATTGTGTGTAAGGGTTGTATCCAATCAGTCCATAAAAGATCAAGATTGAGTGAGTTAGAAGGTGTGTAATCTGAATTTGTGATCTCCATCAGTTGTGGCAGAAAAAATACATCATAGATCTTCATCTGAAGGTGGTTTATTTGGTAATTTATCACCTTAGGAGTTATAGCCTCACTAAACTAGGGGTTGGTGCTCCATGTGAAGTTGATGCTTCACTAAATTGTTTTGATTTGAGTAATATAATCAAAATTTTAGTGGGTTTTCTTCATCTTGAGGGTGAAAGGAATGATAACCAGATCATACCAAGCCAAAAACACAGATGGTAATCAAACACCATGATCAATAAGATGAAATTAATTCACCACAATAACTTTACACAAAACCTTTGCAAACAAATGAGCAGTAATATCATATATTATTATGGAACTCAATGAAATACAATGAGAATGGGACTTGCTTATACAGGCAAGGAATAACAATCTAAGAACCTGTCAAGGTCGTAGATCAAGCCATAAATCATGGAAAGAACTAGTCAAGTCCATAGATTTATGAGAGAACTAGACATCAAGGATCTAGTCAATACCATAGATCTAGGAAAGAACTATACCTAACAACTAGATAATATATCCTAATATCTAAATAAATAAAAAGAAATATCCACACACATAAGTGGGTGAGGATAAATACAATAAAGGTAAATAATGTACCTAGGTGAACATGAGCTAAGGTAAATACCTACTCTAGCACTCCCCCTCAAGTGAAGCTAGGGGCCAAAATAGAAGTGGCATGTCCACATTATGAGTCCCAAAAACTAGGCCTGATGAGGTACTCATGTACAATATATCCTTGAAGAAATCTCGAACAAAAAGAAGGAAATAATCCTGCTATAAGGAAAGAGAAGAAGAAGAAGAAGAAGGAAGATGTTCTCATGAACACCCCCAAGAACAACTTCCGAAACCCTAAGCATTCCACACAACTCAAGGTAGCGAGGTGATGCAAACGGCTTCGTAAAGATGTTTGCAACCTGATGTTGATTCGGAAGGTACTCCAAGCAAAGAAATCCATCCTGAATGTGCTGCTGAATGAAGTGGATGTGTATCTCGATATTCTTGGTCCTACTGGTGCTCAACTGGGTTGCAAGAAATGTGAATTGCACTTTGGTTGTCACACCAAAGTACAATCGGTGAATCCTGTGGGAATCCAAACTCTGTCAATAACTGGTGAAGCCAAAGAATCTCCTAACTCACTATAACTACTGCCCTTGTACTTTGCCTCTGAAGATGAAAGTATAATAGCCTATTACTTTTTGCATGCCCAAGCAACTGGAGAAGAACCAAGATAGAAAATATAGCCAGAGGTGGAACGTCTGTCATCAATAGAACCTACCCAATCTGAATCTGTATATCTAACCAGCTAAGTATAACCCCTAGTGTAGTGTAGGCCAAAGTGGTAAGTTCCCTACAAATAGTGCAAAATCCTTTTAGCAGCTTGTCAATGACTACTATGAGGAGAATGTACAAACTGACTTACAAGCCCTGCTGTAAATGAAATATCAAGGCAAGTATGGGTCAAGTATATAAGACTTCCAACCAACTGCCTATAAAACGTAGGATCACAAAGTGGTGTGGTACATGTGGATGTAAGAGTAACCCCAGACTGAAAAGGAGATTGACTTGGCTTGCAATCAGCCATATCAAAGCGCCTAAGAAGATCATGGGTGTACTTTTGCTGACTCAAATGAATCCCTAAATTTGTCTGAGAAATCTACAAACTAAGGAAATAATGCAATAGCCTAAGATCTGTCATGTCAAAATATGTAGAAAGAGCCCTCTGAATACTTTGAATGTGGGAAGAAGAGCTGTCAGTAAGTAACAGATCATCAACATACAAGACAATTATCACAATATCCTCACCGACATGTTGGAGATACACTGTATGATCAGAGTGGCAACAAACAAAACTAGTAGATAGAAGAAAATAATCCATCTTCTCATACCAAGCCCAAGGGGCTTGTTTGAGACCGTAGAGAGACCTTTGGAGCCAAAAAATAAGAGAAGAATCCTGAACAAATCCAGCCGGGCTGCTCCGTATATATTTCCTCTTATAGATCTCCATGTAAGAAGGCACTCTTCACATCCATCTGGTATATGGGCCACCCTTGTGATGTAGACAATAACAAGTACAAGGTGTATAGAATTCATATTGGCAACGAGTGCAAAAGTCTCAAAGTAATCAATACCTTCAACTTGTGAAAAACCCTTTGCAACAAGACAAGCCTTATACTTGTCAATGGACCCATCAACTGCATATTTGGTTCGGTATACCCACTTACACCTAACCATATTTGTTCCTTTAGGAAGAGATACCAAATCCCAAGTATGATTCTTCATCAAAGAAGAATACTCAGCTTCCATTCGCATCATCCCACTCTTTTATCCCATGAGCCTTTGAAAAAGACTGTGGATCCTCAAAAACTATCTGACACAAAATTCTAGAACCAGTAGAATGTGCGTGATGATGCCTAGTAGGTGGAAGATCCTCTATGAAAGGTTTTTCCTCAGAAACTATAGTATAATTCAACTTAGGCATAGAGACAACATTAGTGGGATTATGATCCTCAATGGCATCTCTAACCTCCTCATCAATATCCTGAAAGAAAGGATCCTTAGGATGATATGAAGAAGAAGGAGTCATGGAAGAAGATGAAGAATCATGAGGAGTGAAGCACTCATCAAACTGAACATGTGTGTGAAATAGAACATCATGTGTATTAGGATCTAAAAGATGATAAGCTCTCATGTACTCACAATGCCCTACAAAGATCAAGGGTTTATTCTTCTTATCTAAATCTTTCATTTTCTTCTTCAGCACAAAGGCCCAAGCATGGCTCCAAAAGACTCAAGAAAATGAGACATATGGCTTAGTATTGGACCAATCTTCCTTTGGAGTCAAATTATCAAGTGGTATGTGTGGTGTGAGATTCTGAATGTAGTTAGCACAATTAACTACTTATGCCCAATACATAGGAGGTATATCTCTAGAATGCATCATATAGTTAGCCATTTCATTCAAAGTTCTATTCTTCCTTTCTACTAATCCACTCTGTTGTGGAGTATGAGGAATGAAATGCTGGTGAATAATGCCTTGAGTTGCCAAAAAATTAGAAAACTCATTATTGAAGTACTCCCCCCATTATCAGTACGAAGGTTCTTTATGCTACTCAAAGATTGTTTCTCAACCAAATCCGTGAAGAATTTGAAGTGTGAAAAAACATCAATTTTATACTTGAGAAAAAAAACCCAAGTATGCCTCGAGAAATTATCAATAAACGTAAGTGCATACTTAGCTCCATTGAAAGATAGGGTAGGAAAAACCATCAAGTCACTATACAAAATCTCAAGTGGTGAGGAAGCTCTCTTAGACAAATTCTTAGGAAAAGGATCTTGGTGTTGTTTCTGTAATTCACAACCACAAAAAAATCCCTCAAGACAAGAAAATCTAGGAAGATCATCTACCATACCATGAGTTCTCAAATCCTTCAAATATTTGTAATTAAGATGTCTAAATATTTTATGCCAAAGGTTACTCTCTGAATCTACATGAGAAATCAATCATGTCACTATAGATGAAGTGTCATAAAAACCCTCAAAGTGATATAGTATAGAAATATACCCTGAGAAACCAGTGAATGAGGCTCCAATAAAGTTCATACTTCTACTCTATGTGGTTTAAAATTCAATGTTTTTCCTTGACTAGAATGACAAATTTGATATACAGAAAGAAATTTTGTAGTGATGTTAGGAACATATAGTGCATCTTGGATACTTCCACCATCAAGTTGTATATCACCTTTTCCTTTAACACAAATAAAAGAAGAATCTCAAACCTCAATTTTGGAATTAGAACTCAAACCTCTAGAAACAAAATACTCCTTGGAAGAAGTTATGTGATGAGAAGTACCAGAATATATAACCCAACTATCTCCAAGTGGTGACTGAGATCTCCCAACAACATTAAGTGATTTTCAATGATGATTAGAAGTAGGTTGCGTGGAGATAGAAATTTTTTGTTTCTTGACTACATCCTTTAAGGCTTGCATTCACTTATAACACCTATGTTCTACATGATTACTACCCCCACAAAAGAGAATGAACAACAAGAATTATTCTTGGATTTAGAATATTCCTTGGGTTTTGAGTTGTTTTCTTTGGGTTTAGGGTCATTTTGAGATGGAGAAGGTGTGGATTCGGTTTTACTATTTGGTTTTCCCTTTCCCTTAATATTAGATGAGACTAATTCCTTTTGAGAGGTGGAAGACTAAAGGTGAGACAATTTGGATTCTTTACTAGTAATTCTTTCACAAAGTGTTTCTAAGTTAGGCATTTTAAATGTGTCAACTAAAACATCCATGCTAGAGAGAAAGGTAGAAGAATTTTTTTTGAATGGTCCTCTCCACTTGGATAGAATCAAGTAAACACACTCTTCATCTTTTTTATCACTTCTACTCCCCTTCAATTGTGTCAAAAAATTCTTGAACTTGGTAATATAGTCTATAATTGTTGGAATATATTCAGGATTAAGAGAGGTGATCTCAATTTCAAGTTACATGGCTCTCATATTATCCACCTTACTAAATAAATCATCTAATTTCTCCCATAGTTTGAAAGAAGAGTCACACTTTTCCAAATGAAACCAAAGATTGTCACTTACATAAGTTCCTATCAAACCCATACACTCATCAAATTTGCACTGGTACTGAAATTTCTCATATTCTCTAGTGAACACTGGTTTTTATGAAGAAGTTAAAGCCCATATTCCTTTCTACTTAATTATTGTTTCCATTATTGGTAATTATGTTTTGTTAATGGCTCAACATGATCTAATGCAAAAGTAGATGCCATCCTCAAAAATCACCAAAAGAAATGTAAGAACCAAGTAATATAACAAGAACCCAAGCAATGCAATAAGAGCCCCCTCGATTTTGGCGCTTTATAATGAGTGCATGTTATAATATGGAACTTTATAATGATAGTGATATTTTCAAAATTAATATTTCCAATGGAAAGAGTATAAAATAACAAGCAATTTTGTAAAAACGACACTCAAAACTGAGTTACAAATCAAAAGTTACAAGCTTTTCAATATTATGCTCTACTATTTATTTTAGTTACCACTTAAACAAAAAGTAATTTTCTAGAATAAATTTACATAAAACCTTTGCAAAAAAATGAGCAACAATATCATATATTATTATGGAGCTCAGTTTAATACAATGAGAATGGTCCTTGCTTATATAGGCAAGGAATAAATCTAAGAACCAGTCAAGTTCATAGATCAAGTCATAAATTATGGAAAGAAGTATTCATCAAAGAACTAGTTAAGTCCATAGATTTATGAGAGAACTATACATCAAGGATCTAGTCAATAACATAGATCAAGGAAAGAACTATTCAATGTCATAGATTAAGGAAAGAAATATACCTAAGAACTAGATAATATCCCCCTAATATCTAAATAAATAAAAAGAAATATCCACACACATTAGTGGGTGAGGATAAATACACTAAAGGTAAATAATGTACCTAGGTGAATATGAGCTAAGGTAAATACCTACTCTAACACAAGATTCTTGATTAATCGTTGCAAAGTCTAGCAATCATTGTCATTATGTCCATTGATTTGATGATAGTTACAATATGAATGACCTTGATATTTTGCTAGCCAATAAGGAGGATAGTAATGAGTAGGTGGTAAAGTTATCAATTGATGATTAAGGAGCTCAGTAAGAAGTTCATGTTTCTTATTATTGTGACCAAATATGAGAGTATTTGGTCATGGTATGAATTTAGGCTCACTTATATGAGAACACGTAGTAGACATAGAATAAAGATGAGATATTAAACAAAAAACAATTGAGCCTGAGAAGCATACTTCAGATGTTGGATTTACGATTTGAGAGATTTAATCATGGATTCCATAGCCTTAAATTTGTCTTGAAATAAAAAATATTAATATTAAATTGAATCCAACATGAGTTGACTAGATGGAGGATCATGAAGAATAGGGTCGTAAAATAAATGATCAAAAATAGTACTCACTTGATGTGGAAGTGTATTTCTAGGAAGATACATGGTGTCTAAGGCCTTTTTAAAAACAACTTGCTAATTAGGATGCATATTAAGAAAACCAAACAAATAAATTTGAGGAATTTTGGGAACCACGATAGAGGGAAAATGAGGATCCTAAGCATGAAAGAATTTGGGTTGACCAAAATGATTAAACTTAAATATGATATTCTAGCCTAATCTAATAAAAATTTGGACTAAATAAATAAGAAATGAAATAATTGAAATACACCCATTTAAAATAAGTAATGAAATATAGAATCCCTAATGTGCAAATGGGGTTAGAAAAGCCTTAGCTAATTCAAAGATGTCACAAGACTGTGTCATAGTGGAGACCAACTAAACTGGAATGGGAAATAATTTTATAGGAGTTCCATAAAATGTAGATCTGAGTGATTTGGCCAGAGTTGGGCACCTAGAAAAGGCAATGGGGCACCTAGGGCACCTTGGTCTGGAATTTTGGTGCCCTAGTCTACGGAAAATATCATTAAACATCCTCCAAGTTGTTGTGGGATGTCCTCTTGTTTTCATCTTTAATCGTGTGTATGTTGATGTATGTTCAACAATGTTGCTGTAAACCTGAAATGAAGAATCACATACAAAAACTCAAACGAAGCATCAAAATAGTAAAAAAGAAAGATGCATATAAATGGGTCAGATTTTCCTCAGCCCCCACAATGGTTGACTTATACTTAGCCTTGCACTACATCTCAAAGCCAATGCATTTTTGTGTTTTTGTGGGGAATTGTGCCCTAGGTGCTTTTGTGCATGCCACACTTTGTGAGTAGAGAGTAATAACTAGATGTATAATTTAAATAATGTGTGCATAGAATATAATAAATTCTCCTCCTATGATGGAGTTAGATGGATGAAAAGGGAGCAATATAAGCCTTGATTAATACAACCTTAGGCAGTGATTGCTAGTGCTTAGTGTTTGGTCCCTTATTATGATCACATAGCTCTATATTTATATGATTTCTTCGATTGAATTTCATAATTAACCCCAAAAAAGATTACTACCAAAAAGATAAGATTAAATTTCTAGAAAGGATCCATAAAGTGAGAGTAAAGTGTAAAGAGGACAGAGGCACCCAGAGGGGATGAGGGTACATGGTGCTAACATCCTAGTTAGGTGCTCCGGTCTAGAAAAGGTGAAATAGAAGCATGAAAAGAGACACTTGGCCTATAAAGGTGCAAGACCAAAAGTAGCAATAGAAAACGACAAAAGATGGACAAAGACATGGGTTCATTATTAATTTTCAAATATATGAACCATATGAATAGTAGTATGTGATCGAGACTAGATATTTACCAAAAAGAACATGATTTTGTGTCTAAAATTGCATTTTAAACAAGAGCCACCTAGAGCACGATTCTACACATACACATGCAGAACAACATGAAGTATGAGATGCAGTGCAATGCTTGGTTATAATATAACTCTTTTAGGAGACTGTCAAGGTTAGTTTGACTCCCCATTTTAATTTTTTCTTTGTAGGATTTGATGTTTTGTGGGGTTTTTCAAGAGATCATTTGTTTTGCAAGTTACAGGAAAAATTTGTGGGTGTAATGTGACATACATGTGACAAAAAATGAAGGCTAGTGAAAATGGTGTGACACAATAAAATCTAAATTCCCACCATTTTCGTAGTCATGGGTGCCCAGAAGAAAAATTTGGCACATAGGTGCCCCTGACCCAGTTCAGGCACCCCAATCCAGCTTATTCTGACAGTTTTGCAATTTTTAGTGCAGTTGCAATGAATTCCTCCTCATTGTGAGTAGTTTTCTAGTCCAACACACTTTGGGATCAATTACGAAATTAATTAAGTCATATATTCCACCTCTTGTACCTAGGGTTTCATTTTTATCTAGCTATTGTTTAGGTCAGATCTATACTTCATTTTTTATCCTTGGGTTATGAATATGCAATTAGGATTTCAAAAATTTCATTATTTTTAAAATAATTTTGTGAACTTGACTTTTTATCAGTCTTTTGGATCCTTATTTTCCATATCATCTTCTCTATCATGGCTCCTAAGGTTCCTAAAATCTCTTTGTCTCAATTAATTTAAATGTAATCACCTTGTAAAGAGGTTCTTCAAAAATCCCTAGACATAATCTTTCTCTCCTAGGATATGCCACCCGCTCAATTTAACACCTTTTTCGATTATCTCTTTGATGACCCCATTCTTCAAAAACCTCATTCCAATCAACCAATATTAGAGTCAATTCAATATATACATTCTTTATTTCAAGATAAATTTTAGGCTATGGAATCAACAATTACATCTCTTAAATCTGAAATCCAAGATCTCAAAGATGCTTCTCAAGCACATGTTTTTTCTCCTTATGTACCTCATTCTCCTCCTCCTAATTCTATTTCTTCTACATGTGCTCATATCAATGAACCCCAAGTCTTACTGCTCTCCGCACTTCTCATGTTTTAATTCAATACTAAGCAACAAGATATTCTTTCGTAACTCCTCACTCATCAATTGACCACTTTTCCAACTACTCAATGTTATCCTCTTTATTTCTTGGTGAAATGTCAAGGTATCTCATTTTTTTCTTATCATTAAATCAATGGAAATAATTATAATTATTTCTATGCTTTACAACAAAGAATCAAGCATCTTAAGCATCATATTTTTATCTCATTCTCTATGAACATTATATTATATGGTCATATTTAATTACTACATCCCAATAGATTCCTAAATCCTATTCATATCTGTATAATAAGAATTGTTCCTTCACTTCTAATTTTATTCCTTCCATCACTCACGTGTTACTCATACAACACACTCAAACTAATAAAACACCTCTCAAGGCCATTCCTCAATCACATCCTCTTATTAAGTCTTCTTCTAGGTCACCACCTTCTAAGTAACCACCTCTTAAAATCAATCCAAAACCTCCTCAGCTTAAATCATCTACAACATTACCAAACAAACAACCAATCGATAAGAAAGAAAAAAAATCCTAGATGGCCTCTTTGAAATTCCTTTGTTTGACCCCACATCCATCCCTAATCCTACTCTTTCTCCTACCTAGTATTGCGATAACAATATGTTTTTGTATGATACATTTCAAATTTTTTCACCATTATAATGTCTTTCTTATATCGTCACATAGCTCTCTATCATTAACATGATTAGAGGGAATCATAGATTTCCCCCCCTTGCATTAATATTAAATGTCTATATCATCTCAAGAAATTGATGATCCACACTTAAATGTTTAATATATCCTATGCATCATTATAAACAACTTGATACATAAAATGTATCACCACTACCCTATGACACACTCTTTTTCTATGATTCACACTTAACTATTGAAGGCATACTACATAAATGAACCTCACCACTTCCAGTCACTCTCTACGCTCTACGATTTATAGATCAATTTTTCTAGCACATAATTGAAACCATTTTTGGATGACACACTCTTGTTCTATGGTTCATTTTCGACTGTTGAGGGGGAATTAATAAATGAACCTCATCTCATGCATACTCATTTACACTCATTCGGGGGATGTGATGGTCCTATCACACTCACACTACATTCCATACCATTAACACTCATAGCATACTACATATCTTGGTTGCATATACTCTTGCTTTCCTATACTAGTTACAAGTATACTTTGTTTTCATGCTCGAAGGATATATTTTATGTCATAATATTTTATATATACACATGTGATTTCACTTTCTCTCTAGTTGTGAATGCAGATTTTACACAGATTGTTACATGCAACACATATGCTTGGAACTGTACCTCTTACCAGTACTAGTATGGCTGTTAGGGACATCTATTTTCATAGACATCATAGGTGTGATTTTTTTATTATCTACTACTTATTATTCTTACTATCAAACTCCTTTATATAATATCATACACACTTTGACATACTTTTTATCCTTTCTAACAAGCTAATGGGTGGTTGATGTACAATGTTTTCTTTCTAAGAACTATTTGCCACATGGTTGTCTTTTACTCTATGTTTGTCACTATTAAACCCTAATTGTCATCCATTTTGTAAAACCTTCTAAACGTTATGAATAAGAACTCAAACCTTAGCCATGGGTTATAGACCCTATAAAATAAACATTAGTTAGGTTGTTAGCACCCTCATGCACCACCAATGTTGGAACTCTCTGAAGAGACGTCAAACCACACACCGTTCTCCACCTAGTATGTGATATTTGAATGAATGCAATTATGGTTTGGACAATTAGAACCTCTTTGAATTTTTTTTGGATTGAGTTTAGAGCCTTGCCAACATACTTAGAGAGTGGTTATTTGAGTGTTTGCAAATGAGATATTCTTAACTTCTTGACCCGATATGATGCTTTAGAAGGTATGTAGTGATTGTATTTCCCTAATGGAGTGTGCATAATACGCTTTTATGAGATTTAGGGAGCCTTGGGTGCCTTTTGTCAAGTGTTGTAAGAGAGTATTGTATCAATGTACTGATCATATGATTTCCAGGTGTCCAAATGAGAGAGTCTATACTTGTTTATATAGGGTTTCTAACGGTAAATTATCAAAGAAAGGCCAACCTAGAGGGAGTAAAGGACCCAAAGAAGAATATGAAACTGAAAGTAAAGTATGGAGGATATGGCATTTCAAAATTTTACAAGTTAGTCTAAGACTGGATATACAACTCTTGACCAAACTAGACAGTTTTTGCACAACGACGAGAAACATGGAAACCAAAGTTTTCATCTTGTCAATTGAAATTTATCTATAGATTTTATGCATTTGAATTTCAGATTTTTTCCAACATATCATTGTGTATGGTTAAGAAAGCTAGTCCAAATAGGCCTTAATGATGCACTTAGCAGGGATATAAAGAGTGAGTTTGTCTTAACAAGAGTGCATTGTCAAAACAAACGGTGTCAAAAAGATAAATTACCAAATTTGAGTGTCTACAATAGAAGGGAAACAATCATGCTTATACGAGGCAATGATAGAATCATGGTGGTGGGTACTCAATGCATAGCACATACACTTCATGGATTCCCTTACTCGAACAACCATAAAGATACTGACTTCCTGGTATACATGATTCAAAATAAGTTGATCATACATACACAGAGAGTTAATCATATTTCATCAACCTCAGTATTCAATTGATTATTGTTCTCAAATTATCTGTGAAAGAGTAACGCCACATGCTCCTGGAATAAACTATCCACAGACGCTTTGAGAGCCTATATATCATGCATGTTTGTAAACTACTATTAACCAAAGTCAACAAAACTTGAACCATGGACCTGTGGTTTGTAATTCGTTACAACTTGCCACTCCTACAAAATAAAAATTTAAGTAAATAAAAATCTTGAAATTTTACTTTATGGTCAAAAATTGAGGATATTTCTAATCCTCTTTAATCGCCAAGTTTTGGAAAATATCAACATGTAGTTAGAATGGCATATTGGATTGAGGTACTCTATAGAGATTCTATGGACCTTTCAAATTCCACATATGTTGATGGCCTTATACCAGCTCCACATGGATCAAGGGTGCCAGTCCAATTATGAAGTCCATGTGTTATAACTTTGCTTACTCTCCCCATCAGAAGTTTTTGAGATGCAATTAAATCGGTCTCTAGGCAGTTCTTTGTCAAGAAGGAATAGATGTCCCCTCTCAAGAATTTTATATATTCCACTTGCTACTATCGACTTATGTGGAGGATAATAACATTTTCATCGAACACGTAGCCACATAATTATTGCAATTGGCATTATGGTGCGCGTTATACTAATAATTTTGGAGGATAACACAAATGCTCAGTATAAGAAGCCTCCCTCTAGAGTTACCTAGATTCTTCACAATATCAATGGTTTCCTCCAGTCAATGTCTTCTCACATAATATTACTCATCCCGATAACGGATTATGAGATAATGATCTGAAATCTTCGATATTAAAATAAATCACACACATTTCTAATACAAAATCTATAATCTTACTTGTATAATATGATAGATTCTAATATCAAAATGTGTATTCTTATGGCATGTAAAAATACTAACTAATATCAATCTTGAGGTAGTGGATACTTTGACTTTAGCCATACATGTATGGGTTCAATTTAGGTTTACACTAAATCCTCTATTGTAATATGACAGAGATCTCGAGAGTGAATTCCTTGGGAAATGATATGTGTATGCTACAGATTTATCATTGAGATATTTATTTAGAATAATCGTATGATAATTTGAGTAAAGTCTGATCTTTTGGGTCATAAAAAACTTAGACTCAAACTCATTCAGGAAGATTCCGATTATGGAATAATGTTTTTCAAGTATTTAACCCAAAAATAGTGTTATCCTTATTTAAAACCTAAAAATTACAATTACCATGGTATAGAGCCCTTAGATCAATGTTACATGAAAGTGGCATAGAGAGTGCACATTGAGTGTAAAAAAACGTTATTGATGATATGAATTGGGTTGTTAAAGTCACATTAATAAATTAAATAACTAAATGATACTTAGAACACATATGTATGGTTTTGTTGTAATAATAATAATAATAATAATAATAATAATTTTAAAACTTATAATTTTGGCCACTGAATAACCCAGAGGGATAGGTAGCCCAAAAGGGAACTTCCTCTTGTTCTTTTCCTTTTCAGACAGGAAGAGTTACAAAATCCTAAAAGAGGAAAATTCATTATATTTCATCCTTTTCATTATAGGTATAATTTTTAGAATTTTTGGTTGCCACATTTACCCTTTCATATGATGCACTACTTTTTGGAAATTAGATAGTTTATCCATACCAATTGAGTTTCTTCACGAATAAAATTAAAACATATTTCTTTAACTTTCATGTGTTCCTTTTAGGATCCCTATAATTTCTCAAGTCCTTCCCAATGTCTGTAAGCCATAGTCATAAGAAATAATACTATAGTTAGATGGTACTTTGTAAAACCTCACATCCTGATCATTTGGGCTCTCTTGATATATAATTCCCTTAATGATTCTTGTGATGTGACATTGACACATCCCTTGCCTACTACTCTTTTAACTATTAAACATTGTACACTCACAATAAATGTTTAAATTTCTTCAAAAAAATATGGTTCTTCTACAATATTATTCATGTAAATTTTAAAGCATGATAATAATAGCATTAAAATGTCACAATCATACACGTCACAATGCATTACTTCCATATAAAGAATAAAATGCACTTACTTGGTATATAAAACTTTCAAACTTTCACATAATTTCTTTCTATTTTTTCCACTTCATGCATCCAAATGCAAACTCAAATTTTTGATTATTTCTGTTTCCCCTACTTTTTATACCTTATTTCCCACTTTTATTTCTTTTCCAAAATAGAAATTTTCATTGCATGTCTGAAAAAATATCCTATGAAGTTGAAACCTTCTCTATTTCCTCTATTTTCTTCTCCACATTTTTTTTGTGGAATTATTTTTAAAAACACTCAAAACCATAATTACCTTAATTTTCCATCTTTTGATTTCTTAAAGAAGTAAAATTAATAGACCATGGGATTCATTTTAATCATAAAATTACTTGTAACAAGTCAACCCCACATGATCCACAATTTCAAAACTTTATCAAATTAATAATATAAGTTTCCAAACACCTTATTAATTTCATAAGGTAAGTGTAGTGCTTGAAATTTTTTCCTAAGGAACTTGGAAATAATCATTTTGAATTTATCTTAGCATCCACTCATTTATAAATTTGTTAGCTAAATTTAAAGGCATCGTACTTGATCCCCACACTCTTAGTCTGCTAGGTCATTAATTTCTCTTCAACTTAACAACTAGGGAACTAATGCACCCTATAAAGAACACATATTAATACTCTCATATATTCACCTTGTGTCTTTGATAAGTTTCCATTGTAAGATCAAATTTGTTTTCCATTCAAGAACAAGTTTGGCCAACAAATTTGGAGGCCAAGAAATGTGTATGTTGTACTAAAAAATGGTCACATTTTCAAAGGCACAACCTACCATAGTCAACTTAGGGTTAATTGAGTGGGAAATAATTTCCACAAGTAACCTATATTAATACATGCAACCTACCCTATTAGGGGAATATAGGGATCTATTAATAAAGCACTCTCTAAGATGTACTTTTGAACCCTAGTTATTGAAGCATCAACCATGCAAAGCAAACTACAACAAGCTAAAAGTATGAATGTGTTATCATTTTCTTCCCTTGAAACATCTCATGGGCAAATATTAAGGCCAAAATGCATTTCCAAGTGTTATAGGATTTATTTTGGATTTATATATTACATTATTTATGCACATCCTCACACATACGCTAGGAGGTAGATCCAGAGGCCTTTTTAAGGTAGTGATATGTAGGAAATGCTTAGTTTTTTTCATGGATATTTTTGGGGTCAATTCAACTCATTGAAATAGCCCATTTTTAGGTCAAAAAGAGAGGAGTGAGGGTTTGAACTAAAGTATCATTTTCATTTGTAGGTAAATAAGTTTGATCATGTGATTTCAAACATAGATTCTAGATCTAGAGATAAAGCACACCCGATGCCAATATTCGATTTTAGGTCATAGTAGTGAGGGAAAAAATTGGATACCTTACAATAAATTCAAGAAGTTGCCCCATTTGACATGTGAGAACTTGTTGAGAGATCATTTCTAGGAGTTTTTAATTTACAAACACATTTGAAAACTTTTCACAACATATTCACCTAGTTTTATATAACTATAAAATTTATAGACGTCATAAAATGGTGACATATTTTTTAACCCTAACCCTAGTATTTATATAATCAACTTTCAAAAGGTTTGTTAATTAAATTATAACTCATATTATAATTAAGGATTATGTACTTGTATTTACTATTTTTAATTATAAAACACACTTTAATATATATTGATTAGATAAAACCTAATTGTGATATTATTATTTTGTTAATTTTTTATCTATCAATCATGCCAACCTATGGCTTCATTATTCACCCTTAGGATTTCATATTTTCTTGGTGTTTTTATGAAAAATCTTATATAATTTTTCATTCTTTTATGATATTACTATGTATGATGTTAATAGTTTTTATGACAATTTGAACCACCCAATCCTATCTAAACTTTGAAATAGATTATGTGGTATTATAGAAATAAAATCTATATATTAATTCATTATTAATACATACAATATGATGAATCTCATGAATGAGTTAGTTGGGAAAGAGAAAATCTATAAAACAAAATGTTTCATCGAGTATAATTTTTCTTATATAACCCTAAACACTAACTCATATCAATTCATAAATATTGGAATGATCTTCTCCATAACCAACCCCTATATCCTAACACATTTTACACTTCTTATCCTAAGGGATATTTTTGCATGGAATTACTTTTATTTTCCATTGAATCCAATCATGAGTTACATAAAGAAAAATTTGAAATATCCCTAACAAAATATCATGATAATGAAGTTATCTTAGTCAACTTTTTCCTAAGAAAAATAATGGAGATGACTCATGAATGGTTTATTTCTTACCTCGTATATTTATTACTGCATACAATTAATTAAAAAAATATTCACTTGATTTTGCAAATGAGACACTTATGGATTTTAGTTCAAGCCTCTTTTAGACCTACAATAAGGACATGCGAGCATATTTCTAACTACATCACCCAATTAAAGGAAACATTAGTAGACCTGTCCTACCAATCAATTTATATGGAAAAATGATACTTCTTTATATGATATTTTTTTCCTTGTCTCTTATATAAATTACCTCTCTCCAATGTTTATAATTTGAGAAAAAATATACCAAAGTGATCAAGCATGAGGAATCCATGATCCATTCTTTCTCCCTTGTTCATAAGGTAGAGGAAATGTATGACACCTATAATCTTGAGATGTAAGAACCTATAGTTATACATGATATCTCCAAGATATAATCCCTCTTACCAAAATTTTACACTCCCATGGATACAAGATCTAATGTTGAGTATAAACATATCTACAAAAAAGTCTAGGAAGCATAGCACGATAATAACAAAATATATTTAACCAGTCATATTTCAAACTCCAACATTATATGAATATGGTCTCCTCACACAAAAAACAACAAATAAAATCAAGATCTGAAATAAACTGTGTAAAATATGACCTATGTTAATTTATAAGAAAATCATATAACTTCCTCATATTTGACATTTCTCTAAATCTCATTTGAATAAGACTCATGGGAAACCGTTTTAAAAATTTCATCAAGCTACAGGGCATGATAAAAAGACCTACAGTGAATTACAATATACAATTCTCCAAATCACAAATAAAGGTCAATTCTTAGGTATAACCATCGATGTTGCTAAGCTACCACCACCCGTCCTTCCCAAGGAACATATATTCAATATTACCTCTATTAACATGTAATGGAACGATACATAAATATATAATAAAACCAATTACAACAAATGTAGTATCGACATTATAACACTACTAAGCCCCTTATTTATATGTACTACATTGATATGGTTTGAGGGATCTGAAGTTTATATAAGATTTCAAATCATATTTAGTACCAAACTATTGCAATAGTATTAACACTAAGTAGGTTATTTAGTTAATTTACCACCTAAGTAGCTTGTGTTCACACTTGATAAGTTATATTTAGGATTTTTTTTAGTTTCTTAATCCATTTAATTGATGTGCATGATTATTTAGGACATTATAAAAATAATTGATTTTTAATTCTCGTAGATATTTTATCACTCAATTTTAGGGGATTTAACTTGTTCTATTATTGGTTCATATTACTATCATATTGTTGTGAGATGTACATTGTTTGAAATTTTGAAGGATACTAAGATATTTTAGTGTTAATATATTTTTGATATATTTTCTCGTTGTTATGATATTTTCCCTCTACATTATATAATTTGTATATTATACCTTAGTTTATATTTGATCATAGCTAGTTTAGATATCTATATGATATCCAAGACGTAGTAGGCTGCCTCCATATGGTAGGAGAGAATTATTTGTGTTTTAAAGATAAAAATTTACCTAAACAATCCTAAAGCAATACAAACATTTCCATTACATTTCGAAGGTTTCGAATCCTATAAATCTATTATATACACCCCTATGTTCTAAAGTTTGAATTTTTTTTTTAAGTTTTTGAAAAAAATTGGGTTGTCCCAATATGGTTAGTATGGTAAAAATGAAATCACATTTTTCGTATGTTTTGAGAATTATGTGAGAGGGCCTTATAACTTTTCATCTTAACTTCAAGGGTACATAGATGCACGTGCGTGTCTCTTCAACACAAAATAAATTATACCATTATCTAGAATATGACCATGCCACATCACCATTTTCATTTCATTTGTTTAATTATAGGGAATAATATATTTTGAATTGATTTAGTATAAAAATAATTAGTATAAAGTATATAAAAATTTTACCAATAATTGAGCACCCTATGTGTCACATTTTGGTGGGCTCTTAAAAACTATCATTAATTAAAAAGTGAACAACTATTAGTAGGTTTATAAAAAACTATAGAGAAATCAAATGTATATGTTTTAGTACACTCACACCTCCTAGAATATTCTCCAAGTTTATTAGAAAAACCCAAGAGGCCCAATTAAATAAATATATTTTCAATCCTTTTGAACAATGTCTATGATATTTCTTATTGATCCTTCATATGGGAAGCCCTAATCATGTCATCACATATCATAACATAAATCATTGAAATGGTTTATTGTAATGTGGTTCATCTCTAACCACTTCCAACACTCACTTTCAGTCTCCAAATCACCCCATGGATTCCACATTGATGTTGTATTCAGTAATCTCCCAAATATTAGAAGTTGGAATATTTTTATTTACACCATAATTTTAAATTTTTATATAAAATTTTACAGTAGATTATCTAAGTTTTATGTAATTTTAAACCTATCTATAGACACCCCAAAATCACATGTACTTGTTTCCAATTTACCGCAGTTCACATCCCATATGATTGATTAATTAAATTATTTAATTCATGCACATTAGACCTTTTAGGGATTAATTAAATTAGTTATTAACACCACCTTAGCTAAGTTAATTAATATTTATTAAATAAATGGTTAATTAATTATCTTAAACTTTATAGCTAATTAAATTAGTTATCTAATTGTAAAATACATCTATTTTCCTAGTCAACTACCACTTGGACTCCACATGGATTCCACTTCCTTATTCTATTCAATTCCACTTCTAGAATCCTATAAAGGTGGGGGCAATGAAATTTCACGTATAACCACATTTCTGGATGTAAATTTTGTCAACTAAATTTATTTACTGCCCCTGAAATGGGAATAAATTCATCTCAACTATTTAACCTCCCTCAAGTTTTATTTTTAACACGTGCATTGATAAATCCACATTTGGAGATCAAATCAAGACCACTCACAATCTAAATTCTTATAAGGTCCCACAAGCTTAAAGATTCTTCAACTTATCATTGAGATTTAAAAGAAAAACATGGAGGAGAAGGTTTTTTTATTAGCTTATCTTTTTGTTATGCAATTTTTTTTCATGCTCACATTCTGGCATGCCCGACGGGATTGTACCCACACTTAATTCATTTCTATTTTGCATTTCAATCGTATTTCAATGAATATTTTAAATATTTACTAATCCTTCTATATTTGGTTTTATTTGATTAATATTTTTGTTTGGTGTGTTTTTGTTGTGTTTGTGCATGTGTTTTGTTGCATGTTGGAAGCATCCAAAAACAATAATTTGAGTTTAGAAATTCTTAAAAATGAATCTCTTTTTTTTATTATTACTAGTTTGTGACATTTTTATAGGTGTTTTTTGTAATTGGAAAAATACAGACACATAAATTAGATTTAGAAAATAATAAAAAAATCCCAAGTTGTGGGTTTTCCACCACTAAATTTAGTGGTCCTTTTATCTCTAACTACATATACCAAGACCTCTAAATTTAGAGGCTTATGCCCTAAGTTTAAATCCTCATAGCTCTATGTACTCTCTACCATCCTATCTCTTCTCACCCTAAGCTACCTTGTAGCTCCCCTGAGATGCTCCATGACTCCTCTGTATAACCCCCTACACTTCCCATCTCAGCACCAACTCAGTCAATCTGAGATCACCCAAATCCCTTTACCTCGGTGAGCTATCCATTTTCATCCCCAAGCTTACTCTCCTAGCTCATTGATTCAAACTTCCTAGCTTGACTCGACCCCAACTCAGTTGAGTTGAGATCCCCATTCACTGTATTCCCCAACTCACTTCCCTCTAGAGTTCTTCATCCCTTTTTCCCCACTACCCACCTACGTCTCTCCTAGCTCGAGCCCATCAAGGAGCTCTCCTTCCCACTCTACATCTGAACTCCATCACTAATAAGCTCAGTCCCAAATTGACCAATTAGATCCTCTTTCTACCTCCTCATCATCAACCCTTCACATTTGTTATGGCTGAGCGAGCCCCAGCTTCTCACGACGCATACCTAGTCAACCAAATCTCATGTCATCCTTAACTTACCTCCCCTACCTCACTGTCAATCTACTCCTATTCGCAAATTTGATCCACACCACTAATGAGATATTTACCCCTTCAAGTCATCCCTTAACTCATTGTTTATTCATCCCCACACCTTGGTCATTGAGCTCTCACCATGTCAGTGGAAAACCCCTACCTTCATATTCACCCCTGCTTTTATTTAAACCATTGGCTACTAGCGAGTTACCGTTGAGATGCTTCACACACACCCACATTGCCACTGAGCTCCCTTGTGATTTTTTCTTTCTTTGAATTCATCCTACCTTGTTATCCATTGACCTTGTCTCCTCCATTCACATCACGTCACACATGAGATTCCACTTTACTGAGCCTGAAATGAGTCTCCAACACTTTTAGTAAGCTCCCCCTTTTCCTTGATCTCCCTACTCGCTTCGGTTCACAAACCCAAGTTGTGTATACACCTAAATTTTTACACTTTCTATTTTCATACCTACTACTAACAATTTCTCTTTTCAAGTTGGAGGTTGCTAATGCATATTTCTTTGGAATGGGTGCCTTAAAGTGCTCATTCTAGGATAGGGGTATGGTTATTCACATAACCATTGGGGTTAGGGGTGATACATGGAGAGAGAATAGCTTTTGGTCCTATTTTTACACATTTTCTCTTTGTTTTTTACCCTGCCATCCATTTAGTTGATCCATGACATCTCTTTTGCATCATCTTTGACAATTAGTTATGCCTGGTAGACACCATCTACCATAGAAGATGGTGTCTGTGTTATGTTTTTCCCTACCAACACCTTCGGCCATATAGATGGTGTGGGTGATAAAATTTTCCTTGCCAACACCTTCAACAAGGCCTATGGTATCGGTGATAAAATTTTCTCTGGCCAACACCTTTATCCATGGGTGATGGCATCCTATATATACACACCATTTTGAAATTTCATCACAAGGATCACAAATTCATAAAGGAAATCACCATTATATTTTCTCTCTTGCACTAACTTGCACATGCTTGTGTATGCATGTAAAAATAACTATGCTATGTGAATTGAAACTAACACCTATTTTCTTTAAAGAAAATTTAATCAAACAAGAATATCATGATAAGAGCTTGTGGGAAATAAATTCTGTAATGCATTGACATGAATAAATCAAACTAGATGCTAAGTCGTTTCTACTTTTTAAGATTGATAATAAAAACATGAACCTAATTAGATCATTTAACAATCAAAGTTGACTGTCATTTTCCTCAAGAGTTAAGGATGAGATCTCACCAAGAAATAACTACAAGGCCATTTTTAATCTTCCCATGCTCTTCAATTTGAGAGAATGGAAATAATATGGAGAAGCTATTTCCAACAATGGAGAATGGCTCGAATCAAAATGCCTATAGTTTTCACTAGTACAAATGAGGTGTAAGTTTAGAATGAAGGAGGGTTCTTTATATAGATTGTATGTTTGGGAAAGGCTAGTAAGCTCCCCCTCTTTATTGATCTCCCTAATGCTCCTGTTCACAAACCCAAGTTGTGTATACACCTAAATTTTTATACTTTCTATTTTCATACCTACTACTAACAATTTCTCTTTCCAGGTAAGAGGTCGATAATGCATCTTTCTTTGGAATGGGTTCCTTAAGGGTCTCATTCCAGGATAGGGGTATGGTTATTCACATAAACATTGGGTTAGGGATGATACATGGAGAGAGAATAGCTTTTGGTTCTATTTTCACACATTTTCTCTTTGTTTTGTACCCTTCCATCTACTTACTTGATCCATGACATCTCTTTTTCATCATCTTTGACAATTAGTTATTCCTGGTAGACACCATCTACCATAGAAGATGGTTTTTGTGTTATTTTATTTCCCTACCAACACTTTTGGCCATGCAGATGGTGTCAGTGATAAGTTTTTCCCTGCCAACACCTTCAGCTAGGCCTATGGTATTGGTGATAAAAAAATTTCTCTGGCCAACACCTTTTTCCGTAGGTGATGGCATCCTATATATACACACCATTTTGAAATTTCATCACAAGGATCACAAATTCATAAAGGAAATCACCATTATATTTTCTCTCTTGCACTAACTTGCACATGCTTGTGTATGCATGTAAAAATAACTATGTTATGTGAATTGAAACTAACACCTATTTGCTTTAAAGAAAATTTAATCAAACAAGAATATCATGATAAGAGCTTATGGGAAATAAATTCTACAATGCATGGACATGAATAAATCAAACTAGATGCTAAGTCGTTCCTACTTTTTAAGATTGATAATAAAAACATGAACCTAATTAGATCATTTAACAATCAAAGTTGACTGTCATTTTCCTCAAGAGTTAAGGATGAGATCTCACCAAGAAATAACTACAATGCCATTTTTTAATCTTCCCATGCTCTTCAATTTGAGAGAATCGATACAATATGGAGAAGCTATTTCCAACAATGGAGAATGGCTTGATTCAAAATGCCTATAGTTTTCACTAGTTCAAATGAGGTGTAAGTTTAGAATGAAGGAGGAGGGTTCTTTATATAGCTTGTATGTTTGGACAAAGATAGTAATTTGGTGGATGTGGGATAAACCCCAAAGAGGAAATGTAAAGGATATGCATGTTTAATAAAGGATGTACACTTTATAGGAGTTGAGAGGGGTTTAATTAATCAAATGTGATTAATTAATAGGTAGGGATAAGATTTTAGAATCTATTTAAGGGGGATTTAGAGGAAAATTGGCTTGATTCGAGGGATGTAAGAGGGGGTTTTAACCAATAAAAGGGGTTTATTGATTAAAATAGAAGTAATAATTAACTAATAATATTTAATTAATCACTTAGAAGTGGATTATAACTAACGAAAGGTCATTAATTAGAATCCAAAATGGGAGAAGGGTTAACTAATTAACGAAAGGTAGTTAATTAATGAATAATAAGGGAAATGCTATCTAATTAGCAAAAAAGTGCTAATTATTACGAAAATGATGGGAAATAGGGTAATTAGTGTAATTTCAGTATTAAAACTGTGTAAGTAGATTTTAGGTTTCTATATTTGCCACTCTTTGGTGTGGCATAAGCGTCACCACTTCAAAGATAGTAGAAAAGAATAGACAAGTAAATTTTGAAGGAGGGGAAGAAAATTTAGTAGAATGAAGGATGTCCCCCCGAGTGTCAATGGGGTGATGGAAGAGGTCGATTGACAATAAAAAATATGAAGGAAATGGATAGAAGGAACAAGGCGGGTGTAATGCCCCGTTCAATGTTTCCCAGTCCCTGACCTGCTGACCTTGTTGTTAAGTCTGGGAGACTGGTGTGTGTGTGCTTTTTTTTACTGATGTTGACTGTGTCTAGGTCGCAGTGAAGATTGTTCACCTTCTCTCTCCTTCTTGCCCTTTGGGTCGTTGTCGACACCCCAAACTGTGGACCCCGTAGTGTCATGGACAGTTATACGGTTAAAGGAAAATTTGGTTCTTAGCTCTTCGAGTTTGTCGGGTCATTGACATTAATAAGATTAATAATTATTATCATTATTTTAAGCTGTAAAATCATAATAATAATGTTTGTAATAATATTATAATTTATATTGTTGATTTGTGCTTATTAATTGTATTACTCCTCGTTGTCAGGTGATCATTAGTAATACGGTTAATAAAATTGTGTTGTTATTATTATTATTACTATTAATAAATTCGTGTTATTATTATTAATAATTTGGTGATCGTTACTGTGTATTTATTATCTTTTTCTTCGTTTTAGGCTTGTTTGTGTTTTTATCTAGTTAAAACAAACAAGCGAAAATAAAATAAAATAATTAAAAAACTAAGAAAACCTGTGATTCTCTGTGGGGGCGGATTAGGGAAAAACCCTTCCCACGTTTTGAAAACACAGCTAGGGTTTTGTCATTTTAGATTTTTGAATGAGTTATTTTTGGGCATGGGGCGGTTGGCTTGGGGGCGTAGGGATCTACTCAGAAGGAGTTTGTTGAAGAGGCCTTGGAAGCTTTCAAGTAGATGCATTTGATTCAGGTAAAGCCAGACGCCACATCCATTTTTAGCTCCTTCCCAGGCCACGCCACATGCTTGCGTGGGAGAACAATGTAAAACAAAGGAAGTTTTGTGTCTGATTGATTTGTAACTATGCCAGCATACTCCCAACCATGCCCAGACCTGCGTGGGCTTCTAGTAAATTAAAAAAAAAACAAAGGGGATTTGTCAGTTGTTGCAGTTACAAGCGCCCTAGTAGATTTTCATGAAAAAACATGGAAGCGTGCAAACTATTCGTATAAATGCGTGGGAAAAAAAATGTAGTTCCTTGGACTGTAATGATTTCGGGATATGCACAAATGTGTTTGTTGAAAGGCCTTTGAAACTTCCAAGAAAATGCATATAGTGCCTAGTTTGGAACGTATGCAAAATGTGAAGGCATACACAACTCAGTTGAACTATTTGACAAAATACCTAAAAGATATGTGGCCTCCTGGGTGGTAATATTAACAGGCATGCAAAAAACGGGTCTATTAAAAAAAAAGCACATAAACTGTTTGGTAGAATGCCTCAAAGAAATGTTGTCTAATGGAATGCCATGATGGCAGTATATGCACAAGATGGATGTGTAAAATGGCCTGTGATCTATTTGACAGAATTCCTCAAAGAGATGTGGTCTTATGGATCATACCCTGACCATGTAAGCTTCAATTTTGTTTACTTAGCATTTAGCTAGGCAGGATCTAATGCATGAGGGTTGTAAATACTTTGTTGGCATGAGTTCCTCTTGTAAAATCATGCCGAAAATTAATCATTATGTTGCTAGTTTTGACGAGCACATGAGAATGTGCAAAATGTGGAGGCATGATTAAGGCATGTGAAGTGTTTGACTAAATGCCTTCAAAAATCATGGTCTAATGGTTGCAAGGTTTGAGGCTACGCAAAAAAGGAGGAAGATCTCATCATATCCAAATAACAACAATAAGAAACCATTTGATCATGCTCAGAAAGTGGTGGTTCGAATCCAAAAGACATGTATGTGAAATGGTGGAGCTGAGGACGCTCGTGGTCTGGTTGACAAAGTGCCAAGCAAGAGACTGAACCCAAGCCTGCGACTTCGACTGACTTCGTTCTCCAGGCATGGTTCTTCTTTCCTTACCTCTCATAATTCTCGTGTTTTAGTTCTCTTTTGCAACTAAATAGAATATTAATTTATTATATTTTAATACAGTTAAATGTCTCTTTAACTCATTGCAAAACAATAAAGTGTCGAGTCGCAACTCTCGAAGCCATTATAACTCACCTACTTTAAACCATGAACTATCACCCTCGCTTCGAGATGATTTGAAAAACTCTTACCCTTCTTGATCACTCCAATATTGTTTATCGACCAGAAAAATTTGACTCCCCATTGATAAAGTTGACCTTCTCCTTGTTTTAAATAGTTAAATTTTTTAATTTTTGGAGACTCACCAAGTACCCTTCGCAACTCTGGAAACGAGATGTGAAGTTTCATTCATGTACCTTGGTATACGAGGAGTCACCTTGATTTTTGGCTTGACCTAAAACGATCATATGACATCATTTTGACGCCCTTATAGGAGCCTTGTTACACCAGTTTTCAACAGTAGAGATTTGTTAAAACTAGAAAGTTGGCTTTCGTTTGGGACCACCAATTGAAACCCGGAAAGAGAAATCACGTTCCGTCTTCGGAAACCTCTAGTGTTTATACTAGACAAATGCATGGGACATTCAGCATAGGAAAGAGCACTTTTCAGGATAGTTTGGTGAAGCCATTTTGTAGGCCCCCGGTCGCAGTTTGACGAGGTTAAACTGGACCAATTTCTTCTTGTCGCTCTAGAAAACATGTCGCCATTTAAAAATCTATACTAGTTCTCAATCCCGTTGAATCTGATGAACTCTCCTTATATAGGGGAACTAGTAGGAGATGTCCCGTTGCATGCTCCTCCAACGAACGTCATCTTTAGACGCGGTTTTCTGGGCCCTCGAGCTAACTTTTGTCATTTTACAACTAGGTCAACTACGACCAGTAGCCCCAGAAAATTAGCCGCCAGACGCAAACCGTTCACTCTTTTTCGATTCTGTTAGTTTCTATGAACTCCTGGTATATTTGGGGACACGTAGAAATTTAATCATGATGTTCGTGCTCATCGGAAGATAACCTTTGGAAGTAGTTTCTTAGCCTTTGAGCCCGTTTTGTACGTTTTGCAGCTAGTGAGAAAATGTAAAAGTAGAAAGCTGCGGACCCTCGTAGGGTTACCAAATCACCCTGGAAACTCCTAACACACGTAAATAACTGTTTAAAACACTATAATTAAACTTGTTGTGTGTATTGGAACTTTTGACAAAATGATGTTTTCTCTCTCTTCCTTACTCTTTCTCTCTCCTGGGTTTATAAAATGAAGAAAAATGAAATGCAATGAATACATGTTTCTAGACCTTTTTATTTCGATTGCAAATTGTAATTATTGTTAGATGTAAATGAGAAACTGAAAAATGACAATTATGATTGATTAGGGTGGATGCCATGCCAGCGATTTATCACTGATATCATACTCACGTGGGTTTTACAGGATGGAAGAATGATGACGAAAAAGGTGACGTGTAATTTAATTATTACTATTGTAATTTTTATAGGTCATTGTAAAATGAATGACTGTCTAATGTAGTCTCTTGTTACCGAAAACTTATAATTGAAATTTGTTAATACACATGAGATGCTAGTTTTAGGGATAACCTAGGAAATGTGCATTTACTCACCTGTTCAATTTGATTTTTAGTTGTGTATGGCAAAAAAAAAGGGTTTGATTTATATATAGTAAATTGAAATTGAAGTTAATATATTGTAGTATTTTCTTAGTTTTCAATAAATGATTAAATTAATTTATTGGTTTATCTTCTTACCTTGCAAACATAGTAAAGAGTTACAATGGGAACACTCAACCTTAATAAAATACTCGTGTATAGTTTGCCTGTATGTGTGACCCATTTTTACCATATAAGAAAATTAAGACCATAGAACGAACTTAAGCTTTGCACTCAATGAGACCTTCTAAGTTAGGTAAATAAAACCCCTAGCTGGAGTTTACCATCATAGTCATTAGGTTTAGCGACATTGTCGTGAACCCATATTTTAGGAATGACATGGTCCAACCTATCCAGAGTATGCGATTTCCTTCTAGTTTGGTAATCGTGAGAAGAATGTCCTCTCTTCAGGTCTGACACCGAGCTGAGTGGTGAAGATAGCCTTGGAAGTCACCTTATGAGTCCTTGTTAGAAGGAATGACTAAGTGGTGTAACCTTCCCATCTGTGGAGTAGGTAGAGATATTACTCCCTTGTATCCTATTGGATTTCCGGGCCTTACGAAATTAGATCTAGAGATTAACTTCATCAGTGAATGAAATCCTTGTTGGACCCAAATGACCTATATGAATATTGTGATATAGTTGTTATATGTCTTGCATTCTCGTTAGTGAACCCTTTTGTCCCTCGTAGATAAATGTCTTGTCTTGGGCTTGTGAAAATTTAGTGCCTTGATCTTTCACCAAAGGATTATAGGGTAAATACATTTTAACCTTAACCACACCGATAATAGATATTAAAGCCCTGTGTGAAACTGGAATTAAGCTTAACCATGTGCTTCTTTAATATGTCAGAAAAGTACTTTTGTAACTCTGACGTTTAAAACAATGGTAATAATGAGACCCTAGTGCGACTCAAAAGTAAATCATATGAGGGTAAACCAAAAATTGAGGTTAGGAATAATGTCACTGGGAGTCCTTAAGACTTAATTTAAACATCTTCATGTGTTACAAGGAATATAAATTGCCTTGGTGTGACCAAACATCGACAAAACAAAAGATATGCATATAAAAATCAAATTTGGAATTCAACAAGTCATTGAACTATAATAATAATAATAGTGAAATAACTAATCCGTGATCGATGGATGTTCTTGGGGAAAAAGCTACTTCAAATTGATGTCTTTCTTAATCCCAAGATTTCAACTTGACATCACATTAGGTTCACTTGCTAGCAAGGTTAAATTCCAAACTTTGAATAAGGATTTTGAGAAGCATAATCTTAACATAAGAATTAGGGAGTTAGAATTTTGTATAAAATTTGGAATATGGAAAATACTTAGGCAAGTTATGAAAATTGGCATAAGGGTAAGGAGAAAAATCAAATGGTTGAACAAAAAGTGAAAGGTGAAACAAATTTTCAGATCAGGTAGGTGGAAAAAGGAAGAAATTTTTTCTTACATAATAATGTTATTGGATGTTTAACGTACGCTAGATGTAACCATGGTAATGTTGTGTGGTGGGTTGTCAGTCCTTAAGTCCCTTTTGTTGTGGTCGTGTTATTGCTAGTATTAGTTCGTTGGGAAAAGTGTGGCATCGATGTGCCGATGTCGTCTGCATGTGTCTACATGAGTAGATGAATTATGTGATTGTCGCATGTGTGTCGAGTCCTATACTTAGAGCCCTTACTGTGTGGTGTGTAGCGTGTATTGTAAGTCAATAAAAATTTATCCTGGTATTTTACTATTGTATTTGGGTGTGTAAAATGTGGGCACTATAGTGGGGGAGGGGGGGATAAAAATGATCCCTATTGCCATGGGTATTCTTGAAAAATATTTGATATAAGAGAATAATAAGGAAGAAAAGTGTAGATGAAGAGAATGGATATAGTTTTCATCCAGCTGATGTAAAAAAAACTTTATTTCATCATTTTGCTTAATGATATACATCGTCGGCCCTTTATTATATATATATACATGCAAGGAATAACTTAAAACAACATACAATGTGCAATGCTTTATGAGAAAGTGTTGAGCTGATGCAATACAACTTAATTATGAAGGTGAAGAAGGATTGGGCATGTAGGCATAAGGCACATGAACGCACAAAAAACTATAATGGAATAGGGCGCACCTAGGAAGGTTTAAAATTAGGACTTAGCCATTTTGTAGATTGGGGCTAATTATGGATATGGAGTATAGTGAATGTTTTGTAGGAAAATTATGGAGTGTATAAAGGATGTTTTCGATGAGTAGAAGATCAAGTGCCATGCAGAGTTTTGTAGCTAATAATAGGATTATATTGTTGTTATATTATTATATAATCTATTATTAGTGAGCTTGCATGCTCTCATATTTATTATATAAAGGTGCATGGCTATAATTAGCATATAGTCTATTTTTGAAAAGAGTGCATGGGGCAGTGAAGGGAAATTCGTCACCCCTATAACTATGTATTGATTTGCACAGTTTAGAGAGTTCCAAGTTCTATGTTTTCAGAATTATGTTGCGAGATTATGGGTGTGCATGACTATGGTGATTATATTATGTATGTATGAAGCTTCTGTGTTTTACAGTGATTAATACAATGGATATCTTTGTGGCTAGATATTGATTGTTGACGCATCTATTGTTGATACTTGTATGCTAAAGTTAATCTTGTTTTTCTTTGTTTAATTCATGTCTTGCATATGGTTAAGTTCTAGATATGGTTTATGTACTGCAACATAATTGTTTGACTGATATGGATCTGGAGTATTTGTTAAATCATGCTAACTCCTTGAACAAGCTATCATAAAAGAGGGACTTGGTACCCTTACATGCTTTCAGGGTGAGCACTCAACTCAGGCTGAGTGATGTTCCAGTGTGCCTTGGGATTTTGTCAGTAAAATCAAAGGCTTCATTTTGGTTCCATTGCCGGGACCTATTTTTTAGTTGGTTGGCAGGATGTTGTATGATGAAGACATATCAGTTGACCTTGGCTAGTATTGAAGAGTGGTTAGATGATTTAGCGGAAGATTATACTCGTAGGGTTTAGCACTAGAACTAAATTTAATGCACATGCATGGGTTGAACAGAATCTGTATGATGAGTTGTATGAGAATTCTTTGCCATCTTTCCTATAGATTCTGTACGAGTGGTTGGTTTCTTATGCATCAAAGAGGAATTGGAGGTTTCATACACTTTTTTAGACACATGAAGAATTCTAGGCCTTATATGATGCAGATCTGATGTGGACGTGTGCTATGGATCATTGGTTCCGTGGTGTCCTGAATAGCTATATTTTGGAGTACATAATTTCTACTTACTCGTGTCCAAAGGTTGTTGAGTTCTAGTTCATGCACAAACCCAAAGGATCTTATTTCTAAGGTATTCCTTTGGCAATTAATATCTTAATTGTGACCCTTAATTTGGAAGATAAACCTATGGCTAGATAAAACCCACCACGCGTGGGAGGGTAGGAGCAGGTGTGGTGAAAGATGCCAGATCTAGCGGTAGAAAGAAAGAGAGAAGAAAGGTGGCTTAAGTTTAATGAGCTGGCATGTGAGAGGGATTTGGAGAAGTAGCGTGAAGTTTTGGAATGAATGGCATTTTGGAGGGAGATGGCTCATGAAGGATTTGGAGCTCATGTAGAGGATGTGGAGCTAGAGCATCTGGAATTCCACCATTTGGGAAAGTATGGAAGAGAACCCTCTTTGACCTCAGATGAGAGCATGCCAATGGAAGAAATACATGGACCACGGGCACGCATTTGATCCCTCATATCGACCTAGCCCTTGTGCTTGGTTTTCCAGTTTCTATGAAATTTATCAGTAAACAAGCTAGTGTGGGCAGTAAAGTAGCAGTAGATAGATTTTATTTGTAGTCAAGTTTGAGAGTTAATCAAGTAGGTTATTCATCTATGGTGGCGCAATCATCGTCTATGTTATTGGAGGTCTGGTTGGAGGTATATTTTGTGGTGCATCATTAACATAAGAACTTGGGCACGTAGAACGTTGGCATAACATCTAGAAGTAGCACAACTTCACAGACTATGGGAGTCCAATTTAGCACAACCATTGGAACACAAGGCAGTTCATCCTCTTGTCTATTGCCTACTTCAGGAGGAGGATCAAGAGGATCATGGGGTGGCTTGGGATGCTAGCAGGATCTGGTGGTTCCATGGGTGGGATAACATAGGTAGGAAATACATAGGTTCTGGATCTAGTGGGCACAGTATGCACCAACCCCAAAATATTTATATGGAGATGTCTCTTCATCTTCTAGAATGTAGAGGGATAGAAGATGGAGCTGAAAACGTGCATATGTGTGAGATACTATGGAACACGAAGGGGATTACAGCTCTAGAGTCATAAGGAAAGTTAATTTTACAACTACACTGCAAGGGTGCGCACATAGTTGGTACAGGAAATTTGATTCAAGACAGAATTATGTGGATTATACCACGTTGTGGGATGTTTTCTTGAAAGAATTTTATATCCCTGAGTTTGAGCAGAAGAGCATAACACGCTGAAGGAGATCAAGCAAGGCACAACTAAGAGTGTTTAGGAGTATGATGCATGGTTCAAAACCCCTTTGTTGAAGTTATCTTATGATATACACCTGATTCAGCATGCTCAATGGTTCATTGGAGGACTTGATCATGCCTTTCAGAAGGGTGCTCTCACAAAAGACTTATACAGATCCGCGTGCGAGGCACTTGAAGTATCTTTGTGCTGCTGAGGTAGTTGGGAAGTGTAGACACAAGAGTTATCCCATTTTTGGAGCTTCAGATTGCAGCAATGGAAAAAAGTTAGAGAAATTATTAGCTAACTCAATGCATGAGATGCCCAGCTAAATTTGGTGTACAAATTGTGAAGTAGAAGGGCATACTAAGGATAGTTTCCCTTGGAAGTCAGTGTGTGTCATGTTGCTAGACTACAAGATTTTTCACTTGGATCATGATTCAAGTTGGTGCCAACTATTGCAACGTGTGATAAGAAAGAATGTGTCTTTATATATTTGTAGGTCTACCACTCATGATACTAAAAATTACAGGTTGATTGATTAGATTCATGATGCCATTGATACTAGTGTACATCAAACCAGTGTTGCAAATAATTCAAAGTAAAAAGGTGATCATCATGATCATGATCACAATGAAGGGTATTCTGATGGAGGTCATGGTAGAGGTTGAGGATACCATGGAGGATTCAGAGGCCAAGGTCGTGGCAGTAGAAGAAGTGAATTTCCTATAGGAACATGTTATACATGCGGATCCCCTGATCATTATAGGCGTGAGTGCCCTCAGAATATTATTTTTTCTTTTCTGTGGGAAGAACCATAACTATGAAGAATGTCCCAAACTTGTATGAACACTTGAGTAAGAAGCATAAGCAGGACAAGGGCACGTAGGATGGTTAGAGTATAACACGTCTGTGGAAGATTAGTGGATGCCAAAGTTAGTGCCTGATCTTGAGTTGGTACCTATGAAGATCACTACACGTGCTGAGGCTGCATGTGCACAGAGAAGAAATTCCAAAGTAAAAGCCGGTTATTAAAAAGGAGGAGGTATTGCATGCAAAGTATCCAGACCCTACACATCAGAAGGAGGTTTATCAAGAAACCATGGAGGTGATTAGGAATTTATAGGGTAAGATACAATTTTTGAAAGAACAATCAGGGAAGTTAGAATAGAAGAAATTCGTTGAGCTCCATCAGATAGATGTTGATGATCTAAAGGAGGTTTGCAAGATGTTGCGACAAGAGAACATTATTCCTTTATTGGGGAACTGGTTAAAGGGAAACACTCCGCACTAGATTTGAGCATGAAAGGCAGATTTTTCATGCTAACCTCCCTCCTCATAGCTTGGATTATGACAAGGAGATCACTCTGAATGTTGTTGTTGATGGCTGGATTTTGAGTAATATTTTGATTGATACATGTGCAAAGTGAATGTACTCACTTTGGATGCATGGATTCAGATGGGTAGACCACCATTACATCCATCTTTAAATGTGTTGTTTATGGAAAATAGACTAAAGCCATGCCTATTGGGGTTTTTAAAGATGTTAGTATTACTATACAAGGGGCCAAGTTTACTGGGGACTTTGAGGTCTTGGCACTTGTAGAAGAAGACAGTTTTCCAGCACTACTTAGGGTCACCCTTGGTGTTATGCAAAGCAAATTTGATCTGCACTTCAATAAAGGATATATAAGTTTTGAGAACAAGGAAGAGTGCATCATCATTCCTTTGGCAGATGGAAAAGTTGCACCTTATGTAGAGCCCTTAAGTGAAGAATATTTAAACAGAATTTATGTGTGCACCATTAGAGATCCAGAAGTGCTTGAGCCATCAAAGGAAGGAGTTCTCAGTGGGATGATGCATATTCCATGAGTGATACTACAAGTGTTTCATGTGAAAACTGGACACATGACACTTATGAAATGGTTGGGCGTGAAGTGAGGAGTTAGAATTACGTGTATAAGTAGGCCATGTTGTGTTAGGTGTTTGGGTAGCAACCAGGTACTAAGGTACACTAGAAAAGGAAATCTTGAGGTATTCTTATGTGCTATGGAATTTCAATGGATAGATTAGGTGGAAAGAAGGAATATGCTAGTTTATACTCTATGTGGTATAAGCAATGCGTTGGTGGATGGTTCATAGGGATAATCTCTTGGAATGGACGAGAAGTAAGAATCACCTTCTCTACTAGATTTCTCCAGAGTAATGTGCCTACTCAGATATGTGAATTTCATGGTAAGGATCATGTTCAACACTGCGTTCAATAGTGTGAGAGACTCTAGATAGAGGGGAAAGAAGCTTTACCACCTTTTTCATGGGTGCACAAGCTCTACTACACCTTGGGAGGATCCACATGCACATGGTATGTCTATGCAAGATTTGAATAGAGAGATTGGAAATTGGAAAGAATTGACTGTAGGTATGATTCAGACCTTTGACTATTTTTCCACTAAACCTCCAGTGAATGAGGCGTTACAGGTTATGAAGTGCTTGACTATGGGAGATAGTGCAAAGGCTGAGGAACTTATTCAGGAATTACTAGGTGAGTCAAACCTGGAGGCATGCTTTGAAGAGGAAGAGATAGATGCAGAACAACTTGGGCATGCCTACTTAGAAAAAGAAAAGGGAAATATGGTCTATGTCATTGATGATGAAGAAGTGGAGAATCTGGATGTTGAGCATACAGAGGGTACGTGTGAGGTCTTAGATAGTGTAGATGAGAAGGCATGCACCTACCATGAGCCTATGAAAACTAAGAAGGTCAACATTAGGAAAAATGTTGAACCTAAGGAGGCCATCATTAGAGATTATTGGTCTGACTCTAAGGTTGCTAAGATAATTGAGCTATTGCATGACTTCCATGAAATGTTCCCTAGGGGATATCATGAATTGAAAGGGGTACATGAATCTTTGGGTGAAATGAGAATCAAGCTAAAGGAAGGTGTGCACTGGTTAGGAAGAGGCCTTATAGGATGAACCATAACGTATGTGTCAAGGTGAAGGAAGAAATTGATAAGATGTTGAATTATGGAACCATTGAGCCCATCGAGGATTCAGAGTGGGTTATCCCTATGGTTATCAAGTATAAATAAAGATGGAAGAATTATAATTTTTGTGGATTACAAGGAGTTAAATGTTGCATGTGTAATTGATCCCTTTCCCACACCATTTACTGAAGAAATATTGGAAGGCGTTATAGGTGCGAGATCTACTCCTTCGCTGATGGATTTTCTGGATATCATCAGGTAAGGATAGCTAAAGAGGATCAAAGAAAAAAACTTTCACCACTGAGTGGGGAAGTTTTGCATACATGGTTATTCCCTTTGGGTTAAATAATGCACCTACAGTATTTTCACGCATTTTTGTATACGAATTCCAAGACTTTATACATAAGTTCTTGCAGGTTTATCTAGATGATTGGATAGTCTATGGGCTCGTGAAGGATCACTGTGATAATTTGAGGCTTATGTTTGAAATATTTTGGAAATTGAGCATCTCCTTAAACATTAAGAAGTGCATTTTTTCCACACCTTTTAGGACTTTGTTGGGACACATCATCTGTAAGGAAGGCTTGTTAGTAGATCCTGCTAAGGTTGTTGTTATTTTGGGCTTAGAGGAACCTACTAGCAAGAGCAAGGTGCACGGATTCTTGGGGCACATAGGATATTATAGGAAGTTTCATCAAAGGTTATGCCAAGATTTGTTGTGCCCTTAGAGGAATTCTTGAAGGGTAAAGGCAATTTCTATTTGGGTGAGGCACAACAACGCACATTTGAGACATTTTAAGAAAGGCTTACTACAACACCTATTCTATGTTTTCCTTCATGGACTAAGAATTTTCATTTGCATGTGGATGCCTCTGGCATGGCCATCAGTGTGGTATTATCCCATCCTAGAGAAGGGATTGTTGATCATCCTATTTTCTTTACAAGCAAGAAGTTAACTCCAGTTGAATAGAATTACACTACTACAGAGCACGAGGCATTGTCCATGATCTACGTGTTGCATATGTTTTGACAGTATTTGTTGGTAACCTTTATCTTCTATATAGAACACATGGCATTAAATTACTTGGTAAACAAGCTCATCTTACAGGGGCACATATGTCATTGGATTCTGTTATTTTAGGAATTTGACTTTCACAGTGGTGGTTAAGCCAGGTAAGAGTAATTTTGGACCAAATCATTTATCAAGGATTAATACAGGTAAGGATGCACAAAGCATTGAAGACACAATAACAGATGCATAACTGTTCAGATTGAATCATTCACCCTTTGACTTAGAAGATATTGTTGTCTTTTTGAGAACTGGTGTGGCACCTGAAGGGATGAAGGCTTTGGAAAAGAAATAACTTGCCATTCGTGTCGCACCTTATATGTTGATCAGTGGAGACTTATACAAACTAGGTACGAGATGAATTTTTGTGCCAATGTGTACTTGAGCATGAGCGTGAAGCTATTATGGAGGAGGCTCATGGTGGTATTGCAGGTGGACATTATGTAGGAGATGTCCACCACGTGTAAGATTTTATTGGTTGGCCTTTGGTGGGAAACATTGTATAAGGATTGCAAAAAATATTCTAAGGCCTGTGACCATTGTCAATGCACCTTGGAAAGCATGGGCATAGAGATGAGATGCCTTTAAGGCCTATTGCTAGTGTAGAACCTTTTGAGAAATGGGAAATTGACTTTGTGGGTCCTATTTCCCCACCCCGCATGCAGGACTAGATCACACTATATTATAACTTGTACAGACTATCTCACAATGTGGGAAAAAATGGAACCTACAAAGGATTGCATGACAACTACATCAACAAGGTTTCTATGGGAAACTATTATCAGTAGGTATGGATGCCCACTAAATTTGACAAGTGATAGGGGTACTCATTTTATTAATGAGACCATCAAGATATTGCTCATAGAATTTATGGTTATACACCATAAAAAAACACCCTATCACCCTTAAGAAAATGGAATTGTCAAGGCTTTCAAAAAGATATTGAGCCATACCTTGACTAAAATTTTTGATGTTGGGAAGGAAAGACTGGGATGATAAAGTTCTACGATTGTACTTTGGTCATATAGGAAAACCTACAAGAGGTTAAATAATGCCACACCCTTTCAGTGAGTGATTGGCACAAAGGTTATTCTACCAGTGGTATTCATGTTACCATCTCTGCATATTGCATGCACATGAGGTTTGGATGATGAGAAATCACTTGAAGAGCGTATTGAAAAACTGATGTAGTTGGATGAAAGGCACACTATAGCATGATGGAGTCAAAAGCAAGAAAAGTCTAGGCAGAAGGCATGGCATGATAGACATATTAAGGATAAGAAGCTTGAAGTTGGATAGATGGTTCTTCTTTATGACTCCAAGTTTTTGCACCACCCTGGAAAGCTTAAGGTGCATTGGTTGGGACCGTATGTTATAACTTATATACTTGATTCAGGCACTTTCTAGTTAGAGGCATTGGATGGAACATGGTTTCCGGTTACTTCAATGGGAGTAGGCTGAAGCCCTACTATAAATAAGTCTTCTTGGTGTTTGTAATAAGGCAATATTGCCACTTAGATTATATTTCCTTAATGCATTCCTTTATATGTGTTTCCTTTCATCGTTGTTATGCTTTGTCAATTTAGTTAAGTGTTTTGTGTAATAAGCGTGCTTGCGTGCTAGAAGCTTGATTACTATCTAAGTGTTTTCATGTGCAGAGGACCGTGCATACCCTTAGTGTGGGGTGGAGTATATACATGGTACATGGACCAAGTTTGAATGTTATCTAAAGATGGATATGCATAAAGATATTTTGTATAGGTGCTTGAAGTAAAGGTGTAGATAGAGAAAAATTTCTCATGAATGAAGACCACGTATGGATAGATGGACACACAATGTAATGTAAGGTAGGCTACAGCTATGGAAACTACTTATTGAAAGGCACATTGGTTAAGTAATTCAACACATGGAGGCATGCAAAATAAGGTATGTCACCAAGGAGTAGTAGGCATGCCAAAAGGTTATGACTATGGCGCAGAGAAATCAACATGGAAAATTTAAGAAACATCAAGTTAATGTGAAGTATGGTGGTAGGTGGCGAGTAATAAATGTGTAATTTTTTTGAAAAAATATATAAGGTGGTATTGTGAAGTCATTTTCACCTTTGCGATCAAGATCATTCAAGTGATTTTTGACATGACGAGCTAGTGAATGAGCTGTGAAGTGCAGAGAGCTGTGACCAATTGAATTTTTCATCTTTATGCACCATGGTGATTGCCGATCCATTTAGAGAAGTGTTTGAGAAAATAGCAGATGTGCGAGGCAGAAAATTGATAGTTAGGGTTTGGATTTTATCTAGGGAATGTGGTTTTAAGCTAGGGCATGCAGACTTGAGTTGTAGAGCTCAAATTAGTTGAAATAACACACCTTTATAGTGGAAATGACACCAAAAAGAGCACCTGGAGCAGCGAAAAGGGGGAAGAATAAAAAGGAGGTTAAAATCAAAGTCGAAGACACCCCCGAGTGTAAGTTTTCTAAAATAAAATACCCAAAATGGGTTTACATGGGTCGCGATTAGGACTCACATGTTTTCCAGTGTAAGGTGAGTGATTACAATCATAGAATGAAGGATAATAAGGATGAATTGTATAAGTTGTTGGTTTTGAAGACAAACAAGAGAACAACAAATGATATGGCCATGTATGATGACGTGGATGAGAAGTTTTTGACAAAGGTGGGTGTTTTACAGTTTTATGAACTCCCTTATTTTGGGACCAGTGGTTAATGAGCAGAGTCCATGAGGACTTCTTCTATTTTTTCGGGTGACGGATGAGGCTCACTGCACCCTTGATTGGGAGTTTGACAGGACTTAGGAGTTTGGGCACTGAAGTGAGTAGCAACCTCACTGATAAAGAGGAAATAATGGAAACAAGGAAGGTGTTAGGTTACCTTAAGGGAGGGTGCAGAATGGATATCAACAAACTGTAGAAGTACTTAGTGGTCCAAGTGGCAGTGCACCTCCTCACAAAGGTAAATAACCAGGAGTGGTTGTCGCAGGTAAATACATTGTGGCTACATATAGAAAATTAAATAACTGAAGGTGTAGTTTACAACTTGGCAGGTTTCATTGCTAAAACCATCACTGATGAAGTGCATGAAGGTGATAAGATAACTTTCGGTGCAATCCTGTTAGTCCTTATTTTTGTAGAAATTGGAGTGCCCAACTTAAGGATAAATTTTGGTAATATCCTGAGGAAAAGAAATATCTTACATAGATATTTGAGAAGTATACTTGTGATGGTACCATGAGTGGCCCCTTTAAATAGAGGGATAAATTTTGGTATGAGTGACACCACACTGCGTTTGAGGAAGAATGGAGAATACCCAAGGGGTTACTTTCGGTATTAGATAAATAGGTATAATTTGCAATATATCAAAAAATTTGTATATTGCACTTTGGGATGAAGGACGAAAAGTGGAACCCTTGGTATAAGCTCCCTTATACCTTCACCACACGTTATTTCCAAGCATATATACATAGGTTTTTAGATGCATGCACCAGTTTATTTTCAATGCAGACAAGGTAGACTGTAACTACCACACATTGAGGAAGACTTACGTTTATCCAAGTAAGTTTTGTGTATATTGAAAGATTAATTTCATGATGATATTAATATGAAGGCAATGAGTCTGGCCATTGGGAAAAGTGGAGCAACCATTGTATATATCCAACTCAATCCCAAATTGGAAAATGGAAGATATGCAGAGAATGAGTTTAAGCTTCCTGGACCAACCAAGGGGGAACATACAATTGGCACTTTGGAAGATGAGGAACCAGTCACACCCCTTATTGAAGAAGAAGGAAAGGAAGAAGAAATGCAAGAAGAAAGTGGTGGTTTGGAGCATAGGGGTAGAAAATACCCAACTATAAGTGAGAAAAGAGAGCGCGAGGTGAACCCTCCATTGCAAGAGCCAGTTGATGAAGTGTTGGAGATAAGAGATATGGAGATAAATGTGGATCAGACTACTGAGGAGCCATAATTTAAGAGAGTGTTAAGAAGAACAAGGGCTCAGAGCATGGGAACTTCATATCCCCTTTGAAGGTCACCTAGGACTTCACCTGTGAAGGTAGAACTAGAAAAGAGGAAAAGGCGTAGGTATGTCCCCCACAAAGATGATGAAAATGAGAAGTCTAAGGAAATTGTACTAAATACCAGTATAGATTGAGGATACGGAGGATCCTCAAGAAGAGGAGATGAAAAATGATGAAGAGGAGTTGAAGGAAACAGAGATAGAAATAGATAAGGGCAAGCCTTCAGGTGCGCCCCATACTACACAAACAAATAAAGGACTAGTGTTAGATTCAGGAGTACATACTCATGAGGGAACAAGTTCTAGAAAGGGGAAGGAGGATGAGGTATATGAGACTCCATATTTTGGGTATTGCAATTGATGAACCCAAGAAAAATCATATGCACTATGTGTGCAGTTCCAAAGAAACTTTGGAGCCCAAGGACTTGTATGGATGGGAGCTCATGGATGTGAAGTTATGGCGACCACTCGCATAAGGAAATAATTATCATGGATGATGCAGACTCATATGGATGAGCCTAACTTTGATGTATGCAAGGAATCCTATGTGTCACATAAACTGAATAAGATGCCCCATTTATGCCATGTATCTATCAAACCCACCATCATGTCCGATGAGCAGGTAAGTAATGCCCTGACTTAAGTATCTACTTAAGTTGCACACTGAAACATTGATAAAGAGGAAATCATTACATATTTGTTGGAGGATAAGAAAGATAAGGACACTGAAATCAAGTGCCTCACAGAGGAACAAGATAAGGGTGAGGCAGAGCTACAAAAATGCTTTAAAATGGAAGAACAAATTGGGGATTAGATAATTGAAAAGAGGCCATATCTACAAGATAAGGTTGTAAAAGAGTTTCCATCACTCATTGCACTATTTATGCATGATAAGTTCAATTTGCTACTAGAGGAGGGAACCCTGCACATGCCAAAACCAAAGGATGTTATAGAGGAGGTAGCAAGGGCCAAGGCCACAATTGCAAGAAAAATTACATGTTATGAGTCTATTTTACAAAATTTAAAGGATGAGATAAAGAAATCAAGATTTGGCATTGACTATGTGCACAGACACCTGATGTGATCATAAAGACAAGGAATATGGCAGAAGAAGATGAAGTCCTTCAGGAAATGAAGAATGAAACACTTGGGCATGCGTAGAGAGACTTACACTAGTAGAAGCAAAGTGCAATGCACTTGAAGCTATTCCAAGTCCCACATAAGGAAAGAATAAAAGAAATTGGGAAACTCATTGTGTGGAATGGATGGATATAATGGAAGGGAATGGTCTCAAGATTGACCAATTTTCTCAGGGTATTACAGAATGAAGGTGATAACATGACTCTTGATGAAATGAAGGCAGTTAGTTATAGACATTCTAGATAAAACAAATAAAGTGCTAAGTGATTGGAATGCATTGGAGAAAGAGATTAAGATTGAATATCCATAGTTGATCCTTCCGGTAGAAGAACAGAGCACTGAATAGTTTCTCATTCTTTGGGTGCAGTAATTCCTTTATTCTTTCATTCATTATTCATTATTATTTATTCATGGAGAGATAAGATGTGATTACCCATTTTCAAGGGTGGCAATGAAATTAGTGTGGGGTAATGTTTATTTGATGAAATAAAATTTAAGTATGAAGGTGTAGAAGGATTGGGAACACAGTGGATGCATAGGGTGTGAACATGCACATGGAAGTATAATTAGAACAAGGCATGCCCAAAAAGGTTTGAAATCAAGACTTAGCCATTTTGTAGATTGGGGCTAATTATGGACATGGAGTGCGGAGCACATTTTGTAGAAGACTTGGAAAGGACACAATGACATGAAGACTATTTTGAGATGAGTATAGAAGATCAAGTGCCATGCAATGGTTTATGAGCTATTAATAGGATTAGACATTTCGGGTTGTATTATTAGATAATCTATTAATAGAGTGCTTGCAAGATTTTGTATAAATCATGTAAGGGTGCATGGCTATTATTAGCATGTATCCTATTTTTAAAAGGTGCATGGGTGGTGAAGGGAAAGTGCCCACCCCTATAAATATGTATTGATTTACATAGTTTGGTATCAGTTCTATGTTTTGTAGAGTTATGCTATGTTGAGTTTATGGGCACATGACTCATGGTGACTTTACTATGTATGTAAGAACCTTATGTGTTTTACAACAATTAATATAATGGATCTTTGTGGATGGATATTGATTTTAGACACATCTGTGAGCATGGATCTTGCATGGTAAAGTTTATTATGGTTCTTGTTTAAGTATGTTTTCCATATGGTTAAGATCTAGATCTGGTTTATGCACTGTGGTATATATTTGATTATATATTATGGATCTGGAATATATGTATCATCATGTTAACTCACTAAACAAGCTGACATAAAAGAGGGACCTAGTACCCTTGCGTGCTTCAGGTGAGTGCTCAGTTTAGGCTGAGTGATCTGCCAGTGTGCCTTGGGCCTTTGTGGGTAAAAACTAGGCTACAAATAGTAAACAAGCAGACAAGAAACCAAACAAGTGCAGACAAATATGCTCAAACAAACAATGTTTAAGACAGTTGTACTAATTTTTTTATTATCTGGCTTTAGATTCCACCTATTTTAGTTCTATGACAAGGGTTAAAGATGACACCCCAAACAACAATACATTGCAAGGTGAATAAACAGAGGACATGGAAGTCCCATGAAAAAGTAGATGTGCCCTATGAAATAGTACCATGCAACTCATTTGTGTAAGGAAGCACAGATATAGCATGGAAATCATTTTTTATTAATGAAGGTAGGTCAAAACAACCCGCAAGTCACATACGAGAACAAGCTAGAACCAAAGAGAGATGTTTTGTAGGATAGTTTTTTATGTTTGAGGACATTGTGTATGAAAAATTCAATTGAGTAAATGTTGTGTTTTACCAAATTTTGTGAATTTTTTAGGTTTTTTAATTTTTACAAATTTTTGGAATTATAGCAATTTTCTTGGATTTTATGATGATTTTAACAATTTTTTTGGATTTTTTGAAATTTACCATTTTTTTTGGATTTTGTGAATTTTTAGGGTTTTTTGAAAGTTTTCTAAAGCTACATATAGGAAAATGAAGATGTAAATATGCCCCTAGTGATAGATGGGAATATACAAGGGTGAATCTTGTGTATATATAAGAAGAATATATTCAGGATCAAGGATGAGATAGATAGGTTCAACGTGATAATGAACTCAAACCAATGAAGTGTTAGGAAGGAGAAAACATGTCCCCATTGCAAGTTAGCCAAGAAACATAAGATAGAAAATAAGTAGAAGATTATTTTACTAAAAGGGGACAAAGTTTCCCATAAAAATGGTAAAAAGGAAATCTCATACACATGGATGTTCTTACCACAGAAAAATAACAGTGTGAATGCTATGTAAGGATATGGAAAATGTAGCTACAAGCCTTGCAATGAAAAGGTGATTAGCCAAAGGCACAAATCGTGAGTCAAAATAAGGACTAAAGTAAGAGTTTGAACAAGGTCCAAAAAACACTTGGTACCATGCTAATCCTGTTTTATCATAGAGACCTAGTGTGTCCACATGGAAATTAATTACTTCTTGAAGGGAAGATTTGATAGACAACAAGTGAAGACACACTAGCCAATGTGTAGGAATGATTTATTTTGATAGGTGATTTGTTAATGGAGTGTGGAAGGAGAGTCGTACATTAATCCACTATCAGCTAGGTGTCCATAGCCTTGACGAAGATGTATTTGATTCTAGTTCCAGTATTTCTCTATTGCCATCTAGGCATCCATAGCCCCGATAGAGATAATAGAGATACCCTAAGAGAGAGTTTTATATTTTCTTTGCTTTTGATTTTTTTGATTTTTTTATTAATTTTGTGCTTTCTAAAAATTATTTTAGCTCTCTTTATTTTTTTGACAAGGGGTTAAGAACCATAGATGGCTTAATCGAAGTATGTGGAAGTCATTATAATGATGACATTGGATAGTGTCAAAAAATATGTCTAAAAGGTCTTCGCAACATTTTTTTAAATGTATGATAGTGATAGGATCTCTAAGAGGTTAGTCATTCTTTAATTTACCAAGGTGATGAAATACCAAGGTCAAATGGATACTATAGATATAAATGTCACATAATATGCATGAATAGACTAACCAAAAGATCACTGAATGGATGAAAACGGTTGGTGTTTTGTAGAAGAATATGAAGAAAGGAAGGAAATAACATCCATGTGTATGTAATAACTGATTGTAATGTTTGATCTTTGTACCTTTATTTTTTGTAATATTTTAATGTTTTCCTCATTTTCTTTTTTGATTTTATTTTATTTTTAATATTTTTGAGTTTTGGATTTTCTTAGATCTTTATATATCTTCATATTTTTGATCTTATCTTGATGAAGAAACTGTTGGTGTTTCCTATAAGCTAATGTGTGATTTTTCTAATCCTGAGAAGTGGGTGAAGAAATTGGATGTTTGGGATTGATGATGGGAATGTTAGGAATGATGGTGGGATTTCCATTGTTTTTGATAGAAGGATGATAAGATGGGTGAAGAAGATATGGTCCAAAAATTGAAGAGGATGGAATACAGGGAGGTGAGCCACATATAGAAGATGAAGGGCTACTAGGATGTGGCCCCAAGATGGAAAAAAATGGGTTACCAGGAGGTGAACCATAGATAGAAGATGAAATACTACCAGGATGTGGCCCAAGTATAGAAGAAAATGGGCTAACATGAGGTGTCCTATAGATGGAAGATGATGGGATACCTAGAGGTGTCCTATAAATAGAATATAAAGGGCTACTAGGATGTGGATCGAGTATAGAAGATGAGGGGATACTAAGACATGGCCCAAGAATAGATGATAATGGATGTAGTCACAAAATCATGCACTTTAGAAATTATTTATCCTGGTCTCATACTATTATATAGAAGGTTCTTGACTGAAGAAAGTACTAGTTAACCCATGTATTTTGGCCATCTTATTTTATTGTATTTCATCATTACCTCCTATTTTCATCCACATGCATAGCCTGTTTCGGTAATTTCCCACTATTTTAGCCTCAACCTGAGTGTTGGAGCTAGTATTGGGATTCCCACCACTTTTTGGGCTCTTTCTAGTCATTTTACATCTTTATCTTTCTTTTGGTTTTCCTTTTTCGGTGTTAATTGCAAAATTAGAACAAGAGAACCCTATAAATATAAAGTTATGAGACCATAATGAGGGACCTAGAATCACTTACTACTATCACTCCATCTAAATTTGCATCCATATATTGCATTGGATATAACTTGTATCCACATAACTTTATCATCAATGCAAAAGGCTAGGACATCTGCATCACATTTCATAGGGGGAGGGATTTTATTCTATTTGATGCACACATTATACTACATTTTATACACATAGTTATTTCTCGCTACTTTGCAAAGTGTGATTGACACAATAACAACCTAGGGCATGTTCACACACACTTTCACATATAAATACATCGGGTATGATATGTAGTCCAACAATCAATTAGTAAGTCCACCCTTATGGATGATGAGGTCATTTTGTCCCCTTAATTTGCATTATTATTTTTTAGTGTTTGATGCTTATTTTGGGGTCTTGCAGGTTCTTATTTCATCTTGGAATATCAGTGACATTCAACAAATGATAACAAAGTTAATGTGACACACAACAAGGGTTTTAGACCACCTTCCGACCTTGTAAAAATTAGTTTCCAAGCTTCTGCACATACTTGGAAACCTAGATCTCACACCAAAGCACCCATGGGTGCCCCAATCCTCTTCCAGGCACCCCAGTCTAGCTAGATCCTCCCAAATCCACCCTTTTCGGGGCTTCTGCACAGTCGTTCTTGCTCCTATTGTTCCACTCACCTCTATGACACTCTTCGACAAACATCTCTTATTAGCTAAGTTCTTTCCTCACTCTCTTTTGTATATTAGGGTTATAATTTCCTTTTGCATAGTTTTTTAGCTCATTTACATTCTTATTTACTGCATTTATCTACTTTATTATAGATTTGCATAGCTTAGATTAACTATCCCCACATAACTTAGTCCATTTTTAGTTAATCATTTTAGTGAACCCAATCTTTAAATCCAGCTTTGGTCTACGGTTTTTCTCATCTTTTCTATCATGGTTTCTAATGTCTGCCAAGTCTCTTTTCTTTAATTGATTCAAATGCACCCATCTTATAAAAACACTCTTCAAAAAAACCTAGAGACTATGTGTTTTCCTATCAACATGTTTCCTACCCAAGTCAATGCTATTTTTGGTCATCTTTCTGAGGAATCCGTTGATTCCAAATCCAATCAATATATTTTCAAATCCATTCAAGATTTTCATTCTATATTTCAAGATAAATTTCAGGCTATGCAATCCATGATTACATCTCTTAGATCTGAAATCCAACATATTAAGGATACTTCTAATGCTCATGTTTTCTCTCCTTCTACATCTCATCTTCATTATATGTCTTATACAAGTGCTCATATTAGTGCACCTCAAATATGTCCGCTCCTCACACCTCTCAAGTTTATAATCAATTCTATGCAACAAGATATTCTTCTGAAACTCATAACTCATCAATTAATCAGCTTGTCATCTACTCATTATTATCATCCTTATCGGCTTAAAAAATATCAAGGTCTTACATATTGAAATTATAATCAAATTAATGGAAATAATGAAAATGATTGTTATGCTTTACAACAAAGAATAAAGCATATTGAGCATAAAGGTTTCATTTTATTCATAGAAAAACGTTCTATTACATGGTCCTCTCCATTTGTTACATCTCAATGGGTTTTTAAATCCAATTCATCTAATGAGCATCATGCCATAATTTCTAAGGAAATTCAATAACCGCCTAAACAACCACCCCTTAAAATCAATAAAACACCTCTTCTTGAGTCATATACAACATCACCAATTTAACATAAGAAACCTCCTTTAAAAATTAGTGCAACACCTCTTCCTCTCAATTCATCCACAACATTACCAAGTGAAATTATGCAACCACCTCTCAAAATTATTCCACCTTCTTCTCCTATCGAGTCTTCTGTAGTATCATCAATCCCACATAAGCTAAAACCAATCACTTTTGTCAAATCTATGACTCCTACTGATGAACAAGACATAACTCAAATTCCACCACCATTGTATGGTCCTACTGTTGCTTTGGCCTACCATTGTGTTGGCCCTCTCTTTTATCATGACACAGAAATCACTCTTCCATAATTGCATGACACCTATCAGGTCACTGCATAGATCTCCATCATCATAGTACACTTGGGTAGCATCACACTTATTCCCCTTATAGCATTCACACGTGTCTTATATTCACATAACTTCACGCCTAGATCTTTACACACAACATACACTAGTATCATCATTACCCGATGACGCACTCTTGTGCTTCAGTTCACACTTGAATTTGGAGGGATTACTACTACAATGAACCCCACACACTGCACTATAGGAATTATCCATTTCGTTTCATCACACATTGCGTGTTATACACCATACATTCAACATTTAATTTACAAACTTTTTTACATTTGCACATCATACATCATTCTAGTCTTCTTATTACATATACCATATTTATATCATCCACGTGCTTACTATCATACCCTATTCATCATATTCCTTACATACACTATTAGGATATTTACGCATATTTAAGCACATCATATACATAGTCATATACCATACATCATACACTGTATGTCTTCATTTCATACATTTTCTACATACTATACTAAACTCCATCACATATGAGTCTAGCCTTACATCATTTTGCATACTACATTACTCATCTATCTACATGTATTAAATTATGCGTTATACATTCCATTTTATACATTCTACATATCTACCATCACATTTTATACACCACATTTTTCCATATTCTATTCATTACATGGTTGTCTTTAATCATTACATATACTACATTTTCTTCTATGCACAGTAATCACTACCCTATGACACATTTTATTTCCTTGGTCCATACTCGACTACCAAGGTTTTATAAATCAAATGGACCTTACACTCATCACACATTTACTATTCAACCTTTCATCATGTGATATTTCCAGTTTAGTGACATACACTTTAGGCTAAATCGTCACCTATTCTATCATTTTGTAGTGGTATACACCTTAGGTTACATCACCACTCCCTCTATTTCATCTTGTAGGGATATACACTTAGGGATAAATCATCACTCATCCATTCATCTCATAGTGATATACGTTTTAGGCTAAATAATCACTCACTTATATGTTTAGTTCAGTCGATGATGTGCACTTTGACTATAGTGCTCATGCACACAATGTCGTTAAGCCGCATCTCATCACTACACATACACATTCATCATAGCGCATTAGGACAAACACCACACATTTCAACCATTTCCTGATGACGCACTCTCGTTTACAGTTCATTCTTGACTACTGAGGGGGAAAACAAAATGAACCTCATTGTATACATTTCCATTCACTTGGGGGGCACGTGTATCCTATCACTCCATCTTGCATTCCACTCCATCCATCCACAACATATTGCATTGTCTTGGGGAATTTACTCTTTTTTACTAGTGTTTTACATGTTCACTTTACTACACATGATAGATTAATTTCTTAGATGTCATTATCTATACCATACACACATGTGTGTTCACGTATTTTGCTAGTTGTGATCGCAAATACAAGTATCTTACATACAACATGGATGCTCACCTTTTACCCTTCCTACATTGGTCATTGGGGGCATCCACATTCGTTTCTTCCAGGTGTTATTGTTTCATCTTGTACTTAGCACTTTACATTTACTTGGTTATTCATGCTTTGACATATTGGTTATTTCTCTAACATGCTAATGGGTGTCCCATGTGCAACACTTATTTTTCAAGGATTACATGTTTCCATGACCACTTCTTATTTTCTTGTTTGTCTATACTTATCTGTCTTTGTTTTCTTCTTGTATGTGGGATTTTCCCTATGCTTGGTGTGCACACTTGTTTATTGTTTGCATCCATGATGGCCTTGCGTGTCTTGCGACATCATGAGTGATGTCCCATGTTTGTCCACCCACTTTGTGCGGCTTCCTTGTCTTCATGCGTGTTTAGACTACTTTACTTGGTAGATTTTTTACATTGTTTGTGTACTTTACACTTGTTCTTCTTACATGCATATGTTTTCATACTAACACTTATTTTGGCTAACCATCATTGTTTGTGTGCATGCCTTGGTTTCTACCAAACACATTACCTCCCCCTACAGGGTAGAGTTTCCCAGTACATACAATTGGTCCTCTTTTGGGGCCACATTCTCCTATTAGCAACATCGCATGTGCCCCCAAAGAGGGGGGGCATCATTTGGGGTATTTCTACAGTCTACACAGTGCATGTTTACACCGGTTCAGTTCAGTGCACTTTTTGCCCTTAGACATTGTGGGTTTGCCTATAGCAAGTTAGTGATTTCAGACTAGTCTACGAACTCCATACACAAATGGCTTTTACAGGACATGGTGTCCTTAGCATTTCGAGGGAGCACTTAAATGGTTAAAGGATACAACAACATTTCCTCCCGTATACTTATCTTACTGCCACCGGCGTCGGATCGCCCAAAAAACTCAGGAAAGATACAGAGATCTCTTCACAGATAGTTCAAGGAAGCAGTTGAGAGGTTAGAGGACACATAGCATTTCCTCCCTATACTTCTTTGGCCTATGGCATCGGATCACCCAAAAAACCCTGGCAATACAGGATATCCTTTTACACCCTTTCTCTTGACATGGATCACGTGCACATGTTCCATTTACACTTTTTATTTTGCATACTTTACATTTACATGCATATTTTACATTTACATATTTTCACATACATGTGTCTTTTATATAGATTTTTTACACTTGCATACATATATATTTGACTACTTGTTCATTTGATCCTTACATGTCGATTTGTATGAGAAACAAGCACTCAAATTGGGGGAAAAAATAATGACAAAAATGTCGGAAATAACAACACTTCACAACAACACACCTTGCATACTAACCATGCAGGTACATACTACACACATCATTTCCACCCTACACTCTCTACTTTTTTAACATTTTTCATGCGTTTATTTTCCGCTATCATGTTTACTCTCATCCACACTTTTTCTTTCAGCATGCCTTCTTCATTTTTCATCTTTAGTTTCCTTTATGTTACACTCTCTCACCAACATGGGGGCAAAATGTAGTTTTGTCATTTCACACTATTTTTCTAGTAACCCCCATCTTTTGGCATCTTGTTTTATTTTATTTCTACTACAACCTCTTGCACCCATTCATGGACATCACATTATTTTAGACTCGATTACATGGGTGCCCATACTCTAGTCCCTTTTTACTTTATGTTACTTTTGAGCTCTTTTAGCCAGATCTTTACCAACATAAAGTAGATCAAGGAACCCTATAAATATAAATATGAGTCACCTAAAATTCACATATCACTCTAGAGTTGATTACATCTATCATCTGGGTCTCATACTATCTATTTAGAAGGTTCTTGAGTGATAGGGGAAGGGATTAGCTAAGGTTTTACATGCACAATATTACATTTTTGTTGGGGTTAACACATATATGATAATATATTAGATCTAAGTCACGCATGTAATAACACAAAATATTCTACTAGAAGAGATTATACAAAACAAGAGATATAAATCAACTTTCCATATTTAACGTGGTTCACCTAAGTGTGGGTTTACATCCACCAAGAAACAAGCCAATCTATTATCCAAAGCTTTCAGAAGATATACAATTGAAGATTTACAATCTTCCACACCTCTCATGATGTATAATACTTCTTTCACTCAAGATTTTACTCCTTCTCCAAGAATTCTCTCTCTCACAATTAGTCTTAGTCAGCCATTTCGCATGTTAATTATTAACTCTTACTTCAAGAAACCCTTTCTTTCTATGCTTATAAATGTTATATAAACTTAGGTCACTTAGCCATGTAATTACAATCAATAGATCTACTTTACATACTAAAATTAGATATCATTCTTGTGAGTTAAATAAAATACTCCATTAGCATAGGTAACCAACGCCGGTTAGCCCTAACCATAGGGTCGTTTCCTACTTCTTTCCATAGGTGACCAATGTTGGTCCCTTCTTAACCAATTTAGTTATTGTCTTTTTCACAGCAAGTTGACTATAACATGATAACCTAAAGTAATTGAGCTCCACAACTCAACAATCTCCCAGCTTTGAGATTGAAATTACTGCACTATACAGTTGTAAGCCAACATGGTATTCTTGGATCCATTCACTTAGCTTTGTTTCTTCCTTTTCAAGTCTCAAACTCGAAGACCAACAAAAGTGGAGTGTAGCTCTAATTTCTCTTTTATCTAATGGCTTTGGTAGCATATCCATAGGGTTTTTCACTCGTAGGAAACTTTTTCCAGTTTGAGGCTTCCCATCCTCCAATACCTGTCGTATAAAGTTATACCTCAATTGAATGTGTTTCATTCTAGAATGAAATGTTGAGTTCATTTTTCCAAATGAATTGCACTCTGACTGTCACTGAATAATTTGCAACCATCCTTTCTCTTTTCCCAACTCTTCTCATGAACCTACTGAATCCATATCATCTCTTTGCTAGCCTTTGTAGCTGCAACATACTCTACCTCTGTAGTAGACAAAGCCAATTAACTCTTCTGACAATCTTGATATCTAGCTAATTGGTCATCCCACCTACTGTGAAAATATATCATAGTAGTGTTCCTGTATCTACCATCAAGATCTACAGCCATATTGAATCAACATAACCACATAATGAAATATCCAAACATCCATAAATAATTGCATGCTATATGTCCCTTTTAAATATTTGAGTATCCATTGGACTGATTTCTAAAGCTCTTTACCTAAATTAGACATAAATCTACTAACAAATCCCACTGCCTATGCAATGTATGTTCTGGTACAAACCATAGCATACATGAGACTCCCAACTGTTGAAGCATTATGGTACTCAGGTCATGTATTTGACATCCTCATGTGATGATGGACAGTGATCTTTGCTCAATTTGAAGTTTCCATTGACCATAGAGTGTACTGAAACTTGGTTTTGAATTCTACATATCTTGAACCTTTCTAATACCCTATGGATATAATCCTCCTGACACAAATACAATTTATTGTTCTTCTTATCTCTGTGTATTTGCATGCTAAGGATTATTTTTACAGCTCCTAAATCCTTCATAGAAAATGTGTGAGCTAGCTTTCCCTTAAGCTCACTAATGTCCTACATACTAGATCTTGCAATAAGCATATCATCCACATACAATAACAAAATAATATAGCTCCCATTTTCAAGCTTCTTGAAATAAACACAATGATTCAGATTCACATCTCAAGTAACCATGATCATGCATAAAACTATCAAACCTCATGTAGATGATTGCCTTGAGAGCTTTCTTGAGCCCATATAGATCTGTTTTTCAACCTATACACTAATTTAACCTTACCCTTGACTTCATACACAAGTGTACTGATGCATATAAGTATATTTCATCCAAATCACCATAAAGTAAATTCATCTTCACATCTAGTTGCTCTAAATGTAAATCATCTTACTCCAACTATACTTAATACAGTACGATATGGAAGTTATCTTTAACAACAGGAGAAAATATTTCACCAAATTCAATACCTTCTTTCTGTGCAAATCCCTTTACTACAAGCCTTGCCTTGTACCATTTCTGCTCCACCCTCTTCTTCCTTGATCAAAGTATGCAAACCCATTTATTTTACAATGTCCTCTTACATGTTGATCAACTTAACCCAAATCCCAAATCTAGTTTTGTTCCAAGGAGTCCATCTCCTCATTCATGTCCATGGTCCCCTGGACGTGGGTCTTATCCATGCATTACTTCTTCAAAAAAATTTGTTTACCATTATCAGTCAATAATTAAATAATGATAGAGAAGGTGATAAATCTTTATGGAGGTTTACTTACCCTTTGTGACCTTCTCACATGAGTTTGGGAAGTGGTTGAGGCTCATTGTGGACCTCACTGGACATTTGTATCCAAATCTGATTAGTGACCGACAGTTCAGGATCACCTATAACCGACACTGACCGGTTCTACTAATCGATGTTGGTTGGGATATTCTGTAACTCAATATCTAGTTTTTTTTGCTAACATGAAGATGCCATTCAGTCAGGGGTCAAGAACATTGGTTACTGTGTAACCCTGTAGGTATGCTACTTTTAATCTGAGAGTTCATTTTCAGGGAAAACAAAATTCTCAACCGAAGTTTCATCCTTGGGTACTAAAATATTATCCCTGTGCATTCTCTCTACATTCCATTCAATGTCACGACTCCTAATAATTTTAGAATTCTCTAAATCCCAAAAATAGAATCCGAAATCACTAGATCCATAACCAATGAAAGTGCATATCTTGGATTTTGCATCCAAATTTTTTATATTTTCCTTATCAATATGCACTAAAGCTTCTGAACCAAAAAATTTAAGAAAAGAAAGATCTACCTCTTTTCCGGTCCAAGCTTCCTCTGGTATTCCTCCATCTAGTGAACTTGAAGGCCCACGGTTAATCAAATAAATAGTTGTATCAACTGCTTCTGCCCAAAACTATAAGGGAAATCTAGAATGTATCCTCATACTTCTAGCATGTTCCATGATTATTATGTTCATTCTTTCTACAACACCATTCTCTTGTGGTTTTCTTGGAACCATCCTTTCTCTTCGTATTTCATTCACTGAACAATAATCATTGAAAGTCTTGCTACAATATTCACCACCATTTTCAGATCTAAGGCACTTTAACTTTGAATTTGATTCATTCTCAAAAAGAGCTTTCCATCTTTTAAAAGTCTCAAAAATATCAAATTTATGTTTAATACAATAAATCTCATACCTTTCTTGTAGCATCATCAATGAAAGTAACATAATACTGGGATCCTCCATGAGAAGCTACCTAGAGCTGGTCCCTACACATCTAAGTGCACAAGCTCTAATTTCTGCTCCTTTTTAGTTTCCCCAACTTTGAGAAATATCACTCTCTTTTGATTTCCAAAGATACAATGCTCACAGAAATCAAGATCTAAATCTTTCAAATCTGATAGCTTACCCTTAGCCTTTAAGATCTGCATTCCTTTTTGACTCATATGGCCCAACCGATTATGCCACATGCATGCATCTGAATCTAAAGTAGATAATGCAGAAAAGGAATCAGTAACACAGGTAGATAAATATAACGTTCCTACCTTCTTACCTCTTGCCACAACAAAAGCACCCTTGGTGACTTTCCAAGAGTTTGCTGTGAATGTAACCATGCAACCAACTTCACCTAGTTGCCCTGCAGAAATAAGATTCCTCTTGAGGCTTGACACATGCCTCACATCTTTCAATACCCATGTATTTCCATTCTACAATTTTAGATGAACTTCCCTTTACCAGTAATATGACAAGGTTCATCATCACCCAAATAAACATGCCCAAAATTTCCTTGGACATAATTTATGAAATAACCCTTATTAGGGGTTGCATGGAAAAAAGCTCATGAATCTAAAATCCATGATTCTATTCTACTATCCAAAGAAATAATAAGAGCATCTTGCATTTCCTCTACTGTCAATATTTGCATGTTTATTTGCCTCTTTACCTTTTTCTAGGTATGTTGGTTCTCTTTATCCTTTGACCAACAATCTTTCTTTGCATGTCCTTTCTTTCCACATTTCAAACAGGTAATTCCCTTACCTCTAGATTTAGATCTACCATTCCTTGACTTTGATTTCCCATTATTCTTACTCTTGGATCTCTCCTTCTTCCTACCTCTACTTTCTACATTCAAAGCATTCCCAAATTATTCCTCTATACTTTTCCAGTGGATTTATTCATTCAATATTATACTAACCAGTTCATCAAAAATTCAAAAGATTATTAGCAGATGATGTATTACTAACATACCATTACCAAGTTATCCCAACTATCAGGCAAAGAACATAAGAATAAAATTTCTTTTACTTCATCACCAAATGGAATATCAACCGATTTTAACTGATTTACAATAGATCAAAAATAATTCAAATGACTAGATGAAGATCCACCTTCATGCATCTTAGAACTAAATAGTTTCTTCATCAAAGAAACTTTATTTTAAGCACTAGGTTTTTCATAAAAATTATCAAGAGAATTCATTAACTCTACCTAGAAGCCGCTTCTGTAATATTGGAAGCCACATGGATGACTTCTCAGGCTCAATCTTATAGATCCTAAAGCCTTTCTGTCAAGAATATTCCATTATTTATCAGTCATCTTGGTAGGTATAAAATTTTCATGTAACAGGTAACTATAAATCTCTTTGATATAGTATAATCCTCAATTTGCATCTTCCATAATTTGATAATTTCAGTTGGCAATACTTATCTACCTTGTATTTGTTTTATTTTGCCATTGTTGTAGCTCGAAATCCATAAGAAAACCCTCTATGAGTAAATTTTTCCAACACACAAAACCCTTACACAAATCTCTGATACCAGTTGTTAAGGTTAGCATAAGGTTGTACAGATAATATATCATATATAAACATACATGAAATGAAAGTGGATATTCTACCAGAAGAATTATATAAAAAAAGAGATATAAATCAACCCCAGATTTAACATGGTTCACCCATTATGGGCTACATCCACCAAGAAACAAGCCAATCTATTATCCAAAGATTTGACAAGATATACAATTGAATATTTACAATCTTTCACACCTCTTAGATGTACAGTATTTTCTTTCACTCAAGCTTTTACTTCTTCTCCAATAATTCTCTCTCTCACAATTATTCACACAATAATCAACTTTTGCAATTTCTTCTTAATTCTTACTTCTAAACCCTATTTTTCATGCTTATATAGGTGTATATAAACTTAGGGAAAATAGTCATGCAATTACAATCAATAGATATGCTTTTATGCTAAAATTAGATCTAATTCTCGATAGTTAAATAAAACACTCCCGCACAGGTAACTGACGTCGATTAGCCCTGACCGATGCTAGTTCCTCCTTGCTTGACAGATGCCAGTCATAGGTGACAGATGTCATTCCCTCCTTGACTAATGTTGGTTACTGTGTTTTCCAACAAGTTTCATATTGCATGCTAATTTGAAGTAATTGAGCTCCACAACTCAACATTGAGTGAAGAAAGTACTAGTTAACCCCCATATTTTGGCCATCTTTTTTTATTGTATTTCATCATTAACACCTATTTTCATCCACATGCCTAGTCTATTTAGGCCATTTCTTTCTATTTTATCCTCAACCGGGGTGTTCGGGCTAGTATTGGGGCACGCATGGGCACCCTGGTACCACCTGGGGTGCCCCGAATATTTATTTAACTTTCCCAACACTTTTTGGGCTCTATCTAGCCATTTTACATCTTTATCTTTTTTGTGGTCGGCCTTTTTGGGGTTGATTACGAAATTAGAATGAGAAAACCCTATAAATATAAAGTTATAAGACCATAATGAGGGACCTAACATCACTCCATCTAGAGTTACATCCATCTATTGCATTGTAGATCACTTACATCCACATAGCTCCATCATCAAAGTACAATTCTAGGACATATACATCACACTTCATATGGGGAGGGATTCTACTCCATTTCATGCACACATTCTACTACATTTTCTACATATATTTATTGCTCGCTACTTCACAAAGTGCAACTAGAACAAGAGTAACCTAGGGCATGTTCAAACACACTTTCACATAGAACTACATCAGGTATGATATGTAGTGTAGTGCTCAAGTAGTAATTCCACCCTTGTGGTAGCTGAGGTCAGTCTAACCCCTTCATTTGAATTATTATTTTTTAGGGTTTGATGTTTGTTTTAGGGTCTTTCAGGTTCTTCTTACATCTTGGAATATCGGCAACATTCAACACATGACAGTGAATTTGATGTGACATATAATAAGGGTTTCAGAACACCTTTCAACCCAATAAAAACTAAGTTTTTGAGATTTTACAGGAACAAGGTCACCCATATTTCATACCAAAGTGCCCATGGGTACCCCTAGTCCTCTTCTAGGCACCCTAATCCAGCTATATCCTCTAGATCCACCCTTTTCAGGGATTCTGTACATTCGTTCCTGCTCTCAGTTTTTCTAGTCACCTCTGCGACACTCTCCAATAGACATCTCTTATCAGCTAATTTATTTCCTCACTCTCATTTTCATATTAGGGTTATCATTTCCTTTTGCATAGTTGTTTATCTCATTTACATTCTTCTTTACTGCAATTATATACTTTGTTATAGTTGTGCATAGCTTAGATAAACTATCCCCACACTACTTATTCCATTTTTAGTTAATCAATGGGCTACAAGGAAATGGCCCAAGTATAGAAGATAATGGGATACCAGGAGGTAAGTCACATATAGAAGATAATGGGATACTAAGATGTGACCCAAGGGAAGAAACAGATGGGCTACCAAGAGGTGGACCACATATAGAAGAAGATGAAGGGCTACCAAAAGGTGACCCAAGGAGAGATTATGATTGAGGAATTATTATATTTAAGGAATGATTGGGTGATTAGAAGATAGGCCAAGGATCAATAAAATACCCAAGTGTTTCTCCATGTAATGGGGAATGTGAAAATGGAAGAACAAGAAGAGGACCAAGTTTGATGATCTTAGGATCTTCCTCTAATTTCTAACAAAAGGAATAAACTTCTTCCACACAATATGTAAATGCATCGAGGTCAAAAGAGAATCCTTTTTCATGATCCTCTAGAGGAATTTCATCATGTATCCCCATGAATTCTCTGATTACTTCTTTATTCTAAAATAAATCGATTAGTATGGGTTGTTGTTGGTTGATGATAGTTGGTTGATTGGAAGAAAGAGATCCAACAAGTGTGGAAGATTTATATGTTTGATGATGATTGATAGAAGAAGATAACTCAAGAGATGAAGTAGATTTGGATTTATATGTCTTGTGAGTGGAAGAAGATGGGGATTTGGAATGGTTTAGTATTGGTTTTCCTCAAAGATGGCATAACGCAGGTAGATAAATAGGATCATGTATCCAGTCAGTGGATTGCGACGTAAGGGTCAATTTTGATGATTTATTAGAGGAATTTTGAGTTGTGTGGATCTTTAATGGAGGAAAATTTCATTGAGGTGACTGAAAAAGGGAGTCCTGTGAAGAAAGGGAGGACCACAACTTAGGATTTTAATTAGATATTTGATTGGAGAAACTTGGAGCCACACACATCTTCAAAGGAGGAAGACGACATTGAGGTGACTGATAAAGGGGGTCCTACAGAGAAAGGGAGGACTGTGAATCAAGATTTGAATTAAATGTTTGATGTGGAGAATTTGTGGCAACACAAACCCTTGGAAGAGGAAAGTGTTGTCTAGAAGACTAATTATTCCTTAGAAGAAATTTGATTAGATGAGGCTCAGGAGGCTGAGGGGAATCCGAATAATAGTTTGGATCAGAATAATCACAAGATTGAGAGGGATTAGAAGAATAGTTTGGATTCTAATAATCAAGATATTGAGAAGAATCTAAATAATAATTTGGATTAGAATCCTCAGAATCATGTACCACCTCCCATGAAATGAAGGTGGAGAAAGGGGTAACTGAACGAGTTCTCTAACGTGAAGAACCAAATGAGGTTTAGTCGTGATAGGATTATTTTGATGAGAATTCCAAAAATTAGGTTCCCTATTTTCATAAGTGTGAGGAACCACGTGATAGTTGTTCATTGTTAGCATTGTTGGGACTAGATGCCTAGTCCTAGATTTTATAATTGAACTCCTTCAAATGGAAGTAAGTTCCATGTCGATTCGGGAAACATAATGGCAACCAACTAGACATTTTGAAAAAAAATAGGGGATACTTGTGTGATTTTCCAAAGGGAATATAAGGAAAACAAACATTGTAATGACACAATTTTGAAAATTCAACAAGGTTTAGAAAACAAGTTGCAAGTGTAAATGTCAAAATGGTTGATCAAAATTTAGCAACACAAAATATACAAAGGAAAACTTCCTAATGCTCAAATTTATTCTAGAGTTTCTTGATAGGAATTTTTTTTGCTAAGGTTTGAAAAATGTGTACAAGTACTACAATGAATCTAGGCAAAAATCAAGTAGCGTGATAGCTACAAATGTCACAATGAATGTCAAAGAATCAAGGAAAAGAGTCCAAATAATAAGGCATGAAAGAATCAAAGACCCAAATTATTTCCAATGAAAAAAATCTACAAGATGAAAGGTCACAAGGAATAATCACACAATTTTAGTACATGAATCCAATCTACAAGAAACTACTCCCTATGAAAAAAGGTGTCTCAAAGTTTATGTTTAAACTAACAACACAATTCCAACACTTAAATCAAGTTTTTAGGAAAATAATATTTAAATATTAGAAAAGGGTTGAGGTGAATTCCGACTCAAGGTATACTAAAAAAAGTTTAGATACCAAAAAGGCCTAAATACTGAAAATTGGAAGTTATAAATGTGAACAACACAACAATACCACTTGGATACATTGATCAGGTCACAAGGAATAATCACACAATTTTTGTACAAAAATCTACAAGATATTAGTATCAAAACTTAAATAATATTGATATTAGATGTGAATTCCGATGTAACTAAAAAAAGTTTTTTCAAAAATTGGAAGTTTAAAGGAAATGTTTGATCAATATTTGCAAAAAGAAAACAAGGTCAAAGTATTCCAAGGATTTGTTAATTTGTAAGAAGCATACCGATACAATCTAGAAATTTATATCAAGTTCATGAAAAACAAATGTAAGTATCAAAATTGTATTGAGATGATGCAAGAGGCATAAAAAATCAAGGGAAGATCAATTCTAAGAAATCCTAACTATAAATGAAGAGTCCTTATGTGGGTATCAATACAAGGATACTTAATATTTGAGTATATACTAACACACTTTCAACATTTACTATTGCAGTTGCAATAAGGAAGGATGTAAGTGGGTGCAAACGTGGTGGACACAATCTTGAGTAACACTTTATATGTATGCTTTATTTTTTCCCAAAATGGAAACAATAAAACAAACGAGTAGACCAAGTGGTGATGAAAAATACTTGGTGTAACTTTAGCAAAAATTCACCTTGTCTTAAGACAAATTAAAAACTAAGACAAAGTAACACTTCACAAATTTCATGATGAATAAAACTAGGCTCAAACTTCAATGGACTCTCCCCTTGTTTGACTAACAAGGTTTTGACTCCAAAAAATTTTGTGCTTCGTGAGAGCTCTTTGAAACATGATTGGTTTTGGTAAAGTTGGCTCCTGTGAAAAATGGCTTCCTAGGATTTTTTCTGCAACACTCACCAGTTATTACCTAAAGGAGGTACACACATCTATAATTACTTCTAGAGAGGTGGACCATAACCCCACAATCAAATTAATGAATGAGGCCCCATACAGGTAACATGAAGCTTATCTCACAAGGGTTTCAACTAGTCAAGTGGGTAAGTGGAGCGCTTCCCGTTTCATCCACCAGTTCCCTCAAGGTGTGGACTACTTTGGGGTTCCTAGGATAATCATCATAATGAGTTTTATAGATTATGTCATGACACTTCCCCTAGTTTAAAGCAGATGAGTTGTAACTCTTATCCAAACCTAAAAAATACAATTTTTTGACTAGTGATGTGTTTTTTAATCTTTTATCTTAGTTTGGTTTTACACACCATTAGCAACCTGCAACAAACTATATTAGTATTTTGTTTAGATCCTGATTCTTTGAAAAGTGAGTATTGGTCCTGCACATAAAGTTTTATAGTTTTCCATAAGATCAAAATATAATGAAAGAGGGTTAAATGTTGTTTTTTATTCTCAAGATCGTCCTAAGACACATGAGAAGAACATACACAACAAGTCACCAAACTATATTGAAAATGGAAAAGCTTATTAATCAAAGGACTAGGCAATTATTTTTAACTCATTGTTGTTCATTCCCTTAACCATGAGTTTAATGATGTGTTTGTAAATGTAATAAGGTTTAGAGTTGTTTCTGATTCCCAAGATCACTTAAAAGGTGTGAGGGAAGATCATACATAACTCTATCCTAAGATATGAAAGCATGACATTCATTAAAAATCATCAAAAAAGTTAGAAAAGAAATGACTAGAAACACCCTACAAACAGAAGTTATCACTGAAAACTTGCAAAAGATGTTAGAAATATCATAGACCAAATCCTGTAAACTTTGAAAACCAATCCCAAATTTTATAAAATCACACCAGCACGGATCTTGAGACAGTAGTGCAGCCCTAACAACAGCAGCACGGCCCTGGTAACACATACATGTGTAAAAAACAATAGTACGGGTTTGATACAGAAAATATACTAGCAAAAGATAGACTTACAAAAGCATGACCATAGAGACATATACATAACCCCAGTGACACATATGTAGCCCATAATATAGTAGTGTGGTTCTGAGACAGAAGGCAAACTAGCAACACAGAATGACAAGAGCGTAGGGGGTCACACTAGTACAGGAGTGATATAGAAGATAAACTGGCTGACAAAAGCATTAATAGTAGCGTGACCAAGATAATAGTAGTGTAGCCGTAGTGACACCATTGTGGCCCCTCCAAAAGTAACGTATGGCTTATGATAGTAGTGTGGGATAGCATAACACTAGCATGGGTTTTTGGAATGACATCATAAACACGTGAATCTGACATAGACAAACACAAAAAGGTCATTTTTTTTCATCTTAGCCCAAAATTAACAACAAACCATCTCCTTTGAACCTACAAAAGAGAATAAACACATGTAAAGTTAGCAAAATACATCAAGGAATTCAATTTATTTAAAATGTGGATAATAAGGGTTAGCCAAAATTGAGACAAAACTAACAAATCTTGAAATCAAATGCTAAGTACCACTGGGCGTGTCATATGTGTGTATGTAAAACTAACTATGCTATGTGAATTGAAACTAACACCTAATAGCTTAAAAAAAATGTTAATCAAACAAGAACATCATGATAAGAGCTTATGGGAAATAACTTCTTCAATGCATGAACATGAATAAATCAAACTAAATGCTAAGCCATTTCTACTCTTTAATATTTCTAATCAAAACATGAACCTAATTAGATCATTTAGCAATCAAATTTTATTGTTGTTTACCTCAATAATTGAGGATGGGATCTCACCAAGAAATGGCTACAAGGCCATTTTTGGATCTTCCCATGCTCTTCAATTTGAGAGAATGAATGCAAGATGGAGAAGCTATTTCCAACAATGGAGAATGGATCAAATCAAAATGCCTATAGTTTTTACTAGTGCAAATGAGTTGTGAGTTTAGAAGGAAGGAGGAGGGTTATTTATATAGCTTGCTTGTTTGGGAAAGGCTAGCAATTTTGTGGATGTGGGATAAATCCCAAAGAGAAAATGCAAAGGATATGCATGTTTAATAAAGGATGTGCATTTTTATGGGAGCTGAGAGGGGTTTAATTAATCAAATGTAATTAATTAATAGGCAGGGATAAGCTTGTAGAAGCTATTTAGGGAAGATTTAGAGGAAAATTGGCTTGATTTGGGGGATGTAAGAGGTGGTTTGAATCAATAAAAGGGATTTATTTATCAAAATAGAAGGTGTAATTAACTAATAATGTTTAATTAATCACTTAGAAGTGGATTATAACTAATGAAAGGTTGTTAATTAGAATCTAGAATAGGGAAAGGATTAATTAATTAAGGAAAGGTCGTTAATTAATGAATGAGAAGGGGAATGTTAGTTAATTAGCATAAAAGTGCTAATTATTATGAAAACGACAGGAAAGAGGGTAATTAGTGCAATTTTAGAAGTAAAACTACGTAAGTGGATTTTAGGTGTCTACAACTTGTTTAGCTTCTAGATTTCTTACATCTTGACTCTTGGTTTAGAGATTCTTATTGCTTGGATTGGTTTGTTTGCACTTTTAGGTCATCTATAGTGAGCTAGGACTGGATTGTTTCCCCTTTTCCACTTGAAATTTTTTCACTCTTGGTGTATGGTCCTTTGGGAGATGATGCATCAGTAACCGCCCCCAATAAGTAAGTTCTCTAACCCACTTGGTTAGTTTATATAGAGTATTTCCTACATTCCATACATATTATATGTTAGTTTAGTGTTTTATGGACATGTTAGGTTAGCATATTGTCTTTCAATTCCTCATTTCATGTTACATGCTTTCCTTAGGTAAGCATAAAGTTTTCATGCTTCTTTTATTTATCATTACCCCCCATAGTGTCGATACCTCCATAGGGTTCCTTCCTTTTCTTCAACCTAAGGATTTGGAAACCTTATTTTTTCATAGTGTAAGGGTTACTTCCCTTTGGGTATGTAATCATAGTTTTCCCTATATACCCCCTTTAATTCTATTTGTTTATGTGTCAATCTTGAAATGTCCTTTACTCATTGCCTCAAATACCATGGTTGAATAGATGATAAGAGCACACAGTGTCTAAACACATTTTTTCCCATCATACATCCTTGATGAACCTGATGTGAATCTTATTTTGCACCATTTGAGAGAGAATAGCTCGTTAAAAGCACCCATTTGCATTTTTATCTTGTTTCAGTCCTTAAAAATTCCAAAAAAACCCTAAAAATCACTTTTAAAGAAATCATCAGCCCCTGTGTAAAATATGTGTAGGGCCAAGTATGTCTATCTTAGCTCATTTTCATTCCTGATGCCATTGTCCCATATGTAAATTTTGTGTAGATTTGATTTTTTCTAAATCATAGTTTTTTAGAATCCCATTTTTAATTTCCAGGTTGCACCAATGTCTCCTCTCAAGATCTTTTTGGCTTAGTTGAACCACTTGAACTTTTCTAGGGGATATCCCTCTTTGCCTACATCTCCTCTTCATGATCAAAAATTCTCTAATCATACAAGAACCAATCTTCCCACATGCCTGGATCCCACTTGTGAAACTCTGTTATCCCAACACTTTCCCTCTAATTAGTCAAATAAGGGACACTCACTAGATTGTAACATAGTTGAGATGAACATATAGATCCCATATCCATCATTAAAAACCTTAACAACAATGAATGTTTTACCCCAAACAAATATTGAGGTTTCTGAAGGATACCTAACTAGGCCTCATTCTAATCAAGAAACATTCATTCATGATCAATATTCTCTGTGAAAAATGGATCATAATGATTCCCATAAAAATCCCACTAAAGATTATAATAATCACAAACAAGAACCCACCTCTAAAGGTCATTCTTCTTCTATAGAATTTAACGTAGTGATAATCAAACTCTTGGAATAAATGGCCTTATCCCAAGCTACCACCATAATTAGCATGATTCAGATGTTATATTTAATATCTCAAAATGTGGTGTCGAACATGCCTTCTCATACACATCCCCCACTGGTGGGTGTGCGTGAGAATCATATTCCTCCACCTATCTAGAGTGAGATATCACAAAAGGTATAAAATGAAAAATATCAGTCCTTAGAAATATCTCATTCTGACTATCAAATTCAACACTATACAAGCCCCATGAAAAATATCATGAGCACCATAGAACCTTCATACTATCAATGCGCATTAGCTCAAATGAGGTCTTCCATATTCAAAACTAGTACAATTGACATGTCTTAGAACATAAAAACACCTCAATACCCTTTTGTACATTAGTAACAAGCTTCCCAAGACAAAAATCCACCTTTTCCAGACACCATCGGCCCAAGTGAAACATCTTTTGCATTGTCAATGGTGTCTAGCTGAAAATGCCTCTACAGACTACATCTTCCCCTCTAATTTTTTTTTGGGATGATGGTGTCTAGAAATGACAATGCCTCTACAGGCTACATCGGCCCCTATGGAACATCTTTTGCAAGGTTGATGGTGTTTAGAGGTGATAATATCTCTACAGACTACATTGGCCCCTGTGGAGCATCTTTTGCAGGGTAAATGGTGTCTATAGCTAACAACACCTCTACATAATAAATTGTCCCATCTTTAGTAGGACTAATGGTGTTTAAATCTGACAATACCTCTATAAAAACCATCATCCCTGGTGGTGTAAATTAACTTGCAACATATAGTATGTTGTTCATTAATCTACAGTCATTTAATTATCAAACCAAGGGACGTAGACTTTCAATACTGTTAGTGTTGTATGTATAGTTTAGATGTTTGGAATGTATAAATTTAAATTTCTATCACTACAATTTTAGAAATAACAATGCTTGGAAAAAAACTAGATTCTGACTGGAAGCAAATACTATGGATAAGACAAAACATGTGAAAGCATAATATAGATAAAGGAATTAATTACTTCTAATCTAATCAGGTAATAAATCAAATTAACAAACAAATGAGAGGGTTGGAAAACCACAAGTGGGCCCTACCTTTGGTGTTAATCCCTCCCAAGGCCCGTGACTACAACTAATGAACAAAATTCATACTTTTTATTATATTGGCATGAATATTAGAATTGGAAATACAATAATTTCTCTATCTATTGATCAATCCCCTACAACATTAATCTTTCCTTTTTTATATATCTCATTACATAAAAAGTGTGAAGAAAATAGAGTTATACTAGGAGTTTGAATTAGATCAAGTAAAAAACCTCAACACATAATCCAGAGATCTAATGCATGGAATAGAAATAATCATCAGGTGTTTAAATATCAATCACATAGCTTAATTAACCAATCAGTTTGATTAACTAATTCCTAAATCAAGAATTAAATCAGTTAGTGACTTGTTAAGATGTAATGCATAATCAGATGTTGGAGTTGAGTCATCTCTTAGTTCTCATGTTTTAGTTGTAAATTCTTCTACCATCAACACGTGAAAACTCAAGTGTTATGTCCATGTTCCTTGAGCTCATCAAGATCACAACTTTATTTACGTGTGTGACCTCCTTTGGCTGCAGACGTCTTGCTACAGACAAGTCCTTTGGTTGCATACAAGTTGTTGAGGACAATCCCTTAGCTTTAGATGATTCCTTTTTTCTTCAGATGGTTACTACGTATGGATACTTTGGCTGTATGTCAATTATTGTATATAACAAGTTTCTTGAAAGCAATGCTGGCATGATACAAAGAATCATTTAAACACCTTATTGTAATCAATTGAATAAATGCATACTCTTAATACCACAAAATAAAATAAACTATTAATAACTATATTAATTAATATCCATGCCATAAGTTCAAGCTATAATGAAATGTTTGAGAATTATCATAGGGAAATGCAAGTGCAGGGATACAAATGGCTCAAAAAATTACAGAACATGAGTTGTTTGGAAAGTGAATTAAACAACTCATCACACCCCCAGACTAAACTCCTTGAATATCCTCATTCAAGCTTCTTTAGGTTCCTTGGCTGGCTTAGGGTCCACCCGAATGGTGTTGCATAAGTTTCTAAAATCTATTGGAATGTCTATCCCTACTGACTTTGTGAAGAAGTATCCTCCATTCATCATGTACATGTCCATGACTCTATCGTATACTACTTCATCCAAGAGTTTATCACAACACCGACGTGGTATAGGAAAATGGAAGATTGGTGGGTGATAAATAATTGGAAACCAAATTTTTCCACATGTAGAAGAAACATCAATATATGCATTCACTCTTCTTAAGGTTGGAATAATATTGTGATAAGATTACATTTATTTCTTCTGCAGCTCAAGGGACATCTCATTCCACTGCATCTTGCAAACATACACTATCTCTCTTACATTGTTCTTAATCTTGTCCCTGACTTCCTCATGAGTTTCTTTACACATATGTTATACCTTGTTTTTGATTTTTTTCCCCATATTCTTAAATAATCTCTTTTTTGTTGTTATCTTCTACCTTGATCATCAGTGGTTGTACCTTTTCTAAGTGCTTGTACTCTTCCATCTATTTCTCCTTGTTCAATTCATTTAGAAAATAAGAAAAAAGTGATTTAACTAGAACATCCCCAACATATAGGACTGGAATCCAGTCCCTATCATATTCAAGAGCATAATTATTCATGTAGAGTTCACAAAGTAGAAGTTGAGTTTCATGAGGGATATTTATATATAGCCTAAAGAATTTTATTGCTCCACTGATATCAAATGACATATCAGAGTTCATAAAAGTAAGCTTGAGTTCCAACATCTGTTATTTTAAAAAAATGGTATAGACATTGGAAGGAGGCCTGTGTCTGATTATCTCATAGGCCACTTTAAGTGTCTCTTCTTGCTTTTTCTTTATCCTTTCAATCTCTTTGTTCTTTTCCTCAATTTTCAGGTCTTTTTCCTCCATGTCTTATTGGTGCTGGAAGATAAGTTCTTCCTTTTCTCTCTCCCATTTTCCTTTTAACCTATTAACATAGGTTTCAAACTGATAGACCCAGTAATCCAGCAATGTTTTTTATGTTGTCATGTTCCTTCAAACTGGTTTTACATGCTCTTTGGAAACTTCTATAATGATAATTTGTGGCTACAATGGGGCCATATAAGATTGTTGCATACTATCATGTGGAAACAATGGTAGAGTGGGCTCTAGTATTGTCTCAACTATTGCATTCGTAACTATAGGAACATTCTTCTATATTGTTTCAATTTTCTCATAAATTTTCTCTTCAATAATTCCAAGGAAAATTTTCTCAGTAAAATTTTCAACAACCTAGGGCATATCTTCCCCAATTTATCCTTCATTATTTCATGTTTCAAGTAATTTTTTGTTAATTTATTCTTGTATCTTCTCCTCATCACCCTTGGCTACATGAATCATTTCCTTGGTTCCTTGTTCAACTTCTTCTTCTTTGTTCTCTTCATGACTTACCCCAATATGAACTGCCTCTGCATGTTGTTCCATGTACTCCTCATGGTATTTCTGTGTAGTTTCTTACCACCTTATTCTCCTTTCTTCTATTTCATGCCTCCATGGGCTCCATAGGACTCTATTTATAATCAATTGTAATATATACACATCCCTTCTCTATGTCCATTAGTGTGACCTCAATATTCTCCTTTGTAGCTTATATATCATTGTCAAGTGATATAGTTCAGGGCTTTATTGTCTTGGATATTCCTAGCCTTTTATTTTTTAGTCTATGAGAGTGTTTAGGTGGTGTAGGAGTGGATTTGGATTTGGAAGATATAGGAGTGGGATTGGAATATTTTCTCTTACCTTTTGAGGTGCATGATTCAGGAGTAGAAAATATAAGTAGCGTTTCAACAATGAAGATTCTCTGAGGTGATACTGGATGAGGGTTTAGTTCAAAAGATGGTGGATTTTCATAAACAGGGGTTTCTGTGGGCTGAGAAGTGGAAGTTGTGGGTTCTAATACATGAGTGGAAGAACTATCAGTACTTCTTCTCTTCTTATTTTTCCCTAATAATTCATCAATATGTTTTACCTTTGAAAAATCATCCCATTTTAATTTAGGTTGTTCTCTCTCTAATGTGTGTTTGATAACCAGGCTAATAAGACAATGGTGTGAAAGTGCTGACCTCCCTCTCTATGATTCTTTACTCATCTTTTTCAAGCTTTCATTTAATAAATTAGGCTCATTAACATGCCTAGCATTCCTGAGATGATTGAGTAATTTGAAGTGGACCATATTTTATCTAGAATATCTACCCTTGCAAGTAAAATATTTGATAATATAGTTGGAAATTTCATCCCAAATTGGTTTGAGAGAGGTTCTATATGTACCTTGGTGATCATTTATGAACACATCATCCTTATCAATGAAGTCTCATCTAGTTGTCTTTGGATTGACTTTATCAAGGAAGGACTCACCCTCTACAGGAAGCCTAGTAACTATATGCAAAATATCATTGTTCACATTTACTATTAATCCATTGACTGTAGCTTCTCCATCTTTAAATTTGGTAGAAAATTCTTCAACCATAGACTCATTAAAACCCTATAATTTGATAATGTATTACATCCATCCACTATTCTAAAAATATTGCAAGATTTATGGCTAGTTACGGATTTGGGAATGTTCAGTCGGCTCATGGCTGATTAAATATCCTCCCATTCTCAATTTTTTAGCTTTCTTAGCTCTGGTAATGAAATCACACAGTTTTTGGAGGAATTGTGCAAAAATTCAATTGTGGGGGAGTGTTTGAGTACCTTTTTTTTGAATTACGAGACTGACTCACACGCAACACAATAGAGGGGAATGCATTTAATTAATTTTATTGCAGAAAACATGTGAGGTAAAGTGGTATGTTGGAGTGGGATGACATGGAATGAAAGCTCATAAATTAAAGGTAGAGTTGTATAATTGTAATTAAATACATTTTTTATTAGATAGGGTAAAAACAGGTATCGACTCCAAGAGGCCAGAACATGAAAGATAACATCGTGAAAGCACACAAAAAGAAACAAAAAGAGGAACATGACCACAAGGAGTTAAACAAGATTAACTTCAAAACAACAAGGTCCAGAAACCCAACCAACGAGAGAAATAAAAACTAAACAACTAAACCTAAAAAAAAAAGATAGTTCGCCAAAAAACCTCCAATAGTTATGGAACAACACCATTAATTTTTATTTTGATTTTTACAAGGTTTGGCCTCCAAGGTTGCAGTTTCCTTGATGTGCTCAAGCTACAGCTTCTTCTGGGGTGGCTCCTCCTAATCTTCACCCGCAACATCCTCCTCTTCTTCATCAGAGATGGTGGCTTTGGAATATTTTATTTTCCTCTACTCCTCTTCAACCACTTCCAAATGAACCCTCATATCCCAAACAAGATTATCCAAACCATTGATTTCCCCCCTAATATTCTCCTGGGCCATGCATATGTTTTTGGTGGATTCAATGTTGTTGATCATGCGATTCCTAACCACTGAATTCATCTCCTCCATAACATGTAACACCGTCTCCAAGTACTACACTTTTTTCTTCAAGTTTTCATAGCTCACCTTAGCTTCCGAGATCATAATTCCTTTACCTTTCAAGGACCTTGCCTCCCGAATCTCCAAGCCAACCACATTCTTCCCCTCCTCAACTATGTTATTGCCCAATTTTCCCTAGTGCATCTTTGTAAGACATTCATCTATAGTAATGTCCTCCTCCTCCTTGATTTGGGGCATGGGTTTAGCCGGTATAGGTTTACCATTTTGAAACAGAAGGAGAATGATCCCCTCATGAATAGGGTTATCCACCTTACCCCTTTGAAAATATTTTATAGAGGTAGTCAAATACATGAAAAAAAAGAAGGCAATACTTAAAATTTTCTTGTGCCTAAACATATTGAGGAGAGATAAGTAATGAGTATAGATCTTATGATTCTTGCCTTACAAATTTAAATACTTCATAATGTGAAGGAAAACCTCCTTCTACACTCCAGGGATGCAGGATTGAGAAATTCTATCAATGAAGTAATGCACCCTTTCATTACCAATGAAAAAGGTGTTAATTTCATGCTCACGTATATTCATGTCCATGCTGGGAAATGGCTTCCTCTGAAGTCTCAATTTCCATACCCTTGACCACCACCTTACTATCCTTCCACACCAACCCAAACTCCCTAGTTAATGAAGGATCATACTAATGATTGGGGGATTACAATTAAATACATTATGGCATGGCATAAATACTAATTAAAAATAATCATACTAATGATAATTTAATAAAGTGGTATGAGTGTTGTCGATGGGGTGGGATTGGTGTGGTCAAGTTACATGGTTGTGTGCTTTCCAACCTATGTTTAAATCCCCCTAAGGCATGATCCTCCTTAAAGGTGGTTTCACGGCTAGATGCAACATCTCTGCTTGTTTCTGTCATAGCACATTAGTTTCTTCACTCACTACAATCGGTACCATTTCATTTTTTTTTCACTCTGGTTGCTACTTCACATGTTGTTTTCACTGGTCGCTACGTCTCTCTTTGTTTTCAATGGTTTTTGCTTCACTCACTAGTTGTTTCTTCTCTCATGATTGTGTAAATATCTGGTTGAAATATCTTCGACCTTATTGTTGTCACTGGTTTGAACATACACACATCATTGAGAACACTAGTCGTTGGTCATTGCTCATTTAATTTGGTATCATTGATCCATACTTATAACATGGGTTCCTAATGGTGGGAATCCTCTCAAAAAATCCTCCACATGTACAAGGATATGGGCCCTCTCACCACCATCAGTCCCTTACCCTATATCCAAATGCAGTCCTTTATTAGTGCACTTATCTCACCAGGTATCCTTAGGATGATAAGTCCTACATGCATCATGGCTAATTGTGCCCTGTGATCACATGCTGATTTTAGTATGATCCTAGACATGTACTTTTGTGATGTTACACAGTCACATATTTTACATTTACATTATAGGATACTTACTTAAATGCAGATACAAGTTGTACCATAGAGGAGGGTTCATGCTAATCATGATTGGGGTGTCACATTGTCTCGATCATCACTCAGTTATTAACATATTCCTTCATATTTCGACATGGAATCATGTGTTCTTGCCATATGGCCTTATACCTCATAATTAGTGCATCCACACTCCAGTGCTACTGTTCATAGTGGAACATCCAGTCTTTTCATCATTTTCTCCAACTAAGTTGTCATAGAATCAATTTGTGGTTCTATGCAACATGTACCATCCTATCGTTTCAATGTTGTCAACTACTTCTAGCAACATAAAATGTTAGATAAGTGTATAGTTGATTCACCAAGAATTCTGGTGACAGGTATTTTATTGACCCTTGGCATTCTTGAATGGAAGCTAATTAGTGCCAAGGCCTACTAAACCATTACACATATTGAGGCATAATCTATCAGAATATGAACTTTTTATAAATCAAGCTTCTTATCTAAAGCGTTGACATCACAAGAACACACACTCATGTTTTTATTTCCTACTTGATTTTATTGTAGGTATGAGATACTTTCCTAGCTCAAACTCTAGTATAACCTTAACATATTACCATTTAAGAATATCTTGAACCTCATATGAACTAAGGTAATAAGTTTCACCATATCTCCATAACGGATCATGATTTTCTATAACCTCAGTATGGGGCCGATCAATCACCTTGTCCTAAGTTGTGAACTAACTGTGGTCTTTGCTTTCTAAAAAAGTTGTGCCCTTTGCATGCCAAATTACTTTACACTTGTGAACATGTTCTATTAAGTTTTCAACACCATGGTATTATACTAAATGTACATATATTCCATAGAAGATATTGGGTGATACCACTTGTTGCATGGGATTTACAACTCTTCTTTATACTAGAATATTGATCGTTGGTATGACATTTCCACTTCCACTTGTATTTGATCCCCAAATTCAATAGGGAGAACAACAATTTTATCATACAAAATATCAAATGGTGTGAAGCTAGTTGTTGTCTTCCACATTGTGTTGAATTTCCACACTTCCTCTGGAATTCTATCTTCCTAATCTCTCTTATGGAGTAAAATAGTTTTTTTTATCAATATGGCTTCTATTTCCTGGTTTGTTACCTCAACTTGGCCATTAGATTGGGGATGATACGGTGTAGACTTCTTATGTCTGATTTCATACTCCTTAGCTAGATCAGAAATAACTTCAATAGTAAAGTGCATACCTTGATTAGTAATAATTTCTCTTGGTACTCCATACCTTATGAAGATTTGGTCATATAATAATTTTTCAAATTTCTCACTCTTCTAATTTGGAAATGCTTTCACTTCTGTCTATTTAGTGAGGTAATCTGTGCACACCAAGATGTATTCCTATTGAGATTTAAGATCTATAGGACTAATGAATTTTAAACCCCGTTTTTCAAAGGTTGCAATACTAACTCGGATTGTAATGGAATATCATCTGATCTAGTAGGTTTACCCATTCTTTGACATATATCACACCTTTTGGTGTATAGCGTTGCATCTTTATGCAATGTTGGCTAGGAATAACTAGTTAATACTTTCTGCATTGTTCTTTTTACAAAAAAGTGTCCTCCACATGGTTCGATGTGGCAAGCTCTAAGAATATAATATATTTCCTCATCATCAATGCATATTCTCTTGACATTATCCTACCCTGTGTGAAATATAAATCCATCTATCCAAGAGAAATTCACACTTTTCTCAACTATGTATTTCTTTTCAAAATATAGGTAGTGTGGAGGTGTCTTACCTGAGACCAAATAATTGGATATATCAGCATACAAAATTTTTCTGGTAGAAATGGAAAATAGGTTTTCATATGGGAAAGATTCATCAACTACCTTTTCTTCAATATTATTCTCCATTCTTGAAAAAAAAATCTACTACAATGTTTCCCTTACTAGGCTTATCCACAATAGTGTAATACTAAGCCTTGATATTCTCCTACGTGAGTTCGAGCATCTTTTGTTCACTTCCTCTTTTCATGTTTATGAATTCCTGACAATGGAACTAAAAATTTTCATGTCTATTTGTGTCATTAATCCATCCCTATGTATGTGATTTATAGGAATCAACATACACATTTACCCCTTATCCTTCACATTGGCCTATCATTCCATAGTGGGAACTTTGGCGAGCTCACTCAAAGTGTGGAAGTATGTAAGATTCATAAAGTTTAGCTCATTTCAATTGGTGTTAATATGTTTAAACACAAAACAAAATGATAAGATGTATCCTTAATGCATGTGGACGTGCAAGGTTCAATATCATGTGCTACTAAATATATGGGTATTTATTCATATACTAATTATCCTCATTTACAAAACATTCCCTTGAAACTAAATCCTCCACATATTTTCATTGACTACTCAAAATGTAGCATCTGATTGGAATGTTCCTATCTTGAGAACAAAAGAGTGTAAAAAGGGATGAAGAGAAGGCTTGTATGCTCAAGCCTTCTTTTATTTTCAGCAGTGGCCTAGGAGAATCTTATCATCTACCTTTTTCTTCTTTGGTGTTGGGAAATTCTCATTAAAGCATGGGTTACCTTGGATACTTCATATCAACCTGAATTCTATTAAGGTAAGAGAAGGTAGTGTTAAAGAACTCCAAACCCTCAAAAATGAATCATTTAAAAATTTAATAATGTCACTCAAAGTAAACGTGTGGGAGTTTTTTGCATCTCTTCAATACTTTGTCTATATTTTGCATTGTCTCATCAGAATGAGTGCTACCATGTACTGTGAAAACATTAAAGATAAAATGATTGTTAGAAATATTTTGAGATATTTGACACCAAGATGGGTACATATTTTGATCACTCTTGAAAATTTTAAAGACATGAACACAAAAAATTTTGATGAATTAGTAGGTTCTCTTTTTTCCCATGAGGATACAATGAATATATATGTATTAATCTATAGATTCATGTAATGCAAAACGAAAGTGATAATAGCCCACTATACCCATCAAGATAAAAAAAAAATCTTACTAGCCAAAGTGTCAAGTACCTAATCAATAAAAGATAGTGGAAAAGGATCCTTCTTTGTTGTTGCATTCAACTCTCTATAATATACATAGATCCTCCATTTTCCATTTTTCTTGGGCATACTGACAAGGGGTGACAACCATTGACTGTCTAAAATTTCATATATGAATCCAGCATCCAATATTCTTTTAATTATTATTTAAAAATGTCTCTCACTATTGGGTTCATTATTTTTTGTGGTTACCTTATTGGCTTGCCTCTATCTTTGATATATATCTTATGTGTACAAATCTTAGGATGGATCCCATGCATGTCACCATAGTCCAATGAAAATGTTGTTTTTTTACATAAGAATAATCAGCAACATCTCTTTATGCATGCTTAACATCTTGTTCACATTAAGTGGCCTTCCCAGAGTGATTTCCACTTATTTAGAGAGATCAATCATGGAATATACATTATTTCTAATAGAATTCAGTATGTGATCATGTGGGAGAATTTGATGAAGGATGCAATTCTTACTTGGAACATCCATAGTGCTTTGTTGTAGTAGAATTTGGTTCACAAGATAACTTAGACATTGTAATATATCATATACTTCTTCACTCCTTCCATAGTTATTCTGCAGGACATTGAAAAGAACAACATCCTCTTCTTATCCCTTAATTGCGCATGATTTTTCCAGCATCATGAGATACTACATAGATATTTTGTCTTCTTCTGGCTCCTCAACCCATATGGTTTCATCTTCTTTATTCAGCAACTAAGCATTAGGATAAATCATAAGCTTTTTAGTTTCACTTCCATTGGAAATAATCATATTTCCATACCTACAACCTATGAATGCATTAACATTGGTCAAAAATGGCCTTCCTAGGATGATAGGATATCCTCCTAAGCTTGATTTTGGCCAAAGAACAATAAAGCCAGTAGGTTACTCCCAAGAGTATACAACTACCACTATGTCCTCCAAGAATCCTTCAGGTTTCATGGTTGACCTATCTGTAAGCTACAAGACTTAGTAATTGGCCTTAGCCCTTCCAACTTCAAATCATCCATGATTTTATTGGTCATTATGTTTATGGCTTCCCTCAAGTCAATCAGAGTATTCTTTATTGTTGTGTCATTTATTGAAATGTTTACCAGTGGACTACTTGGGTCTATATACTTTGGTAGAACTGAATTTTAGAGCATAATATCAGCTAGTTGTCCAATAACTTACACAATGGATCCAGATCCTTTCTCTTTTTGTTTGGTTTCTTTATGCATAAGTCCTTAAATAATTTGTTTTAAATTGGCACATCCTTTATGGCTTGAATCAATTGAATTATGACACAAATATTGTTAGGAAATAAGGGATAAAATATGCGTAATAATCCCTCACAGAATCGCAATAGTAGAAACTAATATGCAAAAATTATTACAGATCTCAAATAAAATTACAGAATAAAATAACACAACACAAAGAAACAATATTTAACGTGGTTCACCCAATTTGGGCTACGTCCACCAAGAATCACTTGCTCAGATTTTATTACAAGCCACCACTCTCTCAATACAATACCCAGATCTGTTTGGAGCTATGCTCAACAAATTCTATAGAATTCACAACTCGAATTCAAAACACATCTGTAATGTTTTTCATTATATTTATCATATGAATAAAACCATATAAATAGACAACTACTTAAGCAGTTTTACAAAACCATGGGTATCAAAAACCATGGGCCAAAACTAGCCCAAAAACCTATAGGTCAAAAATATCACCCATATGAGAAGAGCACATTTCCTGATATGTCGGGTGCATTTTTTTGAGACCAAAAAAAACAATTTACGCCCAAAAAAAAAATTCAGGGGTTGCGCCCCCGAACCCCTACTACCAAGGGCTGTAACCCCCAGATCCTCGCTTGAGGCCCGACTCAACCCCAAACCCTGGCGAGGATACATGAAAAGTGTACAATACTCTTAGTGTACAGTCTTCAACACTTTCACACATGAAAACAGGCTCCATAACCTAACAATCTCCCACTTGGAGACTAGTTTTCCTCTTAGCAAGCTTCTCAACCCTTCACTAGTTTCTGTGAAGACCAACCAAAGTTGAACACAACTTCATATTTTCCCTTGTGACCACCTTAATCATCATGTCTGCAGGATTCTGACTGGTATGAATCTTCTCCAGCTTCAACTTCTCTTCCTCCAAAATTGTCCTGATGAAATGGTACCTTAACTGTATATGCTTTGTCCTAGAGTGGAAAGCAGAGTTCTTAGCTAGGTGTATAGCACTCTGACTATCACTATGCAACTTTCCTTCCTCCTGCTTATGCCCCAACTCCTTAAGTAATTGTTGTAACCAAATCATTTCCTTGCTTGCCTCTATGGCAGAAACATACTCAGTCTCCATGGTTGACAAAGCCACTAACTTCTGTAGTCATGAAATCTAGCTTACTATTGTTCCACCTATAGTGTAAACATAGCCTGTTGTGTTCCTCCTGCTGTCTACATCTCCAGCCATATTTGAATCTACATAACCACACAAATTGGTGTTTTATCTACTGTAGCACAAAACTATCCCCATGGTGCCTCGCAAATACCAAAGGATCCACTTTACTGCCTGCCAGTGATCTCTACCTGGATCACTCATAAATCTACTCACCACTCCCACTGCATGGGCAATATCAGGCCTAGTGCACACCATGGCATACATCAAACTACCAACCACTGATGAGTAAGGTACCTTGGACATCTGGTTTCTCTCCTGCTCTGTCTTAGGACACTGTTCCTTTGATAACTTGAAATGGCCTGCCAAAGGAGTCCCAACTAGTTTAACATCCTACATATTAAACCTCTCCAAGACCTTCTTAATGTACTCTTCCTAAGATAAAGTCAGCTTCTGTTCCTTCCTATCATGAGATATCCTCATACCAAGGATTTTTTTGGCTTCCCCCAAATCCTTCATAGCAAAGGATTCACTTAGCTGTTTCTTGAGTACTTTTATTTCCTGCATGTTTTTACCTGCAACCAACATGTCATCCACATACAGACAAAGGATAATATAACTGCCATCCTCAAATTTCTTTGTATACACCCAATGGTCAGAATGACATCTAATATAACCTTGCTCCATCATAAAGCTATAAAATTTCTTATACCATTGACATGGAGCTTGTTTCAATCCATACAAGCTCTTCTTCAGTTTGCACACCATCTCCTCTTTACCTTTGACCTCATAGCCCTCTAGTTGTTGCATATATAGTTCCTCCTCCAAATCACCATGGAGAAATGTAGTCTTTACATCAAGCTATTCTAAGTGCAAGTCTTCTGCTGCAACTATTCCTAGAACAGTTCTAATAGAAGTCATTTTTACTACATGAGAAAAAATATCATCAAAATCTATACCTTTTTTTGTGAAAACCCCCTGACCACCAACCGGGCCTTGTATCTTTTCTTGCCTCCTTCCTCTTTGACTCTGAACACCCACTTGTTCTGTAATGCTCTTTTTCCTTCAGGTAGCTTTACCAAATCTCATGTCTGGTTCTCCATGAGAGCTTGATGCTCCTCATATATGGCTTGCTCCCACTTCTTCCTGGCATCTACCTGCATTGCTTCATCAAAGCTCTCTGGTTCTCCACTATCAGTGAGTAATAAATAATAAAGAGAAGGATAAAAACATTCAGGCTCTCTTCTTACCCTAAAAGACCTCCTCAATATAGGAGTTTGGGGTTCCTATTGAGGAGGTTCCTAAACTGATTCATGTGTCACTTTTCCATCTGGAAGATCCTCTACCGCTGCATATTCTTTCTTGGATTCTTCCCTATTTTCCTACAACTATTGCTTATACATGAATTTCTCATTAAAGACCACATCCCTAGATCGAATGATTTTCTTGTCCTTAATACTCCAACATTTATATCCAAAGTTATCACCACCATAACCAATGAAAGTACATTTTTCTGACTTAGCCTCTAGCTTGGTCCTATCATCCTTGTCTATATGAACAAATAACTCACACCCAAAGACTCTAAGAAATGAATAATCAACTTTCTTACCATACCAAGCCTCCTTGGGTATGCCTCCATCCAAGGCACTTGAGGGTCCTCTATTTATCAAGTACACAGTTGTGCTCACCGCTTCTGCCCAAAAAGAAAGAGGCAGTCCTGCATGTAACTTCATGCTCATAGCACATTCCATTATTATTTTTTTCATCCTTTCTAACACCCCATTCTACTGTGGAGTTCTTGGAACTGAATTTTACCTACGGATTCCATTCTTAGAACAGTAATCATCAAATTCATTGCTGCAATACTCCCCTCCATTATCTGACCTGAGACATTTTAGCTTAAGACCTGTTTCATTCTCTACCAAGGCTTTCCATTTAACAAAAGTTTCAAATACATCAGATTTGTTTCTAATACAATAAACCCAAACTTTCCTTGTTACATCATCACTAAAAGTAACATAATAACTTGAACCCCCAAGAGATGATACCTGAGCCACCCCCCACACATCAGAATGCACCAGCTCTAACTTACTCTCTTTCTTTGTAGGTCCAACCTTGAGAAACCTTACTCACTTTTGTTTCCTATATATGTAGTCCTCACAGAACTCCAAACCTATTTCTGTATATCTAGGAAAATCCTTCTTTATGATCTCCATGCCCTTATGGCTCATATGACTGAGCCTATAGTGCCACAATGTTGTATCTACTTCTGAAGCCACAAGATTACAAACATTAGTGCTATAAGTGATTAAATACAAGGTTCCAACCTTCTTACCTCTTGCCACCACAAGAGCACCCTTGGTAACCTTCCAAGAGTCAGCTGTAAATATCACAGTACAACCATCACTTCCCAACTTCCCTGCCGATATCAAATTTCATCTTAATGTAGGCACATGTCTGACATCCTTCAATAGCCAAGTATTCCCATTCTACATCTTAACCTGAATAGAACCTTTTCCAACTATGCTACAAGGCTCATCATCACTAAGAAAAATATGCCCAAAATCTCCTTGAACATAATCAACAAAATAATGCCTATATGGAGAAGCATGGAAAGAAGCCCCCAAATCTAAAACCCAAGATTTAGTAATATTTTGCAAAGAAAGAATCAAAGCATCCTGACATACATTACCCGTTGCCACATTTGCCTTCTTATTTTCTTCTTGTTGTTTCTTCTTTTCCTAAAGCTCCCAACAGTCCTTCTTTACATGCCCAGAATTTCCACAATGCCAGCATACTATCTTGCTTTTGGATTTTGACCTTGCATGATCCTTTGATTTTCCACAACTTCCTCTATTCTTCTGTCTCCCTCTAGTTTCCACTATCAAAGCATTCCCTGAAGTAGAAGATTCACCAGAGTTTTTTCTTCACATTTCCTCGCTTAGAATCACCCTTACAAAATCCTCAAACTTCAACTTTGAGTTAGCTAGAACTGAGTTTCTTCCCGCCATTACCAAGCTATTCCAACTCTCAGGTAAATAGCATAGAACTAATAAAGCCCTAACTTCTTCATCAAATTCTATTGTAACCAAAGCTAGCATATTTACAATCGTATTAAAATCATTTAGATGATCTATTATTGAACCATTCTTAGAAATCTTCATATTAAACAACTTTTTCATTAAAAATATCTTATTAGACGTAGAGGGTTTTTCATACAACTTCTCTAATGCATCCATCAATTCTTTTATAGTCTTTTCCTTTGAAAAACTAAATAATACCGAAGATGCAAGACATAGCCGGATTGTCCCAAGTTCCTTCCTATCCAGCAAATCCCATTTCACATCTGTCATGCTCGAGTTTTTGTTCACCTTCTCAGAAAACAGAGTATAAAGATCCTTCTGATAAAGTTAATCTTCCATCTATATCTTCCAAAGATTGAAATTTTGCTTGTTGAATTTATCAACCCTAGATCTTCCATCATCTGCCATAGCTCCCACTCAAGATAAAATTTCCCTACGATTCAACACTTCAGTAAACCAAACTAGGATCTAATACCAATTGTTAGGAAATAAGGGATAAAATATGCGGAATAATACCTCACAGAATCGCAACAGTAGAAACTAATATGCAGAAATTATTACAGATCTCAAATAAAATTATAGAATAAAATAACGCAACACAAAGAGAAATTATTTAATGTGGTTCACCCAATTTTGGCTATGTCCTCCAAGAATAACTTGTCATATTTTATTACAAGCCACCACTCTCTCAATACAATACCCAGATTCATTTGGTGCTATGCTAAAAAAACTCTACAGAATTCACAGCCAAATTCAAAGCACATCTGTAATGGTTTTTATTATATCTATCATATGCATAACACCATATAAATAGACAACTTCTTAAGTAGTTTCACAAAACCGTGGGTATTAAAAACCATGGGCCAAAACCGGCCCAAAAACCTATGGGTCAAAAATCTCGCTCATATGAGAAGAGCACATTTCCTGATATGTCGGGTGCATTTGTTTCGAGGCCAAAAAAACAATTTATGCCCAAAAAAATTTAGGGGCTGCACCCCCAAACCCTGACTCAGCCTCAAACCCCGGCAAGGATACATGAAAAGTGTACAATACTCTTAGTGTACATTTTTCAACACTTTCACACATGAAAACAGGCTCCACAACCTAACAAATATCTCTTAGTTGGTTGATAAAATCATAATCAAATTTTGATTTGAGGGCAGTCTTATTTTCTTGTAATATTTCAGGAAATGGTGGCTCATTATCCTGTGCTTTACCCTTGCCATAATTTTTCTCAAGTTGTTGTGGATCATCTTGCAGTGTTTTCTAGATTTGCTACAGGTCGGTCTGTAAAAAAATTTGTTCATACACAATCTACGTAATGGTGGGTCTACTTTGCGGAGCAAGTGCTCCTATTGAGTGGAGATGGATATTGTTGACATAAAAAGAATAGGTAGGATATTGAGTTGGTTCAATGGTGTAGGTTGATTGAGTAGATTTTTTGTTTGTGTTAGGTTTTGGTTGAGTTGGTAGCTGAGTGGCACACAATACCAGAGTATAAATTTCCTCCTCACTGAGTCCCTTTAAAAAGAGTAATTTGAGGGATTCAGGAGGTAATATTGTGTGTCTTGTCTTCTAAATTTAGAACAAGAATATTTGTAGATAGTATTCCAATGGTTCATCCTCCTTTTATTCCATTTTACATATTTCATCACCTCCTCTACTACTCAGCCTGTAGTAGTCTTGATACTTATTGAGGAATTTATCCTTCATATTTTCCCAAGTGGTTACGAAATTTCTTCCGAAACCCATGAACCATATTAAGGTTTCATCCTTGAGTATAACAAGAAATAGCTTTAATTTGTGTGTATCTGTGGTATAATCATAGCTCTTGCATAAAACATCAAAATTGAACAGAAAAGTTTCTAGGTCTTTAGTTATGGATCCATGAAAATATGGCAAGGTTGAGTGAGAGATATTCTTTATAATAGAAACTTCATCATTGTCGGTAATGGGAAACTCAAAATTAGTTTCCCCATTTTGAGAATTTTGGTCTACTTCTTCTGCCATATTTGGCTTCTCAGGAGCAGCTTCAAAACTTTCACTTGGAGGATGTTCTTCTACCAGAGAACCTTATACAGAGGAAGATATATCTTCTTCATAATCTATTATGGAAACTTGTGATACTTGTGGATTAGGTAAAAATAAACCATGGAAATCTCTTTAATGGTGCATGTATGAACTACTCGACTCGCTCAACATACATTAGTGGGGAGGATGGAGGTTAATTTCTTAAAACTTAAACTGTTTCTAAGAAATGAAAAACCTCTCAAAAACCTTATAACTTGGTAGTATCCTCAGAAATGGCATAAAAAATGATGGTGTAAATTAACTTGCAGCACTTAGTATGTTGTTCATTAATCTATAGTCATTTAATTATCAAACCAAGGAATGTATACTTTTAATAGTTCCACTGTTGTATGCATAGTTACAAATGTTTGGGAGGTATAAAGATAAATTTTTGTCGCTACAAATTGAGAAAAACAAATATTTGGAAACAAATTAGATTCCGAATGGAATAAAATATTATGGCTAAGAAAAAACATGTGAAAGTAGAATATAGATAAAGGAATGAATTACTGCTAATCTAATCATGTAATAAATCAAATTAACAAACAAATGATATGGTTAGAAAACCACGAGTGGGCCTTACCTTGGGTGTTAATCCCTCGTAAGGCCTGTGACTACAACTAATGAACATAACTAAGACTTTTTATTACATTAGCATGAAGATTACAATTGGAAATAAAGAAATTCCTCCATCTATGGATTTATCCCCCTACAACATTAATCTTTCCTTTTTTATATATCTCATTACAACAGAAGTGTGAAGAAAACAAATTTCTACTAGGAGTTTGAATTAAATCAATTAAAATATCTCAACACATAATCCAGAGATCTGATGCATGCAATATAAATAATTAGGAGGTGTTTACATATGAATAACATAACTTAAGTAATTAATTTATTTGATCAACCAGTTCCTAGATCATGAATTAAATCAATTAGTTCCTTGTTAAGTTGTAACACATAATCAAATGTTGGAGTTGAGCCATCTCTTAGTTCTCATGTTTTAGTTGTAATTGTTTCTACCATCAAAACGTACTAACTCAAGTGTTATGTCCATGTTCCTCGAGCTCCTTAGGATCAATGATTCATTTACATGTGTTACCTCCTTAGGTTGCAGACACCTTGCTTCAGACAAGTCCTTTGGTTACATCTAAGTTACTGCAGACAGTCCCTTAGTTGTAGATGATTCCTTTTGGCTACGGATGGGTTGTTGTGTATAGATTATTTGGATGTATGTTAGTTACTGCATATAACAAGTTTCTTGCAAATAAGGTTGGCATGATAGAAATCATTATTTAAACACCTTATTGTAATCTAGAGAATAAATTCATACTCATAATACCACAAAATAAAGTAAACTAGTAATAACTATATTAATTAATATCTATGCCATAAGTTTAGGTTATAATGAAATGTCTGAGTAGTATCACAGGGAAATACAAGTGTAGGGATACTAATGACTCAAAAAATTATAGAAGATGAGTTGTTTGGAAAGGGAATTAAGTAATTCATCAAACCACTATCAAAACATAAGTTACAACGCCGATATTGTAGAAGAATCTGTGAATGTTATTAATACTTCTTTCCAACTGATTCCCGTGGCACATATTGCTCCACCGGTCACACCCTCACATACCAAAATTGACTTATCCAATCCTTTCTCCTTGATAGAAGATCAGGTTGGTAACTTTGACTATGACACTGATGGCCTCATGAGCAAAGATCTTGTTTATCATTCCTCAATGACTAAGCAACACACTACCCATCGACACCATCTTCACTCATTACATCAGTACCTCTATCAGACACTCCCACTAGTCCTCTACAACCTATGAGACATATCCCCCTACCTCTTTCCATTACATCTCCTTGGACCTCTGGGGCAGAGCCATATTATACATGGCATGAGGATCTAGGGAAGAATGTCTTTGATTGTAGAACCTATCGATGCCATATGAAGAAACTTGAAGCCAATTTAAAATGTTACCAAACCAAAAAGGATACATAGCCTTTTGCTTCATATCTTTTCTTCTACTCTCATCATGACTATTGTGTGCACACTGATGTTGATTCTCATGTTTTGCATAGTGAGCATCACATCCTCCAAACCCCTTCATGTACTTAGAAGTGCAAGGTTGATTCCTCTTAAAACCACCCACCTTCCCCTTGACCTCAATATACATATGAACCACCACCTCATTCTTAATCTCATTAATCTTATTTTTTCCTAATCTCTGACCTCCACTTAGGCTCTTAGCCCCCCTTAGGTTTTACACACATCCTATCCTTGCTTGGGCTCTTCTTCTTGCTTAGTTTTATCATCACTCATATTTTCCCTGAAATATCCTACCAATGGGATGTCACAGTCTTAATTCCACATATCTTGGCTTCATTTTTCTTGACATCTCCTAGGGTTGGAATGTCATGGTCTTGATTCTTCTTATCGTGGCTTCAATTTTCCCTGACCTTTCCTAGTGGATCATTGTGGTCTTGTGCATCCTTTCTTAGGCTCATAGTATTTCTTGGATTTTTTTATCTCTTTTATTCTTATGACACCCTTATCTCAAAATTCCAAATCCATAACATCCATCCCATGGGCCCCTAGCTAGGTGATTTATGTCTTATTTTACTGATGATCCTCTAGTGTTTCTTTTTAGTTTTGCTTCTCCAAGGTTCTAGTAGCATGGATTACACCAATACATGATAGGATGACCAACAATATCAGGTACACATCAGTGGGTATATTTAATTTTAGTTATTCTTTTATTTAATTTCAACATCTCTTTTCAGTTTTGGTGTTATCTATTGTCCTTTCTATTGTCTACCCCATGTTTCACTATTGCAGCATGCAATAATAAATGACTGGGGAAGTAAAGAACACACCAAGACCAGAACACAAATGGATAGAATCAAAGGGGGTAAATGGACCATTATGATCACATACCCTAAGGGAAGTAACCCTTACACTAGGAAAACTTAAGGCTTCCAAGGCCCTAGATCGAAGAAGAGGAAGGAACCTTATGGAGGTATCGACACTATGGGGGGTAGCGATAAAGAAAATAAGCATGAAAAACCTATGTTAACCAAATTAAAGAATGTAACATGAAATGAGGAACTGAAATACAATATGCTAACCTAGCATGTCCATAAAATACTAAGATATCATAGAGTATGTAACGAATGTAGGAAAATACTCTATACAAAATGAAAAAGTGGGTTAGAGAAATTTCCTATTGGGGGAGGTCGTTGATGAAGCTATCTCCCAAAGGACCATACATTAAGAGAGAGAGAAATTCAGGTGGAGAAGGGGATTCAATTCATTCCTAGCTCGCTATAGATAACCCAAAAGTGCAAGAAACACAATCCAAGCAAGAAGAATCTCCAAGCCAAGAGTCAAGATGTAAGAAATCCAGAAGGTGAGAAAATAGGTACAAGTTGGTGCAAGAGAGAAAATATAATTACGATTTCCTTGAAAAAAATTTTATCCTTATGATGAAATGCCAAAATGGTGTGCATATATAGGATGCCATCACCCGTAGATGAAGGTGTTGGCTAGAGAAAAACTTTATCACCGACACTATCAGCTCGACCGAAGGCGTCGGAAAGGAAAACCTTATCACCAATACCATCAACATGGTTGAAGGCATTGGTAGGGAAAAACCTAACACAAACACCATCTTCTATGGAATATGGTGTCTGCTAGGCAAACCTAAATGTCAAATATGATGCAAAAGAGATGTCATGGATCAAGTAGGTTGATGGAAGGATAAAAAGAAAAGATAAAAGGTGTAAAAATAGGACCAAAATACATTCTCTCTCCATGTATCATCCCTCACCCAATGGTTACATGAATAACTATACCCCTCTCCTAGAACGATCCCCTTAAGGAACCTGTTCTAGAGATAGATGCATTAACGACCTATAACTTAAAAAAAGAAATTGTTAGAAACATGTATGGAAATATAAAGTTGAAAAATTTAGGTGTATACAAGTTGTTGCTAAGTCTCCATTATGTCATCCCTTCTGCACTAGATTTGAGCTAAACCCTGAGCTCATCATCCCTTTCTATCCTTTCATGAGCCACACGAGCTTGATCCGCCTACCTTGCAAACTTTGTACGCCTAAAACCCGATCCCGACAATTTTTCCCCTTCATCTACAAAAATCTTAAATTTTTAGGGTTTTTGTTTTTGTTTTCTTGTTGTTCTTAAGTTTTAAATTAGGTTAAAATTTAACTTAGGTTAACACAGGATAAGTATAGCTAATTTATTTTATTCTAATTTGTTTATTTTTTATTAATTAAAGTAGATTTTTAATGAATTAAGGGTCTAGTTAGTTTTTTTTTAATTAATTAATTAGTTTATTCTTAATTAATTAGGTCTTTTTAATAAATTAGGCCCTAACAACACTAAGTTTTTTCATCAATTAAATTAAATCAACTAACTATGAAATATCTTAATGCAGGGTTATTAAACATTTTTGTTTAATTAATTTACTTTTTTGAAAGATTTTTGTAAACGTAATTAATGTTTTTTTGAGATTATTATTACATTTTAAAAAATCACAAATAATTTTCTTTTGTGAAACTAATCAAAATAAACTACATGCATATGCTATTTTCTTGTACTTGTATAAACAATCTTGAAAATAAAAAACTTGAGTTTATTTGTTTGTTTTTCGTGTTTTTCTTGTGTGTTTTCACCGCAAGAAAAATTCTAACCCTTTGTTTATAAGACCATCTCTAAAGCAGTTGTTCAAAACATTAAAACTATTAATTGTAGGTTGTCTTGTTCAAAGATCAAGAAAACCCTTTATCACTTTTTTTAATTTTTATAAAATTAACTTTATTTAAAATTTTCAGAGTTAGGATTATTCTTTTCTTCCAACTGTAACTTTGGGAAGTGCGTGGTCAGGGGCCAAAAAATCATTGTGAGTAGTACCATAGGAACCCCAAAGTAGTCAATGCCTTGAGTGAAGTGGATGATGAAACGTGTACCCCCACCCAACTAACTAGTACATATTTATGAAAGATTAGAGTCACGGATATCCATAGTGGCGACCCTATCTTGATCCTCTGAGAAAAGTAAAATTTGGCTTATTGTATCAGGGGGTAAATTAAATCTGGTAACTATCAATAGTATTGTGCTCACTCAAATATACTTCATACATTTAGGGAGAAAACTATTTTATAGGAATCCATACCTTGACCAAGCCAACTTAAGGTAGAGGCCAACTTTAACAAAAAAAATTATTGTCTTTCTTTCATATTAACAAGTTTTGTTCAACTCTTGTCATACACATTTTCTCTCTCATCCACCTTGTCTCTTTTTTTAAGAAATTATAAGCCTTGAGTTATGGAAATTCGTATCCAAACTTATGCACAATCATCCCTCTATCTAAGTCTTGACATCATGATACTCACTCTATCACAGTCAAGAATCATCACTATCACCTTGATATATTGGCGGGGAAAATTAACTTGCATAAATTAATATGTTGTTCATTAATCTACAATAATTTAATTATCAAAACAAGGGACGTAGAATTTCAATAATGATATTTTTGTATGCACAATTAAAAATATTCAAGTGGTAGGAAGGTAAATAGTTGTCACTAAAATTATGGAAATAGAAATGGTTGGAAACAAACTAAATTCAGGATGGAAGTAAATACTAAGTCTAAGGAAAACCATGTGAAAATAGAATACAGATAAAGGGATGGATTTTTGTTAATCTACTCATACAATAAATCAAATCAATAAACAAAGGATAGGGTTATAAAACCACAAATGTGTCCTTCTTTACGTGTTAATCCCTCCTAAATCCTGTAACCACAACTAATGAACAAAACTCAGACTTTTTATTGCATTGGCATGAAGATTAAAATTGGAAATACAATAATTCCTCTATCCATTGATTGATTCTATCTCTCTATATCTCTTACAACATTAATATATCCTTTTCATATCTCATTACAGTAGAAGCATGAAGAAACAGAGTTCCACTAGCAGTTTGAATTAGATCTTAACCAAACAATCCAGAGACTAGATGAATGCAACAGGAATTAATCAACAAGTGTTTATATTCCATTCACATAACTCAACTAATCGATCAAATTGATCAATCAGTTCCTAAATCATGAATTTAATCAATTAGTTCCTTGCCAAGTTGCAATGCATAAATAGATGTTGGAGTTAATTCATCTCCTAGTTCTTTTGTAGGAATTGTATTTGCTTCTTCCCTTGACACGTGCAGACTCAATTGTAATGTCCTTGTTACACGAGATTCTTAGGATCAAGGCTTATTCATGTGTATGACATCCTTTTGTTGTGGACACTTTATTGTAAGCAAGTCCTTTGGTTTCATGTGAGTTGCTGCGGATGATGCCTTAGCTATAGATTATTCCTTTAGCTTCTTATGATTTTCTGCATATATAAGTTTCTTATAACAAGATGCATCACATGCATCATCAATCAAAGATGTTATTTTAATCAAGAGAATAAATGTGTACTCATAATACCAAAAAATAAAGATAATTAGTGATAACTATATTAATAAATATTCATGCCATAATGTTCATGTTATAATAAAATTTCTCAGTAGTATAATAGGGGAATACAAGTATAAGGCTACAAATGGCTCAAAAAAATAAAGAGAATGAGTCGTTTAGAAAGATAATTAAACAAATCATCACACTCCCCAAGCTTAACTTCTTGAATGTATTCATTCAATCTCCTCGGGTTCCTCAGTTGGATTTCTTAAGGTTATCTCCACTTTCTTGGAGATATCAAACATTGATCACACATTGTTGCTGACATAATTTAGTATACAGTCATGAGGAAGGAGTTAATGAAGAATGCAATTCTTACCTAAAATTTTCATGGTGCTTTGTTGTGGTGGAACTTGATCAGAGGACAACTTAAACACCTTAGTCTATTATCAACTTATTTATTTCTTCCATAGTTATTTTTCAATACATTGGAGAGAATGACATCTTACACTTGTCCTTCAATTATACATGGGTTTTCTAGCATCATGATTATTTGTACAAAATTCTGATCTACTTCTGATTTTTTTACCCAAATTGACATATCTTATTTGTTTAGCTGTTGTGCAACAAGATAAAGCATAGTATTTTTGGTTCCACTTCCATTGGAAATAATCATATTTCTAGACCTGAAACCTAAAAAATGCATCGATAATGGACAACCATGTCCTTCTTAGGATGATAGGATATCCTCCTAAACTTTCTTTTGGTTGAAGAACAATAAAGTCAGCAGGGTATTCCCAAGAGTCTACCACTACCACTATGTCCTCAAGGACTCATTTTGGTCTCACTGTTGATTTATCTACAAGTTGTAAGACTGTATTTGTTGGCCTTAGCCCTTCCAACCTCAAATCATCCATGATCTTCTTGGTCATGACATTTATGGCTTCCCCCAATTCAATCAGAGTGTTCTTTATTGTTGTGTCATTAATTGAAATGTTTACCAGTGGACTACCCATATCTATATACAAGGGAAGAATTGAATTTCCAACCATAATATCAGGTAGCTTCCCAATAACTTACATAGTAGATGGATCCTTTCTATTTCTACCTAGTTTCTTTATGTATAGATCCTTAACCAACTTGTTATAAATTGGAACATCCTTGATGGCTTGAATCAATGGAATTTTGACACAAATATCCCTTAGATGGTTGAAAAAATCATAATCAAATTCTGATTTTAGGTCAGTCTTCTTTTCTTGTAATTTTTTAGGAAATGGTGGATCATTAGTTTGCACTTTACCTTTTCTTGAATTTTGATCAAGTTATTGCGGATTAGCATCTTCTCGATTTATTGTGGATCGGTCTGCAACATGTTTTTTCTTTGTTGCGGATTAGTATGCAACATTTATGGTTCATCCACAATATTTATAATAATGGTTTTACTTGGTGGAGGAAGTGGTATGCCTGATCAGAGATGGATATTATCAACATTAATGGAACATGTAGGCTATTGAGTTGGTTCAGTGGTGTAGGCTAATTGAGAAAATTTATTGTTGGGGTTAGGCATTGGTTGAGCTATTAGCTTAGTTGATTTTGGATGAGAACCAAGCTGGGGATTTGGCATTAGAGATTTTTTCTATGGATAAAGAGGTGGGTTACTCCATGTCTGACCTCCTCTCTAAGGTTGTTGCCTTGATTGAGGGGGTTGTTACCATTGTGGTTAGCCTATAAAGTGATGTTGTCATTATTTTTGGTATTGTCTAGGGTATGGAACCCAACCTTACTACTGATTATCCTAAGGTGGGGGTTATATATATGGATTATTAGACCAATTTTGAAATACTGGCATAGGATCTTATGGCATACCTCCTTATCTAGGAGGCCATAGTTTCATTTGAGCAACATAGAAGACTTATCCATCCTCTGTTTCTATCATCCTAAATTCAGGTGAAGCCTCCTTTTCTTCTGTAATGTTGTTTAACCCTCTACATCTATAGTCAAAATTATTTCTTCTACATGCATGACAGAACTCTGTGAGTGTTGTCTCTATGTCTTCCCTTTTCTTCTTGGCATGTAGAGCATATAATTTAGTGGACATGTCATTCATAATTTCTTGCTTCGTATTCTTGAACATTTTGACAATCTCTGACTTGGATATGTCCCCAATTTTTTTGGTAGCTGATCCACCTCTTGCTTTTACATTTCTTATTCTCTTCATAGTAGATCTTGATTAATTCCTACAAGATTCACAAATTTCTACAAAGGTATCTTTTGAAATGTTTCAAGTTCATATCAGATCTAGAGTATTGATATCCTCCTCACTAAGTGCCTTCAAAAAGAGTAATTTGAGATATTCAAGAGATAGTCTTATGTGCCTTGTCTTTTGAACACAGAACAAGAATATTTCAAGATAATCTTCCAATGGTTCATCCTCCTTTTGTGCCAATTTGTAGATTTCATCACCTCCTATGCTACTCATACTGTAGTAGTCCTAATACTTATTGAGGAACTTCTCCTTCATTTGTGCTGAAGTGGTTACAACATTTCTTCCTAAACCCATGAACCATCTCAAGGATGCATGCTTGATTGTAACAGGTAATAAATTCAATTTGTGTGCATCTATGCTATAATCATAACTCCTACATAAAGTGTCAAACTCAAACAAAAAGGTTTCTGGGTCTTCAGTCTTGGATCCATGAAAGTTAGGCAAGACTGAGGGAGAAATATTCTTCATAGAAACTTCATCATCATTGGTAGTGGGAAACTCAAAGGTAGTTGCCCAATTTTAAATATTTTGGTATACTTATTTTTCATTTCTAGCTACTCAAGAGCAGCTTCAGAACTTTCACTTGGGAAGGGATCTTCAAACAACAAACCTTGTACAGAGGAAAATATATCTTCTTTCAAATCCTTAGAATTGTATGAAGAGATCTATGTTACTTGTGGATTAGGTAAAAATCTACCATGGGAATATCATGGACGGTGCATGCATCAACTAACTCAACTCAACAATGGAAATTAGTGGGGGGTTAGTTGGAGGTGAATTTCCTAAAACCTAAACTACTTCTAAGAAATGAAAAACCTCTCAAAACCCTTATAACTTGGCTGTATCCCAGGAAACAACACCAAAAATGGTGGTACAAATTAACTTGTAAAAATTAATATGTTATTCATTAATCTATAGTAATTTAATTATCAAACCAAGGGACGTATAATTTTCATAATTCCAGTGTTGTATGCATAGTTAAAGATATTCAAGAGGTAGGAAGTTAAATTTTTGCCACTACAATTCTAGAAATAATAATTCTTGGAAACAAACTAAATTTAGGATGGAAGTAAATACTAAGTCTAAGGAAAATCATGTGAAAACAGAATACAGATAAAGGGATGTATTTTTTCTAATCCACTCATGAAATAAATCAAATCAACAAACAAATGAGAGGGTTAGAAAACCTCAAGTGGGCCCTGCCTTGGGTGTCAATCCCTCCTAACTCTTGTGACTACAGCTAATGGAAACACTCAAACTTTGTATTACATCAACATAAATATTACAATTGGAAATACAACAATTCCTCTATCTATTGATTGATATTTATCTCTCTATATATCTTACAACATTAATCTTTCCTTTTTATATCTCATTACAGCAGAAGAGTAAAGAAACAGAGTTCCACTAGCAGTTCAAATTAGATCAACTAAAATATCTTAACCAAACAATCTATATACTACATGCATGTAATAACATTAATCAATAGGTGTTTACATTTCAATCACATAACTCAATTAACTGATTAGTTTGATTAATCAGTTCCTAAGTCATGAATTGCTAAGTTACAAGGCATAATTAGATGTTGAAGTTAAGTCATCTCCTAGTTCTCATGTTGGAATTGTATTTTATTCTTCCTTCGACATGTGTAGACTCAATTTTAATTTCCTCATTCCATGATCTTCTCAATATCATGGCTTATTTGGGTGTGTGACCTTCATTGGTTGTGAACGCTTTGTTGAAGAAAAGTCCTTTGGTTGCATGCGAGTTTCTACGGACGATGTCGTAGTTGTAGATGATTCCTTTTGCTGTATGTGAGTTTCTGCATATACAAGTTTCTTACAACAAGAGGCATCACATGCATCATCAATAAAATATCTTATTGTAATCAAGAGAATAAATGAATACTCACAATACCACAAAATAAAGCTAATTAGTGATAACTATATTAATAAGTATTCATGCCATAATGTTCAGGTTATAATGAAATGTCTCAGTAGTATAACAATGGAATACAATTATAATGTTATAAATGGATCAAAAAAATATAGAGCATGAGTTGTTTAGAAAGAGAATTAAACAACTTATCATCTATCATTTTCCTAATTCTTAAGTTTAGCATTTACATTGTTTACCTTTAAGCATTCCACCATCTTACATCGTCAATTTTAACATTCACTTTGATTTTTTTTTACATATTCATATTTATTCACTCCTCTCATTTAAAGAATTCATTTTTCTATAATTTAAGATCCTTAATCAAGTACTCCCCTTTCATCTCATATCTTCACAATCACTTTGTTAAGATTCGGGATTTTCATCATCATTTCTACACCTCTTACTTCAAAATTCACATTGTATTTATTTGATTATTTCCCTTCCATTGTTTATTATCCTCTCTTCACACTCATTTTGTTAAGATTTGAATATTTTTATCGCGTTTCCAAGTCTCCTCTTTTAAAGCTCATTTTGTTAAGATTCAAGCCTTTTCGCCGTTTTTTCAATTCCCTTCTCTCGTAACACTTAATTTATTAGGAGTTGGGAAACCATCCTTTCAAACATTTTCCTCTCTCTCTTAGGACTCATTTTTTTAATATTCATCTAATCTAACCTTTCAATCCCCTCTTCTACCTTAACACAACCCATTCTTTCAAGAGTTGAGAAAACTCACCTTGTTAAATCTATTCTCTTTTAACATTCATTTTTGTTACAAAGTCAAGAACATTTAATACCTTTTAGTCCCTTCTATCTTAACACTCATTTTTTTAAGATTCAGGTAATTAGCCCTCTTAGCCTCCTCCCTCTTAGAACTCATTTTCTAGGGTTGATAATTCTTATTTTCCCCTCTTCCTGCTTAACATTAAATTTCTATCACACTTTTCTTCATTCATCTCCTCTTGCAAACATCGTGGGAACAAGACACCATGATCATAGTCCCTTTGGAAGGCAATACAAAAATCCTTTCATATTAGCTCTGACAAAGAGGATGAAAACCAACTAGAAAATATTTCCATAGAAAAAAAAATATGACAAAATAAAGACCAATTTTTGCTTCATCTCCTCAAGATGGGAGAAAAATTTCCTCTGAACTTTGACAAAGACATTTTGAAAACCTTACAAAGTCAACCCAAATCACCTAAGGTTCTACCACCCAAATCAAATAGCCATGAAGATGTGGTACCAAGTACAATGAACACTGATAATAAAGTAAAATCTAGTACTTTGGCTCCTAAGTCCAACCAATCCTTGATTGATCAACTCATTTCAATGCTTAAACAATTAGCTTGCATATCCTTCAAATTCACAAACAAAACCAAAGGTACTAAACCTGCAAAGAAAAGTGACGACACCTTCAAAACTCATTTTGTAATAGATAATGATAAAATCAATCTACCAAATGATAATCCTTCATCTATCTCGTAACCTAATTCACTGTTTTCTTAGGAATTACAAATGATGAAAGATAATTTCGTGCATGCAACAACAATGCAAACAATTCCACTTCAATGAATTATGTCCTTAGCCTTTTGATAAGGAAATATTACACATGCCCTTCCCATGATATGTCAATACCCAAATTTGACAAATATAAGGGTAAAAACGTTCCTAGAGATCATATCAAGGAATTTTTCATTACATGCCAAGAAGTGGTATATAATGATTTCTTTCTCTTGTACCTCTATCTTAGAAGTTTATGAGGGAAATATTTAGACTAGATATTAAACCTTCTAAGGGGATCTATCACCACCTTCATGGACATATTAGAGAATTTTTTCAAACATTTTTCTTTCAACCTTGACTCTGAAGTCACAATGATGGATTTTTGCAACACAAAACAATGACCAAACGAAATATTTGTCCAATTTTTACAATAATGGAGAGGAATCATAAGTCAGTTCCCATGTTCAATCCTTAAAAAAAATGGTTAATATCTTTGTACTGAACCTTAACAACAAGTGATCCTTTGACATGCAGATGCATTTCCTCAACAGTTTTGAGGAATTTATCAAAAAGGGAACTCAAATTGAAAATTACCTCGTTGTTAAAGGCTTGATCAATCCTCATTCTAAATAAAATGGTCACACTAACAATAATAAAAAAATAACATTTCTCATGATAAATATAGGTACATCAATCACAATCATAATGTTTCTAATGATGGTGTCATGGATAATCAAAATGTGCACAACATACAGAACAATCAATCCAAATAGACTAAGTCTAAACCAACCATCACTATCCCTAGAAGAGAAACTCCTCCACCTCATGATTACAAATTAATACAATGTAAAACATTGGGGGAATCTCTATCAAGAGTCTTGAACAACTAACAAGTTTCAGTATGGTCACTTACCCTATCACACAACCCTTTCCTGAAGGGGAACCTAAGCCAGCTTGGTATCAACCTAACACATATTGTGATTTTCATCACATTGATGGTCATCAAATAAATAAATTCAGACAAATTTTCAATTACATCCAAGACTTCATTGATGATGGAAAAATATATGTCAAAGACCTAACACCAAAAAAAATACCAAATGATAATCTAAAGGTGTTTTCTAACCCATTTCCTAGCCATGGTACAAAGGGACCAGCTCCTAAATAGGGTAAATCCTTTAATAACATAAATTTTAACTCCATCATATCATTTATCATAGACACTACTTCACACACAATTGAATGTAATTTTACAGCCCTCGAAGAAAGTATCTCTAGTTCCTTTCAACAATTAGCAAAGGTTAACATGATTAAATATCCAATTACAAGACCCTTTTATAACGGGGAAGGAAATCTTGCGTGGTATAATGAATTAGAATATTGTGAATACCACCACATTGGAGGCCATTTTATTGATCATTGTACAACTCTTTTTCATTATGTCCAAGACTTAATTGATGACGGAGTCAAATCTATCTAGATTGACGACAAAGCTATCACAAACGAAGACACGTGAACTATCAAAATTCTAATGAAGATTTTAACATTGCCCCAAATATTGTACATAATATATCTCAATGATATCATGATGACAAGGGTCAAGTATATCTAACTCAAAACAAATCAATCTCTTCTCCATATTTTCTTTCATTAGTTCAAACAAACATTGAACTTGTTATGAACAACAACCTTCCAACATCAAACAAGAACTTGAACTTACTTCAAGACTCCCTTTCAATCCTTGACTTAAATTAAGACTCTAAGGAATAGGGTCCAACATCAAGCACTGTTAAGATTTATTCTATTCTTTAAATACCGGATCTTATGCCCGAGATCTCTTGCATTTTTGTAGAAATACAACTACAACAATTTTGGACACTTACGACAATGCAGCCTTCCATGTCCATAATGCTTAAAATAATCAATATTGCATGAATCTCATGAATTATGATTCCTACATGTCAATACATCTGCATGCATGCACTCTACAAGGTACATATACCTAGGAATATCCTTACATAACCTTTTCAAGCTTTAATTTCAAATCTATCGTAACATGAACTAATCCACTTCCTTGAAGAAGAAACAATGAATGTTTTCTCTCTACGACCTATAAGAAATATCATATAGACATCTAAGGATCAATAATTCTTTCCTTACATTCTTCCACTCATGAGTGAATATGAATTTCAACATATTCTCCACATCTACAACTTACCTCTAACATCACATAGGTTTTTCGATCTCATGAAATACTTATTCAATCACACATCCATTGACTTGGAACTTTCTTGCCCAAGTCTCGTACTTCAAGACTTATCAAATCTTTGGATTCCATCCATATACTTGGACCTCATTCACCTAAGTCACATACTTTCATAAATATGGGCCTATCTCTTGACAAGTCTATTTCCAACCCTCATCCGCCAAAATTTAGAAAAAATAAAGTGTAAAAAGAAAATAAAACTCCATATCAAACCACTTTTGAAACAATATTTGTAAATAAAAAGTGGAAAAGTAAGTACAAGAATTTTTAACCATTCCATCTATTGGTATATATCTTAATTATAAAATTATCATATCTTCGCACTCTTCACCTATAAGACACACGTTAAACTTGTTCCTATTGGGGTTTGTGTGTATCATTTTTTTTATGGTATTGGAGTGATAAAATGGATAAGTATTAGCCATGCGTAGAGGAATGTGCATAGGAAGGCATGCACATATAAAGGAAAAATAATCTAAGTCTTATAAGGGACCACACGGAAGAACACACGCAAGTAGGAAGTCAATATAAGATAACGTGTAGAAGCATGCATGTAATAGTAGTCACTAAATATAGGTCGATGAGTGAATGTGAACACAACATGAAGGAGAAATTTAGTGCGTAGAGGTCCATGCAAGGGGAAAGGAGGTCAAAATGTAAAGGTACTTTCATATACATGTGATTACAGGACTTAGAAGATTTTGGAGTAAAGGCTAAAAGTGGGAAAAAACAGAGATGGCGTATCATGCAAGAAAGGTACATAAATATGAAAAGTGCATATGCAGAAGGTAAATCACATGTAAGAAAGGCATTTACTTTTAGGATTAAACCATGGATGAGGCCAAGTTATTTATAACTCAAACTAAAGGTAAATAAAATTTGTAAAAAGCATGCAGTCTATGTTTGTGAAGTTTATTGTTAGGGAAAATGCATGAAAACGATGAAGGGAAATTCCCAACCATGTATAAATAGGTGTCCATACTCCTAATAGTGTTAGGGATAGATGGTGATGATATATTGCTAATCTACTAAATTATGATGTATGTGCACATGACTATAATCAAGCTATTGATGTAATCATTGAGGTGGTTATATTATGCAATGTGTTTATGATCCAAACAATTGTATTTGGATTGTAAAGGTTAGTAGATATGAGTATGGTGTAATGGGAATCCAAATATTACTAATCATTTTCTATGTTGATTGATTTTATTATTATATTTGTTTCCTATTCTATGTTGTATCTTCATTCATATTATGGTATAATGGCTATGATGATTATGTACGCTCTAACCACATCTTGATAAGTAACTAAGGAGAGACTTGGTGGTTGCACATGCTTCAAGTGAGTGTTCAAACATTGCCTGGGTGAAGTTCCAGCATGCCCAACTTAGCATTGGTAAACAAAAATAATGAATTTTGGTTCCATTTCTGGGACTTATTTTCTTTCTGCTCATCAGGATGTGGCGTATGTATGGCATTCTGGTTATCATTAGAGAATATTGATTGTTAGGTGGATGATGACCAACACAAATTTTCTATGAGATACAACATTGGACCATATTTTAATGTGCACAATTAGGTGGAAGAGAAGCTATATGATTCCTTAGATGATACATTATTTAGTTTCTTTCCATCATATTTTTACGAGTTACTATTAGCTTATGCATAGATCAGGGGTGTTTGGCTAGGTGATAAGTAATTTTGGATCCAAGATAAGTATCAAGCACTTTCTGATTTAGATACACCATGGAAAAAATTTGTAGATCATTGGTGGGAAGGTTTGTTGCGCAATTACACCTTGAAATACATGATTTTGACATACTCATGCTTGGAAGAAGCACATTTATGATTTATTTGCAAACCTAGAGGATCATACTGTGTGCTACCTTTAAAAATGAATATATTGATTATTGAGATGGGAATAGAGACTTTAACTATAGAAGGATAAAACTCCATCACGTGCAAGGGTAGGAAGTAGGTTTGGGAAGGATGGCATTGGTCGAAGTAGAAGAAAGGGAAAGGGAAGAGATGTTGTGTATGTATAATGATGTGTGAGAGATGGCAGTTGACGTGATGCTCAGACTACAAGGAATGATGGTAGGCGGTAATGATGAGAACCCCATAGAAGGTGAGGGACCACGGGATCATGTCTTTCCTGTATTGGGGAAGCATAGTAGAAGGACCCCTTAAGCATCTAATGAGATCAATTCTGAGAAGAGAATGAGAAATTTTGGCACACATCTGACCCATCTTAGACACCTAACCCTTGTGCATGGTGTTCGGAATTAGGATGTTGTTGTAAAATATCATCATAGTGACGGTGAGTAGGAAGGTAATCAAGGATCACCACATTGGGTTGGAGATAAATGTAGGCATGTATTAGTATCAACATAAGAGGTGTAGTAGATTAATGTCACATATATGGTAGCACAATAATCTCCCATGTTTTGATAGACCTTGTTTGGAATTAATTTAGTGGGCACATCGTCAGGACAAAGTAGTGGTGTGCTACCCATTAGGAGTAATCTTGTTGGTGGAGTTATAGGATAGAGAGTTGGTGTGTAGTTTAGCACTACTACAGTGATGAAAGGTAGTACATCTATATATCCCTAGGTCATAGAAGGAGGCTCGGGAGGTTCAGGACCTCCACCACGTAGAGGAAATTTTAGTGGAGGATTAGATTCAGGGTCTAGATTAGGTTCAGGACCTCCACCCACTCCAGGAAAAGGACCACAAAATACAACACAACAACCTCAACAACCACATCAGTAAATCCCTCAAATCTTCTTTGAGATGTCCCTTAGCTTTCCATAATAGAGGTGTGGAAGATGCAGCCAAACATGTGTATAAGTGTGAGTTATTGTGGAGAGCCAAGGGAAAATCAACTCCATATCAGAAGGCTAGTCAATTTTGCCACAACACTTCAAGGTTGTGCACATAGCTAGTATAAGAAGTATGATCCACATCAGACAATAGTGTATTATGATGCATTATGCACTATCTTTTTGGCTAAATTCTATGTACCTGAGTTTGATCAGAAAATAATTAGCACATTGAAGTATATTAAGTAGGGTTTGTTTGAGAGTGTTAAAGAATATGATGCACATTTCAATACCTTGTTTTCCAATATTTCCTATGATATCCATCAAAGCCATCATGTGTAGTCATTTATAGGAGGATTTCTAACACATTTTTGAAGGGCACTATCACATAAGAAAGTTATTGACCCACACGAAGCCTTGAAAGAAACATTATGAGCTAAAGCAGTTGGAAGTGTTGACACAGGTGTAAGTCTATATCTTGAAGCTCATAATGCAGTAATGGCTACTCATTTGGAGAATTTATCTATAAATTCATCTCACAAGATGCACAATGGACTCTGGTGTACTGATTACGAAGTAGAATGATATTACAAGGATAGTTATCCCCATAAAGATGTGTATGTGCTACTGAAAACTTGTGATATTTTTCATAATAATCATGATGTCTGTAACGGTCCACTTTTGCAGTGTGAAATGTAAAATAATGTCTTTGTATATTGTAGATTATGTGATGCACATACTCATGATATAACCAATTGTCGACTAATTGATCATATTCATGAGGCTTGTGAAACATGGTTGTGTCATACTAGTATAGAGAGTAGTTCATAGGTGAAAGAAGGATAGAACATTGAAGTTCACAACAATGGTAATGAAGCTTTAGATGTGGATACTGTAGACACTAAAATTAGGTCACACTCCCCTTTCATCCCTCGACATATAAGCACCCTTTTTTACATTTACCTAGCCATGACCCCCTTCACCCCATTAATATTAATTTAATTAATCTAATTAAATTAATGCATTATCCTCACTATATTTATTATTTAAATAATATCTACCCATATAGTTCACTTAGACACCTCACCAACCCAACTCAGCCTAAGACCTATTCTTAGCAAGTTGCCATAACTAACTAAGACTTACCCAAACCCTAAAAATCAATGCCTACATTCCCTCTAACCACATTCCTACATGATCACAAGAGGCTCTTAGTCTAAGCCACAGGATAACGACATGACATTCAAGGAAATCGGGAGGATCTCCCTAATTTTAGTAAACCTAGGAAATCCCACCTTGACCGACGTCATTTATCCCTAACCATCGCTAGTTAAGCCGGACTGCCATCGGTTACCTCTTTTAACCCAAAACAACCTTATTATCAAGGTTAGAACTTGGAGCTTGAAAAGTTGGAAGCAATAAATTTGACGAGCAAGAAAAAATCTCAAAGAGATAACGCATCTTCAAAGAGCCAATCCCAACAAGAACTCACATCCAAGGAAGTAGATTGAGGATCTTCTCCTGCATGGCCATCCTAGCCATGTTTTGATCTATCTAAGCAAAGAAGAGTGTGCATGCAGCCCAAGTAGAATATTTTATTCAGTTGGTGATCACTTGCAGCCTTCAAACCCATCATCAAGACTTCCATCCTTCACACATAGATCTTCAGGAGTGAAATCCAAGTAAGTACAACATCATACTTTCCGAGTTATTTCATTTCATCATTATTTTATCATCCATTGTTTATCTTGCTCCCTATTGACCATCTCCAACATTTTTCACCTCCATAGACCCATCAAAACCTCGCAAAAACCTATTCCAGTCACCCAATACCTCGTCCCGACCAACTAGATCCTTTGTGCAATCACAAAGGAGACCAAAACCCCATTTTGTGACATTTCCAGATCTCACAGTAACCGGCGCTGGTTATACCTAACCATGGTCGGTCACCCCTGACCGACGATGGTCTCTGTGTTTTCCCACACAGCCTTAAATAGAGACCTACCTACCTAATTTTACCTCACCCTCATTTACCTATGACTTACTCGAGATCTTTATCAGTCCTGCATAGACCCAGAACCTATCACTTGACCTTGGATTCTATTCTAGCTTAACCTGTTAGATTAGATCTATTTCTTATTGTGTTTTTAAGTGAGATACCTAAATCATTTTAAAATAACAATAGGATTTACTTTGTTTACAACATTAATTTTTTAAAAACAGTGGACTGACTACCATCTAGGAAGTATCATACTTCCCGGATCTAGCTCACGCTAGGCAGTTCACTGCCCATATTGTTTAATTCCTTCTAGTGGTTTTGCTTTCATTACAGGTAGTTCCTCCTAGCCAAAAGGAAGATCTCATGGTCAGCTATGGATTTGGAAGTCATACGTGTGCAACAACCCATCAACCAACATTTGAATAGATACTCCTCCTACACCCGTTACCCTATCTGTTTCGTCAACAATCTAAGAAAAAGGTGAAACATTTTGGCATGCCTGGTGGGACCCATCTGGGGTTCCTTACATTTCATTCATTCTTAGGAAAAAATTGTGTGTTTGTTTCCTTTTTAAAAAAACAAGCATTCACACTAATTTTCTTCCCTGGTAACCCACTTCTTCTTTCTATTTTCTCTAAAGGAAACTTGTCTTTTGGTGTATTTAAAAAGAATCATTTCTTCATGTTTTCTACATGGTAGTGAAAGAGCATCCCTCTTCCTCTTCATCTTATTGTGTCATCCAATTTCACATTTTTGATTTGGGTTTAAAAACAATCATGTTTCATTTTGATTTATTGCATTAGCTCACATTAAATGAGGGCAACCTATATGCTGGAGGTCATGACTAGCTGATGGTTGACAAACGAATTGTACAAAGGAACTTCTATCCTTTTCTCTTTCTCTGAGTCTTACCAAACCACACAAAAATTCAAATACATTCATTCTTAAACAACATCTTACCTGGAAGAAGTTGTATGTGATCACATGATCATGGCATAGTGGGCACCCAGCTCACTACTCTATCGAGTCATACTTCAGAGCGAAGCCTGCCCCCACCAAAACATACCTGAAACCTCACTCTTTAGATCTCCTTCTTTGTAGGAAGCATCCTCACCAAAAACTCTATTTCACAATTCATGTGTTAGTCCCTAAATAGCATAAGCTAAACAAACATAATAGAAAAGGGCACTCTTAGGATCACATTTTCTTAGTGTTTCTACTGGGCTCGCATTTTGAGGTGAAAGATCATGTTCATCACTTTTTTTATTCATCCTTACATGCTCCTTATCATAGCTGATGTATTCTGGCTTCACCTGAGTGTGCCTAGGCCATATCACCATCATTCCTAGAATTCTAGGTCTGATTCCACATCAAATTCTAATTCACAACCACTTTTTCTCATCACTATTTCAATCTCACAGTAACTGTCATCGGTTACCTTTGACCGCCATCGATTAAACCCAACCAACATCAGTTCCAGGTCCTTTTTCTAACCTACTCAAAAGGACATTCTCACTTCACTTTTTTCCACTTTCCACAGTCTCTGTCACTATCATTTTTTCCCATTGACATTTTACACATCCCCAAATTTGGCATACTTGTCAGATCTTGCCTTCTACCTCGTTGTTTACTCACTCTCCATTTTTATAGTGACCGGCAGTGGCTACCCTTGACCAACATCAATTTTCCTTAACCAGCATCGGTTAGCCTATTTCACATTCCACCCACCATTTGTTACTTCATCCATTTTTTTTGTATCACCAGATTCACCTGTTCTAGCTATTCTCTGTATCATTTATAAGAAGCAGCCCTACTTGATCAATACTGGTTCACATGGTACTGACCCGAAGACAAGAAAATTCCCTTGTGTTCCACGCATGTTTCCAACCACTCCCACTGAGTCCTTTACCACCTTTTATTTTATCACCAGCCATGGATCCCATCCAACCTACCAATATCGCTACCAGAGATGAGGAGTTCGCATGACTCCTTGACCAGAACCCTGTTGCCTTACAGTTTTACCTCTCCCATTCATCCACTCAAGACACCTAGGGTCAGTTGATATACGGAATGCCCATATCTATCCCCTTGACTCTTGCACCCACTTCTGCATCAGCCCCATCTAGCTCTGTGCTACCTGCATCCACCTTACCCCCAGTCATTTCGTAGTTAGGTTCTATACCCACCATGACTACCGCATCTGTTACCTCTATGGCACCCATTACATCCACCATACCCTCGATGATTACCCCAAACACAACCTCATCCACCCCTCATGTCTCACACATACCTGTAGCTATGTTCCCACCTCTAGTGTTGGTGACCCCTACCCCATTTCAGAACGTAGTTCTTTCCATTCCACAATCATTAGCCCCTATTGCCACAAGGGTTACCACGACCCTTCCTCCTCCATATACATACTACCAAAAACTGCCTGTTTTATCTATTATTCATTCCGAGTACGTACCCCCTATTTCATTTCCTTCTTCTCCACCAACTTATATGGAAGCCCCATACACTGGAATGCCACACCCATTATATGTCCAAAACTAACCTCCTCACTCTATAGGAGGCATCCAATCATCACAACCTACCAACGACCTAATTAAATTGATGATGGAAAAGATGCAGACATTAGAGGCATTGGTTTCTACCTCCTGTAACACTCTCACTTACAATGATATTTGCAATGAGCCTATTCACCCATCTATTCCCATCCATTCATACCTTGTGCATTGGGAAATGCCCAAATTCAGCCGCTTCTATAGTAAGGAAGACCCACAACAGCATTTGCACTCATTCAAACATGGGTGTTATTTAATTGCTCATGATGATTCCTTACTCTTCAGAACTTTTCCCATGTCCCTCACTGGACCAACATTAGACTGGTATAGTGGGTTACTCAAACACTCCATATTTTCATTCAATCAGGTAGCCTAAGCTTTTTTGGATCATTTTTCTATCAATATCACCAAGAGAGTTACCATGACCGATCTATATTCCACACGTCAGTACAAGGATGAATCTATCATATATTTTGTCTCTCGTTGATGCAGCCTAATCAATCAACTTACCTTTCAACTGCCACAAACTGAACTCATCAAGTTCTTCACCCGAGCTTGCGCTAGACATATCTTCCCAACCTTGCAGGTCCAAAATTTCCAAACATTCGATCAGGCATTCACTATGGCACGGAAGTTAGAGATTTGGGCCATTGAAAAAAAGAAAATCCAATTACGAAATAAGAATTCAGAATTCAAGTTGAATGAAACCTCTTCTTCTTCTAAACCACCAACCAATTATTTAAAGGCTAAAGGTACCGCTAACGCAGTGATACTCAAGGCCGGCCCAGCTCATCCATCTAATCAAGCTACACCCTCATATAATCTATCACCCATCTAGGCTTTTCAATTCAAAAAAGAGCATCGAAAATATAACCCAATTGGGGAACCTTACTCTTCTATCTTAGAAAAGATTATCAAAGCTAGCGCCATCACCCTTCCACCCATAAAACCACACACTAGTTTTGACCCTGCTCGCCCCATGCCTGTGTGGTATAAGGAAAAAGATTTCTATAATTATCATCGAGTGAATGGTCATAGTGACGGAAACTGCATCACTTTTAAGAATATTGTCCAAGAAATGCTTGAGAAAGGCAAGTTGACCGTGGATAATCCCAACGCCGCCCCCAACCAAAATCTACGAATCTTTTAAAAACCATTTCCCAATCATGCCCCTTCATCCAATCAAATAGGTGAGACATCCACTCATGATACCAATACCCGTGAGGTTCACACAATATTTAACGAGGTACATGTTTCCTCTCAATTACCTCACATCCCTTCCATAGAGGAAATCCTAGCCTTAAATCCTCCTTCCATATTGGAAACAATCGTCATTGTTCCTTCACCAATAGAATAACACCCTTCATCTCCTACATCACCTATGGAGGAGTCTTCTACCAACATTGAGACCATCTCACCCCTAGATTCTTCATGTAGAGAACCTTTACCTATTGTACCTCCTCAACCCATAGAGCAGCTCCCATTACCTCCTCTACCCATAGAGGAGCTCCCATTACCTCCTCTACCCGTAGAGGAGCACCCATTACCTCCTCCCCCCATAGAGGAACACCTATCCATTCCTTCACTTATATAGGAACTCCCATCATCTCTTCCACCCATCATAGACTCGGTGGAGATACCTTTGCCTCTTGACGAGCATTCTCCATTAGCTAGCCAACATCTAACAGACCTACTTTCAACTCGCTTACCATGGAAGCTGAAGTTGGTCGATTCCTTGTCTTTAAGATGCATTTTATGGGAATTCCCATTAGGTCCTCACAAAATCCACCCATAAATGTTCCATTCTCACGTTTGGCCGATCACTTGGATTATGTGGATAGGGATTTATTATGGGGTTGCCTCTTACTCCCTGTCTCAACACAAATGCAGAGATCCCTCGATGACACCTCCACTATCTACCCAAACACATTTCCACCCATCAAACCACATACAACCACTATTATCACAACCCCTTCCACGATACTTGTTTGCACTCACACCACACCCCTACCCATAACCCGACCTATGCCTAAACCCACACCCATACCCACAACACTTACCTCCACTAAACCTATTACCATTTTAGGGGTCACCCCGACCACCAGCCTTACTCATCCACCTATTAAACTAGATTTAGCTACATCCTCCAACATCAATACCACACCTACCCTGACACCCAAACCAAAGAAAAAAAACTCTTCGACCTCATACCCTAACTATACCAATCACACCCACACTTGTCCCATCTACCTTAAGACCCCAACTGCCCAACATGGTCAAGCACTCTTCACCCATCCATAAACCAATAATAAAACAACCCATTCCTTCCTCAAAAACCTCTAACCTACCCAGGCACACAACATGACTCATACCCACACCTGTAGTCTCTTTACCACTAATACCTCTGATACCTTCAACCATTGCTTCACTACCTACTACACTTCAATCATTGTCCCTCACACCCCAAACGTAACCCGCGTCATCTACCTTCATAGCATCCCTGTTATCCCCGTGGGTAACTCGCCCTCTTCCTCCATCTTCTTTTCCTTCTAGACCCTGTATACCCACATCACCTTTACCCAAGAAGGTGCAACCCAAAAACAAAACCCCACAACAAGGTAGTCAAAACAACCCCACACCCTCCTACCCATTCATCTATTGTACCCCTACCTAGACCAACCCGAATGATACCTCAAACCACACTGTCACCTTAACCCATAGCTCGACCCGTTCCTACACTTCCAAAAAACAATTCCCCGAAAACCAACCACACCTACACCCAAACCCACATTTACTTCCCATTGTGATCCACTAGCAGGGTCCTATGCCAAAATTTTAACCAACCTCGTCAAGACTTCTGTTATCACATTACCACCACTCTGACCTTACAACCCCCTCAAACCCTAGCCAAAGGGGTTTGATGGTACCAAAATTTACACATACCATCGTGTGCTAGGGCATGATGTGGAGAACTGCAATGCCTTGAAAACCATCCTTATCCAATTATGTCCACCAAAAACCAACTTTGACGACGATGACCTTCTTAACGAGGATCCTACTTCACCTGCACCCATTCCCACACTACCCACTCAACAACCACAACCTCCACCCTCATAGCTCCTAGAACCACACACAAAATTTGAAAGTAACATGGTTCACATTTGAGAACTTACCATGCCACCACCCAAATTTCGTTGTGCCCAACTGACCTCACAGGGATTTTCTCCTCCAGTAGGTTTTTTCCCTTCATGTCATTATACCACTTACCCCACACCCTCTCCATTTGACAACTTACCTCAAATCAACATTGTACACATCACTACACTTGCGCAGAAGGGTAAAGAAATGGCATCTGACCCACCAACCAATCCTATACCCAACATACCATCTACCCCCATACCTAAAATAACTATCTGGGACCCCACATACCCCATTTCTAATGGCATCACACATCACACCATGCTCAAACAACTACACCAATCTCCCCTCAAAATGTCCTTATACGACCTCATCTAAACCTCGGGATCCCATCGTCAAGCCCTCATGGAGGTTCTTCAATCTATTGAGGTTTTACCCAATGACCCTACACCCCTAGCCTCCATTATCACACCCCATCATGTAGCCTCTCTCACCAAATTACCACCTTCATCCCCACCTCACCTTGTTCACCAAGTGGCATCCCTTAGCTTCTCAGAGGCACAGATCATGCCATACCAAAATGATAACCCAGACCCAACCCTCTTCATCTCTGTTCACATTGATGACATACAGGTACGTCGTGTGATGATTGATGGAGGTGCCAGCATTAACATCATTTCATCCCATGCATTTTCTCAAATGCACATACATGATAATTGCATGTATAAACATCTGGTCATGTTCCGTTCATTCAATGACGCTATCACATCCACACTAGGCATTGTCATCCTTCACGTTCGTGTGTGCCCCTGCACTGTTCCAAAATTGTTTTATGTTTTGGAGGGGGAATTCCAATATAACTTGTTGCTTGGTAGACCTTGGATCCGTTTCATGGGTTGTGTTCCCTCTACTTTGCATCATTGTGTAAAGTTTGAATATGAAGGACACACTTATACCATTCCAGCTGACCCATCACCTTTCAAAACATGTAACATGCTTTACCGACCCAATGATGTGCTCATACCTATCAAGCCATTTACTTCCGTAACCAATACCGCTTCACCTACACCCCCACCTACTAGTATAGATGCTTCTTTCACTGCACATACCTCTCCCCTATTCTTACCACCACTATAACCTCCATAGCTGACTCATTAACTTCCCAATCTGTTAACACCACCTCCGCATTGACCTCCGACACATCATCCATACCAGCTACCCACATACCAACCACTGATCCCTTAGAAGGTTTTTTTCAACGCCTCACTTTAGGGGAGTACCACCTATATAGTGTCAACACATTTCCTTACCCCACGCAACTATGGAAGCCTTCACCAACACCCTCGCTATGATCACCGTATAGGAGACTGCCTCCTTTATGGTCCTCCTCATCTTTGTACTAGTCTCACCTATGGGGGACTTGATACTACAACTTACACACCTGAACCACCATCACAACCCCACCCATTTTCTGTAGACTTCCAATCACTTACCAATCACCATTTCACCCACACCTTCCTTCATCGCTATGCGTGGAAGGGTTTTGGTTTTGGATTTTATGAGCAAGGCCACCATACTGTTATTCCATGTACCACCCATAAACATAATGACCGTAGTGGTATCAACTTCCCTGACCCTTCTACCAAACAGGCCCGCATTAAATTCATTGAGGACCCTATCCCTTTTCCACCTTCATCACCACCCTCACAAACAGAGTCGATGGATCCTGAATCTATCCCTCCTAACTTTTTTTTTCATAAACACCATTTCCTTAGGACCTTTGACTTATCAACGTGAAGGTGAGGCCCCTTCCACTCTCCCATTCCTGTATCCTAGGATGATCGACAATGACACACCTACCATTAATGTTGTTCAATGTTAGGATGATGAATCCATACTCACCTACCTTGGTGTAGAAGACTCATATATTCATTGTTCGTTACCCTCTAAGATGTAAACCATGTTGAATGAATCATCTATCGAGATCAACATTCATACTCAGGACGACCCACACATCCTAAAGATTAGACAATCTTTAGATGCTGTTGAACAGGAAGCCATCGCTTCCTTTCTCCAAGATCATAACCACACTTTCACTTGGTCTTACGCAGACATGCCCGATATTGACCCCACCATAGTGGTCAACAATATTGTAACCATTTCTTATGCCAAACCTATCAAACAAAAGCTGAGGAAAATGCACCCTCGCATTGCTCTTCTCGTCAAAGAATAACTTCAGTGTCTTCTTTCCATTTCCTTCATCTTACCCATTGATTATCCTCATTGGATTTCTAGCATTATCCCTATTACTAAAGCAATAGGGGGACTCTGCATTTACACAAATTTCTATGACCTCAACCTCACCTGCTCGAAAGATGAATTTCCCTTACCCGATATTGATCAACTAGTTGACCTTACCACTAGTCACAAGATGCTCTCACTCATGGATGATTTCTCGAGTTATAAAAAAATTTTGCTTGCCCCACAAGACCAGCACAATACTGCATTCATTACCCCTTGGGGAGCATTTTGCTATCGAGTCATGCCTTTTGGCCTTAAAAATGCTAGTGCTATATATCAGCGTGTTATGACTTACATCTTCCATGATATCATGCATTGCATATTGGAAGATTATGTGGATGATCTCTTGGCTAAATATAAACATCACACTAAGCACCTCGCTATCCTCAAAACCATCTTTGACCGCCTCATTAAATAGTACGTCCGCCTTCAACCTAAAAAGTGTGTCTTCGTGGTTCTCTCAGGAAAACTCTTGGGATTTATTGTTTCCCTCCATGGTATAGAAGTTGACCCTGCTAAATTCAAGGCCATTTTGGAAATGCCTCTACCTACTAACCTTAAACAGCTCCGTAGCCTACAAGGTAAATTACAGTCCATTCACCATTTCATTTTCACAACTATCTGATCGGTGTCAACCATTTCATCCTCTACTTCAGAAGGATGTCTCCTTTACATGGGATGATGATTGTCACAAAGATTTTGAGGCCCTAAAACAATACCTTCTCCAACCACCCATACTCATTCCACCAAAAGACGATCAACCTTTTTACCTATACATATCAGCTACCGATCATTCCTTGGGAGCCATGCTCACTCATCGCGATAAAAAAAAATTGGGAGAAGGCGGTTTATTACATAAGCTATACTCTTTTGGACTATGAAACCCGATACAACCATCCAGAAAATATTTTCTTATCCTTAGTTTTCATCGCCACCAAACTCCACCATTACCTACTCAATCACAAAAACCTATTTTGTGACCAACACCAACCCTTTACACTTCATGTATGCCAAACCTTATTAAAATCAGTGCACCGCATGATGGATTATGTTTTTAGCTGATCTTGACCTCAAATTCATTCACCAAAATACCATCAAGGGCCAGGTTATCACCGACCAATTGGTTGACGCACCTATTTCTGGGGACCAACCCTCTAATTTTGACTTTCCTGATGAATCCATTAATGCCATTTCCCTGGACGGAACCCCCTTACCAAATGACACTATTATTTGACGAATCCAAGAGTCAGCATGGGAGTGGGGCTAGTGTTATCCTCATTCCTCTGGATGGAGAACCCATGCCTTTGTCTTTCAAACTAGACTTTGAATGCACCAATAATATTTCCGAGTATGAAGCGCTCGTACTAGGTCTCCATACCGCCTATGCCTTAGATGTGAAATCAATCCACAACTTTGGTGATTCAAAATTGGTCATAAACCAAGTCAATGGTATGTACCAATGTTATAATGAGATACTTCAGAAGTATAAACATCATGTAGACATACTTTTGACCACCTTTGATCGTTACACCCTTCAAACCATCCCACATTCAAACAACAAATTTGCAGATACCATGGCCTACGTAGCTTCGCAAATACCTACTTCCCCTACAAATTCCAAAATATTTGTCACTATACAACACCTCCATTCACCTTCTTATTTACCTCATGATGTTTACTCAATCGGAACCGACACCCTTGACCTGAGTGACCTTTGGTATAAACAATACTCTGACTACCTTTCCCTCTCCATCTTACCCCCTGATCTCACTTGTAACAGACAATGCACCTTCCTTAAAAAGGTATCCCATTTCGTTATCCTAGGGGGACTCCTCTATAAATGAAAATTTGATGGTATTCTCTTATGATGCCTCACAAGTTCTAAAATTCCTTATACTATTAAGGAGGTTCATGATGGCATATGTGGAGGTCACTTTAGTTGCCTTGCTGTTGCTAAGCGTATTCTTTTCCTAAGCTACCACTAGCCGACCCTTAACCATGATTGTTGTGACTATGTCAAATGTTGTGTGAAATTTCAATGACATTCCAACCTTCATCATACACCCAATCATGCCTTAAAGGTCACTCATGACGTTTGGCCCTTCTCTCAATGGGGTTTGGATCTTGTCGGAGAAATCAATCCTCATTCTTCCCAACGTCATCAATGGATCATAACCGCTACTGAATACTACGCCAAATGGGTGGAAGCCATACCACTTATCTCCCATGAAAGCTGAGAAAATATGTGAATTCATTAACCATCACATCTTTTTTCACTTTAGTGTCCCCCATCTCCTCGTCACTGACAATGGAAAACAATTCAAAAACAAAACTTTGCAAAAACTTTTCGACGCCTTCGGCATTCATCTTAGTTTCTCCTCACCTTATTACCTACAAACTAATGGCCAAACCTAATCCACTAACAAAACCATCAATAAAATTCTCATGAAAGTGGTTGACAATACTAGGAAGCATTGGCATACGCACATTCCTTTTGCTCTATGGGCATACCGCACTAGTATTCACACTTCCATTGCGGCTACACCCTTTTCACTGGTCTATGGTACCCAGGTTGTTCTACCTCTCGAAGTCCAAATCCCCTCACTCCGAATTTATCTACATGACATGCTTACTAATGATGAATTTCATCAGGATCGCTTAGCACAACTAGATTTATTAGACGAACATTGTCTTAACACTCTATATCACCTTCAAGTTTACCAACAACGTATCAAATGTCCTTATGAAAAATGTGTTCACGAACGAACCTTCCAAGTTGGTGACCTTGTTTTGAAATAAAATCAACATGTAACCAAAGTAGAATAAAGTAAACAGGGAAAATTCTCTCCTGATTAGCTTGGACCATACATTGTAACTCATACCTATGGATCGGGTGCATATCGTTTGCCCTCGCTTGAGGGTAAACCCAAACCTAAGCCCCTTAACGCATTACATCTTAGACCATTCTATTATTGAATCATTTTCTTACCTCACCCTTCATCTCTCTCCAAACTCATCCCTTGAGCACTATCCACTCCTTCCATCTCCCTAACAATTAAACAAGAATCATGTGAGTACATGTCACTTGTTATCTTCTCTTGCATATGTGTACCATGGCACTACACATAGCATGATTCTCATGGATATTTTTTGTCTACCTTTAGATGAGATCCCATGGTCATTCCACCTCACCTTTTGAACAAGATTCCTATCCTTCACCTTGGTCTTGTCCATGATTTTAAAGACCTCTAATGGGACCATACTCCTTGAGTCAAACTTCTAATAAAAAAAAGATGACTCCCTCAAAAGGACATCTTCTTCTAAAACAAATTGCTACTATAAATAGACTCCTCCCTCAAAGGATAGCTATGTGAAGCATTAAAAAAAAATGAGATAAAACGAAGCTTCCTGTATAGATTAGATTCACGAAGACCTCAAGGAGTACCATGTTATTCATCCCATATAGACTTCCCGCATCGATCAGTCTATCAAAACAAAAACACATTTTAGTCATGGACTTGCCCATTGTGACCTCATACCTTTTGCCCAAAAGCCCTTATCACTCAAAACATATACCCTTAACTACCTTTCACCCACCTTTCCATTTCCACTCTCATTTCCTAAATTACCTCAAGGGACATCTTGGACTTTCAACATTTGGTGATCCTGTGACAAATTTCACTGTAGGACAGTTTATCGTGCAATGCCTTTTAGATCTTGTGTTCATCACCCCCTTCACATTAGGATCTACTCGATATGATCCTACCCAATCAGGTGGCTCTATTTCCCCTCCTCTCATCTTTTAACCATCTTTGTTTACATTTTGATTACCTTATACAGGACTTGGTCCTCACCCGCTTTCCTTTGGGGTCATCCTCCCCTTTCACCATAAGCACATTCACCTGCATCATTTTACCTATAATCTATCCCCACCTATTAAAACAAAACCCACAACATGCCTAAAAACCTACCAACTCATTCTCATATTCTTCCCTAGCTCATGGGAGAACTACATCAGCCCGAGGTCCCTTTTCGCCAGGATATGTAAGCAGCACTCCAAGGGCATGGGGCCCTTGGAGGTTAGCTGAGCCACTCTCTACCCTAAACAATTCATTAACCATGCCTAACTCACCATTTACACCACATTTCACTTAGTTCCCCTTTTCTAACAAAATTGGAAATTAAGCCACATACATAACAATTTGTTTACCCTAGCATACATTTATTACACCTACCATCACTCTATCATCACTATGCATAGATTATACAACATTTCACATATGACCCATAGTATCATTCATTGCAAACCATAATGAATCATGCTTAAACCAACCTGACTCATTCATGCCTAAACTGACTTGACTCCATCATGCCTAAACTGACCTGGCTCGATCCATGCCTAAACCGACCTGACTCCATCATGCCTAAACTGACCTGACTCGATCCATGCCTAAACTATTCTTACTCGATCCATGCCTAAGCCAAACTGACTTCGCCATGCCAAACTCACCTAATCCATTCATATCATAACGAAAGTAAAATAACATACACATCACAACACATAATCATCTAAATCTCATTTCACACATCTCATCATATAAATACAAGTGTATCACAATAATGTACACTCATCTCAAAAATACATGTGTCTCTCATACATCGTTGACTCACCATCTCATATATAATCCATACAAAAATGACTCAACACACAGGCCAGTCCATGGTAAGTAAATCATCTCCCCATCTGATGTCAGGGAATGATCCCTGTGACTGTGTCTCTCCCGACCCCTCTGCCATTCTTGTCTGGGGTCCAACAACTGCCTCACCTCCTGTTGATGGCCCCTCACCTGGGGCTAGCCTCTGTACACTAGTGGCCTCACGATGACCCTATCCTTGGGCTCATCGGCCCCTTGTACTCTCCACAATGTGAGTGCGGGATCTAGTCCTCTCACTGGAGGCTTGTTGTGCTTTGTACTCAGCATAGGAGGGCTCATCTAGCCTGACAACTAGAAAATGATCCTGATAATATCGTACCTCTGCTAGGGAATTCCTAAATATGACGATGGTCACTGTCTTGTGGAGGTACCATTGTTCTCGCTACCTGTGTCGGTACCTGTACAAGGGGACCCTATCCCGAAACCTAAATTAAGCCCTATGCTGGTACTAGAGCCTAAGTTGGCCCTGGAATCTATGCTTGTGCCTTTATCTAGGCCTGCATGGTAGTAATCTATGCATGTGTTGTTGTCAGATGGCCCTGCAAACCCGTAACCTACCCCTGCACTGTGGCCAGCCAGCTCTGTAGATCCTATACCTGTGCCTGTAGGGTGGCTATCTACTCTCCATCTCTGCCTACCTCCTCTCCATCTCCATCTCCCCCTGTCTCTGCCTACACAGGTACCTGTCCCTACCCTGCCTGAGTCTGTAGTTTCGCTATCTGGGCATGTACGATGGCAACCTGTGCCTCTGAACTTGTGAGCTATCCCTACATAATCCCAAGCTATGTCACCAAAGTATCCACCTACCCCTATAGGGATTCTCTCTGAATTGTGATGGTGGCTAAGTCTGGATGCCTTAGCCTCAGTGGTAAGACTCTCAGCTGTGCTACCCACCACTACCTGTATCCATCTGCAACCCTAGCATCATCAATTTGTGTATCTACTGGCTTCTCCTCCTGTCTAGTCGACACTGTGGGTCATGGTGGAGACATAGGTCTCTCCACGTCATCTCTCTTGTACTACAGGAATGGAGGTGGTACATCCTAGACTAACCCGAACTTGTGCCTAACCCACTCTATGGGTATCCACTCATGCTCTCCTCCCCTTTATCCACAGATAAATCTGTAGTGCATCTAGCTCCGTGTCCATCAGTCTGTATGCAGGGAAGACCACATATGGCCTCCAAACGATGTCCACCCCAAACAACCCCTCCAATAACCTCCTGTACTAAGCTACATCACAAGGAGCTCTGGCACCTTAGGCCTCTCCAATGGCTGGTACCCATAGACTATACCCAACTCTCAAAACTCTGCATGGAAATGCATCTACCTAGGGCATACCCATTGGTCAAACACAAACAATGTTCTTGTAAGCCCAATAATGCAGTAGTACGATGCAGCAGATGCTAAACCTCTGCAGTCACATGTAGACCCATAGATCTTTATATACCCATGTCAGCAATGCAAGTGCCCAGGTGCGAACTGTGTCTGGTGCATCACCATTTCATGAAGGACTCCCATCAGTGACCTTGGGAATCTCCCATCCTCTGCATCTGGTAGTGTGAAGTAGCACACTACCTCCATCAATAGTACCACTAACCTCATCTCCTCTGGATGATCTCTATACATCGCTTCATAGCTCAGGCTAGCATTATGGAATTTCTGATATACTACACCCTCACCAAAAATGGGTGCTAGTAGCTCCTCAGACGCATCTCTGAGGAGATAGAATAAACTTGGGCCCCTTATATGGGAAACCGCAAGATCCTATAGACATCCTCCTAGGGTGATTGTCATCTCACCCATCAGCATATGGAAGGTGTTGGTCATTCAGTCCCATCTATCGATGAGGGAAACCATCAGACTCACCTCCCGGACTACATGTTGAGTAGTGCCTCACCCCTATCAACCCCACCTCTACAACATGCCTGTCACTCCTCCCCCGTCATGCTCAACCATACTATCAATAATAAGGGCAGCACTTGGGCCCTCATCTGTAGCTCATCTCGGGCCTGCATCCCATAAGAACAATGTATTAGTACAACTTCCCAACTTACCCTATTTCACCCCAATCCTGACCTAATCCCTTTCCTCATCCCATCCCGTTACCCTTATCACTAATCCAATCTACCCAAACCCATCTACCCTACCCATCTACCCAAACCCATCTACCCTACCTATCTACCCAAACCCATCCACCCAACACTATCTACCCTACCCCTCACCCAAGCCACCCTAAAACCCTTCCCATCTCCCTTAACCCTTTTCCCTCTCACCTAAATTATTTCCCACCCTGCCCTTACTCTATTCCCTTTTTTGACCCAACTTCACCTTAGGTTGACCGACCCCCGGTTACCCCTTGACCGACATTAGTCACTGTTCTTGTGACCGATACCAGTCACTACCCACCGACGTTGGCCACAAGTTGACCGATGTCGGTCACTGTTGTGCCACCCACCACGACTTCCCCACCCTACTTTTTCCCTCCCTACTCATTCTACCCACCCAACTCACTCCTTACACCCCTACATATCCCTCTATTACCTTATTTCTCTACACCCTACCCTTCCCCATTCCCTTTTCCCTCTCTTTTTCCCATTTTGAAATTCATCCCCCCCAAACCCCCCATTTTTCATACTTTCTATATTTTACATCAAATTCACCAAACAATGAATCAAAAGGTTCACATCCTATCACATCCCGTTGCCACCATCGTGGTGGAACCTCTAGCCTCTGCGCCACTCCTCCCGATCCCTCTCCAGCCTCCACCATCCTCGAATTACCTCTCACTCTCCCAGTCAATCACCTCACTCAATCCAATCTCACAGCCCCACCTCTCACCCAATCAATCTCACCTATGTGGCTCGCCAACCAATCTCTCTACCGTACTCTTTTTTCCTCTTCCTCTTTTCTCTCTTCTTGTCCTTTTCTTCCTTTTAACAATGCACAAATGAATTTTAAAAATGTGGGTTTTCTACTTTTTATACCCTACCCGACTCGACCGACATCATTAACCCTTAACTGAGGCTGGTCGTATGCCCTCGTTCATCGATGTCATTTCCCATAGATCATCATCGGTTCATATATACTACTGTCAGTTACCCTGCATACTCAAACCCTCACATTTACCTAATTTTCCTTACCTCCCCTTTCTTTTGCCTCCCCTACACCTACCTGGACCACTTTACTTTCACCTCTATACCTCCACCTTCTTCAACCTCACCACATCTGCTGTTGAAGCCTCCTTATTTTACCCCTACCTCGGCCTTACCCTTGTCATGATCTCGATATTTGGACCTAGACCATTGCTAGTGACCTTTTGACCTCATGTGTTCGCTATACCTTGCAGCACTGTTACCTGTGTTGATTGACCCAATGACCTTACCTCACCTATTGCCGTGACTATTTATCCTGACCCTACCTTTGGTGTACCTGGAACATACCTAAACGTTCCTGCACCTAACCTATGTTGTGTTTACTGACCTTATCCTATACCTTGGATACCGGATTCACTTCACTCTTGTTTGGATAAACCTATCGAACTTAGATGATGTAGAGTTTTCCTTGCTCTTCAACCTGGTAGCATGCTGCAGTTTATATGTGTGCGTGCATTTGACTTTTTCTACCTTTGACCCTGACCCATTACCTAGCTTACCTGAGTAGACCTTGCTCCCTCTCCCCTGCACCCACTTTCCTTTTCCTCACATTTACCTTTTATCAAACCACTCACCGCTTCAGCCTACTGCCTCGTCAGTTCCTAGTTTGAGGGGGATCACCTTCACCCTCACATGGGGCAACCACATCTTATTTTTGTTAGCATCACTTACCAATACAAGCTACGCAACAAAAAGGGGCAAAATGTAGGCACTAAAATTAGGTCACACTCCCCCTTCGTCCCTCGACATATAAGCACCCTTTATTACATTTACCTAGCCATGACCCCTTCACCCCACTAATATTAATTTAATTAATCTAATTAAATTAATTTTTTATCCTCACTATATTTATTATTTAAATATCTTATTTAAATATATCTACAACAAAAAACTCACTTAGACACCTCACCAAGCCAACTCAACCTAAGACCTATTCTTAGCAAGTTGTCATAACTAACTAAGACTTACCCAAACCTAAAGAATCAATGCCTACATTCCCTCTAACCACATTCCTGCATGCTCACAAGAGGCTCTGAGTCTAAGGCACGTGGGATAATGACATGAGATCCGAGGAAATCAGGAGGATCTCCCTAAGTTTAGTAAACCTAGGAAATCCGACCTTGACCGACGTCGGTTATCCCTAACCATAGCCGGTTAAGGCGGACTGACCATCGGTTACCCATTTTAACCCAAAAAAAACCTTATTCTCAAGGTTGGAACTTGGAACTTGAAAAGTTGGAAGCAAGAAAGTTGACGAGCAAGAACAAATCTCAGAGAGATAATGCATCTTCAGAGAGCCAATCCCAGCAAGAAATCTCATCCAAGGAAGGAGATTGATGATCTTCTCATACACAGCCATCCCAACCATGTTCTGATCTATCCAAGCAAAGAGGAGTGTGCATGCAAGCCCATGAAGAAGATTTTCTTCAGTTGGTGATCACTTGCAGCCTTCAAACCCATCATCAGCACCTCCATCCTTCACACATAGATCTTCAGGAATGAAATCCAAGTAAGTACAACATCATACTTTCTGGTTATTTCATTTCATCATTATTTTATCATCCATTGTTTATCTTGCTCCCTATTGACCATCTCCAACATTTTTCACCTCCATAGACCATTAAAACCTCACAAAAACCTATTCCAGTCACCCAATACCTCATCCCGACCAACAAATCCTTTGTGCAATCACAAAGGAGACCAAAACCCCATTCTGTGACATTTCCAGATCTCACAGTAACCGGCACCGGTTATACCTAACCGCGGTTGATCACCCCTGACGGATGCATGTCTCTGTGTTTTCCCACACACCCCTTAAACAGAGACCTACCCACCTAATTTTACCTCACCCTCATTCACCTGTGACCTACCTAAGACCTTTATCAGACCTGCAAAACCCAAAACCAACCATTTGACCTTGGATTCTATTCTAGCTTAGCCTGTTAGATTAGATCTATTGCTTATTGTGTTTTTAAGTGAGATACCTAAATAATTTTTAAAATAACAATAGGATTTACTTTGTTTACAGCATTAATTTATTTAAAACAGTGGACTGATAGCCATCTAAGAAGTATCATGCTTCCCAGATCTAGCTCACACTAGGCAGTTCACTACCCATATTGTTTAATTTTTTCTGGTGGTCTTTGCTTTCATTACAAGTAGTTCCTCCTAGCCAAAAGGAAGCTCTCATGATCAGCTGTGGATTCAAAATTCATACACATGCAACAACCCATCAACCAACATTTGAATAGGTATTCCTCCTACACCCATTACCCTATCTGTTTCATCAACAATTCAAAGAAACAATCTAAGAAAAAGGTGAAACAGTTGGTGCTCACAAATGGGTCATGAAATGGTCAAGGAATGTGATTTACTTCAGGCTGATATTAATACGTTGGATGCCCTTCTACTTCACCCAATATCAAGCAAATCATCCAGTTTGCCCAACAGGGTCTAGGTTATGTTCTTTAGCATGATTGCATACTCACATCAATTGTTGGTCACAAATGGGATTTAATATGCCCACATAGATGTAACTTTAATAGATAAGGAAAATTTTGAAGCTATGCCATTGAAGGAAGACACGTGTTAATCAATCATCCTGGGACTTTCTTGAGGACATTGTTGAGCAAGGTTTGGAATTCCCTAAACCTATTATTAGTCTGACTACAGGTGCAAAGGTAGTGTGCATGTGAGAAATCTAAAATGATTCTAGTGGGGATCTTGAGGGATTTGGTATGTGCATTTGAAGAATTCTTCCAACTATTATCCCAGTAGAAGGTAATGGCTATCAGGAAACCATGGGCATCATCAAAGAGCTACAAGGAGAAATAAAATGTTTGAAGGATCAAGCGTGGGAGAGTGAACATGCAAGGAATATTGAATTTCCATACCAAGGATGTTAATGATCTTCCACGAGGCTATATAGGATGCATCAATGATAGAAGTAACATTGTAACTTCTACTTGGGAGATATTTTTTACTGAGACAATAATGTTAGGATTCGCAAGTCGTAGAACTTGAGCATCAGTTACTTCATGCTGAATTTTGGCTCCAGCAAGATTATGAATATGACAAGGGGAAGATCACATTAGATGCAGTGATTAATCAGAATGGATAGAACGTAGTGGAACATTGATAGAACTGAGGAAGTCAATCTTCCATGGTCGATGCTTAGAAGCAACATGGGAAGGCCACCAAATCAACCTCAAGAAGTTGTTATGATAAAAAGGCCAAGTATCAAATGTTTAAGGTTGGTGATTATGGTCTTGAAATGGGATGCTACCAGAGCTAAACTAGGGAGACACTCCAAGTTCACGGATGAAATATAGAGGTGTTGGACATACATCATTACTTCTTACAAGGAAGACTAACTTCATTTTGAGTTACTCGGATCATCCCTGGTGGAGAAGCATTAAAAATGCCTATTCAATGTAGATTTATCTCAAACATTCCCATACAAGTTGTTTTATTGCATCTTTTACATAGTAAGTATTTGCACGTCATGATTCCTCTGAATGATGCAAATATTCACCTCACATAGATCCTATTAGTGAGGAATAAGTTTACTTTCCCTGATTGCTTTGCATATTCTTTTTACTTTTAGATGGTGTGTTTTGTAGAATGTGGACCTTTCAATGGAGAATGTACTAGTGAAGTTTGAATTAAGACAGACATTCCATTAAAGGTGTTAAAGATTAGTTGTAATGGGCTTCATGAACAAAAATGCCCATAACAACTAAAATGCAAAATGGTTGTTTACATAAGTATTCGAGGATCAGTGGTCAGGATCATTCAACCCAAATAGATCATCATTCAGGCAGTTGGGAAAAGTGATATGTATTTGAAGTATACTAGGGACTGCTGCTTTATTTTCTAGTTTCATTCATAGCTTGCATGATGTAAAAATAGTGGTGAAATTTCAATGAGTTAGGACAATTTTCCATGATGGTCATAAAACATAACATCAGAAATTTTTTATGACAAGATGGTCAATTCATAGATTCAAGTCATCTTGGTTGGCGTGAGATTCGAGTAGCCTTCTTGAAGAGGTTTTTTAGGAGTAATATTCCTTCATGGTTATCAGGTTGACTCCATACCTAATGGATGCTTCAAGGTCACTGATCAACTCATCTGGCAAGCATATTTCCCCTATGAGTTGAATAATTAAATGACATGACCAAAATGATCTTACCACTTCATTCTAATTGGTAACTGACAGAATTTTTCCTTTGAGTATTTGTAGATACATGCATGCACGGGTTTTTATATACTGAGTTTAAGTACTTAGGGATCCTAGCAAGTCATCTTCATCACATGAGGAAGGTATTTCTCCCTACTTTCTGAGAAATATCCACTAAAAAATCCTTGTAACTCATGACAGCATTGTAGATTAATGAGTTGCATGGACATTCTGAAAAAAAATTATAGTTTGAGTAGTGCTGCAAGATTCATTTATTGTACCCTGATAGAATGATTTTGCAAGGTTTCAATGGCCTATGGAAGTAATGTTAGAGATATTGTTGGAATGGGGCAACGTGAAAGATTACAAATAGAATCTCCAACCTTTATAACCAATATAAGGTCAACCACTATTGCATTTGGCTATCAAAGAACATAGTACATGTGTGTGACGTTTTCACAGAACTTTCATAGATGCCCGTCATACATTTGGCATACCAAATGTGCCATTAAGAAGGGACACGTGGCATTAAACATTGGCTCTCCTTAAAGGATTCAATCCTGAAGGACTTAAATTATTGTGTGAATTATTTGGTTTTCAAAAATCTTTGAGGTTTCAAAGGTAGGGAAGTCTAGTAAAGGTAACTTGGATAGGTGGAAAAGATAGGTGATACCATGACACTTGCAATGATCTCACATCCATCGAATGTGGACACATGGTAGAATTTTGATCACACTATCAAGGAGGGATGACCCCCCGGAAGACATAAATCCCTACTTGTTGAATCCCAACCTGGGTTAACAATATTTCGGGTGAAAGAAGAAATTGGATCATAGGTAGGTCAATTCAACAAAATATGGTGGAGCCCATTGAGGGATTTGAAAAGATGATGCACCATGGTAATCAATGACTAAGAAGGATGAAATCATGTCACCATTTGTGGTGACTACATAGTTTAAAGTCCTCGAAATGAGCCGGTTTTCAAAGATACTTTGGGTCCTAGGTCATTCACAAAGGAGATCTTGGAAGGATTAATAGAGCATGAGATCTACTCATTTTTATAGGGCTAACAGTTTCAAGTTCAACTAAGAGAGTAAGTTCTAATGTGAAGGTGCAAAGAATGAAAGGAGAAGACCACTGTTCCATATAGAATGGGGCTGTCCTCATTGGTCAACACTTTGTAGTGGTCAGTTAGTGGCTAGGCAAAAGGTGAATTACGAAGAAATGTGGCATGATCTTAGTGACCTATATTTCATAAAGGTAGACCCATTCGTAAAAGAAGTAAGCCCCGATCTCGTGACCCAATGAGATACTGACACATGGAAAAAGGAAAATCATTGCACACGTAGATAGTGGAAATCTTTGAGGCCAACCATTTAGGATGTTCAGCATCTTCTTGAACTATCAATAAGTGCTATCTTTGACATACAAATCTTACAAAATCCATATCTTTTTCTCCATATCTCTAAATTGGAGAAAAATTATGCCATTGGAAAGATCTCATCAAGCCCTTCTATTTGATATAATTAGATTCAGTTTTATGGCATTTGGTGGGTGACAAATGAGAAAATTGGTCTGGTTATTGAAATATAATTACAGGTAGCTCAACCACAAAAAATTGATGAAAAAAAGGTGCTCAATATTTTCTTGCATGCAATAATGAATGTAAGTATGGCCTTGCGGGGTGCCAATGTGCTATTGTAGATGACATTTAATGCAAGCTTTTGTGACCTATAAAGGAGGAAGCTAAATTTTCCCTCCAATTTCCCTTTTCTTTCTCTCCAATTTCTATGTATTGTAAAAACTACTCATTTGTAATATTGGATACTTTGGGAATGCAAGGGCATCCTTGAGAAGTGTTAGCACATCTAGGTAAAGGTAATCTTGAGCTTCAATCCCATCTATATTTGTGAGATCATGTAATGAATTCACACCTTCCTCCATTGTAATGATCTGCGCATCATCTTAAGCAATAAAATTATTTGTTTTGTGGCTCTATCGTGCATTAGGTAGTTATTTATTGGCCATTACCTTTTCCTATTCTATATTGATCACATGGCATTGAAGTACTTGGTCAATAATGTAGTGTTTCTTGCATCTATCACATGGATCCTTCATCTTCTAGGAGTTGTGCATTGTGTGAATATAGGGAATCCCAAAGATATCTACTCAGGATTGTGGCTATCATTTCTTCTTTATCCATCATTTTCTAGTTTTAGGATTCTCTCTATTCGAAATATGCCATATGATCCCCTTGTTCTCAATGATTATCACCATGCACCATCTGATGTGGAAGACATTGCAATATTCCTTCCTGCCTGGAGTTCTGCCTAAAGGTATGAATGACCCCAGTTTAGTATTAGGTATCCATTCACATTTCACCATATTAGCTCATAAGAGATAGTTTAGTAGTAGGAATAAGTAGAGGAAGCCAAGTCTTACTCTAGATGTGTGTTGGATCATTAGTTTACAAGTCCCACAACTTCGAGAGGAATCCCATGGTTGCCTCAAAATTTTGGTCGCTATGTCTATAGACTCGGAGTAGGATGAAATTTTGAGACTACAAAAATCCCATCAAGAACTGGTAATATCTCTTTTCTAACTTATCACTAAGGCATTCTTCAAGGCTATTTAATGCACTTTCAATAGATTAGGCAATTCTGGAAATCAATTTCAGACCTTTCTTTATACCCTAGAAAAAGTATCTTCTTTATCCATTTCGAGATTCAGATACACTCTCAAATTGTAGGCTCAATTACATAGTCTTTTGCATTGGATAAGTTTCTACTGTATCATAACATCCATCCATATTGATCTTGGAAATGTGTCCTATAAGTATATGCCTATAATATAATTGCATCTATCAAAAAATACTATCTTTCTCAATGTGAAAATTTCATAAATATGTAAGATTGTACCCATTATCCTTATAAGTCATAGATGGATCTCCTTCAATCTGTAAAATTTGCTTCACATAGGACCATACTCTAATGGACCAATTTCTATTGGAAGCATAAGGGACACTAAGAGAGGGATTAAATTAATCCATGTAATAAAAAATTCAATCATTTCAACTTATTCATCATTTACATTTATCATTCAATCAAGGGTTAACCATATGAGTCCTTTAAGATTAAACATTGCAATCACATCCATACAATGCAGATGAAAGAGAAAGACAAGTACAAAAGAACACCAAGATTTAAGTATAAAACCCTCAATGGGAAGAAACCCCACTAAAAATATACAGTATATTACTCAACATAAAGGATATCATTTAGTCAGGCACAAACTTAACAAAAAGCACAAACCCCTAGATTTAGTAGAGCACCAACTCTACACAGAGCACTAACCCCTAGTTTAGTAGGGCACAAACCCTACAAGGAGCACCAACCCCTATTTTAATAGAGAACCAACTCTACAAGGAGACTACAACCCCCAAGATGACAAATCACCAACTCACCCACCTAAAATTAATACCATCTTTGATTCATTTCTTCACCAACTGATGATGACTCTATGAAGCTCACTCTTCTCTTTATCTTCCTCAAAACCCTATCTAGATTTCCTTTCACACTTTCTTCTTCTTAAAGCTAATTTGAAAATTTTCCCTAGCTCTCCATCATATGATATCTCTCTAGAACAGTATCACCACATCATTATTCTCTCAACAAGGTCACAAGGATCTTCATCACATTCTTTAATCACCCTCTGGGTCACACTTTTCTTCCTCTCTCACTACTAACACAAATGAGCCTTCTAACTTGCCTTTAAACCTGTTTTATCATTATAATTCACCTAGGTCAACCTTAATAGATAAAATTAAATTTACACATCATAAAAATATTATAAAAATATAACCTATAAGATCATCTAGGTTGCCACCATCACCTAGAACCATCTAGGCCTCCATTAGGACTCAACAAGCCCTAAAACACCAATACAAGCAACTCACCATCCATGGAGTGTTATAGACAAAAAAAACTTCACAAAAGCATGGAATATACGTATACATGTTTTCTAATCCTTTAGAAAACCTCCAGTAACCATGAAATAACTCATAAAAATCATCACACCTCATGAAGCCACTTAAGAGCATGTAAAACCAAGCACCATCAAAATTAACCTTTAGAAAATAAGCCATAACTTGACCAAATATCAACAAAAACTAAATTGTGATACACCATTGGAAATATCTTGATCTCAGGATAATAAAAAATTCAACCCATCCATAAAACCAATTGTAATACCTCAAAAACTGCACTGCACCAAGACTACTCCAAACTACCTAAAAACTAGTCCTCATAAATAGCGGACACTTAACCTCCTAAAGGATCAACCATGATATGAAATATCATGGACATGAAGAAACTCCCGTGCTTTAATAAATTCCAATTTAGTCATTTGATACAAAGGATAAATTTTCCACAAACTCAAAATATCCAAAAATAAGCATATTTGAGTGGGGACCACATATTGTCTGTTAGGCCCCTAAAATATTGGCCAACTACAAAAAGTCGCGTAGGAACGCAAGGATAAAGCACATAGGGCAGGGTTTGAGGAAACCCATGGCACACACAAACATAACCAAGGGTTCAGGACTTAGCCATATTTTTCATTTTGGGTAGGATCCGTGAAAAGCATGACCCCACTACGCATGTGGAGTGGATAAGGTGCCAGTATGGCGACAGGTTGGCCTAGGAAGGAGCATGCCTACGGTAGAAGCTTCTAGAAGCTCATCATGGTAAAAAGTGGGAAGCTTAGGCCTAGAGGAGCATGCTCGCATGGAGGAACATATTTAGACACTTGGCATCAGATCTGAGGTTGTTGGAGGATTATTTGGCAATTCATAAAGGCTATATATACAAGTGCCTGCAGAAGTAAAGAGAGAGAGAGAGAAATAGAGAGAGGGTGGAGCTCTGTAAAAATACTACAAAAACTCTATAAGTTGGGTAATTATGCTTGGGAAGGATGTATCAAGGGTATGGGGGTGGTATAAATTTTCTTTGGGAGCCTAGCCACATAAGTCCAGTTATAATGCATGACTATGGTCTGCTTGTCCATGACATTCTGTAATGGCTCCATAAATGTAATGAGGTTACCAGCTTATATGAATATGAATATTGATGATTTTAATGCATACATATTTCCAATAGTTCTTTTTCATTTATGTTTATGGCTAAGCATGGATGCTTGTACAACTTCATTTTGTTTTAGTATAAGATCTATAATTAGTTAAGCACTTTCTGTCTGGAATGACTGCAAGGATCTAGAAGCCATTCTGAGCTATAGGGTGTTTGTATGTCTTACTTCCTTTCAAAATATCTCAAACATGGATCATAGATGATGTTTCCCACTAAACTCAAATAAAAGATAGACTTGGCACCTGCGCGTGCCTCGGGTGAGCACCCAGGGCCCACTGTGTGATAAGCCAGTGCGCACAAGATTTCTTTCCTTTGTGATGGAGGTAAAAATGACTGCATCTTGGTTCCGTTGCCGGGACTCTTTTCGAAGTCATAATGGGAGAAGGCATACATCATGATCTATGTAGTGAGTAATGACAAAGCGGTTAACTTTGGAAAGTGTTGAATCATGGTTCAAGAGCACGGAGGATGAATTTTCTAAGAGATTCAACATTGGACCTAAATTTAATGCATGTAGGTGGGTAGAAGAGAACTTATACCATGATTTATATGAAACTTTTTTCTGCTTCTTCCCAGTATAACTATATGAGTGGCTCTCAGCCTATGTGTCCTAGATCAAGCTGGTATTATAGATCACATGTGTGGACCCAAGAATAATACCAAAGGCTACAGGATGCAAATCTGACATGGACTCATGTTGTGGACCATTGGTGAAAAGGAGTACTTGCTGGCTACACTCTAGAGTATGTCATTTCCACATATTCTTGTCTGAAGGTTACTAAGTTTGAGTTTCTACAGGATCCCAAAGGATCATTTCTAAGTTTTATCCCTCTGACAATGAATATCTTGATGATTACCATGAGTTTAGAGGCACTTCCAATGGCCAGCTAAACCATTCTGATCATTGGGCGAGGAAGCTAGGGTGGAGGAAGATGGAATATGTTGTTATGGAAAAAGAAAGGGAGGAGAGAGGAATCAAGTATAGTGAAGCACGTGAAAGGGAGATTACTAGACAATGCAAGGTTGCAGGTGTGATGGATACATGGTGGCAAGCATTGCAGGAAGGATTTGAGGTTCACACAGAGGATGTGGAACCTAAGTAGTCTATGTGAACCCATCTTGGCAAGTGTGTAAGAGAAACCCCTTCAGCTTCTGATGAGAGTTCATTGTGTAGAGAGAGAATATTTTTTGGCGTGCATCTATTCCCACATAATGACCAAACCATGGCATTTGGTTTCCTAGATCAAGGAGAGAATATTATTAATCCAGTTGGTATCTTTGAACGTGATCGATCTAAACCCAGGAGATACAATTTATCATTTGGGACTTCTATGGCTGCAAATACCATTCCAGTGTTAGGAGGAATTTTTGGGCAAGGTATAGACACGGGGTACACTATTAGTAGTGGGACATTATCACAAACCATTAGCGCATAGTTCAGTGGAACTATGGGGACCCTTGGCATGACCACTACAGGACCTGGTGGACCTAGTGGATCTGGTGGCTCAGGAGGAATAGGACCTAGTGGATCTAGTCGATCTGGTGGGTCAGGAGGCACGGGACCTAGTGGATTTGGTGGATCAGGCAACGGAGGAAATACTAGAGGAAACCAAGGCTCTGACTCAGTAGGACATGGACCCTAGCCACCCCCTCAAGTCTTCTTTGAAATGTATTTACATTTTCTAGATTACAGAGGAATTGAAGATTTTACAGAACATGTTCACAAATGTGAACTGCTATGGCGCGCAAAGGATATCACAACCTCAGAGCGGAAGGCTAGTTAGTTTGTAATGAAATTGCAAGGGCACACGCATAGCTGGTATAGGAAGTATGACCCTCATCAAATGGTGGTGGATTATACTGCTTTAAAGAACACCTTCTTGGAAAAATTCCACATCCCTGAGTTTGAACAAAAGAGCATCAGCACCCTAAAGGATATTTAACAAGGAATGGCAGAGAGTGTACGGGAGTATGATGTGTACTGTAAAACTCTCTTGTCTAAGTTATCATATGATATTCACCCTTCACAACATACTCAGTTGTTTTTTAGAGGGTTGATAATGCCTTTTAGAAGGGCTTTATCTCATAAAAATTTCACAGATCCACGCGAAGCGTTAGAAGCTGCTCTGCATGCTGAGGTGGTTGGAAGTGTTGATACTGGTGTTATCCCATTCCTAGAGGCTCAAATTAATGCTATGGCTAAGCAGCTGGAGAAGTTTTCTACAAACTCAACCCATGAGACTTGCAGTGGTTTATGGTGTAAAGATTGTGAGGTGGAGGGGCATGCCAAGGATAGTTTCCCCCAGAGGACAGTACGCATCGTGACAGTAGACTGTGAAATTTTTCATGGGGACCATGATGCAAGTAGATGCCCCTTATTACAGCACATGATTCAAAAGAATGTTTCTTGTTACTGTAAGATCTACACCTCTACAACCCATGATACTAAGGATTGTAGGCTCGTTGAACAGATCCAAGAGGCCATTGAACATGGGGTGTGCCAAAAGAGCATTACCAGTAGTTCTAAGGGTGATGATCACCATTATGAAGAGCGTGAAAATGGAGGCACGTGTGGAAGGGGATTTCACAGAGGGGGAAGAAGTGAGTTCCCACATGGAACCTATTTTAATTGTGGGTCTACAGAGCATTACAAATGAGAGTGTCCAGACCTATTGCAGTGCTCATGGTGCGGAAAGAAGCACAAGTATGAGGAGTTCCCAGAGTTGTTTGAGCACATGAATCAGCAGCACCAAAAGGAAAAGGGCACTGTAATGGTTAGCATTAAAAAGGCAGACACATAATGGATGCCATGGGTGACACGTGATGTAGGCTTAGAACCTGTTTTGGTAACAACAAGAGCAGAAGATGTGCACGCAAAATAAATACCTAGCCAGAAGAACCTAGTTTTAAGGGAAGAAGTGATTCATGGGAAGTACCGAGACCCTGCACATCAAAATGAGGTATATCAAGATACCATGGATGTCATTCAGAGTTTACAAGGAGAAATTTAGTGTCTAAAGGAGCAGTCCATGAGGGAGGAGCAAAGAAGGAAGGTCAAGGTGCCAAAGGATGACCTAGATGAGGTCAAGGAAGTATGTAAAATGCTAAGGCAAGAGAATAATATTCCCTTGCTAGGATCAGGGTTGAGAGATAAGGTACCACATTCCAGAGGAGAGCATGAGAGGTAGGTCTTGCATGTAAACATTCCCCCTCACATCCTTGACTATAACAAGGAGATCACATTGGATGCAGTTGTAGATGGATGGCTCCTTAGTAATATCCTATTTGACACAAGTGCGGAGGTCAATGTTCTCACTTTGGATACATGACATCAGATGGGGAGACCTATGCTACAACCCTCTTCAAATGTACTGTATATGGAAATTAAGACAAAGGCAATTCCCATCAGTGTCTTAAAGGATGTAGCTATCACTATCTATGGAGCTAAATTTACTGGGGCCTTCAAAGTCTTGGTGCTAGCTGAGACAAACAATTTCCTAGCACTACTTGGGCGCTCATGGTGTTACAAGAACAATGCAGACCTTCGGTTCAATAAGGGGTACATCATCTTTGAAAATAAGGAAGAATGGGTCATTATACCCTTGGCTGATGGGAATTCAACACCCTATACTAAACCTTTAGGGGAAGAGGTCTTGGATAGGATATATGTGGGCCCAAATAGGGATCTAGAGATAATCCATCCTTCTGATAGAGTTATCAAGTTTGAGGATGCTCAGTTAGTAAGTGACACCAGTAGTCTAGCATGTGATAATTGGGTGCATGGAACTTATGAATTGATCATATGATAGTTTAGAGGATTGGTGAAAAAGGTAATGAAGGCACATATATTCCAGCGCCTAGGAGGAAAGGAGCTACCTAAGTATTCACGGGGAGCCTTCCCTGAGATCTTTTTGTAGGAGATGGAAGCTTAGTGGAAGGAGGGGAAGGAACGGAGAGGGATGCTAAATTATGTCCTACTTGACACAGTGGCACGGTGGTGGGTAACACATCAAGGGATCCTTTTGGAATGACACAAGGTGAGAATTGATCTCTTTGTCAAGTTATCTAGAAGCAACGTGCCCACCACCATCAAGGACTACCATGGGAAGGAGTCCACCTCTTTCCATATCCAGGATTGTGAGAGGGTCTGGAGAGAAGGCAGGGAAGCTTTTCCACCATCCCTCTAGGTACACAAGCTATATTCTACACTGCAGGGTTTCCCACACACATGGTATATATATTCAAAGACATGCCGCCAGATAGGGAATTGGAAAGAGCTAATGGCTGACCTCATTCAAACATTTGAGTATCAAAGTACCAAGCCATCATTTGATAAGGAATTATAGATTGTCAAGCACCTTACCATGGAGGATAGTGCCATGGTAGAAGATAGGTTGTTGGAGTTGCTAGGTGGACCAAGTTTGGAGGTGCACTTTGAAGAAGAGGCAGAGGAAGCAGAAGAGATAAAGATTGAGTGCGCGTGTTTGGAAAATGAGAAAGGGAAGTTGGTATATGTTATTGATGGGGAGGAAATAGAAAGCTTGGATGTTGACCATTCTATAGGGATGCGTGAGGTAGTGGACAATGTTGATACTCATGCACGTGCCTACAATGAGCCCTTAAAAATAAATAAGGTTAACATCGACTCAAGAGAAGAACCTAAGGAAGCCATCATTGGAGATTACTAGTCAGAGAAGGAAGTCTCTAAGATCATTGATATTTTGTGTGAATTTGAGGATTTATTCCTACACGGGTACCATGAGCTCAAAGGAATCCACCATTCCTTAGGGGAGATGAGGATAAAGCTGAAGGTTGGTGCACACCCCATCAGGAAGAGACCCTACCGGATGAATCTCAATTTGTGCGTGAAGATAAAGGAAGAGATAGAAAAAATGATAGAATCTGGGATCATTAAATATGTTAAAGAATTGGAATGGATAAGTCCAATGGTAATCAACATCAAGAAGGATGGGTGAATTAGGATCTACATGGATTATAGGGAGCTAAATCTAGTTTGTGTCATCGATCCTTTTCCAACCCCCTTCACTGAAGAAATATTGGAGGGAAATCGCTGGGCATGAAATATATTCCTTTATGAATGGGTTTTTGGGGTACCACCAAGTCCGGATTGCAAAGGAAGACCAAGAGAGGACAAATTTTTCCACTAAACGGGAAGTTTTGCATACATAGTCATGCCCTTTGGGTTGAAGAATGCACCTGCTATTTTCTCACGCATAGTGGTGCAGGCATTCCAAGACTTCATCCATAAATTTATTGAGGTCTATTTGGATGATTAGAAGGTGTATGGGCTAGTAAAAGACCATCGTGATAATTTGAGATTAATGTTTGAGAGGTGTCGGCATTTGAGAATATCCCTCAACATTAAGAAATGTGTCTTTGCTACACCCTTTGGGATGTTATTGGGGCATATCATATGTATGGAGGGCTTGCTAGTAAATCCTACCAAGGTTACAATTATTGTGGGGTTGGGGGAGCCCACTAGCCAAAGCACAGTGCATGGATTTCTTGCACATACGGGTTATTATAGGAAATTCATCAAGGGGTATGCCAAAATCACCGCGCGTTTGGAATAATTGATCAAACATAAAATTTCCTTCGACTGGGGAGAGCCATAGTAGAAAGTGTTTGATGCATTACAGGATAGGCTCGTCACCACACCTATATTACATTTTCCCTCTTGGGACAAGCCCTTCCATGTTCATGTAGATGCCTCAGGAACCGCCATTGGAGTAGTGCTTGCATAGCTAGGTGAAGGAATTATTGATCATCCTCTGTGCTTAACAAGAAGGAAGTTAACACCAGTAGAGAAAAATTACACTACGACTGAACGTGAAGCATTTTCAATGATCTACGCACTTTTCAAGTTCAGACAATATCTGTTGGCAACTCCCTTTGTATTTTACACCGACCACATGGCATTAAAGTACTTGGTAAACAAGCCCATTCTACAAGGGTGCATATGTTAGTGGGTGTTATTATTTCAAGAGTTTGAGTTAACTGTTAAGCCTGGAAAAAGTAACTGTGGGCCTGATCATCTGTCAATAACTAATTCAGGGGAGGACACGTAGAATATTGAAAAGAATATGCCAAACGTGTAACTTCTTAGGTTACGGTGCACGCCCTCAGATTTGGAGGAGATTGCAATATTTCTAAAGGAAGGTGTGGCATTGGAAGGGATGAAGGCATTAGAAAAAAAGAAACTAGCCATACACGTCGTGCCCTACATGTTGATCAGTGGGGACTTATAAAAATTAGGGTGTGATGAAGTTTTACATAGGTGTGTACTAGAGCATGAGTTCCTTGCCATCATAGAGGAAGTACATGGAGGAATTGCAGGTCGACATTATGTAGGTGATACCACCACACGTAAAATATTAATGGTAGGATTGTGGTGGGAAACTTTGTATAAGGATTTCAAGGACTATTGTAAAGCATGTGACCATTATCAATGCATTGGCAAACCAGGAAAGAGAGATAAAATTCCTTTGCACCCTATCCCTAGCACTGAACCTTTTGAGAAATGGGAAATAGACTTTGTAGGACCTATTACACTAGCTACATATAGGACTGGATCACGCTATGTAATCACTTGCATGGACTATTTGACAAGGTGGGTAGAGGCAACCCCGACTAAATATTACACAGGAGCCATAGCGGCAAGATTTTTGTGGGAGAACATTATCATGAGGTATGGATGTCCTTTAAGTTTAACCAGCGATAGGGGTACACATTTCTTAAATGAGACCATGAGGATCCTATTAGCAGAGTTCATGGTGACTCATCACAAGACTACACCTTATCACCCACAAGAAAATGGAACCATGGAAGCATTTAATAAAATATTGAGTCATACCCTGACAAAAAATTGTGATGTTGGAAGACAAGATTGGGATGACAAGGTATTAGCCATACTATGGGCCTACAAGACAACTTATAAAAGGTTGAACAAAGCCACACTATTTCAATTGGTGTTTGGCATGGAAGTTGTTATGCTAGTTGATTTCATGTTACCTTCTCTGCGAATAGCGCGCGCAGGAGGGTTGGTTGATGAATAAGTCACTAGAAGAGACAATTGATGAATTGATGAAGCTGGATGAAAGATGATCACTCACCAGGTGGAGCCAAACAATAGAGAAAGAAAATCAAAAATAATGGCATGATCGCCACATTAGGAAAAAGAATTTTGAGGTTGGGAAGATGGTATTACTGTATGATTATAAGTTTTTATGCCATCCTAGGAAATTGAAGGTCCATTGGTTAGGTCCATATAAAATCTCATACATCCTTCATTTGCTTGCGTGCTAGTTACAAGCACTGGATGGAATGAAATTTCCTAGATACTTCAATGGGAGTAGGTTGAAGAGCTACCCTACAAGTTAATTTAGAAATTTCCCTTATGCATTTTCCTTTCTTATGTTTCCTTTTCGTGTTGTTGTTTTGTTTTGTGCTTTGGGCATCAGTAACCTTATTACTTTTTGAGGATTTTTGAGTGCATAGAGGACCGCACATCATTTTAGTGTGGGGTGGAGTGATGTGAAGGAGAGCATGGGTAAAGTGCCAAGGAAGTTTGTGTTGAAAACCCTAGCTGAATGGCCCTGTTGAAAGAGGTGCATGGAAAGAAAATATGGGAAAGGATGGTTGGTGTCAAGATAAGGCTACTTTCAGATCCCATGTACAAAGGAGGAAAAATCACATAAGCAACATGAGGTAGGTGAGAGAAAAAATTACGATAGAAGAAGTGCCTTTGGTGCTGGTGAGGTGCGCATAAGAGTCTCCTGTCAAGATGGATTGGTTGCACGCCAAAAGGTTGGAGGTTTGTCCGCATAGGGTTAGGAGCGTGAGTTAAAGCACTAAAGTCATAATTTGTTTGAAAAAGGTGCATTAAACATGAAAAGTATAGTGGTAGGTGAAGTATCATTTAATGCTTAAAAAGGGAAAAACTATAAATAAAGGGTCGAGGCATTTCATTATTCACTTTGTGTATAAGGAGAAAGAAGTGCTTTTGTATCTTGGCAAACTAGGGATTCCAAAAACTGATCCATGTGAAGAAAATTTTGAAGAGATTAAGCATGTGTAACTAGTTCAGATCTGCAAACCAGAAAGAAGGGATTTCACGGATGTAAGAAAAGTTGTGAGAAGGCACCATCTTGTGAAGGGATTATCTCAGTTAGGGTTTGAAGAACTAGGGCACGAGTTTAAGGAGTTTTCCTCACAAATTTGAGATCTAAGGTGGGAAAGAGTGGAAGAACATAGTTATAAGAAGTGATTAAAGTGGTAAGAGGACCTAGACAATGGCACCCAAGAAACCAGTTAGCATCCCTAAGAAGGGAAAGTGCAAGGGAAAGGGAAAACAATAAGAAACTGATGCACATACAAACGAAGAGTGGTATGCAGAAATGTAGTACCTAGATGGAGTGTTGATGGGGAAGGAGTGGGAGTCCCATCTAAGAAACATGTCTATAAATGACTACAATCATCGTACGAGCACAATCAAGAAGGAGATGGCACTGGAGTTAGTGCACCCAACAAATAAAAGGACATCAGAGGGTTTTCCCATCTATAACGATGATGTGAAGGTCAAATTGGAGAATTCATGGCTATTGCAACTCTTTGAGTTTCCCTACTTTAGGAATCCTAAGTTACTATATCAATGGTTGATGTCATGCATGCATGAAGACTAATTCCACTTCACAGGGCGCAAGATGTGCATTACCCCTCAGCTTATTTCACATTTCACAGACCTCATTTGTGAAGGAGATATTTTGGAGGACGACCTAAGTGAAAAAGATGAAATTAAGGAGATGGTCACTGCCTATGCATACAAAAAGGGGTCAAGGTACTATGATATCACAGACATCAATGACCCAGTGATGAAGATGGTTGCGTAGCTGATGACAAAGATAAATGGCCAGGAGAGATGGACCTAGGTCAATAAGCCATGGTTGCATGTTTGCAAGAAAATTTCAAAGGGCACCATCTACAACTTGTTTGCATTCATCACAGATGAGATTATCAGCTGGGTGAAGGAAGGTGATAGAATCCTTTTTGGTAATATCCTACTAACCATTGTATTTTCAGAGATTGGGGTACCTGATGCATTAGAAAAATTCATGTGGGAGTACCCTGCTGAGGACCCTTCACCCACAAAGAGATTTGAAAAATATGCATGTGACAGTATGATGACCGTGCACAAGGCACGCTTAGAGAAATGGTATATTTACCTGAGGAATGAATTCAGGGTGGAATGGAGGATCCCTGAATAACTATCAGTGGCCACCAAGGGAGAAGTCGAGTTTGCCGTGTACTAGAATTTTTTCCTGGGAAGATTTAAACTGATAAATGAGACATGGATCCCATGGTGCAAGCTCCATTTTTCCTTCATATCTCAACACTTCCAAGTGGGAGTGAACAGGGTCAAAGAATCTAAAAATTTGAGGTTGGACCTTGGTAACCTAGACCGAGACCACAGGGAATTTCACAAAGCTTTGGTCTACCTCGAAAAGCGCACATACGTGGAGAGGTACGTTTCACATGAAGTTCAAATTATGAGGCACATGACTTTACCCATCACAGGAGGATCCATGGCACATGTATACATCCACATAAGACCCAAATCTAAGAAGGGCACGTATCTGGAGAATGAGGTGTCTATACCTGAGGACCCAACTAGTAGGAAGATACCTGTGCCAAAAAAAGGAGGAAAAAGAGCCAGAGAAGAAAATACCAAGTGTGGTGGATACACAAGTAATAGGTTCCCCTAGGACAAGCACTAGAACAAGTATGTACTTGCACAAGAAGAGGCCCATAGTCAAAGAGAAGACTCTGGAGCCAGAAAATCCATCAGACAAGGATTCATCGAGAGAAGAAGAGATAAAGTCACCTATGTTGGAATCCCCAGTTAGGAAGAAGCAGAGGATAGAAGAGGATACCACTTCGGAAGAGACTGGGAGTTTGGAGAGATACATAGGTGAAAAGGATGACGAAAATGAAGAAGATGGTAGTGGAGAAGATGATAGTGAAGAAGAGGATCCTGAAAAAGATCAAGAGCCACCTATCTTCAATGTGCATGATTCAAAAGAAGAAGGTAGAGAAGAGGAACATGGGTTCCTTTTCATACGGCGCAAGGATATCCATGAGGGGGAAGGCTCCCAGGGCATGCGAAGAAGTGAGGAGGATGGTGTATAGAAGCAAAAGGCTCCAAACCCTACGTAGGGATAGATGAACAAGACGATAGAAAGAGAAGAAACTAAGAGCATTGAGACCTTGGTGAAGTAGAAGTTGGAACACAGCGCTGACCTAGTGTTGAACAAGGATAAGGATGAAAATGTGGAAAAGTACCACGGAAGCACTAGAGGCCCCACTTTATTTGTAAGTATTCCTAAGGGCACACGCACGGGAGGAAAGCATGTAGAAGGGGAGAGGCCAAGGATGGGTTATATTGATGACCCCAACAAAGTTTTTCGCTTGCAGTTCCAAAGCACAATTCTAGGAGAGGATCTTGTGGCAAAGTCATCTTTTGATAAGGAGGCTGCATACCCACAGACAAGAAAGATTCTCTCATGGGAAATTGATTCCCATCTTAATGAGCCAAAATTTGAATTAAGCCATGGGGCAATAATAACATTGCCAGGACCAAGAGAATACAACCTGGTGGTGAATGATCAATAGCTCTTGGATGAAAAACTTTACAACACGCTCAACAAGGTCTCTAGTTGAGATAAAAGCTAGACTCTTTGGGTGGAATGATACAATCAAAGAACTAGAGGATGAACTGAAGAAGAAAGAGGAAGAGCTAGCTGCAAGGACAAAGGAGCTAAGTCAAGGGAAACTAATCAACACCCAATTACAACATGAATTAAAAGATGAGAAGGCTAAAGTATGTGCAGTATACAAAAAGGTGGATGCCATTAATAATGTTATAGTGTTGAAGCATCTGGACCTAGCGTCTCCCACACAGAAGTATGGATCTTCCCTGGGATGCCTAGAGGACTTAACAAGAATCCTCACCATGGAGAGGCAGTCGTTAGCCTTGGAGTCTGCAGAAGAAGTGGCCGCATGCCTAGAAAAAGTGGATAAATTGAAGGTCGTGGCACTCGTAGCTGAGTACAACAAGGTTCTTGCTAATGTAAAGGTTGCCTCCCAGACTGCTGAGGCCACGTATGACAATTGTGTGGACAGAGACAGAGTGGAAAGCACCATGATCACCTCTCATGAAGTAGAACTCAAGGAGTTTCAAGAGAAGAATAAGGGAAATAGGGTGAAAAGGGACAGAATCCTTGCCAAGGTCGAAAATAAATCTAAAGCCATTGAAACCTTAAGGGGTTCAATCAAAAATTGGTTGAAGGAACTGTACCCATAGATCACACGAAGAATGGATGCACTAGATGATGTAAGCAAGGAGTTAGAGAAAATTTATAACACCATGAGTTTACAAGGAGATGAACTAAGTTCTGGGGAAGTGAGCACCCTAGTTGGTGACCCTTTTCAAAGAGCGTGGAATGAATTTGATGCCTAGAACAAGTTGGAGGCTGACTTGCAAAAATATTTTCCTTGCTTATTGCAGTGATACCATCACTTCCCCATTCTTTCTTCTTTCCCTATTTCTTCATTCCCTTATTATTTTTCCAAGGCGTAAGCCTACTATGTTCTTTATTTTCACTGGATAAATGTTCCCGTGGATAGAGAATAGGTGTAGTGTGGGGTAATGTTGAGCCCTTGAAATATTGGCTAAGTATAAAAAGGTGTGTAAGCGTGCAAGGCCTAGTTGAAGAAAGGCGTGCAAGTATAAAGCGCATAGGGCAAGGTTTAAGGAAACACATGGCACGCGTTTGGATAGAACCAAGGGTTAAGGACTTATCCATATTGGGAATTTTGGGTATGATGTGTGAAAATCATGACCCGACTGCACATGCAGAGTGGATAAGGTGTCATCCTGGCGACAAGTTGGCCTAGGAAGGAGCATGCCTGTGGTAGAAGCTTCTAGAAGCTCATCATGGTAAAAATTGGGAAGCTCAAGCCTAGAGGAGCATGCTTACATGGAGGACCACATTTAGAAACTTGGCATTGTATCTAAGGCCACTGGAGGATGAGTTGACAGTTCAGAAAGGTTATATATACAAGCACCTGCAGAAGTAAAGAGAGAGAAATAGAGAGAGGGCGGTGCTCTGTAGAAATACTGCAAGAACTCTGTTAGTTGGGTAATTATGCTAGGAAAGGATGTATCAAGGGTATGGGGTGGTATAAATTTCCTTTGGGATCCTAGCTACATAAGTCTAGTTATAATGCACAACTACAGTATGCTTATCCATGACATTCTGTAATGGCTCCATGAATGTAATGAGGTTACCAACTTATATGAATATGAACATTGATGATTCTGATGCATACATCTTTCTCATAGTTAGTTTTCATTTATTTTTATGACTAAGTATGGATGTTTATACAAATTCATTCTATTTTTGTATAATATCTATAATCAGTTAAGCACTTTATGTCTGGAATGACTGCAAGAATCTAGAAGTCGTTCTAAGCTCTAGGGTGCTTGTATGTCTTACATCCTTTCAAAATCTCTCAAACACAGATCATAGATCATGTTTCTCACTAAAACCACATAAACAAGAGACTTGGCACCCACATGTGCCTCGGGTGAGTGCCCAGCGCTCACTGGGTGATAGGTTGGTGCACATGGGATTTCTTTCATTTGTGATGGGGGTGAAAATGACTACATTGTCACAATATTTAAATTACATCAATGGAAATCTAGAAGATTCCTATAAAACCTAAAATCATCACATTTTCAAATGGAATCAATTCTGGATCACTACAAATAATTTCTCCCAAGTCACTCTAAAGCTAGGGTTTCAAGAGGGTAAAAAATTATCTTACCTTCTTAATTATTGTTCATAAAAATGTGGCAATAACACAACCTCATTCCACTTGTAAAATATTCATAACTTACCTATTCAACAATACCAAGGAGCTTAGATTCCCATCCAAATCATACTCTCCCCAACAAGTATCTGAAAGTCAACTTTTAACTCAAAATGTAATATCTCAAAAAATATTCATCACGTGAACTTGAAATTTGATCCATGCCATCATATAAACCTTCTAAATAATCTCAAATTCTCACCTTTTCTAAAATATCTTTGAATCTTCTCAACTCATCTCACTTGGGATGTTTTCTTAAGGGCTATATCTAGAAATAGACCTGAGAAGTAGTCTAACACCTAAAATTACACTCTAATAAAATTTTAGGTATCCTAAAAAATCATATTCATTCTCTCCATTGTAGTGCCCACTTCCCTTTGACACCTTTGGATGCTTATGCTAATACTGTTGATTTCATTATAGACATTATTATGTTTTGATTTAGTATGATGTTAGACATTGATCATGGATTATTGTTGATCTTGATTTGATTTTGATGCATGATGATTATTAGAGACACCTTATATGTGGATGATGGTATAATATTGACATGGATGTTTTATGGATGTTGTTCAGACATTTGGAATGGATATTATTTTGATGATGATATAGTTGTTACTTCGATGTTGTTGTGATTCATTTATATAGTTGGTTTTGTGATTTCATTTATATCATGTTGGATGTTTTGATATGGCCACGAGGCTGAAGGAGGTATTGTATTTTGCAGGTTAAAAATATCACAACAAAACATCGGGGGATCGGAGACCAACCAAAATGGAATTCTAGGTGAATTCAACAAGGTCACCATGGCAACTCGTTTTATTATGTTGTGTTTTGTTAAGGATTCCCATGGAGGGGATTATCTTTACATGTGACGATGGGTTTAATGTATTTTATTGATGTTTTTCTTTTATTATTTTTGTATGTATTTTATTAGTAATGTGTTCCCTTCTTTTAATTAATTAAATTGTGATGGAATTAATGTGAGAATCACATGATTAAAATTTAAATAAATTAAATTGGGATGTGGGAAAGTAATTGTAAGAGTTATTAGCTGTTTGCATTTAATTTGTAAGGGATGTGTAAGTTGTGTAAAAGCTTGTGTAAGTCAGATTTTGGAGTAAGAAATACTCCACCTCCATGAAAAATTCAAATTTGTCTTTGGGGGCTGTTTTTAGAGGCTTGTGGGACAAGTAAAACTTGTCCCATGCCTCTAAATTTAATCTACCAACCATACTTATGGATGGAGATGTAATTTGTGACTTTTCTAATGAATTTTATTAAGCATGTTGCTTGTTTTAGGTTGCACTTTCTTACATTTTAATTAATTTGTTGTTCCTTGAGGTGTGGGCTTTTTAGATTGTGCAAGTAACTTGTCATATTTTTCACCCACCTCTTTATTGTGCTTGGGAGAATGGTGTTTGTCTTTTGTGTTGAATTGGAGGATGTGTGGTGTGGCATCCTACATGGATCCACATCATCCTCTTCTCTCCTTCTTCTATTTAATTAAAACTCTTGCCTTGTTTTGGGTTGTTGAATCATTTTGCAATTTACTTGGGGGCGCATTTTTTTCTTGTGTGGAGCTCTTGTTTTTGGAGGAAGTTGGAGAAAGCTTTGCATGCTTGGATTTTTCTATTTTGGACTGTGTTTTGGCATTTGAAGCTTGCTATTTGGAGACAAAAGTAACCATGGAGAGGTAGGAATTTAACTCTCTTTTTATATGCTGTCATTTTCTTGTTTTATTGTGTGGATAGTGCATGTCGTGTTTTATTTGTTGGTTGGTTGGGTAGACTACCATAGGGATGGTGTAGGAGAAGGCTATGGGGAATCCATGTGGGGGGCATAAGGGAATTTCATTAGCATCAGAATTTTGTGGAGGGATTTTAGGTTTGGGATCCACCATGGAAAAGAAATAGCTTGCATTTCTTACTTTGTGGTGGGCATAAGGAAATGTGTGTGATGAATTATTTTGGTGGTTTATTATTGGTGGATGCCCAAATTCCAATTGGGAGGCATAAGTAGCTTCCCCCATATACCTTGCTCCTTTAGCTTGCATGATCAAGCTTGAGTTCTGTTTTGAAATGATTTTAAATGTAGTTGTGAACTATTGTTTTTGTGTTGAATTGTGTGTTTTTTTAAAATGTGTATGTGAAAGAATGTTGTGTTGTGGAAGCTAGTTGTTGTCATGGTTGAATTACACCTTTTATTGTATTTTGGTTGGGGCTCATGGGCCAATGATGAAGGAAGGATTTTCCTTTCATCGGATGTCTTGATTGGGTGGAGATTGTTTCCTTTCCCCCTCTTTTGATGTGATCAATTGGAGAAAAGAGAAAATGTGCATGTTGCTGTCCTAGAGCAAAAGAAAAGTGCAGTTTGACAGTCCCTTGTGAAAATAAATTCATTGTAATCATTTCCCACATGATGTGGATGAAATTGTAATAGTTATGTTATGGATAAATGATGTTGAAACTGATTATGAGAATGTATATTTGATTTGAGAAAGACATTTGCTTTCTTCCCTGTACATTGGAAGAAATAAATGAAATTTTGTTAACTATATTCAAGAAATGGAAGAATGTGAAGATGTAAAGTTTTATAAATGAATTCAATAAAGAATTGCAAGTTCATCTCTCTTTTGCATTGTTGTGATGAATTTGGACATATCAAATTGTGATTTGAAATCTTTTTTTAGAAAATGGAAGAAGAAGAAATACGTGTAAGAATTATATTGCATTGTCTCTGTTAAAATACATTAAATTGGAAATCAGATTTACAATTTATCTTGGAAATGATTTGTTTAGAAACAATTGATTGTATTGGATTAGTTTAGAAATGAAATGCCACAATTGAATGGTAAATTTTGTTATACAAATTTAACACAAGTTGTTCTCTTGTAAATATTGGAAACCGACAATCAAATTTAATAAAAATGCACAGTTCAAATCTGCACACATTAATCAACTTGAAAATGATATATTTTAGGATGTTAAGATGTTAAGGAACTCTTTTTTACAAAGAAAGACTTAAGAAAATAATTGTAACATTTCAATTCGAACCCATTTCCCTTCCTCAGTCATTTTCTGTCATTTGTTGGACAAAATTCAAATGTAAATTGATTGAACAAATTTAAATTCCTAAACCACTTAAAATCCTTCCTAAATAAATTATCCATGTCTGTTTGAAATGTTGAGTGAAGGAGGAGATCCAATTTAATCAAATTGAAAATTTGGAAATTGTCAGTTTGCTAGTTAAAATCCTGCAGATCATTTTTAGAAAATTGACCCTTTAAAATTCAACAAAATGTAAAATTTATGTTTCCTGTGTAAAGAGGGCATCGAGAGTTTTCCAAAAATTCCTTGTTTTCCCAAAACCAATCTTCCTAGCTCAAGTTATGACACTTTGAATTTTTTGAGCCTTGGTGGGAAAATTTGGGAAAATTTTCCCTGGCGGGCCTGCAACCCCAAAAATTTCCCATCGAATTGCCTTAGAAAATTTTTTGAAAAATTTTGGTCCAGGAAAAAATTTTAATTTTTCCTCCACCGGCTCACAACCAATCAGAGGCTACCACATGTCCTCATGGGGCAGTGGTAGAGGCATGGCATCTTTTTTCCCTTTGGCCTTTTTGAAAATTTTGGAAAAAATTTCCTTTTGGACCTGCCGGCCCGCGGCCAATCACAGGCTACCACGTGGTAGCTTTGCGTGCTAGCAGAGGGGGCAGACCATTTACTTATTTTTATTTTTTTCCTTTGGAATTTTTGAAAATTTCTCCTGCTTCCCCGCACTCCTGCCCTTGCCTTGGGATTTTCTCTTCCGTGGGTGCACAGACCCGCACGTGCCTTTTACCCCAATTTCCCCTTTGGCGAAATTCACTGATATTCTCTGCCACACTCCTCTCCCTCTCTCTTCTCCCCGTGGAATTTTTTGTAGTGCCACATTTCCTCATCAGACCCGTGGGCATGTGGGCACTGTTTGAATTTTTTTCCCTTTGGACGGAATGCCCCAAATTCTTCCATCACTCCCCCCTTCCCTGTTTTCCCCAACATTGTCTCAAAGGCCATCACGTGTCCTTGGAGGACCTGTGGGGCACAATTGGGAAATTTCTCCCACGTGAGAAAAATTTCCTTAAGCCACCCTGTGACCTACCAACTCACCAAAGAGGTTTTTCCCTCCTCTTGACACGTGTCCCCTTGGGGAAATTTTGACTCCAAAACTCTCCCTGACCATAACTAGAGTTCTACTAGGAGTTAGCAGGAATTATTTATATCACCAGAAAGGTGAGAAAATTTCCTATCTAATGGGAATGATTTAGAGAAATTTTGGAAGTATAAGTATGAGAAAAATTAAGTTGAAACTTTGAGCCTGTTAGAGAGTGGGTATGGGGGTAAATTACTCCCTGAACCTAACTGAAACCTCTAACCCTAAAAGTTTAACCTTATGAACTTGAAAAGTTGTTAATGAAGGAAGAATATATTCTAGTAATTTAGGTTCATTCCAAAACCTAATAGAGTCAATTGTTGTCTTGTAACTTGGTTGTGGACACTTCTTATCAAAAAAAATTATTCTATAATTTTCTAACTAACCCTAGGTTGTTTCTTGGGTATCAAGTGGGTTGTTTTAAATGGGCATCACAGTTTGGTATCAGATCAGTGGTTCAAAATCTTGGACCATTGGGCACACTAGAAAAATTGATACATAAACTTAAACCTAGCATACTTTTAAACCTAGAAAACAACTTAACTAGAATTTGTATATTTTAGTAAACATGAAAGTTGTGTAAAACTTAACAAAATAAACTAACTCTCACTTTGGTCTATGGAGGAGGCTTAGAAGGAGTCAGAGGAACCTTCACAGAGACTCAAACTCACCACCACCACCACCACTAAATCAGGGTGTAGTAGTTATTCTACCTTAGATTCTGCATACCCTTCAGGATGTTAATGCCACTCTATGCAGAGGATTAGGAAGAGGACATACAGCTATTCATGACAGAGCCCCTTCTATCGAGGGTCAGGTATCTCCTCAACCCAACAAGGAGCATAGAGGAGAGAAATCCCATGTGGATTCAATTAGAGAAGAGCCACCATCTAGGAGGTAGGGTGACAAAGTTCTAGGGTGTAGAGAGAGGTCTCGGAGCCCTAGGCTTAGGGATGAGCATGCAGAGAGACCTAGAGGCCTTCAGACCATAGCAGCAGTTCACATCAGGAAGATCCTGAAGCTTCAGCCATTGCATTACTTAGGTGACATGTGTGGATTTTAGGTAGAGGCCTGGCTAGTGAGCTTGAGTGGTTGCTTCAATTTTTTTCCTTATACTAGCAACACGAAAGCTCGTGTTGTGATCCATATACTGAGGGATGGAGCAGGACTATGGTGGAGGATAGAGGAGTAGAATCTCCATGTAGATTCAGAGATAGTGACCTGGGAGATTTTTTAGGAGAGATTCAGGAGTAGGTATTTGTTGCAGAGGTTCATAAAATAGAGGATCGATGAGTTCCATGACCTCTAACAGGTTTCTCTTTCAGTAGCAGAGTATGAGAGTAGATTTCTGTATCTACTCCAATATGTAGAGTATATGCATGATGAGAAGATATGGATTCATAGGTTAATCCGAGACCTAAATTTAGATATTGGAGGTGTGGTGTAGATCCACTACTCACAAACATTAGTAGAGGCCGTTCAGAAGGCCTATATTGTAGAGGAGACTCGAGGAAAGACCCAAAAGGCTAGAGACTGAGTTAGGAGCTGCATACAGAAGATGTAGAATGGCAGATTGAGGGGGTCAGTACCCCTTCCTCATGGTGGCCAAGGTACAACACAGTCATCCTTAAGGCCATAGTAGCAGCAGTAGCAGCAATCACGCCCACCTCATAGACCTCCATAGAGAGTTGATGCACAGAGAGGTCGGAGTATGGGGCCTCCTCCTAGGGGTCCCATCAAGACACAGGGTGGACCTAGAGCTCAGTCAGCAAGAGCCTGCCATCAAAGACCTCAGTAGACCGCAGCTAGATCATTAGGATCCACCCCATAATATTTTAGGGCACCTACTGGAGGTGCTACTCATTGGTGAGGATCAGGAGGATGTTTTGGTTGTGGAGTTACTAGACACTTTTGGAGAGATTTCCCATATAACCCTAACAACAAGGTTAAGGCATAGATTTCAGATCCAACTATTGGTGACATGGGACGTAGCCATAGGATTTATGCAGCGGTTGAGAACTGCCAGGTAAAGCATCAGAGCATAGTCATTGAGACAATAGGTAGCATTGGTGGTATTCCTACCTCCATATTTTTTTATTCTAGTTCTTCTGATTCTTTCATTACACCATCTTTAGTAGAGCAATGTAGGTTGGTAGATGTTAGGCAGGGTCTTAGTTGGGATGTCAAGATGGCTTCTGGATCCAAGATCTCTATAGACTCCTTAGTCAAGGAGTTTGTAGTGGATTTGGGACCTTTCACCACTACCTCAGATCTCTGTATCCTTCATTTGGGCTCGTATGGAGTCATTTTGGGTATGGATTGGTTGTCTACACATAGGGCCAGGATGGATTGTTATCACAAGACTGTATCTTGCGCAAATTATTTAGGAGTGAAGTCAGTGATTTCAAGGGTTAGGAGACCCATTTCTATTCACACCATCTCCGCTATGTAGCTTAGGTGGTGTGTGCGAGGGGGTTGTCAGATGTATGTTGTTACAGTCTGTAAAAAATCAGAGGATGGGTCTAGTGGACCATCACTAGATGATCATCCCATTTTGAGAGATTTTTCTGATGTCTTTCCAGGGGAGATACCGGGGTTACCACCCCCACGTGAGATTGATTTTGATATAGATCTAGTACCTGGAGCAGAGCCTATCTCACGGGCACCTTATTGGATGACCACCCCAGAGCTCTATGAGCTCAAGTTGTAGCTTGAGGGTATTTTAGAGAGAAAGGCCTTATCCATCCTAGTGTATCTCCTTGGGGTGCACCGGTGATCTTTGTGAAGAAGAAAGATGGATCCTTGTGGTTATGTATTGATTACCGCCAGTTGAACAAGGTAACAATCAAGAATCATTATCCTCTTCCTCATATTAATGATTTGTTTGATCAGATGAAGGGAGCCACAGTTTTCTCTAAGATTGATCTCAAGTTAGGGTACCATCAGCTAAGGATTTCAGAGGTGGACTTTCATAAGACCACCTTCCGCATGAGATATGGGCACTATGAGTTCATAATGGTGCCTTTTGGTTTGACTAGTGCCCCCGCATTATTATTGAGTTTTATGAATGGGGTATTCAGGACCTTCTTAGATCACTTCGTGCTCATATTCCTAGATGAAATTTTTATATACTCATGTACACGTGAGGAGTATGAGGGTTACCTTCGTCAAGTTCTTCAGTGTCTTTGTGAGAAACAAATTTACGGGAGACAGAGGTGCAGTATTTGGGTCATATCATTTTTGGGGAAGGTATCACCGTTGATCCTTCCAAGATTAGAGCCATTATGGATTGGCTAGCACCCACTATAGTGACCGAGGTGTGCAACTTCATGGGATTAGCAAGATACTACTGGAGATTTGTTCAGGACTTCTCTCAGATTGTGCACCCTATCACTTCCCTTCAGAGGAAAGGGAAGAAGTTTGTTTGTTCGGAAAGATGTGAGCAGGCCTTTAGGACACTGAAGGAATGCCTCACCATAGCACCTATTCTTGTAGTGCCGGATCCATAGGGTGAGTTCTTTGTTTACATGGATGTTTTTTTTGGTAGGCCTTGGAGGTGTGTTGATGCAGGAGGGCAGAGTAGTAGCTTTTGAGTCTTGAAAAATCAAATATCGCAAGCTTAATTATCCGACCCATGATCTTGATCTTACGGTAGTTGTGCATGCTTTGGTTATATAGAGACATTTTCTTCTTGGCATGAGATTCATACTCAGGACAGATCATTTGATTCTTCATCACCTCTTCACGTAGCCCAATCTCAATGCTCGTCAATGACGTTGGATGGAGTTTCTTTGTGAGTATGACATGGAGATAGAGCATGTGAAGGGGAAAGAGAATGTGGTAGTAGAAACTCTCATTAGATGGAGACATGTGGCTATGGCCACCTCAATGAGCACAAATTTTTGGAGTAGGACTCTTCAGCAGCTTCCTCTTGATAGCTTCTACATTGCAGTTCAAGCAGAGATCGAGTCATAGAGACCCCTCGAGGGGAAGTTTGATGGATTTACCTTAGAGGCAGATGGTCTTCTTAGGCACCAAGGCCGGATATATTTTCCCAGGGATGGAGGCTTGAGGTAGGACATCTTGGTGGAGGCAAATCATGTACCCTATTCAGCCCATCCCAGAGTGAAGAAGATGCACGCCACCTTGAGATAGTTGTATTATTAGAGAGGACTTCATCGAGATGCGACTCAGTTTGTGTCATAGTGTTTGGAGTGCCAGAGAGTTAAGGCCATGCATCAGCATGCAGCTGGCCTTCTTTATCCTCATGCTATACCGGAATGGAAGTGGGACACCATTTCCATGGATTTTATTGTTGGGCTACCGATGTCGAGATATCACCATGACATCATTATGGTCACGGTTGATAAGTTGAAAAAATTGGCTCACTTTTCTCTGGTGAAGATCAATTACATAGCTAGAGTAATTGCATGAGTATATTTATATGAGATTTTCAGGTTGCACGGGATTCCACAGAAGATAATTTGTGACCACGATCCCTTGTACACTTCATATTTCTGGACTACCATGCAGTATGTCCTCGGGACAAGGATCAACTTCAACACAACATATCAAAGATCGCAAGCTTAATTATCTAACCCATGATCTTGAGCTTGTGGTAGTTGTGCATGCTTTGGTTAGAGGACAGAGTATCTCTTGGACCAGCTCTTCTACATGACATGAGCAGTAGGTGGTGTTGATCAGGCAGAGATTTTAGGAGGCACAGGACAGGCAGAAGAAGTATGCAGATCAACATAGGATCGACCATATTTTTGATGTGGGCATGAAGGTGTTCCTTCATGTCAGGCCACACAAAATCCATATCCGTTATGGAAAAGGTTCTAAGTTAGCACCTAGATTCATTGGAAATTTTGAGATCTTGGAGCGTATCGGCCCTTTGGCCTACCGTCTAGCATTGTCACCCAGCTTGTCTTGCATACATGATGTTTTTCATGTTTCAGTTCTCAGGAGATATATTATAGACCCATCTCATGTGTTAGATTGGGCATCATTATAGGTGCACAATCAGGGGTAGGTGATGGTGGAGCCCATTCACATCTTAGATCGCAGGACCCTGGGCCTTAGAGGAAGAGAGGTTGATTAGGTTCAAGTGCAGTGGGATGGATATGACAAGACTGCAGCTACATGGGAGGATGTTACTTCATTACGAGTTCATTTTCCACATTTGTTCCAGTGACTTCCAGGAGTAAGTCGAGTCTAAGGGGATGGGAATGTAGTGCCCACTTCCCTCTAACACCTTTGGATGCTTATGCTAATACTATTGATATCATTATATAAATTATTATGTTTTGATTTAGTATGATATTAGACATTGATCATGGATTATTGTTGATCTTCATTTGATTTTGATGCATGATGATTACTAGAGACACCTTATATGTGGATGATGGTATAATATTGACATGGATGTTTTATGGGTGTTGTTTAGACATGTGGAATGGATATTATTTTGATGATGATATAGTTGTTGATTAAAAATGCAAATGATGTAGTTGTTACTTCGATGTTTTTGTGATTCATTTATATAGTTGGTTTTGTGATTTTATTTATATCATGTTGGATGTTCTGATATGGCCACGATGCTGAAGGATTTATTGTATTTTTCAGGTTAAAAATATCACAACAAACCATCAGGGGATGATAATAATGGTATAACTTAGATACCAAATGATAGAATAGAATAAGATTGCAATGACCAAAGAGGGACGGAAGCCTCACAAATATTATTGATCATGAAATCAGATTTAATTACAATGTAAGAGTTGTAATATTTATAGATATTAGACTGCCTCATATGGATAGACATGACACCTTAGCAGACACCAACTATGAGATGATAAGACCCATCTCACATGCACATGTAATTACTACTAATACCAATATTGAATGTTATCCAACATAACAATATTGAATGCAAGTAACTAGACTAGAGTGCACATGTTGCACATTATTAAATAAAAGACAATGCAATAAAATGCAATAAATATGCCTATGCTAAATTATGCTAACATTCCCCCCCTTAATTTTGCATAGTTTCTAATGAAGTGGAGAGGAACTCTCTGAACAGTGTGAATTTGTCACGTGCAAGTGACTTAGTGAAAACATCTGCCTTCTGTTCAGTTGTAGGACAGAAATGGAGTTGTATGTTGTGCTTCAAGACATGCTCGCGTATGAAATGAACCTGTACTTCAATATGCTTGGTTCTCTCATGAAATACTGGATTGCGAACAAGCTTTAGAACTCCTTCATTATCAACATATACTGGAGTAGATTTCTGTTGTGGTAGACCAATTCCTTCCAGTATTCGGCGTAGCCATATTGCTTCACAAACAGCTTCACCTGCAACTCGATACTCTGCTTCTGTAGAAGAGCAAGAAACAAAGTTCTGTTTCTTGCTTCCCCATGATATCGGTCCAGATCCCATAAAGAAGATGAAGCCTGATGTTGACTTCCTATCATCCATGTTTCCTGCATGATCTGAATCTGAATATCCTATCAAAAAGAAATTGTTATTCTTCTTGTACTCTAGACCAAGGTCAACTATACCCCTTTAGATATCTTAGTATTCTCTTTGCTGCTTTCCAGTGACATATTTTCGGTTCTTGCATGAAGCGTGATAAATAGCTGACTGCAAAGCTGATATCTGGTCTAGTATATGTCAGGTAAATGAGACTCCCGATCAACTGCCGATAGAGAGTTGCATTCACTGGTGGTGATGGATCGGAACGAGATAACTGAAGTCTCACTTCCATAGGTGTAGCAATAGGAGTGCAGTCCATCATCCTGAATTTCTCGAGCGTTGTCTTGGTGTATTTCAACTGTGACACAAAGATATGATTCTCTTTTTGCCATACTTCCAACCCAAGACAATAGTGCATGAGCCCGAGATCTGTCATGTCGAACAATCAATTAAAATCCTTCTTTGTTGCATCGATCATCTTCATAGAACTTCCTGTAATGACTAGATCGTCGACATAAACAATCAAAATGACAATCTCCCCCCCCCCCCCCTTGCTTTTTGAGGTAGAGATTGGGGTCATAAGGATTCCTTTCGAATCCATGACTTATGAGATGCTCATCAATTTTGATGTACCATGCCCGGGGTGCCTATTTTAGGCCATATAGAGATTTTATGAGTCTGCATACCATCATCTCTTTTCCTGGTATTACATAACCCTCTGGCTGAGTCATATAGACTTCTTCTTGCAAATATCCATTAAGAAAGGCACTTTTCACATCCATTTGGTGGACTTTCCAACCAAATTGTGCAGCTAGAGAAAATATCATCCTGATTGTCTTGATCTTGGCTGTGGGAGAAAATGTCTCCTCATAATCAATGCCTTCTTGTTGTGCATACCCCTTTGCTACAAGCCTTGATTTATACTTGTCAATAGTCCCATCTGATTTTTACTTAGTCTTGAATATCCATCTGCATCCAATGGGTTTCTTCCCTGGTGGAAGGTCGACAAGTTGCCATGTGTTGTTCTTCATCACTGACTGATACTCTGAATCCATGGCATCTTTCCAAGCTTTTGATTGTAGGGCTTCCTGAACTGTAGATGGCTCAACTGTTTCAACAACTCTACTCATTAGGGCATAATTGACCTCTTCACAAGCTTGACTGCGAGTTCTAGGTCCAGGATTGGATGATGTGCTAGGTGCTTCATCCAAATTTGCATCTCTTATTAATTGAGTATACCATTTAGGTAACTTCTTAGCTATTCCATTGGCTTGTGGTGGATCCAAATTTTCACCATCATCCAATTCATCACTGTCATCTTCAGTGGGAACATCAAATTCTGTCTTCACAAGAGGTGTATTCTGCATGTTTGTTGAGTCGTTGAGTGGAGCATCTGCTTGTTTCTTCTCAAAGAACTCAACATCCCTACTTGTGTATACTTTCTTTGCTTTCGGATCCCATAATCTGTACCCAAGTGCTTCTTCACTGTATCCAATGAATATCAATTTCTCAGCTTTCATATCCAACTTGTTCCTGTTCTTCTTGGGTATGTGCATGCTAGCTTTACACCCAAATACTCTTAGGTGTGCAATAGATGGTTTCTGATTTGACCATGCTTCTTGAGGTGTCACTCCTTCAAGAGCTACTGTGGGCACTCTGTTCAACAAATAGACTGCAGTTCTTGCAGCTTCTGCCCAAAATGTCTTTGTTAAACCTGAGTCGTCAATCATACATCGCACCATTTCCATGATAGTACGATTCCTTCTCTCAACTATACCATTCTGCTGTGGTGTGTGAGTAGGAGGCATTTTTCGACGAATCCCATGAGCTTCCAGGTAAGTCTTGAACTCATTGCTTGTGAATTCCCCCCCTTGATCTGAGCGGAGAGTTTTGATCTTACGACCAACTTCATTCTCAACAAGTTGCTTTGAACTTTTAAAATGTCTCAAAGGCTTGACTCTTGTTTCTTAGAAAATATATCCACATTTTTCTTGAGTAGTCATCAACACAAAGCATGAAGTATTGACATCCAGAATGACTTGGTTGCATGGGCCCGTAAAGATCGATGTGCACCAAATCAAGCTTTCCCTTAGCTCTATATGTGTTCTTCTGGAAGGGTACTCTGTGTTGCTTTCCAGCTAGGCAATTGTGACACTTATCAGTGTTGTGCTTGAGTGTAGGTAATCCTTTCACCATGTTGCCCTTTTGAAGTGTTTGGAGATAGCCAAAACTGATGTGACCATATTTGCGATGCCATAGTTCTGCAGATTGTGTGTCTTTGGCCACTAGAGCTTGATCATCCTTGTGGACAAAATCAAGTTGGAACATGCATCCCACATTGGAGGCTCTTGCTACAATCTTGGAACCTATTGACTTATCTCTTATCAAGCACACTTTTTTTTCATTATTACTGTCAATAGTCCAACTTCAAGTTGTGATCAAGGAGTTGACTAACTGATAGCAAATTCTTGGTCAACCCATGTACATACAATACATTTGTGATTTTACAGTCATACTTTCCAAGAGGTAGTGAAATGTTTCCAATCCCCTTGACACTGTATGATGAGTCATCACCTAATGACACATGGTTCTTGTTAGGTGAGTCACGCAATGTGTAGAACCAATCCTTACATCCAGTCATGTGTCGAGTTGCGCCTGAGTCAACATACCAGATATCTTGCGTGGACTTGGTTTCTTCATCAAATTGAGCAGAATACATGTGGTGTCCTTCATCTGAATCATCCTCATGTTCGGCAATGTACCCTTGTTGTTTGGGTTTTCTTTGCCAATTACCATTTTTCTGCCCTTGATTGTTGTTATTGTTGGACTTCCCTTTATTTGAATTATTGTTACCCTGTTGGTTATTGGGTTTTGAATTACTTGATGAACCCTTTTTGTAGGAATTGTACCAACAATATTTGATGTCATGTCCCCCTCTATTGCAAATGGGACACTTCTTGGTGTTGTCTCGTTGACTTTGGTTTAGTTAGGACTTCTTGTGATTGGACTGAAATTTTCCCTTTCCTTTATGATTGGAAGATAGTGCTTGCTCATCTTCCTGATCTTTGTTGTTCATTGCCTCTTCTTGTTGAAGTAGATTGACCAACTTCTCAAAGGTGACTGTGTGTTCACTCATATTGATAGTTGTCACAAAGATTCTGTAGGAAGGAGGAAGTGCTCGCAACACAATTGGTACGAGGTCTTCATCACTTATCTCTTTTCCCAATGCCAATAGAGATGCCCTCAAAGTAGCAACTCGTCTCAAAAAAACTTCAACCTTCTCATTGTGCTTGAACTTGAGAGTATGCAGTTGTGATAGTAGGTTGAGGATGGCATTCTTGTTCTTTGCCTCATAGACTGTGCTCAACTTATCCCATGCATCCTTGGCCGATGTGGCATCTCTAATGTGGGGTTGCACATCGTCTGTTATGCCAAACAAGATGATCAACTTGGCCTTTTAATTGGCCCTATCAAATTGAACTTGTTGTCTTCCATCATCAAGTGATCTTGTTGTTTGTCCATCTACAACTGTCCATAGGTCTTCAAACTCAAGTAACGTCTTGATCTTCGGTTTCCATGCAGCATAGTTGTCTCCTCTAAGTAGTTGTGAATCTGGCAAGAAGAACTTTGGTGCTTGTGCACCCATTTCTGCAATCTAAATTTTTGAAACTCTGAATTTCTGACAAAGGGTAAGGCTCTTATCACTCCAGGTTTAAGGTCTCCCTCTCAATATACCGTCAGGCCGATATACCAAACCTTTCTATATACGCTCCCTTCCGATATACCCGTCGATACGTGGAAGAAGATCACCCTTTCAATATACTCGTCAGTACGGAAAGAGGTGTTAACGCACATGAAAGAATTTAGTACGTGGTACTTAGACAGTACGGAGAGGGGTTTGTGCAAGCACAAACGGATGGGAGGGCTCAAATGTGTGTGTATTGTGTCCTTATTACTCCCCGTCGATTTTATAGGGTCGATGCCCAGACGACGTTTAGGCAGCTATGTTAGGCGTTAAGTGCAGTAGTAGTCGCGACGGCATCACCCGTAAGCGCTTCCCAGAGGCACCGTATATACCAAACGCTGCTATGAGATCAAAGATCTCGTGTGATAGAACCAAACATAAAATGAAAATTTTGCACTTTTTTTTTTTTTTTTTATCACTTTATGCACCAAGATTACTACAACATGCTCCAAAATTACATAAAAATGAAGTTTTTGTGTCCCCCCTCTTTACAAAAAAGGGTCTAGAATCACAAAATACACAATTTAGGCCAAAAATATTTTTTACCCACCAATAGGTGTTTTTTCCGCTAAATTTAGCGGTGGCTCTAAATGTGTTTGGTGAGCTTATAAATTTAGAAATCTCCCAAAAATTATTAATTTCTCCAAATTTTCCAAAAAAAATAATTTAATAAAAAATATGGAGAGAGTGGGAATCGAACCGCTGACCTGTTTGTTCCCAAGATCCAAACAAACAATCTGAATATTGTTTTCAGCTTTTCTCACAAACCGTGATCTGGGTTTTTCTAAAATTTTTACAGCAGCATCATACAATATTTATCTTGAAACCCAAAAAATTTTAGAAGAATTGGAATCTTTGTTTTTGAGATCTTACCAATTTACCAGCAAGATCTGATTTTTTTCAGAAAAAAATGATCCGACTTGTACAGACTTTTCGTCACATGTAGAGGCCGAATCTGAAGATGATGTAAACTGTAAAGTTGTGCGTCTCCTTCTTATCTTTCCAGAAAAAAAAACGGCACATCAATCCGACATTTTATGAAAAAGTTACGTCCTTTTTTCTAAGAGCTATCTGCTGGAATTTTGTTGACGGGACTGCTTCAACCTTTGCTCCCGAATTCTTCACACCTCCACTTTCAGATCTGATTTTTTTTTTTTTTTTTTTTTTAGATCTGATCTTTTTTTTCTTTTAGATCTGTAAAAAAAAAAATTCAAGATCTTTCTCCTTTTTTTTAAAAGATTTTTTTTTTTTTTTTCACAAATCTTTTTTTTTTTTTTTAGATCTGCAATTTTTTGATCTTTCTCCTTTTTTTTTAAAGATCTCCAGATCTGAAATATTCCGCCAATATGTTAGATCAATTGGGTATGCCAATGAATAATAATTTTTTTTTTTTACCTTCCAAATAAGTGGATAGGTCAAATTTTAGTTGATGGATGCTTGGGAGGAATGGAGGTTGCGGGATGCTTCAATGGCTCTCCTTTGATGCAGATATTCTTCTCCAATGGATCCTCTCCAATAGTGCTCTTCTTCAACCTTGCTTGGATAGAACCTGCTCTGATACCAAATGATAATAATGGTATAGCTTAGATACCAAATGATATAATAGAATAAGATTGCAATGACCAAAGAGGGACGGAAGCCTCACAAATATTATTGATCATGAAATCAGATTACATTACAATGCAAGAGCTGCAATATTTATAGATATTAGATAGCCTCATATGGATAGACATGACACCCTAGCAGACACCAACTATGAGATGATAAGACCCATCTCACATGCACATGTAATTACTACTAATACCAATATTGAATGTTATCCAACATAATAATATTGAATGCAAGTCACTAGACTAGAGTGCACATGTTGCACATTATTAAACAAAAGACAATGCAATAAAATGCAATAAATATGCCTATGCTAAATTATGCTAACAGGGGATTGGAGACCAACCAAAATGGAATTCTAGGTGAATTCAACAAGGTCACCATGGCAAATCATTTTATTGTGTTGTGTTTTTTTAAGGATTCCCATGAGGGGATTATCTTTACATGTGACCATGGGTATTATGTATTTTATTGATGTGTTTCTTTTTGTGTACATGTATTTCTACAATTTAGCTAACTTTAAAGCAAGAAAACTACCACCTAGAACTAGCTTCCTGACCTGGCTAGAAATGAGAAATGTGTACCATCATGATGAAGAAATGAGCAATTCCTACCCTTAACATTAATAACTTTGAATTAATCAAAACATAATGTAAATTAAAACTCTATTCTTCTTAATTGCCTAATTAAACATTTAAAATGAACCTAAGTAGTCCAATGGCAATCAAATTATGTTTTCTTGCTTTGATCCTTCAATGGATGCTTGGGTGTGAGGCTTAGCTCCTCAATTGAATGGATCCAAATAGAGGGTTTTCAATTAATGGACAAATGAGGCTATTAGTATGAAACTATGTGCTTACTTTTGTCTCTTGAGAGATTTAGGTGTAAGTGTAGAAGTAGAGGGAGGGTTGTTTATATAGCCCAAAGGATAAAGGATTCAACACATCCTCATGAATGTGGGACTAATGAAGATGTAGAGTTAGTTATGGATAAGGGGGGTTTAGATGGGGTTGAGTTAACTTTAGGAGGTTTAGCTTGTCCTTTAGTGGCTCATGTGGATAAAGGGGGTGTATTAATTAATCAAGATGATTAATTAATACATGTGCAAGCTTTTATAAGCTTTTAGATGGATTTCAGTGTGATTTGGACCATTAGAAGGGAATTAAACCAATTAAATAATTTTTTATTGATTTAATGAGAAGAGAGGCTAATTAATTAATAATAATTAATTAGACTAGATAGAAGCTGTTGATTAACGAAGGGTTGTTAATTAGGGTATGTGTTGGATAGGTGACTTAATTAATTAGCGTATTGTAATTAATTAACAACAATAAGACGGAAGATGAGCGCCTTTGATGATATGTCATCAATTTATGAGAAAGGGGATAATTAGCACAATTTAAGTATTTAAATTGCTTAGGCATAATTATGGGTGTCTACATTTTCCCCTCTTTGGGGTGGCATGGGTGACGCCACTTCAAAGATAGTATACAAAAGAAATTTTGAAGGGATAGAAGAAAAATTAGTATGAAGGAGAGATGCCCCCTTGAGTGTTGATGGGGTGATGAAAGAAGTCGATCGATGATCAAAAAATATGTGAGAGAGGCAGAAGAATGGGGAAGGGGTAGGATGCCCCAATGAGAGGGAAGATTAGGAGTGAAAAGAAAGTGATGTAGAAGAAATGTGGAGGAGGGGAGAGAAGAGTTTAGCCTATATCCGCTGTTGATTGGAACAATTTGGATATCATCATGTTGCCATAGGAGCTACGTCATCGGTCCTTATGAAAAATATAAGCATACGACAAAGGTAGAATGACATGAAAATCCATACTACAAATGATTGTCCATTGCTGAAAATACCACCTCCATGCAACATACAAAATGTAACGCAATACGAGAAAGTAAAATATGCTTAACTCCATGCAACATACAAAATGCAATGCAATACAAGAAAGTAAACAAGCTAACCTAACAGAGAAACATAATGTAATTTTTTTGTTATCAAGCTTCAGTTACAACCTATTTGAATTAACAACAAGGGTTAACGATGGTTCCCCAAGTAAGGATACATGCAAGGGGAATAACGGAGGACACTTGGGTCTGATGAAAAAGCAATGTGCACCATGAAACAGTACCAAGCAACTCATTGTGCCCCAGAGTACAGACAAAGTAAGCAGCCTAGATTTTTTTGATGGAGGTAGATCAAGATGATCCACAAGTCACACACATGAACAAGTGAGAACCAAAGAGCAATGTTTTGTAGGATGATTTTCAATTTTTAGAAGTTTTTTGAAACATATTTGAATGTTTTTGATGATTTTTCTAACATATTTGAATTTTTTGATTTTGAAAGTTTTCTGAAGCTATGTACAGGAAGATGAGGAAGCGTAGATGCCCCCAGCAATATATGGGATGTACAAGGGCATAAGGCCACATGCGTATGAGAAAGGTGAAGATGTAAAAATTCCCCAGCAATTAGGTGGGAGTATTCAAATGCAAACTCTTCACGTGTAGAAGCAAGACCCAAGGCTATTATTGATAGGTTCAACATGATGATGAACGTAAACCAATGAAGTTTTGGGAAGAAGCAAGGATTACCCTAGTGTAATTTGGCCTAAAAGCAAATGATAAAAAGGAAGGAGAAGATTGTTTTGTGAAAGGGGACAAAGGTGCCCAAAAACATGGAAAAAAATTAATCTTATACACATGGATGTTCTAAACAAAGTAGAAGAATGATGTGAATGATATGAATATAGATTAGAAGCCTCGCAATGAAGAATTAATTAGCCAAAGGCACACATCATGAGACGAAATATGGACTAGAGTAAGAGTCTGAACAAGGTTCAAAAAGAGACACTTGGTAACATACTAATCCTGCCTACTCATGGAGATCTAGTGTGTACACGTGGAATTTAATTACCTCTTGAAGGGAAGATTTAATAGACAACAATTGAATACACCTTATCCAGTGTGTAGGGATGATTGATTTTGATAGGTGATAGGTGATTAGTGAATGAAGGGTGGAAGGATAACCATACATTGCTTCGTTGCCAGCCAGGTGTCCATAGCCTCGATGGAGATGCATTTGATTCTAATCGCAACATTTCTCTACTGTCAGTCAAGCGTTCATAGCCTTAATAGAGATTATTGGAAATACCCCAAGAGATATTTATATATCAATTTGCTTTTGCTTTTAGCTTTTACTTTTTGATTGATTGATTTTGATTATTTTTCTTTCTGAAAACTTATTTCAGCTCTCTTGTTTTAGAAGGGGTTAAGAACCACTGATGGCTTGATGGAAGGATGTGGAAGTGATTGTGATGATGAAATTGGATAGTGTCAACAAATACGCCCAAAAATTCTTCCCAACAAGTTTATTATATGTATATAGTGATAGTATCAACTAGAGAAAAGAGAAAATGTGCATGTTGTTGTCCTAGAGCAAAATAAAAGTGCAGTTTGATAGTCCCTTGTCAAAATACATTCCTTGTAATACTTTCCCACATGATGTGGATGAAATTTGTATAGTTATGTTATGGAGAAATTATTTTGAAATTGATTATGAGAATGTATATTTGATTTGAGAAAGACATTTGCTTTCTTCCCTGTACAGGATGGAAGAAATAAATGAAATTTTGTTAACTATATTCAAGAAATGGAAGAATGTGAAGATGTAAAGTTTTATAAATGAAGTCAATAAATAATTTCAAGTTCATATCTCTTTTGCATTGTTGTGATGAAGTTGGACATATCAAATTATGATTTGAAATTTTTGTTTAGAAAATGGAATAAGAAGAAATACGTCTGTAAGAATTATATTGCATTGTCTCTGTTAAAATACATTAAATTGGAAATCAGATCTTAAAATTTATCTTGGAAATGATTTGTTTAGAAACAAATGATTGTATTGGGTTAGTTTAGAAATGAAATACCACAATTCAATGATAAAATTTGTTATACAAATTTAACAGAAATTGATCTCTTGTAAATATTGGAAACCGACAATCAAATTTAATAAAAATGCACAGTTCAGACCTGCACACATTAATCAACTTGAAAATGATATATTTTAGGATGTTAAGATGTTAAGGAACTCTTTTTTACAAAGAAATACTTAAGAAAATAATTTTAACATTTCAATTCGAACCCATTTCCCTTCCTCAGTTGTTTTCTGTCATTTGTTGGACAAAATTCAAATGTAAATTAATTGAACAAATTTAACTTCCTAAACCACTGTAAATTCTTCCTAAATAAATTCTCCATGTCTGTTTGAAATGTTGAGTGAAGGAGGAGATCCAATTTAATCAAATTGAAAAGTTGGAAATTATCAGTTTGCTAATTAAAATCCTGCAGATCATTTTATCAAAATTGACCCTTTAAACTTCAACAAAATTTAAAATTTATGTTTCCTGTGTAAAGACGGTATCGAGATATTTCCAAAAAGTCCTCATTTTCTCAAAACCAAGCTTCCTAGCTCAAGTTATGACACTTTGAATTTTTTGAGCCTTGGCGGGAAAATTTGGGAAAATTTTCCCTAACGGGCCCGCAACCCCCAAAAATTTCCCGTCGAATTGCCTTAGAAAAAATTTTGAAAAATTTTGGTCCGGGAAAAAAATTGAATTTTTCCTCCACCAGCCCATAGCCAATCAAAGGCTGCCATGTGTCCTCACGGGGTAGCGGCAGAGGCGCAGCATCTTTTTGCCCTTTGGCCTTTTTGAAAATTTTGGAAAAATTTTCCTTTTGGACCTGCCAGCCCGCAGCCAATCACAGGCTGCCACGTGGCAGCTTTGGGTGCTAGCAGAGGGGGTGAACCCTTTGCTTCTTTTTATTTTTTTCCTTCAAAATTTTTGAAAATTTCTCTCGTGGCCCCACACTCCCGCCCTTGCCTTGGGATTTTCTCTTCCACGGGCGCGCGGACCCGCGCATGCCTTTCACCCCAATTTCCCCTTTGGAAAAATTCACTGATATTATCCACCACCCACCTCTCCCCCTCTCTTCTCCCCATGGAATTTTATGTAGTGCCATGTTTTCTCGGCAGACCCGTAGGCACGTGGGCGTTGTTCAACTTTTCTTCCCTTTGGGCGGAATGCCCCAAATTCTTTTCGCCGCTCCGCCCTTCCCTGTTTTCCCTGGCATTGTCTCAGTAGCTATCATGTGTCCTTGGAGGACCCGCAAAGGTATGATTTCAATTGGTAAATTTCTCCCATGAAATAAAAAATTCCTTAAGCCGCCACACGACCCGCCAACTTGCCAAAGAGGTTTTTCCCTCCTCTTGACACGTGTCCCCTTGGGGAAAATTTGACTCCAAAACTCCTCATGACCATAACTAGAGTTATGCTAGGAGTTAGGAGGACTTCTTGATATCACTGGAAAGGTGAGAAAATTTCTTATCCAATGGGAATGATTTAGGGAAATTTTGGAAGTATTAAGTATGAGAAAAATCAAGTTGAAACTCTGAGCCTGTTAGAGAGTGGGTATGGAGGGTAAATTACTCCCTGAACCTAGCTGAAACCTCTAACCCTAAAATTTGAACCTTATGAACTTGAAAAGTTGTTAATGAAATAATGATATATCCTAGTAATTTAAATTCATTTCAGAACCTAATAGGGTCGATTGTTTCCTTGCAACTTGGTTGTGGACACTTCTTATCAAAAAACAATTATTCTATAATTTTCTAACCCTAGGTTGTTTCCTGGGTCTCAAGTGGATTGTTTTAAATGGGCATCACATCCATGCTCTATCTATGCTTAAACAACGGATACAAGATTCACTTCATCATCACATGCTTCATACTGCTCTCTAGGCCTCAAAAACAAGCACCTGAAACATACTTACATCATTGAATCTGACCTCAAAAAACCTTGGCAAACCTTGAACACCTAATAAAATCTTCAACACACTCCATGACACCTAAGAAAATTCTTCCATTCATTTTAAATCCATCATCACACTCCAACCAGTCACTATACTACTCAAGAACCCATGCAACACCATGCAATCTCGACAAGATAAGCAACCTCCATGTTCCATACACCTTTTGACATCAATGCAACTAATTGACAACACTAAAAACATCATCCTTTGACATACATGATAACAAAATTCTAAAAATTTCATGGTATCACATCATAATACTACCCCCTATTACCCACAAGTGAATGGTACTACAAAATATTTCAACAAGATCTTTGGACATATATTTTTGATGTAGGAAAGAAGGATTGAGATGAAAAATTCTCAAAAGTTTTATGAGCATATATGACTACATATAGAAGGTTAAATAATGGCACACCCTTTCATTTGGTGTTTGGTGTGGAGGCAATTTTTCCCATGAAGTTTATGTTACCCTCCCTATGTATTGTGTGCGTAGGAGGACTGGATGATGAAAAGGAATTCGAAGAGTACATTAGTAAACCGATGAAGTTGGATGAGAAGCATGCCATTATGCGATGGATTCAGAAGAATAAATATAGATAGAAGGCTTGGCATAATAGATATATTAATAATAAGTCTTTTACAATGGGGAATATGATGCTCTTTAATGACTCCATGTTTGTGCGCCATCTTGGAAAACTCAAAATACAATTGTTGGGACTAATTTTAGTAACTAAGATATTGGAATCATGTGCATGTCAATTATAGGTGTTGGATGGTACCATGTTTCTCAGTTACTTAAATGGGAATAGGCTAAAGCATTACTATAAGTAAGCTCATTTTGTGTTTGTAATAAGGAAGTATTGCCACTTAGGTTATATTTCCTTTTATGTTTTTTTTCTTTGTTTTTTAGTAATAAGCATGTTCGTGGGCAGAAGTTGATTACTTTATATTATAATAATAAGCAGAGGACCTTACATGCTTTTAGTGTGGGTTGAAGCAGATGTAAGTGCGTGACCCATACTTGGTAGGAGGCTAGTTAACAAGCACATGATACGATGAGACAAAAGTACACACAGGAAAAATATATTGGTGCATGAAATATGGTGCTATGAATGGTTAGATATGGTACAAAGCTACTTAAGGATTTTGGTGCTTGAAGGTAAATAAATTTCTCAAATTGAAAACCACGTGAGGAATAGTCATGTAGGGTAACATGAGGAAGGAATTAAAAAGAAATACTACTTGGCAAGTGACACAGAGGAAGAATGTGTGTGGCACATGGAGATATTGGTAAAAGGGCCTGCAACCTAGGAGGTAGTAACACACCTGAAGGTTATTGATTTCCATGCATGGGAGAAAGTGGAAGAAAGCATGAGAAAAAGAAAAAAGAGATTTTAAATATATAAGTTTTAGTAGGTAAGAAGCATTTAATGCTGTAAAAATTAAAAAATATATAAAAGAGGCACAAGTGAAGTCATTCTTACCTTGATTTTGATAACTTGTGTTATCAAAGAGCTTGTGTAACAAAGTGCGAAGACAAGTGCAATTTAAGAGTGAACTAGAGAGATGAGGTAACTAGAGCTGATTAAATGGACACAAAACCTTGACATTGGAGAGATCCTTGTAAGAAGTGGTATTTTGTCAAAGGTTGTGAAAGGTAATACATGGAGCTAGGGTTTTTGAGAAAAAACACATAGTAAGGGTTTGCAGAGCTAGGGCACGAATTTCAGGGGGGGTGGATTAGGGCACAAAGTCAAGGAAAACAATTTTAAGGGTTGATCGATAAGATTGGAAGTTTAGTACTTAGGGCACATATTTGAACAATAAAGTAAGTTATTTCATCAACTAGGGCACACATTTCATAAAATTCAAGGTTTGTGTAGTTGAGAAATAATAATGAAACTAAGAAGAATCCTAAAGAAGAAGAAGAAGAAGAGAAAGATCTAGTTGAAGGGTGGATAGATCTGAGAAAGTGAAATAAGCTAAAGGAGTGTGGAGAGGTGAACGCCTCGCGCAATGAGAAGGAGCCATCAGGTGAAGAAGCACCAAATCTCAATCTAATGAAGAAGAAGATAAGTTCAATGAGGAAGAAACCAATCCCAAAAAATAAATAGCCCCAATCATTAATGTCTTAGATGGAGAAGAAGAGGAGAACTTGGAGAAAGTTATAGAGGAAGAGGTGTCAGTGCGCGAAGAAGAGCCTTTGTAGTAGGAAGAATAATTCAAGGAAGATCTAGTGCAGATTGAGCATGAAGATGATACATGTGACGCATGTGAGGAAGAGTCCAAAAACAATGGTTAACACACAAAAGAGTGTGAGGTATAACATGAGTTGGAAGAAGGGGGGATTAAGATAAAGGCATTAGGGAATATTTAGGCACAAGAGAATAAGCAAGAAGCACGTAGTTAAATATTACACATGATACACCAAAGATGATACACGTCATAGGGCGGATGTAAAGGAAGCCTCCACAAGGTACCTAAATGATCCATATAGATGACCCCGTGAAAGTGCTAAGATCTAGGTACCAGAATTTAGTACCCATAGAGGATCTATTTTGTTGGGGAATTTTTGACAAGGGTGAATCCTTGATGCACACTAAAAAGATGATCTTGTAAAGATACCAAACACACATGGATGAACATAAGTTTGAGGTAATAATAGAGTTACTCTCTGAGATGGGGATGAAGAATATCCCTAGAACAGAACTCCCTATCATTGATTCCACATAGCTCACAGATGAGCAAGCATACAATGCACTTAAAAAGTTGGCTTCAGAGGTGAGATGTAGAAACTTTTACAAAGGGGCCTCCATCAAGAGACTATAAGAGGATGTGGAGCGCAAAGATAAGGAAATCCAAAATCTTGCAAAGGAGTTGAGGGATGAAAAGAAGAGGACGGCCGAGAAATATGAGAAAGTGGTAAATACAATTATCAATATCATGTGCATGTGCCAAACTTGGTTGATCAAGCTCAACCAGAATACCCCATGGAGCTATACTACCCAAAAGATCTAGTGGGAATGATGTTGTTAAGGATAAATAGTGGGCTAGGGCCAACAACTGAAGAATGCAATGAGGAAAATAAGAACAATAAAGAAAATATAAAAAAATACAATTGTAGAGTATGAGGTGTTGATCACAGAAATCAAAGAGGCCACCAAAAAGGTAGAGCAATCATTTGACAACTTCTAGGAATTTGATCCTATTATTAGCACATGCACTACAAATGACGAGGTAGAGTTGAAAAATATACATGCCACAATGAAGGCCAATAAAGCCTAGCATGAACGTGTTACGGCACAGGTCGTAGAGAAGATAGAGCTAATTAAATCCATGAAATATATGTTTGCAAAAAGGATCAAAGATATCCATCCTATGGTAATTCGTAGAATGGATACCTTAGAGGGTTTGATTTTGGACATGGATGTGGTAGTAAAGGATTTAAAGGAGAAGGTTGATGATTTTACCTTTGAGAAAGTGATAGATATTGTGGAAGCAGTGTCAGATAAGGTTGTTAAGGATCTCAAAGGCTGGAAAGAGCTTGAGCATACAATAAAAGGGAATTTACAGAGCTTCTCCCTCTACCTAAGGCCTAGTGATTTTGAGCGTGTGTGAACATATTATTTGATTCATTATGTAAAATCCCATATTATTTATCCCTGGGATTATTTCAAGATATTCTTTGGAGAAAACATTCTTTGATTCATAATATTTCTATGAACGGACAATACTCCTAGTGTGGGGTAATTTTTGAGTGATAAAATGGCTAAGTATTAACCATACATGGAGGACTGCATGTAGGAAGGTGCGTTCAGAAAAAGGGAAAATAAGGTAAGGATTATAAGGAACTATGCAAAATAACATGTGCAATCAGGAAGTCAATACAGGACAAAGCGTATAAGCATATGCACAACAACAGGAAGTGAATATAGGTCTATGCATGAAGGTTCATGTATTATAGAGGATAAATTCAATGCACAAAGGTCCACACAAGGGAAAAGGATGTCAGCATATAAAGGCCACACATATATGTAGGGTTTTAGGACTTAGCTGATTTTGGAGTAAAGGCTAAAAATGGTGGAAATCACAGATGGTGTATCATGAAAGCAAGGTCTAGAAATAGGAAAAACACATACAAAGAAGGTAAATCACATGCAAGAAAGGCATTTATTTATAGGATTAAATCATGAATGAGGCCAAGCTATTTATAGCTCGACTTAAAGGTAAAGGAAAGTTGTAACAAGCATGCAATTTATGTTTAGGACATTTATTATTAGGAAAAACACATGTAAACAGTGAAGGGAAAGTCCCCACTATGTATAAATAGGTTTCCAGGCTCCTTATAATAGTGTTAGTGATATATGGTGATGAGATATTTCTAAGCTACTAAATGATTATGTGTGTGCGCATGATTATAATCGAGTTATGGATGTAATCAGTGAAGTTTTTATATAATGTAACGTGTTTATGATGGACAATTATATTTGGATTACAAAGGTTAATATATCTAAGTATGGTGTAACGGGAATCCAAATATTATTGATCATTGTCTATGTTGATTGATTTCTTTATTATATGTGTTGCTTATGCTATGTTATACCTTCATTCATATTATGTTGTAATGGTTATGATGAATGTGTATGCTCTAACCACATCTTTATATGTAACTAAGGAGGGACATGGTGATTACGTGTGCTTTTGGTAAGTGTTTAGACCTTGTTTGGATGAAGTGCTAGTGTGCCCAACTAAGAATTGTTAAATAAAAATACTAAATAAGTTTTTTACCATTTTAGATCGTTTTACCAAGGGTTTTGTATCAAAGCTTAATAATGAAAAATGCTCCTTTCAAATAAATCTCTCTCTTTAAAACAAATCACTAAATTCTTTACCTGGACCTTTTTGACCATCCATTTCATTCTATGGTGTTGAACCCTTATGTCATACTAGTCATATGAGGCTAATACTTGCGGGAAAATGTTACTTCCCAACTAGAAAAGTATCAACATACAAGGTAACATCAATATAAAATACAATTATATATATAATCATTACACATTTTGTCCTCCACGGTCTTCGGTGATGATCCCATCCTTCTCACTAGTAGTGTGAGACTGGGAACATAGGTAGGTATCCTTACTCACCTATATATTGTCTTCAATGTTAAGACCTTTCTTCTTACTTATGGCATGGTGAAATATGTAGGGGTCCCTTTCAAAAAAATAAAATAAAATAAATCCTTCCAAAAAATTTGATCAAAATTGCTTCATCAAAAACATCCCAAGAATTTTCTTATGTTAAGAGAGATAACAATTCCTTCAACCGGATCTTGTCAATCAGTAGGCCATCTATGGATATAAGTATAGTCAAAACCTATAAAGTGGAATCATCTTGGAATTAGTCAAATAATCTTGACTAGATATGAGTCACACTTTTCCCAAATGGATCATTGATACACCTTATGTCTAAGCATCCATCATATTCATTTTCATATCACTATTCGCCAAGTTCTTACGTCCTTCTTGGTTCTCAGTGATGATCCCTTACATATTTCTATTTGTTTGGAGTCATGAGTGGAGTGAGACATCCTATTATTATATCATCTACATTATTCCAATGGAATTGAATGCTTACAATTGTTTGAATGTGAGTTCAGAAAGTACACCCTTTACTGAGTCAAAAAACTCAAAAATATTCAAATATGTTTCAAAAAATACAAAACTTTCAAATATGTTTCAAAAAATAAAAAACATTCAAATATGTTTCAAAAAATACAAAAAAATCAAATCTATTTCAAAAAATACAAAAACATTCAAAAAATTCAAATATGTTTCAAAAAATACAAAAAAATCAAATATGTTAGATCTCTATAGATTCTAGATGGGGTCACCCCAAATATCTATATAGAGGTGCACTCTAATCTCAATCTCGGGATGACCTATCTATCTATGGGGCCTCAATAAATCTTTCCAATCACTCATCTTTCATTATTAGACACATGCATGTCATACGACATATCTTATATCATATCATATCAACTTGCACATGCGCCTGTGCATGCTAGTATATATCTTATATCTTATATCTTGCATCTTGTATCTAACTAACACATATATATCTATCCATGGTTGAATTTAGAATAGTGAGGATATTTCGTGAGTCAACTGTCTATAGCTATAGCTCTCATGGCCATGCATAATGACTACCAAATGTCAATCGATGTCGCAACCAACCGTCCACTTTGTTAGAGACCGTCTGCACAATATGTTTCAAAAAACGTAAAAAAAAACATTCAAATATGTTTAAATAAAAAAAAACATTCAAATATGTTTCAAAAATACAAAAACATTGAAATATGTTTAAAACTAAAAAATATATTCAAATATGTTTAAAACACAAAAACATTCAAATATGTTCAAAAATACAAAAATATTCAAAAATAAAAACAATGTAAAATTGATGAAAATCAAAATATTTAGAAAATGTTTGTAAAAATCTTAGCAACTGAATAACATAGTTCAACAATATCATCATTTAACAAAACTCCTCATGATCATTCTAGATCATATTTTGATAATCAGTTTTCTTGCACATAGTGTATATTTATGCTCGAGGCAATCAATTGTTTGCCCTTTCACAATATAAATTTTCTTGGGGCACACTTGGATTTCAAATTTTAATCTAATACAAATCAAACTTCAATGGGATCCAACAAGAGTATTTTTGGAGTATCTAAACATCATTCCACTCTTCAATCCGATCCAATCCTCTCATGTTCTAAGCTATCACTCAGGGGCATTCATATTTATCTAGTTCTTCAATATGGAACACATTAGGAGTATCATTAAATATCGTTATTTCATACTATGTTATATTAATTCATTTTTTCAACATTATAATGATGTTTTTTCTTTTTTAATCTTTTATTTTGTTGTATTTTGTTATTGTAGACAAATTGTAGGAAAATTCTTCACATCTTAGTTCACATATAACTTTGGTGTAGTTAATTTTTTTTGGTACCCAAATCGGTCCTCCCTTTTGCAGTCAAGCAACATCAATAGGCTTGGCAAGATGCCTAGAGAATGATAGATCAAGATTTAAGTCATTTTGTAGTCAGGGAAGGATCTCATCATCTCTTTGTCACTCGGCTTGGGGGAGTTGGATGGCACCATTTGAGGGTATGACCTACCCTCCTAATTTAGTCTCTGCCTTCAGTTAGGGTGAGAGGACCCATTTTGTAGTTTGTATTTGTAATGGAAATGAATATTTCAATAGTATTTGCAACTCCTTTATAAGGCAATTGAAAAATAACCTTGGGAAGACATGGTCAATTCAAAAAAGTCTAACTCTCACGAGTTGTCACTTTAGACAATGTAGATGTCTCTTAAAACAAGGCTTAGACTACTAAAGATAGTAATGGAACCATCTTGTTCATACATATTTTGGTTTTAACAAGGCAAACATGGGTAGTTCAGGATGGATTTTTTGGTTTTAGAAGTATTTGGGTAGGGAATTAAGCAGGGTAAAGTTGATTATACCAAATTTCAGAGAAATTTTAACAAATGCTAGGAAATTTTCCTGGTGAAGAAAGACATAAAAACACCTCAAATAGTTCACAATGCACCTTTAACTAGAAGATGTACATTCATGGAAGCCCAAAAATGCACCGTTTCACACAATATTTTAGAGTTCAAACATAAAATTGCTTGCCAAAGACTCAATAAAACATCAGGGATCCATAATTTTTAATTCCTAAGATACACTCACATGCTTATAAATAACCTTTAAAAAAATGGAGACAAAGTGACTTTAAAGTTATTTATTACACATATGAAATGAAATCTCTTCTCAATAGTACAATTGCAATTTCCACAATGCTATGAGAATGATAAATATTTATGTGATTTAAAGGGATTCCTAAAATAATACTGCAATAGGAACATGAATAACTATTTTGAATTATTTCATCTTAAAAGAAGATACATTAATGCTTATGATCAAACACAATTCACTCAAAGAGTCAAACAAATTTATCAGTAAGGGAAAGTTTCATTTACAGTCTCAATGTTTGTCAATGGTTGTACACTTACAACCATCTTGACATGATTTAATTTGAAGGCTTACAAAAATTAATAGGTTTCTCAGATGAGTTATTGGGAAAATGGTTTTCTCTCAGTTTTCCTTTCTCTTCTAAAATTTCAAAAAATTTAACCCCCATAATGTGAGAGTATTCTTGTCGCATTTATACAATTTTACCTTGTTAACTCATTCTCAAATTTCCCCCCAAAATTATGAAACTTCAAGAGAATATTCTTCTTAACAATATACCACTTAATTTTGTTTAAAATATCTTATTTTTTGTTGCCAAGTGGATAAATTTTGAACTGATCATGTTTTTAACTTCCTCAACTATGGCTGGGATGCCATGTCATCACTTTTGACATTCTTTTAATCATTCTTTTATTTGGTGAATAAATGGTTGTTTTTTATGGTTTTAGAGTGCCTCCAAATGGTTTGATTTGATAGGTAATCACATCTACATTTTTGAGAATCCTTCTCGCAGAACACATATTTCTTTTCATGTCTTTTTGGGTTGATCATTCCAACATGGTTTTTGTCATATCAAGCCAACCATCATCTTTCTACATAATGCCAATTTATCTCACACGTATTTCTCCCATGGAGATATCTCATTTAAATATTGTAGGATATTTCACCATGATTACACCCAGATCGATTGGTATGCCTCGAATTTCCTATAAAAGCACACCATTTCACTTCATCAATTCATTTTTTAATATAGGCATTTTGAGGAAATTCATCTGTATTATGGTAGGAACACCAATTGAAACTAATTTGAAAGATATTTCCACTGAGGATTTGCATTCTATATTTTATTTTTTGGGTCCATATGAAGTATTCGTGAGAATGTTGTTTGATATTTGTGATCTTGGAGACTACACCGGGCCTCTGATAGCCCAAATTGTTCAGGTAGCATTTGTAAGAAGACTTATTAGGATAAGTCCCATTTTCTCTGCATTTCAGACGATTTATTTTCATATGTTCAAGCTCAATCATCTTAAGATACTGGAGGATTTCAAGAAGTTTTGGATTGTAAGTAGGCCCAATGTGCAAGGTTTCAACAACTATAACTTCCCTTACCTTTTTAATGAAGTGTTTTTTATGAAAGAAATCACCTTAGAATCTTATGTTCTTGATGGGGGAATCTCAATGGATATAGTTCCTACTCTTTCTCGTAAGATGGATAACTTGGAACAACATGTCTCAATTTTGGAGACAAAACCATCAGTGATTATACCCTCTCAAACTATTGAATCATCGCCACCTTTTATGAATAAGTATAAGGGTGAGTCTAGCTCCAGGCCTCCTACTCCACCCACTCTAGGATTTCCTGTGGTTACACTTTCATCTCATAATTTCAAGCCATATTTTACTTTCAAATCTACTAGAAAAAATGCTCTCCCTAAAGGTGGTATGGATATGAATGAATGGGTTTCCTCTCATGAGAGGAATTTTCAATTTCTCAGGTTGTTTAGTGGTCCTTTGTCAACTCTGGATGAACTCCGGGATTTTGGTATGTCTCTCACACTTAAAGGAGACATTATATTTTTTTCAGATGGCATTGCGAATGGATGAATTTATTCTCAAGAAAAATAGGCTAGTGAACAACCTTCCTCTTTACAGAAAGGATTCTAATATTGAAGATAATAAGGTTTCTTCCTTATGTTTCTTTTTTGATGGAACTCTTGAATTTGTATATGTAATCTTTTCTTCATGGGTTGGGGACCCTATAGATCCCAATTTTATTTGTTTCAAAATATAAAATATAAAAAACATTTCATTAGTTTATATACTTTATAATGGACATGAAATTTTATCCAAGCAATATAAAAAATTGATGCATTGTATAAAATTGCATTTATGCCAGAGAGTAGCAATTTCTAAGTAATACTCATCTTTCATGAAACAAAATTAGCAAATGACACAAGAGTTACAAATGAGACATGATAGAAAATAAATTATAAGAAAGACAATCCTAAGCTTGTTCATCATTCTTCATGTCTACGTCTTTGTCTTCTTCACTTTCTTCTTCCTCTAGTAGCCTTGTTATATATGCATCATATCTTTGGAACAACTCATTTATCTTCTATTCAGCTGGCCCTATGTGGTATCGAAATATCAGGGTCTATTTGGCTATTGAATTCACACAATGTCCAATCTTTTGTTTATACTCCAATGGTCTTCCCCTTAGTTCTGAAATTTTGTTTTCTATTTTCCTCATTGTTTTGATGAATTCATAAGAGAAATTTTCTTTTTGGATACTCTTTTTGAAAGAATTAAACAAGAAATCAACTTTTAAATCACCATAAATGTTATTAGACTTATAAAATACCATATATTCTAGCTTTGAATCAATGGTGTCCATAGTTTCTTGAACCCACTTTCTTTTAGTCTCCATCTTTTCTTTAACCCTATTCAAGACCTCCACTCTAATATTTACCATCTCTTCCATGGCATGTTGGGTCCTCCTCTGTTTATGTGGCACAATCCTTCCTTTTCAACCAAATATTCCTTAAGTTGAGTAACACAGCTTGGTTTGGGGAAAATTCCCTGAAAATAAAAGATCTCATTGTCACATTGCTCAAGTAATTCATCAATTTCATTGAGTTTATTCTTGAGGTATTCATATTTTTCTCTAGCTTCTTCAATAGCTTATTTTCCCTTTTTGATTATCTTTTCAACCCATGTGTCAAAATCCTAAACCTTCTTAATAGCTTTATCAATTTGTTCCATTCCTTTAATAGTAGTAGTAGAGGTGCTTTCTTGAGTTTGACTAGAATGACCAATTAACTGTTGCAGACTAAAACTCAATGTTTTGACTTGTTATTTTAATTTTCTTTTTGATATTTGATCTTCTTCAACATTTTGTAACAAGTCACTAACTGCCTCTGATACTCCTTGCTTTAATTGATCTCTTGATAGATTTCCTAGAGGAATAAGTTAGACATTGCAATCACTTGTTATATTATCTCTTGTTTTCCCTAATGAGGGATTGCCACTTCAAATGTTCTAGAGCCAAGTGGATCAGTACCAATCTTAGTGATAACTCTATCTTTCTTGGAAGCCTCATAGGTTTTGGGAAGGTCAAGGCTCTGAGATCTATGGCTTCCACAGGGATAATCTCTTTTTCCTATTTTAAAATTAACTCTCCCATCAAGCCCTTTGTAGGAGTAGTCCTTACCTTTTTTTCCTATAATATTTGTTGGGATTTCTTAGGGATAATCATAGACTATTTGAATACCTCTTGCAAATATTGAAATGATGACTCTTCATGTTGTTCCTTTACAAATCCCAGTGTTGTTTCTTTGAGTTCTCCTTGTATTTGTACTCCCCCTGATTGATTTTCTTCTTCATCTTGGATTTGGGGCTTACCAATATCCTTCTATGTTACATCATTGATTTAAGTTTTTATTTCCTCATTTCCTCAGATGATACAATTATACCCTCAACATTTTCTTTGGAAACTTCTTGAGTTGATACTTCTTTTTCAACAACTCCCTTTCCTTAAACAATTTCCACCTCTTTTGGAGGTTGCTGAACTGGAAGATTAACATCCTTTTGTTTTTCTAGCATGTCCTACTATAACATGGTAGGTTGAGTTTCCATAGTTTCTCCTTTATATTTACTCAAATATTGCACACTTAGACTATCGACAATCTTATATTTAGCAATTATGTCTTGTGTAAACTCTGTCATCTTTTCATCTACAAAATTCTCTATTTGAGGTTGTTCACTATCCTTAGTGACCTTGGCTTCATGTGAGGGATATTTCTTAGTTAATACCTTTGTGTCTACACTCTTTCCACTAGACACTTCTTTCTTGTTTAACTCTGGATTTGTTTAGTCTATAGAAGATACCTCTGATACTTGGACCTTATTTTTAGTAGTTGGCACATGAGTAGTTTCTCCTACTTCTTCAGTAATTTGAGAACCACCTACACTCTATACTACTTTTTATTTAATATACATTTCAAATTCTTATAATGTGGATAAATTTTCATCAATATCAAAATCCATTATTTCTACTTGGTTCTTAGTTGATTATTGCAACTTTTTGAAAAAAGGAACACTAACACTTTCTACTGGCATGTCATCAAAATTTTTTTAACTTTGATTCAACATAACACTATCTAATGGATCAGATGAGGAACATACCTTGAGATACTTATTCTTGAGTACCTTCATTTTTCATTATTTTTGAAGACAAAGATGGGAATAGAGGCACTAGTTTCTTAACTTAGCTAGTTTGAACAACACCCCTGTTGTGGCATTAAAGATACATGTTTCACCTAGGAAACACCAAGCCTTTTATATGTTTAGATGATCAATCACTTAATCCTCATTGCTTATGCTTTCTATGAGTATGATCACCTTCCCTTACCAAAATTTTTTCATATACAATTTTTTGTCTCTTTTGTGCTCTTTCGAATTTCTTAAGATTTGGCACCACCCTTCCTTCAAAACTATGTGATTTAGATTGTATATGGCCACTGGCTATGGCTCCCCTCATTCACTTCTCAACATCTTTGAGGTTTTGGGAGAACGTATGGAAGGGTCCTTTGCGTGTCCATACCCTTTCCTTTTGATTTTAGTGCAACTACAAAAGTAATAACGTCATTTTCCATAGACTTTATAAGTATTTCCTTAGTTTTCTGCTTCAAAGCAGACATGGATGTTCCAGTTCCGCTGGTAGTTAGAATTCTATTCATCCACAACTCTTATGGTGGGCATTATTGAAGGATAATTGAGGGGATTTTCCACATAGGGGATCCATTTTGTTAGCTTCTTCTTTTAAAAAATAAATGTCATCCTTTAAATTTCCCAATTCCCTGTAATTTATTGAAAACCTTTATATTTCAACTAGAAAAATCAATGTTCTTCTACGCACTGACCAATTCAAAGTTCTTCTCATTACATGAATAATCCTATCATGTTGATCATCTAACTCATCTTCATCCCACTTAAAGGGAGTCATTGGTTGTCCATCTATCCCTTGGTCAATATAAAATTGACTCACAATATGTGGATCATCTATAATTCCATGAGGTATCACAACAATCTTGAAATCAATAATCTATGTGAGGGTCATTCTTGAAAAATATCTAAGCATGACTTCCTCCTCATCCCTGTAATTAATTTGGTAATCCTCAAAATGAGGCTCATGTTCAAAGGCATTTAAAGTGTTAACCACCCACCTTATATCACATTTATCCCTTTCTTCAAATATATTCCATATCAAACCTCTTCATTTCATCTTTCATTAACTTGGATTTTTTAATAGAAGGGCAAGGAATAACTTCCAATATTGACATAGGAAATTTGATATTTGTCTTGTGCTTTCCAGCAATCAGCTTGTGCACTGGTGTTAACTGTCTTGTCAGGTCACATAGGGCCATTTTTTCATCTAAATATCTTGGTAGCTTGCATGGTTTGCTCTTAAAATCCACTAGACTCTGATGTATGTGAACTTTCTGTAATGAATGAAATAACATCCATACTCCATAATTACTTGCCTAGCCTCATCTAAAATCCTATACTTTTCCCATTCTGGTTTAAACAAACATATTATAGGTGCAAAAAAGGCATCATTTACCAGTCTCACATTCCCTTGTCCAATTACTCAATTGTAATTGGGGCAAAGATCTCGTGCATCTTGTAATTTTTTTAAATCACCACATGACATAAGGTCAAGGAAATACCTGTGACCTGCAATTTTATAGATCAGGTATGCTCATCATGTAGAATTCAAGTTCCCCGGTGCCACCCATCTATATTTTTACCGTTAATGCTATCATATGATCATTAAGTGACTCAACAATGAAGCTTGCCCAACAAATGTTTCCATTTTTCTCCAAAATAATCCACATTTAGTTCCACATCCACTCCTTGAACTCATTTTTCATTTCTCAACCATCCATTCTACTTACCATTACAATTACATCTTCTATGCTTCTTCAACAAATTGTTCCCTAACCAATCTATTAAGGATTCTAGTGGTTTCCTTCTTCTCTAATAAGATCCATTTAGTATTTATGAGCCTGGACATATTCCTTTTTATTTCCCTCATAAGATCTTGTAGGGCTAAATCAATTACCCAGGGTCATTGGATTTCTAATCACAGGAAATTTTAGCATTATCCTAATCGTTACAAGTGTCAAATTCAGTACTACTTCACCACTTCCGTCTAACACTTCTATATTTTTTGGGTCATAATTCATAGCATAAAGTCTCACCAATTCTTGAGAAATGTATAGAGGGGGGAATGGACACTAGCTGAAGCAATGTTGTTGGCTTGAATTGACTTTTATGGATTTTCTCTTAATATGGTTATTCAATCTTTGAAGGAATTCATTTAGGTCGGCATTCATTAATTCTGTATATGTGATCTTATCTAGATCACTGGTGATTTAAGATGCAATAGAATAACCAGACGACATCATGTTCATCTTTTATGCCCTAATTTTACTATCAATTTCCTTGCAAATGATTAAAGGTAGGAAGGTATCTCAGTTCTTACCGATTTTTTGTGTGTAATTATCCTTTGCTTTGAAGACTCTTGAAACCACTAGCTCTTAATCTATGCTCTACAATCAATCTCACATCATCCTTAAAAGAATTATGCTAGTAATAGTGTCCAAATCGCAACATACGATAACAAAAAATATCAAGGCATTTGAATACTTTAAACATTCTTCCTTGATTTGTACAAAAATGCATTAATGGCAAAAGTCATAAATGTGTTGCACCATGGCCAACCATTATGCTTTCCACATTTTTAAATGTGATCTATCCATGTGGAATAATTCTATGCAATGTGGGCTCAGGGGGATTTTTTACATTTTTTGCAACATATTTTAAACGCATACTCGTTTACTTTGTTTACCCAATCACCCACCTTTGAATTTCACTCTGATCTTAAAACATGTTCAGATCCTAACGATGACGGAGTTGCAGGCCCTTTGTGAATATTTTTTCACTTTATCAATTGAGCCCAAAGTTATCAATTTTACCCGAGGACCCACTTCTCTAATCTTTGCATGAGAATGTGCCACATGTCCTTGGTGGGTCTCGAGAGCCTTTCTACACTTTTACAATTTATTAACTCAAATTCAGAAACACCATCAGGTCTAGATACCCCACTCTAACCAACTTGTGACACATATACCTCTTCGGGAGCGAGGTCAATTTCTGGTCTTGCGTTCTTTGACTGCGAATATTCTAGGAAATATTTGTCAGGCCTCAAGGCCAAGTTTGTAAATTGTGAACATTATAAGATCATTGTATTTTTTCAAACCAATCCCTCCATACTGTAACCAATGGAAATACACCACGTATCATTGGCTGATGAAACAAAACATGAAATTTGTGACATGGCCTAGGAATGATATACAGAGGCATTTTTCAAGTTTTAAAACCGATTTCACAATCACTTTTTTATAGGTGTCTTCAAGAATAATACGACTAGCACGATCCTCAAACAAAAAAGAGGAATAACAACCTAAACATGGGATTTTCATATGGATTTATCATGGCCATATCGTTTGAACACACATTTATATACAAGAAAATGAGACAACATAAAACTTTTGGAAACATGCTCATAGACATAGGGGTGAGATCAATTTGAGAACCAACACTAACTTCAACTTGAGGATGGGTACCCCCTGTGGGTGTCACAATAACCATACAAAAAACACACACAATATACTAAGTGCCAAAGTCTATTGGGTTATGGAGTCAAGTGAAAACATGCACTAGGTGAAGTGATAATAACACATTTCTCAAAAAACAAACTGAGAAACTAGGGCATCCAATCACTGTAGACCAGGAAAATGAAAAGGGAAACAAAAACACACACAAAAATGAAAAAACAAAGCAAAAATATTATACACTATGCAATGATTCATACTCTATTTTGAAATTAGTCAAGGAAATGTTTCAAGTGCCCATCGTTAACAAGCAACTTAAGTAATTCTCCATCTAGATCCTTCGAAAAGAAAGTGTGCTCACCAATTCTGATATCAATGGAATAAGGTCCCATCCATAATGCATCAAATTTTCCATGTTTCCCCTTATCCTCATGCATTTTATCCCACAATAACACAAGATATCCAACACTAAAATTCCTAGGAGTTACCTTCTTATTAAATAGTCTTTTGAGCTTCTCTATGAACTTCATATTTCTTTGGTGGGATTCTCTTCTTTCTTCATCTAACTCAACAATTTGATTAATCCTTTCATCATAAGGGCTAACTTCTTCATCCTTAAGCTAATGTATGAACTAGTAAGAATGTCATTGCATGTGTAGGGGAAGAAGGGCCTAGACTCCATAGATTAGTTCAAATGGGATCTTTCTAGTGGCTCTTTTAGCAGTGATTCGATCTTCCCAAATAGCAAACTTTAATTGCTCACCCCATCTCCTTTTGTTAACTTCTAGTATTCTTCTAATTTTCTTCAAAAAAATTGTTTCTTGATTTGGCTTGTGCATTTTCCTGAGGGTTGTAGTTAGATGCATATGTCAAATTTATCCCATATTCTTGACACGTAGCTAGTAATGGTTTAGCTTGAAATCTCATGGAATTTTCAGCAACTATCTTTGTAGGTACTTCAAACCTGTAAATAATATGATTCAAGATAAAATCCATAACAATTTGATAAGTTTCTTTCATAGTAGGGATATCCTCAACCCATTTGGTAAAATAATCAATGGCCACCAATATCCATTTGTGGCCTACACTTGAAGGATCTAAAATCTCTCCAACAAAATCCATACCCCATTTTTTAAAAGGGGCTTCAATTAATACTGGTTGTAAAGGGATATCACCTAAAGCCTTCATTCTTCTAGAAAATCTCTGACAACTTTCACATTTTCTGACCAGCAAGGTTGTATCTTTAAAAATTGTGGGCCACCAATATCCTTCCCTCAAGATCTTATGGGCAGTTGCTCTTCTAGTAAAGTTACCCCACATACTCCCCCATGAAAATATGAAATTAATTTGGGAGCTACATCCTTTATGATGCCTCCATACCTTAGTTTCTTTAACTCTTCTTTCATTTTAAGGGAAAGGAGTGGATTTATTGGCCTCTAATTTTACCTAAATGGCCTATCATTAGATTCTAAAGGTATTTCGTGCTAGAACAGATCTTCCCCATATGTTTTTAGTTCTGAATATGACCATGCCAAGTAGTCTTGGTACTTCTTTAACAACTCAAAATAGGATTGTTTTCTTCTTTTCTCATAATACTACCTAGCCATATTTTTTTGGGTTTTTATTCACTCCCCAAGTTGTGCTCTTCCACATCTATTGAGGCTGACATATGTCTATGGAAAACCCTGTCAGCATTGTCAAAGTTTGACTCTAAAGTAACCAAACCTCTTAGAATAGTGTTGGTATTCAACTGGATAATATATTTTCCAAAAAGGGTCTCCTTACCATCACAAACACAAACCATTGGTTCTCAATCCATACATTGGTTTGTAAATTTTCCTTCATTCTGCAAGAACCTCTGAACCTAGGTATCATCTTCAAAAACTTGCCAATGTTTTACATTGTCAGGGACAGATGGTCTTGACAATATTTCTATATCATAGTCATAATAAGGAGACATTGTATAATATTTAAATATGGATCCCAATATTTCCAACCTATCTACAACAACATTTTGACTTTTGTTATGATATACTATGTTGAAAGAGTCAAACATTTCAATAAATTCCCAAACCACATGCTTATATTGTTTCATTATTTGATTCTTGGTTGCATACAGTTTCCTAGCTTACTTGACTACTAATTTTGAGTCTCCTTGAACAATTATATCCTTGGTACCATACCTCCATGAAATCCTTAAACCCAAAAGTAGTGCTTCATATTCTACAATATTGTTAGTGTACTCAAATTTAAGTTTAAAGAAAAAATTGAAAGTCTCTTGGTTTGGAGACATAAGGAAAACTCCAACATCGTTTTCAATATTGTAGCAAACTCCATCAAACATCAAATTCCAAGGGATACCATTTTATTCAAGACATTTACACTTATCAATGCCATGCTCATCAAAATCTACATAGCCCACAAAATTATCAACATCTACATCTGTATATAACACCTCATAAGAAGAATTTTTAGAATATTCAATTAGATGTAGCATCTTTCTCTCTCCACACAATATAACAAGGCTTCCTTGTATTTATATGGTTACATATGACAAATCCATATACACACTCCCACTCACATTAGCATCCCACTTCCTATACAACAACATTCCCCACCTAGTAGGACAATCCACAATAACTACATTTGTGGTCAAATATTTTCCAGGATAAGCTTTTAATTGCACTATCAATCCTTGAACATACCCAATCACCAACACTTCCCTTGAATCCATAGTAGTGCACTTTCCAAAATTTGTCGTCACTTTGATATTCAATCCATTCATTACCTCAAGAGGGATCACATTACATGAGGCCCTTGAATCAAACATGTAATTGTGCACTAATATTTCCTTGATGATTAAAGTAGTATAGAAAGGATCAACATCAAGTTGAGATCCAACAAGAGAGGTACCCAAATATACCTCAGGAGATTCTCCCAAATCTTATAATTCCTATGTTACTTCCAATTCTCTAATAACAGGGGGAGCATCCACATTATTTACATTATTTCTTGGGGAACCCACCTCTTCCTTAAATCCCAAATACTCAAATGCCCTTTGCCTATGCTTAGACATCCTAAGAAATTCAATAATAGGCATAGTGACCTTAATCTGACTCATAATCTAGGCTATATCATAGGGGATATATTTGGATAATATTGTATTGGGAGGGAGAATGGCTTCCCCTTCTTATGGTATGAGACTCTTTGTGGCTTGGGAATGGACTGGGGTACAAGGTTTATTGGGAATGATTGGACCCTTTTTAGGTATATATTTGTAGGAGGGTCCTTTGGGATATTGGTGAGGAGTGGACTTTTTGGTTTGGGTTGTGGCCCTCCGCCTTTGAAAAATCCACTTTTGAGATTATACTGCTTATCCTGAGTAACTATGGAATTTATCATAAGATACATGTCTTCCTCAGAAGGAATTCCCCCATCATACTTCTTGATCATTAGAGCTCTCAAATATTCAAATTCGTGATTAGGTAAATCAAAAGCTTGCACCATATCAACTTCAACATAATCCTTAGGAGGGAGAGGAGATACCCGATGAATGCAATCCCAAAAGCATTCTAAAATTATGACACTTAGTAACTCATTAGAAGTGGCACCTTTTTGTGGATTATCAGGGAACTCCATCAGGCATACATCACAAAAATTATCATCATTATCTATCTCTTCAACTTCTTCATCAGGGCCAAAAGAGGAGTGTGGCAAGAAACATTTGTCACACCATTCAATAACATGGTTTTCTTCTACAATGTCAACTCTAATAGTTAAGGGATTAGGGACCACTTTATTTTCTCTTGGTTTTTATTGTTTGTTTCTTGATCCCATAGGTCTCTTTCCTCTCTCATCTAATCTATCATCACCTCTAGGGTGTTTCCCAAATCTATTTTGGCCCTGAGCTTGGTGTTGGCCATAAGAGCTTTGTCCTATTCCTTTTTCTACTCTGGAAAGTTTATAAGAAATTTCTTTAACTACTCCTACCATAGTCTTCACAACTTCCTCCAAATCCACTGCCTTTCTAGTCAAATGCTTATCAGGATTAATAAATTTAACACCCTACCTCTTAAGAGGCTTTCTTGTTACCTTAATTTTATTCTCAATTTGTAATGCCATATAGAAATCCTTCCTTAAGGTTATAGGATTTTAATCCCTCAAATAATAAGCATCTTTCTTGTTAAAAGCATTGTAATATTTTATTAGGCAAGACTTATCACTTAGTCTTAAAATTATAGAAAATATAGTTAGATTTTTATTGAATCTGACATTTAAATCTTGGAAAACCTCATTGGGGTTATTTTTTGTATTTTCAAATTCAGATAAGAGGAATCTAGGATTATTCTTATCCCCGTATTATGACCTGAAAGCATTCTTCATCTCAGTTCATGAGTCAATTGAGTTATCTGGAAATGATTTATACTAGTCATGTGCATCTTCTTCTAGAGTGTGGATGAATAATTTTATATATACATCTTCATGCTCTATTTCAAAATATTCCATCAGATTAACAAAAATCTTAAGGTGTTGGTCACTAGTGATGGCATTATTCCCTTGAAATTTAGGAAACCTATTTCTTACTTCTTGTGGAACAACATTGGGATATCCCACCATACCCCTAAAATCTATGGGTCCGAAGACATTTACAACAAATATGGGTATAGGTGGAGGCTGAGCCATGTTATTTTGGGGAGGTGATCTTGTAGGAGGATTGAAACATTGTGGGACAAGAGGTATTTGAGGAAAAGGTGTGTGATCTTTAAAGTGAATGTAGTTTAATGACTCAGTTTCACAAAAAAATCTATTAGTTCTAAGTGATGGAGAAGGAAGATGAGGAATACCTATATCAGTTACAAATGATGACCCCTCACCAATTGGAGTATAAAAATTTACACAGGGATTACTTGATCTAGAATTATATGAGGAACTAAAATAATCATCTATCAAAGTTTGATCACTCTCAACCATAGGCACTAATTTTTCCTCTAATCTTTGACCTCCCAAAGCTTTCCAGACTTGTTTCTTATTTGGATTTGTCCTTCCAAGATCTAGAAACAACTTTTTAGGAGGGTATTTCTTGAATAAATACCTTCTTCCTTCCAAATTTGCAAATATCAACAACAAATTTCAATTATCAAAGCTTAAGACACTGGCATTTACCAGAAATATTGAACAAATATGGAGTCCCCACTAAGGATTTGCACCATAGATGTGTAAAACACTACAAATGACTTGTTAATTATAAATGAATACTTAATTTCAATAAAGCTTTAAAAATCTTAGCATCCTTTGTCATTATTTATCCTTATCCAAGAAACTTTATTGCAAAGTTTGCTTAAACCAATAAACATCACGTAAATAACTTCTGATCTTGTTTATTTTCACCAATCTCAACAAAGGATGACATTTAGACCACGTATTTGCATATAAACATGTATGAAGCATTACCAGAGGTAGATATTTATCTATATTTTCACAAATAGTCCTCAGAAATGGTGCCAGAGTGGTGTTGGTACCCAAATCAGTCCTCCCTTTTGCAGTCAATCAAAATCAACAGGCTAGGCAGGATGTCTAGAGAATGATATATAAATATTGAAGTCAATTTGTACCTGAGGAAGGATCTCATCAACTCTTTATCACTTGATCTTGGAGGATTTAGATAGCAATATGCTAAGGGTATGACCTACCATCTTACTTTAGGCTCTTCCTTCAGCTAGGGTGAGAGGACCTATTTTGTAGTTTGTATTTGAAAGGGGAATGAATATATTAGTAGTATTTTCAACTCCTTTATAAGGTAATTGAGAAATAACCTTGAGAAGACATGGTCAATTCAACAAAGTCTAACTCTCACGAGTTATCACTTTAGACAATGTAGATGTCTCTTAAAACAAGGCTCAGACTACTAAAGACAACAATGGAGCCAGCTTGTTTATGCATATTTTGGTTTTATCAAGGCAAACATAGGTAGTTCAGGTGGGATTTTTTGGTTTTAAATGTATTTGGTTAGGGAATTAAGTAGGATAAATTTGATTATACAAAATTTCATATAAATTTTAACAAATGCTGGGAAATATGCCCCGTGAAAGACAAAAAACACCTCAAATAGTTCACAATGCACCTTTAACTAGAAGATGTAAATTCATAGAAGCCCAAAAATGCAAAGTTTCACACAATCTTTGAGAGTTCAAACATAAAATCCCATACCAAAGACTCAATAAAACATCAGGGATCCACAATTTATCATGCCTAAGATACACTCACAGGCTTATAAATAACATTTTAAAATGGAGACAAAGTGACTTTAAAGTTGTTTATTGCACATATGAAATGAAATCTCTTCTCAATAGTATAATTGCAATTTCCACAATGCTACGAGAATGATAAATATTTGTGTGATTTAAAGGGATTCCTAAAATAAGACTGCAACAGGAAAATGAATAACTATTTTGAAGTATTTCTTCTTAAAAGAAGATACAATAATGTTTATGATCAAAGACAATTAACTCAAAGACTCAGAAAAAATTATCAGCAAGGGAAAGTTCAATTTATAGTCTCAATGTTTGTCAATGTTTGTGTACTTGCAACCATCTTGACATGATTTAATTTAAAGGCTTACAAAAATTAATAGGTTTCTCAAACGAGTTCTTGGGAAAATGGTTTTCTCTCGGTTTTCCTTTCTCTTCTAAAATTTTAGAAAATTTAACCCCCATAATGTGAGAGTATTCTTGTCACATTTATATAATTTTACCTTGCTAACTCATTCTCAATTTTCCCCCCAAAAGTATGAAACTTCAAGAGAATATTGTTCTTTACAATATATCAGTTAATCATGTTTATTCTCTTGAAAATATCTTATTTTTTGGTTCCATGTGGATAAATAGTGAACCGATCATGTTTTTTACTTCCTCAACTATTGGGATGTCATGTCATCACTTTTGATAGTATTTTAATCATTCTGTTATTTGGTGAATAAATCAGCAATTTTTGATGGTTTTAGAGCGTCTCTAGATGGTTCGATTTGATAGGTAATCACATCTAGCCTTTTGAGAATCCTTCTTAGAGAACACATATTTATTTTCATGCCTTTGCGGGCTAATCATTCCCTCATGGTTTTTTTCATATCAAGCCAAACATCATCTTTCTACATAATTCCAATTCATCTCAAACGTATTTCTCCCATTTAGATATCGCATTTAAATCTTGGAGGATATTTCACCATGATTACACCCAGCTTGATTGATATGCCTCAAATTTCCTATAAAAGGACAACATTTCACTTCATCAATTCATATTTTGTTTTCTGAATATAGGCATTTTGAGGAAATTCATTTGTATTATGGAAGGAACACCAATTGAAACTAATTTTAAAGATATTTCCACTGAGTATATCCATTCTATCTTTGATTTTTTGGGTCCAGATGAAGCACTCATGAGATTGTTGTTTGATATTGTTGATCCTGGAGACTAAACTGGGCCTCTAAAAACCCAAATTTTTCAGGTTGTACTTGTAAGAAGACTTATATGGATAAGTCTTATTTTCTTTGTATTTCAAATGATGTATTTTCATCTTATCAAGCTCGAGCATCAGAATCTACCGGAGGCTTTGAGGAAGTTTTGGACTATAAGTAGGCCTGGTGTGCAAGGTTTGACCAACTATAATTGCCCTTACCTTTGTGATGAAGAATTTTTTATGAAAGAAATCCCCTTGGAATATTATGTTCTTGATGGGGGAATCTCATTGGATATAGTGTGTGCTCTTTCTCGTAAGCTGGATAAATTGGAGCAACGTGTCTCAATTTTTGAGACAAAACCATTACTGATTATACCCTCTAAATATCCTAAATCATCACCACCTTTTGTGAAGAAGTATAAGGGTGAGTCTCACTTCTAGGCCTCCTACTCCACCCACTCCAGGATATCCTATGGTTACACTTCCAACTCAAACTTTCAAGCCATCTTCTACTTACAAAGCTACTATAAAAAAGGCTCTCCCTAAGGGTGGTATGGATATGAATGAATGGGTTTCCTCTCGTGAGAGGAAGTTGCAATTGCTCATTTTTTGGGTGGCCCTTTGTTAACTCTAGATGAACTTTGGGCTTTGGGTATGTATCGCACACTAGCAAGAGACATTATATTTGTTCAAATTTCGTTGGGAATAGATGAATTTATTCTCAGGAAAAATAAGCTAGTGAATAAGCTTCCTCTTTGCAGAGATGATTCTAAGATCGTACATAATTAGGTTTCTTCCTTATGTTTCTTTTTTGATGCAACTCTTGAATCTATATATGTAATATTTTATTCATGGGCTGGGGTCCCTATAGATCCCCATTTTTATTTTTTCAAAATACAAAAGATAAAAAAACATTTCATTAGTTTATATTCTTTACAATGGACATGAAATTGTATCCAAGCAATATAAAAAACTGATGCATTATATCAAAATATATTTATGCCAAAGAGTAGTAAGTTCAAAGTAATATTCATCTTTCATGAAACAAAACTAGAAAATGACACAAGATTTACAAATGAGAAATAATAAAAAATAAATTTTAAGAAAGGCAAGTGTAATCTTGTTCATCATTCTTCATGTTTGTGTCTTTGTCTTCTTCAGTTTCTTCTTCCTCTAGTAGCCTTGCTACATATGTATCATATCTTTATAATAGCTCATTTATATCCTCTTCATTTGGCCCTATGTGGTATCATAAGATTAGGGTATTTTTGGATATTGCATTCACACAATGTCTCATCTTTTGTTTATACTCCAATGGTCTTTCCCTTAGTTCTGTAATTTTGCTTTCTATTTTCCTCATTTTTTTGATGACTTCATAAGAGAAATTTTCTTTCTAGATGCTCTTTTCGAAAAAACTGAACAATAAATCAAATTTTAAATCACCATAACTCTTATTAAACTTATCAAATACCATATCTTCTAGATTTGAATTAATGGTGTCCATAGTGTCATCAACCCACTTTCTTTTAGTCTCCATATTTTCTTTAATCCCATTCAAGACCTTCACTCTAATATCCATCTCTTCCATGGCATGTTGGGCCACCCTCTATTCATGTGGCACAATCCCTTACTTTTCAACAAAATCTTCCTTAAGTTGAGTAACACGACTCGGATTGGGAAAAATTCCCTCAAAATAAAAGATCTCATTGTCACATTGCTCAAGTAATTCATCAATTTCATTGAGTTTATTTTTGAGGTCTTCATATTTTTCTCTAGCTTCTTCAATAGCTTATTTTCCCTTTTTGATTAGCTTTTCAACCCATGTGTCAACATCCTAAACCTTCTTAATAGCTTTATCAATTTGTTCCATTCCTTTAATGGTAGTAGAAGAGGCGCTTTCTTGAGTTTGACTAGACTGGTTGATTAACTGTTGCAAACTAGAACTCAATGTTTTGACTTGTTCTTTTAATTTACTTTTTGATATTCGATCTTCATCAACCTTTAGTAACAAGTCACTAACTACCTTTGATATTCCTTGCTTCAATTGATCTCTTAAGGGTTTTCCTAGAGGAATAAGTTGAACATTGTAATCACTTGTTCTTATATTATCCCTTGTTTTTCCCTCATGAGGGATTGTTACTTCCAACATTTTGGATCCAAGTGGATCGGTACGATTCTTGGTGATAACTCTATATTTCTTGGAATTCCTTACAAGTTCTGGGAAGGCAAAGGATGTGAGCTCTATGGTTTCCACGAGGAAAATATATTTTTCCTCTTTTTAAATTAACTCTCCCATCCATCCCTTTGCAAGAGTAATCCCAACCTTTGTCTCGTGCAATATTTGTTGGGATTTCTTAGGGATAATAACTAACTGTTTAGATATCTCTTGCAAATCTTACATTGATGACTCTTCATGTTGTTCTTTTCCAACTCCCATTTTTTTTCTTTGAGTTCACCTTATATTGGTACCTCCCCTGATGGCTTTTCTTCTTGATCCTGGATTTGGTGCTTACCAATATCCTCCTGAGTTACATCAGTGATTGAAGTTTTTTCCTTCTTCATTTCCTTAGATGATGTAGTTCTACACTCAATCTTCTCTTTGGAAGCTTCTTGAGCTAATACTTCTTTTACATGCACTTCCTTTCCTTCAACAATTTCCACCACTTTTGGAGGCTTTCTAACTGGTAGATTAACATCCTTTTGTTTTTCTAGCATGTCCTATTGTAACATGGTAGGTTGAGTTTCCTTAACTAGTCCTTTATCTTTACTCAAATATTTCACACTTACAATATTGAAAACCTTATCTTTAGAAAATGTGTCTTGTGTAACCTTTGTAGAGTCCTTTCATCTGTAGACTTCTCTGTTTCAGGTAGTTCATTTTCCTTAGTGACCTTAGCTTCATGTGAGGGATCTTTCTCAATTAATATTGTAATGCCTCCATTTATTATTAAGAAAATGGAATGCTATTTGTTTTTTTAGAAGAGTGTGAACTGACAGGGTAGTTTTGTGTCAGTAAGCAACAAGTGAAGAGACTCATCCTCATTTTTTTGGAAACTTGTCATTCCCTTTCACAATAATTCATGCACTTTAATTTTGCCTCCAGCTGTTTACCTCATGAAACTGAAAATTTGTCTGCTCTGATATTTTTTTCTTCCTTTTTGGTGGCTGGGTACGCACTTTCCCTGGTTGCGTGAGTGCTTGGGTGAAGGAAAGATCTGGGAGGATGTGCGTATTGGATTGGTGCCTTATTTTGTGCAGTCAGAATCACATTTCCCTAATGCTCTGATCGCTTGCTTCTGGATCGATGTCCCTTGTTTTCTTCCTGGGTTTTCTACATCCTGTAAATACCATGTGCTGGTTTCTTGTGGTGGACGCTGCTACAGTGTTCGACCAAATGAAAGAATGAGACAGCTTCTCATGGATGTGATCACAGCCATGTACAAAAGACATGGGTTTCCTCAGAAGACACCCACACTATTTTATCCACGCAACAAACAGGTCTCCTCAGATTATGACCCTCTAATTTTTTGGGATTCCTTTTCCTCTTTTTATCAAACAGACTTGGACTCGTTGTTGATTTTCTACAATCGCGTTTCCATTTAACTTGGTCATGCTACTTGTGCCTTTACAAATGTCATTGTTTGGCAGAAAAACGTATGTTAGGTGGGAATTTACATGTTGTTAGTCACTTTTATTCTTTACATATATAGAAACTGACATCTTAGTTTTCTCAGTAAAATTCACTGATTTCAAACTTTTTCCGCCCTATCTTGGAGAAGAATAGTAATAGTTCCTTTTGGTCTGCATGGTCATGATACTATGCGTTGAGTGACACTTATTTCTATAGAATATTTTGGGTGAGGGAAGGTTTAGATCAAATCTTTCTGAAGCCATTTATTCAAGGCCTCAATGATTGTCATGGATCACAAGGCATTTTTAGTAGAAGGTGCAGTGTTCTGACAAGCTTATATTTACTAGTGCATTCCTAGCCTATACCAGCATCCTCCCAGGATGTATTTGAAAAAATGCCTCAAAGAGATGTGAATCTTGCGTGGAACATACCATTAAATCATAATGGTAAGTTTCATTTTTTTTCATAGTTAGCATTTAGCCATGTAGGTTCAGTGCATGAGGGTTGTAAATACCTACCCGATAAAAAATGAGTGCCTCTTCATAGAATCATGCCTAGAATTAATCATTATTGTTTGCATGATTGCAAACACTTCTTGGCCGTGCCGGTTATCTTGAGGAAATCCTATATTGTATCATCAGGCACAATGCCAAGTTTCTGCCCCCTAAGGAAGGGATACGGCCGAAGTGGATACATCCCCTGCTTGAGTGTTTGATGAACACATGAGAATGTGCATGAATGTGGAGCCCAATGCTTAAGGCATGTGAAGTGTTTCACAAAATGCCATGTCAAAAATGCATGGTCTCAGATGAACTTCGAATACCTTTTGAGAAATTTGAGCCATTAAAGGATGTTTATCTGCCAAAGGACTACTACACTAAGTAATATATCACTTGGATTGGTTGAGAATGTGCATGAACTATTTGATAAAATGCCTCAAAGAAATGTTGTCTCATGGAATGCCAAGATTGCAGGATATGCACATAATGGATCTGTTCAAAAGGTTTTAGAAACTCACAAGCAACTACTTATTCTGTTGGAAAAATTCAAGTGATCAGGAAGTTGGTGTGACATGGTGGAGATTTGATCCAGGCTTGTGAACTGGTTGATGAAGTGCCAAGCGAGATACTGAACTGAATCCTACAGGTTTGACCGACTCCATTCCTCCCATGCATGGTTCATCTCCCCTTACCTCTCATAATTCTCATGCTTTAGTTCTCATTTGCAACTTAATAGAATTTTAAAATATTAGGATTTTAATGCAATTAAATGTTTATATCAACTCGTTGCAAAACAATGAAATGCCGTGTCGTAACTCACGAAGTTAAAATAACTCGTTTGCATTAAACCATGAACTTCCATCCTCATTCTGAGGTGATTTAGAAAACTTTCTACCCAACTAGATCTCTACAATATTGTTTAATCGACAAGATGAAATTGACTTCCAGTAATAAAGTTGATCATCTCCCTATTTAAATAGTTAATTTTTTCATTTTTCAGAGACTCATTAAGTACCTTCGTAACTCTGAAAATGAGATGTTAAGCTTCATTTGTGTACCCTGTTATGTGAGGAGTCAACTGGACCTTTGGATTGACCTCAAACGAACATATGTGATCTTTTTGACACTCTTATAGGAGCCCTGTTACACTGGTTTACAGCAGTAGAAAGCTGTCAAATCTAGAAAGTTGACTTTTGTTTTGAACCGCCATTTAAAACCTGGATAAAGAAATTATTATCCATTTTTGCAAACCTCTAGTGTTCTTATTAGACAATTGCATGGAACTTTCAGTTTAGGGAAAAAAAAAATTCTGGATATTTTGGCAAAGCCATTTTGTAGGCCTGCAATCGCAGTTTGACAAGGTCAAACTGGACCAATTTCATTTTGTCACTCCAAAAAACTTGTCGCCATTTGAAAATCATTTTCTAGTTCTCAGTCCCGTTAACTCTGATGAATGATCCTTATATAGGGGAACTAGTAGGAAGTTTCTCATAGCGTTTTCATCCATCAAACATTAGTTTTGGACGTGGTTTTCAAAGCCTCAAGCTAATTTTTGTCCTTTTACAACTGGGTCAACTATGACCAGTAGCCCTGGAAAACTAGCCGCCAAACGTAAACCGTTCACTTTTTCCAAACTCCAAAAGTTTCTATGAATTATTGGTATATATGGGTACACATAGAAATTTAATCATGGTGTGTGTTCTCATTCAGAAGATAACTTTTGGAAGCGGTTTATGAGCCTCCGAGCCTGTTTTGAACGCTTTTGTAGCTAGTAAGAAAATGTTAAAATGGAAAGTTGTGGGACCCTCGTCGGGTTGTCAAACCATCATAGATACTTTGGACACATGTAAATAACTATTTAAAACACTATAGTGTAACTCGTTGTGTGAATTAGAACTTTTGACAAAATGGTGTTTTCTCTCTCTCTTCCTTTCTTTTCTCTCTCCTGGGTTACAAAATGAAATAAAATGAAATTGTAATGAATACATGTCTCTAAACCTTTTTATTTTGATTGCAAATTGAAATTATTATCATATGTAAATGGGAAACTGAAAAATGATAATTATGTTAGATTAGGGTGTATGCCATGCCAGCAAATTATCGGTGATATCATGCTCACGTGGTTTTACAGGATGAAAGAATGACAACAAAAAGGCAATGTGTAATTCATTTATTTATCTTTGTAATTTATATAGTTCATTGTTAAATGAATAAATGTATAATGTTGTCTCATGTTACAGAAGGTTATATTTGATAATTTATTGCTATGTATGAGATGTTGATTTCAAGGACATCTAGGAAATGTGCATTTAATCATAGGTCAATTTGATTTCTAGTACACCTAGTAAAAAGGTCTAATACTTATATAAGGTAAATGAATTTGAAGTAATATCTTATGGTGCATATTTAGTGCTCAATAAATGATTGATGAGTCATCTTGTGCATTCATAATTTGTAAATGGAATAACGAGAATTAAATCGAAACACTCTACCCTTGTTCAATATCGGGACATAACTTTGTCTTCATGTACGATACTCCTTACCATAGAAGACATTGAAAACCGTAGGATGAACTTAATCTTTTCTCTCGATGGAAAGTCCTAATTTAGGAAAATCAAAGCTCAAGAATGGGCTTATCATCTTAGTCATTATGTTTAGTGACATTATCTTAAACCCGTCTGATAGGAGTGACACAGTCAAACTTTTGGAGTATGTAGAGCTAACTCCTCCTTCGTAGCCTGGTGGACTACCTTGTCATCCACAGATAGATTTAAAATTAAAGTTCTTCATCCATTGAAAACCCTGTTGGATCCAGACGACATGGATGAAGGTTGTGACTTGGTTGTTCTAGGTCTTAAACTCTTGATATTGAACTCCTTAGCTCCACTCAGTTAGATGTGTTACCTTCGTGTCTCTCAACATTACCCCTTGGTCCTTTCTGAAGGTGGTCAGGCATAAATTTGTCCTCTCACTTAAAACTCATATATGGTTGAGGGGTAGACCCTTAAGTGAAGTTGGAATTAATCTAAACCTTAGTTGATTTCGATGTTATTTTAGGGTTCGTGTGTAACTGTTGTTGTAAATCAGCAGCACCCCTAGATGTAAATCAAGGTTCTAAGTTGATGTTTAGGGCATCGAGTGTGATTACACAACATTAAAGCCTCTCTCCAAGTGTGGGACTTGCAAGATGAGAGAGGAATCTCTAGATTAGAGGCTGGTTCCTCAAACTCCTCTGATTAGATCTATATTTGCACAACTGCAGAGGTTCAGATCCTAATTTTATCCTAATTTGCAAGGAGACAGGGATAAGAAATGTAAAAATTGAAACTAAACTGATAAGGGTGATACACCAAAGGAGTGGTGAGCACTTCTTATTCATGCAAATTGACACAAATCAGAAATTGCAACATAAAACATCATGCACAGGTTGATAAGCTGTAATCAAGGGTTTGAAATGAAGCAAACAACACATACAAGGGACTGAAAGCATTCACAGAGCCTGCATTGTGATTTTCAACATCAAAATCCCTGTATTCTAACACCAAAGAGGTAGAAAAACCTGTTACAATCCCTGGAAGGTCTGATACTTCCAAAATCACTTGTTGAAGGTGAAAACAGAAGCTTGTTGTGCAAAAAGGCATTCCGCCTTTGAAAAATGAGCCAAATCTAGCTTTTACAGTGCATGGGTCGAACCCAGGGGAGAGAAAACATGAAAAAACATGGGAGCCATTCCCCATTGACCAAAATGCATTAAAAACAGCATGGAGGTCCTTACAAACCCATGCCTTGACATTTTTGACCATGCTGGAGAAGAATGCAACCCATTTTGCATTAAAATTGGTTGTTGAAACGTCAGTTCTGTCCATAGGTGCATACCAAAAGCATTTTTTGATTTTCTCCCTCCAAACTTAACTAAAATGTAAAATTGACCCTAGAATCATGTAGATAATTTTACCATATTTCCATTGATATAAAGAACGTGAAAATCTGAGCTCTGGATCGAAAGTTATGGCCGTTTGAATATTTAAGGCAAAAACTAGGCCCAAAACGGATCGGTGGGAAAAAATTTTGAATTTTACCTCTTTTTGCATTTTGGAAAAAATTTCAAAAAAGCCCCATGCCCCACCACCTAGGTGCTACGTGGCATGATTTGATTGGATGCGGGCCCTTCTTGACCACTTTCTCTTTGTTTTTTGCCTTTGGAATTTTTTTCCAAAAAACTCCGTCGGGCCCCCGAGCTCGACACATGGCAGTATTTCATTTGTTGATGGGGGCAGTGGACCTAAACTCGCCCTCTGGACTTTTTGGTGAAACTTAGACAAATTTTTAAAATCTCCCCCGAGCTCTAAATTTCCCTGGGACCATAGGACACGTGTCCTATTTTCATTGGGCGCAGGCCCTCTGCCCCAAAATTTCCCTTTGAATTTTTTGCCAAACACTTAGTAAAATTTTCATTTCTACCTCCGCCACCCAGATTGGTGAAGAAACGTGGCGTAACCCTATTCATTGCGGCCCATGCAGGCCAATTTTTTACTTTAGAAATTTTGACAAAAACTTGAAAAAAATTCTGAGTTTTTCTCTCTTCTCCGCCACCTCCTGGGACACATGGCAGCTTCCTATTGGCTACGGGCTTCCAAAGGGAAAATTTCCCACAAAACCTCCGCTGAGCCATAACTTGAAAAAAATGAGGAGTTAGGAGGAAAACTTTACCTTTCTGGAAAGTTGAGAGAGAGCTCTATCCAATGGTGCCATTTCCAGAAAGATTTGAGTGCTTGAAAATCAAAAAATAGAGACTGAGGCACAAGAGAGGCAAGAACACAAGGAGTTAGCCATCCAAAATGAGTAGGGGCACATTTTGGATAACAATTTTGGTGACTCAGAGGGGTCATTTGCCTGCTAGATGAAAATACCAGTTTCCTGAAGCAGTCCATTGGGCATGGAGTCATCAAATTTTTTGTTTGGAACCCCAACTGACTTAGAATGTTGCAAGGAGGAAGATGGAATATCACCTGATGGAAGCAAGGACTACAAAACATCTCCAGGGACAGCAAGCTGTGCCAAAGCACTTAGGGAAAGAAAAACAACCTATAGCAAAACAATGTGCATAAGCACTTGGAGGAATGAAAACCTAAGCTAATATTTACAAGGTGGAGAATTTCCCTCTAGTAGCAATGCTTTAGATAGATTCCATTAACTGGAATCTGTAGTTCTTTGCCATCCAATGAAGACAATTGGAAGGCATTGTTGTCCTTACACTTTGTGACCATGTATGGGCCACTCTAAATGGCATCAAATTTTGAATGCCTTCCCGGTTTTGCACTATCTACATCCCATTTTAACACTAGATCTCCAACTTGGAAAGATCTACTCTTGGCCTTCCTATCAAAGGTCTTCTTGATCAAAGCTTGATCCTTCTCCATTGCTTGGGATGCCTGATCTCTGATCTCTTGGAGCTCCATCAACTCTGCATATCTCACCTCCATGGGCCCAAACTCTAGCAACTCTAACTGCTTCATGAGTTCCAATGTTGGCAACTCAAGTGACATGGGCAAGATTGCCTCTCTTCCATAAACAAGCCTGAATGGAGAGTTACCTATGGATCTCTTGGGAGTTATCCTATCAGCCCATAATGCTGATTTTAGTTTGGTATGCCAAGACCTCTAATTCTCATCAAGAGTTCTCCTAATGATCCTCAACAAGTTCTTGTTTGTAGACTCAGCCTGGCCATTACCTTGAGGGTAATAGTTTGATGAAGTACTTAGGTAGATCCCGTTCTTGATAGCCCACTCAGTCACCTTGGATCTAATGAATGCCAATGCATTATCTGAGATTATTGTAGCAGGTATGCCAAATCTAGTTACTATGCCCTCATAGAAGTCTAAGATGTTAGACTCATTTGCTTCTTTGAGTGCTACTGCTTCAGTCCATTTGGTGAAGTAGTCTGTGGCTGTCAAAATCCATTTGTGCCCTTGGCTTGAATTGGGATTAATGACTCCAATGAAGTCCAAACCCGATTGCATGAATGGCTGGTCAACTGAGATTGGATGCAACGGAAGGGCAACAAGTCTCTCTTTTCCTATGAAGAATGCACAATTCTTACACCTCTTGATCCATGCAAAGCAATCACTGAAAATATTGGGCCAATAATAACCAGCCTTCATAATTTTTAGAGCTGTCACTCTCGGTGCAAAATGACCACCAGCTGGTCCACCATGGAACTCTTCCAACACCCTAGGAATCTGATTTGTGCTAATGCATCTCAGCAGCACTCCATTCACATCTTTCTTGAACAAAACTCCATCAACAATGGCATATGGGACAGCCTGCAATCTGAAGTGTCTTCTTTGGGTCTTGTTCATCTCTGGAGGGCATAGGCCTGTGCTTAGGAAGTGTATTATACCTTGGGTCCAGAAAGGAGTGGGGATAGCATTATTTTCTTCTTGAGTGCCACTTGGCTCATGGTTGTCTTGAACTATCAAAATAGCCTCTTCTTCATTGAATACTTATTTTTGCTTCCCCAAAATCAGCTGCTCACACAATCCTTTTCCTCTTACCAGCTTGGTGACCTTGATCTCAATTTCATACTCCATGACACGAGTGATCCAACCTGCCCTTTTCTCATTCAAATCCTTGTTGAGGAGGAAGTCTTTAACCCCAGCATGAGAGACCAGCAACTGGACCTTGTTGTTTGAGACTAAATGCTTGAATTTCTTCAAGCTTCTGATTACTGCAAGTACATGCTTCTCAATAAAAGAATACCTCACCTCATAGTCATCTAGGCTCTGGCTAAAGAAAGCAATTAGATACTCATCGTTGTCCTTGTTCTGCTGTACCAAAATGGCAGAAATAGTATCATTACCTCCAAATGCATAGAGGATGAAATCCTTGGAGAAGTCCGGGTTGATGAGGGTTGGTGCTTGAGAGATGGCTTCTTTGATTGCTTCAAAACTCTCCTTGCCTTCTGCTGTCCACTTGAAAGCCATGCTTTTCTTTAACATTTTGGTGATAGGTTTGACAAGGGCTGCAAAATCTAGGACAAACCTCCGAAAAAAGTTTATCCTCCCTAAGAAACTCTAAAGGGCTTTCTTGTGGCCTGGTAATGGTAGTGCTCTTATGGCTTCAACCCTCTCTGGATCAATTGCTAATCCTTCTTTGGAGACAATATGGCCAAAGAGCTTTCCTTTATGTGCAATAAAGATACACTTCTTAGGATTCAAAGACACTCCAAATCTCCTGCACCTTGTGAAGACTTGTCTCAAATGAGAGAGGTGGTCTACTACATTTTTGGAAAAAACAATGATATCATCAAGGTATATCAGCACCATGTTGTTAATCAAACCTTTGAACGCCATGTCCATTTCTCTTTGGAAGGTAGCACCAGCGTTGGACAGCCCAAATGGCATTTTCCTGTATGCATAAGTTCCCCATTTGGTTGTGAAGGTTGTCTTGAATTGATCTTCTTCCTTCAACATAATCTGATTATAGCCCGAGTAGCCATCAAGTAGTGAAAACCTCTCGAAGCCAACCACAACTTGCAAGATTTTCTCCATAGAAGGGATTGGGTAATGGTCCTTGAGAGATGCTCTATTCAAGTCTCTGAAGTCAACACACAATCTGATCTCTCCACTCTTCTTTCTGACTGGAACCAAGTTGGCAACCCAACTAGAATGCTTGATCGGGAATATGATCCTTGACTCAATCAACTTGTTCAATTCTTTCCTCATGAGAGGCTCCATGTGTGGATTGACTGGGCTTTGTTTCTACCTGATAGGCTTAGTATTTGGATCTAATTCAATGGTATGCTGAGCTAAGTTGGGATTGAAACCTTTCAATTCTTCATAGCTCTAAGCAAACACATCAGGGAACTCTTGACACAGCTGCATGAACTCATACCTTTCTTGTTCAGTTGTCATCTTTCCAATTTGTAATGGTTTGTTCTCTTCCACCAAGATGGATACTGAATCTTCTCTCTTAACCTGAATGTTTGCTTTCTCTTTCCTAAATTGATCATTGGGATTTAAAATGGACTCCAAAGTGATAAGTCCCTTGGGCAGCTTGTTAGTTCTCAGCTATACCACTTGGTCACCATACTGTTGTTCCAATTTTTCTTGATTCTTAGTTGAGAACTTTTGTCAAAATTTCACCCCCCAGGGTAAAATTTCGATAACATGCATCAAAGGTTGCAGAAAGGCAAATAGGTCAATCCAGAAAAAATCGTGAAAATCGGCTTAGTCCTAGTCCTAAGTGTTGCTCGGGACAAGCGGGACAAAAATGCCCGAACCGGCCGGTTCGGCCGAAATGAGCACAAGCAGTCCAAAATAAAATGGGACAAGTGGGACAGAAGTACGCGACGGGCGCGAAAAGCCGATCCAGCCGAGGAGAAAAATTGGCTAACTGCTGAAGAGGATCACCTTCGGGACAAGCGGGACAAAAATGCGTGAAATGTCCGAACCGGCCGAAATCAGCACAAGGATCCCAAAAGCAATTGGGACGCGCAGGACAAAAGGACTCGAACCGGCCGAACCAGCTGAAAGGAGTCAAGTCAGTCCGGAAAAAGTGGAACAAGCGGGCCAGAAATACCCGAACCGGCCGAATCGGCCGAAATTGTCCCAAGAGGTCCAAAATCAAAAGGGACGTCCGGGACGGATGGACGCGAAGTACGCGGAAGACCCGGCAGGCCCGAGAACCATTGAGAAATTACCACGTGTCCTCATAGGAGTAAAGGTCAGAAAAGTCAAAGGGTGAATTTTCGAGCACCGAGCCGAACAAATAGGATCGTGCCACGTGTCCCATTTAAGAACCCACGAGGAAAATTCAAAGGAAAGCCCGCTGAAAAGTAGAGGAGAGAGAATTATTCAGCGAATCAGAGTGCGCCACGTGTCATCCAAGGGGTAGAGTGCGGGAAGAAATTCAAAAATCCGTTTTCCCCTGTTCCGTGTCCTAAATCTTCAAATTGACATATCTTTCGATCCAGAGCTCGGATTTACACGTTCTTGATATCAACAGAAAGCTTGTGAGATTCTCTACACGTTTCCAAGGTCAATCTTGCATTTTGGTTCAGTTTGAAAAAAGAAAATCAGAAGACGCCTCTGGCACGAAATAATAAGCAGAAGTGATGCTCAACTAACAACTTTAATGCAGCAGACAACCCGCCGCTTCTGTTAGGCAAACCGCCGCTTTGCCAGAACCCGCCGCTTCTGCCATGATGGATGAATTAAATGCAACCTAGAGGTGGTTGGGGCAGTTCGAATTCCTCTCTTTTTTCTCTCCCATTCTTCCTATATATTGTAAGGAGGGGTTTCTTTCTGGTGTTGGACATTTCTGCTTTGCACCCTCCCTTCTCTCCTGTTCATAAGAAGATTTGTGGAGTTTTCAAACCTCCCATATAGACTGTAACACCGTTTCTTGCTTTTGGCCATTGCAATGTATTGAATCGATCCTTGAGCAATATATATGTGTCTGTGGTTGCTTCTAAACCCTCTTACATATTTATTACTGTCATTCTTGATCTTTCATTGCATTTTTGCTATTTGTGCATGGTGTTGTGTTATATCTACATGGTCTATGTTTAATGTGGCAAAGCATATGTTCTTCATTCCTCGGTGCATCACCTCTATTAGCTTAGATTTATTTTATGCATTTTCTTACCTTGTCTCCTTGGCAGATTAGATTAGATTTTGAGAAAACCCTCTGCATATTTCGTGTACACCTGAACAGAGGAATAGGAACCAGCCTTTCTCTAGAGATTCCTTTCTCACTCTTCAAGTCCCACACTTGGAGAAAGGATTCAATGTTATGCAATCACACTGGATATTAATATGATCAACCTAGAAAACTGATCAATATCTAGGGGTGCTGTGATTTTGCATCAACAGTTTTGGCACACCCGGTGGGACTAGAGGTCTCATTTTTATTGCAGCAAGATTGATATGCATCTGCTGTAATTTTCTTGTTTAAAAAGAGCTATTATTTGCATATCTGGCGACCTCCAAGGGGAAGAATCAACTAAGTTTCAGCAGTCAGGCCTAAAAGCTTATGAGAAGAATCACAAGGTCAAGAACTGGAGAAGAGGAAGTGCCGTTTGAATACCTGCAACTATCTCCAAGAAGAAGGAAAAGAGGAAGAAGGATTCAAAGGTCTCCATCTCCACCAAACAGAACTCTCTCAACTCCTCCACCTGACAGGCCTTTCTTTCAATATACAAGGGTTTTAAGACCACTCAGAATGGTGCAACCAGTAAACCCCTATGTCAACTTCACAGGCAGCAGTCCACTTGCTCTCAATGCACAAAATCCAATCCCAGTTGCAGCATTGAAGAAAATTCCATATTTTACTGGAGAAAACAAGACCACTCCTGGTGATCATGTCAAGGACATTGCTAACATTTGTTGCAAATCCATGAGATTAATGAGATGCAAGTAGCTGTCAAATTGCTGGCGTCTTCATTCAAGGGAAAAGCATTGCAATGGTTTAGGAGCCTTGAAGCTGCTTCTATCATGAACTAGAATCAGCTGTGTATTGCACTTCATAAATCAATTTGGAGAGAAGGGAGACAACTTGTCTCTTTTGGAGCAGCTGACAACCATCAAGAGAGCTTCCAATGAGCAGCTAACTGACTTCAACTTCAGATTTCAAAGATCTTGGGATAGAATTCCAGTAGCTGTCAGACCAACAGCAGAAGGTGCTTTTCTATACTACCTTAAAGTTTTAAATTCTGATATTTCTATGTTGATTCAATCCATGGGAGGCACAACTATCCCTGCTGCTTATAGTATTGCCATTAGAGCCGAAAATTGTCTGATTCAAGCTGACAAGCTAGCTCCTAGGCCTCCAATGCCATTATATCCAAGTTTAGAGAGCCCAAGTACTAGTCAAGCACCTGTCTTAGCTCCTATTCCCACTCCTAGGAATCAGAGTTCAAATGAAGCTTCCACTTCATCTCCAAGTGCCCCAAATGAGCTTCAAGAAGTCATGAAGCACCTGCAAAATTTAGGTAATGAGCTGGTCACACTCAAGAGACAGCAAACTCAAGGTTTTAGGACCTTCGTATCAGCCTCAAGCTTAACCTAATAGGCAGCCATATCAGCCTCAAAGGCCACCTAATCCAGCTGCAAATATGAATCAAACAGGGCCTCCTGTCAATAGACCATTCCAGCCCTATAATCCAAATGCCATATCTGCCTCTAAGGCATTAGTACCAGCACAAAACAATATTGCCCAGGAGTATGAATGGTGTGTTTTCCCATGTAATGAACCCCATAATCAATCCATGTGCTATAATGGTGCTTTAACCCAAGATTTAATGGTTAACAAGTGCTGGGTGTGGAGGGATGAAAGTAGTCAAGAAAACAGCCAACAATAAGAAACATTCCAACAGCAACCTGCCCCAAATGACACCTCATTGGTAAATTGGCAAGGCAGAGGATTTTTGTGGTATGAATCAGGCAGTCTCTCAAGGTGTTGCAGCCAACACAAGGTCAAAAAAGGAGAAATTTGGGTGAGGAACAGCCGTTAGCCCCAGCCAATCCACAACCTTCCACAGCTCCACAAATGATTGGCAAGCAAAACCCAGTTTCAAATGCACGAGGGCAGCCAAGAACAGCCCCTTGGCCAAATCAAATGCCAGCTATTGCTGCCCATATTCAAGGAGCAAATGTGCAGGTCAAGGGATAGAAGAGAGATCCTTCATCACCATTCAGTATCATTGATCAGATGAAGAAAACAAACGTCAATATATCTATGTGGGAATCCCTATCCATCCCAGGCCAAAGAGATCTGTTGCAAGCTGCTATGAAGGACTGGCCAATTTCGAATCAGTAGGTTCAGAGGCAAGACAAAGTGCTTACAAATGCTGCCCAGCCTGAAGGAAATCATGGAGCACAACAAGGTGAAATGCTGAAGCCCCCTCCATTTTATGTTTCATTGATCATAGGAGACAAGTTGGTACATAATTGCATGATTGACTCTGGGGCAAGTAGTTCTGTAATGCCTAAACAGATAGCTGATCAGCTAGGGCTCCAGTATGAAATAACAACTAAGGGAGTAGTGCAATTAGATGGGGACAGCAAATAGCAACGGTTGGGAGTGATTAGAAATTTAAGTCTTACCTTGCATGCATGTCCAAATGTTGTTTTCTTACAAGACGTCTCAGTCATAGACCTTCCACCACTCTTTGCCCTATGCTTGTCAAGGGACTTTACTGCCAGGATTGGGGGATATTTGTCCGCTGATTGGTCACACATACTGTTCAGAACGAGGTATGGAACTAAAGCTACAATTAGGTCAGAACCTATTGCAGACTTCCACATTGAACCCTATACTCCAAGTCATATTAATACCCAATTGCTCAGCATTTGATCAAGAAGATCACCTTGGCACTGATGAAGCCGACACTAAGGTTGGAAGTATCCTGGATTTGACTCTTGATGAATGGGCAAGCAAGGTGCATGCTTTTGATCCTTATCAAGAAGTAGAAGAATCTGAGCTGGGGGTCTATTGTATACATGAAGAAAGTCAACCTATTCCTAGCATCACCAAGCCAAACCACAAGGATGAGAACGAGGTATGGCAACTGTTTTTTTATGGATCAAGGAGTAGACAAGGTGCAGGAGGAGGAGCCATGCTTATTTCACCATAAGGAGTAAAGTATTATTCAGCTTTTAGATTTCAATTTGCATGCTCCAATAACACTGCTGAATATGAAGCCTTGGTGCAGGGGATGCATTGGGCAATAAAAAGAAAAATAAATAACTTGCAAGTTTTTGGGGACAGTGAGCTGATTGTAAATCAGGTCAAGGGACAGCATGCTGCCAAAAATGATCTACTCAGATGCTACAAGAACAGGGTGTGGGACCTCATGGAGGATTTTGAAGGTTTCGGCATCAAAGCCATCCCTAGGAAAGAGAATCAAGCTGCTGACAGGCTTGCAACAGTAGGGGCAGCCTTTGACATCGTAGGAAAACATTCAACAAGACAAGGTACAGCCAAACATCCACGTGATTGTGAGGCCTTCAGTGCCGGGATAACGATGTTAGTTGGCAGGTATTTAAGAATGATCAACAAATCATCCGCTTCTTGCAGGAAGAAGTTGAGTTCTCAGCTAAGAATCAAGAGAAGTTGGAACAACAATATGGTGACCAGGTGATACAGCTGAGAACTGACAAGCTGCCCAAGGGACTTGTCACCTTGGAGTCCATTTTTAACCCCAATGATCAGTTTAGAAAGGGAAGGGAAAGCAAATATTCAGGTCAAGAGGGAAGATTCGGTATCCATCTTGGTAAAAGAGAACAAGCCCATTGCAAATTGGAAAAATGACAACTGAGCAAGAGAGATATGAGTTCATACAGCTTTGTCAAAGAATTCCCTGACGTGTTTGCTTGGAGCTATGAAGACTTGAAGGGCTTCAATCCTAACTTAGCTCAGCATACCATCGAGTTGGATCCAAATACTAAGCCTGTCAGGCAGAAACAGAGGACCAGTCAATCCACACATGGAGCCTCTCATGAGGAAGGAGCTGGACAAGCTGATTGAGTCAGCAATTATATTCCCTATCAAGCACTCAAGCTGGGTTGCGAACTTGGTTCCGGTCAGAAAGAAAAGTGGAGAGATCAGGCTATGTGTTGACTTCCGAGACCTCAATAGGGCATCTCTCAAGGGACCATTATCCACTCCCTTCCATGGAGCAAATATTGCAGGTCGTAGCTGGATCAGAGAAAGGTTTTCGCTACTTGATGGTTACTCAGGCTTCAATCAAATTATGGTGAAGGAGGAAGACCAATTCAAGACAGCCTTCACAACCAAATGGGGCACGTATGCTTACAAGAAGATGTCATTTGGACTGTCGAACACCGGAGCAACATTCCAGCGAGCTATGGAATATGGCATTCAAAGGCTTGATCAACAAGGCAGTACTGATATACTTAGATGACATTACTGTCTTCTCAAAAAAGTGTTGCAGACCATCTCTTTCACCTCAGGCAAGTTTTTCAGAGGTGTAAGAAAGTTTGGAGTGTCTTTGAATCCTAAGAAATGCATCTTTCTTGCACATGAAGGGAAACTCCTTGGCCACATTGTCTCCAAGGAAGGATTAGCAATTGATCCAGAGAGGGTTGATAGACATAAGAGCTCTACCATTGCCAAGGTCACAAGAAAGCCCTTCAGAGTTTCCTGGGAAGGATAAACTTTGTTCGAAGGTTTGTCCCAAACTTTGCAGCCCTTGTCAAGCCCATCACCAAAATGTTAAGGAAAAGCATGGTTTTCAAATGGACGGGCAGAAGGCAAGGAGAGTTTTGAAGCAATCAAAGAAGCCATCTCCCAGGCACCTACTCTCATCAACCCCTGACTTTTCTAAGGATTTCATCCTCTATGCGTTTGGATGGTGATGACACTATTTCTGCTATTCTGGTACAACAGAACAAATATAATGAGGAGAAGCCAATTTCCTTTCTTCAGCCAGAGCCTAAATGACTGAGAATTAAGGTACTCTTTTATTGAAAAGCATGTGCTTGCAGTAATCAGAAGCTTGAAGAAATTCAAGCATTTGGTCTCAAATAACAAGGGTCCAGTTATTAGTCTCACATGCTGGGGCTAAGGACTTCCGCCTCAACAAAGATTTGAATGAGAAAAGGGCAGGATGGATCACCCGTGTCATGGAGTTATGACATTGAGATAAGGATCACCAAGCTGGTAAGAGGCAAAGGTTTGTGTGAGCAGCTCGCTTCCAAACAACTAGACAGCCCAAAAGATGAAGGAAGACGCTTTCCTGCTATTACAAGAAGATCAAAAACAGGAAAATGATGATGTGTTCACCCCCTGTTGGACTCAGAATATGATACATTTCCTACAAACAGGCATGTGCCCTCCAGAAATGAGCAAAGCGAAAAGAAGGTACTTCAGATTACAAGCAATTCCCTTATGTGCTTGTTGATAATGTTTTGTTTAAAAGGGACATCAACGGGTGTTCTATTGAGATGCATCGGGACAGGTCAGATCGAGAGGATTTTACAAGAGTTCCATGATGGGGAGGCAGGAGGCCATTTCACCCCACGAGTAACAACTCTCAAAATCATGAAAGCTGGTTACTATTGGCCTACTGTATTCAATGATTGCTACTCATGGGTTAAGAAATGCAAGAAAAGTGCGTTCTTCACAGGGAAAGGAAGGGTTAGCAGCACTTCCCTCCTTCGTCTAATTTCAGTAGATCATCCATTCATGCAATGGGGATTGGACTTCATTGGAGTCATCAATCCCAATTTGAGTCAAGGCCACAAGTGGATTCTTACAGCAACAAACTATTTCACCAAGTGGACCGAGGGAACAGAAGTAGCGCTCAAAGAGGCAAGTGAGTCTAGCATACTAGACTTTTATGAAGGGATAATAACCAGATTCGGTGTGCCGGCCACCATCATATCAGATAATGCATTAGCATTCATAGGTTCAAAAAATTACAGAATGGGCTGTCAAGAATCGGAATCTATTTGAGCACCTCTTCAAATTATTACCCGCAGGGTAATGGACAGGCAGAGTCCCACAAACAAGAATTTGCTAAAAATCATCAGAAGGACTCTGGATGAAAATCAAAGAACATGGCATACAAGGCTAAAATCAGCGTTATGGGCTGACAGAATAACACCAAAGAGGTCTACAGGTAATTCTCCCCTACAAGTTGGTCTATGGGAAGGAGGCAGTATTGCCTATATCATTAGAATTGCCAGCGTTGGAGCTCATGAAGCAGCTGGAGTTATCTGAATTCGAACCAATGGAGGCCAGGTATGCAGAATTGATGGAATTAGAAGAAATCAGAGAACATGCGGTTCAGACGATTGAAAAGGATCAGGCCGTAGTAAAAAGATGGTTTGATAAGAGAGCTAGAGCAAGGACCTTCCAGGAAGGGGACCTAGTTCTGAAATGGGATGCAGATCGGGCAAAACCAGGAAGGCATTCCAAGTTTGATGCCATCTGGAGTGGTCCCTACATGGTCACGGGGTGCAAAAGTAGTAATGCCTTCCAATTGTCTGCATTGGATGGAGAGGAACTTCTGATTCCGGTTAACGGAATCCATCTTAAACATTGCTACTAAGAGAAACATTTTGCCGTTGTAAATATTAATTTAGATTTTTCTTAATTCCTCTAAGTGCATATGCACATTGTCCTGTTATAGTTAGGTTTCTATTTCCCTAAGTGCTTTGGCATAGGTTTTGCTGCTCTCAGGTTGTTTTCTTCAGTTCAGAGTGTTGCTGAAGGGGAAGTTGCAGTATCAGGCTTGTTTCAGGATAATGCTTAACTCCATGCCCAATGGACCGCTAAAAGGCCACTGATCTTCTACCTAGCAGGCAGGTAACCCCGCTGAGTTGTCAAAATTGTTGTCAAAATTTCACCCCCAGGGTAAAATTTCGATAACATGCATCAAAGGTTGCAGAAAGGCAAATAGGTCAATCCAGAAAAAATCACGAAAATCGGCTAAGTCCTAGTCCTAAGTGTTGCTCGAGACAAGCGGGACAAAAATGCCTGAACCGGCCGGTTCGGCCGAAATGAGCACAAGCAGTCCAAAAGAAAATGGGACAAGTGGGACAGAAGTACGCGACGGGTGCGAAAAGCCGATCCAGCCGAGGAGAAAAATTGGCTAACTGCTGAAGAGGATCACCTTCGGGACAAGAGCGGGACAAAAATGCGCGAAAATGTCCGAACCGGCCGAATCAGCACAAGGATCCCAAAAGCAATTGGGCACGCGCAGGACAAAAGGACTCGAACCGGCCGAACCAGCTGAAAGGAGTCAAGTCAGTCCGGAAAAAGTGGAACAAGCGGGCCAGAAATACCCGAACCCGGCCGAATCGGCCGAAATTGTCCCAGAGGTCCAAAATCAAAAGGGACGTCCTGGACGGATGGACGCGAAGTAACGCGGAAGACTCGGCAAGCCCGAGAACCATTGAGAAATTGGCCACTGTCCTCATAGAGTAAAGGTTAGAAAATTCAAAGGGCGAATTTCGAGCACCGAGCCGAACAATAGGATCGTGCCACGTGTCCCATTTAAGAACCCACGAGGAAAATTCAAAGGAAAGCCCGCCGAAAGTAGAGCATAAGATTAATTCACGCTAATCAGAGCGCGCCACAATGTCAATCCAAGGGGCAAACCCGCTGGAAGAAATTCAAAATCTGTTTTTGCCTGTTCGTGTCCTAAATCTTCAAATTGACATATCTTTCGATCATTCGATCCGAGCTCGGGTTACACGTTCTTGAATCAACGGAAGCTTGTAGATTCTCTACACGTTTCCAAGGTCATCTTGCATTTTGTTCGTTTGTGAAGAAATAAAATCAGAAGACCGCCTCTGGCAGGCAACGAACTGAATAAGCAGAAGTGATGCTCCACACTAACAACTTTAATGCAGCAGACAACACCGCCGCTTCTGTTAGGCAACCACGCTTTTGCCAGCACTCCGCCACTGATTTCCTCCATGATGGACAAATTAAATGTACCTAGAGGTCCTGGTTGGGGATTTTCGAATTCTCCCTTTTTTCTCTCTCCCATTCTTCCTATATTAAAATTTTAAGGATGGGTTTCTTCTTCTTTCTGTGTTGGACATTTTCTGCTTTGTGCACCCTCCTTCTCTCCCGGTTCATAAGAAGATTGTGGAGTTTTCAAGCCCATCACCAAAATGTTAAGGAAAAGCATGGTTTTTCAAATGGACGGCAGAAGGCAAGGAGAGTTTTGAAGCAATCAAAGAAGCCATCTCCCAGGCACCTACTCTCATCAACCCTGACTTTTCTAAGGATTTCATCCTCTATGCGTTTGGAGGTGATGACACTATTTCTGCTATTCTGGTACAACAAAACAAATATAATGAGGAGAAGCCGATTTCTTTCTTCAGCCAGAGCCTAAATGACTGCGAATTAAGGTACTCTTTTATTGAAAAGCATGTGCTTGCAGTAATCAGAAGCTTGAAGAAATTCAAGCATTTGGTCTCAAATAACAAGGTCCAGTTATTAGTCTCACATGCTGGGGTTAAGGACTTCCTCCTCAACAAAGATTTGAATGAGAAAAGGGCAGGATGGATCACCCGTGTCATGGAGTATGACATTGAGATAAGGATCACCAAGCTGGTAAGAGGCAAAGGTTTGTGTGAGCAGCTCGCTTCCAAACAACTAGACAGCCCAAAAGATGAAGAAGACGCTGTCCTGCTATTACAAGAAGATCAAAAACAGGAAAATGATGATGTGTTCACCCCCTGTTGGACTCAGAATATGATACATTTCCTACAAACAGGCATGTGCCCTCCAGAAATGAGCAAAGCGAAAAGAAGGTACTTCAGATTACAAGCAATTCCTTATGTGCTTGTTGATAATGTTTTGTTTAAAAGGGACATCAACGGTGTTCTATTGAGATGCATCGGGACAGGTCAGATCGAGAGGATTTTACAAGAGTTCCATGATGGGGAGGCAGGAGGCCATTTCACCCCACGAGTAACAACTCTCAAAATCATGAAAGCTGGTTACTATTGGCCTACTGTATTCAATGATTGCTACTCATGGGTTAAGAAATGCAAGAAAAGTGCGTTCTTCATAGGGAAAGGAAGGTTAGCAGCACTTCCCCTTTGTCTAATTTCAGTAGATCATCCATTCATGCAATGGGGATTGGACTTCATTGGAGTCATCAATCCCAATTTGAGTCAAGGCCACAAGTGGATTCTTACAGCAACAAACTATTTCACCAAGTGGACCGAGGCAGTAGCGCTCAAAGAGGCAAGTGAGTCTAGCATACTAGACTTTTATGAAGGGATAATAACCAGATTCGGTGTGCCGGCCACCATCATATCAGATAATGCATTAGCATTCATAGGTTCAAAAATTACAGAATGGGCTGTCAAGAATGGAATCTATTTGAGCACCTCTTCAAATTATTACCCGCAGGGTAATGGACAGGCAGAGTCCACAAACAAGAATTTGCTAAAAATCATCAGAAGGACTCTGGATGAAAATCAAAGAACATGGCATACAAGGCTAAAATCAGCGTTATGGGCTGACAGAATAACACCAAAGAGGTCTACAGGTAATTCTCCCTACAAGTTGGTCTATGGGAAGGAGGCAGTATTGCCTATATCATTAGAATTGCCAGCGTTGGAGCTCATGAAGCAGCTGGAGTTATCTGAATTCGAACCAATGGAGGCCAGGTATGCAGAATTGATGGAATTAGAAGAAATCAGAGAACATGCGGTTCAGACGATTGAAAAGGATCAGGCCGTAGTAAAAAGATGGTTTGATAAGAGAGCTAGAGCAAGGACCTTCCAGGAAGGGGACCTAGTTCTGAAATGGGATGCAGATCGGGCAAAACCAGGAAGGCATTCCAAGTTTGATGCCATCTGGAGTGGTCCCTACATGGTCATGGGGTGCAAAAGTAGTAATGCCTTCCAATTGTCTGCATTGGATGGAGAGGAACTTCTGATTCCGGTTAACGGAATCCATCTTAAACATTGCTACTAAGAGAAACATTTTGCCGTTGTAAATATTAATTTAGATTTTTCTTAATTCCTCTAAGTGCATATGCACATTGTCCTGTTATAGTTAGGTTTCTATTTCCCTAAGTGCTTTGGCATAGGTTTTGCTGCTCTCAGGTTGTTTTCTACAGTTCAGAGTGTTGCTGAAGGGGAAGTTGCAGTATCAGGCTTGTTTCAGGATAATGCTTAACTCCATGCCCAATGGACCGCTAAAAGGCCACTGATCTTCTACCTAGCAGGCAGGTAACCCCGCTGAGTCGTCAAAATTGTTGTCAAAATTTCACCCCCAGGGTAAAATTTCGATAACATGCATCAAAGGTTGCAGAAAGGCAAATAGGTCAATCCAGAAAAAATCACGAAAATCGGCTAAGTCCTAGTCCTAAGTGTTGCTCGAGACAAGCGGGACAAAAATGCCTGAACCGGCCGGTTCGGCCGAAATGAGCACAAGCAGTCCAAAAGAAAATGGGACAAGTGGGACAGAAGTACGCGACGGGCGCGAAAAGCCGATCCAGCCGAGGAGAAAAAATTGGCTAACTGCTAAAGAGGATCACCTTCGGGACAAGCGGGACAAAAATGCGCGAAATGTCCGAACCGGCCGAAATCAGCACAAGGATCCCAAAAGCAATTGGGACGCGCAGGACAAAAGGACTCGAACCGGCCGAACCAGCTGAAAGGAGTCAAGTCAGTCCGGAAAAAGTGGAACAAGCGGGCCAGAAATACCCGAACCGGCCGAATCGGCCGAAATTGTCCCAAGAGGTCCAAAATCAAAAGGGACGTCCGGGACGGATGGACGCGAAGTACGCGGAAGACTCGGCAAGCCCGAGAACCATTGAGAAATTGCCACGTGTCCTCATAGGAGTAAAGGTTAGAAAAGTCAAAGGGCGAATTTTCGAGCACCGAGCCGAACAAATAGGATCGTGCCACGTGTCCCATTTAAGAACCCACGAGGAAAATTCAAAGGAAAGCCCGCCGAAAAGTAGAGGAGAGAGAATTATTCAGCGAATCAGAGCGCGCCACATGTCATCCAAGGGGCACAACGCGGGAAGAAATTCAAAAATCTGTTTTCGCCTGTTCCGTGTCCTAAATCTTCAAATTGACATATCTTTCGATCCAGAGCTCGGATTTACACGTTCTTGATATCAACAGAAAGCTTGTGAGATTCTCTACACGTTTCCAAGGTCAATCTTGCATTTTGGTTCAGTTTGAAGAAATAAAATCAGAAGACGCCTCTGGCACGAAATAATAAGCAGAAGTGATGCTCAACTAACAACTTTAATGCAGCAGACAACCCGCCGCTTCTGTTAGGCAAACCACCGCTTTGCCAGAACCCGCCACTTCTGCCATGATGGACAAATTAAATGTAACCTAGAGGTGGTTGGGGTAGTTCGAATTCCTCTCTTTTTTCTCTCCCATTCTTCCTATATATTGTAAGGAGGGGTTTCTTTCTGGTGTTGGACATTTCTGCTTTGCACCCTCCCTTCTCTCCTGTTCATAAGAAGATTTGTGGAGTTTTCAAACCTCCCATATAGACTGTAACACCGTTTCTTGCTTTCGGCCATTGCAATGTATTGAATCGATCCTTGAGCAATATATATGTGTCTGTGGTTGCTTCTAAACCCTCTTACATATTTATTACTGTCATTCTTGATCTTTCATTGCATTTTTGCTATCTGTGCATGGTGTTGTGTTATATCTACATGGTCTATGTTTAATGTGGCAAAGCATATGTTCTTCATTCCTCGGTGCATCACCTCTATTAGCTTAGATTTATTTTATGCATTTTCTTACCTTGTCTCCTTGGCAGATTAGATTAGATTTTGAGAAAACCCTCTGCATATTTCGTGTGCACCTGAACAGAGGAATAGGAACCAGCCTTTCTCTGGAGATTCCTTTCTCACTCTTCAAGTCCCACACTTGGAGAAAGGATTCAATGTTATGCAATCACACTGGATATCAATATGATCAACCTAGAAAACTGATCAATATCCAGGGGTGCTGTGATTTTGCATCAACAAGAACTCAGCTTCTTCTTGCAAGAAATGGATGATTTGTTGGTCATTCTCAAACACTTGCCAACTTACATTGTTATCCGGCACTGAAGGCCTCACAATCACGTGGATGTTTTGTTGTACCTTGTCTTGTTGAATGCTTTCCACATTGTCAAAGGCTGCCCCTACTGCTGCAAGCCTGTCAGCAGCTTGGTTCTCTTTCCTAGGAATGGATTTGATGCCAAAACCCTCAAAATCTTCCATGAGGTCCCACACCCTATTATTGTAGCACTTGAGTAGATCATTCTTGGCAGCATGTTGTCCCTTAACCTGATTTACAATCAATTCACTGTCACGAAAGACTTGTAAGTTCTTTATTCCTCTCTTTATTGCCCAATGCATCCCTTGCACCAAGGCTTCATATTCAGAAGTGTTATTGGAGCATGTAAACTGAAATCTAAAATCTAAATAGTACTTTACTCCTTGAGGTGAAACAAGCATGGCTCCACCTCTTGCACCTTGTCTACTCCTTGATCCATCAAAAAACAGCTGCCATACCTCATTTTCATCCTTATGGTTTGGCTTGGTGATGCTAGGAATGGGCTGATCTTCTTCATGTATGCAATAGACCCCTAGCTCAGATTCTTCTACTTCTTGATAAGGATCAAAATCATGCACCTTGTTTGCCCATTCATCAAGAGTTAGATCTGGGATGCTTCCAACCTTGGTGTCAGCTTCATCAGTGCTTGGGTGATCTTCTTGATCAAATGCCGAACAGTTGGCATTGATTTGACTTGGAGTGTAGGGCTCAATATGGAATTTTGCAATAGGTTCAGACCTGAATGTAGCTTTGGTTCCATACCTCATTCTGAATAGCATGTGTGACCAATCAGCAGACAAATATCCTCCAATCTTGGTTGTGAAATCTCTTGACAAACATAGGGCAAAGAGTGGTGGAAGGTCTATAACTGATACATCTTGTAAAACAACAACATTTGGACATGCATGCAAGGTAAGACTCAAGTTTCTAATCACCCAAAATTTTGTTACTACTATCCCATCCAGCTGCACTACCCCTTTGGATATGGTTTCATACTAGAACCCTAGCTGATTAGCTATTTGCTTGGGCATCACTGAGCTACTTGCCTTGAAATCAATCATGCAATTGTGCACCAATTGGTTTCCAATGATTAATGAGACATAAAAAGGAGGGGGCTTCAACATTTTACCTTGTTGTCCTCCATGATTCCCTTCAGGCTGGGCAGCATTTGTGAGCACTTTCTCTTGCATCTGAGCTTGCTGATTTGAAGTTGACCATTCCTTCATGGTAGCTTGTAGCAAATCTCTTTGGCCTGGGATAGATAGGGATTCCCACATTGATATATTTACATTTGTCTTCTTCATCTGATTAATGATACTGAATGGTGATGAAGGATCTCTTTTCTATCCCTTGGTTTACATATTCATCCCTTGCATGTGGGCAGCAACAACTGGTATTTGAGTTGGTCTAAGAGTTGTTCTTGGCTGCCCTTGTGCATTTACAACTAGATTTTGTTTGCCAACCATTTGTGGAGCCATAAAAGGTTGTGGATTGGTTGGAGCTAATGGCTGTTCTTCACCCAAATTCCTTCTTTTTGACCTTGTGTTGGCTGCAACACCTTGAGAGACTATCTGATTCATGCCACAAAAATCCTCTGCCTGCTAGTTCACAAGTGTGGTGTCATTTGGAGCTGATTGCTGCTGGAATGTTTATTGCTGCTGGAATGTTTCTTGTTGTTGGTTGTTTCCTTGACTGCCCTCACCCTCCACACCAGTAGTTGTCACCATTAATGCTTGATTCAAGGAATTGTTGAAAAACATAGATTGGTTGTGAGGTTCATTACATGGAAAACACCAATCATACTCATGAGCAACGTTATTTTGTGTTGGCACCAATGCCTTATATAGCATTTGGATTATAGAGCTGAAATGGTCTGTTGGCAGGAGGCCTTGCTTGATTTAGATTTGTAGCTAGATTGGGTGGTCTATGAGGTTGATATGGTTGTCTGTTAGGCTGAGCTTGAGGTTGGAAGGAAGGTCTAAAACTTTGGGCTTGTTGCCTCTTGAGAGTAACCAGCTCATTACCTAAATTTTGCAATTGCTTCATGACTTCTTGAAGTTCATTTGAGGCACTAGAAGATGAAGTGGAAGCTTCACTTGAAGTCTGATTTCTAGGAGTGGGAGAAGGAGCCAAATTAGGTGTTTGATTAGTGTTTGGGCTCTCTAAACTTGGAAACAATGGCATGGGAGGTCTAAGAGCTAGTTTGCCAGCTTGGATCAAACAATTTTTAGCTCTAATGGCAATGCTATAAGCAATGGGGATAGTTGTGCCTCCCATAGACTGAATTAACATAGAAATATCAAAATTTAGAGCTTTGAGATAGTAAAGAAAAGTACCGTCTGCTGTTGGCCTGACTGCCACTAGAATTCTCTCCTAAGTCCTTTGAAATTTGAAGTTGAAATCAGTCAACTACTCATTGGGAGCTCTCTTGATGGTTGTCAGCTACTCCAAAAGAGACAAGTTGTCTCCCTTCTCTCCAAATTACTCATGAAGTGCTACACATAGTTGGTTCCAATTCTGAATAGAACCTGAGGCAAGACTTCTAAACCATTGCAATGCTTTCCCCTTGAATGAAGATGCCAGCAATTTGACAGCCACTTGCATCTCATTGATTTCATAAATTGCACAAAGGTTGGCAATGTCTTTAACATGATCACCTGGAGTAGTCTGATTCTCTCCAGTGAAGTATGGAATGTTCTTCAACGCTGCAATTGGAATTGGATGTTGTGCATTGAGGGAAAGTGGGCTGCTGCCTGTGAAATTGACATAGGAGTTGTTTTGTGCCATTCGAATTGGTCTTAAAACCCTTGTTGACTGAATGAAAGGCCTACCAGGTGGAGGAGTTGAGAGAGTTTTGTTTGGTGGAGATGGAGACCTTTGGATTCTCCTCCCACTTTTCCTTACTCTTGGAGATAACTGTAGATATTCAAATAGTGCCTCTTCTTATCTAGCTCTTGACCTTGTAGTGATTCTTCTCATGAGTTTTTAGGTCTGCACTGCTAAAACCAACTGATTCTTCTTCCTTGGAGTCACCAGATGTGTGTCTTATAGCTCTTTTAAGCAAGAAAATTGTAGCAGATGCACATCAACTTTGCTGCAATGAAAATGAGACCTCTAAGGTCCCACCGGGCGTGCCAAAACTGTTGTTGCAAATCAGCAGTACCCCTGGATGCAAATTAAGGTTCTAAGTTGATGTTTAGGGCATCCAGTGTGATTGCACAACATTGAAACCTCTCTCCAAGTGTGGGACTTGCAAGATGAGAGTGGAATCTCTAGATTAGAGGCTGGTTCCTCAAACTCCTCTGATTAGATCTATATTTTCACAACTACAGAGGTTCAGATCCTAATTTTATCTTAATTTGCAAGGAGATAGGGATAAGAAATGCAAAAATTAAAACTAAACTAATAAGGGTGATACACCAAAGGAGTGGTGAGCACTTCTTGTTCATGCAAATTGACACAAATCAGAAATTACAACATAAAACATCATGCATAGGTTGATAAGCTATAATCAAGGGTTTGAAATAAAGCAAACAACACATACAAAGGACTGAAAGCATTCACAGAGCCTGCATTGTGATTTTCAACATCAAAATCCTTGTATTCCAACACCAAAGAGGTAGAAAAACCTGTTACAGTCCCTGGAAGGTCTGATACTTCCAAAATCACTTGTTGAAGGTGAAAACAGAAGCTTTCTATGGAAAAAGGTGTTCCCCCTTTGAAAAATGAGCCAAATATGGCTTTTACAGTGCATGGGTCGAACCCAGGAGAGAGAAAATGTAAAAAAACATGGGAGTCATTCCCCATTGACCAAAAAGCATTAAAAATAGTATGGAGATCCTTACAAACCCATGCCCTGACATTTTTTACCATGCTGGAGAAGAATGCGACCCATTTTGCATTAAAATTGGTTGTTGAAACATCAGTTCTGTCCATGGGCTCATACCAAAAGAGTTTTTTATTTTATCCCTCCAAACTTAACCAAAATGTAAAATTTACCACAAAATCATGTAGAGAATTTTACCATCTTTCCATTGATATAAAGAACGTAAAAATCTGAGCTCTGGATCGAAAGTTATGGCCATTTGAATATTTAGGGCAAAAACTAGCCCAAAATGGATCGGCGGGAAAAAAATTTGAATTTTACCTCTTTTTGCATTTTGGAAAAATTTTCAAAAAATCCCCACGCCCCGCCACCCAGGTGCTACGTGGCACAATTTGATTGGATGCGGGCCCTTCTTGACCACTTTCTCTTTGTTTTTTGCCTTTGGAAATTTTTTCCAAAAAACTCCGTCGGGTCCCCGAGCTAGACACGTGGCAGCATTTCATTTGTTGACGAGGGCAGCGGGCCTAAACTCACCCTCTGGAATTTTTGGCGAAACTTAGCCAAATTTTGAAAATATTCCCCGAGCTCTGAACTTCCCTGGGACCATAGGACACATGTCCTATTTTCATTGGGTGCGGGCCCTCTGCCCCAAACTTTCCCTTTGAATTTTTTGCCAAACACTTAGCAAAATTTGCATTTTTACCTCCACCGCCCAGATTGGTGAAGACACGTGGCGTAACCCTATTCGCTGCAGGCCATGCGGGCCAATTTTTTACTTTGGAAATTTTGACCAAAACTTGAAAAAAATTCTTATTTTTTCTCTCTTCTCCACCACCTCCTAGGACACATGGCAGCTTCCTATTGGCTGCAGGCTTCCAAAGGGAAAATTTCCTACAAAACCTCCACCGAGCCATAACTTGAAAAATATGAGGAGTTAGGAGGAAAAATTCACCTTTCTGGAAATCTGAGAGAGAGCTATATCTAATGGTGCCATTTCCAGAAAGATTTGAGTGCCTGAAAATCAAAAAATGGAGACTGAGGCACAAGAGAGGCAAGAACACAATTATTTAGCCATCCAAAATGAGCAGGGGCACATTTTGGATAACAGTAACTTCTAGTCTCCTAATCATGTATGTCTTCAAGAGGTTAGACAAACCATTTTGTAACTCCTTTTACAAGACAATGCTAGTAATAAGACCATATTTTGACATAGAAAATAAAGTATATAAGAGTAAAAACGAGATTTGAGGATTACAATAATGCCACCCTTGAAGACATTATAACTCAATTAAACATATTATTTTGATTCAAATAATATGAATTGTTCTTGGTGTGGTCAACCTTCGAGAAAACAAAATACATATATAAATGAAAATGGTGTTCCTCAAGTCATTGAATTGGAATAACTATGGTATGGAAATAACTAAATCGTGATCGAGGTATGTTTTCGACAAAAAAACTATCTTGTATATAAATCTCCGTTAAAACCTAATATCTCAATATGGACACCAAGTCTCATTCACTTGAGTTGTAAGAGTAAAAAAAATAGACATTGAATGTATGTTCGAGAAGAAGATTCTTAACATAAAAACAAGATAAATAAGTATTTTATATGCATTCAAATTATGCCAAATAAGTATGTTAGTTATGGAAATTTTTATAAAGTATAAGAAGCCAACATAAGATGATCGAACTTTAATTTAACCGCAGAATGAACTTTAAAAAAAAAAACTGTAGGTGGACAAATGAGAAATTTATCCTTGCACAATAATGTTTTTAGAATGTTAATCATAACTAAAATACAATTAAAGAAAGGATGTGTAGTGGGTTTGCCTATCCTTGAGTATTCTTTCTGTGGTTAGGGCATTGCTAGTATTCATTCATTAGGAAAAGTGTGGCATCGACATGCCTATGTTGTTTTCATTTGTCTATGTGAATTGAGGACTTATGTGATTTTCATATGCGAGTTGAGTTTCTATTCTTGGAGCCCTTACTGTGTTGTGCATAGTGAGCAATGTAAGTCAAAAAAAAATTCTTGGTATTTTACTGTTGTAATTGTGTGTGTAAAATGTGGGCACTACATTTCTTTCTGTGGTTAGGGCATTGCTAGTATTCGTTCATTGGGAAAAGTGTGGCATCAACATGCCTATGTTTTTTTCATGTGTCTATGTGAATCGAGGACTTATGTGATTGTCGTACGCGAGTTGAGTTTCCGTTCTTGGAGCCCTTACTGTGTTGTGTGTAGTGAGCAATGTAAGTCAAAAAAAATCCTGGTATTTTATTGTTGTAATTGTGTGTGTAAAATGTGGGCACTACATATGGTATCAGAGCAGAGGTTCATGCTCTTGAACCTCTGGGGCAGATTGGAGTTGTGATGGTGTTGCATGATGGTGTCAGATATTGGAAGAGTAATGTGATATATGAGTGATGTGAACTATGTTGTAATTGTGAAATCGTGAACGTACATGTTGTGCATATCACTTAGTGCATATTTGTTGTCATGTTGATGTGCTGATGATGAGAGTATTCACTCTCTATTTTGTGGATCCAATGAAGAATCTATGTGTGATATACCACCTTGTTGTGTGTGAAAGGAATGATATTGTGAATTGCAGAAGTGTTGAAACATTTTGACTTCATGTGAAGTGAAGGTGTGTTGATGTATTGCATGAAAAAATTGATGTAAAATGAATCACAATTTATCGTGATGTCATCACCGTATTGTGATTAGTTGTGTGCATCGTCGTGTTGTATTGTAATTGACTATATGTCGTAATGTTAGATTTTTTGTTCCTCATACGTATAATTCATGTAATATGTGATGGTTCATGTCGTGAGTTAAGGGCATATGGTGAGTATGATCCCTAGTGTACAGTGATTGCACTTTGGGTGCAGAATGTGGTAATGTGATGTATTGTAACCCGTGAAAGTAGTGATTGTGTTATGCCCCGTATAAATACCATGCGTAAGATGTTATGGTTAATGTGTGATGTAGTTATGTGTATGTTGTGGACCCTACACTAGACGACCCTAAGGAGATAAACTATTAAGAGTGTATGTGTGGAGAGAGGAGGCGTGGACCAAGTTTCCATAATCTTGAGCCGAGTACGAGTGAGGAAGCGGAGTCTTATATAGACTGAAAACCCACTTCTATCTATTTAGTACACTTCAAGATTGCTCGGTGTATTGTGGGTGCGCACCACCTTAGGCTCAAATTATGCAACTAGAGTTCCTTGCTATTTCTTGTTGGATTGTTCATTGGACAATCCTATGTAATTTTTACTATGTTGATCCTTGTGGGAGTATGGAGGAATGATTCAGGAAGAGATGATGATAGTACATTATTTGATATACTCATTTCTAGTTACATGTATATTTTTTTTTTCAGACTGAGGCTCGATGTCTAAGTGCCAGCAACTCGATGAGTACCCCTTTGGTGGTGGCATGAGGCCACATAGTGATTGTAATGTGCTATTTCTCTATACGTATTTTTATTCGTAAATTGATCATTATCTCTTTTAGCTAGAACTATTTGTTTTCTTGATTGACTTGTTCTTATATTTTGGGCATTTATTTGATTGTTGTATTAACATTTAGATTTTGCACTAACCATGGCTAATCAGCCATTTTTTTTTCTTCGATTTAAACATTCTTTTCATATTTAAAGGTTTTGTAGCCTAGCCCAAGGCTTTTGATTTTTCCACTTGGCATTTGAATGAATTATGTGTTGGAATAGGGTCATGGGATTAACCATGGAGTGGTTGAACCTATGGACCCACTTCGTTGTATGGGGGTACACCCCAAGGAGTTATAGATAACTAGCGGGTTGTTGAACCACAAGTTATTATGTCACTTGGGTTAGGGGTGACGGGGCTCTATGTGCCTAGGGCCATAGGGTGACCCGGCCTCATTAAAAGGAGAAAGAAGATGGGCCTCAATGGTTGAGTGACCCGACTTGGTTTTGGAACTATGATTATTTCTCCTTGGGAGGTATATGGAGTTATTTGATGATGGTTGGGAGGTATATCGAGTTGTTTATGATGCTTCAGGAGACATATGGAGTTATTTCTTGATATTTTGAGATGTGTGGAGTTTGTATAGTGAGTTATGTGTACCCTTGTGAGTCTTTTTGACACCTTGTTATGTTTGAGGCTTGACTCTTTCCTTGGTTGGTATTGACTATTGGATAATGTCTTAGCACTATGTTGGTACAATCATGGATTTTGCATCATGTGATGCCCGTTGTATATGTATCAGTGTGATCATTTTATTTTTCAGTCACATGTGTGTACTGAATCTACGTCTAGGATGTAATTGTCAAAAATTATTTGCTATGTGGTCTGCTTGTTATCATCCCATGGTGGAATTAACGGTCTTGTGATGTGATACAATCATGAAAGTAGGTAGCAAGATGTCTCATGGGTTGTTGTGTTGTGCTAAGTTTTTTGTGACATCTTGATGTTAGTTATTGTTGGGCACCCACAAACTTAAGAAAACTGAAAAATTCTAAACAATGAATATTATAATCTTGAGATAAGAAATACTATAAAATAAAATGCTAACTAAGTAATAAGGTAAAATGGATAGCCCAGAGATGGAGAGAAAAAATACAAGGTAAGATTGAGCTTTATCCCTGTGCTAAAGCTTACTTCATTGCAGTCTTTGAAACCCCTGCTGATGGGGATTTAATCTTTAGCCAGCATTGGGTTTGGGGGGAACATTGGCTGATGTCCAAACCATGGTATCCGTCCTTCGACCTGTTAAAGGAGTCTTTTGATACCTACCTGATTTGGGTTTGTTTACCAGGACTTCCGTTACAACTTTGGAACAGATCTTGTCTCATTGCTATAGGCGATACTCTTAGATCATGTGTGGCAGTTGATGGTAAGACCTCCATTCAAACACATACTATGTTTTCTCGTATCCTAGTTGATATTGATACCTCCAAACCCTTACCAGCATAAATCAATATTTAGATTGGAGAAAGGCTCTGGGTACAAAGGATTAACTATGAGATACTTGCCTTCAGATGTTGGCATTTCTTCCAAACTAGTCATGTTACAAACGATTTTGAACATTCCAAACGAAAGACCAAAGTTGCTTGGTGGAAGGATTCACTCCCTGAACATCTCACAATTGACTCAGATCCAACTGAGGATTCTAGTGCCCCCTTGCATGTTGACTCACCCGTAATGACTGATTCACAGGCCAACATAGTGAAACTTCCTACAGACTATCCTCCGCAGATTGTTGATTCAGTGTTTAAGGAAGTTTCGGCCCCCCTTCCTATGGGTCACATACACATCAAATCCATTGCAGATGCTTCATTTGCATTGGATGCAGGAAATCTTGAATGGACAGTGGTAGATCGGAAGAAGAAGGGAAATGTCAAATCTAAACCTCCCACCACTCCGGACAAGGTCTGATTCTGGTCGTTGTTAGTGCTATTATTGTTACATCTGGGAAAATGGCCAACTGCACAATTGCTGGGCAGCTGTGTTGTTAAGTTGTTGTTTTTTAGCTGTTTTTGAAGCAGCTGCTTTGTTTTTGCTGGTTCTTGGTTGTTTTCTTTTGTTGGGCTTTCTGGGGTTAAATTTTGCTTTTGAGCACTGTTGTAAAAGGGTATAGTCCCTTTCAAAAAACTATTTACCAATAATTAATAAAATAAGGTAAAATGGAACTACCAATCTTCACAGAACCTTGAAAGTTAAAATTTCTACCAGATGTTCCTAGGGCCACCCTGTGGCCATGATTTTGTGTTTGAAATCTTAACCTTAGAGCGTACCTTCACCCATATTTGTTCCTTGTTGCTTACCATTTCTCTTTCTTCATTATATGTCACATCAAGGATGATGCTTTCTTAAGGGGAGGAGAATGTAATGCCTCCATTTATTATTAAGAAAATGGAATGCTATTTGTTTTTTTTAGAAGAGTGTGAACTGACAGGGTAGTTTTGTGTCAGTACACAGCAAGTGAAGAGACTCATCCTCATTTTTTTTGGAAACCTGTCATTCCCTTTCACAATAATTCATGCACTTTAATTTTGCCTCCATTTTTTTACCTCATGAAACTGAAAATCTGTCTACTCTGCAATTTTTTTCTTCCTTTTTGGTGGCTGGGTACGCACTTTCCCTAGTTGAGTGAGTGCTTAGGTGAAGGAAATATCTGGGAGGATGTGCACATTAGATTGGTGCCTTGTTTTGTGCAGTTAGAAACACATTTCCCTAATGCTCTGATCACTTGCTTCTGGATCATTGTCCCTTGTTTTCTTCCTGGGTTTTCTGTAGCCTGCAAATACCATGCGCTGGTTTCTTAACGTGGATGCTGCTACAGTGTTCGACCAAATGAAAGAATGAGATAGCTTCTCATGGATGTGATCATGGCTATGTATAGAAGACATGGGTTCCTTAGGAGATAGCCACACTGTTTTATCCACGCAATAAACAGGTCTCCTCAGATTATGACCCTCTAATTTTTCAGGATTCCTTTTCCTCTTTTTATCAAATAGACTTGGACCCGTTGTTGATTTTCTATGATTATGTTTCCATTTAACTCGGTCACGCTACTCATGCCTTTACAAACGTCATTGTTTGGCAGAAAAATGTATGTTAGGTGGGAATTTACATGTGGTTAGTCACTTTTATTCTTTACATATATAGAAACTAGCGTCTTAGTTTTCTCAGTAAAATTCACTAATTTCAACTTTTTTTCACCCTATCTTGGAGAAGAATATTAACAGTGCCTTTTGGTCCGCATGGTCATGATGTTATGCGTTGAGTGACTCTTATTTCTGTAGAAGATTTTGGGTGAGGGAAGGGTTAGATCAAATCTTTCTGAAGCCATTTATTCAAGGCCTCGATGATTGTCATGGATCGCAAGGTAACAAAGCAAAAGGTGTAGTGTTCTACCGAGCTTACATTTACCAGCGCATTCTTGGCCTATACCAGCATACTCCTAGGTTGTATATAAAAAAAAAGGGAAACCCTTGAATCTTTTGTGGAAATCCATCAAAGCATAATAGAAAGAGTCAATTTTTCTCATAGTGAGCAAGGCATTCGATCCATCCCCGATTTTTGAAATACCTACCCAATAAAAAAAAAGAAAATCTTCTTCATTCACAACTACTCGTATTCTTTCCCTAACCGCAAACGCTACTTGTTTTGCCCCTTTTTTCTCAAACAATTGAATGAGGAGGCACAATGCAAGTTTCAGCCCCCTAAGGAAGGGATATGGGGGAAGAGGAAGATCCCCTCCCAGAGGGTGATATGGCGGATACGGTGGATGAAGGGAGCCCAATACAAGCCTTTTGGGTTCATAATATTCCATGTCATTGCAGGCCAGATGAACTTTGAATACCTTTTGAGTAATTTGGGCCATTAAAGGATGTTTATCTGCCAAAGGACTACTACACTGGGTAAGATATCACTTGGATTGGTTGAGAAGGTGCATGAACTATTTGATAGAATGCCTCAAAGAAATGTTGTCTCATGGAATGCCAAGATTGCAGGATATGCACATAATGGATCTATTCAAAAGGTTTTAGAAACTCACAAGTAACTACTTATTCTGTTGGAAAACTTCAAGTGATCGGAAAGTTGGTGTGACGTGGTGGAGATTTGATCCAAGCTTGTGAACTGGTTGATGAAGTGCCAAGCAAGATACTGAACCGAATCCTGCAGGTTTGACTGACTCCGTTCCTCCCAGGCATGGTTCATCTCCCCTTACCTCTCATAATTCTTGTGCTTTAGTTCTCATTTGCAACTTAATAGAATTTTAAAATATTAGGATTTTAATGCAGTTAAATGTTTATATCAACTCGTTGTAAAACAATGAAATGTTGTGTCGTAACTCAGGAAGTCAAAATAACTTGTTTGCATTAAACCCTGAACTTCCACCCTCATTCTGAGGTGATTTAGAAAATTTTCTACCCAACTAGATCGCTACAATATTGTTTAATCGACAAGATGAAATTGACTTCCAATAATAAAGTTGATCATCTCCCTATTTAAATAGTTAATTTTTGCATTTTTCAAAGACTCATTAAGTACCCTTCGTAACTCTGAAAATGAGATGTTAAGCTTCATTCGTGTACCTTGTAATGTGAGGAGTCACCTGGACCTTTGGATTGACCCTGAATGAACATATGTGATCTTTTTAACGCTCTTATAGGAGCCCTCTTACACTGGTTTACATCAGTAGAAAGCTGCCAAATCTATAAAGTTGGCTTTCGGTTTGAACCACCTTCTGAAACTTGGATAGAGAACTTATTATCCATTTTTGCAAACCTCTAGTGTTCTTACCACACAATTGCATGGAAATTTCAGTTTAGGGAAAAACACTTTTTTGGATAGTTTGGAAAAGCCATTTTGTAGGCCTTCAGTCACAGTTTGACGAGGTCAAACTAGACCAATTTTGACTTGTTGCTCCAAAAAACTTGTCACCGTTTAAAAATGGTTTTCTATTCCTCAGTCTCTTCAACTTTGATGAATTCTCCTTATATAGGGGAACTATTAGGAAGTGTCTCGTTGCGTTCTCATCCATCGAATGTTATTTTTGGACATAATTTTTTGAGCCTCGAGCTAACTTTTGTCCTTTTACAAGTGGGGCAACTATGACCAGTAGCCCTGGAAAACTATTCACCAAATGTAAACCGATCACTTTTTCCAAACTCTGAAAGTTGCTATGAATTATTGGTATATATGGCGACACGTAGAAATTTAATCGTGGTGTGTGTTCTCATCGGAAGACAACTTTTGGAAGTGGATGATGAGCCTCCGAGCCCGTTTTGAAAGCTTTTGTAGCTAGTAAAAAAATGTTAAAATGGAAAGTTGTGGGACCCTCATTGTGTTGTCAAACCATCGCGGATACTTTGGACACATGTAAATAAATGTTTAAAACACTATAGTGTAACTCGTTGTGTGAATTAGAATTTTTGACAAAATGGTGTTTTCTCTCTCTTCCTTTCTTTTCTCTCTCCTGGGTTACAAAATGAAATAAAATGAAATTGTAATGAATACATGTCTCTAAACCTTTTTATTTTGATTGTAAATTGAAATTATTATCATATGTAAATGGGAAACTGAAAAGTGATAATTATGTTAGATTAGGGTATATGCCCATGCTAGCGAATTATCGGTGATATCATGCTCACGTGGTTTTATAGGATGAAAGAATGACAACAAAAAGGCAATTTGTAATTCATTTATTTATCTTTGTAATTTATATAGTTCATTGTTAAATGAATAAATGTATAATGTTGTCTCATGTTACAGAAGGTTATATTTGATAATTTGTTGTTATGTATGAGATGCTGATTTCAAGGACATCTAGGAAATGTGCATTTAATCATAGGTCAATTTGATTTCTAGTACACCTAGTAAAAAGGTCTAATACTTATATAAGGTAAATGAATTTGAAGTAATATCTTGTGGTGCATATTTAGTGCTCAGTAAATGATTGATGAGTCATCTTGTGCATTCATACTTTGTAAATGGAATAACGAGAATTAAATCAAAACACTCTACCCTTGTTCAACATCGGGACATAACTTGTTCTTCATGTACAATACTCCTTACCATAGAAGACATTGAAAACCGTAGGATGAACTTAATATTTTCTCTCGATGGAATGTCCTAATTTAGGCAAATCAAAGCTCAAGAATGGGCTTATCATCTTAGTCAGTATGTTTAGTGACATTGTCTTAAACCCGTCTGATAGGAGTGACACAGTCAAACTTTTGGAGTATGTAGAGCTAACTCCTCCTTCGTAGCCTAGTAAACTACCTTGTCATCCAAAGATATATTTAAAATTAAATTTCTTCATCGATTGAAAACCCTGTTGGATCTAGACGACATGGATGGAGGTTGTGACTTAGTTGTTCTAGGTCTTAAACTCTTGATATTGAACTCTTTAGCTCCGCTCAGTTAGATGTGTTACCTTGGTGTCTCTCAACATTACACCTTGGTCCTTTCTGAAGGTGGTTAGGCATAAATTTTTCCTCTCACTTAAAACTCATATATGGTTGAGGGGTAGACCCTTAGGTGAAGTTGGAATTAATCTAAAACTCAGTTGATTTGGATGTTATTTTAGGGTTCGTGTGTAACTTATAGTTTCCTAATCATGTATGTCTTCAAGAGGTTAGACAAACCATTTCGTAACTCCTTTTACAAGACAATGCTAGTAATAAGACCATGTTTTGACATAGAAAATAAATTATATAAGAATAAAAACGATATTTGAGGATTACAATAATGCCACCCTTGAAGACCTTATAACTCAATTAAACATATTCTTTTGATTTAAAGAATATGAATTGTTCTTGGTGTGGTCAACCTTCGAGAAAACAAAATACATATATAAATCAAAATGGTGTTCCTCAAGTCATTGAATTGGAATAACTATGGTAGGGAAATAAATAACCCGTGATCGAGGTATGTTTTCTGCAAAAAAGCTATCTTGTATATAAATCACCGTTAAAACCTAATATCACAATATGGACACCAAGTCTCATTCACTTGAGCTATAAGACTAAAAAAAAATAGACATTGAATGTATGTTCGAGAAGAATATTCTTAACATAAGAACAAGATAAATAAGTATTTTATATGCATTCAAATTATGCCAAATAAGTATGTTAGTTATGGAAACTTTTATAAAGTATAAGAAGCCAACATAAGAAGATCGAACTGTAATTTAACCGCGGAATGAACTTAAAAAAAAAATTAGGTGGACAAACGAGAAATTTATCCTTACACTAATGTTTTTAGAATGTTAATCGTAACTAAAATACAATTAAAGAAATGATGTGTAGTGGGTTTGCCTATCCTTGAGTCTTCTTTCTATGGTTAGGGAATTGCTAGTATTCGTTCATTGGGAAAAGTGTGGCATCAACATGCCTATGTTGTTTTCATGTGTCTATGTGAATCGAGGACTTATGTTATTGTTGTATGTGAGTCGAGTTTCTGTTCTTGGAGCCCTTACTGTGTTGTGCGTAGCGAGCAATGTAAGTCAAAAAAAAATCCTTGTATTTTACTATTGTAATTGTGTGTGTAAAATGTGGGCACTACAAATACCTTTGTGTCTACAGTCTTTCCACTAAACAATTCTGACTTGTTTAACTCAGGAACTTCTTGGTCTACCAAAGATACCTCTGATACTTGGACCTTGTTTTCATTAGTTGGCACATGAGTAGTTTCTCATACTCCTTCACTCAATTGAGAACCACCTACACTCTTTACTACTTGTTCTCAAATATCCATTTCAAATGATTCTAATATAGATAACTCTTCATCAATATCAACATCCATTATTTCTACTTGGTTCTTAGTTGATTCTTGCAACTTTTCAAAAAATGACACACTAACACTTTCTACTGGCATGGCATTAGAATTTTTTAAACCTTGATTCAACATATCGCTATCTCATGGATTGGATGTGAAAATACCTTTAGATACTTTTTCTTGAGTACCTTCATATGTCATTCCTTTTGAAGAAAAAGATGGGAATAAAGGCACTAGTTGTTTAACCTGGATGATTTAAACAACCCCCTGTTATGGAAATGAAGCTACATGTTGCACTTGGGAAACACCAATCCTTTCTTGTTCTATAAGATCAGTCAATTCATCCTTGTGTTTATGCTTCCTATGTGTATGATCACCTTCCCTTACCAAATTTTCTTAAGATGTGGTGCCACCCTTCCTTCAACATTATGTGATTTAGATTTTATATGGCCACTAGTTATGGCTCCCTTCATTAACTTCTTAGCACCTTGGGGTTTTGGAAGAACATTTGGAGGGGTCATTTTGGTGGCCATAAAATTTCCTTTTGATTGTATTGGAACTCAAAAACTAATAGGGGCATTTTCCATAGACTTTAGAAGCATTTCCTCAGTTTTCTGCTTCAAAGAAAACATGAATGTTCCAGTTCCACTCGCAGCATAATTCAATTCATCCATAACTCCTATGGTGTGCCTTCTTGAAGGAATTTGAGGGGATTTTCCTCCTAAAGGGTACATTACGTTAGCTCTTTCCTTTAAAAGAGGAAGTTCATCCTTCAAAATTCCTAATTCCCTTGATTTAGTGAGAGCCTTTTTATTTTGAATAGACAAATCAATTTTCTTCTGCACCAACCAATTTAAAGTGCTTCTCATTACATGAATAATCCTCTCATGTTGATCATATGACTCATCTTCATCCCACTTCATGGGATTCATTGGTTATCCATCTATCCCTTGCTTAATATACAATTGACTCGCAATCTATGGATCTTCTATAATTCCCAGAGGTATCACAGCAATATTGAAATCAATAATCTGTGTGAGGGTCATTCTTGAAAAATATTTAATCCTAGCTTCCTCCTCATCCCTGTAATTCATCCAGTAATCCTCAAAATGAGGCTCATGTTCAAATGTATTTAAAGTGTTAACCACCCACCTTATATCATAATCAGTCCTTGCTTCAACTCTTTCCATATCAAACCTCTTCATTTCATCTTCCATTAACCTAGCTTTTATGAAGGAAGAGCAGGAATACCTCCAAATATTCATAGGAAATTTAATATTTGTCTTATTCTTTCCAACAATCATCTTATAAACAGGTGTTAACCACCTTGCCAGCTCATATAGGGTCATTTTGTCATCTAGATATCTTTGCATCTTGCAAGGTTGCCCTTCAAATCCACTAACTCTGATGTATGTGAATTTTTGTACTGAATAAAATAACATCCATTCTTTATTATTGTTTGCCTAGCCTCATATGAAATCATATATTTTTCTCATTATGGTTGAAACAAGCATATAATAGGTGCAAAAAATGCATCATTTACTAATCTTACATTTCATGTCCAATTACTCAATTGTAATTCAGGAAAGATCTCATGTATCTAGCATTATTTTAAATTAGTACATGGCACAAGGCCAGGGAAACTCCTATGGCCTGCAATGTTGTAGATCAGGTATCTCATCATGTATAATTCAAGTTCTCGAGTGCCACCCATCTTAATATTTTTTGTTAATTCTATCATATGATCATGGAGTGCCTCAGTAATAAAGGTTTCCCAAAAAATATTTTCCTTTTTCTATAAAATAATCCACATGTAGGTGCGCATCCGCTCTTTGAACTCATTTTTCATTTCTAAACCAATCATTCTACTTAGCATTACAATTATGTCTTCTGCTTCTTCAATGAATTGTGCCCTAACCAATCTCTTCGGGATTCTACTAGTTGCATTCTTCTCTTCTAAGATCCATTTAGTATTTATGAGCCTGGTATATTCCTTTTTCTCGGCCTCATAATCTCGTAGGGATAAATCAATACCTAGGGTTGTTGGATTTCTAATCATAGGAAATTTTAGCATTATCATAATAGTTGTAGGCGTCAAATTTAGTACTACTTCACCACTTACGTCTAACATTCCCTCTTTTCTAGGTTGTAATTTATAATGAAAATTCTCACCAATTCCGGGCAATGTACAGAGGGGGAATGGCACCAGCTAAAGAAATTTTGTTGGCTTGAATTGCTTTTCTGGATTTGCTCTTATTAGGGATATTCAATCTTTGCAGAAATTCATTCAGGTTGGCATTCATTAAATCCATCTCTGTGATCTTATCCAGATCATTGGTGATTTCGGATGCAACAGAAAAACCAGACGACATCATCTTCATCTTTTATGCCCTAATTTTATTATCAATTTCCTTGCAAATGATGAAAGGTACGAAGGTATCTCAGTTCTTATCGATTTTTTGTGTGCAATTATCCTTTTCTTCGAAGACTCTTGAAACCACTAGCTCTTAATCCATTCTCTGCAATTAATCTCATGTCATCCTTCAAATAATACTACTATAAATGGTTTCCAAATCTTGACACACGATAGCAAAAATTGTCAAGGCATTTGAATACTTTAGACATTCTTCCTTGATTTGTGAAAAAACGCATTAATGGCGGAAGTCATAAATATGTTGCATCATGGCCATCCATTTTTCTTTGCACATTTTTAAATGTGAGCCATCCACGTGGAATAATTATATGTAATGCGGGCTCTGGGGGATTTTTTACATTTTTTGCAACATCTTTTAAATGCAGACTCATTTACTTGTTTTACCCGTTCACCCACCTTTGAATTTCACTCTGATCTTAAAACATGTTCAGATCTGAACAATGGTAGAGTTGTGGGCCCTTTCTGAATATTTTTTCACTTTCTCAATTGAGCCCAAAGTTATCAATTTGACCTGAGGACCCATTTCTCTTATATTTTCATGAGAATGCACCATGTGTCCTTGGTGGGTCTTGGGAGCCTTTCTACACTTCTACATTTTATTAACTCATAGTCAAGAAACACCATTGGGCTCTGATTCCCCACTCTAACCAACTTGTGACACGTATACCTCTTTAGGATCGGGTTCAATTTCTGGTCTTGTGTTCTTTGACTGTGAATATTCCAGGGAATATTCATTGGGCCTCGGAGCCAAGTTTGTAAATTGTGAGCATTATAAGATCATTTTATTTTTGCAAACCAATCCGACTATACCGCAACCAATGGAAATATGCCACATATCATCGGGCATTGGAGCAAAACACAAAATTTGTGACATGGCCCGAGAATGATATACAAAGACATTTTTCAAGTTTTAAAACTCATTTCATGATCAATTTTTTACAGGGGTATTCAACAACAATACGACAAGCACTATCCTTGACTGAAAAAGATGAATAATAACCTAAACAAGGGATTTTCATATGGATTTGTGATGACCTTATCATTTAAATGCACATATACATACGGGAAAACCAAACAACATAAAATTTTTGGAGACGCGCTCATATACAGAGGGGTGGGATCAATTTGAGAACCAACACTTTCTATTCATATTGGGTTTATTTGTAATGTTTGTTTTGTTTCTTAGGATTTCTTACATGTCATGTGTTTTCATCTTGGTGTATTAAATAAGTCATGGTGTTTCTTCCTTTTTATGTATTCAGGTTTGTTTATATTTCTTTATATTTGTGTTAGTTGTCGGTGCATCGTTCCTCTTCTTTGCATCAACACAAAATCTCTAAAAAATCATATATCCAAAAATTACAAAAAAAACAAGATTATTAAAATTCAAACAAAAATTCACTTATCACAGATGTCCTACAGTTGGAAAACATGTGAAATAATTTCAAAAAATCAACATAAACTTGTTAATATCAAACTTTTAACTACTACCTAAGTGATCATTCCAATCTTACGACTATCACTTTCTTCCCTTTGCATGTTAATAACTCTACATGGGGTAAGTCAAATTAATTATTTCTCCTTCATGATATAACTTTTCCTGGGGAAATCTAGGCTCTCATTCTACCTCTCTTGCAATTCATAACTTTATAACGTGGAGGTAATGATCCTTTTCAAATTTCAAATCATTCTTCAATGTGGATCCAACAAGATTTTCATTAAGAGTATTTAAGCATTACTCTGCTCTACAGTATGATCGTATCCCAATGCATTTCATAAGTTTAGTGCTTGAGGACAATTATATCTACTTAATCATCATTGTGGTACACATTAGGGGATTAATTAAATATCTTCTTTTCAAAGTTTCGTTGCATTATTTATATTTTATTTTTCGGATCAATTACATGTATTATATTGTCATCTTGGCTTTTCATAGTCATGGTGCATACTTTTGCGGCATATATTGGGTCTATTTTCCTTCTTATATTTTATTTGTTGTGTGTGTTTTTTTACATGCATCTAGGTTACACATCATGATTCTTTCGTAATCATGGTGAAAACTCTATTGTGTAACAAAAAAATAAGGTTTCTCTAAATCTCACTCTAAATGACGTTCATGCTACAAGCACAGTTCTCCCCATCCTTATTTAAAATCCCTTCTCTTCTTCCTATCGAGTGATGTTCCACCACTTTTTTTCATCCCCCACCCATTTGAGGGAGTGTTCCTTTACTAGCCTACTTGTTGGGGCATATAAATGCTTCACCAGTGAAAATATAAATGTTAAGCATGTTTCCATGTCTTCCACTCATTGATCTGCAAGTTGGAGAGTGGGAAACATTCAAGCTCCCTGAGTTTCCCAAGGGAAAACATATTGTGGGCATGTTACAGGATGAAGAGAATACTCTACCCCATGATGAAGAAGAATAAGAAGAGGAACTAAGGGAAGACATTGGCGGATTACAACATGAAAAAAGAAGGCAACCTATTGTAGGAGAGAAAAGAGAGAGCAAGAAAACATTTCCATTGAGAAAGGAAGGTGAGGAAGTGGGAATGGAGACATGCACTGTGGAGATAGGTTCAAGAGAGGGCACAGACGACCAGAAATATAAGAGAGTGCTAAGGAGAACAAGGAATCAGGGCATGGGGCCATCACATCCACCTAGGAGGTGGCCGAGTAACTCTCCTATGAAGGTAGAGCCAGTAAATAAAAGGTGCAGGAACATCCCTACTCAGGATTATGAGGGCAATAAATCAAAGGACAACATGCCAAAATCTCTGGTTAATACTAAGGATGTATAGGAACCTTGTGAGGAAGATTTGATACATGATGTAGGAGGATCGTAGGAGCAAGAAGTGGGAAATGACGTTGATGATATAGAGATGGGTGTAGATAAGGGTGAACCATCTAGGAATTCTACTGCTACACAAACAGGATAAGGGCAAGTGCTTAATGTAGGTGTACACAATCACAAATTTAATTTCTCTGGAAAGGATAAGGGTGAAGGATTGTATGAAACTCCTATAATTGGGTATGTTAGTGACTTAACCAAAATCATACGCACTAGGGTCCAAAGTACTTTAGAGCCCAAGGACTTTTATGGATAGGAATTAATGGATTCAGATATGGTGACCATGTGCACATGTAAGAAATTATCATGGAGTACGGAAACTCACATGGATGAGCCTTGTTTTGACATGTGTGAAAAATCATGTCTCTCAAAGAATGAATAAAGTGCCACATTCCCACCATGTAATGGTTAAACTGACTCAGATGTTGGATGAGCAGGTGATTAATGCATTGATAAACGTATCTACAAAGGTTTCCCATGAAAACATCGATAAAGTGAAAACTATTAGTGTCTTGTTGGAAGATAGGAAATATAAGGAGATAGAAATTAAGCACCTGACGGAGGAAAAGGAGATAGCTAAGGAGAATCCGTGTGTGGTACTTAGTATGGCAGAGAAAATAGGTGATGAAATTCTGAAAGCAAGGCCATATATGGAAGAGAAATTGGCAGAGAGGTTTCCATCGGTATGCATTACTTGTGCACATTGGTCCACATGGTGTTAGATGAGGTACCAATATGGATGCAAAACCCAAAGGATGTTGCAACACAGGCATAAAAGGTTAAGGAAACCATAGCGTGCAATATCACTGGGTAAAATTATGTACTACAGATAATGAAATATGAAATGAAAAAGGAAGACTTGGCATTGAATATGTGTGCAGATCCTGAAAATATAATAAAGAAAATGACTTTGGCAGAGGAGAATGAGGTCCTCAATGCAGTGAATAATGATACACTTGGGTGTGAGGATATTCTGACCTTGGTGGAAAAGAATCATGATGTGCTCACACAAGGTGTATAGATGTAATGGACAGGATGGTCTTAAGTATGGAAAACATCCTTAGGTTAATACAGAATGAGGGCTATAATATGACTATAGATGAAATGGAAGAAATACTTACAGACATCCCTGACAAAAAAAATAAGTTATTTTGTGCTTGGAACAAGTTAGTAGCAGAGATTAAAAGTGAGTATCCATAGTTGGTTCTTCCTGCAAAAGGATAGAGCGCCCATGCATTTGTTCATTCTTTATGTACAATTATTCTTTTATTCCTTATCCTTTATGCATGGAGAGATAACTCATGGATATCCATTGTCATGGACGGAAATGAAGCAAGTGTGGGGTAATATTAGGCTAATGAATTATAGCCTAAGTATTGAAGGTGCATAAGGATTAGGCGCATGGGCATAGAGCATGGAGGTGCATGTGGAAGTATGGTGGGAAAGAATGTTCCCAGGAAAGTGTGACTTTGAGACTTAGCCATTTTTGTTTACCACGGGATAAGAATAGATTGAGTATGGAGCACGTCTTACTAGGAGACTTGGAAAGCATGCATCAGTATGAAGACTTGAGGATGAAGGAAGGCTATTTTGGGATGTAGAAGATCAAATGACATGCATATTTTTAAACTAGTAATAGGATTAGATCTTCAGTTTATATTATTAGATAATCTATTATTAGCGGGCTTGCATGATTTTGTATTTATCTTGTATCGGTGCATTATTATTCTTAGCATTTAGCCTATTTTGGAGAGTGCATGAGTGGTGAAGGGAACGTCCCCACTACCTATAAATATGTATTGATTTATACGGTTTAGTAGGTATGTCTGTTATGTAATAGAGTTATGATGTTGGTTTATGATCATGCATGACTTATGGTGACATTACTATGTATGTATTCATCTTTTGTGTTTTACAACAATTAATACAATGGATCTTGGTGATTGGATATTGATTTTCTACATATCTATGATTGGTTCTTGTATGGCAAACTTAATCTTGATTATTGTATAAGTTATTCTTGCATATGGTTATGATCTAGATCTGTTTATGGTCCATCACTTAATTTTTATTATGGATATGGAATATATCTATATTTGTGTTTATCATGCCAACTCCTTGACAAAACTTCCATAAAAGAGGGACCTGGTACCTTTGCACACTTTGAGTGAGTGCTCAATTCTGGCTAAGTGATGTGCCAGCGCACCTTGGGTTGTTTGGTAAAATAAAAGAATACATTTTGGTTTCATTGTTAGGACCTCTTTTCAAGTTTTTTTAAGGATGTTGCATTATGAAGACGTATTAGTTGACCTTGGCCAGTATTGAAGATTGGGTAGAGAATTTATTTGAAGAGTTTTCTCATAGATTTTAACACTGGACCTAAATTTGATGCATACACGTGGGTTAAATTGAAACTGTATCATGAGCTATATGAGATGTTTTTCTTCTATTTTCCCATAGATTTGTATGAGTGTCTGGTAACATACACATCAAAGAGGAATTAGAGGTATAGAGCACTTCTTTGGACACAAGAAGACTACCAGAATCTGCATGATGTTGATTTGAATTGGACACGCACTTTGGATCATTGTTGGAGTAGTTTTTACAAAGTTACACCTTAGAGTTCTAGTTCTTGCATGAACCCAGGGGATATTTTTGTGAACTATCCCTTTAACGATTAAAATCCTTATTGTAAATCAAAATTTTGAAGAACAACATATGGCTATCTAAACCCCACCGCACATGGGGGTGGAAGTAGGCATGGTGAAAGATGGTAGACATGGAGGCAGAAATAAATAGAGATGAATGATAGCTTAATTTTAATGAAGCGCATGAGAGGGACTTAGAAAAGCAGCGTGAGATTGTGGAACAAATGGTGTTGTGGAGAGAGATGGCTCATGAATGATTTAGAGCTCACATGGAAGATATAGAGCCAGAGCATCTGGAACTCCCCCATTTGGGTAAACATGGTAGAAAACCCCCTTCAGTTGTAAATGAGAGTGCGTCTAAGGAAATAATAAAAACCACGGGTGCACATCTGATCCTACCTGATGACCTAACCCTTACACTTGGTGTTCCATTTCTTGAGATAGTTATTGATAATCCAGATAGTGTAGGTGTTTCAGTAGTGATAGGGAGTTTTCATTCTCACTTAAATTCAGGAGTTAATCAAATATCACATATATCTATGGCAGCGCAGACATCGTATTTTTTATTTGGAGGTCCAATTGGAGGTATATTTTCTAGCGTGTCATCAGCATAGAACGTGGTCATGCAAAATGTTAGTATTACATCTGGGAGTAGATCAACTTCGTAGAACATGGGAGTTTAGTTTAGTACAATTTTTAGAACACAGGGAAGCACATCCTCTAGTCTCATGCTTGCTATGAGAGGAGAATTAGGAGGATCATGTGGCTCAAGATCTAGTGGTTCTAGTGGTTCTGTAGGAGGAGGGAATATAGAAGGTAATACAGGTTCTTGATCCGATGGGCATGGTCTGCACCATCCCTAGCAAGTTTATTTCACTATATCCCTTAACCTACTAGAGTACAGAGGTATTGAAGATGAAGCTGAGAACATACATATGTGTGAGATACTATGGCATGCTAAGGGGATCACAGTGCCAGAGCGTAAGGCAAGTCAGTTTGTTATTACTTTGCAAGGGTGCGCACATAGTTGGTACAGGAAATATGATCTAAACCAAACTTGTGTAGACTATACCACATTGTGTGATGCTTTCTTAGCAAATTTCCATATACCTAAGTTTGAACATAAGAGCATCAGTGTGCTAAAGGACATTAATCAGGGCATGGTTGAAAGTGTAATGGAGTATGATGTCCATTTTAAAACATTGATTTCAATGATATCTTTTGATATTCACCCTATTCATCATGATCAATGGTTTATTGGAGATTTGATCACAAATTTTAGGAGGTCGCTCTCACATAAGACTTTTACAAATCCATAGGAGGCACTTGAGGAAGCTTTGCGCACTAAGGCAATTGGGAGTGTGGACACTTGTGTGAGCATATTTTTGGAAGTGTAAATTACATCTATGACAAAATAGTTAGAAAAAATTTCATCTCATGAGACGCATAGTGGTATTTGGTGTATGGATTGTGAGGTGGAAGGACATATCAATGACAACTTCCCTCATAAATCAGTGTGTGCCATGTTGTTGGATTGTGAAATCTGTCATTTAGATCATGATTCAAGTAGGTGCCCCTTGTTGCAAAGTGCGATAAGGAAGAATGTGTCATGTTACTATAAAATTTATAAGTCTACCACTCATGAAACAGATAATTGCATATTGATTGATCATATTCATGATGTTATTGAAAATAGTGTACGTCAAACTAGTGTTGCAAACAGTTCTAAGGAACAAGGGGAGAATCACAACCATAACAATAACGAAGAGCACTCTAATGGAGGTGGTAGAGATAGAGGTTATTATGGAGGATTCAGAGGTTGAGGTTGTGGTGGTAGAAGAGGTGAATTTCCCCATGGAACATGTTATACATGTGGATCCCCTTATCAGTATAAGTGTGAATGCCCTCAGAACATTATTTTCTCTTGGTGTGGAAAGGGGCACAATTTTGATGAATGGTCATATTTTTATGAGCATATGAGTGAGCAGAAAAAGCAATATAAGGGTGCATGTATGGTTATAGTATAGCGCATTGTGGAATATCAATGGATGCCAAAGGTAGGACCTGATCCTGAGATGTTTCCTGTGTTGGTTACTACATGCATTGAGGAAGCGTGCACCAGGGAAGTTCCAAAGTAGAAGCATGTTATTACAAAATAGGAGGTACTGTATGAAAATTATTCTAACCCTACTCATCAGAAGGAAATTTATCAAGAAACTATGTAGGTTATAAGAAACTTACAGGGTGAGATACAATGGTTGAAGGAACAGTCACAGAATCTGGAGCATGCCAAAGCAATAGAGCTTCCCTAGAAAGATGTTAATGACTTGAAGGAGGTTTGTAAGTTGATTCACCAAGAGAACATCATCCCTTTATTAGGGTAATGGTTAAGGGAAAATATACTGTGTGCTCGAGTTGAGCAGGAGAGATAGATATTGCACACGAACTTCCCTCCTCATAGTCTTGATTATGATAAAGATGTCACTTTGAATTTGGTTATTGATGGATGAGTATTGAGTAATATACTTATTGACATAGGTTTGGAAGTAAATGTACTCACTTTGGATGTGTGGAATCATATGGGGAAACCACCATTACAGTCATCTTCAAATATGTTGTTTATGGCAAACAAGACTAAAGCCACACCCAATGGAGTATTAAAGGATGATATTATTCCTATACAAGGGGCCAAGTTTACTGGGGACTTTGAGGTCTTAGCACTTGTGGAGGTAGATAGTTTTCCAACATTTCTTGGTCACCCATGGTGTTAATTGAATAATGTTGATATGTGTTTTAATAAAGGTTGCATTAGTTTTGAGAACAAGGAGGAGGGCATGATCATCCCTTTGACAGACAGAAAATATACACCCTATGTAGAACCTTTGAGTGAAGAGGATTTGAAAAAAAATTATGTGTGCACCATTAGAGATCCTGATGTGTTTGATCCATCAAAGGAAGGATTTATTCAATGGGATGATGCACAGTCTATGAGTGATACAACCAGTCTTTCATGTGAAAATTGGGCACATGGGACATATGAAATGATTGTATGTGGGATGAAAAGTACAGTAACGTGTGTAGTTAGGCCACATAGTGTTAGGAATTTATTCAGTAACCAAGTACCTAGGTACACTAGAGAAGGGAATCCTGATGTGTTTTTATGCGCTATTGAATCCCAATGGATAGATTAGGTAAAGAGAAGGAATATTATCGTATATACATTATGCAGAATAATAGCGCACTAGTGGATTGTACACAAAGATAGTTTATTAGAGTGGTAATAAGTGAGAATCACCTTCTCTGCTATATTTATTTTGAGTAATGCACCTACCAAGACATGTGAATTCCATGGGAAGGATTCTGCTTCACACCATGTTCAAAAGTCTGAGAGACTCTAGACAGAGAGGTAGGAGGCTTTACTACCTTCACTGTGGGTGCATAAGTTCTACTTCAATTTGTGTGGCTATGCATGCATATGGTATGTTTATGTAGAGTTGAATAGATCAATAGGGAACTGGTAAGAATTGACTACATGTATAATTCAGAACTTTAATTATTTTTCTACAAAACCTCTAGTGAATGAGGCATTACAGATCATGAAGTGTTTGAAAATGAGAGATATGGTAAAGGTTGAAGAGATTATCCAAGAATTACTAGGAGAGTAAGATCTAGATGTGCTCTTTGAAGAAGAGGTAGCAGATGAGGAATAGCTTGGGCGCTCCTAGTTGGAAAAAGAGAAAGGGAAACTATATTACATGATTGATAGTGAGGAAGTGGAAAATATGGATTTTGATCATACTATGGGTACGCGCGAGGTCTTAGACAGTGCAGATGAGAAGGCACATGTGTATCATAAGCCTATGAAAATAAAGAAGGTCAACATTGGGATAGATGCAGAACCTAAAAAGGCCATCATTGGTGATTATTGGCCTAACTCAGAGGTTGCAAAGATAATTGATTTGTTGTGTAACTTCCAGGACTTATTTCCTAGAGGCTATCATGAGTTGAAAGGGGTGCATCACTCTTTGTGTGAAATGAGGATCAAGTTAAAGGAAGGTGTGCACCCAGTTAGGAAAAGGCCTTACATGATGAATCCTAATATGTGTGTCAAAATCAAGGAAGAGATTGATAAGATGTTGAAATCTAGGGTCATTGATCCCATTGAAGAGTCATAGTGGGTTAGCCCTATGGTGATTAGTATAATGAAAGATGGTCAGATAATAATTTGTGTGAATTATAGGGAGTTGAATTTTGCATGTGTAATAGATCCCTTTCTCACACCTTTTACTGAAGAGATCTTGGAAGGTGTTGTAGGGTGCGAGATCTACTCCTTCACTGATGGATTTTCTAGATATCATCAAGTAAGGATTGCTAAAGAGGACTAGGAAAAGACAACTTTCACCACTAAATGGGGAAGTTTTACATACACAGTCATGCCCTTTGGATTGAAGAACGTGCCTATAGTATTTTTGTGTATTATTGTACAAGATTTTGAGGAATTTATACACAAGTTTTTACAGGTTTACTTAGACTATTGGACTATATATGGGCTAGTAAAAGATCATTGTGATAACTTGAGACTTTTTTTTTAGAAGTACATGCATTTAAGATTCTCCTTGAACATTAATAAATGTATATTTGCCATGCCCTTTGGCACATTGTTGGGGCATATCATATGCAAGGAAATTCTATTGGTGAATCTAGCAAAGGTTGTAGTTATTTTGGGTTTGGAGGAACTTACCAATCAAAGTGAGGCACACATATTCTTGGGCCATACAGGTTATTATAGAAATTTTATTAAGGGATATGCTAGGATCATCATGCCCTTGGAGGAGTTCTTAAATATTAAAGAGAAGTTTCATTATAATGAGGCGCAACAGACAACATTTAATACATTGAATGAAATACTTACTTTTGTGCCCATTCTATGCTTTCCTTCTTGGGATAAGCCATTTCATGTCCATGTTGATGCCTCTGGCATGTCCATTGGTGCGGTATTGGGACATCCTGGTGAGGGTATTATTGATCATCCCATTAATTTTGTAAGCAGGAAGTTGAACCCAACTGAACAGAATTATACAACTACATAGTGTGAGGCTTTGTCCATGATTTACGCATTGCATAAGTTTAGACAATACTTGTTGGATACCCCTTTTATATTATATATAGATCACATGGCACTAAATTACTTGGTGAATAAGCCAATTTTTAGGGGTGCATATGTCGTTGGATTCTTTTGTTTCAGGAATTTGACTTTATAGTGGTGGTTAAGCCCAGAAAGAGCAATTTTGGACCAGATCATCTATTAAGGATTAATTCAGGCAAGGAAACATAGAGCATTAAGGATATAACTTATACAAATATTTACAGATTGAACTGTGCACCCTCTGACTTAGAAGATATTGTGGTATTTTTACATACTAGTGTGGCACATGAAGGGATGAAGAGTTTAGAAAAGAAGAAACTTTCTATACACATCGCACCTTACATGTTGATTAGTGGAGATTTATACAAGTTAGGTCGGGATGAATTTTTACATTAGTGTGTGCTTGAGCATGAGCATGAAGCTATTATGGAGGAATCTTATGGGGGAATTTTTGGTGGACATTATGCAGAAGATGCTACCAAGCGCAAGATTTTATTAGTTGGTTTGTGGTGGGAAACAATATACAAGGACTGTAAAGAATATGCCAGGGTGTGTGATCACTGTCAGCACCTTGGAAAACCCAAGAATAGAGATGAAATTCCTTTGAGGCCTATTACAGTGTAGAACCCTTTGAAAAATGGGCACTTAAATTTGTGGGTCATATTTCTCCACCCACACATAAGACTGGTTTGCACTACATTATAACTTGTACAGATTATCTTATAAGGTGGGCAAAAGCAGCACCTACAAAGGATTACATAGCAGCTATATCAATAAGTTTCTTATCAAATAATATAATCAGCAAGTATGGATGCCCATTGAGTTTGAAAAGTGATAGGGGTACTCATTTTCTCAATGATACTATCAAGATACTATTGGCTTAATTTATGGTGGCACACCATAAAACAACACCGTATCACCCAAAATGTAATGGAACTATTGAGGCTTTCAAAAAAATATTGGTACATATATTAACTAATATTTATGATGTTGGAAGAAATGAATAGGATGATAAAGTCTTTGATGTACTTTGGGAATATAGAAAAACTTATAAAAGGTTGAACAAAGCCACAACCTTTCAGTTCGTGTTTCGCACGGATGTTGTTTTACCAGTGGAATTTATGTTACCTTTTCTACGTATTGCACACATATGAGGTATGGATGATGAACAAGAACTTGAAGAGTGTGTTGATAAACTAATGAATTTGGATGAAAGATGCGTGATTTCCAAATGGAGTCAAAAGATAAAAAATGTCAGGCAGAAGGCTTGGCATGATAGGCATATAAAGGATAAAAAGATTGAAGTTAGACAGATGGTTCTTCTTTATGATACAAAGTTTTTCCGCCACCCTGGAAAGTTCCAAGTGCATTGGTTGGGACCATATGTTATGACTTACATACTTGATTCAGGCACTTGTAAGTTACAAGCACTGGATGGGACATGGTTTCCCAATTACTTCAATGGGAGTAAGTTGAATCCCTACTATAAATAATTCTTCTTAGTGTTTGTAATAAGGCAGTATTGTCATTAGATTAGATTTCTTTTCATGTATTCCTTCTATATATGTTTCCTTTCATTTTTTATGCTTTGTTAATTTAGATCACTATTTTGTGTAATAAGCACACTTACGTGCCAGAAGTTGATTACTATCTATTGAATTCATGGTGAGAGAACCGCACATAATTTTAGTGTGGGGTGGAGTATATACAGGATAAATGGATTGAGTTTGAATGTTCTCTTAAAAATGGGTATGTATAGGGAGATATTATGTAGGTGTTTGAAGTAAAGGTGCGGATACAGAAAAATTGCTCTTAAGTAAAGACCACTTGTGGATGTATGGACGCATAGTATAATGTGAGATAGGTTGCAGTAAGGGAAACTACTAGGTGAAAGGTGCAGTGGATAGGTACTTTGGCGCATGAAGGTAGGTGAAAGGAGGTCTATGACCAAGGATTAGTAGGTGCTCCAAAATATTATGACTTGGGCATAGAAAAATCAACGTGGAAGTGGAATGAAACATCATTCAATGTTGAGTATAGTGGTAGGTAGAGAGAAATAAATATGGAAAATTTTACAAACGTCATAAAATTTAGTGTTGTGAAATCATTTTTACATTGCGATTGTGAAGAAGAAGCATTCGAGTGGGTTAAAGAGTGTGCTAAGAGCGAGTTACGTGAGAAGTATGAAGAGTAGTGGTAAGAAACTGAACTAGAGGTATTTGTGCATGGGATTGGTTGGTGCTCCATTAGATAAAGTGTTTAAGTGAAATAAAGGCATGTAGGGAGGTAAATCGGCAGTTAGGATTCAAGTCTGAAGCTAGGGCACCCAAATTTTAAGCTAGGGCAACCGTATTTTGAATTGCAGATCTCGAACCAGCTGCAAGAACACACATTTATAGTCACTATGGCACCTAAGCGAGCACCTAGAGTGACTACAAGGGGAAGAAATCAGAAGGAAGTAGAAATAGAAGTTGAAGACAACCCTAAAATTCAATTTTTGGAGATGTAATATCCAGAAGGGGTATTCATGGGCCGCATTTGGGAGTCGCACGTCTGGTGCTACAAATTAAGTGACTACAACCACAAAACCAAGGATAATAAAGATGAATTGGACAAGTTGTTGGTGGTAAAAATAGCTATGTGAATAGATAATGATATGGTCGTGTATGATGTCGTAGGAGAAAAACTATTGTCAAATATTTTAGTTTTACAGCTTTATGAACTCCCCTACTTTAGCAAACCAGAGAAGCTTTACCAGTGGTTGATGATCTGATTCCATGAGGAATTATTTTAATTTTTTGGGTGGTGAATGAGGCTTACCATGCCCCTAATTGGGAGACTAACAAGGCTAAGAAGCTCGAGCATGGAAGTTAGTAGTGATCTCACTGATAAGGAGGGCATAGAAGCAATAAGAAAATCACTAGGTTACATGAAGGGAGGCAGCAGAATGGATATTCCTAAGTTGTAGAAATACCATGTTATTTAGGTGTCAGCACACATCCTTGCCAAGTTGAACAACTAGGAGCATTGGTCACAAGTAAACAAAGCATGGTTTCACATTGCTAAGAAGATGACATAAGGGGTAATTTATAATTTGGCTAACTTCATTGCTGAGAGTATTGTTGTAGAGGCACACAAAAGAGATAAGATACGTGTTTGTGCAATTCTTTTTTCTATTTTGTTTGTAGATATTGGAGACCTTGACGGTCTAAAAGATAAGATTTGGTAATACCCCGAGGAAAATAGATCCCTTGCAGATAGATTTGTAAAGTATACATGTGATGGATCCATGAGTGGACCCTACAACTAGAGGAAAAAACTCTAGTATGAGCGCATGCCTGCTACATTTGAATATGAATGGAGAATAGCCAAGGATCTTCCTTCGGTATGGAAAAATAGGTTCATTTTTATTTTTACTAACACTTTTGCATAGGGAATTTTTGTGTGAAGGATGGAAAGTGGATCCCTTGGTGCAAGCTCCCATATGCCTTCATTGTGCTCTATTTTTCAAGCATCAGTAATATTTTCAAATGCATGAAGGTTGCTCTTCAATGTCGATAAAGTGGATTGTGACTTTCATACCCTCCGGAAGACATATGTCTACCTGGGTAGTCTACTCATATTGAGAGATTAATTTTAGATGATATTAATATCAATTCTGTGAGCTTGGAAATTTGGAATTCTTGAGAGGATAAGGTATATATCTACCTTAAGGCCAAGTTGGAGAATGGGAAATATGTTGAGAATGAATTTAAGCTCCTTGAATTACCCAAGGGAAAACATATTTTGGGCACTTTGCAGGATGAAGAGGATACTCTTCCCCATGATGAATAAGAATAAAAAGAGGAACTAAGGGAAGACATTGGCATCCTGGAACATGGTAGAATAATTCATCCTATTGTAAGAGGGAAAAGAGCACGTGAGGAAATCCCTCCATTGCAAAAGGAATGTGAGGAAGTGGGAATGGAGATAGGTTCAAGAGAGGACACTGAAGACAAAAAATATAGGAGAGTGATGAGGAGAACAAAGTCTCAGGGTGCGGGGCCATCACATCCACCTAAGTGATTAACTAAAATAGAACTATATGCTAAGAAATAGTAAACCTAGTTAATCTAATTAGGAGGACTAAAACGCAATATAAATGGAGTAAATAATATGAAATGATTCTAAATAATTATATTAAATGAAATAAAAACCCTAATTATACCAAAGGAAGTAGAAGAATGACTTAGTTGATTGTTGTAGATGAGACACACAGGTTGTCGCAGGTCTGAAACAGCAGGTTATGGAACCTAGAAAAATCACTCAAAGGTCCTGCAAAGACTAGATTTGGAAGATCTGAACTGACTGGGGCACCTGGGAAGGTACTGGGGCACCCCAAGCCACCCTGGTCTACATTTTAGGCACCCTTATCTCTTTGAGTACCTAAAAATTTATTTTTACAGGATCGTGAGGTGTTGTCAAACACTGCGTGTCTGTCGCACTAGATTCACCACCTAAGTTGAATGACAACTTGCAATACAGAAGGAAGTATCAAACCCTAGGAAAAATAAAATATGTAAATGAATGGGTCAGAGTGACCTCAGCCTCCAAACTAGTGGTCTTATCACTAAGCACTACACTACATTTCAGACCCGGATGTAGTTTTGGTGAGTGTGTGCATGTCGTGCCCTAGGTGCTCTCATGTCAGTCACACTTTGTGAAGTAGTGAGCAATAGTAACTATAGAAAATGTAAATAGTATGTGTGCATGGAATATAATAGAATCCCTCCCCCTATAGTGTGTGTGATGTAGATCTCTTAGCCTTGATGCATGGCACTATGTGGATGCAAGTGATGCAATGGATGCAACTCTAGATGGAGTGATAGTAGTATGTGATGCTAGGACCCTCATTATGGTCTTATAACTTTATATTTATAGGGATCTCAAGATTAATTTGGTAATTAATCCCGACAAGGCTGACTGGGAAAAGGATAAGGATGAAAAATTTCTAAAAAGGCCCCAAAAAGAAGTTGGAAAAGTGCATAGACCGGGGCACCCAGGGTGGGACCAAGGGCACCCCATTACAGGCCTGGGGCACCTTGATTTTGGGATAGAATGATAGGGTAGTTGATAAATGGATGGATAAGTGCTAGAAAATATACGAGAATGACGAAATAAAATATAAAATAAAGATGTCCAAAAGGTGGGATTAATTAGTACTTTATTCACTTGAGAACCTTCTAAATAGTAGTATAAGACTGGGATAAATAATGTCTAAAGTGCATAATTTTGTGTCTACATTTTCCCCCCACTTTATGTTGGTGAGAAAAAAGCTCGGTAACATAAAGTAGATAGAGATGTGTACCTGATATCCATGTAGAGTGTAGAAGAAGACATGTCGATGGACTAGACTCAAGAGTGGAATGAAAAAAATAAAATGGTAAAGGAGTATGGATTCTAAAGATGAAAAATGTGCATAAAAAGTGATGAGAGTGAACCTAGGGTAGAACATGCGTGTGTGGTTGTTGTTGTGTGTAGTGTACCTACATGGTCAGTAAAGGCAAGTGCCTGTAGCGGTGTGTTGTCATTATCATTGTTGATTGTTGTACTGTTGTTGTTGTGTTCCCCTAATTTGACTGTTTGTTTCTCATACAACCAGACCTTGCAAGGAAAAAATGATCAAGTAGTCAAATATGTATGTATGTAAAAACATTGTGTAAAATATGCATGTATATAGAAATGTGTAAAGCACGTAAATGTAAAATACGTTGGATAAAAATCTAAATGGAACATGTGCACCTGATCCATGTCGAGAAAAGGGTGTAGAAGGATATCATGTACTGTCATGAGTTTTTTGGATGATCTCATGTCACCCTGGCTGAAGAAGTATAGGGAGGAAATGCATTGTATCCTCCCACCTTTAACCACTTTTGCTAAAATGTGTGAAGAGATCTCTATACTGTCCTAGTTTTTTGGGTGATCCAATGCCACTGGATGGAGAAGTGTAGAGAGGCACACCCACTGTAACCCCCAAGCATGTAACTACTAAATGTAATTTCCAAAGGACACCATGTCTATTAGAGGCCACTGTGTATGGAGTTCATAGACTAGTTGTGAACTCACTCACTATGTGTGAACCGGTGTAAATACGTTGTGTTAGTAGAAAACCCTCAATGATTCCCCCCTCTTTGGGGTGCATGTGATGTCGCTAAAAGGATGAATGTGGCCCCAAAAGAGGACCAACCACACTCTAACCTGTAGAACTCTGCCCTGTAGGGGGAAAGGGAAACACTTGGTAGATACCAAGGCACGCACAAAAGGGGATGGCTAGCCAAAATAAGTGTTAGTCTGAAAACACATGCATGTAATAAGACAAGTGTAAAATATAGAAATGTAGAAACTACCAAAAAAGTAGTGTAAACATGCAAGAAAATAAGTAGACCACACAAAGTGGGTTTCAAACATAGGACATCACTCAAAAATTTCGCAAGACATTGCAAGGCCATCATGGCCACAAACAATAGACAAGTGTGCACACAAGCAAAGGGAAAATCCCGCATACAATGGAAAACAAAGCAGACAAATAGAAATAAACAAGTAGTCATGGAAACATGTAATCCTACAAAACAAGTGTTGCACATGGAACACCCGTTAGCATGTTAGAGTGATAACTAATATGTCAAAGCGTGTAAGTAGTATAATATGCTAAGTACAAAATGAAACAATAACACTTGGATAAGATGAATGTGGATGCCCCCAACTGACCAATATAGGAAGGGTAGAAGGTGTTAGCATCCATGCCACGTGTAGAGTCTCTGTATCTGTGATCACACTAACAAAGGTGTGAATGTGCATGTGTGTATGATAATGACATATAAGAAAGCAATCTAACATGTGTAATAAAGTGAGCATGTAAAACACTAGTAAACAAAAGTAAATGTGCCCAAGAAAATGTAATATGTTGTGGATGGATGGAATGGAATGCAAATGGAATAACATGAAAAAAATTCCCCTAGAGTGCATGGAATGTGTATGCATTGGGGTTCATTTTTTTCCCCCCTTAGTAGTCAACATGCCCCTCAAGTGGATGGAATGTGTATGACAGTGAGGTTCATTTTTCCCCCCTCAGATGAGTCAAGAATGAACCGTAAATGGAGAGTGTGTCATCAGGAAATGGTCGAGTAGTGTTGGTTGTATCCTAAGCGTATACCATGACTTGGTGTGAGTGAGTGTGTATAGAAGATGAGTAGATGGAGTGATGAAATAAATGACATGTGGATAAGAAGAGATGGTGATGTACCCTAGGGTATATTACTATTACAAAATTATAATTTTGATAACGGCTATTCAAAGCAAAAAATCAACTTCCAAGAAGAAAACCCAGAAAGTTTTGAATGGAGGAGTGATGATTTAGCCCTAAGACGTATATCACTATAGAATGAGTGTATGTTGGACAGTCTGGGAGACATATGGAAAGATGTGTCGTGGACCCTATAGCCTAAGTGCCCATACGGTTCGGAGAAATGACTTGTTGAATGTATGATTGATGATTTATCCCTAAGTGTATATCACTATAGAGGAAGATGAAGGTACGCGAGGGACGCGAAAAGCCAAAAGAGGATGAAGATGAGTGATGATTTATGAACCCCTAAATTGTATGTCACTAGTGATCTAGAAGTGGTTGGAGGTAGAATGTTCTTTATATAAAGTTAAGAAAGGAGTGAAGATGATGTATATGACTTTCCTCTCTCTTCCCTCTCTCATTCTTCCTATAAATTGTAAGGAGGGGGGCTTCTTTGAAAAGGTGGTTCATCTTTCCTGCCCTCCCTTCTTTTCTTCTCCAGGGTTGAAAATGGAGTTCGAACCTCCTCCCCTGCTCTGTAAAGGTGTATCTGCTTCATTGCTACAAGATGATTAATCATGGAGTTTTGGGACATTTTCTGTGTGAAATCTATCCTTGGGCCTGTGGGGTGGTAGATTTAGCCTAAAGCGTATACCACTACAAGATGATAAGATAGGTGACAATTTAACCTAAGGTGTATGTCACTGGGGGTGTTGAACTAAAGTGTATACCACTATAAGATGAAATGATGATTGATGCGGGAAATTTTAGGATGAAGAACATTGCATTAGTGAATGTAAGGTCCATTTGATTGGTAAACCCTCACAAGTCGAGTATGGACCGAGGAACTAAAGTATTTCATAGGGTGGTGAGTGCAGCACGTAGAAGACAACGTAGTTTAAACAACCAAGTGATGAATATGGGATGTAAATGTGTGGTGTAGGCAATGCAATATAAGATAGTGTAGTGTGAATATGTAATTTAGTGTGAAATGTAATAATAGGTGTATACATGTAAATAGGAATATGTATAGAAATGGAATAGATAATAGAACTAGACCCATATGTAATAGAATCTAGTGTAGTATGTAGAATGTATATGATGGATAGATGCACTATGTGAATATGAAATGTAGGAAGGTAGGGTGTGTAGGCTGATGTAAGATGTGGATGATAGGTGTAGATAGAATATGTAGTGGTGACATGTAAAGCTAGGCCCATGTGTAATGTGACCTAGCGTAAATATAAAATGCAAGAAAGGGATGCAAAACTAGATGCACATGAGATGACAACTAGTGTAGCGTGTATGAGATAGATGATGTATAAATGACTAATAGACGAGGGTTGTATAGGATAATGTAGGATGTAGATAAGTATAGAAAAAAGGATGATGTAATGATGTGTGATGTATGTAATAGAATACAAATGTGTAGAACCTATAGTGTAGTGTGTGGAGTTTAGTGTAATGGTAATCCCTCAACAGTCAAGTGTGAACCAAAGCACAAGAGTGTGTCATCGGGTAATGACGGTGCTAAAATGTGTGATGAAATTGCCTATATGAAAATGAAAAGATGAAATATGTACCTATGCTAAGATGATAAGGGGGGGATTTTGTTAGTACTATGCCCCCCAAGTATGTACATGATGAAGTTAAAATCAAAAGACACTAAGTGGATAAATATATGGGGTATTTTATCGTAACAAAAGCGATGAGATGTGAAGGAGAAGTATGACCATCACATGGTTATTCATCATAGAAAGCATCATCAGAGTCCCAATCGTCAACGTATGTAGGATCTATAGCGGATGTTGGAATGACTAATTAACTTTAGGTGGTTGATTGAGCATGCCATGAGTTGTTACTATGTACCTTTTGAAGGAGGAATGAGATAATCCTTAAGAGGAGGTTGCTTGACTTTGGTAATACAGTAGATGACTTAGTAATAGGACGTGACTGTAGAGAAACAATTAAGGAGTGATGAGTTGTTTTGATTTGATAATGTTGTAGAGGATGGAGTAGGAGGAGATGGTGAACTAATTTAGAGGTTGTTACTTAGGTGGCTCTTGACTAACCGAAGAAGGTGCATGAGAAGCGGTAGGATGATGTTCCTTAGAGGTAGAGGGAACAATTTTTGGAGCCCATTTAGGGGAAGTATTTTTAGGTGGGCGTTCGATAGGATGTTTTCCAGTGAATGAAATAAATCCTTGATGCTCAAGATGTTTGAATCTACATTGTAAAGCATATAAATTGTGGTCATTATGCCCATTGATTAGATGATAATGGCAATATGGACGATCTTGGTGTTTTTCTCACTGATAAGGAGGATAAAAATGAGTAGGTGGTAGAAGAATCAATTGACAACTAAGAAGTTGGGCTAGAATTTCATGTGGCTTAGCATTGCAATCAAGTATGAGAGGTTTATGGCGATGGCGTGACTTGAGGTTCAACTATATGACATGTAATGGACATAGATTGAATAGGAGATGTCGAAGAAGAAAAAACATGTGATTGAGAATCATCCTTAAGCTATTTAATTTTAAATCTAAGGGATGTGATGGTGGATTCCATGGATTGAATAGAGGATGTATGCAATTGAGAAGCATCCTTGAGTTGTTGGAATTCAGATCTAAGAGATGTGATTGTTGACTCCATAGATTACATAGAGGATGTATACGAGTGAGAGGCATCCTTAGAATGTTGACCTTCAAATCTAAGAGATGTGATTGTGGATTCCATGACAGAAAATTTTGCATGTAAGGCCTGAATCGAGTCTAAGATGGGTTGGTTAGATGGAGGGTTGTCAAGATCATGTTGACAAAGAAACAATGAAGCATAACACTTAATTCATGTGGTGGCGTATTGTCATCAAAATACTTGGTGTCTAGGGAGTTTTGGAAAATATCCTGACAAGTGGGATATCGCTTGAGTAAATCAGATAAAGAAACTTGACCCATGATAGAAGAATAGTAAGGATCCTAAGCATGAAAGATGTCAGGTTCACCAAAATGATTAACTAAAATAGATAACTATATGCTAATAAATAGTAACCACTAGTTAATCTAATTAGAAGGACTAAAACATTGTATAAATGTAACTAAATAATATGAAATGATTCTAAATAATTGTATCTAAGTGAAATAAAAACCCTAAGTATGCAAGAGAATTATAAGAATAAATGGTTAGCTGATTCGAAGATACTGTCATAGGTGTCGCAGGTCTAACAGCAAAATATGGAAGTGTAAATGACCACCCAGAAGTCCTACAAAGACTAGATCTGGAAGATCTGAACTAACTGGGGGTGCCTAGGAAGGTACTGGGGAACCCGGGGTGCCCTGGTCTATATTTTAGGTTCCTTGATCTTTGTTGGTCTAAAAATTAAATTTTTATGGTCGTGAGGTGATTCCAAAACTATTCTTGTCTGTCGCACTGGATTCACCGGGTGAATTGAATAATGACCTACAATACAAATAGGAAGTATCAAACCCTAGGAAAAATAAAAATGTAAAGTGAATGGGTTGAACTGACCTTAGCAACCAAACTAGTGGTCTTATTACTTAGCACTGCACTACATTTCGGACCCAGATGTAGTTCTGGTGAGTGTGTACATGTCGTGCCCTAGGTGCTCTTGTGTCAGTCGCACTTTGTGAAGTAGTGAGCAATAATAACTATAGAAAATGTAAATAGCATGTATGCATGGAATAGAATAGAATCCCTCCCCCTATATTGTGTGTATGATGCAGATCTCCTAGACCTTGATGCATGACACTATGTGGATGCAAGTGATGCAATGCATGCAACTCTAGATGGAGTGTAGTAGTATGTGATGTTAGGACCCTCATTATGGTCCTATAACTTTATATTTATAGGGCTCTCAACCTTAATTTCATAATTAATCCTTACAAGGTTGACTGAGAAAAGGATAGGATGAAAAATGGCTGGAAAGTCCCCAAAAAGAAGTAAGAAAGAGAAACATAGACCAGGGACGCCTAGGGTGGGACCAGGGCACCCCAATACAGGCTAAGGCACCCTGATTTTGGGCTAGAATGACACGGAAGTTGCGAAATGTATAGATAAGTGCTGACAAATATACGAGAACTAGGAAATAAAATATAAAATAAATATGGCCAAAAGGTGGGATTAATTAGTACTTTATTCACTTGAGAACCTTCTAAATAGTAGTATAAGACCGGGATAAATAATGTCTAAAGTGCAGGGTCAATGCTTGATGTGGGCGTACACATTACAAAATGTAAGCACTCTAGAAAGGAGAAGAATGAAGGATTGTATGAAACTCCTATAGTTGGGTATGTCAATGACCCAACCAAAATCACACGTGCTAGGTTCTAAATTACTTTGGAGTCCAAGGACCTTTATGGCTGGGAATTAATGGATTCAGAGATGGTGACCATGTGCACATGTAAGAAACTATCATGGATTATGTAGACTCACATGGCTGAGCCTAATTTTGACATCTGTCAAGAATTGTGTGTCTCTTGAATAATGAAGAAAGAATCACATTCTTGCCATATAATAGTTAAACTGACTCATATTTTGGATGAGTAGGTGAGAAATACATTAAGAAAGGTATCAGCAGAGGTTGCACGTAGAAACATCAATAAAGAGGTAACTATTTGTGTCATGTTGGAAGATAGGAAAGATAAAGAGAAAACAATTAAGTGTCTAATAGAGGAAAAGGAGATAGTTGAGGCGAAGGCATGTGAGGTACTTAGTATGGCAGAGAAAATAGGCAATGAAATTTTGAAGGCAAGGCCACATATGAAATTTTGAAGGCATCTACAATGTATTACATGTGCACATTTTTCCACATGGTTTTGGATGAGGGACAAATACATATGTTGAAACCAAAGGATGCTTTAGCACAGGAAGAAAAGAAAAAGGTAGCCATAGCATGCAAGATCACTGGGTACGATTTTGTACTATAGACAATGAAAGATGAAATGAATATATGCAGACTTGGCATTGAATATGTGTGCAGATCTTGAAAATATAATAAATACAAGGACTCTGGAAGAGGAGAATGAGGACCTCGAGGCATTGAAGAATGATACACTTGGTCGTGAAAAGAGGCTAACCTTAGTGGCAAAGAATGGTAATGCACTTGCAGCAGCTCGTGACCCTCAAAAGGAGAGAATTAAATAAATAGGAAAACTTATAGCGAGGCACATGGATGTAATGGACGGGATGGTCTCAAGTCTAGAAAAAGTCTTTAGGATACTACATAATGAGAACCAAAATATGACAATAGATGAAATGGAAGCAGTACTTACAGACATCCCTGATAAAACAAATAAGGTGATTGATGCTTGGAATGAGTTAGAAGAAGAGATTAAAAGTGAGTATCCATAATTGGTTCTTCCTGCAGAAGGATAGAGTGCCCATGAATTCTTTCATTAGCTATGTACATTTATTCTTTTGTTCCTTATTCTTTATTCATGGAGAGATAAATCATGGTTACCCATTGTCAGGGATGGAAATGAAGCAAGTGTGGGGTAATGTTTGGCTGATGAATTACAACCTAAGTATTGAAGGCACATAAGGATTGGGCAAGTGGGCATAGGGCACGGAGGTGCACATGTAATTATAGTGGGAAAGGGCGCACCCAGGAAAGTGTGACTTTGAGACCTATCCATTTTTATTTATCACGGGCTAAGGATAGATTGAGTACGGAGCACGTCTTACTATGAGACTTGGAAATCACACATCGATATGAAGACTTGAGGATAAAGCAAGGTTATTTTGGGAATGTGGAAGATCAAATGACATGCATAGTTTTGAACTAGTAATAGAATTATATCTGCAATTGATATTATTAGAATATTATTTATCTTATAGCAACACATGGCTATTCTTAGCATGTAGCCTATTTTGGAGAGTGCATGAGTAGTTAATGGCAAGTCCCCAATACCTATAAATATGTATTGATTTGTATGGTTTAGTAGGTATGTCAGTTATGTAATAGAGTTATGATGTTGGTTTATGATTGCGTATGACTTATGGTGACATTACTATGTATTTATTCATCTTCTATGTTTTACAACAATTAATACAATAGATATTAGTGGTAGGATATTGATTGTTGACATATATGTGATTGGTTCTTATATGGTAAACTTAATCTTGATTCTTGTATAAGTTATTCTTGCATATGGTTATGATCTAGATCAATTTATGTTCCATCACTACATTGTTATTATGGATTTGGAATATATATATATATATATATATATTATCATGCCAACTCCTTGACAAAGTTTCCATAAAAGAGGGATAGGGTTCCTTTACGCACTTCGGGTGAGCACTTAGTTTTGGCTGAGTGATGTGTTAGTGTGTCTTGGGTTGTTTGGTAAAATAAAATACTACGCTTAGTGGCAATGTTAATTTCTATGTTGATTGTGCATAATAATTAGTTTAGATTATTCTCTCTATACATAGGAATCTAATCAAACACTAGTTTTTTGAAATTCATGTGAGGATTATTATATTTCTTGTCTTTTAGTGGCATTAGTGGTGGAATCTATCTATATTTTTTACACTTCTTTTTGGAATGCTGAAAATATAGTTCAAATTTTTAGTGGAGATATTTTTCCTTTGTAATTATAGCTAATATGGTGAAGCTAGGTGTCATCTTGTTAGTGTTCAAGTAGTGAAATCATACCACACATACAACCTTTCTTATGGAGCATCATTTTTGTAGCTTGGAGACATCCATCATCATCATCTCTTCCAATTTAACATTGAGGAGGTGATTATGCAATGCTTCCTTGTAGATTATTTTTTAGATTCCTTATACCCATTTTTTAAAGATCATTGTTTCTTATCAGTAAGCCTCATATAAATTCTTGCTTTCTACTTGACTTGGTGATTACAGTGACCATACATCCATGTATTTGGTAAGATGGATTAACATCCATAGGGAACCTCATTATCACATTCTATATGGGTATCTTATCAGATCTAGTATCCAAGGCCCATATTTATATGTTTTCTCTCCCTAACCTTGGCTTAAAGGAGGGTGTTGGAATAGTTTTCATGCTAGGTAGGTTATTTAGTTATTTTGCCTCTTAGTTATTTTGTGTTCACACTTGGTAAGTTACATTTAGGTAGTTTTTTAGTTTGTTAATTCATTTGATTTGTGTGCATTCTTATTTAGGACATCATATAACTACTTGATATTTTGTTCGCATAGTTAGTTTATCCCTTGATTTTAGGGTATTTAACCTATTTTACTGTTAGTTCCTCCAACCACCTTACTACTATGAGTAGCCATATTATAAATGTTATTTAATAAGATATCATGTATGTTGTTTAGAATTTTGAATAATAAAATGCAAGTTTGGTATTAATATATTTTTGAGATATTTTCTCATTGTTATTTTCTCACCCCTCTACATCTTGAAGCTATTTTAGCTATGCCTTGGTTCATCTTAGATCCTAGCTAGTTTATATCACTTTACAAACACACTCATGTACCCATTGATTTCATGTCTACACCCTTAGAACACCATATTTTTATGACATAAATTTGATTAGATCAGACAAGGATAATAGTAGCCTATCTTATACAATTACTCATATACACCTCTAGTAATATTTTAAATAAGATACATCTTGATAGATAATACAATTTGTTTTGAAGTGTGGCTAATATGGTTAAGCCTAGTGTTATCTTGTTATTTTGGGAGTAGTGGACTCATACCACACATAAATATTTTCTTATAAAGAACCATTTTTGTAGCTTGGAGACATCCATTTCCGTCACATATTCTAGTTCAATATTGAGGGGGTGATTTTCTAATGTTTCCTCAGAGATTATTTTTAGGTTCCTTCTACCCTATGTTTTTGAGATTTTTTTTTTTTTCTTAGTGAGCCTTGAAGACAAACCCAACTTTTACTCGACATGGTGGTTATAGTGAATCAACATTCATTTATTATGTTGAAATAGATTTTTATAGATAGGGATACTCACTATAACATTGTATATGGGTACCTTATTAGGTCCAATATCTCGAACCCATTTATGTTTGTGTGTCACTCCCTAACCTTAGCTTAAGGGAGGATATTGGGGTAGTGTTCACACTAGGTAGGTTATTTAGTTATTTTAAAATATAGTTATCTTTCTTTTACACTTGGTAAGCTATGTTTGGGTATTTTTTTAATCCATTTAATTTGTGCATATGATTATTTAGGTCATTATACAACTACTTGAGATTGTATTCTCATAGTTATTTTATCCCTTGATTTTAGGTGATTTAACTTGTTCTATTATTGATTCCTCCAACCACCTAATTGTTACAAGAAATAATCTTGTAAAGCCTATTTAATAGGTTGTCATGTATGTTGTTTGGAATTTTTAATAATAATAAGAGAGTTTCATTTTAATATATTTTTGAGATATTTTCTCATTGTTTTCCTATTGCCCCTCTACATCCTGAAACTATATGAGGTATGCCTTTGTTAATATTATATCCTTTATAGTTTACATCCATTTACAAACACACTCATGTACTCCTTTATTTCAAGTGTACACCCTTAGAGCTCACATAATCATCATCATATAAATTTGGTTAGAGTACATAAGGATAATAGTAGCCTATTTTACATAATTCCTTAGAAACAAGTAATGTAGGATCGTAAATAAGATACATTTAAGTGGACAATACATAATACCTAAATGGGACTTTCATTATGAGATATATGAATTTTTAGATGAAGAACCTCCTAATATTATCACACAAAACTAGGTGATGGTGGACAGGTATTGCCCATGTGCCTACAGAGTCATGTAATGAGACACTAAATTTTATAGACTTCTATTTATGGAAGAGTATCAAATAAAATCTACAAAGATTTCTCACCATGGATATTATCACCAACTCATAGGACTCCTAAGTACGTACCTATACTATTTATATTTTACATTAGGATTTATAGCATTCTCATAACCTCTCTTATTGGTCTTTATAACTCTAACTCTTTCCAACATTCCAACAACCCAAAGATGGTAAACTCCTCCTTTTATAGTTGCACATGTTGGTCCTTTCATGATTCTCTCTCCTATGCACTGGCTTGTTTAAAATATCATACCAAGATGTAAATTTTAACGTGGGCTCATAAATTCCCTCATCCACCTTATCTCCATTCAGCCACTCCTGTCATGCCACATCATTAGGTGGTTGGATTTTCTTATTGGCCCTTCAACTAGTTTTTCACTATTAGTCATGTCACCAAACATATTTCATATCTATCACTCTCCTTCTAGATATGAAACATATTTTTTACTTAGTTTTAGTTATCCATGTTTTTTCATTGACCTTTTTTTATTTTTGGATCCTCCGAAATCCTTACACACTCATTTCATTTCACTCCTTCATCCTCTTGCGCATATCACCTTCTCATATGTTTCATTGGCTTATGCTTCCTTGTAAATATCCTCTTTTTCTACCTTTCCCTTCCACTTCAATTTCTCCCATGCACCTATATAAATTTCTATGTGTCATGATATCCTAGCCATGCACTAAAAATCCCATGCCCTCTAATCTTGTGTCCTTCTCTTCCCTCTTTCTTTCCATCATGCACACCTCTTCCAGTATTTTTTTCTTACACGCCTTCCAAGTCTCACACACATCTTTGATTAGGAAAAATTTGCAAGATTACCTTCTTCTTGGGATGCTCATGCATAAAACATCTGAGGCACTTAAAAAATTGAGTTCCACCTCAAGTATACTTAGGGAGTGGTCATACCACCATGTGGACTATGAAAACAAATAGTCCTAGATTATTTATCCAACAAGCCTGATTTTGTCTTGCACACTTCCTCCAATATCTCTTCCATTCTCTTATCACATACATGTGACTTCTCTACACTATCTATGCACTTTTGTGAGCTTATACCCATCATATCCTAACCTCCTCCATGTGGACCTCCCTTTCCAATCCTTCATGAGTATTTTCTCGCTCTTATCCTACACATGTCTCTACTTGATTTAAACCATCTTATCCTACTTATGGTTCTACTATGAGCCTTTTGCTTTAGGTATTTGTGCTCATATTTAAATTTTATCCATGTGATTCTACACTCGCTCCAATTCATCCTTCTTCACCTAAACTCTTCAGGTATTTTCTCTCTTTCTTCCTACTTCATTCCTAGTCCTTCCTCTTCCTTTGCACATCCCTCATGCACACACTTCTTTCCTTGTCTTATTATATTTTTATCTCTTACTATTATTCTTCCATCTTTTCCTCTTCTTCATTGCATCATGGTCTCTATACACCTTATCTTTTTCCATACACATCTTCCTCCCATACATATTTCCTTTCTTGTGGCTTCGGGCCACCTTTCTTATTTTTCCTAGGGTGGCTCTATTTTTCCATACATATCCTCCTTGGTGAATTCATCTTTAAACTCTCCTTTGAGATATAATCAGATCTATTTCTTCACCTCTTCTTTACAAACACTTAACTCTCTATATAATTATTTTTTAGCATTATCATATTGCTTCTCTTATATCACCTTCTTGTCATGACTTCTCTTGTTCATGCATTTTTTCTTCATGCACTGCTTCTTCTTCGCACTCTCACCCTTAATCCCCTTCTTATTTTCTCAATATTCTAGTGGGTACTATGTTCTTTTGCACCTCTTATCAGTCACGCATTCTCCAATGTTACTTTCTCTCACTTTCCCCTTTCCTGCACATTCTTTATTCACGCATCTATGGGTTTTTACCCATTATAGACCATCCACCTCTCCATCTTATTTCCCATTATTTCTCTTGTTTTTTTAGGGATCCTCTCCATAATGTTTATGTTTCCTTCCATGTTTTTCCATGCATAACTCTTATACACATCCTTCTTCCCTTTCCTTGAGGTCTTCTTCAAGGATTCTTATCCCCCTTTCTTATTCTTTATTAGACCACACTCGTATTTATGGCTTGTATGCTTCTACACCACACTACTCTCCTCCTCTCCATCTTGTTGTGGAAATTTCTTCCTACCACTCTCCTCATTCTCTTCTTATTTTTTTCCTTCTTCTTTGCACAAAACTTCTAGAGCCTCTTCACAATGCTCCCATCTTTACTTAGTTTCCTATAGCATAAATTTTTCATTCTTCTATAATATCTCGATACTACAAGCACACCATTATTTTTTAACACATTATTTCTCTAGTTCACCTTATGTTCTACTCACTCTGGTAATCTCCTTGGACCACTCTTCTTGAATTTTCTTTGATGAAACTCCTCCCTTTCATAATTTCATCTTGTAGTCTTCTTTACTCACATGCTCCCCTACATACTCTATTTATCAAAGACTGTTTAGGGCCCCTTCCTCCTTCTACTTGCTCTTTCTCACATGCACTCTAACAAGTTCATATACAGGATTCCCTTCATTTGTTTTCTTCGTGGAAACTCCATTTTGTATCAAACACTCCCACCCTCTCTCGATCCTACTCTATTTTGTATTTACCCATAGAGAAACCTCTACATTTCCCTATATTTTCTTCGAAAAATTGCCCCTTCCTTGACTCATGCGATCCTCTTCTTTTGTGTGGATCTCTGCACTTTTTTCTTAAGATATCCCTGAATCTCCTTATCACATACACTCGATGTCACATGTACTTTTGCAACCTCTCCATAATTCTTTGTTTCCTCTATAGTAATTTCATTATTTTTTTTCCTTCCTCCACCCACATACCCCTTAAAACCTTTCAAATTCAGTCCTCTCACACATTCTCTCGCATGTTCTTCTCATATTTTTTCACTCAATCACTTACTAATCTGCACATATTTGGTGTACTATGTGTGCCTCTATTTTTTTGCACACTTTCCACCTTCCAATATTCCCCTTTCTTCACCACCTCATCTTGTGGTTTAATGTATTCCTTCGCATGTTCATGGCTTATACAATCTATCTTCTCCTCTTTTACAACCTTATTTATTAGTGTGATATTCTCATGCACTTTCATCTACCTTTCGATGACCCATTTATTTACCCCTTGCTCAACTTATGAGCCTCTATATGCATCTCTTCTCATGCATCCTTCTGTGGTAATCCTGTGTTGGTTCTCTCTTCATTTTTGTTCTCCTTTCATGCAACTCTCATATGTGCCTCTACACATGCCTCCTCTACCTCTCTCTCTCTCTTGGCACTCCACAGAAACTCTCTTCATTCATTCCTCTCAACACATTTGACTCCTTACTGAGTTGTAAACCATTTTCTAGGTTGTTTTTACCACAATACGACATCTCATTTGGTGGTCTTATTTTGCATCCTCAAATCTAGTCCTTATATATTTTAGCTCCTAAATATCCTCTAACATCTCTTATATCTTCCTCATAATTATTACATCAAACACATCCATTTTCCTCAACACCAACTTACCTTTTCACATAATATCATCAACTCTTCCAATTGTTTCACTTCAGGTTTACTTTACATTCTCTACCCACTTTTCTCACAGTTGAGAACACATTTTTTGCATTAATTTCCTCATGTTCTACATTCTACATGAAAGTATCATTTTTCAATACCAATTGATGGTGGGAAATTACTCCTCATATGCCTATAGATTCATGCAACAGGTTGGACTAAATTTTGTAGACTTATAATTATGGAAAAGTATCATACGACATTTACAAATACTTCTCACCATGGAGCTTATTACCAACTTAGAGGACTTCTAAGGACATACCAATACGATTTATCTCTCTCTCTCTCTCTCTCTCTCTCTCTCTCTCTCTCTCTCTCTCTCTCTCTCCTCTCTCTCTCTCTCTCTCTATATATATATATATATATATATATATATATTCATCCACTTCTATCACACCACATTATTAGGTGGTTGGATTCTTTGATCGGCCCTTTAGCTAGTATATCAATATTAGCCATGTGACCAAATAGATCTGACACATGTTTCTCTCCTACCATCTCCACCACATATTTCACCTCAAGTTTCATTCTCCATGTTTCCTCTACATCATTTTTATTATTTTGGGCTCCTCAAAATCCTTGCATTCCCTTCCTTTCATTTTTTTCCTTCATCCTCTTACACATATCACCTTCTTGTGTGTATTTTCCTTATACTTCCTTTGTAGTCTCTTTTGTTACCTTCCCTTTGTGTTTCAATTTCTCCCATGCACCTATCCACTTTTCTACATGTCGCACCTTCCTATCCATGCACCAAAACTTGTGTTCCATCTACTCTCATGTCATTCTCTTCCCCTTTTCTTTCCATCATATATACCTCTTACACACTCTCTCTCTTTTTCTTACACACCTTCAAAGTCTTGTGTCTTGTGTGCATCCTTCTTTAGGTAAAATTATGCAAGATTTCCTTAGTCTTGGGATGTTCCTGCATAACTAGATTACCTCTATTGATACATTTCCTTGCATGCACGTCGTTTTTTATTTTTCTACTAATGAAATTCTTTGTTAACACAATTAACAATCATTTGAAATCGTTTCCCCTAATTTGTAGCTAGGGAATTACCCAATGATTTAACATATTATAAGGGTTTGATGTAACTATTGAGGTAATAAATATTACCTAGGGCCCCAATTCATCTCATCTCTTATTTACATGTTATACCCTGGGTTCAATACTATAAATTAAAGTTAGAAAAAAAATTCATTATCTTATGAAAAGATATATAAAATACAAGACCAAGACTTACATGTGACTTACTCACTTGTTGCATAGAATCAAGAATCATATTTATATATCTATATATATGATATCCTTGGGAAATTTTTCTTATAGTAAAAATAAGATAAATTTTAGATACCTCAATCTATGGACATCGTACATACATTCTATGACTTCTTAATCCTTATATCCAAAAAGTAAACCCAACACATGGGGGGCATGCCTATACCAAAAAATATTACATACTGATCCTAAATTAGATGATATTTACATTATGTTTATTATCAAAACCAAATATCCCATGGGATAACCCACCACATTAGAGGCATACTTACATCAAGGTTATCATATGTACTGATATTATATAGATCACATACTTATACACTAGTCCATTTCTGTTATGGTTTTACTATTTCCTATCTAACACTACTTTATTTCAATAAGTAGGATCGAATGGTTATCAATTTGAATGTTAAGTTCATGTTGGTAGATTACCAATCCAATTTTTTTAAGGAGGTACATAATTTACATCAAAATAAACTAAGTTTGAAGAACTACATCAATGAATATATCATCTCAACATAAAATCTAGACATGTGGAGGATGACATATCAAAAATATCAAGATATGTTAATGGATTTCAAATTTCTATTCAAGATTAACTCAATATGATTAGGTTGAGGTTTATGGAATAATCCTATCATTTCTATTAAAGGTAAGATAAAAATTGTCCCAAAGACTAAACAACAACCCACGTGGTACGAGAAAGCTCCTATGTGGAGGTAGAAACTATCATAGTGAAGCACATAGTCATGTGAATGAAGGGGATACAAGAACCCTATATGAGAAAATTTATGTAAAAAGAGGTGAAGGTATAACCCCTTCTAGAGGAAGATAATGCAAAAGAGGAAGAGAATTTAGCAGAACCAACTTCTATTATGGAGATACTAGACATCATGCATTTAAGTGTCCACATGCCATAGAATAGTGGAAGTAAGAGGAATAATTCTATCAATAATGGCAGTCAACAATCAAGAGAGCCACTTATAGAAAATTTAAAAAAATAACCCAAACAAGGTGAAGTGGTTATGATGAAGATGACATGGTTGAAACCTAAAAAGGAAGAAAAAAATTCTACATAGATAAAAAAAATCAAAACCATTTGCAATTATATAGGTAAGTATTGTAAAGTAATTTTTCATAGAGGTAGTATTGATAATCTTGTTTTTGGTGATATGATTAAGATTTTTTTTTTGAAGATAATATAACATTCAAATCCATACAAGGTTTTGTGGTTGTTTAAGGGGCATCAATTGCTTTTGAATGATCAATGTAGATAGCATCTCAAGATTGGAAATTATGAAGATAAATTCATGTATGATGTAATTCTCATTAATGTATGACATTTATTTTGGGGGATAGCTTGGTAGTATGATAGAACGTTATTTCATGATGTCTATATAAATACCTAAAAAAATTAAAGATAGATGAAAGTACGCTTTGAATCCTTTCAAGGATTAAATTATATATGTTGAGAGGATTCCATAGGTATTTATAGTTTTAAAAAAGGATTTATTGATTTATATAAAAGGGATATTATATGTTTTATGTTCATTTTGAGGTTTGTGTAGAAAATAGAGAGAATGAAAGCCACAAAATTAGAGGATATAATGAAAATATTGAGAGATATGCTAGGTGAACTTAGGGATATCATGATGAAGGATATTCTAGATGGTTTACCACTTATTTTTAGTATTATTCATGTTGATTCAAAAAAATTATAAGTTTATGTACATATATATTTTGGCTAAGTCCCTAAAAGGAACTAATTTTGGTGAGAAGGCCTACCTTTCTTAGATGAATATATAAATTCACATGCCACTAGGATGAAGCATGAAGATAAATCCATGCATGCAAGTATAGATGATAATATCATGATTCAGTCACATGATAATTTAGGAAGCACATGAAAATGTTGTAACTAAAAGGAAGTTACATGAAGGAAAAATATCAAAGACACAAAGAATACCGGTAGTTCACTATAGTTAACAAAAGCATAGAGTATGCACATGGAAAATGAATACTAGCAGTGGGTGTAATAGATGTGTACAGTCAATTTGACTACTAGTTTGAATTCTCTAATGTGATAATGCTTTTTATACAGAGTATCAAAACTTCCATGTAGAATACAATGATATGATAAAGTGACATGTGGCATATATGTTACCCCTATGTAATAGTTAATTTATGTAAACTAGAATCAAGGTATAATTATAATTCATATTTAACTAACGAAAGGAAATACCCCATCAATATGTATACCCCCTTGAGGGATAAATGTAAGGGATCGTGACAGAAAGATATTAAGATATTAAGATATCTAAGAGAGAGGTTTTATATGAGATCTTGTATGCACTAATGTATGAATTTATGGTTAATAAATGAGGAGAAAATTATTATGGACTCATTATTGTTATTCTTTCATATGAGTATCTATTTATTATTATCGTTTCTACTTTTGTAGTCTAATACTTTTTCCTATAGTCTATTTTTGATGTAAAAACTTCATATTCGGGCTAAACTTGAAGGGGACCATAATTCTCTCATGACTTGGGTGAGCATGCTAAAGTTCCTACCTTAGTGTGATAGGAGAACATGAGGTGGTGTTATTTCTCTTTATGTGCCAATTTGGTATAGGCTTAAATGCATGTAGTACTATTATTCATGGTAAACTAGATGTGAAACATTTTAGTTCCTATATTGAGACCCATGTTATAATTGTGTTGATATTGTAGGTGGGAACAAGATGTTTTGAATCACACAATAAAAAAGTGAAATTTGGTAGTATAAAATATAAGAATATTTCACATAATAGCATCCCAGTAAAAATAATTATTTTCGAAATCTCCCTCCTAAGACTTGGGTGGAAAGGAATGTGTATAAGTATCTCTATGATACATTCTTCAATAAACTCCCAACAAATGCGTATGTTTGGCTACATATTTATTGTATGAATAAAATATTGAATCTATGAAATAAGTATAATTAGACTCTCAAGCACACTGGGAGACTTGAAAAGCATGACATGATCTATACGTGTGTCAGTTTTTGGTGGAAAGGTACACTTTGTAACTATGTCATTGAATATATAGTATCATTTTTTTCTTATTCCGATGAATAAATGTTAAACTTCTTTCATGAGCCATGTGGATATTATCTAAAACAATTTCCCCTAGAGTTAGAGAAGCTAATGGTCAAGTTTGGAATTGATAATTTTAAATGGATGGCTAAATATCATGTACACATGAGTGACACAATAGGTTGGGGAAAGGAAGGAATAAAATTTGGTATGGATCCATAAAATGAGTTGATTTTGAGAAAGTTACGCCATGAAAAATCTCAATGCAAGACTATAACCAAGAAGGGACTACATCTTGAAGATGAATCGACCTCTAGAACTATCAAGGGAAACTATGAGCATTAGTTAAGGTAGGAGGGAGAAATAAGTGACAAAGAATACCAAGAAATGAGATATGCACCATAACAACATATCAAGAGGATGATGAGGCATGGTACAATGTTAATGGCATTCTTTCCCAACTTGTCGTGCTCATGTGACTTAGACTCATGATATCAAAGACCAAGTTTTTTTAGATACTGATAGTGAAGAAGAGATAGATAAAGAGAAGGGAAGCATTCTCTGGATAGTAGTTTCTAGTTTGTATTACAATATATTTCATCAACACCAAAGAGGATGTAGTTCATGAAATATCTAAATACTCCTAAAGTGCATAAATTTGACATGATGGGGAGTGAAAAAATAAATAAAGTGGTTGGAGGTACATAGGGAGGAGTGACTAAAAGTATCACGTTAATTCAAAAAAATAGCAATCCAATTATTAGGATTATTTTCACACGTGGTAATTGAGAACATTTCATTAAGTGTGAGTGGTGAAAATATTGGAGTTTCTATAGCACCTACAACAAGTATACAAACCTAAGACAGATTTCTAACTATCATGCCACAAATATTATCATCAAACATATTTAATGATATGTCTTATGCCTTCTCTAGTATCATGGCGTGGATAAATTTTTCAAGAATGTACACAAATGTTAGCTGATTTTGTGCATGATGGGGGTCAAATATCTCAAGTGCAAGAAAATTCACTTTGCTACTACTCAACTAAACTACGCACACACATTGTATATAAAGTATGATCTATAATAAGCTATGATATATTATGATCAATTAAAGAATGCCTTTCTAAAGGTTTTTTATATTCTTTATTTTTATAAATAAACTTTCTTCATATATAAATAAATAAGGCAAGATTTGACTAAAAGCATGCACACATATGATGCGTGATTTAAAAATTTAATATCAAAGATATCTTATGATATCCACATGAATCATCATGCATAATGTTTTGTTTGAGGATTAATTATGTCATTCATATGCACCCTATCCCACAAAACATTCATAAATCTAAGAGAAACACTTGAGGTATTTTTATAAGCAAAAGTAATTGAAATTATAAATATTGGGATCATCCCATTCATGGAGACTCAGATTGTGTCTATCACAACCCAATTAGAGAGGCTAACTATTAAAATTCCAGGGATATGTATGATGGAATATAGTGCATAAATTGTGAATAAAAATGAGATATAAATACAACCTACCCTTTTCAAAGTGTGAAAACCATTTATCAAGTTTGTGAAATATGTGAAGGAATCCATGATGTATTAAAATAATCTTTACTTTAGTGTGCATTCCATAGAAAGGTGTCACTTTATTGTAATATTTATTGTTAGAATCACAATGGACTAAGAGGGGTGGGCGAATCAGTACTTACAAAACTTCAAACAATTTCAAATTTGATTTCTTAAACCATAAACCATGAACCATACATTAATGTGTGTAATACATTCAAACAAATCAACACAACCATGAAAGAGACACCATAACACAAGATATACTTAGGAAACACTCAATGAAAATAAAACCCACTAAAAATTATGACTATATTACTTAAATAAAAATTATTTACTGAAGCACCAACTTCACAAGGAGCAGCCAACCACTAGTTTAGTAGAGCACCAACCCTACAAGAAGCACTAACTCCACTAGTTTAGGGAAGCTACCAACTCCAAAAGGATGTTACAATACCAAAATATGATCAAGAAACAACTAAACCACATTTTAATAATATATATGACGTATTTTTTTCTCTTACATGACTGATTGAGATCACCTGATTCAACTCATACATCTTGAAACCCCTTGTTCAAACCCTAGCTTCGCCTAATTCACTCTTTCTCATTCACTTTCTTCAACTTGTATTTGCCTTAAACCTAATTATACACACTCTTCCAAAAATTATTAAACTTGTCATAAACTCTCTCACCTCTCAAAAACATTGCCTTGGAACCTATAAAAGCATTCACACTTAGGTCGCACTTTTTCCCTCTCAAGAAACTAGTTCAAATTTAAAACACAAACTTCACTTTTTATACCCTTCCTCTTTATTCTAACACATAAATAAAGTAAGTTTCCCTCCTTTGGTTTTTACTAATTAAAACTTAAAAAAAAATCCCAATTGCAATCATTAAAAACATTCACATATGACCCATATAGGCCGGCGCCATGCCCAAAACCATCAAACTTGTAACAAAATAAGCTCAAAACCTCATCACCTAGATGAGCTAAAACCACATGCCAAAACCATGATTAGTAAAGCTCCAAAATTCACCATACATGTGTAATATGAATTAAAACATCAACCATGGTCATTAATTAGCTTGGACCAATCAAAAAATTTATAACGCAACTCAAAAGACTCATGTATCATTTCAAAACAGTTGTTTCCAACACCTTATCTTCACCTTTGGAGCATCAAGACAACCCAAGAACAACTCAAATATGGCATGTAACAACTCTATGGAATAATTTAGAACTTTTATATCACATCCATGCATGTTAGACATCATGAAACATCCATATTGCAAACCAAAACAACTTTCCTCTTCACTAAATCAAGTTTCCTAGAAAGTAGTTTTTACAAACTCAACTGGTTTTCACCCTATCTTGATACTTAAATACCTAAAAATTAATTTAATAGGAAAAAAATTCATCCCTATTCACTTTCCATGTGATAGCAAGCATCAATCTAATCCATCTCATGCCTCAATCACTCATTGTTGCATCAGCAAAAGACAAATTTGTCTTGAGAAACAAGCAAACCTTATTCTCCACAAACAAACCTGAATGACCCATAAAATCTCATCACCATGAGAAAAAATAATTATATCATTAGAAATATATCTCAATCCTATTTCCATAACATATTTAACTTACTTCCAAATCCAAGTGGAAGGCCTTCAACCAAGCCCATCTCTGCAAACTACTCTGAGAATTGCTCCAAAACTGCCTTATGACTAGTCTTCACAAATAGGGCATAATTTTACATTTAGAAACACCACCATGATATGAAACCGTCATGAAAATTAATAAAAAAACTCCCATAATAAAAACAATGTCAATTTCGTTTGCAACTCCTTTGGACAACCTTGCCCCAAACTGGACTTCTTTATAAACTTAGCGCCTATTTGAGTGGGGTCCACTCATCACCACATACATATACCATACCTTTCTGGAAACCTGGAAATTACTCTACATTATAAAATAATGATAATTATACTATAAATCCTATTTGGGAACTTAAGAATCAAATATATCCTACCACTTTCAAGCTAGGGTTTCAAGCACACAAAAATTTGTTTACCTTCTTAACATTCGTTCATAAAAATGTGATGATGAGATGACCTATATTATTTTTGTGAAATATTATTAACTCAATATAAAATCATCCCTTAAAGCCACAAGTTCCCATGCAAAGCACACAATTCAGGGTGAGCATCAGAAGGTGCAATTTGAGTTGGAAATGACCTTCTTCTTGACCCTGTTTCACCAAAAACAACTTATCTTGTAAAATATTCTTCAGAATGACTCTAAATTTTTCTCACACCTCTAGGACACCATTTTTTATCATCTCCAATCATCATCATGTCTCAAATAGTTATTCATCTTCTCATCGTATCTCATTTGCATGACTATCCCTTGGGGTTTTACATGGTTTAAGTTAGGGTCAACTGAAACAACATCATAAATCACCATGAAACCTCTCCAAAAGGTCCTAACATACCTGTAACACCATGTATGACACTCTTGCATGCTTTCATGAGCTCACATGGCTCTTCAACTCAACCTCATGCCTCCAATCACCTAGACCTAATTTAGATGAGCACCTAAATCTTGGTCTTCAACTTGTACCTACACCCTGAAACTCATGTGAGTGCCTAAGAACTCCCCAAACATTCTCTCCATGCTGATATACCATTCTCCTCAAGTCACCAAATCAACTTACAACCAGCACGTCTAATCACCTAGGCTAGCTAGGTCACCTGATTGGGCTTGTTAGAACCAAGTCCAATCTCACTAAATCACCTCATGCCATCATGTGAAACACTTGAAACTCCATGGATTCACCATCATAATAATCATCTATCTAACTCTACTCCATCATCCTTTTTCTCATTAATGGGATTTTACATCAATGAAAACACCTAGAACACAACATGCCAACAATCTCCCCCTTTTTCATTGATGGAAAACCTCCTAAACTTCTCCCCCTTTTTATATTAATGGAAAATCATACATGTACTTGTGTGATATTCACCTTCCTCAGCTTCTTAAGATCACCATTTGGTTGGAAACATCAACCAAAGTATTCATTCTAGCTCACAAATTAGTAATTTCACACAAAAACTTTGATTTTGCCTCTTTCAAAGAATTTATGATTGTACACCCCTGGGAAAGAGAATATACAACAACTATTCATGCCAAAAATTATGATATAGAGCAAGAGACATATTTCTTTCCTCTCTCTGTAGTGCAAGCATCACACAACATCTTCATTTGGGCTCAAGAGCATGTTTTCATCAACTTATACCCTATTTGTGACCTTTTTCATCCTATGAGAACATTGTAGCAGACCTTAGACTATGACTAACATTCACACACATACCAACAATAATGATTGAGGATCAAAAATTCTATTCTTACCTTCATTCCTGAGCTATCTCAACCTGTCAAGGCCCAAATTTTACTTATCCCTACCATTTTTTACTCCATACCTTCTCATGAACTGAGATCTATGCTCTAACTCTTCAATGTAAATTGAGAAATCTTTGACAAGCTCGAGAATCCCACTTACACTAAGAAATGGCTTCTCACATCTCCCCCTAGACCTGTGATATCTCATTCTAGTAGAGAAAACATAAAATTTTAGGCAACTTACCTTGCCCATGTCATGAGAATGACTCAACCATCTTGTCATTTTCCTAAAGTTCTTTCTCAGTGTTTTAGGTCTTCTTTGTATGCTATTTTGAACTTCTTGAGTCAAGAAATTATTTACCTTTGGAATGAACTTCAATATCATCAATCACCTTACCTTACATGATTTATGGCCATCTGGAAATTCTTCTTAGAGAGACAAATCATGATCCCCTTGACTTAGAGACCACCTAAAGACTTGTAGGATGCCCCCACATATTTGTATATTTTGAAATGATTTGATGTCAACACATGTTAGACATATGTAAGAAAACCATCTACAAGCAACAAAAAACTATTAATATTACCTCCTTGACTCCTTATATCACCTTTATGAGATACATAGCAAACTCCCCTTAATTGAGTAAGAAATGTAGGACCTAATACATCCTATTTTGATTCAAAATTACCTCCTACATAATTTTGTACCTTGCCACTATTAACTGTTCAATTCTTATCCTTGTAGGAGTCATTTCCACTATATTTTTCTCTTATAAACACCTAGAGTCACCTAATTCTCCTTCATAATCAACTCAAAATATTTCTTGGCATGCTTGTGAGCTCAAATCAATTTGATATGTTGCTAACTTACCTTTCACATCTGTAGAATATCATTTTATCTTTTCATAATCTTAACACAGTCAACTAAGATTTGGCACTTACCTGTAACCTTCTCATCCTTGTAAATGGATCTTCCAATCCTTTATGACACCTCTCATGCACTACATCCTTGATATTCATTCAAAGCTACCTTTATTATCCTTAGGATATCTTTAGATACCCGTAAAAGATAACTCTGTATCATGGTAGTGCACAGTTTTAAATCAACCAAACATCTTTTTGCTTATTTTATTGCACTTATACTTCTAACACCATCTCATTAGCATTTGTATCTTCTTAACACTATATTTCAGTCCCACATGATGACCTAAACACAGATTATGAACTTTTATTTCTCTTTCACTCCTCTATATTGCTCACACAAGCTACTAGCCCTATCTAAAGATAAAAACACTTATAACTTTTGATATATTCACTTTCTCATATATAATTTACATGATTTGAGCACCCATTTTCCCATTTAACATTCTCTATCAACCTTGTAGCATGTTCTTGTAGAAACTCTACCCATTTTGCATGTTTCTTCTGTCAATTAGGTCTTCAAAACCTTGATCCGAACTGGTAAGAAATTAAGTGACCATACTAAGTAAAAAATCCCTATAACTTTCAAAACTCTTTCCTCATCATTTCAAGACCACATGGTGGAAATTTCATGATATTTCAATCATTCTATCTCCTTCTGTAGCCTTTTCTTCATAAATTGTAGGTTAGGTTTTCCAAGTGCCCGAGAGTGATCTTCTTACCATAACTCACTCATTTCACAGTTTCAAAGTCTCAAACAAGGATTAAAATCTCTACGTTAACATGAGGTAACAATATCCTTCATAAATTTATCAATGAATTACCATGAATATAACCCATCATGATGATTTGGTACAATTTTTCAAGACTTACTATCCCAATTTAGGACATGAAAAGACCAATACACAACACATCATTGCTTAACCATAAATAAATACACTTGAATTAGCCTTTTGTATACAATAATCATAACAAACTTCCCTTGACACCATATTATGACACATATACAAGATGGACTTCTTGACATATCAACATAGCTTTATACTCATAACAGAATGATAACTTGACCTCAGACTAGGACTCACTCTATCCTTTAAACAACTTGATGTATATATTTTGACATTCATGACCAAAGACTTAGAAACTTAACTCAGCACACCTTTTAAATTCACCACACTCTTTTTGGCACATTCATCATAACTTATATCAACCTTCTTCAACAACAACTTATGACCAACAAGACAACTTGAATTTGCTTGAATAGTGTAACCAACAGAACTCAAATGAAAAAAATTGAAACATACCTTCACATAATGACATGACTCCCTATTGTTACCCTTTCTTCATGACTTCATGGAGTAGATGAGTTCCTTTTCTTCATCCCTTTTTACAATTTTTGACCATTTAAGATCCGTCAAGTGTTGATATTACTCCCATCATTTCCCTTAGATACTCAAAGGTAGGTTTTGGTAGAGGCTTTGTCAAGATATCAGCTACTTCCTCCTTAGTAGATACATGCTCCAACTTGATGCACTTATTTATCAATTGATCTCTCAAGAAACGATACTTAATAGGAATGTACTTATTTTTAGAATGCAAAAATGGATTCTTGGATACACTATTTACACTAGTACTATCAAAAAAATAGGTGTAGGCCCATCACACTTTACCTTGTAGTCCTCCAAGGTTTGTCTCATCCACATGACTTGAGAACAACATTGTGCAAAAATTACATACTCTACTTCACATGTTGAAATATCCACAAGATATTGTTTTTTGTGTGACCAAGAAACAATATATCCTCCAAAAAATAATGCATCACTACTAGTACTTCTCTTATCATCCATACTACATGCCCAATCAACATCAGAAAATGCTCTTAAATCAAATAATTCACTCCTTGGATACCAAAAACCATACTCAGTAGTCCCTTTGAGATATCTAAATATCCTCTTTACTACTTGAAGATGTGACTCTTTTGGATCTTCTTGAAACCTACTAACGAGCCCAATATATTTCACAATATCTAGTATTGAAGTAGTTACATAGAGAAGGATGTCAATCATGGATCTATATTATGGGAATCATATTCCTTTTTTATCTTACATCAAGTAGCCATGGGAGTTCCAACATGATTGAAATCTTCCATTTGAAACTTCTTCAACATCTCCTTTATAGATTGGGATATGAATATACCTTCTTTAGACTAATTTACTTATAGACCTAGGAAGAAATATAACTCTCCAAGCATAGACATTTCATATTCTATCTTCATAGCCTCTACAAATTCATGGGTCATGAGTTCATTGCTTCCTCCAAATATGATTTCATCCACATAAACAACAACAATAAACAAATTATCTCCTTCCCTTGTGATATATAAGTTGTTATCAGCAACTCCTCTCTTGAAGCATTGCTTAATTAAGTACTTGTCTAACCTCTCATACCAAGCCCAAGGATCTTGCTTTAGGCCATCAAGAGCCTTTTTCAATTTACATACATAATATTTCTCATCAATCAAGGTAAAACCATCTGGATGCTCCATGTAAACCTCTTCATCTAAGTAACCATTCAATAAGGAAGATTTTACATCCATTTGATATACCTTAAATCCCTTAAACCATGTATAGGCTAAGAATAATCTAATGGCTTCCATTATAGCTACAGGAGAAAAAATTTCATCAAAATCAATTCCCTCAACTTGTGCATACCGCTTACAAAATAATCTACCCTTATTTCTTGTGACTTCTCCATCTTCATTGAGTTTATTTCTAAACACTCGTTTAGACCTAATAACATTCTTATCCTTTGGTCTAGGTACCAATTCCCAAGTCCTATTCTTTTCAATCTGATCTAACTCTTCATTCATGGCTTTGATCCAACATTCGTCTTTGTTTTCTTCTTCTACATTCCTAGGCTCAAATTTTGATAAAAAGCATAATTTTCTTGGTTTTGAAGACTTACTAATCTCCTTCTTGGAGTAACTCTAGCATCTTTCTTTCCTAAGATATGATTCTTGGATGATATCTCCCAATCTTCCTTGATGGACCCTTGGTGTCCTTCCTTTCTTCTTCATCATATTCTCCTTAATTTACTTGAGCAACATCATATTATTCTTCTTTAGGATCATTCACATGAGATGACTCCTTTGACTTGTGAATATGTCTCATAGGATAATATTCATCAAATTTCACACTTGCATATTCAACTATTATTTTCAACCTCTTGTTGTAGCAAATATAGGCTGAAATTCTTGAAGAATAACCTAAAAAATATGCCTTCATCAGATATGGAATCAAACTTTCCTATATTTTCTTTAGTCCTTTTGATGAAGCACTTACATCCAAAGACCCTAAAATTTTCCACATTGGATGGTCTTCCTTTCCAAATCTCATATGGAGTCTTGTAATTATATACTCTTAGTTGACATCTATTGAGAATGTAGACAATAGTAAAAATTGCTTCCTTCTAATAGCCATCAAGTAATTTAGATTCATTTAAGATAATCCTTTCCATCTCTTGAATAGTATTATTCTTTCTTTCAACCACCCCATTTTGCTAAGGAGTTATAGATGTTGAAAATTTCCTCTAGATGTCATGAACTCTAAAAAAATCATCAAATGAATATGATCAAAACTCACCTCAATTATCTAATCTACTACACTTGATCTTTCCATTTTTCTCATTCTCAATGAGATCTTTAAAAGACTTGAAAACATCGAAATCATATAATTTGTTTCTCAAGTATGAAACCCAAGTATATCTAGTATAATCATCAATAAGAAGCATAAAATAGTAATCACTTGAAGTAATTTCAGTTCTCATGGGCCCACAAATATTCATGTGAATTAGTTGAGGAGGAATAGTGGTGGAATTATGTTCATTGGTCTTGAACCTCCTTCTAGATTGCTTCTCATGAAGACATTATTTGCACAATGTATCCTCAGGTTTAATGATTTTGGGCGTATTTCTCACACAATTGTTAGATCTTATTTTGACAAGATTGTTAAAGTTTACATGGCCTAATCTCCTATGCCATAAGCAACTATCATTCATCTTACTCATAAGGAACTTATCTTTTTTGAATTCATGAAGGATATACAAGTTATTTTCATTCCTCTTAGCCATGGAAATCAGCTTACCTATTTATATTTTCTTAATTTTGTAACCCTTATCATCAAAAGATAGAACATACCCTTGTTTGCACATTTGACTTACACTGAGTAGATTGTGCTTTAGACCTTCAACATATAGAACATCCTTGGTGATGGTTTTTCCATTATCCAAACTCAAAGTACCTCTCCCTACAAATTTTATGGTATAATTATCACCAAACCTAACAGATCATGAGGCATTCTTTCTTAAGGAGATGAACTTACTCTTGTCACCTGTCATATGCTCTAAACACCCACTATCAATATACCATATCATATTTTCATATTTTCTATGAAAATCAGTTTGAAAAAATCCACACACTTCATTATTCTTCAATGTGGATGAGGATGATGTACATACTTCAGAGATGGCATCCCATTTATCAAACCCTAAGGATTTCAAATAAGTCCTCATTATGATCATGGGAAACATTTCATCTTGTACTTGACTATTGTCCATTACAGTGCTTCATAAGATATCCTTTTAAGTGATTAAAATTCTCCAAAAGGGCCTACTCTAATACCAATTTTTAGAATCACAATGGATTGAGAGGGAAGGTGAATTAGTCCTTACAAAACTTTAAACAATTTCATATTTTCTTTCTTAAACCATAAACCATGAACCATGAACCATACATTAATGTGTGCAATACATTCAAAAAAATAAACACAACCATGAAAGAGACACCATAACTTAAGATATAATTTTGAAACCCTCAATGGGGAGAAAACCCACTAAAACTTTTTATTATATTACTTGAATCAAAAGTATTTAGTGAAGCACCAACTTCATAAGGAGCACCAACCCCTAGTTTAGTAGAGCACTAACCCTACAAAGAGCACCAACCCCTAGTTTAGTGAAGCACCAACTCCACAAGGAGGATAAAACCCCCTAATATGATCAAGCACCCACTCAACCACCTTTTAATAATATTTATGATTTCTTGTTTCTGTTACAACTTATTGAGATCACTAATTCAACTCACAACCTTCAAACCCTTGCACACCTGGCTCGCTCTTTCTCTTTCCTTATTCACTTGTCTTGGCCTCAAATAATTATACACATTCTTCCAAAAAATATTCAACCTATCACACACTATCTCATATCTCAAAACATTCCCTTAGACATATTACTCACTCACACTTGGGTCGCACATTTTCCCTCTTAAGCAACTAGTTGAAATTTGAACTACAATTTCACTTTTATACCATTCTTATCATTCTAACAAACTTTAATTAAGTTTTCCAACTTTTCTTAGACCATAACAACTTTAAAAAATTCCAAAAACTCATAATAACATTCACATATTACCCATATAGGTTTTTCATGCCCAAAACCATCAAACTTGCACAAAACAAGCTCAAAACCCCATCACCTGGATGAGCTAAAACCACAAATTCCAAAACCATGATTATTAAATATCCTAAATTCACCATAATTGTGCAATATGACATAAAAAAATCAACCATGGTTTTTAATTATCTTTCAAAAATCAAAAAAATCATAACACAACTCAAAAGGCTCATATCCTTCTCAAAATAGTTGTTTCCAACACCATGTCTTAACCTTTGGGCATCAATATCACCCAATAAAAAATAATCTATGGAATGTAATAAATATTTTTAATAATTAGGACCTTTAAATAACATCCATGAATTTATGTCTCATGAAACTTTCATATGTGCAAACCACACTCACTTTCCTCTTCATCAAATCAAGTTGCCCAGAAAGCAGTTTTTTTAACTCAACTAGTTTTCACCCTTGATGTTACTTCAAAGACCTCAAAATTAATTTAATAGGAAAAAAAATCATCACTCTTCATTTTCCAAGTGATAGAAAGAATTATCCAATCTATTACATGCATCAATCACTTCATTCTTTCAGTAAAATCAAATATGTCCTGAGAAACAACAAACCTTCTTCTCCACAAATCAAGATGGATTGCCCATAAAATCATAGCACCAAGACACAAAAATTATATAACTTCAAATTTTTCTAACTTCTCTTTCTAGAACATGTTTTAATTCCTTCCAACTCTAAGTGGAAGGCCTTTAACCAAGACAATCTCTGAAACTATCCCAAAATTTCTTTTTGAATAGTATTTACAAATAGGGTACACTTTGTTATTTATAATCATCACCATGGTTTGAAACCACCATAAACATCAATAAAAAATCACATACTAAAAACAATATCCATTTATTTTGTAACTCCTTTGGACAACCTTTTCCAAAACTAAACTTCTTCATAAACAAAACTGTTTAAGTGGGGTCCACTCATCACCATATACACTACCATACCTTTATATAAATCTATAGGGGTCCTCTATATCATAAAATCATCATACTTACACTATAAATCCACTCTAGGCATTTAGGAAGTAAATATCTCCTACCGCTTTTGAGTTAGGGTTTCAAACACACAAAAAGTTGTTTACCTTCTTAACATTCATTCATAAAAATGTGACAATGAAATGACCTCATTATTTTTATGAAACCTTCTTAAATCAATTTATAAACATCCTTAAAATCCATAAGGTCCCATGAAAAGCACATAATTCAGGGTGAGCATCAAAAGGTGTAATTCGAGCTGAAAAATGACCTTCTTCTTGACCTTATTTCACCAAAAACAACTTATCTTGCAAAAAAAAATTCAGAATGACTCCAAATTTTTTACAAAACTCTATGACACTCATGTTCATCATCATAGCTCAAATATTTCTCCATATTTTCATCCCATCTCATTTTCATTACTAGCCCTTGGGGTTTTGCATCATTTAGGCTAGGGTCAACTAAACCAACACCATAAATCAACATGAAACATCTCCAAAAGGTCCTAACATACCTGTAACACCATGTATCACACCATTTGATGCTTCCATTATCTCACATGGCTTTACAACTTAACCTCATGCCTCCAAGCACCTAGACCTAGTCTAGATGAGAACCTGAATCTTGGTCTTCAACCTATACCTGCACCCTGAAACTCATGTGAGTTCCTAAATACTCCCCAAACATTGTCTCTATAATTTTACCATGCTCCTCAAGCCACTAAGAAACTCACATCCAGCATGATACTATCACCTAGGACTAGCAAGGTCACCAGATTAAGACTTGCTAAACCAAGCCAATCTCACTGAATCACCTCATGCTCATCATGTACAACACCTATAAATATCCATGAAATCATCCATAATAATGAGCATATATATGACTCTAACTACATCATCCTCTTTGTAATTAATGGGATTTTACGTCAATAACAACACCTAGAACACAACATGCCAATATTTACGATGCACACATGTACAAAACAAAGAATTTTCATGTGATTGATAAAATACATGAGCATGGTCCCTTAGACTAAGATAGACTACAGTGGGAATTTAAAATGATGATTTTGGAAGAAATGTGCATGGATGAGGTGGTTTTGGGATAAGTAGATATCATGGTATAATATTTCCACCCATAACTTGTTACAAATATGGTTCACCAAATCACTACTAATGTGATTTCCCAGCATTCCTAGCTTGCATACATTGTCAAAATGAGCATAAGGTTGAGGATATCCCTGGCCTATATGATCTGAAATGCATGTGAAATTTTTAAAGTATCCTTTGGAGAATATAAGGTATAAGGAAATTCATGCAAGGAAAGGATACCCCGATGGAAGAAAGCAAAAGGAATTTCTTTAAGAGACAAAGGAGCTAGTTTACAAACTTTAGGGTAAAATTGAATTTCTAAGGGAAGACATTAGAATAAGGAAAAATAACTATGGATTCCAGAGCTTGATGAAATAGATGGGGGTAAATTTAGATAAGTATGCAGACTTTTATAAATTCAAGGAATTATCCTATTACTGGTTAATATTAGGAAAGAGTTGTAAATAACTATATAAAAGCTTTATTAATCCAAACATTAATAACCAAACATTTAACAAAGAAAATAAATGAAATAACATAGTGACACCATATTTAACGTGGAAAACCCCAACGGGCTAAAAAACCACGAATAAGAATTTTCCATTAACGAGGAACTTTACACAGTCTAGTAACTCTTATCCTCACTCCTGATCCATGGTTTTACCCAGCGTGAATTCAATTCACCCACCCACAGCCATATTTACATAACCCCAAGGGTTATGAACATTTAAGTTATGGTGTATACCCCCTGATTTAAATAAATCAATTTAATTAAAAATCAAATAACTATAAAGTCATATTTTATATTAAATAATTTGGAATATAAATATTCTAAATTATTTAATTATAAACTAAGGTTTATAACAGCACTTAATATTATGTTCTAACACTCCCCCTTAATATTAATTGGGGAACTATATGTCAATATTACATGTTTTTACAACAATATTTACAAATCCATAAACCATTAGTGAATGTTTAGGCTAGCATATCACTTTCAAATGAATTATAACACCTTCATCATGCTCAACTTACCTTTTAGTACAAAAGGATTTGGAATCAATAAATCATAAGTATGATTTAGGCTAAGCATGATTTTTGAGACTAAATCCCACGATTTCTCATGGAAAATTTCATAAAACCGCATCTCTAGGAGCGTTTTATAACACAATGACCTCCTTTACAAATAGATGCAACACACTAGACTGTACATAGTAAATTCTATCAGTTTACAAAGATCATAAACATCTCTTTATAATGTTTTATACATGATTAAGCTAAAATGTGTATATACTAGCCTAATTTGAATGCAATATTACAGTAAAATTAATATATAATGAAATACATAATTATACCCAAGCAACTAAGCAATAAATAATGAAACCTTAATTACAAAGAGAGGGTAAGAATCCTTAGTTGATTCGCAAAGTTTTGGAAAGTGCACAGAGTTGGAAAAATGGAAAAATTGAAGCACAGACCATCACATTGGAGCACAAAAAAATGCAAATCCAAGGGTATAGGCTAGACTGGGGCACCTGGAGAGGGACAAGGGCACCCGTGGGCACCCTAAACATGTTTTTGGGTGCTTGTGTCTATGGAAATGCTCATAAAACATCCTTCAAGGTGTCATAAGGTGTTCACCTTTCATCTCCTTTAGTCACTATGAGGTCGCACCAATATCTCTGAGGTCATTAGAAACCTGCAATGAAGAATAGACCCACAAAACCCTCAAATAGACATCAAATCCTAAAAGAGAAAGATGCAAAATGAGGGGTCAGATTGTCCTTCGCTATCAAAATGGTGAAATTACAACTAAGCATTACACTACATCTTAGACCCAATTTAGTTTTGTGTGTGTGGAATTATGCCTTAGATTACTCTTGTGCATGTCACACTTGGATAACAAGTAAGTAGCTAGATGTAGAATGTAATAAAGGTGTGCATGGAATAAAATAAACTCCCTCATATGAAGTGTGATGCATAAAACCATCCCTTGTGTCCCTTGTGATGGAGCTAGATGGATGCAATGCATCTCTCAAATGCCTTGATGAATACAACCTTAGGTGGTGATAGCTAGTACTTAGTGCTTATCCATTTATTATGATCACATAACTTTATATTTATATGATTCCTTTTCTTGAATTTTGTAATTAACCCCAAAAATTTTGACTACCAAAAATATAAGATGCTCAAACGGCTAGAAAGGACCCAAAAAGTGTGAATAAAGTACAAAGAGGATAGGGGCACCCAAAGGGGATGAGGGCACCTGGCGCTAATATCCTGGCTAGGTGTTGGTGTCAAGGATGACAAATGTGGAAGATTAAAAAGGAAAAATGAGTAAGGGTGTAAGACCAAAATCAGTAATAGAAAGTAAAGCAAGGTGGCTAAAGACATGGGTTGATTAGTAATTTTCTTACTTAGGAATCACATGAATAGTAGCATGTAATCATGACTAAATAATTACCCAAAGTGTGTGATTTTGTGTCTACAATTTCAAAGTAGAAGCATAGAGTAAAAGGAGTCATCAATCGGCTAGCCATTAGGAGGTGACATTTCCATAAACACTCCTCGTGAATGGAAACTATGAAATTCCAAGTATTACATGAAACTTGCAGAAATTTATATTACACAATGGCTTCATAAACATGTATGCAACTTGATCTTAAGTCAGGAAGTACTGGAGATCTATATCACTACATATAACCTTTTCTCAAATAAAGTGTATATATATCTCGATATTCTTTTTCCTTTGATGTTGAACTGTATTTTTAGCAAGATAAATGCAACTCTGGCTATCACATAAAAGAGGAGTACTTCCTTTAGCTTCTATGTGCATCTCTTCGAACAATTGCTTCAACCACATGGCTTCTTTCACTACTTTCATCGCACTTTTATATTCTACCTCAATAGAAGAAATGGATATTGTTGGTTGCTTTTTACCACTCCAAGTAATGGCACATGTACCAAAATTAAACACATATCCATTTGTAGACTTGCGATTTATCACATCACCAGCATGGTCAGAATCACAATATCCATATAAATATACATTATTAGAAGAAGTATAATGTAAACAAGAAACAATTGTGTCTTTAATATAAAGCAATAATTTTTTGGATAACTTGTAGTGATCCTAATAAGGCTCATGCATAAACCTTGAAGCAATCCCTACCACATAAGAAATGTCAAGTCTAGTAATAGTTAGATAAATCAAACTACCTACAAGTTACATGTATAAAGTAGGTTTAGCTTTTTCAGATGCAAGTTTAGGATCCAGTTTACATCCAAATTCTATAGGAATAGAAAAAGGTTTACAATCAATCATATTAAACCTTTTAAGAAAATTAGTGGCATATTTTGATTGAGATACAATAATAGAATTTTTATCCTAAAATATAGCCATGCCTAAGAAATGATGTAATAATCCTAAGTCGGTCATATCAAATAATTGCATTAATTTTGTTTTAATTTTCATAATTAAACTGATAGAAATACTAGTGATAAATAAATCATCGACATACAATACAATGATAACGATACTATTTTATTCAATTTTAACAAATAAATTATTATAAGAAGAACACTTAGAGAAACCAAATTCATTGAAAAAATTGTTAATCTTTGCATACCAAGCTCTAGGAACTTGTTTTAAACCATATAAATATTTTTTCAATTTACAAACATACATTTCTTTACCTTGTTCTTCAAAGCCTTTAGGTTGGGTCATATATATTTCTTCTTTTAAATTACCATTCAAAAAGGTATTTTTGGCATCCATCTAATGGATTTCCCAACCATATTGAGCATTTAAGGCAGTCAAAATCCTTATTGTGCTCTTTTTTACAACTAGTGCGAAGGTTTTAACATAGTCGATACTGGGTTTTTGAGTAAACCCTCGAGATACTAAACTAGCTTTGAATTTATCAACACTTCCATCAGATTTATATTTAATCTTGTATAGCCATCTAGATCTGACTATACTTCATTTTTCAGGAGGAGGGACTAAATCCCAAGTGTGATTTTTAATCAAGGAATATTGTTATCACATAATCAAAACACCTTATGATTTTCACAAGTGTGTGCGCTTGAGCTCACAGTGTGATTGGATAACATGGGTTTTATCTCCAAGTTGTGGGACTTGCTACTTGAGATAGACCTCCAGAGAAAGCTAGTTCTTACTTCTAAACTACCTGCCACAATTTACTCTAATGCAGGAAAAACTATCTTGACCTAATATAATTTTGTAAGTGACCAAGGAGAGAGAGTGCATAAAAAAAATCCTACACTAAAGCAGTGATACACTAGAGAAGGAGGGTGATGAGAATAGTCTTATAATGTGTGAAAATTAGGAACAAAGTGCAAACTAGAAGGGGTGATAATAGTTCTCCACAATATAGCAACTACATTCATAGCAATATTTCATGCACACACAATGATAATTAATCCCTGTAATAGCATAAGATAGACACAATGTGTGTGTGTGTGTGTGAGAGAGAGAGAGAGAGAGAGATGAGATTGAAGGGGCAAGAGGAATGCAAAAAAACACAGCAGAGGAAGAGAAATCCAGAAACTTATATCTATGGCTTTCATTGATATGCATAGTTCAATCTATTATAGAATAAGGGCCTGGATCACCATAAAAGGAGTCCACTATAAGGGCTTGTAGCACATTGGTTTCAAAAAACAATTTTTGACAGAGTTTTACTATTGAAAACTATCTCTCCCTTTTACAATGAGCTCAACACTCCAATTTATAGATTTCCAAGAGGAGAGAGAGAGAGAGGGAAAATGAAAATCCCAAAATATGTCCCTAAACCACTTGCAAGATGTATTAAATTAAGTGAAATAATTTTATGTTGCTTACAAAAGGCTCCCCATACTATCCCATGACTTGCAGCAGTGAGAAATGTTAGCCCATGCTCTATTGAATGCATCCCAACTACCAAATAAAACATTATTTTTAACTTGGGTACGTTTTCTACAAAATCACCATTGATTCTTCATCAAATTCTAGATTTATCGAAAAAAATTCACTAGTCTCAGAACCATGATTCCAACGGTACCAATTTTATGCACTTTTGTTGAGAAATGAAAAACTTATGGCCTTCTGAGTGCGAGCAACTATTTTGGGTCTACCAAGCATTTATGTTCTTTAACGGGACTGAGCATTTACTTTACTGGAGCTGAATATATTTATTTTATTTTTATATATCTACCCTCATCAAAATTAAGGCGTATAGATGTGCTCATTCCAGAAATTCAAATTTTGTGAAAATGGGAGCTTAGGATCAAAAGTTATGGTCATTTGAAGTTTGGGAGGGTCAAACATTGAATTTTCCTTTGTATGTAAGTATATCAGCTATTTCTGGTTTTGGTGTCCCGGAAGTCCCTTGTGTGACTTGGGCTAAAAACCCCCACTTATTCTACGTTACACTTGACCTACTTTGTAAATCATGCGAGTCGGCTTTTCAAGGAACTCGTGTCCCTCGTGTACTGATGTATACCAGGCCGTCAGGGTCGTTGACTGCCGCTTCACCCACGAGCTTCCTTCCTATCGCCTATTTTAGCATTTTGGGTCCTCAGAAAAATCATGTCCCATGTGTCCCTTCATTACCTAGGCCTTCGGGGCCATTGACCACCACTTCAGCCGCATCCCTTTGTGATCATCTACTTCGGCATTCTGGGTCCCAGATGTCTCGACGTCCTGCGGACCGCGTGGGACAAAAATACCTGATTTTGCTGATTTTAACTACCTACAGCCATTTCAGCATTTTGGGTCCCAAATGTCCCATGCATACCTATGTGGCCTGGGCCAAAAATATCCAATTTAGCCATAATACACTAGTTAGAGCCAAATTTTTGGATTTTTTCAAATTTTTCTAACTCCTTGAATTTTTTCCTTGGATAGGGGGGTTAGAAAAGAGCCAAAGGGAGCTCTAAAACCTAATTTTTTCCCTCAAGCCATTTCTACTTGCTCAGCCTGAAGAAATCATGTGATTTATCTAATTTACCTTGAGGGGTGGATTTAGGATAACAAATATATTTAAATTTCATTACATTTATCCATCTTTCTTCAGAAGAAGCTTCTTCGCAATATTGGGGTTCAGGTTCATATAATGTCATCAAGGCATGATATGTATGTTGACTTCTAATCATTTTCTAAAGGTTTCTAGGATTATATTCTTGAATAATATACTTATCCCATCTAGGTATTTCAGCTATAGAGGAAACAAGTACTAACTACTTTTCAACTATAGGTTCTTTACTAACTTCATCACACACATCATTTTCATTGTTATTTTCATAATTTTAATTTTCATTATAATCATCATGAATAATAGAAACAAAATATGAATAATATGAACAAAAAGGTTTTTCTAAAACTTTTACATTCATGTTTTCTATAACTTCTCTTTTTAAAGGATCGAAGATCCTAAGACCTTTAGTTTTGACACTGTATCCTATGAAGCTACAGGAAAAAGAGGTTTGATCAAGATTCTTCCATTTTGATTTCAAAATGAAGAGAGAAGAAAGGCTACCCAATATTTTCAAATGAGACACACTTGGTTTTTTATTTGACCACTTTTCCATATGAGTGGAATTAACTAAGGATTTAGTGGGAACTCTATTCAAGATATGAACAACATTACTCTTTGCTTAATCCCAGAATAATTTAGGAACTTGTGTTGAATGCATCATAGTTCTAGCCATTTCGAGAATGTTGTGGTTTTTCCTTTCTACAATCACATTCTATTAAGGGTAATATGTATTAGTCAGTTCTCTTTGAATGCCACATTTAACACAAAATGAGTCAAATGCCTTACTGACATACTCTCCCCCATTATCAAAACTAAGCCTCTTAATTTTATAATTAGAAGAATTTTCAACTAAAACTTTAAATCCTTAAATTTAGACAAGACATCAGATTTATTTTAATAAAATAAGACCAAATCATATGAGATAAATTATGAATGAACATGACAACATATAGAGAACCATTAAGGGATGAAACTTCTACAGGTCCTAGAACATCACTATGGACAAGTTCCAAAGGTTTAGAAGAATTAGCATCATGGTGATCATGTAAGGGATTAGAAAATTACTTACCACGTAAGAATCCTTCACATGTTTCATGATTTTGGGAAATAGGTGGCAGACCATTCACTAGGTTTAGTCGAGACATGTCATACATGCTCCAAAAATTGACATGGCATAGTCTCTTATGCCACAATTGCATGTCACTTCTTTGAGATGTTAAACAAGAAGCAGAGGGAAATCCATTAAACACATATAGACCATCTCTTTGTATGCCTTCAACTATAGTAACATCATGTTCATTTTTAATAAACCACATATCTTTTAACAATGTTACACTAAATTTATTTTGAGTCAATTGAGAAAAGGAAAGGAAATTCATTTTAAGTTTAAGAACTAACAAAACATTGTTAATAAAACCATTTGAAATTTTTGTTGTACCTTGTCTCTGAACATCGAGAATGTAATGATCACCCAAGTAGATATGATCATTACACTCTCTAAGGTCATATAGGATATCGGATGTGAAGGTCATGTTCCTAGAGGCACCACTATCCAATATCCACTCATTTTCCTTTAGAGTGACAAAGGAAGCTTTAAAAAATTACAATGGATTTTTTATTATTTTTCTAATTCTTGTTTTGGTTTTGATTTTGATCTGATTTGTTTCCCTTTTGGTTTCTAAAATTTGATTTATTACTTTTAAATTTCTAAATTTTCCACAGTAATGACATTTACCATCAAAGTTAACTCTTAAATTTCCTAGTTTCTTATCTTTACTAGGAGGTTTAAAAGTTATTTTTTTATTTTTGTTGAATCTAGAAGGTTTACCTTTTGATTTTTGAGCAATAAGTGCCTGAGTGGCATTCTCTTTAGAATCAAAAATTTTCATTACCTACTCTTCTTGAATCAAGAGAGCACTAAGGGTTTGCAAATCTGGAATTTCTTGTTCTGTTTGATATTTAGAATTCAAAATTGAAATGAAATTTCTAAATTTTTATGAATATTTAACTGAATAATGAAATAAATAAATTTGTCTTGAATTAAGTTACAGCTACACCCATCTAATTGAGACTTAATATTTTTAATGTTTTCCAAATAATTAATTAATTTTTCATCTCCCTTCATGGGATTTGTCATTAGTTCTAAAATTCGTTTAATGATTTTTAATAATCATGTACCTTCATGCATTGATTCCAATTGAGTTAAATCCTCACTCAAACTTTCTTGATTCCTGATATGAAGTAAAAAATTAGCATGTATGCTTCGCAAAATGATGGACATCGCTTCCTACACTTTTTTATATGCAATAACGTTGTCTGTAGTTGTTTATCTTCCAGTCAGAGCCTTTTCAGTTCCGTTCAGAACTGCCCATAGTTTGTGAGCCATGAATTCTACCTTCAATCGAATTTTCTAAATGATGTAATTATTCCCATTCAACATTTGATATTTATCAATATTAAATTGATTAAACCCCATTTTTGCAGAGATAAATTTGAATAATTAAGAATATTAAGGATTTAAAAAAATCAAGGTTAACAGGGGTCCCCTTATCATTGTTTAAGCCTCGCAATAAAAAATTTGATGAATTTACGTCAAAAAATGGTCCTCTCAAACATATAATCGACACAACAAAGTATTACTTTGACAATAATATTCAATCAAAATGTGAGTGATTTTTTTGTTATTTCCATATAAACGACGACAATGATTTAGTAGTCGTGTCGCAAAATCATCATTTCGAAAAAATAACCCTTCTAATTAAACAAATTTCCTCAAATTTTAAAGGATGATTAAAGAATAAATTTTGAATTAAATTCATTTTAAAAAGCGAGAGAGAGAAAAAAAATGAGAAAACATATATTTTATATAACAAAAAAAATTGGAACATTGCTCATGTGTATATAATTGTAATTTTCCATCATCTCAGTCGAGTTGGTCTCACCAACTTGGCAAGTTGAGTTTATTTATGCCACCAATTTTTTTATGTTATACCAAACTCAACAACAATGCCACTTTCTAATGTTAATATTCCAATGCATAGAGTTCTAAGCTAACTTGGGTGAGTTATACAATACTAATCCACCATACAACTTACAAGTTTAAACCATCAACTGAGCCACATTATTCACATTGCCAAGAGGATTACACCTACGAAGGATGAATATACATGCGATCTGAGCCCATGTCTGAGCTACACACACTATGTGTGGTCAATCCACACACATTTCCCATAGTCAAGTCGCTCCAATCGAGCCGAGCCATAAGGATCTTCAAACAAAATGTAGTGGTGTGACCGAATTAACACCACATTCCTTCTTCCCCAAGGATTTTAAAGCCTTTAACATACACACAACCCACAAATGTAGGATTAAACTTATAACTCAAAAAAATAATGAAGACCTCCAGCCAACTAGGCCATATGACTGCGAAAAAGGTAGAGGGAAGAGATCGGTGCTAGAGGGGACTAGCAAGGACGTGATGTGATCCGGTTGGGGAGGAGACACGGGTGTATAGCCTACCATGTGTCAACAGGTAAGGAGGGTGCAAGTGGAATGGGTCTGCCCCCTCTCTACAACAAAAATATTAAACAGTTTAGCAAATAAAATAATCAAGGTCGCCTAAGAGAGGGTTTAGATTAAACCTATATATTTTATGTTTAGAATCATTTAGTTTTTTTCATAGGGATAGTTTAATAAATATTTTAAACTATATAAATTTTAGGGTATAGTTTATATATAATATAAACTATAATATAATGTTTTTTATTATATAGTTCTAAAAACTATAGATTTAAATGTTTTAAAATAGATTTTAGGTTAAATTAAATAAACCAAATAACATGTAGTTTGTAAACTATAAACTATAGTTTTTGAAAAATTATTTCAAATGTAATTAATTTAAGAAAGGGGCCTCCAAAGGAGACATACTCAAATATATTTGAATTGCAAAATAATTTTACCAGGGTTTTATCAACTTTACCAGGGAACATTGATAAATGATAAACCAATAGAAAAAAATTGTTTCCTATTATTTTGGGGTTTTTCTCCTAGGCTATGAAATATTTCCTTTTACTTTGTATTTACCCTTAATATTTATCTGCACATACATAAAAACTATAAGAAACATAGGAAATAGTTAAAATAGTTATAATCCATACTTGATCTCGTAAATGGTTTTCACGCATAGGTAATAATCCAAAGTCCCTTTCACCTGTACACACACGAACATCAAAAAAATGTCCTGGAGAGAGGGGGGTTAAATAAATATTAATAATCAACCAACCAACCACCTATTTGTCATGCATATTAGTTAATTGATTTTAATAAACATTACCAAACCTCTCTGATACCATATTAGGACTGAGTTGTAAATAACTATATAAAATATTTATTAATCCAAACATTAATAACCAAACATTTAACAAAGAAAATAAATGAAATAACACAGTGACACCAGATTTAATGAGGAAAACCCCAATGGGGTAAAAAACCACGAATAAGAATTTTCCATTAACGAGAAACTTTTTTATGGTCCAATAACTCCTATACCCACTCATGCTCCATGTTTTTACCCTGCGTGAATTCAATTGGCCCGATTATGGCCCAAGGCCATATTTATATAACCCCAATGGTTATGAACATTTAAGTGACGAGGTATAGCCCCGGTTTAAATAAACTGATTTAATTAAAAATTAATTAACCATAAACTCATAGTTTATATTAAATAATTAAAATTATAAATATTCTAAATTATTTAATTATAAACTAAGCTTTATAACAGCCCTTAATATTATGTTCTAACAGTTAATTACTATCTGATAAGATTCAAAATTTTGTACATGAAAAACAATTAGGTCACACGCAAAAGAAAAATATCAATACAACCAAGGATGAGGAATTTGATCATGAAATATTTATTGGCATGTACATCGATATAATATAAATGATATGTGTGTGCATATAGGAATAAAAATTAATATATTAACAATTGGTCTGTGGAACAAAATGGGGCATCTTGTACTCCATCCTTCTCCACATGTCTTTTTTGTGGCTAACAAGATGAAAATCATGCCTAAAGATGTGTTTAAAAATGCTACCATTAGTATCATAGGAGTAAGGTTTCATAGTGAATTTGAATTAATTTTCTTCACAAAAGTGGATAATTTTCCAATCCTACTTGGTAGGGCTTTGGTGTTATGTAAATAACATAGATCTATACTTTAAGAATCTCTATATTATTTTCAAAAACAACAAACAACGTGTAATCATACCAATGGAAGTTAAGAAAAAGGCCCCTTTCATAGAAAATATCAAAGAACATGAATATTGGAACATATTTATAGGATAAAATCTAAGGGTTTAAGGTACATTGATCCAAACCAAGAAGGATAATTATATTATAATGGCGTACAATCCATATTAGATACCACCATTATGAAATGTGACAATTAGGCACATGGATCCTATGAGTTGATCAAGAGATATTTTGATACAGTTCACTCTCACAAAATTCATATGGTCAACATTATGCCAAAAGTTAGGGGAAATTATATTAAATTGTTAATCAAGGAGAATAATAAACATGTGCCATTATTCCACAATGAAGAATATGTCTAGACTTTTTTGAGAGAATTATAAAATTACATGTTTCCTGAGTAAGTACACATCAATTATATGGTTTATATAGTTAGATAAATAGAAACACAATGGTGGGAAACTAATATCATGTCTCTTAAATATGGTATCAAGTTAGTGAGGTCATGCACACCGAATTTTATATAATAACCTTGCACACAAGTTATCTAACTACAGTAGAGTCAAAAAGCAAGAAGAGCATCTAAGGAAGTGTGAGGAATTTTGGAAATAAGGCACGCATTCAATCAAATCAACTATATGGACACGTATTATATTATACCTTGTGTGTTTGAGTGAACACTTGGTACAGAGACAGAAAAGCACACAAGGGGAATTATTGGTGGGAAACACTAAAAGCTTATTTTTTACACACCTTCTAATTCACCACATCCATGCCTAAATTAGGTCACTCACTGTAATGTATAGAACATGTCATTTTTAGAGATGAGGCAATAATGGAGGAGAATATGCTAAGAATATAGAAAAAGAAAGGATATACACTACCAAATATTTTTTAGGAATGTAGTAAAAATAGTGATTTGAGCGAAGAGGAAGAGGTTGTGTGGATGGAGAAAAATTGAAAAAGAAAATATGGTGTCGAATATTGATGAAGGAAACAACATGATAATAATTTGAATATATAAACTTCTTATGATTCAAGAGAAGTAATTGATAAGAAGGATTTATTAATATATGCCCATCTAGAGTTGCTAAAATCCATCAAAGTGGACATAAGAACAGACAAGTTACATAAAATAACAACAATTGGAGAATACTAGACTAATATAAAGGCCACTAAGATTACCATTTTTTACATGATTATGATTATTTTTTCCCATGAAGATACCATGAAATTAAAGGATCACATCCTTCATTATGAAATATGAAAATCAAGCTGATTGAGGGTGTAAAACCCGTGTGCAAAATACCCTATAGGATGACCCAAACATGTGTTACAAGGTGAACAAAAATATTGATAAAATGTTTTTCACTAGAGTTATTATACCAATGAAATAATTAGGATGGGTCATGGTGATAAATATAAAAAAGGATGGGCACAAAAAAATTTGTATGTACTATCGATAATTAATCTTGATATGTGTAGTAGATCCTTCTTAACACCCTTTACAAAAGAAATTCTACATAGTTCAATGGGGGGAATATACACCTTCAATGATGGATTTCCAGTATATACCTAAGTTCATATTGCAAAGGAAGATAGTGATAAAACTAATTTCATGATAGAGCAGGATCATTTACATACATTATAATTCCCTTTGGGCTTAAGAACATGTAAAAAAAAATCTTGTGCATTGTAGTAGCTACCTTTGAAGAATTCATTCTCAAAATATTACAAGTTTATCTAGATGGTTGGATATTTTATGGGATTTTCATATATAACTATAGTAATTTGTACCTCATGTTTGAGTGTTTTAGAAAACTACAACTTTTATTGAAATTGAATAAGTGTGTCTTTATGACCCCTTTTAGGAATGTCATTTACAAATATGATTTAATAGTAGATCCAACAAAGACAGTTGTATATGTGTAATTGGAAGCATCACAAACATAAAGGGATGTAGTTTCTTTTATTTTATATTATGGGTATTATAGGAAGTTCATAAATGGATATGAAAACATTATTGCACCATTTGAAAAATTGTTTAGGAATAATGGAGAATTCAGGTAGGAATAATAATAAAAAAAAGGAATTTGATGAGATCAAGGAGAAGGTTTTGAGTACACTCATGTTGTATTTACCATATTGGAATAATCTATTTCTTATACATGTGGATGTATCTAGAATGAAAATTAGGGTGATTCTCGCATAGCCAAGGAAATATAATATTAACTACCTAATTTTTTACAAGAAATAATATGATATGCACAAAATAGAATTATACAACCATAGAAGGAGAAGGTCTCTCCAAGGTTTGTTCTCTACAAAAAAAATTGTCATTATTTGTTGGAAACTCAATTTTTATTCTACATAGAACACATGTCTTTAAATCATCTATTAATTAAAGGAATCTTGCATGGGTGTATATGTAGGCTGGTGATGTTATTTAAAGATTTCTAATTCTCAATTGTGGTGAAGCTAGGAAATAATAATAAAATTCCAAACCACCTCTAGTGAATCAACACGAATGAATAATCTAATGATGTTGAGGATAAGATGAAATACCTACAAATTCTTCAAATTAAGAGTGTGCCAAATTATTTCAATAATATAACATTATTTCTCCACTATGGGATCACACTAGAGAATTGGAAAATACAACTGAAGAATCAATTCTCAATGAAATTGTTACCTTAATAAATAATCAATGGTGAAGTATATATAATATGGTTTGAAATGAGGTGTTAAGATGATGTTTCATGGAGCATGAATAATAAGATATTCTCCATGAGGCGTGAAAAGGAATTTTAGGAGGACACTATGCTAGAGATGTAACTAAGAGAAAAATCTTGGTAGTGGGTCTTTGGTAGTAATAAGTATTCCATGATACAAAGGAGTGCATGCAAGCATGTGACCATTATCAGTGCACCAAAAAAATAAGTAAGTAGGGTGAAATGACCTTATGCCCCATCATTACCCAAGATCCATTTTAGAAATAGGTAATTGTTTTTTGGGCCCATTAATCTTGTCATGTGAATAAAAGGCATGCAATACATTATAATTAAAACTAATTACCTGACATGATGGGATGAAGTTGCGCCTATCAAGGATTGCACAATAACAACCACAAGAATATTTATTTAGTAAAACATTACAATTAGATATGGATGGCCTCTATACTTCACCAATAACATGGGAACTTATTTACTAAATGAGATAATGTGCATTCTAATTTCTAAATTTATGGTCGTGCATGATAAAATAACACAATATCACCCATATGTCAATGGAATAGTAGAGGTATTTAATAATATTCTAAGAAACACACTAATAAAGATTCGTGATGTTGAAAAAAAGGATTGGGACAACAATATTTTGACAGTTCTGTGGGAATATAGAACTACATACAAAATATTAAACAAGGCCACCCCTGTCCAACTAGTTTTTAGTGTAAAATCATTGTTTTCAATTGATTTCATGGTACCCTCCTTAAGAATTGTGTACATTGTAAATTTAGATAATGATGCATCTATCACATTAAGCTTTATGAATAAAGAGTACATGCATGATGAAGCTAAGTATTTGAAAAAGTATGAAACAAATCCTGACATGATCAATATATTAATAATATTACTTTGTGTAAGAGTGTGAAAGTGTTATTGTATGATTCAAAATTTACAAGCCACCCTGAAAATTTAAAAACACTTTGGTTGGGTCATGTTTACACCCTGATTAGATGTAACATGAAAACTAGTTGATTTTAGTGATTTAGTACACCAAAGGATCTAAGAGTTAGAAACATGTGGATATTCTGATTAATTAACTTCAAACATTAATTATCATAATCATAATAATGATTTTATACTTTTAATTGATATATTTAAAAAAATGTGAACTTGAATATATAAATGAATGAGTGCTCTTGGTTGATTACTTATAATTATAAAAGGCTCTAGGAATATGTACTACATGAACATGGAGATATGGATTGGAACAAGATTCATTTTATTGATTGTAATTAGAAAATGTAATGGGGTAGCACCATACCAATTTTATAGGACCATATCATATATTTTTGTATGTCTTGTATGGTCTTAGACTTACTAAGATCTAGGCTCTATAACTTATACACATTGTCCATTGTCTAAAACTATTTTTCACTGTCAAATCCTAGTTTACAATCATCATATAAAACTCTCTAAATACTTTGATCATCATCTCAAACCATATTCATGGATGATAAGTCATGTAACAAAAATATTAGTTAGGTTTTGGGTACCCACGTACATCGGTGACATTGGCACTACTCTGAAGAGGCCTCAAACCACACATCATTCTCCACCTAACATGTGATATAAGAATTAATGCAACTAATGTTGACAGTCATTTTTTACCATGTTTGAATTTAATTTTCTCTTGCTAAGATACTTAGGGAATGGATTTTTTAAGTGATTGTAGATGAGGGAGATTGATTCCTTGACCTGGTAAGGAGATTCAAATATATGGATATTTATTTCCTAATGATTATATATATGTTATTGTGAGATTTAGGGATTCTTGGGTGCCTTTTTCAAGTGTAGGAAGTGAGTGTATCAATTTAGTTCCATAGGATTTATAGGTTATAAAATGAGGTAGTTTATACTTACTTATATAGGGTTATGTAGATGACTTATCGATTAAAGACTGACCCAAAGAGGTTAGAACTCAACGAAATATGTGATTTTGAAAGAAAAGTAGGAGGAATGTCAGTCCAAGACCATACAAGTTTATCATGACATGATGTAGTATCCTAACCAATCTATATGGCCATGCCCAAGGAAGGAAATCAAGACGTCTAAATTTTGGAACCTGCTTCTTGATGTTTATATATAGATTTTATGCATTGAGTTCTCAGAATTTGATGAGATGTCAGTGTGTAAGGATAAACAAGCTAAACATGAGACCTCATAAGGTATTAAGAGGGAATGGGAAAGTTGTATTTATCTTAGCAAGAGTGTATTGTCAAAACTAGTAGTGTCAAAGAGTGAATTTCCAAAATCGAGTGTCTACATTTCACCCCCCCACCCTTAGGTAGGAAACAAAATTACATGTTTAAAGTAAAAGTTACCTAAGTGTGTAGACGCAATTTATCTTCAATTGAATGTTTATTTTGTAGAATCCCATTATGCTTAGTGCTAACATGTTTGAAAAATGAAACCTACAACATAGAGCATAGTCAATTTCTAAGATAAATAATTGAACTTTAACTCAAATGTAAAGTGGAACATGTAAAAAAAGGAAGAAATAAACTTTTTTGTTTGTGGAGGGAGAACTATCGTGATTTTATTGTTCTTGAAAATTTTGTATTACTAATTTTAATTAATGTTTGTAAAGGATTAGGGGTGATCAACACCCTTGTTATGCCAAGGAGAAATTAGAGTTTTAGGTGCATGTAACCTAACTTAGAATGTTGAGGATAAAATAATAAAAATGAAGTTTCGAAATAACATACTAAGGAAGAAGACTAGGTATCAAATATATTCAAGAACTCTAATATCTTCCCTTTTGATTGTAACAAGAAATTAAAGTCAACCTATGAATAAACTAGCCACTTCGATACTTTACATATCCCCATAGACCACACCATTGCATATGGATCTAGGACCAATTTTGTAAATTAGGACATACAATAGAAAATAGAATGGATGTTCTCATGCCCTTTCCATGTGCTATATAATTGAATAGAAACTAAAATGTGTTGAAAGGTTAACAGAGAAATGAGACTCATGCCCCCAAGATATATGAAACTATGGTAGAAACAAGGTGAAAAAGGAGTGAATTACTTTGTGCCCTTTGTATTGGTTTGAACTGATCCTAAAATTATGCAAAAAACCTAAGAATGTTGCTGAAAACCTAAAAATGATGAGGAATTTGATGTTTCTGCCACTTGGAAAAAACATGTGGTAGGGTCAGGGCCATATTGTATGGTCCTAAATAATATGTGTAGTTCTAAACATGTATGATTTTGTCTAATTTATTTTCTTTTCTAGATTTCTGAGTACATGTACTTTATTTATACCTATATCATAACCCATAAGTCTACATGTGTCTGTTGTAAGTGTAGAATATACATAAATGAATGCCCCCTCTTTTTAGTTATGTGTGAAAATTCATGTTGAGTACTTGGATAAAAATAAAATATGTGTTCTCATATAGAAGATGTTTGACAAGCTATAGAGGAATGTAGAATTTTGGAGAGGTGTCAACTTTGCATAAAATATACCTATAAAAAGGAAGGTTTTTGTGCATGTTGGAAACCATGGCACGAGAAACTCAATGACACATAACCTATATTTAGAAAAAGGAAGGTGTTTGCACATGGTAGAAACCATGGCACAAGAAAATCAATGATTGAAATAGATAGAAACCATATAGTTGATAACAAGAGTAGTATAACTAAATGTAAATAAAATAGTAATGCAATCATATGCAATAATTATGCAAACAATGTCACGCATAAGGCATAAATCTAGCAAATATGAGACATCCACAGTGTTACAAGACAATCAAGGCTTGCAAGCCTATAAACAACAGAAAACAATAAAAAAATATAGGTATTATGCCAAAAACATAGGACACCCATGTTGTCACAAGATAAAAAAGGCACATACGCCAAAAGCAATGAAAACAAGAAAGTATTAATATACACACACAAGCAAGTATACATGTGACAAAAAAAGTTCCAAAATATGATAACATGATAAAGTAGCCAATGTAGGTGGAAATATGTGACACTATAGATGTCAACACTATACAAAACACATATGTTAGTCATGTTAGCTAAAAATATAACATATACATGATATATGAAATCAAGTGTAATGAGGAAGTAAAAAGGAACTATATGGAACAATAACACCTAGATGTAGTGTAAAAATAAATTCCCCCAGATGTATAGGAAATATGGGTGAAAGGTCATCCAACACCTATCATCATGTACTAATTTGTGTGTGTCCATGCTCAAAATACCTCAATAATTCATGTGTGTAAAGAATATGAAAATATGTTATCTATCAAACCAAAGTGAGAAAAAAACATGTATAATGTAAAGTGTTAACAAATCAAGAAAAGTGTATAGGTCCTATTTTGTATTTGTACAAATATATGAAATATTTTTGTATTTTACAAGTTCTTAGATATATACATGGAAGGGGGTAACGTTTTGCTACAAAAATCTTGAAGGATGATGTAAGATGTTAAAATATATAGGTAAAGGTTGAAGTATCATGTCATGAAAAATAGGTGGCAGGTGTAAAAAATGGAACCCTGGTAAATGAGGCAAGGTAGTGGAAAAACAAGTGGATATGGTATGAGGGTTGGTGATAAGGTTATGTCTTGTGTCAAAGGGTGATGAGACATGAGTATAAATAGGAGAAGGATTGGTATGAAGGAGTGCATTAGAGGTTTGATGTAATAAGTGAATATCCCTAGGTGGTATAGAGGTGCCTATTATTGCTGAAATTTACACCCTTTCTGAAAATTGGGTTCAACATTTAAGTGAAACATTGTTAAAACATGAGTTTTTGGGTCACTCATGATCTTTCTCTAGATGAAAGGGCCAGTTCCCTTCATCCCAATTTACTACAACTAATCCTATACCAGCCTTATCCTCTTAACTATCTAGCCTAAGCTAATGATTCCAAAAATTTAGGAGGAGGTTAAAACTAGACAATAAAAGGGAGGTGATGTACCAAACTGAAATGTGGAGCTTATTTAGTTCTAAAAGACACAAACGATAGTTTGTAAATGAATATTGTGAAGAATGCACACAAATCTAATTTAAGAAACTAAAAGAATACAAAATATACAAGAGGGTAGAAATATTCATGCCAAACACATAAAATTTGAAGGAAAGAAAGAAGCCATGCTTGTATTAATTTATTTTTAACAATTTACACATATAACCAAGGCAAGAAAATTCTCATGCACAAGTTGCAAATTTTGAAAGCATGAAGTTAGAGTTCACAAGCAAGAAGCTCAAAAATATATGAAGGAAGAATCTAGAGAATAACCCTTTCAATGTGTATGAGCACTTACATTTATATAGCTTGAGAAGGAATAGAGATAAAGAGAATAGGGAAAGGATGACTACCATGTTAGGGTATCGATCCCTGAAATCTTGTTGAGCAAGCATGAATGCTATGATTTTATAGGGTTGACTTGTAGTATAGACATGGGAACCAACTTGAAGAGATTTAACCATGATGTCCTAGGAGATTTTGATTAAATTCTATGCCATCAAGCTACGCAATTTGACACCATACTTCATTAAATCTAGGTAATTAAAATAGTGTCGAACGTCATGGATAAACTGAAACAGGTGTGGCTTATGCAACTTCCACATAATTCTATTATTTTATTGTGTTCTGTGGATCTATTTTACCTCCATGGATTGGGAAATGTGTGGCATTCAAATTTTATTCGAAAACTTTTGACCTCACATACTTATATGGGTATTGACCCCGCTTTGTGGATTCTACATTGGACATGTCTCCATGGATTCATAAATCTGCAATACATCAAATTCTCACCATTCGCATAACTCTTTACTTTAACTACTACAGATTCTATCCTTTTGCACTCATATTGTACAACACACACAAAAATACATGAAGGCTTTTCCTTCATCCCATAATACACACATAATTGCATTCCACATAATTCTAACTTCCAGTCTTCCACAGATTTCTTAAACAAAATCTACATAAGTGTTATTTTGAATAAGTTGTTCAAGATTTCCTAAGGAGCAATTTTGTCCAACAACTTGGTGACCTCTATGGGATATCTACATTCTATATCATGGTGACTAGTAGCCTTGAGTAATATATTGGGTATGGAGTCAATTATAACTCTAAATTTGGCCCCTTGAAATTGAAACAGATCCCAGGACTCCCATGGAAACCTAAATTTAGAACTATTTAAACTACTCTGAAATTATATCTTGAACTAATCCTTGGATATTTTGATGAATGGCCATGATATTTCTACAAATAGTATGAATTTACACCATAGAGTTGAGAGGAAATGACTTGTCATGCATCTGACTACAATGGGCTTCCAAAAACTATGTAGAAAAATGAAGATCATACAGGCTTCAAGTGAAACATGTAGAGATTGCATACACACTTATTATAAATAGGTTACCACCATAAGGATTGAGGCAAAGAAAACCGATCAGTGATCAACACACAAAAAAGGAGGGGACTTCCAAAATCAAAACTCAAAAGTATTTACAAGACATAATATACATACCTAATGGAAATTTTTAAGATAAATCTAATTGATTGGAATTTGCAATGCTTCTCCACCAAGGTTGGACAACTCAAATAAGATGGCCTCTTTTTAGGTATTGATAATGTATCACCACTCCAAAGTGTATGAAAATTGGAGTGTCACCCTAATTAGGCTTTATATGTGTCCCACTTGAAGACTAGGTCACTTTCCTTAAAATTTTGTGGCTTAGCTTTCTTTTCAAACCACTTTTTGGTTGATAACTTGTTCTTTTCTAGCTTGGTCATGATGGATTTTGTTAGTTCTTCAAACTCAATTAGTTATACCATTCTAATATATCTATGATTTGCACCTTCCAATTCTAATTGGTTATTTAGCTCCAATGAAGGTTGTTTAAGAAATAATGGGAGCCTAGATTCTCTGCCATAGACAAGAATGAATGGAGAACTACTAATTTCTATTTTTGGAGTAATTCTATCATCCCAAAGAGAATTTTTTACTTTTTTATGTCACTACCTTTGATTGATCTCCATAGTCCTTTTCATGATCTTGGTCAGGTTCTTGTTAGTGGATTCCACCAAGCCATTACCTTGCGAGTAGTAGTTGGGGGAATTCTTCAAATAAAATCCATCTCTGAGAGCCTAATCATAGATCCTAAAGCCTAATAACCCTTTCGCATTATCTAAAATGATGGTTTAGGGAACCTCAAACCTCGTTACAATATCATCTAGAAAATCAAGGATGACTGATTCGAAAGCCTCTTTGAGTGGTATAGCCTCTGTCCACCTCGTAAAGTAGTTTTTTATCGTCAAGACCCACTTGTGACCTAGACTTGACATAGTATTGATCATACCTATGAAATCAAGCACCCATTGAGAAAAGGTAGCATCCACCTAAATAGGGTGAAGGGGAATGGCTACCATATTCTTTTTATCAGTGAAGAAAGCACATTTCTTAAATTTTCTAACCCAATGATGTCCATATGTGAATAGTGTGGGACAGAAGTATCCTGCTTTGAGAATTTTTCATTTTCATGGCTCAAGATGAGAAGTTTCCTTCTAAGAAACCATTGTGGAACTCCATCAAGACATTGTCTAAATTTTTCCTTCAATATACCTGAACAGGACACCATCTATATTATTCCTAAACATAATCACATCTATTAGCATATAAGGCACTAATTGTAACCTCAAGCACCTTTTTTTTTCTCAAACCAGGAAGGTAGCTTCCAGTTGCCAAGAATTTTTTCATGTTATTTATCCAACCACCATGGATAAGTTGACCTCCTTCATCTTGCAAGAATTTTTTGCTATATGGAAACTCATCGTTCCATGGATTTTTGACACTCCAGATATTTTCAACTTGAGGATCTTCCAAGATTGACAGATCCTTTGTGGTTTTTCCATGCTCTTCCTCCATGAAGAAAGATACTTCTTAATTATATTTTTCACCTAAGGAAAGTTTCTCACAAATTTCTCTGGCTCTCACCAAATTAGTGGCCTTGATGGTAACGTTGAACTCCATGATTTTGGTTACCCATCTGGATCTCTTCTCATTGATTTCCTCCCCCATGATGAAATATATCACATTGTGATGTGAGACTAGGAATTTTATGTGGCTAGCAGCTAGCATGGGCTTGAATTTTTTGAGATCCCATAAGATAGTGAAGACCCATTTCTCTAAATGACTATACTTGAGCTAAAAATGTTTCAACGTTTGACTAAAAAAGACTACATGTTGCTACATAATATGATCAAAAAGATATGAAAAAATATTTTTTTTAAAAGATGAATTCTCTTTTGTATTTAAATATTATTTTTCCTTTTTACATCAATTAACTAGCATCCACCCATTTAAAAATGAAAAAGAAGCCTTTTATAGGCAGAGTCAATAAATACCATGAAATAACTAATTGTTACTTAAGTGATGAAGATCTTAATTAGTTAAGTCACTTAAATAACTTTTACATTTAATTTTCTTTCAAAAATAAAATTCAGCAATAAAACATAAGTAGTTTTTACTAGCACTTGAAGTAGGAAGAGAATAAATGGAAGGAGCTAGGATTTTGAGCTTTAACACATGCATTCTGAAATTAGTCACTATAACTGATATTTCTAATTCTTTTGGCACTATGTTTTTGGTGAGGTTAGTCATCCAACTTCCCAAGGATTTCTCTATTTCAGAGCTAGTTCCACCATATCGAGCCAAGCCTTACAAAGCCTCAATTATCACGTTGTTTAGCTTAGAAATTTTCTACATATTTTCTTGATGAAAATTATTAGTTTTGTATAAATCTTCTTCAATCAATTTTTTAAAGTGTTCTTTGATTTTATATGTATATTTAAGTTGGGAATAATTTTCTTATAAGATATCACAATGGATAGCTCTGAGATCAATGAATATTTCATAGTTTAAATATTCTCCTTGTTGAATTGTGTTTTTCAAATCTATAGAGGCTTTCTCAAAAAAATTCATTCTCCACTCCATGTTGAATGACCATGTGCAAGACATATTACTCTTAACATCAACAAATATTTTCTATTAAATAATTATTTTGTTGTTTGTGACATCCATGATGCAAATATATTTGATTAGATCCACCTATATATTTGTCTCCTTCTTAATGCTATCAATTCCTAAGATCACATGTTTTTATGTACAAATAATATTTTCATAGGTTCTTGCAACCCTCATATATGAATCATAGATTGGTCATGAGTATTTTTTTACCTAGGATTCAACAACATTCCCTTATATAGTATGCTTATGCTCTTCAGCTACTATTTTAATATCAATATCAGCTGTTGTAGTAGGGGATGGGAGAGAAACCAAGGGAGTAGGCTCGGGAGAGATAAAATATTTAATGTAAGTGACAAGGGTTTACACCTTCTCCTGAATTTGTTCTTGAGTGTGTTTTCCATTTCTCACTTTCTTGATGACCTTGAAGACTATTTATTTCAAGTTGTGTATGTCCCTTTTAGGATTAGATTCCCCAAAGATATCTTGGTGAGTTGATAGTTATTTTTGGTAATCTTGTGCTCGCTTTTATCTACTATAGGCCTAGAAATTTCAATAAATTATTTCCCAAAATTTTCAAAGACCAAACAAGAAATAGTATTAGCCTTCTTGGTTGGAGTATAAATGTCAAGAAGTGAAGCTACAACGTCATAATTGGGAATTTCAACTTTTCATTGATATTTCCTCTTTTTTCTCTCAACCATGGGTTGGACCCAAGAGAATGAAGGATTAGAAATATCTCCAAAATATGTTCTTATGATTTTCATCCCAAGTGTTAAGGGATCAGGAGAAGTTTTTGGCACAAGAGCATCATTTGATGATATCCTTGAGTAGATGCTTTAGGAATGGGAGAGGGTCTCTGTATATCTAACTTGGGTTGGTAATTACTTTTTTTCCCAAAATCTTGAGCTAATATTTCAATAAATTCATCATCATATTATTCTTCTTCTTTACTCTCTTCTTCTTCTTCTTCATGCTTTGACGTAGATTCCTCCTTTTTTACTCCTTTCTCTTCTCCATGTTCAACGTCTTCCTTTTTTTCTTCATGTTGAATATCTTCCTTTTTTCTACCTTTTTTTTTAGTTTCAACCTTTGAAGTTATTGCATACAATTTTTAACTATATTATTATTGAGTGGAGGATGAATGAGTTCCTTAAGGGGAAACTACTCCTAGGGAATCCTTAAACTCGGATAATTTATTTTTGAACCACTTCTTAGTCCTTGAAAAAATGGGATACATGATATCATCAAGGGTGTATTTTTCTTTAAGTTACCAATCAATAGTTGGGAGAGGATAATATTGAATAAAATTCATAAATTTAGGCTCAAGATGGTCAAAACCATCAACCATGCCATCTGGAACTTTAAACAACTTAAATTCTTTGATTATTTGAAGAATCATTATCCTGTGCATCTTTTTATTTACTTCAAATTTTTCATCACAATCTTCCAAACAATCTTCAATTGTAAATAGAGGAAGATATGAAAAATGAATATTTCTTTTGATGAATTTTTGCTATCAAATGACACCCTCTTTTGAAAGTGATGCATATTGAATGGAGTGATAGTTCTCTCAACACTTTTTGCATTGATGATAGATCTAAAAATATAATTTCCTAAGGATATAGGAAATTGAACACCAGAAACCTTCTTGTCTCTACAAGTTTATTGAAGGATATCTAATTGTCTATAAAGTTTAATGAGATAATTTTTTCATTACAGTAAATTGGAAGATTATAGAGGATTTATAAAAATATATTTTCTCTAATGTACATGAATCTCTAAAATTATGTGAGTGTACTCCCATACATGGCCATCAAATGTTTGTCCTCCTGGGACATCTTTTTTGTAATACATCCTTCAAGTAGTCTGACTATAAACATAGTGAAGGCATCATTTACCCTCATGAAATGATTTTAACTATTTTCAAAATTCAATTGGGTATAAAATTCAAATATTGTAAAAAACATTCTATTACCATGCCTTGAAAACCCAATTAAAATCATGTATCCAACAATAGTATACATTAGATATGAGGTCATGTACAAGGAATTAGTTTGGTGAACTTGAATGAGTTGTTGAGTCATACTCTCACAAATTATCTCTCCCTAGTTTAGTGCTTTCTTGCCTTCACAAATAATATTAATAAAAATACACATCCAATCTTTAAATTCTATAGTGTAGGAGAGACTCATGAATCTTTCCAAAAGGGTGATGATGTCAAACAATTCTTCTATGAAATCACTTCTATACAAAGTCTTTGGTAACTTTGAAGGTCCTTTCTTTTTTTTTTAATCCAATACTTAGCAATCATATTTTTGTATTTATTAGGATTTAATTTAAATTCCTTTTATGCTTCATTAATATTCGAGACTTTATCATTTTCAAAGGTGGGAATACCTAGAGCCAAGTTGATATGGTGTGCATCAAATTGAATAATTAACTGGTCTTGGGGATATCTCAACTCCTTAATCTGAGGGTCAAAACATGAGGCACAAGCTTAAGAGTTAGAGGATTCCTTCACATTTCTTTTGAGCCCAAAAATCTTGAAAATTTTATCCATATAGAAAATATTAAGGTAAAAATTGGTAATAGAGAGTGTGATAGTGACAGGGAAGATCTCAAATTAATTTTTCACAACAACCAAATGACTTGAGAAAAAACAAAAAGTGTTATATAAACATATCGGGCCTGACATGCATTAAACCCCTAGTCCGCCTTTTAAATCAGATATCCTAGGAAGAGGAGTAAGGATTGAGTTTTTTCCATAGTAATTGAAATGCCCAACATGTCTGAATAACCCTTTTAAATAATACCCATCGGATAAGTCAACAAATTGGAGAACTAGAGGAACAAAAAAATAGTTCCCACATGACCCAATTAACCCAACTACATATATTATTTGGATGAAGTGGCAAATATGGAAACAAATGGAACTTGATAACAACTCGTTCAGTTCCCACTAAACCTGATTCACTTGAAAAATGTACCTTTGGACCTTGAAAATGATTGAGTACTAAGGACAATTGAACTTTCAAAGGGATAAAATCTTATACAAACCATCATTTAACCCACGACTTCAAAAGTTTTAAAATTTTACTAATATGTGACAATAAGGCGCTTGAGATTTCAAAAGGGGAAGAGGAAGGAAAATATTTTCTTTTGGAACTACACAAAATATATAGTTGCAACCTCAAACACAAATAATTCTCTCTCCTTCACTCTTAACACATGCACTGACAAATTATAGTATGAGGTCCCGGTGTCTAGCCTACATAAGACTCCCAAAAAAATCATGGAAGGATTAAAATTTTCCTTTTTGGATAGTTTCCATATGTTAGAGACAAAAGTAATGGATGCACTCTTCAAATATGTTGGAGAGGTTATGTAACAAAACCTCTCCAATAGTGCAGATAGTTGGGTGTAAAGGGAAAATATGTAGGATTCAAAAAAAGAGCTCCATGAGAGCAATAATAAACTAGAAACATTGTCAAAATAACATAAAGAGTTCCTAGAAAAACATACATGTAATAAATACATAGCACTCGATCAAGGGGAGTTATAGAAAAGTTAGAAGAATTGGTCATCTTACTTCTTAAGTAGAGGGAAGAAGAGGAAAGAAGTCATGCATAACAAAGAAATGAGGAAATATATAAGTAAAGAGCTCTTTATGTATACAAATTTAAGACTTGCACATACTTGGCCGCTAAGCTTGTATAAAAATTCATGCACGTGAAAAATATTTTCAAAGGTTTTTCCAAACAACCAAAAATTATTGATGTGCATGTACTCCAAGAATTTTGACAGCAAAATGAATTGAGAATTCAACTTTATAACTAACGTAGACAAGGAAAGTAGTGATAAATTACTCCAATAGATTGAAAATATGGAGTAATTTAGTGTAAATAAGTAAAAAACCAAGCAATTCCTAGGTGAATTAAGAAAAAAAATCAAAGGAATAAATCTCACTTGATAGTGTTAACATCAAGGTAGGGAAAACATTTTAAAATTTACAAATTGAGGTGAAAGATAATCATAAATTTACCAAGTTGTGAAGGACCTCTCCACATGCATTGATAAGATATACCCCCTCCAACAGAAATCAGTGGATTGATGGAAGGCGCATGAAGTTAAATTAAGGAAGGAGGTGCCCAAATTTTTTAAGGAAATAAACAAATGTTTACTTAAGGGTGGGTAACCAATTTAGTGTAGTGTAAATGTTGAACTCAATTATGTATAAGGTTATATACATATGTATTGGATAATTCCTTAAAATGAACTAATTATGGTTGTTGCACATACCTTTCTTGAATGAAGTGGTAATTTTTCACATCCCTATATTGAAGCATGAACACAAATCCATGCATACAAGTAAAGAATATAAGATCAGGATTTGGTTGTGTGAGAATTTAGGAAGCGCATGTAAAGGTTGAAACTATGAGGAAGCTACATGAAGGATAAAGATCAATGGGTCAAAGAAGAAGTTGTAAATTCACTCTAGTTAATTGAAGCATAGAGCATTCACTTGTAAAGGAACACTAGTGACACACACACAAATAATATATGTATAAATTCAAGTTAAATACCATTTCAAACTCTCCAAAGTTATAAGGCTTTTCATGTAGAGCATGAAGAGTTTTATGTAGTATATAAGGAAATGATATAGTGACATGTGGCATATACATCACCGCTATGTAGTAGTAACTAATGTAAACTGAACTCAAGGGATAATTGTAACTCTAGCTCAACTAATGAAGTTCATATATATACCCCCTTGATGGATGAATGTAAGGGACCATGATAGAGAGATAGGAAGATATTGAGATATCTAAGACAGATAGTTTACATATGATCTTGTATGAAGTAATGGTTAATTAATGAAGATAAAAGTGATATGAAGTCATTGTGTTATTCTTGTGTGTGAGTATTTTTTTGTTATTAATTTTATGCTTTCATAATCTAATGCTTTTTCCTATAGTTTGTTTTTTGTACAAACACTTCATGTCTAGGTAAAACATGATGGGGACCATAATTTTCTCATGCCTCAAGTGAGCATTGTTGAGCAGACAAAGTATAATACTTATCAAAAGGCACATATAAGGTTCGTGCATGGAAACAGGGTGCGTTCAAAGGCACAGAAGAATAAAAAAAGAAATTGCATGCAAAAGACAAGGAAAGATTCAAGACTTAGCCATTTTTTGGATTACGGACTATTTTTGGAAAGAATGTGCAAAGCACACAAATTGGATAAAGACTTGTGTGACACACAGGCTATTTTTTAAGGAGTGTTTACTAATCACTTTGCATGGGTTTGAGTTAATAATAGAATTATTACTTCCAATTAACCAGAAGAGATCTAGCATTAGCGTACTTGCATGTGTGTCTATTATTGTAAATGTGCATGGCTATTTTCAGCATGTGACCTATTTTGGGAATTATGTGAACGGTGAAGGGAAAGTCCCCACCCTAATAAATATGTAGTGATCTACATAGTATAGTAGGACTAAATATGAGCTATTGTGAAGTTATGCTTCCAGATTTTATGTGCGCATGAAATTATGGTACTACTTATTGTAAGAAGTTTATGTGTATTTATTGTGTTTAGTATAATGGAGTGTATTGACTGATTCAAGGTGTTAAACATGATTATAACTAGATATTGCATGGTTGAGTTCATTATGGCTATTGTTTGAATCCATTACTCTTTAGATTTAGATCCGGAATATGCTCTGTAGAATGTTATCATATTTATGAATCTGAATGCATCAACTCTTCATCTTGCTAACATCCTACACAAGCAACCCTAAAGAGGGTCCTGGTACCTTAGTGCGATTTGGGTGAGTGCTCAGTCTAAATTGAGTGATGTGCCAACACAACTGGGTTATCTTTGGTAAATTCTAGGCTACATCATTAGTTTTTTTGCTGGGACCTCTTTTTCAGTTTTTTTTAGGATGGTTCACAATGAATACATACCAGTTGACCCTAGAAAGTGTTGAGGAGTGGATATAAGATCTAGAAGAAGAGTACACATGGAGGTTCAGCACTGGATCTGATTTTAACACACGTGCATGGGTGGAACAGAATCTGTATGACAGTTTGTATGAGAGCTTCTTCACTATTTTTCTAATAGAACTATACAAGTGGTTGGTTGTTTATGTGTTTAAAAGGGATTAGAGGTATCGTGCCCTTGTCTAGATGTAGGAATAATTTCAGGTCCTTTATGATGTTGATATGATTTGGACACACGTTGCGGATACTTGGTTTCATGATATTTTGGATAGTTATATTCTGTAGTACTCAATTTCCACTTATTCTTGCCCATAGGTAGTAGAATTCCATTTTTTACGATATCCCAAGGGAACTTACTTGCAAGGCATTCCACTGGTGATCAAAATCTTTATGGTGACCCTGAACTTGGAAAACAAACCTATATCTAACTAAACCCCACCACGCGTGGGGGTAGGAGTAGGTTTGGTGAAAGATGGAATACCTAGCAGTAGAAAGGAATAGAGAAGAAATGTGGCTTAAGTATGATGAGGCACGCAAGAGGGAAATAGAGAAGCAATAGGATTTTGCAGAGTGAATGGCATTGAGGAAAGAGATGGATTGTGAAGGATTTGGAGCTCACGCAAACGGCATGGATCCAGAGCATCAAGAACTCCCCCATTTGGAAAAGTATGATAGGGAACCCCCCTCAACCTCACATGGAAGCTAGCCACCAAAGATAACCTGGGCCACGAGCACGCATCTGAATCTACTTAACAACCTATCCCTTGTGCTTGGTTTTCCAGTATCTAGAGTGACAAGTAGTCAACAAGCTAAATTAGGTAGTGGGAGAGCGGGAGTAAGTCACATATCAAGTACACTAATGGCAAGGAAAATGTCTTCATTCTTGTTTGGAGGTACCTTTTCAGGTGCATCATCTGCACAGAATTCAAGCACGCAGAATTTTGGACTCACTTCTAGGAGTGGTAACACTTCACAAACTATAGGGGTGCAGTTCAGTACTACATTTGGGACACATGGAAGTACATCTTTTGGTCCTCTTCCAGCTACATGTGAAGGATCAAGAGGTATAGGTGGTTCTAGTTCTGGTGGATCTGGTGGTTCTGGAGGTAGAGGAAACACTTGAGGTTCCGGATCAGGTGGACAAGGTCTGCACCAACCCCAAAATATTTACATGGAGATGTCTCTTCGTCAACCAAAATATAGGGGCATAGAAGATGTTGTTGAACATGTGCACATGTGTGAAATACTGTGGCACATAAAAGGGATCATGACTTCTGAGTGTAGGGCAAGTAAATTTTCCACTACGTTACAAGGATGCACACACAACTGGTACAGAAAGTTTGACCTTGATCAGACTTGCGTAGACTATGCAGCATTAAAAGATGTTTTCCTTAAAGAGTTTCACATCCCTGAGTTTGAGCAGAAGAGTATAAGCATGCTCAAGGATATTAAGCAAGGTACTACTGAGAGTGTCAGGGAGTATGATTCCCATTTCAAAATGCTTTTATCTAATCTTTCTTATGATATTCACGCAAGCCAGCATGCACAATGGTTCATTGGAGGTCTGATCACACCTTTTAGAAGGGTTTTGTCACATAAGACATACACTAATCTGTGTGAAGCACTTGAAGTAGCCTTATGTGCTGAGGTAGTTGGGAGTATAGACATTAGGGTGAGCCCATTTTTGGAAGCACAAATTACAGCTATGGAAAAGTAGTTGGAGAAACTATCGGAAAATTCAGCACATGAGACGTGCACGGGGATTTGGTGTACAAATTGTGAAGTGGAAGGGCACACCAAGGATAGTTGTCCCCGTAAATCAGTACGCTCATTACTGCTAGACTGTGAGATATGTCATTTGAACCATGATGCTAGCCACTGCCCATTATTACAATGTGCAATAAGGAAGAATGTCTCTTGCTATTGTAAAATTTACAGGTCCATGACTCATGATATGGAAGACTTCTGGCTGATTGGTCAGATCCATGATGTTATAGATATTGGTGTATGACAGATGGGAGTATCAGATAACTCTAAGGGTAAGGGTGAGCATCAGGATCAGGATCACAATCAAGCACGTTATGATCATAATGAAGGACATTTTGAAGGAGGTCATGGCAGAGGTCGAGGATATGGTGGTGGATTTGGAGGCTGAGGCTGTGGTGGTGGATGAGGTGAGTTTCCTCGTGGAACATGTTATACATGCAGATCTCCTGACCACTACATGCGTGAATTTCCTCAGAATATTACATGTTCTTTCTGTGGAAAGAATCATAGCTATGAGGAATTCCTGAACTTATATGAGCATCTTAGTAAGCAGCATAAACAAGAAAACAAAGGCACAAGGATGGTTAGGATACAACGCATTGTGGAAAATCAGTGGATGCCCAAGTTGGAACTAGAATCTGAGGTATTACCTGTAAAGATCACTACCCATGTTGAAGCAGTGCATGCCAAAGAAGCATTGCAATAGAATCCTACCATCACTAAGGAGGAGGTTCTACATGCATGGTACCTAGATCCTGTCCATCAGAAGGAGGTTTATCAGGAAACCATGGAGGTACTCAGAAATCTTCAGGGTGAAATACAATGTTTAAAGGAGAAATCATGGAAGATGGAGAAAAAGAAAGCTACAAAGACGGTCCAATATGATATTGATGACTTGAAGGAGGTGTGAAAAATGTTGCGCCAGGAGAATATCATTCCATTTTTAGGGAATTGGCTAAAGGGAAACACTCCGCATGCAAGTATTGAGACTAGATGATAGATCCTACATGTAAATATTCCCCCCATAGCTTAGACTATGACAAGGAAATCACTCTGAATGTTGTTGTGGATGGATGGATTTTGAGCAATATATTGATTGATACATGTGCAGAAGTCAATGTGCTTACTTTAGATGCATGGGTATAGATGGGGAGACCCCCGTTACAGCCATCTTCTAATGTGTTGTTTATGGCTAATCAGACTAAGGCCACCCCTATTGGAGTTTTGAAATATGCATCCATTACTATACAAGGGGCCAAGTTCAGAGGGGGCTTTGAGGTTTTGGCACTTGTAGAAGAAGATAGATTCTCATCTCTACTTGGGCACCCTTGGTGTTATGAAAATAATGTTGATCTTCGGTTCAACAAGGGTTATATCAGTTTTGAGAACAAGGAGGAAAGGGTTATTATCCCTTTAAAATGGAAAATATGTGCCCTATGTTGAGCCTTTGAGTGAGGAAGATCTGAATAGGATTTATGTACACGTCAATCGGGACCCAAAAGTGCTCGAGCCATCTAAAGAAGGAATCCTTTAGTGGGAAGATGCATAGTCTATTAGCGATACTACAAGTATTTCTTGTGATAATTGGGCTCATGGTACTTATGATTTGGTAGGGCACGAAGTAAGAAGCACATTTACATGGAATAGTAGACCTCGTTATATCAAGAGAATAGGTAACAACTCAGTACCTCGATACACTGGAGAAGGAGATCCTATGGTATTTTTGTGCACCATGGAGGAACAGTGGATAGACCAGTTGGAGAGATGGAATATGCTAGCATATACCCTACGTGGGATAGTAGCGTGCTGGTGGGTGGTTCACAGGGATAATCTTGTAGGATGGAATGAAACCAGGATTGTTCTATCTACTCAATTTTCTAGGAGCAATGCCCCTACTCAAATCTATACTTATCATGGTAATCAACCTATTCAGCACCATGTTCAACAGTGTGAGAGACTCTGGACAGAGGGGCAGGAAGCTTTACCACCTTCACTCTGGGTGCACAAATTTTATTCCACTTTACAAGGTTTATGGGCATGCTTGGTATGTATATGTGGAACTCCATAGAGAGACTAGAAATTGGCAGGATTTGATTGCAGGAATGATCCAGACATTTGACTACTTCTCTACTAAACCTCATGTAGAAGAGGCATTAAGGGTTATAAAGAGGTTAACTATGGGAGATAGTGCAAAGGTAGAAGAAATAATTCAGGAGTTATTTGATGGAAACGACTCAGGAGCACATTTTTACTAAATAAATAGAAACAAATACCACACTACTTAAGTGTGATTTCCTTGAAAAAGCACAAGGTCTACTTAGTGGATGATGAAGAAGTAGAAAATATGGATGTAGATCATTCAACAGGTCGGCGTGAGGTTTTGGACAGCAAAGATAAGACCACGCGCGCCTATCATGAACCTATGAAAAAAAATAAAGTGAATATTGGATCGGATGTTGAGCCTAAAGAGGCCATAATTGGGGATTATTGGTCTGACTCTGAAGTGGAAAAAATCATTGAGTTACTATGAGATTATCAGGACTTATTTCCTAGGGGATACCATGAACTAAAAGGCATGCATGAATCATTAGGAGAAATGAAGATAAATCTTAAGGAAGGTGTGCACCCCGGTTAGGAAGAGACCCTATAGGATGAACCCCAACTTGTGCAAAAAGGTCAAAGAAGAAATTGATAAAATTTTGAAGTCTAGAATCATCAAGCCCCTAGATGAATCAGAATGGGTTAGCCCAATGGTGATCAGTATAAAGAAATATGGTTGGATTAGGATCTATGTGGACTACAGGGAGCTGAATGCTGCATGTGTAACTGATCCTTTCCCTATGCCATTCACAGAGGAAATATTAGAAGGTGTTACAAGGCGCGAGATCTATTCCTTTACAGATGGATTCTCTGGGTATCATCAGGTTAGGATTGCACAGGAGGATTAGGAAAAGACTACTTTTACCACTGAATGGGGAATTTTTTCCTTTACCGTGATGCCTTTTGGTCTGAAAAATGCACCTGCAGTATTCTCATGCATAGTTGTCCAAGCGTTCAAGGATTTTATTCATAACTTCTTATAGGTTTATTTAGATGACTGGATGGTGTATGGACTTGTTAAGGATCATTGTGAAAATTCACACTTAATGTTTAAAATATGTCGGTAGTTAACCATATTTTTTAACATCACGAAATGTGTATTTGCTACACCTTTTGGCACATTATTAGGGAACATCATCTGCAAGGAAGGCTTGTTGGTTGATCCAGCTAAGGTTGCAGTCATTATCATCCTGGAAGAGCCTACCAGTCAAAGTGAGGTACGTAGATTCTTAGGTCACACTGGGTATTATAGAAAATTTATTAAAGGGTATGCTAAGGTTTTCACACCCTTGGAGGAGTTACTAAAAGGAAAAGGGACATTCTACTGGGGGAACTGCAGCAGTGTGAATTTGAGACATTGAAGGAGAAACTTACTACAGTACCTATTTTGTGCTTTCCCTCGTGGGACCAACCGTTTCATGTACATGTGGATACTTCTAGAATGGTCATTGGTGTGGTGTTGGCTCATCCTGGAGAAGGTATTATAGATCATCCTATATGTTTTGCTAGTAGAAAGTTGACTCATGCAGATCAGAATTATATAACTACAGAGCGTGAAGCTTTGTCAATGATCTATGCGCTACATAAATTCAGACAGTACCTGCTAGCAACACCATTTGTATTCTATACCGATCACATGGCATTGAAGTACTTGGTAAACAAGCCTAATTTACAGGGATGCATATGCTGATGGGTACTCTTATTCCAAGAATTTGAGTTTACAATTATGGTAAAACAAGGGAAAAGTAATTCTGGACTAGACCATCTATCCAGAATACAGTCGGGAGAAGATGCATAGGAAATTGAAGATACCATGCCCGATGCATAGTTATACCTGTTACAATGCACGCCATCAGAATTAGAGGACATTTTTGTCTTTCTACGTATAGGTATGGCACCAGAAGGAATGAAATCCTTAGAAAAGAAACAACTTTCCATTCATGTGGCACCGTTTATGTTGATTAGCGGTGACCTATACAAGTTAGGTTGAGATGAAGTATTGCGCTGATGTGTACTGGAACATGAGCGCACAGATATCATGGAAGAATCTCATGGTGGTATTGTAGGTGGGCACTATGAAAGTGATGCCACTGCGTGCAAGATTCTACTCATTGGATTATGGTGGGAGACATTGTATAAGGATTGTAAGGTGTATTGCAAGGCCTGCGATCATTGTCAGCACCTTGGCAAACTAGGACAAAGAGATGAAATGCCTTTACGACCTATTCCTAATGTAGAACCATTTGAGAAATGGGATATAGATTTTGTGGGTCCTATTTCACCAGCCGCACGTAGGATTGGATCACACTATATCATCACTTCCACATATTATCTGACAAGGTGGGTAGAAGCAGCACCTACAAAGGATTTTATGGAAGCTACAACAACCAAGTTTCTATGGAAAAATATTATTACAAGGTATGGATTCCTGTTGAGTTTAACAAGTGATAGGGGCACACATTTTTTGAATGAGACAATCAGGATATTATTAGATGAGTTCATGATTGCACACCATAAGACTACACCATATCATCCTCAGGAAAATGGGACTGTTGAGGCTTTCAACAAGATTTTGAGTCAGACATTGAAAAAAATTTGTGATGTTGGAAGAAAGGATTGAGATGATAAATTTTATGTCATGCTTTAGGTGTATAGAACAACATACAAGTGGTTAAAAAAGGCCACACCCTTTCAATTGGTGTTTGACATAGAAGTAGTTCTTCCTATGGAATTCCTATTACCTTCTTTGTGTATTGCACACTGGAGGTCTAGCTGATGAACAAGCATTAGAAGAACAAATTAAAACTTTTATTAATCTAGATAAGTGATGAGAAACAGCACGTTAGAGTCAGAAGCAAGAAAAATCCAAGCAAAAGGCATGGCATGATAGGCATATCAGGGACAAAAAGCTTGAGATTGGATAGATGGTGCTTCTTTATGATTCTAAGTTTCTGCGCCATCCAAGAAACCTTCAAGTACATTGGTTAGGACCATATGTTATCACTTACATACTTGAAACTGGAGCTTGTCAGTAAGAAGCACTTGATGGAATACGGTTACCCGGTTACTTCAAACGGGAGTAGGCTGAAGCCCTACTATAAATAAGTCTTCTTGGTGTTTGTAATAAGGCAGTGTTTCCATTTATATTAGGTTTTCAATTATGTATTCCTTTAATGTATTTCCTTCTTCATCGCTATGCTTTATCAATTTAGTTGGTGTTTTGTGTAATAAGCACGTTTACACACTGGAAGCTAATTACTGTTTGTAAAAAAATTATGCGCAGAGGACTGCACATACCATTTGTGTAGGGTGGCTATTGAAAAATAGGTACACATAAAGGAAAAAGAAAAAAATGCTACAGGTTTTATTCAAGTTTGGAGAGTTGGTAGAAAGAGGATTTCTTCCAAATAAGGACCATAGATGGAGATAAATGAAGGTATAGTATAACACGAGGTAAGCAGCGGTCATGGGGACTACCAAGAGAAGGCACAGTGGCGAGGTACTCAGGCACATAGTATTGCATTGAAGATAAGTTTGTAGCTAGAAGGTAGGAAGGCACGCTAGAAGGTTATAGCTAAGGCGTACAGATGTACCGTGTAGAAATTATGAAAATGGTCAATTAATGAGGAATCATTGGTAGGTGAAGGAGCAATAAATGCACCAAATTTTTGAAAACCTATATAAGGACGTGATGTAAGTTCATTTTTACCATTGTAATCGCAAGAATTTAAATGAGCTAAGTGTGGCCGAGATGAGAAAAGAGTATTGAGGTGCGAAGAGTGTGAAACCAGATGTGGAGAGTAGATTTGTGCACAGAAGAATCTTGCGTCCCCATTTGTGAAGGGTTTGAGTAAAGTGGAGCATTGTGAAAGAGCTAGGGCATGTGATTTTGACTAGGGCATGCGGATTCAAGCTAGGGTTTGGACTTTCTCACTATAGAGGATAGAAGGAGACACATTTACACACCACAAAGGACAAAAAGGTGATATTTTCATATGGCACCAAAGAAAACACCTGCTGTAGGAGCCAAAGGAAAGAAGAAAGTGGAGGTAGAAGTTGAAATTGCTCCTGAGAGTAGTTTCTCAGAGATGCAGTATCTGGAAGGCATGATAGTTGGGCAAGAGTGGGATTCCCACATACACAGCTACAAGGTGAGTGATTACAACCACTGCACCTCTGATAATAAGAAATAATTAGATGTGTTGTTGAGTACAAAGACCAACAAGCACATGGCAAAGGATATGCTAGTATATGATGACATCAGGGAGAAACTTTTAAAACAAGTAGAAGTGTACCAGTTGTATGAGCTCCCATACTTTGGAATATACAAACCTCTTTACCAGTGGCTAATGAGAAGATTCCATGAGGACTTATTTTATTTTTCTAGAAGAAGGATAAGGATTACAGCAATGATGATCTTGATGCTAATAGGGTTAAAGGGGACAGGGATAGACCTTGATAGTAACTTAACTGATAAGGTAGAAATCATGGAAACATGAAAGGAACTGGGGTATACAAAAGGTCCATGCGGAATGGACATCGATAAACTGAAGAAGTACACAGTGGTACAACTAGTTGTGTGCATCTAGTGACCAAGTTGAATGATCAGGAGAGATGGTCATAGGTGAATACAATGTGGCTCCATGTTGCAAGGAAGATGTCACAGGGGGTAGTCTATAACATAGCAGGCTACATTACGGAGACCATCATCAAGGAAGCGTGCACACTATGTGAAAGGATCAATTTTGGTGCTATCTTGTTGTCACTAGTATTTATGGAGATTGGAGTGCCCGATGGGCCAAAGGACAAGATTTGGGAGTATCCCATGGAGAAAAAATCCCTTACACAAAGGTTTGAAAAATATTTATGTGAAGGGTCAATGAGTGGGCCATTCAAACAGAGGGCAGAGATGTGGTATGACAAGCTCCGTGTGGCATTTGAAGAGGAGTGGTGCATTCCTAAGGAGTTACCATTAGTGGTGGGAAAGGTAGTACAATTCACAGTGTACCAACACTTTTGCATAGTGATTTTTTATGAAGGATGGGACTTGAGACCCCATGGTGAAAACTATCATATGCCTTCACAACACACTACTTCTAGGCATCAATCCACCATTTTATAATGATGCGCACTACCTAAATTTTGTTACAGACAAGGTAGACTATGACTACCACACGCTGAGGAAGACATATGTATACCCAGGTAAAGGTTTCCTATATTGAAAGACTTTTCTCAGATGTTATAAACATGAAATTGGTAAGCTTGGCTGTTGGGGATAGTGGAGTCATGCTTGTATACCTTCAACTTAAGCCTAAGTTGGAGGGTAACAAATATGTGGAGAATGAGTTTGCACTCCTAGGGCCACCTAAGGGTAATCATATAGTGGAGAACATACCAACTCCAAATCCCACGGAACCTATAGAGGTAGATGACAAGGAAGAAGGGCGAGAAGATAGTAGCGGCTTGGTACATAGAGGCTGGAGGCATCCTACAGAAAAAATAGAGATGGAGCGTGCAAGTACCCCACCACAAGAACAAGAAGAAGAAGAGGACTTGGAAGTAGTCCAAGGAGAGTGTTGTTTCAAGAGAGTGTTTATAAGAACAAGAACACAAGGCATAGGAACTCCACAGTCAATATGAAGATCACCACGACTCTCTCCACAAAAAGAGACAACTAAGAAATGAAGGAGAAAGTTGAAGCTGGATGAGGAGGTGGAGGATTCTGCCGAGAGCATTCCTGGAACAATCATGTACCACCAGAGGATGTGGAAGAACCCAAGGACAAAGAAATGAAGGATGAATAAGGAGTAAAGAAGCCAGGAGAAACAGAGCAAGATACTACTCAGGACATAGAGGATCCAACTCCAAACCTTGGCGCTCAAGTTCCTAAGGGGCCAAGAACAAAAAGGGAAAGTGGGGAGTATGTTGCACCAATCATGGGCTATGAAGAGGACACAAGTAAAATTGTCACACATAATTTCATAATATAGTGGGCCTCAAGGACTTGTATGGATGGGAGTTGATGGACCCTGACATGGCAACCACGCATGCGAGGAAATAGTTTTCATGGTCCATGCAAACTCACATGGATGAGCCTAATTTTGATGTGTGTGAAGAGTCCTGTGTGTCAAGAAGAATGAGGAAGGCACCACAAAATAGACACATAACTATCAAACCCACTATTATGACTGATGAATAGGTGAGTAATGCCTTAGTTGAAAGTATCTACAGAGGTGGTGCACATGAATGTGGATAAAGCTGAAACTATTAAAGCACTAAGAGAAGATATTAAAGCTAAAGATGCAGAAATAGTGCATGTGTCTGAAAGGAGAAAAGGACCTAGAGAAAAAGAATAATGGGGTTCTCATCAGCGTGGAAGAGGAGATCGACGATCTTGTCCTGCAAGCAAGACTGCACTTAGAGCCCAAAGTACCTAAGAAGTTCCCTTCAGATATGCATTGTGTGCGTACCTTAGTTGATTTGGTGCTTAAGGATGGACTGGTTCAAATTCCAATGTCAAAGGACCCTGAGCAGGAAGTAGAGATAGTGAGGGCTTCAATGGTTAGAAAGATTTCATCTTATGAAGCATTACTCGAAACCTTGAACGAGGAGTTGAAGAAAGCATACCAGGCATTGAATATATGCGTAGCTCCGGAGGTAGTAATAAGGATCAAGACCATAGTAGAAGACAATGAATTCCTGAAGGCCATGAAGGATGAAACTTTAGGACGCACTGAATGATTGACACTGCTAAAGAAAAATGGTGAGGCCCTTACAACCAGCCCAAGACCCCCATAAAGATAGGATGGATGAAATTGGAAAACTTATAGCACAGAAGATGGATCTTCTGGAAGGAAGGGTGACTGCAATGTCCAACATTGTTATAGTATTATAGAATGAGAAGGAAGATATTGTGTAAGAATAATTAGACTCTATTGTATCATATATTCCAAAAAAGGAAGAATCTGCGCTGAGTGATTAGTAAGCTTTAGAGGATGAAATCAAAGAAGAATATCTTGGAGTTGATTCTTCCAGTTGAAACAGAGGATGTTGTAGGGTAAAATTCATTCTTTGTATTAATTCTTTAATTTCCTTTCATTCCCATTCTTTATTATTTAAAAGTATCAAGAGGCAACCATCGTCAGGGTGTCAATGTAGTTTTATGTGGGGTAATGTTGAGCAAACAAAGTATGATACTTATTATAAGGCACACAGAAGGTTCACGCGTGGGAAATAGGGCTGCGTTCAAAGGCATAGCAACACGGATAGGGAAGGAAATATGTGAAAGACAAGGACAGATTCAGGACTTAGCCATTTTTCAGGAGTACAACTATTTTTGGAGATAGCATGTAGAGCACACAAACTAGATAAAGACTTGAATGACATGCATAGGGCTATTTTTTAGAAGAGCATCTACTAAGCACTTTGCATGGGTTCAAGTTAATAATAGAATTATTACTACCAGTTAACTAGAAGAGATCTATTATTAGCGCACTTGCATGTGTGTCTATTATTGTAAAGGTGCATGGTTATTTTCAGCATGCAACCTATTTTGAAAATCATGCAAGAGGTTAAGGGCAAGTCCCCACCCTTATAAATATGTAGTGATCTACATAGTGTAAGGATTGAATATGAGCTATTGTGAAGTTATGCTACCAGATCTGATGTGCACATGAACTTATGGTACTACTTATTGTAAGAAGGAGCTTCTGTGTATTTACTGTGTTTAATATAATGGAGTGTATTGACTGATTCAAGGTGTTAAACATGATTATAAATAGATCTTTTGTGGTTGAGTTCATTATGGCTATTGTTTGAATCCATTACTCTTTAGATTTAGATCTGAAATATGTTCTGTAGAATGTTTATACTAATTATGGATCTGAATGCATCAACTCTTTATCTTGCTAACATCATGCACAAGAAACCCTAAAGAGGGGCTTGGTACCTTTACGCGCTTCAGGAGAGCGCTCAATCTAAATTGAGTGATGTGTCAGCACACCTGGGTTATTTCTTGTAAATTCTAGGCTACATCAAGCACAATAAAGTTCCTTCCTTAGTGTGATAGGTTATCATGAGGTTGTGTTATTTATCCCTACATGCTAGGTTGGTATAGGCTCGCATGCGTATTGTTATTATTCATGGTAAACTAGGCATCCAACAAGTCATCAAATAACTTGATACTATGGGCTAATTTACTTAATAAATCCAAATATAGGATGAAACTTGCGGAGAATGAGGATATGAGGAATCAAGTATAGGATTTTCTTGATAATGAGTTAATTAGGGAGTCTCTGAGCCCATGCATAGTACCCAAAGTAATGGAACCAAAAGAGGGAGGAGAATGGAAAATGTGCACTGATTTTAGAGTATTTAACAAAAAAATTATCAAGTATAAATTTTCATTTCTGTAAATGGATGACTTGATGGACTATTTGAGTGGCCTGAAGTAATTCACTAATATTAAAAACCATCATATCATAATAAAAAATAATATGAATGGAATACTACTTTTCAAATGTAGGATGTATTGTATGATTTGTTGGTGATGCCATTTGAACTAATTAATGTGCCAAACATGTTCATGTAGATGCTGAATGAAGTGTTAAATCCTTTTATGGATAGGTTTTTCATTGTTTACTTGGATGAAATTCTCTTGTTTATAAAAATGTAGCAAAATAACTTAGTCCAGTTGTGTAAAGTGATAGAGAATTTTTTAGAAGATAATCTATTAGAGAATTTAAATAAATGTATTTTCATGTGGAAGGAGTTAGTATACTTTGGATTTGTGATATCTCAAGTAGGATTGAAGATGAATCCTTAGAAGGTGTGACCTATGGTGGATTTCTCATCACCAATAATTTTCATGGAGCCTTAAAGCTTTTATGAACTTATGATTTTTTATAGTAATTTCATTAGAGGATTCAATGAGATTCGCATACTAATCACAAAGGTCATGTGGAAAGAAAATGAGTTTTTTTGGACCATAGATGCAAAGTATGCCTTTTATACATTGAAGGAGATGTTGAATAATAGTCAATACTATATTTACCTTATTTCAAAAAGGTATTTTAGGATAATTACAATGTAATGGAGTCACAATTGGAGTTGTGATGAGTCAAGAGGGAAAACTCAATGCTTACTTTAGAATGAAACTAAATTATATGAGGAGAATATATTCATTTTATAGCCAAGATTTTTATGACATTTTGTAATCTCTAAAGAAGTGGAGGCATTATTTTTAGCCCAAGGAGTATGTGTTGTATACAAGCCACTCAACACTACAATTTATCAATAGCTAAGGTAAGATAAATATGAGATGGATAAAATGGATTTAATATTTTTTCTTAAAACATAACAGTGGAAAATCTGCATAAGTTGTAGAGGTGATGAGAAGAAGATGTGTCTTGTTTACTAAGATGCAAGTGGAAGTATTAGGGTTCAAACAAAAAAAAAGGAACTAATAGAAAATGTGCATTGTGGTGAAGTGGGCCATAGAATATAAGGCTAGCAAAGTATGGCGTTAGGGGCACCATATACATACTATTGGTGGATCTTCATATATTTTAATTATATTAACTTTATTGTAATGTTTTGTAAAGGTAATAACCCTACTTCAACTATGATTCATTTTGAAATAGTCAATTGATTTAAATATTGAATGGCCTACATTTATTATTATAAATCTTGTATTTTTTTGGTGATTGTAACATCTTTAATTTACGATTATTTAATCTAAGTATTTAGTTGTAAGTATTTAATAATGAGATGATGTACTCTAATCTTTAAAATCATGGCATGATACTCTATTTCTTGTCTACATAGAGGATTAAAGATGTTCAACCCATATCAATAAACTTATTTACAGATTAAATATGAACTACAAATTCAAATAAGCTAAAATACAAGTGAAAGTCAACAAATCTTCCGCACAACATTTGTATAGATATATACCATGAATCCAAAGTTACCCTGCTCCTTACAAGTGAACTATGGGATCCTATTTGTTTGTGACCCCAAAATTTGTACCACTAAATAGGCACAAGTCATCATGGAATCATATCGGGTCAAAAATGCACTTCAGTGATTAAATTTTTTCCCGACCAACTAGTAGTCCTTTAAGGGACAATAGGTACCTCATTAAGGAAAAAGTTGATTGTTGTGACCATGTCATTTTTCCTGCTCCTCCTATTTCACCAAAAATTAGATAATGGACTATAATTTTTTACGAGGCTTGTGACAAATATGAATGGATGAATTTTTATTCCAAGAATCTTTCCCATCCATTTTCATAAAGGTAGTTTGTTTTGGACTAAAAATTTGATCTATAAATAGAATATTGGAAACATATTGGATAAGAAAAAGAAGACTTCAATATTGCTTTAGAGATAATGGCAATCGCCACTAGTACATTCACGTGCAAATGGTGCCCATCCCTTTCAAAAATAATCTAGAGAAAAATTACGAATTACATTTAATAAAAATAAAATTTCAAAATTGTTTTACATATACAGTTTGACATCCCACTGTTGAAGTTCCCTTCACTTCTTACACTGATTCAAAAAATATAAAGCATTACATTTAAATTTGATAATGTTGATTTGATATTATTTAATTCAATCATTTTTGTAATGAAATTAGCATGAGTAAGTGAAAAAAATTCAAATATAGGCACATAAAATATTGTAACCAATACCTTAGCAATGGAATATGAGAATTTTTTAGCTCTATATATTGGATGAAACAGTTCATAACAAAAAATAATATATGAATTTTTTTATTGCTAAATACTTTAATTACAACTCTAAATGGTAGGCATCATTCCTCGTGCCTATTCTGTAAAGACTATAAGTTGGACCCCATTGGTACACATCCCAAGACAACTACACAACATGTAACAATCATTTTTTAACATAAGCTAAAAGTGGAAATATTTTTTTTAGGATAAATCTTATTAGGTAACTTAGAAATAACTATGCATTTAATTAAATACTACTGCAATACCTCTAAATAATTTGAGGTTCAAAACATCCTTTCGTTACCATATTTCCAAATGTCAAACAAGAGTTGATCAATTAAACGTCGTTTAAACTTTATACATTGTTTCCTACAATTTTCTGTACAAAAGTATGATCAACAATCATTTCATAATACAATATTAATATCGGATTTACTTCATATTTTATATCAAATACATGAGATGACAACGTTGTCCCTAGCCAAGTACAACAATATGACCATATGTTTTAGTACAAGTAGTATACTATCAACTCATTCTATCCAGAAGTTCATGTGTACATGTATATATCATTTATGCAACTGTTTAGAGGGAGAGCATCATTGAAGTTACTTTTCCTCCAACCATAGAAAATTTTCGATCTTCCCCGCACACCACTTGCAAAAGAAGGGGGCCCGACCCTTCACAGAGGAAGGTAGATATAAGCCAATTTAACTATCAATAAAGAATAGTAATATGAGAACCATGTGTAATATACCCCAAATTCTAAAAATGCATTTTCTCATCATAAGATCATGACAACCAATATTATCATATGATTCATGACTAGTTCATAATAAAGATAAGTGAACTGATAATGCATACAACTAGATACATTACTTTGGCCAATTTTTTTCAACTATGTTAATGCAAGCTATATCTTATAGTTTTGACACACAAAACAAATAAGATTTTTCATCCTTCAGAACACAACTATCTCGTACACCACTTCTATAATAAAAAATCCTCACCAAGCGGCAATCAATTCCAACATTTAAAGAATTTTTTTAATTTCATAATAATAGAGGAAAAACAACCATTTATTCCAATTTTAAATCCATGTTTATATATTTTATAATCATAAAGAAAAATAGCCCCATGAACATATTTTTTGTAGGGTTGTGTGGATTCCATAATGTCGTATTGGCATGTATTCGTAGGCTTATGGTATGATAATTACTTAACTAGTTTAACATTAAGTAAAACAAAACTTCCTTTTGCACATTTACCGATGCAACAAAAAACCATCACTTATCTACTATTTTTCCAAAAATCCTTCATATGTTATTTCGCATTTCATTAAATTTATAATGCCTTTAATGTGATTTAAGGAGGAGACTAATGTTATCATGTTTGTGGCTTCGCCGCAAGCATGATAACGTAAGTCGCATTAAAAATGCAATCATATCATATTTGAGACATAGTAACAACTGCATCCTCATGCCCAAGAAATAAACAACAATAAGGAACAAAATATCACAAATCAATTATTACAAGGTAAAGCTCTATTATAATCAAGTAGTTGTGTTTACACAACAAAGCATTGGCGTAGCCACCTATTTTACACAATCATTCCATGGTTACTGATTTTAAAACAATATAATATGGCATTACCTGAAATAGGTTTATTTGGTCCAACAACTAGATATTCATTCTTTCTTGTTTCTTTCCAATATGTAACCCCAATATGAGTTTGATTTTTTAATCAAAATAACAAGTTTGCATAGACCCAAATAGGTGAAACTAACCCAATAAATAACGTTTCAATATATATAAATATACAAATATGCAAACCCAAAAATGGGTGTAATTTGAGTGTAAAACGACCTCTGAAAAACATATCACAGTCATACATGTATAGCAAATCATGCAAAACCATAAATGGGTATGAAACACCCACCTAATAAACATAACACAACCATACATGTACAAAATATGAAGACTCGTAAATGGGTAAAATCAAATTCATGAAAAATGCCACACAAACATATATATTTATACAATGTACAAAACTATAGTGGGTATAAAATATCAACCCAAAGGAAATTTCTCATACATACACTTTACACAAAAAGTGAAAACCTGATAAATGGGTGAAATCGACCATTGTGGAAATCTTTTTTTACAGTCAATACTTTACATAATAAGCAGTCCCATAAATGAGTGTAAAATGACTTTATTGAAAATGTCACATTCCACCTATATAAACAAAATATGTAGACCCAAATGGATTCCCAAATTGACCAAAAGAATACATATTCCCGTCATACATGTACAAGATCATGCAAACCCATAAATGGGAGGAAATTTTGACTTTATTTAAAACATTTCACAATCATATGTTTCACAAAAAGTACAGACCCAAATGGTCATAAAAATTGACCTCCACAAATATGTTTCACACCTAGATAATGCAAAAAATGTGCAGGCCCAAAAGTGGGTAAAAATTTGGCCACATGAAAATGATTTAACATATTTTCATAATTACCAGACCCAAAAATGGGTATGAATCGAACCCTTTGAAAAAAATTCACACTCAAAAATAAATACTAAATAAGCATTCCTAGAAATGGGTATAAATCTATATATCCATTTTCAAAACGCAAACCCAAAATGAGTGAAATTTCAAGAACATGTTCCTTTTTTAACAACAAATTTTCCTTTCCAACTTCTTTTCAAAACAATAAAAACAAGAAAAAGAAAACCATGCCTATTAAAAACAATATACAAATTTATTCTACCAGTTTCCAGTTTTATCTTCCTTCCAACTATCCAATGCTTCAACCTCAAGTCCAAGCAAAAAGAATTATATCCACAATAAACTAGAAACTAAATGAAATATACCTACTTCTAAATGTCCCTCCTCCATTTTCTCATGCAAACCCCAGTTAGATTCCTCTTCCCCATTTTTATTGCTCCCACAAACCACACATATACTAATAAAGTCAACATTACTAATAATTAAAATAAATTAAAAATTTCTCATTAACTCTCCACATCCCTACGTATCTTTCCACTTAGTTCAACATGCCCAACGATTCAATATTGGTACATGTTTTGTTTATAAATTTAAAATTCACAAACAAAACGTATCTCCCCTATTACAATATAAAAACTAAGCTAACTCTCCATGCATAGCGGCCAAGTCTATATGCGTGAAAACCACAATCAACAATTTAGATTTAATATAATGAATATTATACTATATTATTTCAACAAACATGCCATGGTTGATTAAGAAAATATAGAATTTATAGATGCCTAAATCTAATGCAATGTGGCAATAAATGAATATGCAAATAAGTATAGAATTAGACCCAAGAAAATTAAGATAGAAAGTATGAAACCCTAGTTGTAAAGAGGAGATAAAATGACTTAATTCATAATCAAATCTAGACTGTGTCGTAGTGATGATATGATGAATCGAGAGGGAGAAGTGTTGCACAAAACCTTAGAAAATTGTGCAACTGGAACATTTTCCTGGAATGGGTCAGGGGCACCTGTAGGTGCCACAGACCTGATATGGGTGCCTGTGATTACTCAAACCCTGAGGAAAGCTCCTTTGTAGGGTTATGAGATGTTTGTATTCCTTCGCTTCTTGTTAGTATTATGTCACACAATGATCGTCGATGTCACTGATAACCTGCAATGAAGAAATAACATGTTAAACCCTCTAGAGTGCATCAAATCCAAAAAATAAAAGAATGCAAATGAGGGGTAATATTGTCCTCAACTGTCAAAAAAGTGAGCTTACGAATGATTGTTGCACTACATTTCAGACCCATTGAATTTCTAAGTGTGTGTGTGAAATTATACCCTAAGTGGCTCAAGTGCATGTCGCACTTGATAGCGAGAAAAGAGCTAGATGTAGAAGATGTAAGTAGATGTGTGTATGGAATAGAATGAACTTCCCATGCTATGAAGTGTAAGCAAAATATTGAAGTCCCTTTCCCTTGAATGGATGTTTGAATGCTCTTGAATATGCTTTGGATGCAACCTTAGGTGGTGATAGCTAATGCTTAGTGCTTGGTCCCTTATTATGATCACATAAATTCATATTTATATGATTCCATTCTTTGAATTTCATAATTAACCCCAAAAATTCTAACTACCAAAAAGATAAGATGCCCAAATAGCTATAAAGGGCCAAAAAGATGTGAGTAAAGTACAAAGAGATCAGGGGCACCCATAGGGGATGGGGGTACCTAGCATTGGCATCTTGGCTAGGCGTTGGTGTCCAGACTCAGAGAAATTGAAGGGTCGGAGGTTAGATTGGGCAAGAAGGTTTGTAAGATCAAAAGTGGTAATAGAAAATAGAAAAGGTGGTCAAATACATGGGTTGATTAGTACTTTTCTTGCTTAGGAATCATATCAATAGTAATATGTGATCAGGACTAGATAGATACCCAAAGTATGTGATTTTGTGTCTATATTTTCCCTCACTTTATGTTTTTGATTGAATGATCGATAAATTAAATTAGATAAGAGATCCATACCTAATAACCATGTAGATAGATGGCAAAAAGTGTGTCAAAATACAAGAAAAAAGCATGGAGTGATAAAAATGTGAAGTGTGGAAACTAAAGAAGAGGAGGTGTAAAATTGATCAAGATAATGACCCTAGGACGAGGATGTATGTGTCAATGTCATGATTTTACTTGTTGATGTCAATTTTTTATTGTAATTGATGTTGTGTGATGATGTGTTGATGATGTAACTACCGCTTCCCATAAGGATGGGCCTACAAAAGAGAAGAATTGAACAAGTAGTCAAATACGCATGTATATGATCAAAATGTGTAAAAAGTATGTAAGAAAGTATGTAAAATGATAAAATGTGAAAAAGTAACATGTGCACCCGATCCGTGATGAGTGAAAAATGTAGAAAGGATCTTGATGATGATGTAGAAGAATGAGTTTTTCAGGCGATCTCACGTCAGTTGTGTTGATTGCGAGTTTTTTGGGCAATCTCACGCCAGGAACGGAAGAAGTGTAGGGAGAAAATTATATTTTCATCCTCCAACCTTTAACTACTTCCTAAAATGTAGAACACCACTACAGATGGTGTGTAAATTTTGGATCTAGTTCGAATAGTTTTGATCCAACGGGAAAGTAGAAAATGTTGTGTAGTGCATGCATAATGAGTGCTAACGATTGTGTGCCTTGTAAAATATGTTGTGTGAAGTGATAAAAATTGTTTTGAAGTGGAAAATGTTGTGTAAGTACCCCCTAGTCATAGGCGTCCAGGAACGGTCAAGGGCACCCAGGCACTACTATCTTGGTCTAGGCACTAGTGTTTGTGTTGTGTTAAGGAACCAAGTCAAATTATAAGCCCTATCTAAGACTATTGATTGTGTTGTACCAGTACTAAAATGTGTTGTGTGATTACTGTAGACTACTATATGGGGTGACTGATTCACCCAAATGATGTCCCCCTTGTTTTAGGTGCATGCACTGTCGTTGAGGAGTATACGGCCCAAAGGAGGACTGACCGCTATGCTGAAATTGATGCCCTGCAAAGAGAAGGAGCATGTTTGGTAGAAACCAAGGCACACATAAAAATGGCTATCATATGAGTATTAGTGAAAACATGATAAACACGTATGTAGAAGACAATATGTAAGCTAACAAGTAAGCATACAATGTGTAAACTAAGAAATAAGAAGACAATGTAAACTGTGAAAAGTGGGTTTCAAACATGGGACACCACTCACAATGTTGCAAGACAATCAAGGCTAAGATAGCCAAAAGTAGACAATGTGCACACAAGACAAAGGGAAAAGCCCATAAATAATGGTATACAATGGAAGACAAGAGCAAACAATGTAAATAACAACCATGGAAGCAAATAGACCTACAAAGGAAATGATGCACATGAAGCACCCGTTATCATGTTAGAAAGATAAATAGTATGTCAAAACGTGTATGATCCGATATAGTAATGTGCTATGAAAAATTAAACAATAACACTTGTAGTGTACGAAAGTGGATTCCCCCAGGAGCCACTGAGGGACTGGTAATAGGTACTCCGCCAAGTATCCATGTTACGTGTATCGATCGATGTAAAGCCAGAAATCACAATTAGAAGAAAAGTGAACGTGTATGTGTATATGATAAAGATAATGGCATACAAGATATTTTTCTAGCATGTGTAGTAAAATTTACATGTAACAAGTAAATGTAAGCAAGACTAATTGCGACCAAGATATGCAATATGTTGTGGATGAGATGGAATGGAATTCAAATTGAGTGTGATAAGAGTCACATGCCCCCCAAGTGGATGTTTATGTATGAGATTAGGTTCATTTATGCATTCCCCCTCAGCATTCAATAATGAACCGTAGAACAATATTTTGTTATTGGGAAATGGTCTGAATATGTGCGCTAGAAAGATGTGATTGATAAAGCATAGAGCATAGTGAGTGAGTGAGTGAATGTGTGAGTGTGGTGAGGTCCATTTTAGATATATACCCTCATCAGTTGAGTATGTACTGTGGAACTAGAGTTTTTCATAGTGTAATGACTGTAATATATAGAAGAAGATGCTAGAAAGATATGTCATGAATGTGTAGAGTAGATGATGTGTAGAAAGAGATGAATATGTGAAATTTGAAGTGTGTAGTGTGTAATATGTAGTGTATGAATTTCTTGTATATAGGATGACCTCAAAAATCAAGTGTGAACCATAGCATGAGAGTGCATCATCGGGTAATGACGATACATGATCATATCAAAATGTGTGTAGTGTTTGAAGTGTAGTGCTTAAGGAGGGAATAGAATTATAACTATGATGCCTCCAAGCATGTAATGATGAGAGTGATCAAATAATGTCATCTAATAGATCAGCATTTTCATTGTCAAAACCAAATGGATAAGTGTCTGAGACTCGGTTAGTAAGTATATCAGGTTGATCAAGCAAAGATCCATTGAGGCGTAAATTGTGAATGCCCATAGTGTATTCTTTATCAGTGAAAGCAGGTAGTGGACAATCATGCACATACCAGTGAGTAAGATTTGGCTAATATCCTATAAGTGAGTTAATGAAAATAAAAACATGGCCAAATGACATGGGGAATGAAATATCAGTATGATCTAGGTCTAATGTGCCCCTATGTAATCGAGCCAAGACTTTCCAAGTGTAAATGGAGAAGTGTGAGGGGAACGTGCAAGAAATACTATGAGATAAAATATGTGAAGACCATCAGCAGCAATGATACAAATAAATCCATGGTAAAGATGAGGATCATGAGGTGGTGGAAAAATATTTTCTATTATAAATCCTAGCCGAGTCAATCCATTCCTAAGTGCATATAGAATCAGATCAAGTAGGATTGAGTGGAATATGTTACCAATAAGAGTCATTCATGAAAATTGTGCATGTAAATGGAGGGCGAGCTAATGGAGGTTTCTCATGAGAAAGTGAAGTAAATGTAACAACATCCAATGTTTAGACAGGCCCCTGATAAAGTATCGTAGTATTAGTAGAAGCAAGGGGGCTTGGAAGCAGATGGAATAGCGTCTAACATGCAAACCATTCCCTCAAGTGGAGGTGAATTATCTAGATAATTCTCATGTTATGGATTAGGATCTGGAAGCATAGTAGTAGATGTAGGAATATGTAATGTGGTATTATGATCTACGTTGCAATATTGGAATGGTGTACGATCAGCGGGGATCTCATACTCAAATCCCTCATGTAAAAATTGAACACATTGGTGGACCGTAGAAGACACTGCTTGCATCCAATAAATCCATGGTCTACCAAGTAAGCAATTATATGAAATTGGTAGATCAACGATAAAAAATGGAATGGGAATAGTCTTGGGCTGAACTCTAAGGGAGAATGTGATAGTGCCTAAGAATGGGCATGTAATAGAGTCATATGTGTGCACAGAAAGATATGTCAAGTTAATATCAGCAATCGAGAGGCTTAGATCCTAAATGAACAATATAGGACAAGGATTAAGTTCAAAACTAGTGTTGAATAAAGTGTGTTTGATGCCTAAGTTGTTGATATAGACTTGTATATAGAGAACGGGATCATTATCATAAACAACAATATTTTCAGCTATGGCTGATGGAAAAGTAATTTGTTGAGAAAATGCATTGAAAAAGGTTTGATAGATAACATCTAGATGAGTATTAGTAGGAATCTGAGCAGTTCCCAAAATATTTATGATTTTAGTGTGGCACTCTGGATGGGTGAGAAAGAAATCATGGATATAAATATCCATGATGAGAGGATCCTAGGAAGATAAAAGTAATGAAAGTATTACGACCCTAAGAATTTTCTAAACATCGGGTTCACCAAATGATTAAGAAAATATAGAGTTTATAGATGCCTAAATCTAATGCAATGTAGAATTAAATGAATATGTAAATAAGTGTAGAATTAGACCCAAGAAAATTAATCTAGAATGTATGAAACCATAGTTTTAAAGAGGAGATAAAATGACTTAGTTGATTCATAATGAAATTTGTAATGTGCCGCAGTGATGACCTAATGAATAGAGAGGGAGAAATGTCGCACAAAGCCTCATAAAAATGTGTGACAGGAAGATCTTCCTAGACTGGGGTGCTTGGAACAGGTCAAGGGCACCTGTGGGTACCACAGACCTGCTCTAGGTGCATGTGACTTATCAAACCCTCAGGAAAAATCCTTCGTAGGGTCACGAGATGTTTTTTCTCCTTTACTTCTTATCACACAATGATAATTGATGTCATTGCTACCTATAATGAAGAAATAACCTATAAAACCCTCAAGAGTGCATCAAATACCAAAAAGAAAAGAATGCAAATGAGGGATCAGAATGTCCTCGATTTTCTTCGCCGCTTCTCACCTTGTTTCAATAATTTTATCAAAGCAATTTGAACACCTAAATTGCACTAACTATCTTCACCTCTTCTCACCATGTTTCAATAACGACACTTCGTTATCTAACTGTTCTTCTAACCCACTCAGGATGTCAATTTGTGACATTTTGACTAGTGATAACCCTCTTAATTAGCTAATTACACATTAATTAAGCCTCATATCTTGAATTTAACTAATAAACCTTCTTATTAGCTTCCAAAATCCATTCAAACCTCCTTCAGAAACTCTCAAAAATCTTCCTAAGCATGTTTAGGATCCTTAATTAATCTTAAAAGATTAATTAGCTCCTAATCTAGTCAAAAGGTGCTTTGACTTCTAAAAAGACTATTTTGTCTTTTCCATTTCTCCCACATGCACTAGATTTTCAATCTTGCCCAAATCAAAATCTATAAATAGAATGCTAAGGCCTCACTCTACATTTTATACCTTATGATCATATCATAGCTCTAGCACTTGATACCTCATTTTTACTAGCCAAACTATAAGACAAGTTATCTTGAGACATTCCACCATTGAAATAGCTTCAATCTTGCATCTTTCCTCCAAATTAGGTTAGTAAGAGATGATTTGAGCATGTTTTTGTAGCCATCTTAAAGAGATCTCTTCACCTTTTGGGAGAAAAAAAACAAACCACTTTGATTGTTTAGAATCTAAATAGGTTCATACGTAGATTAATAAATCATAAAGAGTAAAATAAACTTAGCATGTTGTTTTTTTCTTTCATAATACATGCATTAAAGTTCATTTGTTAAGCTCATATCTTGATGATTATTGATTGATTTGGTTCAAACTTTAGGCTACTAGGTGTTAGTCTAAGTTAAATAGTTTTCCAAGTTATTCACTAATACATTTGGCACGCTCGGTGGGACTTACTCCATAGTCCATAAAAGTTGTTTTCAGTCCATGCATTTTTGAAGATTGAATAGAGTTTTCTAACCTTGTATGTCTTAAAATATTCCTTTTGCATGTTAATATTATGGGTTTATGTTAGAAAATGATTTAAATGGCAAGGTTCTGACCTGTTAGCATTTTTAGAAATTGGTTTTTCATCCATTTTTGTGCAGTTCCAGGTACACACGCAAGCATTAAAAGAACACGCGCACATGTCAAAACTCATGTGCACATGTTCCCAAGCATGTGCATACACTGCCTAACCCACACACACTCATCCCTGTGTTTTTTACCCTTTGTGTTTTGTCAAAAGCACGCATATGTCTCTCAAGGCACACATACACTAAATAACTTTATGTGTTATCATGTTTGTTAACAGACAGCGTACGTCCAAACTCGCATGCAAACACTTTCAAGAGTGCGCATGTGTCTCTCAGGACACGCAGGTGTTTAATACTGAGTTTTTTTTGACAGAGGCGTCCATACATTATAATCCACGCACATATTTCACTAAGCACACACATGCATCATAATATGGGTGCAGGTGTTACAATGCCATGATAAAAAAATGAAAAAGTTTATTTTCTTAATTATTCTAACACTTTGTAGGATCTTTGTAAAACTAATTCGTTGTTTACATGGTATTTTAGAGTTCGTTTTGTATTTTCTTAGTCAAAATTAATGAATTTTGCATTCTTTTTACTTATAGGGTTTGGATCATGTATGCTCTTCCCTCGCACCTTCTAGGTGATCTTGGGAATCAAAAATGGTTCAATACCTTTCTCATGTTTCTAAAATAAAATTTCAATTAAATATTTCTAAAGGAATTAACTTTAAATTTGGACAAAAGGAACGAATTGTGTGTTAAATTGTAGGTTTTCCTTCATTGCTACTAACTAGTTGGGTTCTATTTTGTGTATGATCTTCCTTCACGTCTTAAGATGATCTTAGGAGCCCTTGTTTGAAGGACACAATCACTCACAAAATAATCAGAGACTAAACAAAGCTAACTCTTGTGTTATAGGTTTCCAACGATGTGCAAAAACCTCACTAAGTTTAAAGATAAAAAACACACCATATTCAAAACACTTTATTTTTAGGTTTTGATAAGGGTAAACCCATCCACTTAACTAGGAGAAACTCCCTTTGGCATAATCCTTAAGCTACAACAAAAAGGATTCTCGTAGGAACCCTAAAGTAGTCCACATAAGAGGGAACCTTGTAGACGAATTGGGAAGTGCTCCACTTACCCACTTGACTAGTTTTTCATTTGTGAGTTTAGAGTCAAATTTATATCCATTGTGACCCCAGTGAGAGTAAAACTAAACACACTTATGCTCATTGTACTTGAAGAGGGTAAAGTAAAGATAGGATACTCCGAGGTTTAGTCAGTGCGACTTCCTTGGAAAATTGAGTTCACAGAGGTAATTGGTGACACCTAATTGAGAGAACCAATAGGAATCCATATCGTCTTGTAGCCCAGTTTTCCATATCATGCCAACGAGTTTCATAGAGATTTAAAGAGGTAATAACTTTCTCGGAGTCAAAACCTTGTTGTTTGAACAAGGGGAGAGTCCATTCAAGTTTTCACTAAGTGGCATTCATCACGAGATTTATGAAGCCTTACTTTTCTTAGTTTCTCTCTTACCCTAAGGTGAGACGAAACTTCGCCAAAGTGACACCAAGTCTATTTCAACCCCATTTGATCTACACCTTTTTTATCTTGTTTTCCATTATTGGGGAAAAATATAACAACATGCATGGATACCACTGGAAATAAACAAGTCTACCACTTTTTTATTCTACTTGGATGACTAGGTTGCAATGTCGAAATGTAAGTGTTGAAAGTGTGAATGGTACATCCTCACATTCTAGTAGGCCCTTTTTCTCAAACCCATATTGAGACACATTATCATTGTAGTTAGGCTTGAATCATCATATATCCTCCTTAGAATTGTTATGTTTTTTGCATCGCCGTAGCAAAATTTCAATACTTACGTCATCGTATCTTGCAAACGTGATCTAAGTGTCTGTAAGGATATTACTTGTATAAATCAGAACATATACAGCAAAATAACATGAGAGAACACCAAAATATAGATAAATGATGACAATATTCTCATATAAAATTTTTCCCACTTTGAGGGGGCAACCTCCAATACCACTTTGAGGGGGTAACCTCCAAACCATACAATAACACTCCGATACTCAATATGATGATTAAATACAACCTTCTAACCCCTATATATACCATTCTAACCTATGGCCAATACTGAGGCTGACCTCCTAAGCATAATAAATCATAAATGGATGATATAATAAGATAAGGGGATGTGTGCCACATCTCGGCATCTCCATCCATAACATCCTTTCCCTAGGTGCATAGCATTCCTTCCCTCCTTGACATGTTTCGTCCCCGAAACATAAGAAGAAACCATGTAATGAGTGTGTTGTAAATTTTTACACACTTTGCGCCATGATCGATCATCCATCCATATGTGATCCTGGTAGATGATACATATCTGAACTAATATCCATATTCTGTTGCGCTACTCTGATTCCATTCGTGACCATAGTTTATCATCCTTGGATTCCATGCATAACCAACATAAGGATTCAATGCATAACCATAATAAGGATTCCATGTATAACCATAATAAGGATAACTATAATAAGGATTCCATGCTTCATAATTGTTGCTCCATTGATCCCCTGTATAAATAAAGTGATTATTCCTCCAATTACTTATATATCGATATTGGTTGGAAATATGATGTGCCCTGGGATATCTCCATGATTGTTTTCTCTCATGTTGACATGGATTTCCATATGCTGCAGTTGCTAGTATCCTCAACCTTATCAACATGTTTCTGAACTGTCCTTTTCTTCTTCGACCTTTGCATTTGATATTTTCTTTTTCTCTTAAGTAGATGAATCATCATTTCCTTCTTTTTCTTCATGTTCCTCTTTTGAATCATCCTTATTCCCTTCTTCTCCATATTCTAAATCATCCTCATGGTCTATATTGACTTTTTTTTGATTTCCATTAATCTTGATATCTTGTAAAGTGACCTTCTTCTTTTTGTACCAAATCTTCATAAACTTATTTTTCATATTAATGTTAATTGTCCCCAGTTTCTCTAACCAAGGATACCCAAGAACAATATACAAACCATCCATACATAAGGAAAAAAAATCTTAATGTAAAGTATATTTGTCCATAGTAAGTTTTAAATCTTCAAAAACTTGAATTTGCTTACCATTCACTTGAGCTTCTTTGATATTACTTTCTCGAATATGGAGATGTTGAGCCATATCCTTTTTTATGAAGTTATACTAGCTATTATGGTTTATGGAAACAATTATCGTATTCCTTTTAATGCATCCATGAAACTGAAATATGGTATCTTCCTTCTTGGGAGCTATAATATCTTCTTCTACATCAATATCTTGTTTTTCTTCCTCTTCTTCATAGTCTTCTTCAACTTCTTCTACATTTGATTCTTCAATATATGTTGCACCATCATCTTCCCTTGAATCTTCGTCACCTTCCTCTTCATCTTCTTTCTCTCTTGATTCTTCAATATATTCTTCCCCATCATCTTCCTTTGACTCTTCTTCCTCTTTATGGTCCCATCTATCCATAAAAAGTTGTTCCATTTCCTCCCAAGACCAATCCTTCCTGTCATTTTTTAACTCAGAAAACCAAATCCATGAAGGACCACCAAGATAATGTGAAAACCTATTCCTTGTCATGAAATATGAGAAATATATATTCTTAAATTTTATCCACCATTCTTTAGCATCCATCTCACCATTTCTATAAAAATTTGTTATCCCCGTGATCATGATTACGGTTTAGGAATTCTAAAAATATTTCGGTAGATGGATTAAAAACACAAAGAAAAAACCATAACTTAAATTTCAAGATCTTTCCGAAAATATAAATTTTGCTAAAAAATACTAAAATTTTCTTCCTAAAAAGTGAATTTATGAAAAAACCTAAAAAACCAATAACATCCACAAAATAGATCCAATGGATCTGAAATTTTCAGATATTTTAACTTAAAGAGTTTCCAAATTATGATGAAAAAATTGGGAAAAAATTAGATACCCTCTTCAAGATATATTTGAAACAAAAAATTAGGGTTTTTACCCTAATTTTGGCTGAAATCGCTGCTCTGATACCACTTGTAAGGATATTACTTGTATAAATCAGAACATATACAGTAGAATAACATGAGAGAACACCAAAATATAGATAAATTATGACAATATGCTCATATAATAGCTTTTCCACTTCGAGGGGGTAACCTCCAATACCACTTTGAGGGGGTAACCTCCAAACCATACAATAACACTCCAATACTAAAAATGATGATTAACTACAACATTCTAACCCCTATATATACCATTCTAACCTATGGCCAATACTGAGGCCGACCTCCTAAGCATAATAAATCATAAATGAATGATATAATAAGATAAGGGGATGTGTGCCACATGTCGGCATCTCCATCAATACATATACATCATAACATCCTTTCCCTAGGTGCATAACAGTGTCCACATTTTAATGTTACGCTACCCACATCATTATAAAATCCTTAGTATACTTTGACGTGGTTTGGTGTTCGAACATTACCTATATATTGAAAAATTGTTGGTTACTTTTTTAGGCATTGTATCGATATTACTTGTGGTACTAATACCTTGCTTTCTCGCAAAGCTAGGGTAATGTACCCTAGTAGTGTGGTTACGTGGATCGCACGGTTAACCTCCATTTTCTTTATGGTTTTGGGTCTTTCTTGTCTCTAAGCTCGCCTTTAGTATCCTTTGATCGGAGATCACGTTAACCTTTTGTTAATACTTACGCCTTGTTCATTTCAAACTTGACTTTATTATTACCATTGTGTTCAATCATATAACATCGAACTACCTTTGATAAGCATTTACATATGGTGTAGTGTTTTGATTGATTGATTGGTGTACCAACTTGCATGATTGTTCCTAACGTCTTATCAATATTTTAGATTTATCTTAGGACAATCCTTTTATTCTTTTGGTTTGTTATTCTTTAAACCATCGTCGACATAGTTGGAGATCTAAAACAAGTTGTAGCATATTACACTTGGGTGTTTTATCCTTGATTACACTAAACACCACCTTGAACAAAACTCACCATAACCCCTATCACAAAAGTTCACAAATGGACGGGTCATAAATGGAGTCCAAAATACAAGAGCTAAACCCTTTTCCGAGTAGTAACTTGAATCCCCTCTTCTCCCAAGTAAAGGAAACAAAAGTATTAATAAAACATAGTGGAGATGAGAGTGACTCATTTCAAGACATAGACAACTTTGACCCTACTCACTTTGATGATTTTCTATTTTGCAATAAATATTGCCTACTCATACAAGTGTTATAGTTAGGTATCATATTGCCATGAGACCATAAGGCCCCTATCCAAGATATCACTAAAGACAAAGAAGAAACACGAATACCGCACCTTAACAACATAGATGATACCATTGAGGGATGTCACGCTTCCACCTTAGGTACCTATATCAAAGGGTAAACATCGAAAAAAAAGGGTAGTACTCGATTTCCACCCCTTAAATTCCACTATAGGGTCAAGGTAGAATGAGAACGTCAAGATTTACCTCCACCACAAAACAACAAAAAAGAGGACCCTCAAGATGAGGAGTTCACTATAAAATGTCAAATCCAAACCCTTATCCAACAAATGGATCATCTTGCATCCTCTGTAAGTAAGGATCCAAACAAGGGTACATGTAGGGAAAATCCTAGGATAAAAACTAGTGAACTTCAAGTTGAATCATAGGAGGGTGAGGCCTTAAAGAAAAAGCAAATACCCAGGTTCTATTCTCCTTCCAAAGAGAAACTCTTTACGCAAGAGTTATAATCAATGAAAACCATGTTTATGACCCTGCAAGAAAGTAATATGGGTCATAACAAGAAATATCAATATGAGGAGCTATGCCCATATCCTTTTGAAAGTGACATGTTACTGACACAATTTCCAAAAAACTTTGATTGTCCTAAATTCAAAAAATATGAAGGTAACGGTGATCCTCGCAATCATATCAAATACTTCTACATGGCTTGCCAAGAATTAGCTTTTAGCGACAACTATCTAATACTTTTGTTCCCTCATAGCTTAGGAGGAAAAGCGTTAGAATGGTTTCTACACATACCCAAAGGGACGATAGCTACACGGCCCACGCTAGCCGATAAATTTGTGTGTCATTTCTCATTCAATATGGAGAATGAAGTAACCATACTAGATCTATGTAATTCCAAATAAATACCAAACAAAACCTTTGCCAGTTTCTTGCAATGATGGCGAGGGTTAGCTATCCACTTCCCTTGCGTAGTTCTAGAAAAATATTTGGTTATCATATTTGTACCCAATTTAAATCTAGACATTGCATTTCACATACAAATGCATTGTGTCAATAACTTAGAATAATTTATTTAGAAGGGAGGCCAAATTAAGAAGGATTTTATAGCAAAATGAATGCTAAAACCCTTCGCAAAAGATAGACATGATTCCAAACCTGCAAACAAACCTAAGTTCTTTAACAAGAACAAGAATGTCGTAGGAGATGGCACCACTAACTTCAAACGAGTCCAAATAGTACAAAGCGGTCCTATCTTAAAAATTACAGAAGGACCTACTCAAAATCCCATTAAATGACGTGTGTTCACTCCTTTTACGGAATCATTGTCCACGATTTTGAGACAACTGGAGGCAATGAACATGATTCAGTATCCAACCTCGATACCCTATGTAGATAACGCACCTAAACCAGGATGGTACAAAGATCACGATTATTATGACTTTCATCACGTCAAAGGACACAAGACCGATAAATGTTTGAAACTGAGACACTTCATACAAGATCTCATTGATGACAAAAATATTGAAGTGGACTCACTTAAATCAGGGCATGGACCTAATGACAAAATGGAAATATTCAAACAAACTTTTTCTAATCATGATAGACAAGGGGTGAAAATCTGGATCAGGACCAGTATTCTAATGACTATAGAGCTACAAACTATGTATATACGCCAATGGATAACCCATTCAATTCACTCATAGGTTATATTCACTCATCATATGAGTAGATAAATACCATTAGGATCATTAGCAATGATTGCACTATGCAAATATGACGCGCTCATCTAATAATCCCACAACCTCCTTTTCCTACTCCTCGAGAAGGCCAATATGATCTAATGGATCAACTGGAGAAGACCACATCCAAGATTTCAATCTTGGATCTTCTTAAAATATCAAATGTCCACAAAGACATTATCTATAAAACCCTTCAAGGATCAGGAGTGTCAACTAATATTGATCCTTCACACCTCCAAGGAATGGTTGCAAACTTTATTTATGATGACTGTATTTCCTTTGACCGAAGAGAAATCCCACTCAACAACCCCAAACATAAACCGCCCCTATATATAGAGGTATTCCTTACTCGTCGCAATATCAAAATAGTGCTTGTGGATAACGGATCATGTTTGAACATCTGCACCTTAAAGCTAGTCATACAAGTAGGTCACACTGAAGCAGATTTGGATTCTCATGTAATCACGATCTTGGAATATGATAATGCTAAGAGGGAATCAACTGATATAATTGTGTTGCCTATGGAGGTGGGGTCGATAAATCATGACATGAAGTTCCATGTCTTAAACCTAGATCTTCCTTACAACATGCTCATAGGCCACCCATGGATCCATGTCATGTAGGATGTACCTTCCACGTTCCATTAAAGTATTAAGTTATATCATGAAGCGAAAACGGTCACCATCTTTAGAGATCCTGAACAATTCGCACATTATAGGGAACTACATAGTTTCTCTCAAGTAGTATATGAATGTCCTTCAACAGACATTGTCATGTCATTGCAAACGGATGCTCTAAAAGCTCAGAGTTGATCCTGACACATTACAGGCAACTGATACAGTAACCCCTCCCACATCACTCTCTCCCTTTTCCTCATTGGAGCTGAAGGTGGGATCATATGGCCCAATAGAATATTTTAATCTTTAACATGCCCTTTTGGTCTCTGACCTTTCCATTGTTTCCTAAAACACGGGGTAGGCCCAATTTTCAATTCATAAATTCTCAATATTAATTGTCCTAGTTCTTACAAGAAATTTGTACCTCGTGGCCTTTTATCAGATGAGAAGATGCTAGATACACCCACAAGATGGATCACCTAAAGTAACAAAGGCTTCATGTAATCATGAAGCATTAGTATATACCAAGGCACATATAATGATGCACGCCATGGGCTATACATGATTTGGATGCGGCACAAAATGGACAAGGTAGACTAGAGATATCTCCCAATCCTCCCTTGAAAATGAAAATAAGCATGACCTTGGTATTAAACCTCAGGGGGCTCTACCATCATAAATTTATGACACTTATTTGGAATCATGAGGATGATTCACCTCATTCAGATATTGATGTGGATTCCTATTGTAGCATGTACAAGGACCTTGCCTCTACCAACCTATTCCTAGAATCTATCATCTTTACCCTTTCATAGTCCAATCCTCATGCCAACTCCCATGATTACTCTTGTATATCCCAACCTCATTGATTGGGACCAAAAACTTCATGTGTCCAGTCGATTTCTTTGAAAACAATGAGGCCATTGCAGAGTTCATGGGATATTCGGGACATGCTATTCCAATCAATGACCATAAGAAAGGTTTCTCCATCAAATTAGACACATGTGCTTACTTTAGGTAAGAGGATTGAATTGTGTGGTCTACTTAAATAAAAAAAATAATAAGCAAAAATATTTTCACTAAAAATCCTTGCCAAAAAAAAAGTCCAAGTCCCATAGTGAAAACCTCTTTGAGGCACTTGTGGATAAACAAAAAGTAAAAAATGGATATAATAGTTGACCCATGTGAAGATAAAACTCGTCTGAGATCCACCTATAGAAGTGGATCTTACTCTCCCTCTTGATCCTACATGCTTGGAAGATACATCCAAAATATTGGTCGAGGAGAATATCAATGTTAACATCCGATCAGAAGAGGATCCCAAAATGGTCAAGTTGGGAGCCTGACTCTCAGCACAAGAGTAGAAAGTTTTTGTGACACTGTTAAAGGAATTCATAGACATATTTGCGTGGTCATACATAGATATGTCAGGTTTGGATCCAACACTAGTCACACACAACCTTGTTATACACCCAGATGCTAAACCTATCAAACAAAAGTTGAGAAAGATACACCCAAGAGTAGCGCTTCTCATTAAAGAAGAGATAGAAATAACTACTGGTAGTAGGTTTCATCAGGCCTAGCAATTACTCAAAGTGGATATCCAACATCATGTTAGTCCATAAGAAGCCATCTGGTATCTGAATATGCACATACTTCAGAGATATAAATAAATCATGTCCTAAAGACAATTTTCCTCTACCTAACATTGACATGATTGTCAATTTTACTGTTGGTTACGAAATGTTGTCCCTCATGAATGGTTTTACAGGCTATAACCAGATCAAAATATCATAGGAGTATAAACATAAGACTACATTCATAACCCCTTAGGGTACATTTTGTTATCAAGTGATTCCCTTCAGCATCAAAAATTCTAGGGCCACTTATCAAAGAGTGATGATAATCATCTTTCATGAACATGATGAGTGTTATCATGGAGGACTATGTAGACGATATTTTGGGAAAGTCCAAGATTAGAGAAGATCACCCAGAAGTGTTAAGGCATATCTTTCAATGCCTCACAGACTACAAGGTTCATTTGAACCCTAAGAAGTGCATCTTCAACGTACAATCAGGTAAACTCTTGGGTTTCATCATTTCAAGGAGAGGGATCGAGGTAGATCCTGTGAAGGTTGCAGCTATCACCGAGATGCCACCACCAAATAATCTTAAACAACTACGAAGTTTACAAGGTAAAATTCAGGCAATCCACTGATTTATATCACAACTTGTGGATAAGTGCCATCCCTTTACACATCTTATGAAGAAATATGTTTCTTTCAACTGAGGTCTTGAGTGCTAAAAAGATTTTGAATTACTTAAGAAATATCTAACCAGTCCCCCAATTATCATACCACCTACCCCAGGTGAACCTCTGATGTTGTATATCTCTACTACCCAATGTTTTATTGGTGCATTGTTTGCCCAATATGACCTAAACCAAAAAGAAAGAGTTGTGTATTACCTAAGCCACACCTTAATCACCTATGAGATGAACTATCCTCAAATTAAAAAAGCATGCTTAGTCGTGGTCTTTTCTTTTTAGAAGTTATGCCACTATCTACTTAACAATAAAACCAAGTTGATTTCCAAAGCTGACCCTCTCAAATACCTTTTATCAAAACATGCGCTTACAACACGGATGATTAATTGTATCATCCTCCTAAGTGAATTTGACATTGATTTTTTTAACCAAAAGTTGCTTAAAGGACAAGTACTTGCTGATCAGCTGGTTGAATCTCCCCTAGCAGGGATGGAACCATTGTGTCTAGATCTATCTAGATGCATCTATAATGTACATTGAGGAATCCATCGTATGGCAGATGCACTTCAATGGGTCATTCAATTATCATGGTTCAAGATTTGGTGTGGTTCTCATCACCCTAATAGGAGACTTCATTCCACATGCTTCTCGGCTAGGTTTCTCATGTAAAAATAACATAGCCTAGTATGAAGCACTCATTATTTTTTTAAAAATTAATATTTGATGGGATATAAGACAGCGGAAATTCATGGGTGATTCACAACTAATCATCAAACAAGTCAATGATGAATACAAGGTCAAGGATGACAAGCTCATCCCATAAAAAAATATGGTTGAGACCTTAAAGGAGTACTTTGTACATGTAACTTTTGAACAGATGCCATGGACATAGAATAAGTCAGTAGACGTTAAGGCCACAATTGGGGCCTTGCTTCAAATTCTGCCTCAGATAAAGAAAATGTCATTCTTTGTTGAACATCTGCGAGAACCCACGTATGACATGTCAGAATCATGTCTGGTATGTGAAGTTGTTTGTCCTCTTTCCCCCTGGTATGATCCCATTTACACCTACCTAAAATATAACACCTTCCCTCCATACATTACCCATACTGAGAAAAGAGCCCTCATTCATCAAATATCATTATACCCTCCTAGGAGGCACCCTTTACCATCAAGGATATGATGGGAATTTTTTACGTTGTCTTGATATGGTTGAATCGGTCCAAGCGATCAAGGAAGCATGTGACGGATTTTGTGGGGCACATACAAGCAGGATGTTACTTGCTAAAACATTGTTGAGAATGGGTTACTATTGGCCCACAATGGAAGCAGATTGTTGTAATCATGTCAAGAAATGTGAACTATGCCATAAGTATGGAAATCTAATTCATGCACCAACACAAACTTTACAGCCAATCACAACACCATGGTCATTCTCAAAATGGGGATTAGATATCTCACTCCTACCTCCTTAGATGGCCATATGCATATCATAACCACCGCTGAGTATTTCACCAAATGGGTAGAGGTTGTGCCTCTTACATATGTCACCAGTGCGTAAATATCAAAATTCATTATGAACCACCTCATCTGCCGTTATGGCATCCCCTCCTTCATTATAGCATAAAATGGTAAGTCTTTTAAGAACAAGATAGTTAAATCATTATGTCAACACTTTCAAATCCATTTAAAATGGTCCACTCCCTATTACCCTCAAGGTAAAGGAAAAGTAGATGCCACTAATAAAACAATTGTTCACATCATCGAGAAAATGGTAAGTAATACATGTTGTGATTGGCACTTACAAATCCATCCCACCCTTTGGGCCTATATAAACTCCATTTGCACTCCTACTAGTGCTACACCATACTCTCTAGTCTATGGCACTGAGGCCATTTTACCTTAGTAGATTGAGATTCCTTCCCTGATAATATCCCTTAGGGACTATCTGGACAAAGATGAGGACTACATAGTAGCTCAACTAGAAAAGTTACAGCTACTAGATGAGAAACCTATGAGGGACCCCAATCATTTGAAGGTCTACGAGAATCGATTGTCAAGAAGATACAACAAACAAATGATACCTCACCAATTTGAGGTAGGAGATCTAGTATTAAAATAAAATCAATTCAACACCACCAAGGACCAAGAAAATAAAGGCAGGTTTGATCCTAACTGGTTAGGACCATATGTAGTAATTGCTAAATATGGTTCAGGGGCCCAAAAACTTTCCCATTCAGATGGTGAAGAACTCAAGGAACCCATGAACGCAATACATATCAAGAAGTTATATTATTGAGTATGGAGTTCCTTCAAAAAAATAGATAAAACAAAAAAAAAGTATTAAAATAGAAAAGGTAAAGAAAAAACAAGTCGTCCAAGTGTGAAAACCATGCAATTGTGGCACTTTGGAGAGGTTCCTTGGTAAAAACCAATTTCCGACACCTTGGGAAGATTCTTTATCCACAAGCACGATTCATATCTAGAGAGAGTACACTTGCTTTAAACACAAGAAAGGTTTCCTACATTTGTAAAGTGTTATTGAACTTATCCTTCCTGGCCTTGATCCAGCTAATCTACTTTTGTATATATGTTAAGGATTTGCCTTTGTATATTCCCATATTGCACTGGGGACACCTTCACATCTTCATCGTCTTGCACATTACATGTGGCATTCTACCCTTGTACATCCCCTCTATCACTGGGGGCATCCACGCTTCTTCGTTTGCTATACATAGATTTGAAAAATATTTTGGAAAACAAAAAAACATTCAAATATGTTAGGAAAAACCCTAAACATCTAAAAACCCCCTTTCAAGGATGAAATTACACAAACAATATAACATTATCTTGTGAAAATCTTGAAAACAATGTGAACAGTGACCTTGAAAATTGTCTCAAGATGACACCTAAAATAGTTTTAAAGGATTCAAAACCGTCCTGCAAAAACATAGTAGTTTTCTTACTTTTAGTTGTTGGTTATATAGTTTTGATTACATTACTTTTTCAGTTTTTTGTGCTTTAAAATTGAATTCATTTTCTTGTGTGGATTAAGTATTACTTAAATCTGTTGTATATTGTATTGAGTTCATCTTATCTTGCATATTTGTATATAGTTATGTTGTTTTAGTTAGATTTGATTAAGTTGTTCTTGTTATTTGCTTGTACAGTTTTTGTCATCATAACATCTATCATATATCATCTCATCTATACATCGTATATCAATAAAAAACCAAGCTACATCATCATGAACATAAAAATTAAACATGTATGCTAAGTTGACATCATATAATATCGCCAAAGAGAGGCAACAGGGACCGCCTCTTGTCCCCCCCTCAAACATAGACCATAATAAAAACATGGATCATCATAAGTATCGCATGAAAAACAACATGATATAATCTATTGTTATCCCATACACAACATATGATAAGTAGAACAAGAAGTAGCGCATCAAAACATGTTATATGTTTTCCATTTGATTGTTAAGAGACTTTACAAAAAAGGTAGGTGGTTATCTATCTTCATATTAGACCCATATGCTTTTGAGAACTAGGTATGGTACAAGATTTACCATATAGGATGAGCCTGTATTTTCTTATCATATTGAGTCATATGACCCCACCCCTCTCCCAACTAATTGCCTAATCCAAGAAGGCCAAGAAAAGCATTCATTTTCAGAAAGAGCATCTTATTCCTCCTCCCATGCCTAATCTATTACTACATGAATGGGCTAAGAGGTGTCACATATTTAATCCTTATCTGAAGCTCTTGAAGCCTTTGAGACAGGCCTTGGTACTTACTATATCCTTGAAGAATAATTTGTCCTTCCCAGCATGCTCAAACAAAGTGAAGAAAATTATGGACTATGGAGGTTATTCTTTGATGGTTCTAGAAGAAAAAATAGAGTTGGGGAAGGTGTTGTTATCATTTCTCCCAAGGATGATAAATTATTCTTATACCATAGACTACAATTTACATGCTCCAATAATGTAGAAGAATATGAAGCCTCGGTGAATACCTTATCGATTGTTGAAAAGAGGAAGATAAAGTAATTGCATATTTTTGGGGATACATAATTGGTGATTCATCAGGTTAGAGGGAGGTGTGTCGTAAATAATAGGCTGTTAAAATCCTATAAGCATAGAGTATGGGACTTGTTGGAGAAATTTTATGCTCTAAATTTTTAGGTTGTGCAAAGGAAGTTTAACAAAGAAGCAAAACAAATGATATCCCTTGGATCAGAATTTCCACCTACTACATATTTCTTCAAGGGAAATGAGCATCATGTAAAGGTTATAATCATACCATCTATTCCAAAGATTAAAATAGCTAGGAGGTTTTTGATAGTGATGAGAAGATAGTTCACTTTATCTCAAATGAGGTTTTTTTTCATCATATTTGTAGGATGATTACGGTGACCAAACCATTCAGCTGAAGACAAATAAATTTCCCAAAGGATTGGTCACTTTGGATTATATTTTTATCTTGGATGATGAATCCAAAGGGGATGAAAGGAACATGGCAGCTAAGTAAGAAGACTGCCAACTATTTTTAATTACACAAGGAAAAGAACTTCTACTAGGAAAGGTATGTGATGAAAATGAGAAGCAATCCTTCATTTCTTTGTGTAAATTTTCATTGCTATATTTTCTTAGGATTATGAAGATCTAAAGGGATTTAATCCATAATCATACAACATTTCATAGATATATATCTAAAGGTATTTAATCCAAAATCATACAACATTTCATAGATCTAGATCCCAATGTCAAAACGGTTAGGAAAAAATAAAGGTCAGTCAACCCCAAAATAGAGCCCCTCATGAGGAAGGAGCTATGAAAACTTATTGAGGCCAAAATAATTATTCCAATTAAGTACTCTATGAGGGTGGCCAATTTGGTCTCGGTTAGAAATAAAATTGGGGAAATCAAACTTTGTGTTGATTTACGTGATTTGAACAAAGATTCCCTCAAAGACTGCTACCCAATTCCCTCTATGAAGCAAATTTTAGAGACTGTTACCAGGGCTGAAAGTTTTTCAATGTTGGATGGATATTCAGCTTTTAGTCAAATCAAGGTAAGGGAAGAAGATCAATTTAAAAGTGCATTCACAAAAAAGTGGGGTATATTTTCCTATCAAAAGATTCATTTTGGGTTGTCAAAAACAACTGCCACATTTCAGAGAGCAATGAATATTTCTTTCAAAGTTTACATCAATGACTTCATCCTTGTGTATTTGGATGACATCACCATCTTATCAAAACAAAGAAAGGATCACATCAGCGACTTGGAGAAGGTATTTGAAAGGTGCAAGATCTCAACCCCCAAAAATGTAATTTTGTAGTTCCTGGGGGCAATATCTTGGGATAAATTGTTTTAAAGGATGGTGTTGCTATTGATCTAGATAGAATTTAAGCTATCCTTTCTCTCTCTCTCTTTTCCAACTCACAAAAAATCCTTGTAGTCCTTTCTAGGAAAAATCAATTTTGTGAGAAGGTTTATTCCTAATTTTTTAGGATTGGTCAAGCCAATCACTTGGATGCTCAAGAGGAATACACCCTTTAGATGGATAGATGAAGGGATTGAAAGATTTGAAATGCTATCTCATAAATCAAGAAACATGTGATATAATCATAACACATCATGAATAGGTCCATAATCATCATCATCATCATCATCATCATCATATATATATATGTCAAAAATAAAATTTTCATTTATAATGTGTCTCTGTACATAATCATCTCGGTACAAAGTATGTCATCATGGGTATGGGTTAAAAATTTACCTTCATAATGACACATAGCCAAAAAAAAATACATATACATCAGTCAAAAATGAGCCTTCATAAGAGGCGTACATCCAAAAGTGTAGACATCTATAAATACATCATGAATAAAATCGAGTCATGTATGAATCGATCCCTCGTGAGGACTACCTAGCTTCTAAGGTGGTGGAGGGCCCATCACCTATGGCCCCTATTAATCTATCAGCTACTCTACTAATCTGGTTGATGTTACTGCTCTGTGAGACTGAGAACCAGACTTGCTCATGGAATGTTGGCTAATATCTAGAGCTCTTTATCCTTATATGACAACATCATAATATGGTGATTTGTATTAGGTAGCATTTTCTATAATTGTAGCTAAATCCATGTGTACCTGACATGTAATAGTTGCTCTGGTAGTCTGACGAAAGGATGCCACCTCTACAGAAACCCTGGCTACCTCAGCATATACTACTAACCACTCAACTCAGAGTTGATCTCGCTCTGCTATCAACTAAGCTCTCTCAATGGTCCACTATGCTTGCTGAGTGGTTAACTGATCTCTCTCACCCTAGATTTGGGCCCTATCTACCACTTCATGATCCCTCTCAATGATAATGTGATCTCTTTCTGAGGTGACTTGGAGCTGAAGAGCTATTACTTGCTGTAACTATTTTCATAACGTAGCTAGCTCACTTGCACCCTGCGGATCCTGGTCTACTCTACCCCCTACTGGGTTGTGTGGTGGGCTATGTGGAGGATGGACTATGGGACCTTGTTGTGGCTACTGAAGTACATGTTCCTAAAAAGGAACCTACTATAGAGGCACATGGATCCCAATTGGTATGCCCACCTGAGGAATTTGTACCTAAGACATCTATGGACGACCATGTTCTTGTCCCTATCCCTGTCCATGTCCCTATCCCTATCCTTGTCCCTGTCCATGTCCATGAGCCTGGCCCTACCCATCATCCCCATCATCTCCATCTAAGCCCTCATCATCACTCTGTCCCTCATTATCACTACCCCTCCACAGCCCTCTCCCTCTGCGAGGTTGATGCTCTTGTGGTGACGAAACTCTTGTATCTCATGCTTCCTTCAGGATCATCAATATCACTCGCATCACTATAGTGTACCATGAACCACATGTCATTGTGCATCCTGGATCAATAATCTCTCGTAGTGGCGACCATGCCAATGGCACCATCTTATCAAAACTAGCACGTGTTTGTTGAGTCTAGATGAGAGGCCCAATATCAAAGGTCTCTCGAGCGCAGCATCCATACCACATCTCTGGCCCCGAGACATCCTGTACAGCACCAAATTATCTCTGTCACCGGTCAACTCTATAGTACTCTATCATATAACCTTAGTTTCTAATCATAAAGTTCTATACCAAGGCTAGGCTTAACTCCATGGGGTCCTCTGGTCATTGGCAATGTCTGTAGGGCATCTATACTATCATCCTTAGTTGAATGTCGTCAAATGCTCATCGATAGTAGTACATATATTCTAGATGACCTCACACATCTCCACCAATAGGTGCCCAACCATAAACTGAAGGCTCATCTATAGCCTGACCTCGTAATACTCTTGCAAGATGACCAATTGAGATACAGTCCCTAGCCCATATCAGTAGTAGAGTGGCAGGTCCCACGTTATTTTGACCATGGAATGTAATCAAGCGAAGGTCCTAGTATATGTGTGTGATTATGCACTAACCCCAGTAGTAGTGCTCACCTCTGATCAGGCCTCAAATCACACTGATCAAACCCAATGGAAATGATGCACCTATCTTGTAAGTGAGCAAAATGCCACTGACAAACGCCATGAAGTAAACTAGTACACAAGACAGTCTCATATTTGTAAAACACTAGTACATTCATACTATCATACCTTATCGAGATTTATCATCCACGCTGAAGAGATCAATCAAAATATTTGTGATCTAGGTGGCATCTTCTATATACTCAATCAAGTGCCCCTGAATCGGAACTCGTAGAATCCTTCATACATCCTCGAGAGTGACTTTCATCTCTCCAGTCGGGAGCCAAAAACACTGGGTCTCACTATGCCACCTCTCAGCTAAGGCTGTCAGGAGGTTCTAATCCATGGTGATATGTGGCATATGCACCACATAGGTAAGTCATGTGACCTCCAAAGCAATGTCCAAATATGCCTTATCACATCGTAATAAGGTTGCCTTGAGATTGTCCAATCAGCCATGTTGTTCCCGTACATACAAGGTAGGCAACCACATCTGCAAGCAAACGAAACCTACTCATTAGAATTTCTTCTATCTAATCTTACATCACCTCACCTGGCAACTTTTCCTATTCAACCCTATTTCTTCTATAATTTTCCTAATTCTTCTAAGCCCTGATTTTCACCCCATTCCCAGCACATATGCACCCCTGGCGACGAATGCTCACCCTTTATAGCATATGCGTGCTCATACATGCATATGCACCCAATATTTCACCTATGCACTCTTTCCAATGTATGTGCGCACATCATAAATATCCCCCTTCTAGAGCGCGTGTGTGCAAAACACGATGCATGCGCACATCTTTCAACATGCGCGCATGCACACATATCTTTCTCTCTCTGAAGCGTAAATGTGATCATTTTTATGGATGCACTTGCGTGCATACATGTTTTCAATGTATACACCCACGCACATATGTGTCCCCGACGCTTGCACGTGTTGAATGATTTATGCACACACAAAAGGCATGTGCATGTGTTAGCGCCTCCCCCCTTCTAGGCCTAATAAATGACGTTAAATGCGATCAAAACAAAAGAGAGTTATGATACTCACAAAGGGTCCATTTCTTGGAATCCATGTGTACTCTCTTGATGGTGTCCGCATGCCTAATCTGTCTATGAACTCGTCCCATCTCTCTCAGGGGTCAAAGTAAAAATCAATAGCAAATCAGCAGAAGCTTAGTAGCAAATGAATTTTGTCATGATAATTCCCCCCTAGAAGAGTATATGTCGTCATTTTTTACCACCGTGACGTGTTCTCACCCATTTTGATGCTTGAGATATGATATTTAACCGTCATGATCATTTTCTCTTCCTCTATCACCTACTGCAATATTTATTTTTAATAAATGATCATTTTTCACCCATTTTTCGACCCGCCGCGACATATTTTTACTACCTGGCACCCGTTGCTTCTCCCTGGGGAATTCTTCTTTCTTATAGGTGATCCCCTCCTTGATTTCTTATAAAAATCACTTAAAATCACACCAAAAAAAAATCAATATTTTCAAAAAATTCCAAAAAATCGTAAAAATTCCAAAAAATTGTAAAAATTAAAAATTTACAAAAATTGGTGAAATGCTGGTACGCAACTGAAGCCTGTGAAAAATGCATTTTCTTAAAATTATACCTTTCTTATCTTCTCATTTATTTCTATAAAAACAACTCGCAGATCATTTGGATCTACCCCATTAACAAATTTGGTTTGCTTGCTTTGTCAATACTATCTTGGCACAATGAGTTGCATGGTACTATTTCATAGGACATGAATGGTTTTTCATTAGACCCCTATGTCCATCATATTTCCCCTCGCATACACACTTACTTTGGGCCCCACTTTAAACTATTTTCATTACTTATGAACAGGTTGGAATTATAACTCAATAACAAAACATTTGTGTAACTATATTGATCGTTGTTGGTTTGACTGTGTTTGTACTTGTTTCCCTGTTAGGTTGGCTTGTTTAATTTCTTGTATTGCATTACATTCTGTATGTTGTATGGAGTTGGTGTTTCATCAATTGAAAGTCATTTATATTATGGATTTTAGTATCATTCTACACCTCTATCATCTGCTTACATTTTTAATAAGGACCGATGATGTAGATGTTAAACCATATGATGAAAATAAATTTGTTTAAATTAGTTGGATGCAAGTTGTTTCCCTTCTCTTCATCTCCAATTTTCTTCTATATCGTTTTCTTCTATCTAACATTATTCTTCTAAATCACTTGGGGCAATAGGGATAACTTTTTATCCCCCTACCCCCTGTTCTTCTTCTATCCATTTCCTTCATCTTTTCAATCGTCGATCGACCTCTATCATCACCCCATCAACACTCAAGGGGGCATCCTTCGTTCTACTATTTTTTCTTCTACCCCTTCAAAAATTTCTTACGTGTATTTTTCTATTATCTTTTAAGTGATGTTGCTTACGCCACCCTAAAGAGGGGAAAATGTAGACACCTATAATGGGATCAAAACAATTTGAATCCTAAATTGCACTAACTATCTTCACCTCTTCTCACCATGTTTCAATAACGACACTTTGTTATCTAACTATGCTTCTAACTCACTCAGGATGCCAATTTGTGACATTTTGACTAGTGATAACCCTCTTAAGTGGCTAATTAAGCCTCCTATCTTGCATTTGACCAATAAACCTTCTTATTAGCTTCCAAAATCCATTCAAACCTCCTCCATAAACTCTCAAAAATATTCATAAGCCTATTTAGGGTCCTTAATTAATCTTAAACTCCTAATCTAGTCAAAAAGGTGTTTTGACTTCTAAAATTTCTATTTTGGCTTTTCCATTTGTCTCACATGCACTAGATTTTCAATCTTTCCCAAATCAAAATCTATTAATAGAAGGCTAAGGCCTCACTATACATTTTACACCTTTTGATAATATCATAGCTCTAGCACTTGAGACCTCATTTGTATTAGCCAAGCTATAAGACAAGTGATCTTAAGACATTCCACCATTGAAATAGCTTTAATATTACATATTTCCTCCAAATTAGGTTAGTAAGGGATTATTTGAGCATGGTTTTGTAGCCATCTTAAAGAGTTCCGATCACCTTTTGGGAGAAAAACGAAAAACCACTTTGATTGTTTAGAATCTAAATAGGTTCATACATAGATTAAGTGATCATAAAGAGTAAAATAAAGTTAGCATGTTGTTTTTTTGTTTCATAATGCATGCATTAAATTTCATTTGTTAAGATCTTATCGTGATGATTATTGATTGATTTGGGTCAAACTTTAGGCTACTAGGTGTTAGTCTAGTTTAAATAGCTTTCCAAGTTATTCACTAATACACTATGATCACCACTCATGTGTCCTAAACCTGTAGAGATTTCCAATCTATCACATGATTCAAATATCCTACATATTTCTTGAGAAATTATATATGAATTAGATTATGTAACCGAGACAATGTTAGAGGTAAGGACAGCCTATAAGCTACTGGGTTTATTTCCTTTAGAAATTCAAATGGTCCAACATATCTAGGTGTTAACTTAGAAAATTTCCCACATTTAATGGAAATTTTCTTTGGTTTAACTTGAAGAAAAACCTTGTCCCCAATAGATAATTTCCTTCTGGTTTACTTCTTGTCAGCATAACTCTTTTTCCTATCAATGGCTTCCTTAAGCCTTTGCCTAATTAGTTTAACATGATTTTGCATTTCTAATAACATATCGAGTCATACTACCTCTTTATCATCTACATTATCCCAACTAATTGGTGTCTTGCACCTTCTGCCATAAAGAGCCTCAAATGGTGCCATTTTCAAAGTGGATTGGTTTGTATTTTTATATGCAAATTCTACCAAAGGAATATAATCTTCCCACTTGTATTGTTAATCCATGCAATACATCCTAAGCATGTCCTCAATGACCTAATTAACCCTCTAAGTCTTTCCATCGGTCTTCAGGTGGTAAGCACGGTTGCAGTTCAATTTCATTCATAAGGTTGCATAAAGCATTTACCAGAATCTAGATGTAATGTGGGGATCTCTATTCGATCTTATCCACTCTGGTATCCCATGTAATCCTAAGATTTCATGTACAAATATCTTTGCGAGATTACACGAATCATCCTTCAAATTTCTAGGTAAAAAGTGGGCTACCTTTTCAAATTCATCCACTACACCAGAATCATATGATGCTTATTCTTTGACATAGGCAAATCTTACACAAAGTTCATACTAATAACTTCCCACTTCATTAGGGGTATAACATGTGGATATAAAAATCCTACCTGATGCACATGTTTGGCCTTGACACATTTGCACTCCAAACATTTTGATATGAACTCTATTATATCCCTTTTTGACCATTCCATAAGTAGAGAAATTTCAAGTCAACATGCATCTTTATCACTCCCAGATGTCAAAAATATGGAGCATTATGAAACTCCACAAGAAATTTCTCTCGCAATTCCCCTTCCATAGTACAATGATTAATATCGGATTTAATTCATATTCTATATCAAATACATGAGACAACAAGCATGCCCCTATCCAAGTACAACAATATGACCATACATTTTAGTACAAGTAATATACTATCAACTCATTCTTTCCAGAAGTTCATGTGTACATGTATATCTCATTTGTGCAATTTTTCAAAGGGAGAGCATCATTGGATTTCTTTTCCTCCAACCACAGAACTTTTTAGTTCCCCCGTACACCTATTGCAAGTGAGAGGGGTCTGACCCTTAGTGAGGAAGGCAGATAGAGACATTCAATTATCAAAAAAGAATAGTAATCTGAAAACCATATGTAATAAACCCAAATTTTAAAAATACACCCCATCATAAAATCACAGCAACCAATACCATCATATGATTCATGACTAGTACATAATACGGATAAGTGAACTAACAATGCATAGCATATAGCTAGCTATATTACTTTGGCAAAAAAATTCCAACTATAATAATGCAAGCAATATTTTGTAGTTTGTACAAACAAATAAGATTTGTCATCCTTCACAACACAACTATCTCATACACCACTTCGATAATCAACGATCCTTGTCAAGAGGCAATCCATTCCAACATTTAAAGCAATGTTTCGATTTCATAATCAAACAGGAAAAACACCCATCTATTCCAACTTTAAATCTATGTTTCCATATTTTATCATCATAAAGAAAAATAGCCCCCATGAGCATATGTATGTATGCTTGTGTTGATTCCATAATTTCGTATTGACATGCATTCGTAAGATTGTGGTATGATAATCACATAACTACTTTAACATTAAGTAAAACAAAACTTTCTTCTTCACATTTACTGATGCACCAACAAGTCATCACTTATCTACTATTTTTCCAAAAATCCTTCATATGTTGTTTCAGATTTCACTAAAGTTCTAATGCATTTAATTTGATTTGAGGGGACTTGTGTTATCACGCTTGGGGATTCGGCATGAGCATGATAACGTAAGTCGCATTATAATTATGGTTATATCATATTTGTGACATAATAACAACTACATCCTCATGCCCAAGCAACAAATAGTAATAAGAAACATAGTATCACAAATCAATTATTGCAAGGTAAAGTTTCATTATAGCTAAGAAGTTGTGTTCACACAACAATACATTGGCGTAACTGCCTATTTTACATAGTCATTCGATTTTTACTAATTTTAAAATAATATAATATGGCACAACCTGAAATAGGTTTATTTGGTACAACAACTAGATGTTCATTTTTTTGTTTCTTTCCAATATATAAGCCCAGTATGGGTTTGATTTTTAATCAAAATAAAAAGTTTGCATAGACCAAAATAGGTGAAACTAGCCCAATAAATAATCTTTCAATATATATATATATATATATATATATATATATATATATATATATATATATATATATATATACAAATATGCAGACCCATAAATGGGTGTAAATCAAGTGTAAAACGATCTTTGAAAAATGTATCACACTCATAGATGTATAACAAATTATATATACCCATAAATTGATATGAAATACCCACCTAGTAAACATAACACAGCCCTACATGTACAAAACATGAAGACCCAGAAATGGGTAGAATCGACTTCATGAAAAATGTCACACATGCATATATAGTTTATACAATGTATAGACTCATAATGGATATCGAATATCAACCCAAAGGAAATGTCTCATACATATACTTTACACAAAAAGTGAAGACCTAGAAATGGGTGAAATTTACCACTATGGAAAACATTTTTACAATCAAGCCTTTATACAATAAGTAGTCCCATAAATGAGTGTAAAATAACTTCTTTGAAAATGTCACAGTCCGCCTATACAAACAAAATATGTAGACCCAAATGGGTTCCCAAATTGACCAAGTGAAAACTTATTCCCGTCATACATGTACAAGATCATGCAGACCCAAAAATGGGAGGAAATTTTGACTTTATTTAAAACATTTCACAATCATAAGTTCCACAAAGAGTACAGACCCAAATGGGTATAAAAATCAACCTCCACAATTATGTTTCACACCTAGATAAAGCACAAAATGTGCAGGCCCAAAATTGGGTAAAAATTCGGCCACATGAAAATGATTTAATAGCCATATATTTTCATAATAAGCAAACCTAGAAATGGGTATGAATCAAACTCTTTGCAAAATGTTTTCACAGTCGAAAATAAATACTAAATAAGCAGTCCCAGAAATGGGTATAAATCTTTGTATCCATTTTCAAAACGTAGACCCAAAAGTGGGTGAAATTCCAAGAATGCATTCCATTTTTAATAACAAATTTTTCTTTCCAACTTATTTTCAAAGAAACATAAATAAGAAAAAAAAACATACCTATTAAAAATGTTATCCAACTTTATTATACCAATTTTTAACTTGATCTTTCTTCTAAATTTCCAATGCTCTAGCTTCCAAGTCAAAGCAAAAACCATTGTATCCACAATAAACCATAAACAAAATGAAATAGACCTACTTCAAACTATCCCTCTGTTTTCTCATGCAAACCCCTGTTTGATTGCTCTTTACTCATTTTTCTTACTCCCAAAAACCGCACATATGTCGATAAAGTCCACAATACTAATAATTAAAATCAAAACAACTTCCCATTAACTCTCCACTTCCATGTGTATCTTTCCACTTAAGTCAGCATGCCCAATGATTCAATATTAGTGTATGTTTTATGTATAAATTTAAAATTCAAAAATAGCACTTATCTCCCCCTTATTATCTAACAACCAAGCTAAATCTCCATGCAAAGCAGTCAAGTCTATATGCATGACAACCCTAGTCAATAATTTATATTTAATATAATTAATATTATATTATATTGTTTCAATAACCATGTCATGGTCAACTCATACATATACCATTCCACGATAACAAAAAAAATTGTGAGATTCACAATGGATATTTTATAATGCAAATCAACCATCATCCACACACAAGTGAATATAACACATAAACATGGTCCAATTGTCTTGGTACCTTGTCTTACTTATATCCATAAGTTTAATAAACTACCTATAAAAACAATTTTAAAAATCACTTATAACATCATATTAATAGTGATATACGATGGTTGGGTTATGCTGGTGGAGTTTATCCACATCGGCGTAATCCGTTCATTGTCTATCGATATTAACCGAATAGAGGAAAAAAAATAAAAACATAAAGAATTCATGCATCACACAAGTAAACTAAATGTTACCAAATCCCATGGATTGTCTCGATTCTCATACTACCTTCACTTTTTTAAGTTCAATATATTGATCTAACAACCTTTCTTTGATGATGCCCTCCCTTATCATTTCAATGAGGGTGTATTACTCTTGCATCCACCTCATGTCACTAAGAAGATAATTAGTCCAAATCATTAAAATTCAGCATAATGATAATAAGCATGCTAATTTCCACATTTGAAAATGATAATAACAAATAATTATCCAATTTAAGCATGTCATTTTAATCATCATGATTAAAACGGTATTGAATTTCAAAATCCACATAGGAGGGATGTGACACAACATGAGGTTGTAGGCTCTTATGAAGATACTAGAATCTAAATGATGGTCTCACGTGCCACTTGGAAGTACATTGGGTATGATTAATGACATTTGAAGCTACATGAGATCTAGCACACATATCTAGTCTTGTATAAAAAATTGATTCCTTTAAATTTTCACAACATTCCAAAGTGAAATCTAGTGGTTTATTACATTTAAAGATACCATGTGACACAAAATATACAACAATTTCATAAGTAACCATGAAGTATTCATCTGAATAGGGAATTTCCACAAAATTTTCATTGCGAATCATTTTGTGGTAGCTAAGGTGATTGAAAACTTTGATACATGGTGGATATGTTGACGATGCAGTCAATTTGGTCGCAACACTCAAAGGTATGAAGGTAATGTGTTATGATAAAATATTTTTTTATGATAATTTCGTCGTCGTATTTCATTGCCAAAAGTATAAAACTATGTGACTTTTTGTCAATAATAGTAATAAAATGACAAAATAATGTTTACCCTATCCAACTAGTTGGACCCCACCTAATAGAGTTATTAGTAAAAATCAACACAATACATACCAACAAATAATGCACATAACATGTGAATGATTTATTAATATGAATACAACATCAAAATCAATCATAAATTTGAAATTATGAAATACAAAAAGAAACAATGTATAAATTAAATACAATATCATACCATCAATGATTTCAATCAGTATCAATAACCCTTGCTTTGTGTAAAACACCTCGCACATATGCAAATTAATACCTTTTAGACATTTGTGACCTGTACCAATAACATCTTTGTTGTTCTTAAAAAAATTACCCAATAAAGATATTCTTCCAACAAAAATATTTTCTAAACACTAAAAAAATTACATAAGATATGGAATGGTCCATGAGGCTACTTTAGGAACGTAATAAATGTGGACATACATGCCCCACTTGATGGTAAAATTGACAAAATTTGAGGTTGGTTTCACAAGCCCCTTTAAACAAATGAATTTTTTCCCATCAATTGTGAAAAAACAACCTACTCTCTCCAATGGGGGAATGTCTAAAATGGATCCCATGTAATATTCTTGCTTAGTTACTCAAGCATTCATATCTATTGTGTCATCAAATTATTTTGTATCAATATAATTTATAGTGTAACATAAGGTTTTCATCTTCATCTACATAACCATATGCACAAGCAAGATATTGCGGATACTTTATATCCCTAAATCATTCATACCAAATATGTAAAGGTTAAGATTGTCGTCAAAACAATTCAATTGTGTCAACTCAATATTTCTTGTGTGAGACTTAGGAATAACTTTGCAAATAACTATCTCATATGAACCATATTCATTATCTTTAGCTATAGAAGAACAACGGTATCAAATGTTGGAGTAACTCCCTTGACATAATGATTGGTAGAAAAAACATTAATATGGTGTGACATGTGCTTCTCATTTCCTTCAAGTTTTTAATCATAACCAGAGGAAGATGCAATGTTATTGTCAAAGGAATTTTTAAGCTTTAGCAATGAGATTCTTAACTTATTTCATTGCTAAAAATACTCCCAAAAAATAGCATCGCCTTTAATCTCATTATTAGCCACAAATGATGAATATTTATTTGTTATAGATTCAACAACAATGTCAAAATTATCATGATTTATTTTGATGTTAATAAAATTCCCAAAGAATAGCATTACCTAGAAGCTCAATACCTTTAACTCTATTACAAGTATTAGCATAACATTCTGCACCAAATTAAAGTGCTTCCTCAACTTCTAAATTTCTTTCCCATGCTTAATCACAAAGCATCTAAAACATTAAATTATGGATATGGTTCAAATTTTGTATCATTCATTTTTTTAAACAAAAAGCATGAATGAAAACGAATATGAAAATAAATAAAAATACTTTAATGAAATATAATATTGGATTGATCTTGTGCAAGATTTAAATAAAACTACAAAAATTCATATCAAACAAAAAATCTTCTAAAATAAATGGTGAGTCTACAAAATAATCTTTAGGATTTTAATCAGAAATCAAAAAATGAGACAATTCAGATAATAAATGAAGAGTGCAATTTATTTTCCTATTAAAAAACATCAAAGAATGTTGCAATATTCATGGTGTTTTATTGTGTATCTACTCTGGCTCTAGTAGTTTTGTGCACATCTACCATGGGTAGGGTTTTTTGAATTTTTGGTTTTCTTTTGTTTAGCAATTTCATTGTTTTGTATTTCTTTTAATTTACAATTTTTAATGAGGGATAGGTTTTTCCTTTAAAAAGTGGATAAATTTGAGTTATGATGATCAATGGAAATATTTTTTGATTAAAATATATTTCCAAAAAACATTAAATACATACTTTAAACAATATTTATACTTAATTCTTTGAATATGATAGATTTAGAGATGACTCATTTTTTATGGATGGTCCACCAATATCGATGACCTATAGGCCATAAATAGGTGGTAAGAGGAGAGGTAGGAATGAAAAGAAGACAACTATGAGAAAAAACACAAAGGTACACAAAAGGAAAAGTGGTCGAAAGAAAAAGGAGAAATCGCCATAGAGAAATCAATGGCCTATCCATAGAAAGAGTCTGAGGAGGAATTAGGGGGAGAGGAAAAAGAGAGTGGCACCCGAGTAGAACTATTGGATGAAGAAGAAATAAGGAATGAAATAAAGGTTCCATAACTACTTGTGGGAAAATATGAGCAAAAGGGGGGAGTGATGCAAGTAGTAAAGTAGTGTAAAACAAATACTTTTGGCAAGACTAAAGATTTAAAGTCCATAATGAAGTACATGAACACCGATAATTTTACATGTGTAAATATCTTGCATATACTACTACCTAATAGAAGAATAAAACTCAAGGAGGAAATGTTCAAAGCCAAGGAAGCAGCAAAGCAACTACAAGAGGAAGAGTCAAAGAAAATTGTCATCGAATCACAAATGTCAACATAAGAGATGGCACATCTAAGGAGTATGCAAGATAATGATTTACAAACTAAACATAGAATTAAAACTATCATCCACATAAATGAGAAAGAAAAATCACTCCATGAATTAAGATGGAAAGAATTTTAAGCCACAACAAAAGGTTGCTAGAAACTAAGCTATAATTACCCCTTTGAAAAAAGCAACACAATTACAAATGGAGAAAGAAAACGTACAACAAAGAAATTAAAAAATTATATTAATGTCGACAAATGACCAAAAGAAATAGGTCAATTTGAATGAATGATACAACCATTAGCAATAGAAATTTCTAAGAAGAGATAATCCTAGAAACGAACTAACCAAGGTGGTCTGGATATATTACATATAGATATCCACCTTGGCATCCCTAGTGATGACGTCCTTAGAGGGAAGGAATTTGATAGGGGTGTCTAGGTAATACATAAAGTGGGGTAGACTCTCAATAAAATGACAATTTAAAGAAGGATATCCCTAGTCTCAAAGTACCATTAGTTTTGAAACCTATTGAGGACTAGTGGAGCAATCCTCTATAAAGAGAAAAGTTCTAAGAAAGGATACCTCTCATCACCAGAATTTGAGTCCCTCGAGGATCTAATTTTGTGGATATCAAATCATGAAGAATGGGTGGAAAATTTAACTTGTGTGATACGTTGAGGAACTATCTACTTATAATGGATCATGCGCTGCAACATGAGATCCTGGACCCTCTCAATATATCTTGAATCAATGGCTCCCAGGCTAGGTCCCCAAACCTATAAACTATACAAAATTGTAGGTGTTGTGATAGTATCAAACAAGTGTAACAAGGAAGGTATTTCCTAGAAGTGGATTTGAAAACACACGCATTCCAAAACAGAAACAGAGGCATACCCCTTGCAAAAGCATGGTTGAGCGAAAAAATTCATGTTAAAGAATGCACCAGAACATTTGACCCCCAAATAAATGTAGGCTAATGTGATCTCAAGAAGTTCTCCTTTTTACAAAAACTAGAATCTGTATTGAGAACATTTGGATATATTGAAGATCATGACCTTATTTTATCTAAGGTTGACTATAAGTTGTTGGAGTTCACAAAAGCAATCAAGGACACCAAATCATCATTGTAATCCCTCTATAGAGTGTGAGAGGAGAACAAAATCATTGAAAAAAAGGTGCATGGTTGTAAGTACCTCATGTAGAAAATAACCATCATCCAAATGGGTATGCTACTAAAGAAACTCCGTTAACTCATCAATGTATATGTTGAAAAGGGTTGGTGAGATAGGACATCCTTGTTTCATCCTAATGGTGCTCTTCACCAAGTTAGACAAATTGTACTACAAAGCTACCTAATGATGATCTCATAAGTCCTCCAATAAGCGGTAATCAGATAATCAAGGATGTCAAAATCTATCAAATTTTGAAATACCAAGTGTCTCAAAACCGAGTCAAAGGATTTCTTGAAGTCAACTAAATGGGAAAAAAAAATTGGAAGACTTGTGACGAGCTTCTTCAATGATAGCCCAAGGTGTAAAGATGTGATCAATAGTTTGGTAATCCTTCCTAAATATTCCATGCCCTAAGATCTGATATTATTCTTTTCCATTCGTTATGGAAGTAGCATGCCTAACGTTGTTACATAAATTTTGGCAAATGTATGCCCACTAATAAAGGTCATGTAGTTTCCAAGGTAGAGGGATCTCCAAACTTATGAAAAGAGTACATGATGTGTTGGGACCAAGACTTAGGGAAACCTAAAGACGCTACCTGATTGAAAAGAGTGGCAGGTGGAAAGATAAGGGAATCCCTGCCATATTGATGAACTAGACTTTGATACCTTCCCAATCAGTTGCTTTGCATGTGCATAATTTCAAAATAGTTCTCTTGATCGGGGAAGTAGAGAAAAAAGAGGAATATGGAGGAGTGGGGACGATGGAAATAAGATGGGTTGGAACATCATAGAGGGAACTAGCATAGGAGACTTGTGCTTTAGGTGTGATGTCGAAAATGGTGATTTCTCTCGAGAGAATAATATGCCAAAAATTATTAGGAGAGTGGCGGAGACCAACAAAGAGAGAAATCCATCTAGATGCAAGAAAAAAAATTGTTTCTTATGTCAAAGAAGACAATTATACTCCCTCGAAGGCTGGGTATGGAGATAGTGTCATGGGTTGGGGAGAACCTATGTCTCTAGTGAAGATATTTACATTCATTATCTGTACAATTATTTCATGGGGAAATTTCAGTGATGGGTTGGGGATCTGTAGTAATGAATAGTGTGTAGGAAAAGAAAATAATGGTCAAAAGATGAGGCAAAAAATAAAAAGGATGGTAAAAAAAAGAGAAAATAAGTGTTGTTGGCAAAAAAAAATTGAATAGAATCTGGAGAACATTTGGAAGAACAATGCCCATAGAAATAAGATGATAAAAATCCACATCAAACATAGAACAAGTCACAAAGAAATAAGGAAGAAAAATATTAAAGTTGGTAGGAGAAAAGACGTGGTGAGATAAGGAGGAACATGATAAACAAGTCAGAAATGGAAAAGTAAACGGCACTGAGAGATAATGAGGAGCAAGAGAATATATTAGCAGAGAAGTAAAAAAGGAACCAAACAAAGGCAAGGGGTTTTATCTAGGATATGTGGTTGCAAACAATACCTATGATGTGGTATGCCACATCCACATATGATTCAGTGTAGGATACCCCAACCAAAATCAAGGTGCTTCTCACCAAACAGAGGATGGGAAATACTAAGTTGATTCAATAAATAGAAGGGAAAACATGCTACATCAACATACGATAACACTCATTAAAAGTACAATTAAGTGATGTTCTACACCAAAGTAAAAGAAGTGGTTAGATGTAGCAATGTGCCCAACTTGAGAAATCAACATAAAGGGTGATAAATTCTATCTTTGGGTTGCAGCGAAAATACAAACCGGATATCACTTTTCTAATAAAGAAGCAATTGGAGGAGACAGCCAAAAAACTAAAACACATCTTTCAAGTAATATGTAGTAGCATATAAGAGATGAGGTTGTTGCATACTTTAAGGCTACACCATGATGTCATTAATAGATGAGAATAAGGAGACAAGAAACTTTGTAAAGGATGGTAAATAAATTAAGGGAAGACACTAGTGATGTTATGACATTTTTCACTTATTCACTTAGTTTTCCAATAAGAACACATCATGAAAAGAATACATTGGATGCTCCATAGGAATAATTAACTAAGTCATAACACTCATATGATGTACCAAATGGCCTTACATCAACAAAATGGAAGAGGTTTTTAAATCTCTTTGATGATTATCTTCACCCTCCATAGGGGGAATTCGGATCTCAGGAGAGGGCCATAAGGAATGTGTTAGAAAAAGGAGATAGAGTATATGAAGGACGTCAATCGATTGGAAGATAAAGACCTCATTCTATTAATCTTGTATATAAAGGCCCTAGTTTCAATTAGTCCCGTCTGATAAAAAAATTAGTTTAATGACTCAACTAACATTTAAGCCTTTAGGGAATTTCAAAACTTAATGGTCAAGTAGGGGAAAACCTTCTATTGGAGTGGAAAAATGGATAACTATTAGCCATGCATGAAGGATTGTGTGCAGGAAGGCACACGAGGATAATAAAGAAGTGTGCAAAGTTCATAAGGAATGCACCGAGATACACACGTAAACAGAGGGTCACTACATGTCAACGCACGGAAGTATGCGCATGAAAAATAAATAAAAGTAGGTTAATGCACAAAGGTGTGCGTAACTCAGAGGAACAAGTCAACGCGCAAAGACTCACGCACACACATACAGAAGATTAGAACTTATCTGATTTTGGATAAAGGGATAAAACTAGTAAATCATAGATGGCATGACACACAAACAAGGTCTATAAATAAGAAAATCATATAGAAGGTAAGGACAAAGATGGAACATAGAGATAAGCTAAATATAGGATTAAAGTATGTTAAATCTAAGTTATTTATTGTTGGTCATTGTGTCTTAGGTTTTCATTAATGTCAAAGGCCATTGATGACAAAGGGTGTCATGGTGTCATATGAATCTCCATGAGGTGTCATTCAAAGTCAAACATGAAGGTTGATAGGTATTGTCTTGGTTTGGTAAAGTTGTCATAATGTCTTAGAGCATGGTCTAGTAGCTATGGTCATAGTATGATCCCTCTAATGATTTTTGAAGTTTTTCATGAGGTCAAGCATAGTCCATATGATGTGTAAATAGTGTCTAAGTGTCTGTAATGAGTCATCATGGTCAATTCATGAGTTTTATGGGTTGAGTCGCGTCATTTTAGGCCTATTCCTGGACCTAGAGCATGGTGTATAGCATGGTGGCTTCAAAAATGGAGCAAGGTGGTCTTTTTTAAGCATGGTTAGGGAAGTTATATGTTTCATAGCATGAGTATGAGGTGTTTCAATTCATATATTAGTTGTTGCATGATGTTTCATGGTCCTTGGGAAGAAAGAAGGTGAAGACTAGTCAAGAATGCATAGGTAAGTCTCAGTGGCTAGAGATTTTCAAGAATATTTGAGAATGGATGAGACCTTGATCAGTTAGAGGAGATAGTTAGGGTGTTTTAGGACAAGTTTCAAGTCAAAATGAAGATATTTTCTCAATTTATGTGATTTTTGGCAAAACTGAGTTCTAGAGAAGGCAAATCCATCTCGATATGGCATCTTGTTTTACTCACACGCATTCTACATGGGACCTTGTGGCTTTGGGGGATATTTTTTTTTAGTCTATAATGTTTTTAAAAAATAATGAGGTGGATTGATTGTTTTACATTTATGAACAATCGTTAAAAAGTTAAGTTCCAAACCCTAGTTAAACACTCATAGCAGAGTGACATGGAAGATTTGCTTGGTATGGTCTCCAAATGATCTGGAAATGATAATGTGATGATTTTTTCTTGCATATAATTTTTCTGAGCTCATTTTTGTGGTGGTTTGGTGTTCCATCTATTTCAGGAAGTGAGAGAAAAACCCTAGTTTTGTGGAAAATTACAGTTTCAAGGCTAAGATGGAAGCTTCAAGATGAAAACTAAACTATTCCAGAATCCTTGGGAGATGTTCTAAACATCCATGAAAATTTTCAAGTAGCTTCAGTGAAGAAATATGAATACATGAGTCTCCAAAGTATCCCTATCGATGTTGGCCTTAAGAGTTAAATAGCTAGTCTTGTGCGTTGAAGTGAGTTGTGTTGATTTACATGATGAGGTATGGTTATTTAGTCTTGCATAACATATATACACCTAATAAGATGTTTTTGTGCCCTTTTTTTATAAGATTAAGTGGTTTCATGTTGAAACCCTAGTTACCTAATTATCCATATTAGGTCTGTCAAGAAGCAATGAAGGAACACGTGTGTTGGATCATATTTCTCCACATGAACTATGCATGTTAGTGCTTTGTGGTGTTTTTCAAGTCTATCTTGATTTGGTTCATGCTTTTTTTGATCTTGGAAGTGGTTTTGGAGGTGATATATCATGTTTCTCTCAAGACTTGTTCTTGAGTCCAAATTGATAGTTTTGAGAAGTTTTAGGGATTGAGCTAGTTAGAGACCTTGCACTATAGGTTGGAGATTGAAGTGAGTTGTTCCATAAATTAGATTCATAGATATTTCCATTGATATATTATTAAGCCTTTATGATTAGTTTTTCAATGTGAATTCATTCATTTTCTGGGACATAATTCTGGGAGCTAAGACCTAGTTGTGCATGCTTGCAACTTGGTGTGTTTCATGATGGAGATGGATGTTTCAGTGATTCCTGATATTTTTTATGATTCTTGGAGGTTTTTCCTGAGTTTCATGATGATTTTGGAGCCATGAAAAATTTATTATATCCCCTTGATGTCTATGATGCACTTGTTGTTGCTTGGAGAGCTTGTTTTGAGCTTGTTGGAGTGTCTTGGTGCTTGTTGATGATGTCTTGACCCCTTCCGACCTACTTGGGTATTTTGAGATCATTCATATAGTTTTTTGTTATATTTTTGAGTTGGGATAACCAACCTATATGGTCATGGCAAACCTATGGGTATTTTAGAGTTAAGTTGTGTATATAAAGCATGTTATATTTTCTTGTTATGACTGGTTGAGACAAGAAGGATGTGAGTGAGTTAGAGGAGGTTGAAGGAGAGCTTAGAGGGGTTAAGAAAAGAGATGAAAATATTTATGAAGTCCTAAGAAAGTTTGATGACCAGATATGCAAGGGAAATGTACCTAATCATCCCATGAAGAAGAAGGCTTGAGCAAGTTAGGAGAGAGCTTGTTTTGAATAGGGTTATGTGTGTTTGGAGCTGAATTTGGATCACTATCAATTTTGTGAGCAGCATATCATTAGTGATCATCCATTTCTAGGTGTTTGAGTTGGTGCTTGATCACATTAGGGGGTTTTAGCCTCCTTTTAGGGTTAGTTCTCTACTAATCTAGGGATTGGTGTTCCTTGTATTATTGCCTCACTAAAGAAATCTTGCATGTTGTGTAATATTGATGCAAGTCCTTTGTTTTGGGTAATATAAGTAGAGGTTTTAGTGGGATTTCTTCTCCTTGAGGGTTTCCCACTTATATCTAGTGTTTTGTGTTCTCTCTCTTGTTGCATGCACTTTTGAATGTTTAATTCACACTTAATAAGCTCACATGATCTATGGATGTTAATTGGTTGAATTGAATGATTAATGTATGCAATGGTAAATGAAGTTAAAATTGTTGTATGAATGATTCACCCCCTTCTCGATCATTGTGCTTCTAACAGTTGTTATCAGAACTTGGTCCTTGTGAAGTAAATTTAACAACTTGGAGTGGATCCTAGAAGCACAATGGGAAAATCATCTAATGAGAGTTCATTAGTGACCTTGAAGAAGAAGTATGAGATTATTGAATCCCTAATCCATAGATTGCAAGAAAATTAGTTCTATGAATAAGTATTAAGCATGGTGAAAGCTCATCAAAGTCAATAATCTCAAGTTGAAAGTCATGTCATAAAGCCCTAAAGGACAAATAAGAATTTCCTCAGTATGAAATAAGTTGGATCTTTGGAAAATGATTTTAGGTGCATTTCAATAGGTCACAAACTATCATATTGTAAGACATTGCCATCAAAATGAATCTTCCAACTATAGATTCAAAGCAGGCTTCAAGCATTCAAAGGAGAAAGCATGTAAGAATGATTTCAAAAAAATGGACCAAGTGATCAAGTCAGACATGAAGGAGAGAAAGAAGGATGTTGAGCATATCAAGCAAGGTAAAATCCTAATTCCAGAGTCAACTGAAGGAGAATGAGGTTTGGAACTTCATTTAATGGTTATTTCTAGAAGGATGAATGCTTTTGGTAAGGGATTGTAAGAAAATCTCTCTAAGAATGAGTATTCAAGGAATGAGTGAAAGGCTCATTTAAGGTGCCAAAATGTATTCATGTTGTGACTATGGTCTTAAGGAAGCTGAATTAGGATGGAATCATTAGTTTCTAATGCAGTCCAGGAGAAAGAATGGTGTTGTACCTTCAATTGTACAAACAGGGTAATCACATGTGTTTGTCAAGTCTTCAATCAAAAGATGAATATATTGGAGATGAGATTATTGTACCTGAAAATGAAAGGACTTCAAAGGGGTGAGAAAAAAAAATAGAGAGGATTGAGTATTTGGGCTCATTTGATGACTACATTTTGTTTTAGTTTCCTAAGCTGCTTGGAGTGTCTTCTTTAGGCTTCTAGAATACATTTATCTGATAAAGGAAGAATTGGTGTTAATCTTGTGAGCTCCTAGATGATGATTCAGTCTTATCAAGGTATGTATAACTTGTCTATTGTTTTAACTCATCTTGTCTTAAATAAGTAAAGAGTGTGGTCTAATACAAGTCATAATCTTTGACCTATTGTAAATAGAAGATGTAGATTCACATATGTCTTTCATCAGGTCTTCAAGTTGTGTATGAAGATTATAGAGAAGAACTCATTGGTCCTTTGTACCTAAAATGTTTTTTTGCAACTTCAAAGGATATGTGAATTGTCATGTGAGTTGAAATTTGAACATGGTCTTGGTATGTGTCTTGCATTACTCTATGTTTAAGTAGAAAGTTGAGTTTTTCCAAGGTTTTAGTTTACATCATTCCAGATAAAGCAATTGTGATAAGGTTTTTGCCCACTCATCAAGATTCTTGTCAAGTTATAAAACATATGATTTTTTATCCAAGCAACGAATAATGTGAGTATACAGTCATGAAGGTTGTATATGTTTGGAATTTGTATTGAATACCATGTTTTCATGAGGTCTATTGGAAGTTGATGATATCAGAAGTATATGCTTGACAAGTTATCTACCTTATCTTTCATCAAAAGGTATGTGTAACCTATGAGTGCTAATGGTTAAGTCTTAAATATTTTTTCGTATATGATCTGTTGTGTAAAGAATGTATCACTATATTTTTCTCTATGATAAGTCATGAGTCCAAATATGCTATGAAGATGTTGGGTATCTTGAAGATTGTGTCATCCATTTATGCAAATGAAAAAGCTGTCTCAAATATCTATGAAGTAAGTTTCATCTGGGGAAAGTACTAGCAAATGTGAAATACTCTTTTATTCAAATATATGATCAGTGATAGTGGATATAGAGGTATAGTTTATAGTTTACATCAAAGATGACAGGATTATTAAAGATTCAAGTTTTATGTGCTCCTTCACATTCAAGTGATCATCATTTTTTGTAGGCAGAGCTTCATGAAGGTTGATATCATGATCCACCAAAGGTCAAACCATGTGATTCAAGTTTAAATATAGTATCAAGGAATTTGGTCTATGTTCTTGTGAATATATTCTCCAAGGTATGTTGCATGACCCTTATGGTGTGTCATGAGTTTATCAAGTGCATGAAAGGTGTCTTGAAGTAAATACAGTACATTATTGAGTTGATATACATGTTTTATCAATCGGAGTAATTCTTTTCTGAAAAGAAGGACTGAATAGAGCTCTTAAATATGATTGTTAGTTTGACAAGTGACAGTATATCATAGTGTTATAAGTTCACTCAAAAACATAGGAGAATGATAAGGATTCAAGCATGAAACTCTGTGAAGAGCTTAAAAGTTATGAATGTTGTTATAATTCTAAGGCTTGAAGGTTGAGATAACTATGTTTAACAAACAAATTTGGGAAGTGTCATTTGGTGATAATGAAGCTTGAGCTTGATAGATTGATTCTAGGATGGTTTGAGTTTTCTTCATGAAGTCGTACATCAGAGATATATCTTGATAATTAGATTTATGGTAATCAAAACGTTCAAAAAAATGTGAATGATGTCTCAAAGTTTGCAAAACAGAGGTTTCAGGTGCAAGAGTGATTCCAAGAAGATGATAAGGTGCATTGAAGTTTGCTTGGGTCTACATGTTGTGTATTAATGAGTCAGGTTCTATGAGATCTGAATCAAGTTATTTTTGCATCATGGAAGTTGTGAGAGATGTTTAAGTTTGAAGATATGTGAAATCTATGTAAATGTATCAAAGGCTAAAGATTATCAAGGTTACTGATAAAGGTGCCCCATATGGATTGTTGAAACACTTGATTTGGGTATAGAAGATTTGTGTGAGTACATTATCATGAAGAGAAAAAGTTGAACTATGAATGAGAAAGGAGGTAAGTAGTAATCAAAGGTCTGATTGTACAAATTTAATGTTTGACTTTGTTATGAATATTTGCTCCAAGGATTCTGAGGTATGTGGACCTGTGTGTTGTGTCTTTAGGAATAATTCATAGGAAAAGGATTTAAGATTTTTAAGGTGTATCGTGGATAAGTCTTCAACCTAAGCATAATCTGAAGTTAATATATATCAAAGCATGGTAATATGAGGTATTATTCCTCTAATAATAACAATCAAAGTGTGGTTAGGAGTAAGTTTTCAGTTCAAAAGAGTGTTGCCATGATATTTTGCTGACCTACAGGTGTTAATGAGGATTTTTCTCTAAAGATGTATAAAGTGTAGGGAAGGTTTCTGCAGAAGTCAGTGTAAAAGGGTCTTCAAAAAGTCAATGGTAGATTGCAAGTATAATGCAAGGATAGAATTATCATATAACCAATTAAGTATGATTATGACATAATAATCTACGAGATTCTCTTGCAAGGAGAAAATGTCTGCTGAGAATTTTGACACCTAGAGTACTTGTTCTATGATCTTATGATTCTGTAGTGAGTATCCATTATTGGGTTTCTTGAATTCATGAGAAGATAACAGTACATAACATAGGTTGATTTGAGTTCCTCATATTTGTGATGAGTATCCAATTAAGGATTCTTCAGATTGGTTCAAAGTTGAAAAGATAATGTATCTAGGATAGTTGTTACAGAAAGAGTTTGATTAACATTGCATCAAGATGACTTAAAGAGTCTGTATGACTGCCTGAAAAATAAGTTGATCTAGTGAATAAGGGTACCATTATCTTTTTAAATATTTATGGTGTGTATCAAAGGGTATCTTAAATCATATAAGTGCTATTAATGACTTATGAGATATGAAACAAATCACTTTTTAAGGCAATGTAACGCTAAAGATGATTGACTATAAAAGGATAAATGGTTTTAAACTTATCCTTCAACATGAATTTATATCAAGGTATGTGAGTTCCTAAAGTTGGCTTAGGATAATTATAATAATGATGATATATGAGTCAAGGGGAGAATTTCGATTTGGTTTTTCACATGGTTTGTCTATACTCTTAGTGATGTTGATATAATTTTGACCAAAATGGACTGAAAGATGCTTTAGGGATTATGGTCCTAAAAGATGTTAATACAAGTGTTTGAGGAGTTTATCTTGTGGATTTTGCATGATATAGACCTAGAAGATGATGTTTAGTAGGTATGGAGCTAAAATTTGGAGAATATACTCTTAGGGGGAGCTAGTCACATGCTCATATTAGGTTCATGGATCCTTCTGTTGTTGTAGAAGACAAGAAAATCATAGTGCAATCAACGGGGAAGCTAGTAAGCAAGTAAGTCAATGCTACATTGTTTTCATTGTGTCCCATCATTATCTTTTCATGTTGTGTTTTCATTATAGCATTTTTCATAGATGTCAAAGGGGGAGATTAGAATATGAAACATGAAAAATGGAGTCTTGTACGTGTGTTTACATTCATGGTTGTCATCAATGTTTCTGAAGGTGGTTTCCATCAATGAAAAAGGGGGAGATTGTTGGCCATTGTGTCTTAGGTTTTCATTGATGTCAAAGGTCATTGATGGAAAAGGGTGTTATGGTGTCATATGAGTCTCCATGAGGTGTCAATCAAGGTCAAACATGAATGTTCATTAGTAGTGTTTTGGTTTGGTGAAGTAGGCATGGTGTCTTGGAGCATGGTCTAGTAGGTATGGCCATAGTATGATTCCTCCAGTCTTTGTTGAAGATTTTCATGAGGTCAAGCATAGTTAGTATGATGTGTCAAGAGGTTTATCCAAGTGTTCATGTGAGTCATCATGGTCAATTCATGAGTTGTCATGGTTGAGTCAGGTCATTCTAGGCCTATTCCTAGACCTAGTACATGGTGTATGGCATGGTGGCATGATGATATAGAGTAGGGAAGTCATGTAAAATCATGGTAGGAGTATTTTGACATGTTTCATATGATATTATGAGGTGTTTTAGGTCATTATTCAGTTGTTTGATGATGTTTTAAGGTCATTGGGAAGTAAGAAGGTGAAGACTAGTCAAGAACACAAAGGTAAGTCTTAGTGGTCTGGAGAGTTTCAGATGTATTTGAGAATGGATGTGAGTTGGGTACAATTAGAGGAGGTATTCATGGTGCTTCATGCCAAGTTTCAGGTCAAAGTTGTGAAGGATATTTTCTCAAGTTATGTGATTTTTGGCAAAAACTGAGTTCTAAAGAAGGCAAAATCAGCTCGATATGGCATCTTGTTTTCTCACCCTCACACACGTGGGTTTTTCATGGGACCCTTGTGGCTTTGGGGGATTGTTTTTTCATTGATTCTAGATCATTTTTGCAAAAATAATAGATTCAAATTGATCGTCAGACTTTTATGAACAATCGTTAACAAGCTAAGTTGGTTTAAAACCCTAGTTAAACTCTCCTTCTAGAGTGAATGGAAATATTTGAATTGGAATGGTCTCCAAATGATTTAAAAATATAATTTGATGATTATGGTTGTATAGTAATTCTGATGTGTCTCATTTTTGGTGGTTTTGGTGTTCATGATCTACCTATTTCAGGAAGTGAGAGAAAAACCCTAGTTTTGTGGAAATTTGTAGTTTTCAGGGATTGAGATGGAAGCTTCAAGATGAAAATTGAATTGTTAAAGAATCTTTGGGAGATGTGATACATAGCCATGAAAATTTTCAGGTAGTTAATTTGAAGAAATTTGAAGATACAAGTCTCCAAAGTACCCCTACCGATTTTGGCCTTAAGGGCTAAAAGCTAGTCTTGGAGGTTTGAGTTGAGTTGAGTTTTTTTGCTTATGTCGATAGCAGTTATTTTTTATCATTGAATAGTTGTGGATATATACACCTAATATGTGTTTTTGTGCATTTTTTATCAGATGAAGTGGTTCATTTTGAAACCCTTGTGGCCTAATTAGTCCTATTAGGTCTCTCAAGAAGGTGAGTTGAAACAAGGTGTGTTGGATCATATTTATCCAAATGAGCATATGCATTGTTAGTGCTTGAGTAGGTGTTTTCTAGGTATCCCTTGATGTGTTACATGCTTTGTTTGAGCTTTGAAGTGGTTTTGGAGGTGATAGAGCATGTTTCTCTCAAGATTGGTTCTTGAGTCCAGATTGGCAGTTTTTAGTAGTTTCAGAGATTGAGATGGTTGAAGGCCTTGCAATATGAGTTGGAGCTTGAAGTGAGTTTTTATAGAAATTATATTCATATATATTTCCATGTATATATTACTTGAGCCTTGATGATGAGTTTTCATATCTAAACTCATTCATTTTCTGGGACTAAATTTTGGGTGCTTGAAGACCTAGTTGTGCATGCTTGCTTCTTGGTGTGTTTCATGGTAGGAGAAGGTCCAGTTGTAGAGCTTATTTTGAGAAGATTTTTAATGATGATAAGAGTTTGTTCCTGAATTTTTGGATGATTATTAGATCCATGAAAAATATGTTCCTTATTCCCTTAAATGATCATGATTCATTCATTGGAGCTTGTAGTGCTTGTTTTTAGCTTATTGAGTGTCTTTGTGCTTGTTGATGTTGTCTTGACCCTTTCCAACCTACTTGGGTATTTTGGATGAATTTTATATGATTTTCTTGATATTATATTTTTATGTTTGGAATGACTGACCTATATGGTCATGGCCGACCTAGGAATCAATTTATGTTCTAGTGTCATGTATATAAAACATGTTATATTTGCTCGTTATGACTAGTTGAGACAAGAAGGATGTGAGCGAGCTAGAGGAGGTTAAAGGTGAGCTTAGAGGGGTTAATAATAGAGATGAAATTGATAGGAATACTTGAGACCAGAAAGATATGCAAGGGTAATTGACTAATCATCCCATGAAGAAGAAGATTTGAGTGAGTTGAGAAATATCTTGTTTTGAGAGGGTTTGAAGAGAGAGGAGCTGAATTTGGATCACTATCAGTTGTGTGAGAAACATATATTCAGTGATCATCCATTTCTAGGTGGTTGAGTTGGTGTTTGATCACCTTAGGGGGTTGTATCCTCCTTGTATGGTTGGTACCCTACTAAACTAGGGGTTAGTTATCTTCGTGGGGTTGGTGCCTCACTAAATAAATCTTGCATGATGTGTAATATTCATGCAAGTCCTTCAATTTGGGTAATATAAGTAGAGGTTTTAGTGGTTTTTCTTTCCCTATAGGGTTTCCCACTTATATATGGTGTTTTTTGTTCTCTATTATTGCATGCACTTATGAATGTTTAATACACACCTAATAAGCTCACATGATCTATGGATGTTAATTGGTTGAATTGAATGACAAATATATGCAATGGTAAATCAAATTAAAAAAATTGTCTGAATGATTCACCTCCCCTCTCATTCATTGTTCTTCTAACATTTATAGCTCTATCTATAGTTAAATAAGAGTTATAAAAGCATGCAGTCTATTGTTAGCACACATAGTATTAGGAAAAACATATGTAAGTGGTGAAGGGAAAGACCCCACTGGGTATAAATAGGTGTAGATTTTTTTATATTAGAGGGAGATTTGTATGTGTATGCAGCCATGTGTGGGAGATGATTATGTAAGTTCATTTTTATATGCGTGCATGGTCCAGCGCATAGTTGTAAGTAGTTATGAATGTAATCAACACTTTTGTTATGTAGTGAAGTATGTTTACAATGGATAATTGTTTTTGGGTAGCAAAGATGGCTAGATCTGAGCATGGTATTATGAGTATTCAAATACTCTTACTAATTATCTATGTTGAAGGATTTCCTTATTATATGTGTTGTCAATCCATGATGTTGTATCTCCTTCATATTCTGTGGTAATGGATATTTTGAACATGTATGCTTTAACCTCATCTTGTGAGTGAAAAAACGAGGGACACGGTGGTTGTGTGCACTTCATGTGAGCATTCAGACTTTGTCTGGATGAAGTGTCAGTGCACCCAACTAAGCACTAGTAAATAAAAATACTACACCATCTAAATAACTCAAGGGGCATATGTATTTATCATTATTTGACCCAATCAAACCCATGTCCTTGCCTAGAAGATCCTACATAGGTTATTCTAGTGTTTCCTTACTTAGAGGATCTTATATATATATCATTATTCTCCTATATACATTCTAAAAATCCCATGTGAATCTTACCCTATTGTAGGGTATGTTATCTTCATGTTTTCTCTTTGTATCTTCTTAGCATTATTCATTTGGCAAGCATACCTCACATTCCAACTTCATTTTCTTCCTTTAGCAACCCTAAAGGTTATTCCCTCATTCCTACTATGGAATACTTTTGTAACACTCGATTGCCATATGGTCCCCCTTATTTCAAGCTCAAATTTTTCTAACATCAAAATTCTCTAATAGATTTCAATCAAATGATCATGCAAGATTTGGACCAAATGGCCAATAAGCAATCATTTCACGCCAGCCAATTCATGCAATGAAAGTCCAACTAGTTCAAATGAATAATCTACCATAGTAAAATCTGTTAGGATTTCCAAATTATTGTCCAACCCCATTCCCTTGTGGATAATCGTGGGAAACCAATCTCATAGCCGCCTATTCATGACATATGTTCAAGGAAGGCGTGCAACCGGTTCGGAAGATGCCCTACTAGATGAATCCCAACCTACACATCAAGGTGAAAGAGGAGATTGATAAGATGCTCAAGTCATACATAATTGAGCCTATTAAGGAATCTAAATGGATAAGCCCCATGGTGATTAACATCAAGAAGGATGGAAGGATAAGGATTTGTGTTTGTGAGCACGAAAAAAACTTGTTAAAAATAGAGAGATAAGTTGGTGCAAGGGTATGTATAACCCTTACCTAAACGCACTGATTTGTTAGTGTTGACTCATTCCTGCACCCCTGCATTGAGGATCTTTAGCTCCATTAATCAAGTATTATATATCTAATGTATCTTCTTCATACACCTTACAAATCGTAATTCCATACAAGCATACATGAATGGAAAAACTAGACAACCATACCATCACAGTTCCAAAATATGCATTTTACCATGACTGTCAATTTGAGAGTTTCGACCTAGAGAAAAACATGCATTGTATAGTGCTTGAAGAATACAAATAACTCAAGCAAAAGAATATTTTATTTACCTTAGAAAATAAATACATCTTCTTCCTTCATGTTTGGTTCGTGATACATCTTACTCCGTTGTGTCTATTCATTTGTCTTCATAGAATTTATCCATACTCTTCTCTAACCTAGCCTTCTAGATCTCATAATCAGCTCCTAAGAGAGCTCAAAAACCTACCAATATTGGGATATTTGATTAAAAAAACATCTTACACACTCGATACCTCGTCCATATCCCTATTATGACTCATACGACAACCATATAGCCTTAATTAGATATAATAACAACCATTTCATTCTTTTACACACTCAATTCTTATTTTTACCACCAAATTCCCTTTTACACTAACAATTACATTGACCAAGCAAAATAAAACACTCATCCACATGCATTTGGAGGTTAAACTTTACATTAACCTAAGATATTCTAACCATCATGATGCTCTTGCATCATAAGCACATGCAGAAAACCTACTCCTTCATGTCCTTGTAAACCTCTAATAATGTTGTTAGAAGCTTTTGAGCTTGTGTAACCTTGTGAATTATTGATTATGGGTGCTCTTGAAAGTGACCTCCAAATGTGAGATTGACAATGCTACGAACACAGATTTGGCTTGGATATATCTTTTAATATGTAGATATTGGATAACAAAGTTGATAGAATTTTCTTACTTCAATCCAAGAGGATTTGGAAATGGGTAAGCTTTCTCTTTTACAAAGGCTGAGTAGTGGTTAGAAGTGGTTACTTGAGTTTGAATAAGCTCTAGGTTAATAATTGTAATTTCCTGGAATAACAAGTACACTTGGCAATAGCAGTTGCGGCTTTGAAGGGCTAATAGATATTTGGAATAGAAAAAGTTACATCTAGAAACATGATTTCACGTATAAGTATATTTCCCCCTCCTTTCTAGGATTGTAGGAGTGTAGTTGACTAGACTGGTGAAGTGGAGTTAACTGGGGATGATTAAGTGGAGTTCTAAAGGAGTCTAAATGGCAATTAACTAGTAAAATAGGTGTATTATCCTAATTAAGTAACTAATTTAATTAGCTACAATGCACAAGATAATTAATTAACCATTTATTTAATAAATGACAATCAGCTTAGATAAAGTGGGCTAGAGACTAATTTAGTTAATCCTAATAAGGTGTAATGTGCATGATTAATTAATTGTATTAATCAACCGTAATGGGCATATGAAATAGGATGTGATATTGGGAACATGTATGTAATTTTGGGGTGTCCATTTATCTGTCCATCTTTAAAGTTTTATTGTGAAGTAATAGAATTTTAAAGATAGTAGACATGTGCAAATTAGTGAGCAAATATTATTGAATAATTTGGATGCCCCGCTGAGTAGGAATGGTAAAGGAATGCCCCCTCAAGCAGGTGGGTGATGCAGCAAAGTGGTAGACGACCACTTGATAGGAAGAAGACAAGAAATTTGAACAAGGATGGGAGGAATTGTGTTGCATAGCATGAACACCATTTGAAGAGTATAAATGTACGATCAATGCTTATTTTGTTGTTGCACAATAGAGTTTTCACCATGATTATGAAATAATCAAGATGGGTAACCCAGATGCATAAACAAACACACACACAACAAAAAGAAAAGAGAAAAAGGAAAACAAAACCAATATACAAAGTAGGTGCAGACATCAGGGTTATAAAGAAACCAAGATGTTATCACACTACTTGCAATTGGTCCAAAAAGTAAACATCAACAATGCAACACAACGTCGAAAAAGAAGACAAGTAGACATGCCCCTAATGCGTGCCACAATGATGATTAAGTAGATGCAAATGCCCCCAAGCACTAAATATGAAAGGCGTGGGAATATGATCAGAATGGAAGAGTGGAGTAAAGATACTCCTCATGACACTCTTGTTGGATCTTTTTACAAAATCTGATCTGAATATCACGAAGGAAAAACATTTGACTTGCCCCAAACAGAATTAGGAATCGCAAAGGGAAGAAAGTGTAAGTGATAGTCATAAGATTGGAATGATCACTAGGGTAGTAGATAAAGGTATGACTTTATCAAGATTGTGTTGAAATGTTGAAATATCCACTTCAAGGGTTTTCCAATTGTAGAATTTCTATGATAAGTGAATGTTTGTTGAAAAAAATTATGTAAATTTTTTTTTTTTTTTTGAATTTTTGAATATATGATTTTTTTTTTTTTATGATTTTTTATTTTAAAAGTTTTATGCAAAAAAACTTGATGCAAAGAAAAGGAGCGGTTGTTTATTTCACTGGATTTAGTATGGACAAACAATGTTGTTGAAAGCGTAAAACAAACATGTCAAACAAACCCAATATGAACAAGAAGGAGCCACACCAAAGTAATATGTGAACTAAGATGCCAAGAATTATCCTACAATTGGTCTACAACAAAGGTAAACAAAGTACAACAAAATAACAAATTGAAAAAAGCAAAAGCATCGTCACAATGTTGACAAACCACAACAATACAACACAATTTTCAATAACGACATCTAATGACACTCAGAATGTGTTCCACATTGAAGAACTAGACATATATGAATGCCCCCGAGTGATAGCTTAAAACGTGAGAGGATTGGATGGGATCAAAGAGTGGAGTGATGCGGATACTCCAAAAGATACTCTTATTGGATCCCATTGAATTTTGATTTGTATTGGATTAAAATGTGAAATCCAAGTGTGCCCCAAGCAAAGTTATATTGTGAAAGGGTAATCAATTAATTTTTGAAAGATGATCTCGAATGATCATGAGGAGTTCATCAAAAGAAAATTATTGAACTATGCGACAAGATGATTTGGAAAACATCATGAATGTTTTGCTTTTTAAATGTTTGAAATTTTTGAGGTTTTGTGATTCATTTTATGTTGAAAGTTTTTGAAACATATTCTGAATGTTTTTTTTTTTTGAGAAACATATTTGAATGTTTTTATTTTTTTGGATTTGTTTTGAAACATATTTGAATGTTTTTGTAGTTTTGAGAAACATATTTGAATGTTTTTGAATTTTTTGAAACATATTTGAATGTTTTTGGAATTTTGTGAAACATATTTGAATGTTTTTGTATTTTTTACTCAGTAAAGGGTTCCACAGTCTGAACTCATGTTCAAACAATTGTAAGCATTTCATTCCATTGGCAGAAATGTAGATGATGTAATGATAGGATGTCTCACTCCATTCGTGACTCCACGTAACTAGGAAGATGCGAGGGCTCATCACCGAGAGCCAAAAAGGATGTGAGAACGAGGTGAATAGTGATATGAAAATGAAGATGATGGATGCTAAGACACAAGGTGTAACAATGATCCATGTGAGAAAAATGTAACGCATCTCTAGTCAAGATTATCTGACCGATTCCAAGATGATTTCACTTTATAGGTTTTGACTAGACTTAGATCCGTTGATGGCCTACTGATTGACAAGATCTGGTTGAAGGAATTGTTGTCTCTCTTAACATGATAACTAAATTACTTCTTGGGATGTTTTTGATTAAGCACTTTTGATTCAGATTTGATAAAGGATTTATTGGTTAATTGTTTTTGTGAAGGACCCCCTACATCTTGCCCCATGCCACTAGTAAGAGACAAGGGCTCAACACCGAAGACAAAATGTAGGTGAGTAAGGACACCTTCCTCCATTCCCAGTCTCATACTACTAGTAAGAAGTATGGGCTCATCACCGAAGACTGTGAAGGACGAAAGGTGTAATGATTGATTTTTATTTTTTGTATTTTATGATTGATTTTGCCTTGTATGTTGATATTGTGCTTATTGGGAAGGAACATTCTGCCCCCAAGTCTCAGCCTCATGTGACTAGTAGGACGCAAGGGTTCAACACCGTAGACTGAGATGGATGGTCAAAAAGGTCCAGGTAAAGAAGTTTGAGCTTTCTGTTAAAGAGAGAGCTTATTTGAAAGGAGGAGTTGCCATCAGTAAGCTTCGAGACAAAACCGTAGGTAAAAAGATCTGAAATGGTAGAAACCATAACAGGGATGAGACACACAATGCCCAATAGGAACAAGGTTAACCTGTGTCATAGAGGTGAAGAATGTGAAGATATGATAATGGTATGATTAAGATATCTGCCAATGGATGAAACAATTAAAATTTTTTGTTAAATGAGTTAACCGTGCAAGTGGCCTTCCCTAGTGTAGAGAGAACCCGTGGAAGAAGATGTTTCTGCTTCTATGTTTTTGATGTTCAAATAGTGCTTTAATGATGGGTTTGATATGGAATTTTATTCTCTTTTTATGCTTTTTAATTTTTCTAAACTTTGGTGGATGAAGGTTTGCAATGGACTCATCAGGAGAGAGGTCCATGTTTATGAAAATTGAATGGTCTTGACTTATGAGACTTGGGCGGATGAGATCCAAGTCAAAGGAGTGAATAAAATGATTTTCAATGAGTCCATGAGATACTTGATTTACGAGACTTGGGGGATGAGGTCCAAGTCAAAGGAGGGAATCCAAAGATTTGATGAGTCCTAAAGATACGAGACTCCGGAAGTCCAAAGGAGTGAATCAAAAGAAGGAGTCCTGATTTCGAGATGGGTGGACGATCCAATTCAAAGGAGTCAAGAAATGATTTACGAGACTTGGGTACGAGATGAGGTCCAAGTCAAAGGAGGGAATCTAGAAGATTTTCAATGATCCATGATTGAAGTTTGATGAGACTTGGGTGGACGAGGTCCAAGTCAAAGGAGGGAATCCAAAGATTCAATGAGTCCTGAAGTACAAGACTTGGGTGGACGGGTTCCAAGTCAAAGGAGAGAATCTGAAGATTCAATGAGTCCTGAAGTACGAGACTTGGGCCGACAAGGTCCAAGTCAAAGGATGTATGATTAGATAAGTCTTCGATGGGATTGGAAGACCTATGTGATGTTAGAGGAGGATAGTTCAGGTGAGGAATATGTTGAAATTCATATTCATCCGTGAGTGGAAGAATGAGAGGAAAGGAGTGATCCCTAAATGTACACCTGAGGCTCCTTATAGGTCGTAGAGAGAAAATATTCAATGTTTCTCCTTCGAGGCCATGGATTAATTGATTTTACGAATATTTTCAATTAAATCTTGAAAAGGTTGTATAAGGATATTCTTGGGTATACGTACCTCATAGAGTGTACGTATGTAGATGTCTTGACATGTAAGGGTCATCATTGATGAGATGCCTACAAGATTGATCATTTGAGGTATTATGGACACATGAAAGGTTGCATTGTTGCAAGTGTCCAAACTTGTTGTGGTTGTGTTTCTACAACAAGACTAGAGATGTTAGGCATAGGAGCCGACAGTGAAAGAATAGAATCAAGCTCAATGGTGCTTGATGATGGACCCTCTTCTGTAGAGTCTACAGTTATATCAAGGGTTGAAAGGGAGTCTTGAAGTAATTTCAAGCTCTTTTTTGATGTTAGAAGGTTGTTGTCCAAAACAGGTTCAATATTTGTTTGGACTAATGGAAGAAAATATGGAGAAGAGAGTGATTGGTTTTGATTTAGAGATACTTGACCTTTGTTGTCATGATCTCATTGAGTGTTAGTATGTACAGGAGTTTCTACAATGTTCAAATCTTCATGAGAAGTTGTGGTAGTTGACATGTCTTTGGTTTTGATAGCTTTGTCATCGAGCTCTATAAAGATGACTCTGTCGTCAATTAAGCCTTGGACATAATTCTTAAATCGCACGCATCTATTTGTAGAGTAACCATCAATGTGATGGAAGTCACGATATTTATGAGGTTTGTACCAGTATGGCTTAGGTTCCCCTTCGACAAAGGGTTTTGTAATTGGATATTTTATCATTCTAGCCTTTACTAATTGATGAAAGACACTAGAGAGACTCTCCCTGAGGGGTGTAAACTGACGTTTAACTTTGTGTGGAGTAGTGTCTTCACTAGGTTGTATGATTGGATTTTTGGTTGATTGTTCATGTATGTTGTGCACATTTTGATTATCTGTGACACCATCATTGATGACATTGTGGTTGTGGTTGACATACCAAGATTTATCGTGATGAGTGCTAGTATTGTGATTGTGCCCATTGTCTTTAGAATGAGGCTTGATTAAGCCTTTAGCAATAAGGGATTTTTTATTTGAGTTCCCTTTGTGATAACTTCCTCAAAATTGTTGAGGCAGTGCATTTGCATGTGAAAGGATAACTCATTGTTAAGGTTTGGGATGAAGATGTTAACCATTATTTTTCAGGGATTGAACATGGGAATCAACTTGTGATTCCTCTCCATCGTTGTAAAAATTGTGCAAAGCTTTCATTTGGTCATTGTTTTGCATTGCACAAATCCATCATTGTGACTTCAGAGTCAAGGTTGAAAGAGAAATGTTTGACAAACTTCTCTGAGAGGTCCACGAAGGTGGTGATAGATCCCTTTGGAAGGTGTAAGAACCAGTCCAAAGCTTGTCCTCCTAGACTTCTAGGAAAGAGGTGCAAGAGAAAGATATCATTATATGCCACTTCTTGGCATGTCATGAAAAATTATTTGATATGCTCTCTTGGATCATTTTTTCCCTTATATTTATCAAATTTGGGCATCTCAAAATATTTTGGAAAGGGTATACATAAGATGTCCTTATTGAAGGGGTAAGGACACAATTCATCAAAGTTGAATTGTTTGTGTTGTTTTTGCATACCTGAAATAGTGTCTTTCATCATTTTCCATTCCTGAGAAAATGGTGAATTAGTTTGTGGGATAAATGAAGAATTATCATTCTTAAGATTTTTTCTCTTTATTTGTCACAGAATGAATTTTGAAGGTATCGTCACTTTTCTTCATGTGTTCGGTACCTTTGGTATCGTTGTTAGTGACTTTGGAGGATATGAGAGCCAATTGTTTTCTCATCTTCGTAAGTTGTTCTAATAACTCATTGTGTGATGTCTTGCATGAATCCATCATGTAATGAAAATGGGGGAGAGTGAAGAAAGGTGCGATAGAAAACTCAACCCTTAGCCAAGTGAATGCTAAGATGGAAGAGGGAAAAAGGTGCAACCCTTGAAAGATTGAAAACTCAACCCTTAGCAAAGTGAATGCTAAGATGGAAGAGGCAAAAAGGTTTGAAAGCTCAACCCTTAGCAAAGTGAATACTAAGAGGGAAGAAGATTAAAATCAACCCTTAACAAAGTGAATGCTAAATGGAAGAGGGGATGAAAAGTACTCAACCTCTAGACAAAGTGAATGCTAGAATTGAAGAACGATTGAACATGCAACCCTTAGCAACGTGAATGCTAAGATGGAAGTGAGATTGAAAAGATTTGATTTGTTTGACCCTTAACAATGTGAATGTTAAGATGGACGAAGTGTGAAATGATGATAGACTACTCAACCCTTTACAATGTGAATGTAAAGATGGAAGAGTTTGAAAATCAAAGTTTCTCGACCCTTAACAAAGAGAATGTTAAGGTGGAAGAGACTTAGCAATGACAAAAGGTTACTCAATTCCTTACAAAGTGAATGTAAGAAAAGAGGAGTGGAAAATATTTGATAGAATCAACCCTTAACAACGTGAATGTTAAGATGGATGAGGGATTTGAAAATATTGTTAGATTCGACCCTTAACAATGTGAATGTCAAGATGGATGAAGAGAAAAAGTTTTGAAAGCGAAAGTATGATTATGGAACTCTTAGCAAAAGAAATGCTAAGATGGGAGAATTATTGTATGAGCTAAGTGATGTGCTCAAACCTTTGACAAAGTGAATGTACAAAGGAGATGAGACTTTGACAAGGTTAGTTTTCTCAACTTTTAAAATGGATGTTTAAAAGAGAAGAGAATTAACAAGATGATGTGTCAACTCTTAACAAAAGGAGTGTTAAGAGAGACAAAAGGTTCAAAATGTTAACTCTTAACAAGATGAGTGTTAAGAGAAAGGGGAAAAGGGCGTGACTTCACAGCACTTAACAAAATGAGTATTGTTAAGGTAGAAGAGGGGATTGAAATGTTAGTTAGAGGACTCTTAACAAAATGAGTGTTAAAGAGAGATGAAATGAGGTTTGAAAGGTTTCTCGACTCCTTTACAAAGTGAATGTAAAGAGGAAAGACGTGAAAGAGGTTGGCTTGCTCAACTTAACAAAATGAGTGTTCAAAAGAGGAAGACAAAATGAGTGCTTCAAATCTTAACAAAAAGTGTTAAAAGAGGAGACTTGGAATGATGATGAAAATGCTTGACTCTTAACAAAATGAGTGTTAAGAGGGAAGAGACTTAGAAAGATGATGAAGGATGCTCAACTCTTAACAAAATGAGTGTTAAGAGAGGAGACTAAACAATGGAAGGATAACACTCAAATAACGACAAAGTGAATGTTGAAATATAGAAGTGAAAATATGATGATGAAAAGTTTGAATCTCAAAAAAGTGAATGTGAGAGACAAAGGGAAAATGATTGATTAAGGATCTCAAATTAAAGCAAAGTGAATGCTTTAAAAGAGAGGAGTGAAAAGATGTTTTGAAGAGGTCGTAAATTCAACAAAGTGAATGTTAAATGTGACGACGTAAGATGATGGAATGTTTAAGATTCAACAAAAGTAAATGTCGAACTTAAGACTTAGAAAGCTGATAGATCAAGTTGATCGTGATGGTGTTTGATTGTGATAAATCAAGTATCATGATGTCAAGACTTAGATGAAGAAGGACGATAGTCTTGAGTGTGGATACGGATGTCCACAACTCAAAACTTAGACTTGTTTCTAAAAAGGTGAAAATGAGCCCAAATAAGGAGTATTTGGGAAAGTAGAAAAGATACTCAAGTGAATCCAAATAAGGAGTATTTGGAAAGTAGAAAAGATACGCAAGTGAACCCAAATACGGACTACTTGGGAAAGTAGAAAAGATGCAAAATGAACCCAAATAAGGAGTATTTGGGAAAGATTGAAAATGAGAAAGAAAGTGGAGAACATAATATACGAGTGTGGAACACAACCCACTAGAACAAAAAGAAAGAAAAGAGAAAACAATTTTTTTATGGATGTTTTGGCCTCTACCTTAGATTGGATTGGTCAGTGTGTGTCTTCCTAGGTGGTTCTCTCAACTAGGTGTTAGTAGTATACCCGAGCGAGCGTGGTACTATTGCTAGCTGTCAGATTTACTTTACCCCCTTTGAAACAATGAGAAAATATCTTTCTCAAATGAATCACACTGGGGTCACCACTACTGGATATTTGTGACTCTAACTCACAAAGGAATACTAGTCAGGTAGGATGGGGGTACCCATTTCGTCAGCCAGTTCCCTCAATTTACCGACTACTTTGGGGTTCCTGTGGTAATCCTCACAATGAGTTTTATGGCTTAAGTAAAAGCACTTCCCATAGTTAAGCCAGATGGGCAATAGCCTTTTCAACCACACTCGTAAATACAATGTGATTTGTTCATTTTTATCTTGATTCAAAATGAGGTTGTATTAACCACCATTCTTTGACTGAGGAAACATGTAGTTAGTAAGCTATTTTAAACGTCATTCAAGGCAACCTGTAGTTAGTAGTTTAAGAATAACCTCCTTTAGAGGCGGTCCTGCAAACAAGGATTAGAACATTTTCCTAAGGTAGAGAGGATAAGACAAAAAGAAGTGAAACCACGTTTCTGGTTTCCAAGATCACTTAGAAAGTGCAAGGAAAGAGCATATGCGTAAAACTCGCTTTGATTAAGAAAAGAAAAAGGTTAATTCACCAAAATTACCTAAGAAAATGATCATGTTTCTAATTTCCAAGATCACTTTAAAAGTGCGAGGAAAGAGCATATGCGTGATCGTTTCGTGTGATTAGCCTCACAAAAATTAAAAATGACAACAAAAACGTGTAAAAATCCACCACAAAGTGTTAGTACTGGTGCACAAATGATTAAACGTTGACAAAAGGTCTCATAAAAAGTGAAAATAATTAGGACATGAAAACATCCAATAACCTTGCATGAACAAGTTGCACAATTAGTCCAATTTAAGAAAAAAAATGACGAAAAAAAAAAATTAATTAAAAGGGGTCTAATGTGGTTAAAAGACTTATTTAAAATAAACTAATTAAATTAAGTAAGTAATTTTAACTAAGTAAAACCTAATTAAAAATTATAAACCAAAGTATTCTAATTAAATAATAATTTTTTTAAAGTTATAAGAAACTAAAGTCTAAAAAGACCTAAAAATAAATTAAGCCTAAGTGTTAAAAAAATGAATTAAAACCTAAGGATTTTAGGGCCTATAAAACTAATTTAAACCCTAAAAACCTAAGGATTATGCCAAGATTGAGGTAGGTTTGTTGGTTGTATCATTTGTTTGTTTGGTATGTGGCTTGGGTTGTTTTCGGGGTTGGGTAGGAAACTTGGTGTGTGCAGTGTTGCATAGGGCTGGCAGTTGGGAGTGCAGTTGGATGGTCAACGGTAGCAAGGTCCTCAAGTGTGAGAGATGAGGTCGGAAAGGAGGCAAGTGTGTGCAGCATGTTCAGGGTAGCTCAGTGGGTGATGTGGCAAAGTGCTTGACTATGAAGCGGGTTGATGCTTAGTGGTCAGGGTAGGGGTGATGTCGGTGTGGTGGGTTCCAAGGAAGCAGATGAAGTAGTGATTGGGTGGGGCAAATAGGAGGGTGTGCAAGGGGCTTGTAGCACAGTAGGCATCGGGTTTGGTAAATCAGGAGTCAGGGCTTGGGTTTACTATGGTGAGATTGGGGGAGGGGAGCCTTTTCGGGGTCGGCTTGGCCGAGTCAAACCTGAGTCGGGCTTGGGGGGATGGGTAGTTATCTCGAGGTAGGGAGGGTTAAGGTAGAGTGAAGGAGGTAGCTCGCAGCTAGGCCGGGTCAGGGAGTTAGGTGAATCGAGGGTAGGTAGGGGTTAGGAGGGAGTCAAGTTTATGTAGCTAGCTTGCCCAGGGGGGGAGTAGGGGTAGTAGTGGTGAGGTTTAGAGTGTAGTTTTATCTAGAAGGGGAGTGGGTAGGTAGAGGGGAGTTAGGGGGGTGAGGATGGTTTGCATGGAGAAATTGTAGAAAAGATGAAAACACCCTACAAGTTTTCCAAATTTACGTTTTTACAAGGTGGGTTGTACTTAAATACCTGCAAATAAGAAAAACAGTACCTATCAAATTTAACAAAACCCTATGCCAAATTTACCCCATGTAGCTTACAAAATTTGATGGGAAAACACCTAAATTTGAAAGAATTTTTTTAATACTGATTTTTACATATCTGATTTCTGTTTTTAAATGTTTTCTACCTCCAATAAGCACCTCTAAATCTTCCACAAAAAGAATAATAATTAGCAAGAAAAAATTTTATTGTTTGTGACTTTTAAAACAAATTTTTGCTGAGAAACCCCTCCCAGAATGCATCTTGAAAACACAAAAATACAAAAACAACAAAATACACCAAAATAAAAACATTAACCAATGAAAACCAAATTCACACAAAAGCTAGTATGGATTAAAAACTGAATTAAAATGTGTATAAAAGATGAAACAAGAATGAAATAAAAGTCCCACCGGGCGTGCCAGAATGTGAGAAAGTAAAATTATTAGAAAAATAAAAGATAATGAAATAAATTCAATAGTTATACCTTCTATGTAACTCCCTTGCAAACCTCAAGAATATTGTAAGAAGATTTGACTTGTATGATCTTAAAGATTTTAATTTATGGATGATCTTGATATGACTCTCCAAAGTGGATTTGCAAATGCTATGAGCAGATTTCATGAGGATTCAAACAAAAAATGAGCATAAATTTTTTGAATTTTCTTATGGATTTCCAATGATGGGTTTGGAACGGAAATGGCCTCCTCTTATAGTTGAGGGTAGGAACATAAAATGTGGATGAGAGTTTGACTAATCTCCATGTTAATTATGGTAATTACTTGGGAATATAAAGTAGAATGGGTCTGGCAGTTACAAATTTACAGGGGTAGTAGACATTTGGAATAATAGAAGTTACATCTGAAAAGGTGATTGCACATACAACTCTATAGCCCCCACCTTTCTAGGAATCTAGAAGTGGATTCCAAGTGGAATAGGGAAGTGTAGTTCAAGTGCAGTTAACTAGAATGAGGAAGTGGAGTCCAAGTAGAGTTAACTAGGATAGTGAAGTGGCAGTTGACTAGGAAAATAAGTGTATTTTCCTAATTAAGTAACTAATTTAATCAGCTACAATGTGCAAGATACCTAATTAGCCATTTTTAAAATAAATGTTAATTAATTTATCTAAGTGGTGTTGTGGAGTAATTTAATTAATCCAAGGGTTGTAATGTGCATGATTAATTAATTTGATTAATCAATCATAAAGGGATATGAACTAGGATGATATTGGGAAGAAGTATGTAATTTTGGGGTGTTTATAGTGTTGATTATAGAGTTCTAAATGCTTCTTGTGTCATTGATCATTTTTCCATGTTGTTCACTGATGAGATCATGGAAGGAGTTGTAGGGCGTGAAATCTATTCTTTTACATATGGATTCTCAGGCTACCATCAGGTACAAATTACGCACGAAGATTAGGAGAAACCATATTTGCAACTGGATGGGGAAGCTCTGCATACATCGTCATGCCCTTTGGACTAAAGAATGCGCTAGCAGTGTTCTCGCGCATAGTTGTTTACGTGTTCCAAGATTTTATTCACAAGTTTTTACAGGTATACTTGGATGATTGGACTATTTATGGGTTGGTGAAAGAGCATTGTGACTACTTGAGATCGATGTTTGAAAGATACAGGAAGCTTTGTATCTCTTTGAACATCAAGAAGTGAATTTTTGCAACTCCTTTTGGCACTTTACTTAGACATATCATTTGTAAAGAAGGCTTGTTGGTAGACCCAGCTAAGATTACATTTATTTTGGGGCTGGAAAATCCAACTAATCAAAGTGAAGTGCATGGTTTCATTGGGCACACTGGTTACTACATAAATTTTATAAAGGGATATACCACTATTGTCATGCCACTGGAAGAGTTGTTAAAATCCAAAGGAAAATTCTATTGGGGTGACACGCAATAGGAAGCTTTTGAGACCTTGAAGGAGAACCTAACCATCATGCCTATCTTACACTTCCCTTCTTGGAACAAGCCTTTTCATGTGCATATAGATGCTTTTGGTACAGCCATTAAAGCATTGTTAGCGGAGCCAGGTGAAGGTAATGTTGATCGTCCCATGTGTTTTGTGAGCAAAAAGTTGACGTTGGCCGAGAAAAACTTTAAAACTACAGAGCGAGAGGCTTTGTCAATGATATATGCTCTTCATAAGTTCAAGAAGTACTTGTTGGCCACCCCCTTTATATTTTATACTTACCATATGACATTGAAGTACTTCTTCAATAAGCCAGTTTTACATGTATGCATATGTCATTGGATCCTTCTCTTCCAAGAGTTTGATTTCTCAGTTACAATGAAGCCTAGAAAGAGTATGTTGGGACTTGATCATATGTCAAGGATTAACTCTGGTGAGGATGTGCAGAGCATAAAAGATACTTTGCCAAATGCCCAGTTGTCCAAATTAAACTGTGCACGAGCTGATTTAGAAGATATTGCAGTGTTCTTGCACATTGGACTTGCACCTGAAGGAATGAAGACCTTGAAGAAAAAGTGGTTTGTTATTCGTGTGGCACCGTATCATCTCATTAGAGGAAACCTGTACAATATGAGTAGAGATGAAGTCTTGCATCGATGTGTGTTAGAGAATGAGCGCAAAGCTACCATGGAGAAAGCGCATGGGGGAATAGTTGGAGGACACTATGCAGAAGAAACAATAATGTGCAAGATCTTGCTACAAGTTTATGTTGGAAACATTGTATAAGGATACCAAGGCATTTGTTAAGGCTTGTGACCATTGTCAAAGGATAGGTAAGCCTGGAAATATAGATGAGATTTTGCTAAGACTTATAGCAAGCGTAAATCCATTTGAGAAGTGGGAAATTGATTTTGTTGGCCCCATTACACCACCTGCGTGCAGGACTGACATGTGTTATATCATCACATGTACAGATTACTTGACACGGTGGGCAGAAGCTACACCTACCAAGGATTGCACTACCGCAACAGCAATGAGATTTCTATGGGAACACATCATAAGCAGGTATGGTTGTCCATTGAGCCTTACAAGTAATAGAGGAACTCATTTTTTGAATGATACTATTAGAATCCTACTAGCAGAGTTTACGGTATCACACCATAAGACTACACCCTATCACCCACAAGCTAATGGAACTACAGAGGCCTTCAATAAGATTTTGGGACAGACCTTGACAAATATTTGTGATGTTGGAAGGAAGGATTGGGATGACAAGGTATCAGTTGTGTTCTTGCATATAGAACAACTTATAAGAGGTTGAATAAGGCCACACCCTTTCAATTAGGGTCTGGTAATGAGTGCATTGATAAACTGATGCAGCTAGATGAGCGGCATGTCATTGCTCGATGGATTCAGAAGACAATGAAATCTAGACAAAAGGCTTGACATGACAGACATATTAAGAATAAGTATTTTTTTGTAGGGAAGATAGTGCTCTTGTATGACTCTAAGTTTGCATGTCATCCTAAAAAGCTCGAAGTGCATTGGTTGAGACCATTTTTAATAACTAATATATTGGAATCAGGCGTATGTCGATTGCAAGTGTTGGACGGCACCATGTTTTCCGGTTACTTCAATAGGAGTAGGTTGAATCTTCTTTTGTGTTTGTAATAAGACAGTATTGCCATCTTAGAATATATTTCCCTTTCTATTTTGTTTTCCTTTGGGTTGTAATATGTGTGTTCACGCTCATGAGTTGATTACTTTATGTTAGACTGATGCACAGAGGACCGCACATACTTTTAGTGTGGGGTGAAGCACATGCAAGTGCATGCAAGAAGAGAAAATGTGACAATTGTACTCCTTAAGAATTTTAAAGGTGAGCACATGTGGGTATGAGACAGAGGCGCACAGAGGAAGGGTTAAGGCGTGCATTGGAGACAATCAAAGATGCACATTGGAGAAATATTTTGGTGGCGATGAAAATATATGGTGGTGTATGAAAAATGGTGTTATGAATGGTTGGATATGATGTGAAAGTGGTTAAGGATGTTGGCACTTGAAGAAATTTGCTCGTATTAGAAACCACACGAGTGAAGAGTCGGGCAGTGTAACGCGAGGAAGGCAGCAGCAAGATAGATTACTTGGCAAGTAACGCAGATGAATAATGTGTGCGGCATATGAAGGCACACATAAAAGGATCTGTAGCCTGGGAAGTAGTGGCGCACCTAAAGGTTAGGACTGTCGCACCCGAAACAAAAAAATGTAAGAAAAAGAAAAAAGTAATGGTAGATGAGGAGTAATTAATTCAGATAAATTTGAGAAAACTATAAATAGTGTGTGGGCGAGGTCATTCTTTGTTTTTGGGAACTTATGTGTTTGTGTGATTGAAAGTGTGATCAAGTGCGAAGAACAAACCAAAGAATCAAAGTGAACTAGAGTTGCGTAAAAGAGTGCAAAGACCTTGAATTTAAGAACTCCTTCAGTGGAAGTGGAAGTGGAAGCAAGGAGAGGTGGTGTAACAAGCTAGGGTTCGCGAGCAAGGATGAAGAGCTAGGGTTAGCAGAGGTCGAGTTCACAGAATCAAAAATTACAAGAGCTAAGTAACAGACTTGAGAAGGTGAAATCAAGGCACGAAGAAAAGAAGAAAAAGAGCAAGGCTCGAGTGAGAAGATTGAGAGTTTGACTTCGCAGGTACAAGGAGTGAACAAGTGATTTCAAGCACCTAGGGCACAAATTTTGTAAATTTCAGGGTTTGTGTATTTGAGAGATAGAAAAATGGCACCAAGGCAGGCACCGAAGGACAAAAAGAAGGTTGTTGATGAGGCACCTGAGGATTGGTTCTCAAAGATGCAATATCCACTAGAGGTGATAGTTGGGCAGCCTTAGGCATCAAAGCTTCGCAATTACAAGATAAGTGAGTATAATCATTGTGCGCAGAACTCTAGAGGAAGTTGGGGTCCTTTAGCTATTCGAAATACCTTATTTTGGAAAGCATGTGCACCTGTTCCAATGGCTCATGTCGTGCGTACATAAGGACTCCTTTTATTTCGCAAGAAAAAGGATGAGGTTGACTGTCAAGCTGATCAGCAAAGTCACTAGTTTACGCAACACAGGGGAAGAATTAGAAATGGATTTGTGTGATGAGCCCAGCATTGGGGAAATAGCCACGTATTTACAATACGAGAGGGGGAAGCGTGCATTCGACATTGGAAAGATTGTTGACCCCACTACTAGAGTTGCCACGCGACTGGTTACTACAAGGTTAGGAGCCTCGGAGCGTTAGAACGAGATAATTAAGAAGTTCCTTCACATTGTACACAAAATGGTGAAAAAAACTATGTATAATATCACCTTGTACATAGCCCAAGGAATTATAGAAGAGGCTAAGGTAAAAACTAAACAAGGGGAGAAGATCACTTGGGGGCTCAATCATTTTATTGGTAGTATTCTAGGAGATTGGAGTTCCATATGGGCTAGAGGATAAGTTGTGGGTACATCCTCTTGAGGACAAGTCCCCGACAAAGAGGTTTTCCAACTTCACATATGATGGTAGGATTAACAATCCCCACAAGGCGCACGCTGAGAAATGGTACGGGTGGATACGCAAAGAATTTGAAAACGAATGGCGTGTGCCGAGAGAATTACCAGCAGTACTAGACAAACATGCATTGTTTACAGTGATGCAATAGTTCAATCTTGCGCGCTTCTTGTTGAAGGATGGAGAGTTTGGGTTGTGGTGCAAACTGCCATTTTCATTCACCATTGAGTACTTTCAATGCGCAGTGAACAAGATCAAGGATGCCCAACACCTAAATTTTAATGCATGTAGAGTGGATGCGAACTACCATACTCTGAGGAAGAAGTATGGATATGCACACAAGGTAGTGTACCTTGAGACTATGGAGTCCAACATAATGGACCTCAATCCAATCATGATCCTGGTGGTGGCAAGGAGGAATGCAAGGTATACATCGTCCTTCGACCAAAGATGAAGGATGGAAAAGAACCAGGACACCATAATACCACAACCACCAAGGAAATACACGATGAGGATTCCCAAGCGCCAACGTGAGAAGACTCCTAAAGCTGAAGAGGAAGAATAAGATCTAGTTGTTGGTCAGTTAGATCACAACAGGAGAAGAAGCTAAGGAAAGAGTGCAGAGAGGCGAGCGCATCCCACATTGAGAAGAAACCCACAACTGAATAAGCACCAAAACAAAGGTTAAGTCGGTTGAAAAAGAAACCAAGTCCAATGAAGAAGTAGATCCCAGCAAAGAAGAAACCTCGGGTAATCTACGTCGAGGAAGAAGAGGAGGACTTGGAGAAGATAATTGAAGAAGAGAAAGAACGAGATGAATTACCAGTATAGGAAGTAGAGGTACCAATCCATGCAGAGGAAACCGTGCAAGAGGATGAAAACATTGAGTAGCTTGTGTAAGAGGATCCGTGCGAAGACAAGGGGCAAGATGAAGAGGAAAAACATAAGGAAGAGCCTATGCTGCAGGAACATGAGAAAGAAATACGCGATGCGCGCGAAGACAACTCCTAGGGTGACGAAGAGCGTAAGGAAGAGCGTGAGGTAGAGCATGAGGAGGAATAAAGGGGAGGTGAAGATAAAGGTATTGTGGAGAATAAGGGCACAAGAGGAGAAACAAGCGGTGCGCGGAATAATATTGCGTAGGGGAATCGTTGTCCAAGATGCAATTGAAGAAAATAACAGGAAAATATTTCCCTATCATTGACTCAACGGAACTAACTAATGAACATGTGTGTAATGCACTGAACAAAATGGCATCGAAGGTAGGATGCAAGAATTGCGACAAGCATGTCGCAATCAAAAGGATGTGACAAGAAGAAGAGCTTAAGGATAAGGAATTTCAGAAGCTCACGAAGGAATTGAGGGGTTAAGAGAATCAAACGGTGGATGCATATGATAAGACGGTGGATGCATATGATAAGGCGGTGGATATAGTGAAAAGTATCACGAGTGTGTGCCCAAACTTAGTGGATCAAGCACAGGATGAATATCCCATAGAGTTAAACTATTTAGAAGTCCTGGTATGGATGATGCTAGCAATAAGGAAGAATAAGTCAGGGATGACTACTGAAGAATTGGCCACGCAAAAGAAGAAGAATAAAGATCATGTGGAGAGGAGTATTACAAATTATGAGGCATTGGTCGCAGAGGTGAAAGAGGTCGCGCAAAAGGAAGAATATGTTTTTGATAATTGCCAAGACTTCTCTCCCATTCTTAACGTGCATGTTGCCAGTGAGGAAGTAGAACTGAAGAATATCCAGGCCAATATGAATAATAATAAGGCCGGTCGTGAGAAGGCCACAGCCAAATTTGTGGAGAAAAGATATCTGATCAAAGCCATGAAAGACACACTTGAGGAGAGACTCAAGGAAATCTACCCCTTGGCAGCGTGCAAGATGGATACATTAGAGGGATTGACCTCAGACCTAGATCTTGTAGTCAAGGAGTTGAAGGAGAAAGTAGATGAGTTGGCTTCCGAACAAATACTCGATATTGTGAAAGCATCACACAACAAGGTTGCACAGGAACTCGAGGATTGGAAGCAGTTAGAAAATATTTTAAGCACGGAATTTCCGGAACTCCTTCCATCATAAAAGGCTTGAGTTTTGATGCGCATGGGGATATCAGATACTTTATTCTTTGATTCATTGGGGACATTTCCCTACATTCTTACTCTTCATTTCCTTTATTCTATCATTCATTCCTTGTAGAAGGAATTCTTTGGTTCATATTGTCGAGGACAGACAATACTCCTAGTTTGGGGTAATGTTAGACTGGAAAAATGGCTATGTATTAGCCAGGCGCAAAATATTGTGTGCAGTAAGGTGCGAGAGGAGAATAAGGAAGTGTGCAAAGTTCAGAAGGAACGCGCATAGGTACGCGCACAAACAGAGGGTCACTACAAGTCAACACGTAGAAGCACGCACGTGAACAAGAAAAAGAAGTACATTAATATGTGAAGGTGTGTGCAACTTAGAGGAACAAGTCAGCGTGCGAAGACTCGCGCACACACATGCAGAAGAGTCAAGACTTAGCCGATTTTGGAGAAAGGGCTAAAAATAGGAAAGCACAGATGGCATGACACACAAGCAAGGTCTGTAAATAAGAAAAGAACATACAAGGTAAGGACAAAGATGGCGTATAGAGACAAGATAAATAGAGGATTAAAGTATGTTAAAGCCAAGTTATTTATAGTAAAGGCAGAGTTATAAAAGCATGCAAACTATTGTTAGCACACCTATTATTAGAAAAAACACATGTAAGTGGTGAAGGACAAGTCCCCAATGGGTATAAATAGGTGTAGAATTCTTGTAATAGAGGGAGAATTGTATCTGTATGCAACCGTGTGTGGGATATGATTATGTAAGTTGATTATGTATGTGCGCGCACGGTCCAGTGCATAGTTGTAAGCAGTTATGGATGTAATCAACGTGTCCGTTATGTAATGAAATATGCTTACAATGTTTAATTAAGTTTAGGTAGAAAATATGACTAGATCTGAGCATGGTATTATGCGAATTCAAATGTTTTTACTAATTCTCTATTTTGAATTATTTCCTTATTATATGTGTTGTCAATCCATGATGTTGTATCTCCTTCATATTGTGTGGTAATGGATATGATGGACATGTATGCTCTAACCTTGTCTTGTGAGTGAACACAGGAGGGACCTGGTGGTTGCGCGTGTTTCAGGTAAGCATTTAGACTTTGTCTAGATGAAGTTTCAGTGCGCCCAACTAAGCACTAGTAAATAAAAATAAGAAATCATTTAGTGCCACCCAATTCATGCAATGAAATTCTAACTAGTTCAAATGACTAATCTACCATAACAAAATCGGTTAGGATTTCCAAATCATTGTCCACCCCCATCACCTTATGGATAATCGTGGGAAACCAATCCCATAGCCACCTATTCATGACAAGGTTCTTCACAATCTACAAAATGATCCCTTAGCTACCTGCATTATTCACATCAACATAGGGGGAATAACCCTAACCATCACCTATAACAAGTCAACTAATCCTACATTACATCTCAATGCTTTTGTAAATAACTAAAGTATTGGATATGTTAGAACAATAATAATAAGTGGATTTAACCCCTTAAATTGTTCTTATTAAAGTTATATTTAATTAAATACTAGCAAAAGCATCCATAGGTGCTTCTGGAAGGCTGATAGGCACATGCCTAATGTTTAGAAAACAAAATTAATAATACCAATCTTTTGATCCACTGGTGAAGTTGTTTGGCTCCCATATAGCCCACTAAGGATCAATTATTACTGAGTGTAAAGCCCCTCGATGCCTCAACATGAAGATTCAAATAGTTGAACTTTGTAATTTTATGTGTTTACTTCGAAATATGGATGTCGACATTTTATATTTAAATTAGTGCCTAAGGTAATGTGTCCAGTTTAACTTGTAAAACAATAAAGAACGAAAAATTATATACACTACATTTGTTTGGTCCACTACATAGAGCGTAATATGTACATTAAAAAAGAGGGACATAAACTCGTCAAGCATTGACAATTGCACTACCGTTGGGGTGTAAGATTTGGACAATTATATAAGATGCATCTTGTGATGCTAGGAAAACATAAGAGGTAACAACCTCAAAGGGTTGCATGGCCTCTGCATAAGAACACTCTCACTCCATTTCCCCGTTTCCACCTTCTCTACATGAAATGATGAAGATATCATAGGTGTCCAGATTGTTCCGAGTGCAACTCCATTCTCTCTGATTACCCTCTTAACCAATTACAGCACGAGCCCTCCCGTGAAAGCTATGATGGCTCCCTTTGTGCTACAATTATCTAGCAATGTTGCCTCCCCTATGTATGCCACTATGGAGGTTGTGTTTATAATGCAACTTCCTTCCTACACAAAAACAAAACAGATTATTCTTTTTCCTCTTAAATACTGAAGGCACATATTGATATGTAGTTCTTTTATCCTACCTTCATGTGTTTGAGAGAGTGGGGGGTTAGAAAAATTTGGGAAAATATGTTACTCTTGAAGGTTCTCTCCAACTGCTCAGGGGTTATCTCCTCAATGCTTTCCTTGTAAAATTGTTTTGATGCATTGTTCACCAAAATGTCAATTCAACCAAACTTCTTGATGATGCAGTCTACCACGCGCTTGCATTGATCAACGAAGCCGACATTGGTCTAGTAGGAAATCACATTTGCATTCCCCTGGGTTATGTTGCATATAACATCCAGTGTTTCTTCTTTATCTATCTCTTTAATTTCTCCCTTGTACACAATGGCGCATATGCACCTTCCAAAGCATAAAGGCATGCTACAGAGTGACCTATTATTAGAGCTACTTTGCCTTATAGTTTCCCTACAGTTATTGTTTTTATTTTGTTCACATGTTATTTCTTTATGAAAGTGAGAGTTCAAGAAAATGAAATCAGTCTGTATAATTTTTCCATATAACCCGTTGGTTTGTAAGTCGTACAAAAGAATTGTGGACAGGCCTCCATTTCATGTTCTACACCAGGATGTTGCTTTTGATCCTGTTAAGGAATCACCTCTTTTGCATTTACAACCACATTACTCATTTTCACGATCTTGAATAATATGGATTGCAAACTGTACGAACAATGTGCTTCCGTTAAGTGAGTAACATTTTCCTTTGTTTATATTTCACCATGCATACCCATCCAGAAGGAGAGGTCGTGGTAGAAGTGGTGAAAATCTGAAGTTGAGGAAACGCGTGGTGGATAGTGAAAGAGGAAACGAACAATAAAATACCGGAATGGGTTGAATATGAAGAGCTCTAGGAGTGCCTTATGAAGCAAAATTGCATATATGCAAAATTAAATATATAAATATTAAGGAGATGATGACAATGATTAAACAACAATTACAAATAAAGTTAACTATAGAAGGCCTATCAGTCAATTAAATATGGTTATAAAACTTAGTTTATAGTTAATAAATAAAAATATGAATATATTTTTATCCATTAAATATAAACTAAGGTTTATGGTTAATTGATTTTATATCAATTATAAGTGAAAGGGTGTGTCTTGGGAAATCACACCCGATCAACCCCCACTTAAAAAGGGCACATGGGGTCGCTAAAACATATGAAATATATATGAATAGAATAGAGAGAAGTGTGGTGAATATGGTAATTAAATGTCACTAAATAATTATTTCTCAACAATGGAAATCTATAGTTTTCTATGGATTTTTTACCTCTTATGAAGTTTTTCCACGTAAATATATGTGCAATATGTACTTTCTTTTATTTCCTTCATGTAATTTAATTTATATACTTAAATTAACTTTATTTAATGTTGTAACCCAGTCCTCTAATATGATACCAAACCAAGTAAATTAATCTAGGGTAAATATAATTAAATTTTAAGATTTGTAAGTTAAAATTAAATATGTTAAATGATGGTTGCAGTAGTTTTTAACTCTCATTGTGTTATAAAAATGGGACCCCATTTTTTTACATATCTCTCTTGATAACATTTTTTAAACCGAAAACAAAAAAAATCTTTTTACTTTGGCTTGGAACCTTACAGACCCACCGGAGGCTTTAATTACTGGTTGTTTGCCAATCTATTTAGTTTTTGTGACATAAAAAAATATCTGCTAGTTCTCAAGGGAGAAGTCAATTTGCACCATCTTATCTACGTGATTTTCCTTTGCGCACAAAAGTTGCAGCATAGCCATATTCATACCTTCATATAGATGTGCTTGGAAGAGTGTCTTTTTCTTCTGCTCACAAACTACATCCACTGTTAGAGGTGGACACAACTTGCATGAATTATTTCTATGGCTATTTTCTTTCATCTACATCTTGTTTGGTGATCTACCCTCTTACTCCAATGCTTATGCAACCACAACATCTCTTGTTAGGATTGTCTTTGAGAATATTAGCACCATAGATTTAAGATCTCCCAATGCTTGTATAGCACTGGTAGTTTGTTCTGCAAAGAAGCCAACACTTCGTCCTCTTGGAATTTTTGTTGGCGATGGGGCATCAATGATTCTAAAATATGTTCTAAAAAGAGCTACTAAACTCTTGACATATTCCCATGCTCCTCAGACTAGGAAATGAAACTGCAATAAGTTTAGTGGCAGCAATTTCCATGAGTAAGGAGATGCCTACAATACTCACTTGGTGGTAACCTCGAGGGGAAATTTGTTGATGCAACTCCATTTGCAAGGTTAATAGGGAGACGACATACTAAGAAAAAGCATGGCTCAAGTTCTGTTGTTGATTATTATGGTTCGATTTTAGCTTCGTATGAATTTAATTTTCGTGGAACATAAGTCCTATAAAGTGGCTTGCTTGGCACAGAGCTCACTTGTGAAATATTCATTAGTCCAATTTACTAGCAACAACTTCGTCATATGGTTTTGGATAAATTTCAAGTGCGCTCCATGGGACTTGTTAATCAAGTTACTAGACAACATGTGAAAGGTTGCAAGGTCGATGGAGGAATTCGTTTTGGAGAAATGGGGCACGATTCAATTCTTGCCCATGGAGCCACGTATTTTCTTCATGGTAGACTTCATATAGGCTTAGATTATCATGTATCAAACTTTTGCTCAAAATGTGGGGGTTTAAGGGAGAGGGGCTAGTAGTGGTACAACCCAAGTTAATAGATCTACAAAATCAATTGTTTATCATGTGAGATCACGATTTTTTCACAAATATGTAGATCACATTTGTCTTAGCTTATATTTTTTCTTTGAAATGTTTAATTAGAGGGAAACTTGTATTTTGAATTGATTTAAAATAATAAATTTAAGTTGCACTACAACCATAATGGAAACCAATACTTAAACATGGGTGATAATGATTGAACATTGAATTTTTAAAACTTGTACATAGATGAAAGGTCTTACATGTCATTATGTGATTGGCTGCTCTACATAATTATTATTTCAAAAATAAATAACCACTAGATAGTACTATGACAACTATGAAGTGGTACTCTAACAACTATTAGGTATCTTGTGATCAAGATTCATGTCAACTATTGGACCATGTTCAAGAATTGGCCCATCCCCTTTTGTCAACTTCACTTGTCCTTCAAAATGAAAGAAGTGATGCACGTACTACTCTACCTTTGGGCGGCATCAATGCCAAGAAGATAACATGCAATGTATACAAATCAAGTCAGGCCATGGACAGGGTGGCAATGCCATATGTATTCATATATTTGGCAGCAAAATTGACAGCAATGAACATCAAGATGGCTCTTAAAGTCTCTGATGCAGCCTAATAACAGTTTTTTGAGAATGATTTCGGTTAACCAAGAATGCATCCGTTCGTGCCAATTGTTGTACACAAAATTATACTCGTGATATTTATTAGTGTCATGTTTTTCTTCTTAACGTGTAATTAATTGGATTGCTCCGTTCTGAAGTATGCTCTGCAAACATCAAATTTTTAATTGGGACATTATGATGATGTTTCTCGAGCTTTCATATAGTTGTAAACTAGAGTTGTCTAGAATGTTTCATATAAAGTACCTTCATACTTTGTATACTAGAATGGTGCCTAAGGACATTTTCTTTTCATTGATTGGATGGAACACAACACAAAAGTATCTGATTTGGTCTTTTGATCGATACATCCACAAGTACAAAGTGATTTGGAGAATGATTTTATAGGATGATATGGATTTAAGGAAATAGGATTTTCCAATAATTGTGAATATTGGAAATTGGATGAGATGATGCTTGTTTATGATGAACTTGATTGAGAGGATGTCATTGTCAAGAAGTACTCACACTTCTTATTATTTTCATATTGGTTTTGATACTGTATATTTGTGGCAAGATGTTTTAATGATCAAGGGGATTTTCATAATATTATTCAAATAGTTTTATAAGTTGCACTTAGAGATATCTTCATTACCAAGGACTAGTGGTTCTACAAATACTTTCCTAATGACTTGAAAGAGAGTACAATTTTTACCCTTCAAAAATATCCCTATGGTTGTCAAACAATTTTTCAAGTGAGTACTTTTTTCAATTTAGCCCTTTAAAAATACAAAATAATGTTACTTATGCACTCATTCTACAATGAAATATACACAAGATGAATATTTGTTTATTTAACATGTTAAATATATATTTTTGTATGTGGATATAATTTATATAAAAATCTAAATAAAAACAATCATCATTTTTTAATACCTAAGTCATCTAAGAAGATTATTTGAAATATTTGCAAGTATTTTATGATTAAAAGACAAGGAAAATATGATTGAAGGGAGATTATTTTTGCTCACAAAATGTGGTTTTTCGTCAATTTCAAAGGACGAGTTAGTTAAAAATTGTGTTTTGCATCAAGGGGTGGTGTACCTCAACCCCACCTTTTATCGCAACAAGAAGCGCACCAATGACGCTGCCTCGAACCCCGCAAGAGGTGTTGCTCCTCGACCCCATTAGGGGCTACCGCCCCCAAACCTTCATTCTCCAATCCCATGTTCAATACCTTATATGATCAAAACCTCACATTTGTGTACTTACAAGCAATATCAATGTATGGTGTTATAATAGTACATATATTAAACATCTAATATTTATATAAAGATGGTCTTTATCTAAAACAATTTGTATTAGATAATCTCTAATAATTTGAATAAATTAATATGTGAATATTAAAAATAGTATTATATGCATATTAAATGACAATTGGGGACACCTTTCATGTCTGTATTGTAGACGTCCAATATTGATTACATCTAAACACACATAAATTGAGGATACTCTCCTACTATATTATCCTCGACATAAACTATATTATGACTCTAAGTTTACTATGTAGTTCAGTAATAAAAATCATTCTGTTAAGGAAATTTTTACCTTATAAAAAGCTCCTAAATGTGCTAGTATAGATTTTCCATGAGAAACTGTGTGATAGAGTCTCACAAATCATACTTAACTTAAATCATCGCTTCTGATTTGTGAATTTCAAATCCTTTTGTACAACAAGGTAAGTTTAGCATAATGAAGGTGTATAATTCCTTCAAAAGTGATATTCTAGCCTAAAATCCTCAGTGTGATTTAATAATTGTAAATTTTGTTATATAAGTAGTTAATGTCAACATATAAACCCCACTTAATACTAAGGGGGAGTGTTAAAACAATAATAAAAAGTGGGTTTAACCCCTTAAATTGTCCTTATAAAAGTTATATTTAATTAAATATTAAATATAGTTATAAACCTTAGTTTATAGTTAATAAAAAAAAAATATGAATATATTTTTATTTATTAAATATAAACTTAAATTTATGGTCAAATGATTTTAGATAACTTATAAGTGAAGGGGTGTGTCTTAGGAAATCACACCCAACCACCCCCACTTAAAAAGGGCACATAGTGCCTAGTAAAACATATGAAATATATGTGAATAGAAAAAGACAGAAGTGAGATGAAGTGGGTGATTAAATGTTACCGAATAATTATTTCTTAATAATTGAAATATGTGGTTAAGGTTTTATGTGGGTTTTTTACCTCTTATAAAGTTTTCCCACGTAAATGTATGTGTAATGTGTACTTTCTTTTATTTACTTCGTGTAATTTAATTTATATAGTTAAATTAAATTGTTTTATGTTGTAACCCAATCCTCCAATATGATAAAAGTAAACTTGCACAACCACCGAACTATTCGGGGAAGCTTTGACATCTAACAAATTGAAATGGTATAATCAACCGAAACCTAAAACCAAGCCACTTGACAGATTACTCCGTGAATGTAAATTAAGATCCCCAAAAAGATGCCAACACGAAAATCTCAAAACATTGATCCACTAGTGAATACGATTAAAACCTCAATCAATCTCGATGCTTCAATCAATGAGAATAATCTAGTCCACATGCATTCCACAAAACAAGTATTTAGATGCATAAATTTGAGTTACAACACCAAACCTACACCTACAACTAGTCACAAAACCCTACAAGTCAAATGCCTTATGTAGCCTTTTTGCATGCCTTGTACAATACAAGTCCAAGGCCAGTGGTCTTGTCAAGTGTGGTTAACCAAACAGGACTAGAACCAGATCACAAGAATGTAGCCTCATCCACTACAAAAAATGACATGTAATCTCTATGAGCCCTCAACCATTTACTATAGACTTGCAACACAACTATGCATCTATTCTACTTGTGTAGTGAGTCCACACAATATCTCCCATGTGTATTGCATCCAATGTCAAATAATCAATCTAAAATCTCCCCAATAATCCGTACTCTGTCACCTAACTCTAGGAAAATGTCTTGTTATCTAATTTAGGGTCCTTATGGTGTAGTACATTGATAATTGCTTCTATATTCTCAAAAAAAAAATGATAGCACTTTCACAATGTGATCGTATGTATATATATATATATATATATACAACATGCACATGCACACCCACACGCACACATGTGTGTCTATACATATATGTACATACATATACATATACATATTATATATATGTCAGTTGTACCCACATGTCGAACCCCATTTTGTACATAATGTCCTATGCTAGTGCAACATGACACACCAGTAATGCAGAAAATGTAACTTCGCCATACGAATTATGGTAACGTAGACATCACTCAATTGAACAATGTCTAAATGTGGGAAATAGTAATTTGCAAGAGTAACCCATCAGGTTAGTGGTCATCATCGCCTTTGTGTTCAATATGTCAAAAATCATGGGCATTCTTTGATTAGGAAGCACCACAATAATGTGGATATCCTACAGTTTGAAGGTATCCATTTGAATCTACCAAAAGCCCATGAACATAATAACAAGGAGATTTATGTCCAATGGAAAACGAAGTATCTCCGTAATACTTCTAAATCCCAACCTAATCAAATGAGTCTTATCTACTTGCGATAACATATGGCCAAAGGCTTTGATCAAATGAGTCTTATCTACTTCTAATAACATATGGCCAAAGGCTCAAGCAACCAAGAAGCATCTACTATCTATAACATTCCAAGTTATCCCTCAACTTGTAAAACATAAAACAATAATACCCAATTAGTATATATCAAACAAAAAAAACTAGAAAACTAATAAATTTAAACAAAATTCTCTATTGTATACATCATTGTTCATGTTAACAATACATCATCAAACCATGTTTAATTTTATAATTTGTTAGCCATTTTGATAATGTGTCATTGTTCGATATGACAAAGGTTATCAATCACCTATTTGTTTCCTACTACATAGACCATTTCAATAAACATAATAAACCATGTTCATAATCAACATCATTAGCAAATTAGCAAATAATCAACTATCTTGCAATTCCTACATGACATTTAACAAAAACATATGCCTAATTAATACATACATTTATTAATCACCTATCTATACACTTCAAAAAGCAAAAACACCTAACAAATTTCCACTATCACTCAATTTTCTTATTCTCCTCTATCCATCCATCCTAGAATTAAATGCAAAACTTGCCCCAACAATTGTGATTGTCAATACCAACGGTGGCCACCTACGTGCACCTCTACATTCTCACACCAGTTTTTTATTGCATTGAAAACAAATATTTTAGAGCTTAAGAAACTCAAAATCTCTAATAACAACTATAACAACTGAAAGGCTTAAACCCTATTTATAGATTTCAACCCCAAATTTAACTTTCAAAAAATTTCTTTGACATTTCATAAAATTGGCATCTTTATTTTTAACAAAAATTAAAAAATCGACATATCTTTGAAAATGTAGCTTTTAAAGTGACAAAACCAAAAAAATGCAAGAAATTGTTCTATTTAGGATTAAATTGTTATACTTTTTTCAAAATCACCTATTTCACACAAAAGGGAGCTGAATTCATTGATTTTTCTATGCAACTTTGTTACTTTTTTACATCCATTATAGGACATTCGGACCCACCTTATTTACCTTTTACCCTTTCTTAGGTCTTTCTAACCAAATATCATTGTCCATTATAGACTCTCTTAGCCCTGATATACAATGTTCATAGTAGCTTTGATTCTTTTTGGTCGTATAGCCCTGATGTACAATGTTCATAATAGTTTTCAAAATCACCTATTTTACACAAAAGGGAGTTGAATCGATTGATTTTTCTATGCAACTTTGTTACTTTTTTACATGTCCATTATAGGACATTGAGACCAACCCGATTACCTTTTAACCTTTCTTGGGTCTTTCTAACCAAATGTCATTGTCCATTATAAGCTCTCTTAACCCTACACGCTAGCTTTGATTCTTTTTGGTCCTGTAGGCCTAATTTACCATGTTCATTGTAGTTTTCAAAATCACCTATTTTACATAAAAGGATGCCAAATCAATTGATTTTTGTAGGCAACTTTGTTTTTTTTACATGTCCATTATGGGACATTGGGACCCACCCTATTACCTTTTACCGTTTCTTAGGTCTTTCTAACCAAATGTCAATGTCCATTATAGACTCTTTCAACCCCACATGGTAGCTTTGATTATTTTTGGTCCTATAGGCCTAATTTACCATATTCATTGTAGTTTTCACACGCAATACCTTTATGGGTTTGCTACACCTAATCTAGTCTCTCATTTACATGCTTTTTAGATCAAACCTACAACCTTTATACCTGTTCAAGTCTTTAAGACCAAAAAATTGCCTCATTTGTAGATTAGCCTCACCCATCCTAGTACCATCCATTTTATAAGTTTCATATTTAAATGTCTTGTATCATAAGGAATAACTTAAGCGAATTTTACACTCACAGTCAAGATTGAGAACCGTGCATACATTTGTTTTTATGGTAAGATTAATTGAGTTAAAAGCATATTTCATTATGCTCTTAGCTTCTCTATTCTTCATTGCAGCCATTTACCTTGATTTTACCACTATGTTTTTTCCTAAAGCACCATCGCATGTTTCATTATTCTAAAGGGGGAAATACATATACACCCTATATTCACTTATTGAACATTTCGGTTACAAGCCACAATGATGTATGAAATTCCTTAGACGTGCATAGTGTTGTCGCCCTCAAAATTCCCCTCTTTTGAAGTCAAGTTTTGAAAATTTTGAGTCGGTATCGTGGAGTAATCCATATTTTTGCTTGAAAATATTTTCCTTCATTCGGACGTCATTGTCAATCCTTCTCTTTAGTTGTGGATCGCATAGAACCTAGTATTGTTTGCAGTTTTTCATTCCATGGAGAACAATTGAAAATTCAGGCATAAAGGTGGAGTTTTCCCTTTTATTCTTATTTTTCCCAATCGTGAATGACAAACGTATCTTCCCTGTCAATTTTTGCCCCGACATCCATGGGTAATACATGGGTATCTCGGATTGGATGCGGCGTGGCCATGTTTTAAGCGGCAGCAGAAACCTCCACGTGTCCAAACGGCGTAACTCCCAGAGGTAGGGCCCAAGGGACAGTCCTCAAATAAGCGTAGACTTTCCATGTGTCCCAGGTCCGAAATGAAGACAGAACAAGCCCAAATCGGCCAAGTATAGGGTCCAATGGACGGCGCCACATGTCTCATCAACGCAACTTCAAGGGTCGAGGCCAAAGGCGATTCCCCAAACTTGCGCAAACTATCCACGTGTCCCAGATCCGAAAAGGGGACAGAGTCAGCCATTTAATCGACCAAGTATGAGAGGGTCGACAGAAACCTCCACGTGCCTCAACAGCGCAATTTCAGAAGTGAGACCAATGGGCTAGTCTCCAAATGAGCATCAGCTCACCACGTGGTCATAGTCAAAGAGGGGCAGAGCCGGCTGTGGAATCAGCTAAGTATAGAAGGGTTTGTGGAAGCATCCACATGTCAGCTCGATGCAACTTCAACGGCAAAGTCCAGAGGAAGGTCTCAAATGTGCGTGGAGTCTCCACGTGTCCAAGGTCAGACATATGGCCCCGCCAAACAAAAAGAACTTAGTAAAAAACACAAAAATATTGAACTAGCCCGCAAAGGGACACGTGGTCATGTTTCAAGCGAATGCAAATAGGCAGGCCCTTTGTGTGTTTTGATGCTTTAAAAAGTCAAAGCGAGAAAACAAGTTGTCAAGAGCAATTTGAGAATTTTGGCTTTGATTCCATAAAAAGCTTAAAGTTATAAAGTGACCCGCAGCCCCACCCATGCCAAGGGATAAAGTCAAATGTTGAGCCCACATCGAAAGTCAAAACGAGGAGGTGGATCAACAAAGCAATTTGGGTTTTTGAACCCGCGTTGAAAAGAGGTAAAATTGCAAGTAAGTCGAAACTCTGTAGCCACTCAAGTGAAGCCACATGTTAGGCCTATATCAAAAGCGGGTGGGCAGACTAATATGTTCTGAAGTGCCATTTCTCTAAAAGGCACAAAATACAAAATGTGTCCCCAGGCCCGCTTCACTTTAAATCTCTCCCACGTGGACGGCTCAAATTCAAAGTTTACAAAGGTCAAATAAACATTTGTGATTCAATGTGTTCTAGTTTCACCGCTAAGCATGGAAACGGTCAAGGCATTGGAGAAATTCAAACGACAGTTTCTTGAATCAATTTTCGTCATTTTTGTAACCAAATAAAACCGTTTTTGAAAGTTATTTCATGGCTTCTCCACGCTGTTGTTAGGGTTAGATCCTTGTACTTTGTAGATGTAAAAGATTCGAAGTAATCAATACAAAAAAAATTCCCTTTTCTTCATCTGCTATTTTTCTTTCCTTGTCTGAAAATTTGCGAATCATCCATCTTTTATGATAAAAAATTGTGTTCTTGTTTATATGATTTATGGAATTTTGTGTCTATAGAATCATATTGGTTATGAAAATAAATGATTATATTTTGCATCTCTCTAATTCAATACGTATAAGATTATACTTTGTTGTCTATATTTCTTTAAGGTATTGTTATGTTCTTCCTCTCTCATCTCCTTAATTCTTCCATTCTTTCGTATTGATGATCTTTGGCCATAAAACGCTTTGAAAGTTGTACATTTGTATATAAATTTTGTTGTTTGCTTTCAATAAAGGAACCTCTCCCATTAAAGAGGGACTTGCTACCCCCTTACTAGTTTGTTAAAATTCCATTTAAAAACCCAACACATAGTAAGAAGTACACTAGATTCATGTGGGGATGATTTGTACCACATAAAAGAAACGTGATAAACCCCTTCCTACTACTTCACACCATGTCAAGTTCAGCAATCATTCCTAGGTTCTCATTCCTCCCATAGACATTGATCATACCTCTTCCTCCATTTTCTTAAACTTTACCAACGCTTTTATAGGATTTTAACTTTTAAAGTGCAAGTTTGTACACATAGGGCTCTCAATTACCATTTCTCCATATTTCATCTAATAATCCATTCTACTGGCACAATTTCACCTTAGAAAGGAGAATATGAGTTAAAGTTTGTAAAAGCTTATATCAAGGAAGATAGGTCATAGCATTTGTTTTCTAAAAATGCCGAGAATAAGAGTTGAGCCAATACTACCTTGGTATTTGGTGTCACAACATTAAGTTTACTTGGGTTCTCTACCTATCGATCTTAACTTCACACATATCTCTCACAATATGCTTTAAGGCAGAAGGTGTGTGATGGAAGTGTTGATAAATCAACCTCAAGTATACAAGAGCCTCCCTTTCTTTTGTACTTAAATTGATGATTATAGGGGCTAGATTGTTTTTATAACAAATCTCCAAAGCCTTTACAACTAATTTTAAAACTTTTTGTGCTTTCATAAACTTAGCCTACCCTATAGTCCAAGCAACTATCTTGTGAAAAACAAACACTAATATTATGGATAAAGGATTTCAAATAATATATGCTTCTTTTTTCATAAACCTTAATGTTACGAGATGATTATAGTAACTCAACGTGGGAATGCCAATGATTTTCATTATTATTCTATGTACATCTATCAAAGGGCATATTGCATGGATAGGGGCTCACATGGCACGAGTATGGCACTCAATAATAAGCTTAAGTGATGTGGAACATGAATGTTAATATAATGGAATGGGAAGAAGATGGAGAAGTGGAATTAACTTAAAAATCATATACAAAAGAGAAATAAAAGAAGATAGAATAGTCAATATTCTTATAAAGAATTTCAATGAGTAGAATGAATACTACAAAGTGCCCTTATTATCGCCAATCATTGTCAACGAGTGGCCATATTAGCAAAAAAAAGTCAACATTTGATTCCTTATCACAAGTTAGGCGACAAAATAAATCTATGACCAACTTCAAATTCGCCTTCTCAAATAGATTGAGTAGGTATTGGAGGCCAAAAGAAGACTTTTGCTTGACAGGAACCTCCTCATATTTTGGTAAGAAAATGCATGTACAAATAGAAATCACTTCATACATTTGATGAATAAAACATACAGGTTGCCACATCTATAATGTGAAGATGTGCTATTTCTAGTTGTAAGCCCTCTAATTGGGAATAACAAATATTAAAGTTTTCCAGCAAATATTTGGCATTGAACTATATAGAAAACATCAACATACATAACACCTAGCCACACAAAAAAACACCCCGTTCAATTCTATAATTCTCAAGTTCAAATGAAGGCAAATTTAATTCCCCTATACCTGGTGATTTATTTGCAAGTTGCATTTGCTTTATTGAGAACCCCTTTAGATATTGTGAAAGTGCATATCCCAATTAACCTGGATATCATTTCAAATCCAAGCAGTTTCTATAGTGGGTAACCCATTATAGCACTAGCCCACAACCCTGTGGACAAAATTTAAAAACGACAAAATTTAAAATCGACACCCACCAACATATACTTGTCAGCAAGCTGTTTACTTGCTATTACTCTCTGTCATTGTCCATCATGCTGGGCCAACTGCTTGGGAATGGCCAAACCCCAATGGAACAAATACACCAAGCAAGAACGTGGCACTTGATCTCAGTGTGTTCAATCCAGCTCAGTCAACAAAAGGTTCACAAACACGGTCACATAGTTTCTAGACATACTAAAAGCACGTCAATCAAAAATAAATAAAGATGCCATCATTTAAGGTACTCAGGGTTTTAACTCAAGTACCATTTAATTTGGTCGGGCATTGTGGATGAGTACCATTGACATATCGGAAAAAATTATTCTCAAGATGTATGATTCTTTTAATTATAAAGAATATAATTCCATTGCATTGAATTCAATCAAAAAAAACATAAGATAATCATTTTTAGTAACGTGCAGGGTTTAACTCCCTCAAAATTTAATTTGGTTGGGCAATGTGGATGAGTACCATTCACATATGGGAAAAGTTCATAACCCACTTCAAGATATATGATTCTTCTAATTAGACAACATTATTCCCTTGCAATAAGATAGGAGCCTTGTGTTTCTAAACTAGGATTGTAAGATTTAAATTTAGCTAGAACACATTGTTTTTAATTTTTCATTGAACCAAAGATCGGAACCCAATTTCCAAGTTTTTCATTTTCATGCTGCAGAGCAAGGATGTCATCCCCATGTAACACGGTCCCTCTATAACCACTAACCCACAGAGCCATTAGGCAAAACACAATTTTGTGAATGAAAAAGTGCTCTAAGATATTTAAATAATAATAGTCAGTCACGCTACCCCACAATATTGATTTAGATCTAGATTCATAAATAGTGTTAGATTTGAAACTAAATTATAAAATTTTACAGAACTAAATTTTTTATAAAGACTTCAGCTTGTTCTTTGCCTGGTATGGTAATCCAACAAACTCATTTATTTTACAGAGATGTTTAGACATGTCTCTCTGCAACGCAGAAGTTACTATTGGCACTATAAACAAATAATAAGACTCAATAAATATCTGACTAAAATTTCAAAGATGCGATGCAGTGAACATTCATCAACATATGCAGCCCTTCAGTCATTTCCAAGACATCATCTCATTTCAATTATGAGCTCATCTATTTAATGTAAGACACATAACAAACTCAACATTTACTGAGACCCCTGCGTAAGAAATGATATGTGAATCCACCATCTAAGAATTATACCCTATACATATCATCAAAAAGGGCATTGCAATAACATAATATCTACCAAAAAACTTACAATAAACAATCCCAAGAGACGGAACTATTTTTGAAACTACAATATTGTAAAAGGTATAGCAGTGTGCATTCATCAGCATATGCAACCCTTTCAGTTTACATTTCAAAGATGTCATCTTATTTCAATTATGAGCTGATCTATTTAATATAAGACAATTGACAAACTTAACATCTCTAGCATAACCTGTTTAGACTGGGCTAAGCTAGGCGCCCAGATAGATCAGATCAGATAGCCTATATAGAGAGGGGGGGTAGCGGCAGGGGCAGCCCAGCCCAGATTTCAGAAGTATCAACCTATAATAAAGTAAAAAAGAGGTGGCAATCTCGGAATGAATGCCTTGTCCATTCCTTCATATACGTGATACGACTGATGACTTGGGGCCACCTACCTTCCCCATATCTCGAAATCTGGCACCATATACTTAGATAGGGGTCCTGAGTCAGTCTATCTGGCACCCCGGAGAATAGAGTTGTTCAGGGCTCCCCCCAATTCTGAACCCCGGGAGAAAGAACTATAGATGGTCGGCGGGGGTCCTCTCCCGTTGATTGAAATCAGCATATAACATTCTTCTGGTGGGCTTACCAGATTCCATAGTTCTTTGCCACCACACCATTCATCTGGAGTGCCGCGGAATATCACTACATAAGGGTCCTTCCCTTATGTAGACAGAACTCTATATCTCTATCTGAATTTTATATCTCTATCTGAACTCTGAATGAGACTATCTATACACTTAAGCAAGAAATTCCCGCTATAACAACCACCGCTAAACTTACTATAGATATCAGGATGCGCTATAACAACCCAACCACTTAAGTGTAGCAGTGGTTGGGTTGTTATAGCTCATCCTGATATCTATAGCGAGTTTTGGGGCTCTCTAAATAGCTGGTAGCTGGGGGAGACCACCCCCATATCTATATAGTTGGATAGGGCCCCCCCTATTTAGATATGGGAGCCGCCATCAGGGGGCCGGGCGCCCAGGGGATAGGGGCGAGCCCTCATTGGTTCCGAAGCGTCCGAAGCGATGCGGTGATTCAATGGGTTTATTTTGGTGATTCAATCAGAGCTCATTCCGGTAGCCCCATATCTAGATAGGGAGATAGGGCCATCAAAGCAACTAAGGGCCAATATCTAGATTTCGGGGCGGGGGGTGGATGGGTTTTAGTTTTCGTAGCAGACCATGCGCTATAGAGAATTCTAGCCCCACCGCATATATAGAGAGAAAGCCACAGCCAAATCCAGACGCACCCCTCCCCTAGAGAACTATGACTATGGAGGGTCGGTTCAAAAGGAAGATGCGTCACTGTTCAGAATGGATAGGGCCCCTATATAGATATTGGCATTAGTGAGATAGGCCCAAATAGATCCCCTGCATAAAAAATGATATTTGACTCCAGCTATTTAAGAATTAGACTCTATACCTTCCTCAACAAGGGCATTGCAATAACATAATGTCTACCAAAAACTTTATTATAAACAATCCCAAGAGACGACTCGTATTTTTGAAACTGCCAACAAAATTGTCAAAGGTATAGCAATGTGCGTTCATCGGCATATGCAACCCTTCAATATACATTTCCAAGATGTCATCTTTTTTCAATTATGTGCCGATCTATTTAAACATGTAACAAACTTATCATTTAATGAGATGATACCCTGCATAAGAAATGATATGTGAATCCAGCCATTTAAGATTTAGACTCTAGACCTACCATCAAAAAGAGCATAAGCATCACTGTAATAACATAATGTCTACCAAAAATCTTATTATAAACAATCCCAAAAGACAACTCCTATTTTGAAACTGCCAACGAAATTGTCAAAGGTATAGATAGCCACCCAAGTTTGTACTTTCCTATATTAAAGTCTAGACTGCAAAACCCATAAAAAACAAAATGGTGACCACCACAGAAGTTGCATCTTGAGTATTAACAAACTATGCAACTTATCTTTACAAATTTACACAGACAGTTGCCCTAATACTACTACAAAAATTGAACTGCAAAGGAAATTCCTTGAGATGGAAGTAATCTGTGATTCTACATCAAAGCGCCTTAGAAGCTAGGACATGAGTAAATAAGTAGGGATGGAATAAATACAGCAGTAAAACTAGTGCCATCTCATTTCAAGGGCAGAAAACAAATTGCACCAGAACTCTTCTGAGAAAACAAAAGGCAATATTACCCTTAAGTTATTATGTTTTTGTTATAACCAACAATTCATATGTTTGAAGTTCTTATGTTTTTTTATGGATAGAAATACAGAAAGTTGCCCTAAATTTAAAACTACTACATAATTTAAGTGGCAAAAAACAATTCCCTGAGATTAGTAAACTCTATTTCTGTAGCAAAGTGCTTCAGAAGCTAGGGCATATGTAAATAATTAGCTATGAAATAGCTACAGTAACAAACCTACTTTGTTTATAAAACAGAAGGCAATATATGCAAAACTAGAAAAAATGAGTAGACCCTAAAGTTTTAATGTCTAATAAGAACCGTTCATATTTAAAGTCAACTTAGCATCTGGACAGATTTTGCTCTTCTGAAAAACAAAATAGACAATATTTGCATACAAACACAAGAAAAAGCATACCTGGGAGTAAAATACTACACCTGCAGAGTCCAAGACATGACTTTAGTTTCAGGCTTGCATTGGGCATCGTATAGCAGAAGCAATGATCCTGGAGTGAGTATTCAGCATCAGAGTAGAATTCTGAAAAAAGAACTTACTGCATCATCCTTCCTAAAAGACGTTAAAATCCATTGCTCATAGAAATATATATTCGAATTATGGGCACAATATGAGTCCATCAGAATGAAGATAGCCCACAGGCATAAATTATGTTAGTAGCCGGTGATATATTTAACTTTTATGAGAAGAAATGTCATTCATATAGCATTTATTTCAACAATTCACTTGCCACAACTCGAAAATTTATTTTAACAAGGACATTGATGAAAAATTTCACACTAAACAACCTTATTACTGCAGATACAAGCTCAAGGGTAATGCAACTCTTCTTGAATATCACTTTCAGCCAATTAACCAACTTCATGTCAGGCTAAGAATAGATGCCTACAAGGAAACGCAGATAAATAATTCTAATTACAATGATTCTTTTTGGCATATGATGACCATGAGGACACAAGTTAGAAACAATAGTGAAGGAAGCCGCAGTGAACAATGACAGAAATTCACTTTGGAAATGCTAAAACAACAATGTATATAGTCTGGTATCATGGACCTTTTGATAGCAGACTAGGCAAAAACAAAAAAACAATTGATGATGCTCCAACTGCAGCTGAAGACCACAAAGATGACTCAAAACGAGTAAGCAGACTTCTGTCTCATGAAGCTATAGTCCTACAAATGATTTTGATTTATAAAAAATTCACTTCAGAAATGCTAGAAGAACAATGTATAAAGTCTGGTATTGTGGACCTTTTGGTGGCAGACTTGGCAAAAACCAAAAAAAACACATTGATGTACTCCAACTGCAGCCAAAGCCCACAAGGATGATGCAAAATGAGTAGTCAGACTTTTGTATCATGAAGCTCCGGTTCTACAAACAGTTTTGATTCTTGTTATACATGTAGCCTTGTAAGAATTTCTCTATAGCTGGTTAGCAAGACTTCATGTCATAGGCTCTACTTACTGTATTGAGACCTGAGGTACTCGGAAATGCCACCTAGGGCACCAGACCCACATACAGACGTACCAGAAACAGTTAAGAGTTAATGAAACGCAGATAAAACATGCCCAATACTCAGTATAGTCCTGGGTACGGCCAGCATATGGCTTTGTTGTACCTGGGCCATACCCAAGCTGTACACAGGCCTCTTCTTTACCATTTCAGTGCTACTTCCTTTTTTTAAATGCCAAATTATTAAAAAAAAATATCAGAAGCCCAAAAAAAACCTAACCCTAATCTACCTACCCCAACTTCCTAAAGACATTATCCAAAAGCTATATAGCCACAACTTTGCTCTATTTCAAAAACACTTTCAAATTTTCAGTTTTTGGCATTTGCAAATTTTGGAGCAAGTATTCTAAGCGTTTTATCTTTTATGGACTAAAAATGAGAATCATACATTTTTATAATATATTTATATTTGTTTAAATAAATATTATACAGACATTTCCGAGCCATTTCATACCAAATGGTTTTTGAAAATTGGCATTTCTGCATTTCAGACCCATACCCATTTCCTAGTAACCTAGATGAGACAGGTAGTTGATTGCCTTAAACGTGTCATTGAAATTACTTCTTTCAGTTCTTGAGCTGGTCTTTCTTCTTTTAATACTGGCAATGCTGTTTTCGTTTGGGCTGTGGAAAAACGAAAAAAGAAAAAGAAAAAAAATGATGATGCTCCAACTGCAGCTAAAGACCACAATGATGATGCAAAACAGGTATAAACAGCCTCTTGTCTTGTGAAGCTCCCATTCTACAGATGATGTTGGTTTATGAGGTACATGTAGGCATGTCTAGCTGGTTAAGGAAACATTATCATCTTAATGGGAATAATAACATCGATTATATTAACAGAGGTAGTAACATTGATTATCTTAACTTCTTGAGGATGTGTCACTGAAATTGTGCTGGTCTTTCTTCTTTAAATACTGGCACGCAGTTTTGGTTTGGGCTGCAAATGTAGAGCCTTTACCAGGACAGCTAGGGACTATTTCAGAATTCTGCTGCTCTACAAAAATTGGGTACTTGCCTTGTAAAATGGAATAAACTCTAATCAAAATACATTTTCCAGCTATAAAAATGACAGTTTTTCATATACTGTAGCAATTTATTTATTCGTATTTACAAGAGAACCGAATGAACATAAACAAATATTAACGCATTCTACTTAACAATTAACGCAATTCCACCTAAGAAAAACTATGTTTTAAGTAGATCCTTAAAAAAATGACAGTTTTTCAGATACTGTAGCAATTTTTTTATTCGTGTTTACAAGAAAACCAAATGAACATAACAAATATAACACATTCTACTTAACAATTAACGCAATTCCACCTAATAATAACTATGTTTTAAGCAGATCCTTATAAAAAGGACAGTTTTTCAGATACTTTAGCAATTTATTTATTCATGTTTCCAAGAGAACCATGTAGAATCCAAAACATTGATATCATAAACTGAATAGCATCTGAATTATGCTTTAAATATCTCTGCAAAGGATCAATCAAATGTAAATGAATACTAAAACAAGAATATATAAGTTTAAACATACGTATACATTTCAGAATTACATATACATTTTATCAATGACCAAGTTCTCATTCAAATGTCACACATCAAAGTCTCTGGAAATTCATGTACGAGATGATTTCCATTTGTTAAATGATTTTTGAAATATCAAAAATGAATTGTTGGGAAAGTCACCCAATCACCAAATGTTGTCTAAAGGATTGCCATATGTGGGGAAGTAATGACTGTTCTTCATTCCATTGTCATAGATCAGCTTCAGATGATCCAAGTACAAAATGCTCACACTTGTAAAATGTATCAGGATTAGCATTAAACATGAATTGTCAGGAAAATTAACTTGTTCACCAATTTTTGTCTAAAAGGGAAAAATTGGAGGTTGTTTTAACAGTGCAAGCATTAACGTGAACATTCTCTCAGATTTATAACAGGATCATGATGAATAATGGTAACTGGTCCATAGGAAATTAGTAAATAGGATCCAGATATTGTGAATTCAATTAAATTATGTAAGAGTTGAATGTGTATAAGCCTTAAATGCAGAGAGCTGAAGTTTCAGTTTCAAGGTAGAGTAAATGTTAAAGCCACCAAACAACGTTTTCCATCACTAAGTTCTCATTTGCATGTCTTAGATGACAAAATAGAAGAATATACCATAGTATATAGTCCTACATTAAATGTCACTGTTTCCAGAGAAAGTGAATGTCCCATTTTCTACAGTCCTACATCAAATGCCACTGTTTTCAAAGAAATTGAAAGTCCTAAATGAATTTGAATCAAAGAAAACCAAGTATTTCCACTATGGCAACACGGGTATGTTTGATCATTGACATGTGTAATGTAACCAATGAGAATAGAAATGTGCTAAAAAGCAAAGGTTGTTTCCATAACATGTTCAACAAAAATAAATTCCATAGTAGATGGCTCAATATGACTATGTTTCATCATCCTCTTAATTTGTTCAGTCTCAGAATATCCATGGGCTTTCTCACAAGTGTAAACCAGCCCAGAATAAAAATTGGGACAAAATAAGCTTCCACTGATCATCTGCTAGTTCTGCGTTGTTTGAATGTAGTCGCTAATTCAAGGTTTTGGAAGTGTTGGTCAATCTGCAAATTTTATTGCTCTCCTACTCCATGCTTCTTTGTCTTCGGCTGTTAAAGGAAAATGAAGGGATGAAAAGCACAAACGAAAGGAAAAGCATCAGAAAGTCTTGCATTATTTATTTTCAAGAAGCACATAGAAAGACCTTCAAACATGCAAATTTAAGTTGCAGGTATAGTATCAACCATGCTACTGTGCGGGCATGTAAAGCCAGCTGTTTGGATCAGTATCAAGACTATAATCAATACTGACCTTAAGCATATGTATATAATTATGGCGAGGACTGCCCACTCATAATAAATGCTTGAAGAAGGCTTTGGGCAGCATGAGTTTGCTCTGGTGTTCCAGATATTACGACCAAGCCTTCAGTTGCTCCAGGTCTAGGGTCATGCATTATTACTTTTGCCCCAGAAATCTATAAGTTACGTCAAGACAAAATTAATAAGTAAATAAAAAATCATAAAAATATTTATATATAAAATGTATGCTTTTTGTCCTGTCCAATTTAAAAGTCTTTCAAAAAAACCAACCTTCCGGATCTGAGCTAAGTTGCTACCATTTTCCCCATAAATAGATCCAATGACACGTTCTGGAACAACCACCTCAACAGTTGTGCTTGTTACAACAGCTGATTGACTTCCACTACAAAGACCACAAATGGCAATAAGTAACAGCGACCATCCAAGCATTAAAATGTAACCAGATCATAATCATCAATAATAAGGTACAAACCTCCCCAAACTTCCTCTTTGAGGATATCCTCTCCCATAGTCAGTAATGTTCCTTCCACTGCCACTAGTCATACCCTAGTAGTGCCAAAATAATGTTAAATCAAAAACCAATTAGAAATGTTTCAGAATCATTGTTGATTCCCCATCCCAAGCTACTTAGTAACAAACTTCATTAGCATGGCCATACAAAGCCACAACAAGTACAATACATAATATGCTTCTACATGTACAATAGCAAGATGTCCGTGCCTAATCCAGCAAAATTTCCAGGTACTTCTATAATCAAATCTGGTTATTGCTATTGCTCTTTCAATTCATTACTATTACACCATAGCATAGACCTGACTTGTAATGGAACTTCCTTCAATATTTTTGTTCAAGTATCAAAGAAATCTTATACAAACCATGATTTTGTAGTTACTCTTTAGTTTTTATTTTTTTAAATTATTTTAATGTTGTAGAAAATGTGCCTGTTCAAATCAAGCATGAAAGGCAACAATCTACAAAAGACATGTTCCCAAAAATGCACACGGTTACACAAATTGGGCTGCAAATGATTTTAGCTTTTTAGTGAATCAACAACAGTAATTTACCTGCATTGTCCATGGTCCTGGGGATGGTGGTTGATCAATAGTGTGAGACATTCCTCCTGACCGATGAATGTTGGAAGAAAAACCTTGACGATCAATAGGAGGAAGTCTTCCAGGTTGATCAATGTCCTGCATCGATCCCCCCAAACGGGAGTACATTCCAGGAGGAGAGGCAGGTTCAGGTCTTCCCCTATATGGCGCTATTGGACCAGGAACTGGAGCCATGGGCTCCGGGTACATCCCAACACCTCCAATAGGACCAGGGTTGCCTGGGAATAGATTGTTTTGCAAGCGTGATGTGATTTGAATAAGTGCTTCTTGAACTGCCTCTGGATCACCAGTTACCTGCACCAATATTAAAGAACTTGTAATTTGAATAACAAGGAATGCTTCCATGCACTAATAATGCAAAATCTGTTACACATTAGGCATGCAGTAAACTTAACCATTATATAGAATCCCTGATATATAAAGGCCGCATCAAAAAATAAATGTATCAAAGATTATAAATAAACATAAATACCTGCACAACTTCATCATTTTGTGAAGCACATTTTGGAAGCTGCTCCTTTGCGAAAATTCGAATATTTGCTCCACTAGCTCTTCTCATGTCAGATATTATACTACCACCTTTTCCGAGCAAACACCCAATCTGGTTGGAGGGCACAAGAAGTCTAGCAGTTGCATACTTTTCTTTCTCTGATGCAGAACTGACAATCCGATTAAAAACACGAAGGACAGCATTTTGAACAGGAGAAAGTCCACCTTCTGGAAACTGTACAAGTATGCAACTTGACTGAATAAGATTATTTAAAGGAGATTGTACTTGGTATGAGCGCTTCCAAACCATTATATATTTTAAATATGCCAAAAGTCTAAAATCATCTCAAAGATAAGATTTTGAAAAGCAACGAACAATAAGTGCAGACCTTTGAACAAGGCTTACAAATCAGCTGGAAATATGTTTAAACTTTATCCACAAAAACCCATTTCCAGTTATTGTCTTACCGCAGATGCTGTAATTATGACAACTCGTTCATCTTCATCAGGTACAGCCTCCGCAATTTTGATGTCAGAACCTGTATCCCTCTGAAGCCCTTTTATTATACTGCCCCCCTTTCCAATGATGCCTCCAACCTTTTCATTTGAGCACAACAATCGAAATGTAATTTCCTCCTGTGAAGGCCCTCTCTGATTGAAATTAGGACCAGTTTCGTGAAACATGGAAATTGGACCTTTCGAATGATAGTCAACAGTGGCACCAGACCCAACACCACCAAATGGAGGTCCTTGCATTAATGACGAATTCTTTCGAGAAGGAAATAAATCCCCATGTAGAAAAGGGCCACCAGATCTAGAACCAGACACGTGTTCCCGATCACGAGGAGGATTCTCTCGGAGGCGGTCAGAAACAGCCAAAAGAGCTTTTTTAACAGAAGGTACATCTCCTGTAATCTGCAACCAGCCCCCATAAAATACATATAAGAATTGTGGGAGATAACCAGTTATGCTTAGGAACTATGCTAAATGCAAACATATTAATATTTTCTATTTCTCAAACAGAGCATAGAGCAATACGTGCTGTACATTTCTCACTCTAAAATCACGAAGTAACAGAGCCTGACTTGCACCACTATTTTTTCAGTTCATACATATGCATGAAAACTGGGAGTTCATTGCAACCAGGTACATCACACATGGAGGCCTCTGGGCCTATCTTATAACCATTAATCAAGAAAAAACAATAACTAAAAAAAAATACGACATTACAGCACAAGTACATGTCAACTACTCAAAACTCATTTAATACATCAGATGACAGTTTGAATTAACTAAATAAATTACAAGAGAAGACATATTCCAATGACCCATTTTTAATACAGCACTAATAAAACACAACTCAAAAAAAAAAAAAAAAATAGAAAGAACATATTCCAAACCTGAACCACTTCATCAGTAGGCAAGGCACATGCTGGCAGCTGTTCTCTTGAAAGAATACGGATTTGAGCACCACTCTCTGTGCGAATTTGTTGAATGATCTTTCCACCTTTTCCAAGCACACAACCAACTTGATTGGTAGGCACCAGTAATCTAGCAATAACTGGAGTTGTCTTTTTCTCGGCATCATCGTCAGTCTTTACATCAGTTTCTCCCTCCAGTATTCTATGAAGCACTCGAAGCAAAGCCTCTTGTGCTGGAGCCAGTGATTTCTCTTTTTTAATATCTTTATCAGTTTCAGGTTCCTTGTCATCTGCCTCAGTTTCATCTTGCTCCTTTTCACCATTATCCTCATCAGCATCTTCCTTTGTCTGATTACTGCTATCAACTACCACATTTTGATCCTTCCCTTCTTTTTTCTCCTTTTCTGGAGCTACAATAACAACTACTCTCTCATCACAACCAGGAACACCCTCTTCAATTCTAATCCTTGCACCTGTTTCCTGCCTTATTTGCTTTACAATGCTACCTCCTTTTCCAATGACACCTCCAGTCTTAGACCCATTACAAAGAATACGGAAAATTGTTTCATCAGGACCGATTTTCAGAGGTGGTGGGCCCCGAGAAGCCGCTGTAGAGCGACGCTTTTCTCTGCCATTTGCTTCTGTAGGCTCCCAATCATAGCCACGCTTTGCAGGTGGCATAAGATATGGAGTATCCATGAGAATAAACACAATACCTCACTCTGCAATCCAAAACAAAGTTTAAGAATCCAAATAGATGAAACTTTTATGTGATGTCTATTTCTTATAAATGAATAATTTCTCTAGCATGCAAGCATTTCTCAAACATAAGAGTATTTCTCAACAACATACTATCAATCATTTAGCAAAGACAGTTAATATTTTACCCATTCATTATGGAAAGCTAACACTCAAATGACTGTCAAGCTGTGCTGGAAATCAACAAAATAATGCACAACCCAATCTACCACAAAGGGAAATCCTGAGAACCGTGTTTAAATGATTGCCAACAGTATTTTTGGAGACTGTAAACTCAAATACATAATAGTGAATCCAACACAACAAGGCGACGTAATATTAGGATTCTTCTTAAGGAATAACTAGTGGCATATTGAATATTATAGCTAGAAAATTTGTGAAAATGGCCCCAAAAATAGGAACGAACACAATTCCAGTATTCTTCATTCAAACATCCATGGAATAGGAAGTTACCAACGGAATAGAAAGTTACCAGTGCATTTCACTGCTGAGCAAAAGCTTTTCACTTAAGGACCCGTTTTAAAAATGCCGTCAAAATGTTTACACAGCAATGGGCATTTCACTTCTGGGCAAGAAATTTTGCCTAAAGGCTCACATAAAATGAAGTCGAAAAATTTATACACCAATCTGCATTTCGCTGCTGTAAAATAAATTTTTGCCAAGAGGATCAGCTGTAAAGGGAATCCTTCGGCATGCCAACAATCAAACCCATCCTTTCCCCAGTGGAACTAAGCACGTGCTTTCATACAAAACTAAACCCGAGATTACAAAGGGCTGAGACCATGGGACTTTAAATGGATTCAATTAAAATAGAAAACAGCCTGGGGCTTGCTACTAAAAGGGCTAACGCCAAAAACAGAAGATAAAAATGCAATGATATTACATATTCCAAAACGAACCTCTACTAATCATTTTCGAGCAAGGTCCAAATTGGAGGCAAAAAAAATCGTGTGAGATAACAAACTTAACATTTTTAGCGTTACCTCGCACTGTGAATAAAATCCTCTCTTCCAAAAAAAAATCCGAATGCATATATAAAGTGAGGGTTCGAAGCAATCTTTGAAGCGTCATATTTATCTAGGGTTACCACCGAAGGAAGTAGTTCGGTGGCTAGGGTTTTAGTAAAGTATTTCATTGTCTAGGGTTCTAGTACAAGTATTTCAGTAGTTATCTAGGGTTTTAACCTAGCATTTAAGCAGCTGAGGTTTTAACTTAAATATTTCAGTAGCTAGGGTTTAGCAGCAAACAAAAAAAAAACAAAAAATCTTCGACAGGCCAGTGACAGCCCTTACCTGGTTTGCTTCTTTAATGCCCCAGGCTCGTCGGGGATTCGAACCAGAGACCACAAGGATATTTACACAGCACGTATTCGAAGCTTCGGCCGCGCACAAGCCTAAATACTTTGGCTCTGAGAGAACCAAAAAAAAAATTAAAACTGTCTATTTGTTACTCAATTCACGGAAGTATAAATTGACTTACCATTAAAGGCATATTGGAAATTTTTTATTATTATATAAAGTAATGTTAACCCTTTGGTGGCGTGGTCGGCACCTAGGGGCCGTCGGATCCGCGTCATCGACGGCTCAGGTAATTGTACGTATATACCTGATTCGCGTGAAGCGATAACTGTGTTTGGGAATGAATAGAAGTGCACTTTCAAGTAGGTAACCCTAGATTGTGTATGTACGTGTAATATTGTGATTGGGTATAATGTTTGATTACTCGGAAAGTCAATATTTGACTTGCGTTTGAAATCAGGCCCCCTAGTTTTTTGAAGATTAGGATAGCTTTTGTTTAGTTACTTCATTTTTTTTTTTATGTACAAAGGCATTTCCAAATGGGAGGCATCGTCACTGCGTCTAACATGTAATAATAGATGGCAGAGATCTCGTCCTCCATCAACGACGACGCTCGGCTTGATGTTTGTTGTTTGTTGTCTGTTGTCTACTATATGTTAGAGATAATCGTGGTGCCTCCCATTAACCTGATAAGTTCTAAAAGGAAGATGTATTTGTGGTTGTACAAGTTGTGAACTATCAAATCTAACTCCTTGTTGACTACAATGCAATTTCAATCAGATACCAATTCAAAATATAAATAAAAAAGTCAAAGCTAATGCAAACGGCTACACTTATTTCCAACATATTGCTTTTAATTAATCCCTACTTATAAAAGTCGTTCTCCCAAGAAAAATAAACTTACCTCGATCTTATATTCGTGTTTTTCACCATAAGGGTCAAATGTTTACTTTTCTAGTATAGATGCCTCACATATAACACTATCGTAGATGTATCTTCTTATCACCAGAGTTTTGGCAAAACCCAAACTAAATCGATGAAAACCAATTGAAACCCCATATTTAAACCCACTTTTGGCAATGGTGGACAAGCAAAAAACACATTTATGTGATGTTTTGGCAAATGCCTGGGGAGTAAGCAACACAAAATGAATGGAAGGGGAAGGCAAAGTAGCACTTGAAGCAGAGGCCAACATGGCTTACTAGCATCTCTATGCCTCAACCTAAAAAATAAAATATGTGTTTAAAGCAAAAAATGATCATTTTCAGTCAAACAAAGCTCAACATAAAGATATTTTCAAAATAAAATGGAGGAAATAGATAAGGCCTTGCACTCGTGCTTAGCATGATTGAATTTATTGCACATTGGTTTTCACTTTCAAATGGTTTAGCCACACAGGGTTCTAGAATGAATGTCTTGTAGGCTTACTTACCTAGTGGGAGAAACTTATCTGAGATAATGTCAGACCTAATTTATGAGGTCGTGACTCGAACGCGACAGTGTTTACTTCATTTGTATCTCTAAGAAAACATGTTTACATCAATAGGGGTTTCCAAATGGGAGGCATCGTGACTCCCTCTAATTTGCAACATACAGCGAATGATGGAGATCATGTCATGCATCAATGATGCCACATAATGTGATCTCTATTGTCCACGCTTTTTATAAATGGACTTGAAAGTCCAAGGTTTGAAGTAAACATTTATCATTCGTTAATGCAGCAAGTGATGACCATGAAGTCAATATCTTTTCCATTCAAATGGATGTTGTGAAACACTTCGTTAATTGTTCCAAATATGATAGTTTTTGTTTCCTCTCGAGTTGCTTCCAAATTTTCCACTAGATTTTTTTCAAAAATGAAGGGAGGAAACATGTTTCATTTCCAATGTCTTATTCAAGGAAAATCCTCCTCATAAACTCCACAATTTTCTTGTTTAATTTCTTAGTCCTTGGTGTTAAATACTTTGAGGTTTCCTCCCATTAAGGGGACAGACATAATGATTTCATTCGCTAAATGAATTAAGAAGGATTAACGCCAAATATCTCCCCCCATCTCAGGATTTTTCAACCTAAGCTATGATAGGGCATCAAAGGGTAAGCTGGGGGCCTCGGGGGCTAGATGTGTCATTAGAGATTATTCTAGCTCCTTGACATGTGTTGCTTCTTTCCATCTCCCAAATGGTTCATCTAATGCAACAGAAGCCTTTGCATTGGTCCATGGTATTTGGCTTGCCCATGGTTGTGGTATCGAATGAATATTATTAAAAGGGACTCCATGGTCATCAGCAATGCTACCAAAACTATTAAATCTAAGGCATGATGAATTAATAATATCCTAGGGTAAGATCGTCATATTCTCTCCCAGTTCACCGAGTGGAGCATTCAACATTACTAACGGGGAGATAATATGGTGGAAAGTTATTTAGCTAATTATGGTGTCCCCCAAAAGATGGATGATATGGTTATAACATGGCAAAACATTGGCATCAACTTTGGGAACTATTACTTCATAATGAGTTACCAAATCACCAGCTCGAGCTCAATGAAGACGTCGTTGGAAGCGCATAAAATGAAGCAATGGAAATTAAGGGAAACATGTGCAGTTAATCATTTAGCGGCCAAAAATTGACACCAACAGGTTCATCTCATGGGTTCTCATGCACTTAGTGATTGGGCACCCCAAATATACGCACAAATTTCACCATTCCTAAGTTCAATTGGACTCATACACAACAACATGCTTTTGAATTTATCAAATAACCACCTCGTCTGCTCTAGTTACGTCGTTCTTCCACGACCTATCACCAACAATGGGTACATTCCTTCAAAGGCTATCACGTTGATATATTTTGATTGGATGCTATCAGTGAAAGTACCTTATGCATTTTAGACATATGATCCAATATACTATATGCATATAAAGAATATCCTAATAAAATATCATTTGGTTTTCTCACTGAACAAGGGTAATCTAGACTAGCATAACTAAAGGGGCCCATATAGAAATATTTTTTGATGTTGTAAATTGATGGAGATACATAACTAGGAATATGGTATTCCACACTCTATATAAAATATAGGGTTATAAATATTACATATATAATAGGTTTAGTGGAATCTAACTATCTCTTGATAGTAAGTTTATAAAATAGATAATATCAAGGTAAGAAATCCAATAGGTTATAAAGTAAGATTCATAATGATCAATGGTTATATGAGGTTTTAGCTCCCAAAATTGGGATTGTAAGATAATAATTCATAGATAAAGAATGAATATATTTCCCTATTCTAATATATGCATGGGCCACATAACTCTTATGGCTCTTAGGATTTTTGCTTTGAAAAAAAGGGTCATGTGTACACTGTTTTTAACATTAATAGATTTATATTATTGACATGCACAATACTAGAAAGGAATGTAAGCTTTGAAAAAAAGGGTTATGTGTAGACTATTTTTAACATTAATAGATTTATATTATAGACATGCACAATACTAAAAAGGAATGTAAGCTTTGAAACTATGAGCTATTCTAATTATTTAACTTCCAACATTAATCATGTAATATCATAACAGTGTATTGTTACTTGCAATTAATGATTACAATATGTTATAAAATTGAAAACATAAGGAATATGTAATTCACTATACATGATTGTACGAGAGAGATCTAGATGCACATAATGGAGAATCTGGGAGTGCAGAGATTGAAGTTGCTTTGTTTTTAGTACTGTGATTGGAAAACCTCCTAGTACAGGACCATATATAGCTTGGTCATTTTGTAATATCTTGTCTTGCCCCTATGATACTGTCTTGGACCCTCTTAGAATGAGGCTCTATATATGTTTGGGCCCTTCGGTAATGTTGAAATTTATTTCACTATAAAACTCTAGTTGTCCCACAATCTTGAAACCATACAAAATCAACTAAATCATGCTCAAACCTGACCATGGGTAGAAGACCCCTGCAAGAAGGTTAGTGTTTTGGTTGATGTGCAATCGGTGCATTGCCTACGTCGGCACTACTCTGAAGAGGCCTCAAACCACACATAATTCTCCACCTAGCATGTAACATCTATATGAATGCAACTAGTTGGCAACTTGAACCACTTTGAACGTGTTTGAGAGGATCGTGCTTGTGTTAAGACTTTGAAGTGGGGATCTTAGTATTCTTGGAAGTGAGGGAAGCTAGACTCATTGATCTAGTTAAGTGCTTCAAAACTATAATAGTGGCTGCCCTAATGGATGTGCATCAACTTCGAGAATATTTAGGTAGCCTTGAGTGCCTTTTGTAAGTATTGCAACGAGTGTGGCAAATGATTTTCTATATGTTTGGCAAGTTGTGTGAGGTGAGTAAACAAGGTGATGTCAACTTACTTATATAGGGTTCTGAAGGTAAATTATCATTGTAAGGTCAACCCAGGAAGATGAAAAGGCCCAACAAATGTTATTACATCGAAAGTAACGTTGTAAAATGTGTCAGTGCATGAACATACAAGTCGGTCAGGAATGTACAAGTAAGTCATGACTAGATTTTACAACCTAACCAATCTATACGATTTTTAATAGGAAAAAGGTGAATGAAGTTTGAAATTTGCACTAAGATGATAAGAGGTTGGGCATTTATTTCATGGATCTGTATTCAGAATTTGTCAACACATCAATGTGTGAGAACAAGTGAGTTAGGAAGGAGATAACAACATGCACTTAGTGGGGATAAGACGTGGATGTTTGTTGTCGTCAGGAAACACAATCACAATTAGCAGCGTCAAAGGCTAAATTGCTAAATTTGATTGTCTACATTTCCCCCTTGAGTATGAAATGAAAATCACATGCTCAAAGGAAAATATACATGAGTATGTAGACACATTATATATTCACTTGGAGTTTTTGTTTGTCTAAGTGTGTCACTGTTGGCACACTCCACGAGGAAACCTACAACACAAAGTGTAGTTAATATCCATAATAGCAATTGAACAGTAATTCAATTATAAATTAGAATTTGAACTTGCATAAAGTGAAATGAAGAGGTGTAAAACATGGAAAGAATACACTTGTTTGTTTTATGAAGGGAAGAGCTTCTTGTCTCCTTGCTTGCAGTTGGAGATTTGGGATTGATCCTTGATTTTGCCAAAGGATAAACTAGAGCATTAGGTGCATAAAACCCCACACTAAATATAAGGCAGAGAAAGAAGAAGAGAGAGGTACTAATGCACCTTGTGAAGGAAGAATATTGTGCATCAGAGCTTTTAATAGCTTTGATATATTCCCCTTTGAAATGAGGAGAGAATAGATTGCCTACAAACAACTTAGACATTTAGATACTTTTCTTAACCCCGCAGAGCACACCGTTGTAGATGGATCTAGGCCGAATGTCTAAATATATAGACACAAGGTATAAAAGAAAACTAATGTACTTGCATTCTTCCCATGTGTTGTACTAATGAGTAAGAATGTGTAGTATGTTGAAATATCAATGGATACAGAGACACATGCCCCCAAAACACCCATATTCTATAATTGAAATTGAGTATTGAAGTGGAGTGAAATATGCATGCCCTTGTAAAGTACTAATAATTGATTCATACGAACTTGAGATTATGCCAAAACTTGTATCCATGGTGGGAAATCTTAGATAGTAGACAGTTATACTGTTTCTACCCCTAAGGTAAAAACATATGGTAGGGCCAAGAACATTTGTATTATCTTGATCTATTTGTATGGTCATTAACCAGTGTGTTTTCTGTCAAACATTAATATCTAGATTTGTTTATGATTACTTCTTCTTTGTGAAACCTCATGTCTAAACCTATAATTCTGCCTATAACTATAGAATATATCTTGATGACTACCCCCTCTTTTGAGGCACGTGTGATAAATCATTTGAGAACGTTGCTCAAAATAATAAATGTGTGCATATGCATTGTATGATCTAGAAATTGTAGGAGAATGTAAAATGTTGAAGTGGTTATCACTTTTAAGAAATTGTACCTATACAAAGGGGTTATGCATGGTGGCAACCATGATATGCAAAGAGATAAACAACCATAACAACAAGAGCAACAATTGTAGTGATAACAATGAGAACAACAGTAGTAACAACGATGTAAATGTGATAGAACTAATATAAAGACAAAACAACAATCAAGTGAGTAAATAAAGACAATAACATACAGAGAAGAGTCTCGTTAAGGCATAGAACCGTAAACATGGGACACCCACGTATCACAAAACAATCAACGCACTTAGGTTGCATATAAGAGAAACAATGTCATGCAAAAAAGCATAGAGCCACAAAAATGGGACACCCACAATGTCACAAGATAAGTAAGGCACTTAGGGTACATATAATGAAATAGTCGAGTAGTAACACAAGTAACTAGAAAACATGTTATAACAAATAATGATGTCAAATAGTGACACAAGCAAAAAGCAGTAAAAGAGCACATAAAATAAGACATGTTAGCCTTGCACAAGACATATGTGTTAGGCATGTTATTTTGAAAGATAACATGTACAAAATATATCTAATTAAGCGTAACAAGGAAGTAAGAAGGAGTTGTTGTCCCTTGAAGTTACACCCTTACTAAAACTAGGCTCAGCGCCTCAGTGAAACATTGCAAGACCTTCAAAGTTTGGGACAATGTCTCCTTTAAGGTCAATCTCTAGGTGAAAAAGGTTGGTTCCTTCCACTCCAATTCACTATAACTAATCTAACCAACAATATATCATACTTTTAACTAATTCTGGCCTAACATTCAAAGGGACCAAGGTTAGAAAGATGAAATACCAAAAGGAAGACAAGGTGATGCACCAAACTAAAATGGGGTTTTGATTTGGCTTTAAAAGACACAAAAATAACTCAACATATGAAGCTTTAGAGAATGCACACAAGAGCTTTAAATGGGACAATCAAAGTAAGATTAAAATTTAGAAGAGGACTGAAATATTCACATTAAACACTTGTGTATCCAAGGGAAAGAGGTCACACTTGTAATTGTTGACAATAATTTACTCATCCATAATCCCACCAAGTGAGAGGTGTTTTAAAAATTCACAAATTGTATTGCAGGGGTTTAGAAACATTAATTTTAAGGTTTAAAAGAGTAGAGTTCACAAAACTAACATAAAAGAACCCCTTATTTTTTGCTCTTATAATCGTATATAAAAGATAGAAGAAAGAAGAGAAAATATCGTATACGCCCAACATTAAAATGAACTACCCATCCCAACACCCACCAAAGACAAAGAAATATTTAGTGAGCATTCCTAGCAGAGTCGTCACCCGCCTACAACCCAACTGCTAACTCCACTTCAAAACTATAACAAATATCTCTACTTACATACTTGGCCCTGTATTTGGTTTGGATGATTTCAAGGTCCCCACAGGAAAACAAGACTGCTTGACATTGGTTGATATAAGAAACATTCTCTACATAGACCCACATGTTTTTCAGTCTCCATTTGATCGTTATGGCCCATTAACTTGGGAGGAACTACAAAAAGGCCAACCACTTGTACAACACAACACTTATTTAAGGAAGAACACCTTGATAGAGTGAGGGAGGGAAACTCAATCAGTGATCACAAGATAATGACAAAATAAGGGACCTGCAACAAGGAAAAAAACAACAACAAAACAAAAAAAAAGCAACAAAATACTATATACAAAGTGAAACATGACCTCAAGGGAAGGATATGAGGTGAATCCCATTGACTGGGATTGTTACTGATTATCCATTCAGCTTTGAGAGTTGAAAGAAATTGATGTTTACAGTTGGTGATAATATATGGGCCACTCCATACGACATCAAAGTTTGTGTGCCTACCAGCTTTAACTCTGTCTTCATCCCACTTTAATACCAAATCCCCTTCCTTGAAAGTTCTAACAATTGATTTCTCATAGAAATTTCTCTTCATTTGGGCTTGATGAGCCTTAAGAGTATGCATGGATTTGTTCCTTATCTCCTACAACTCCATCGACTTAGCCATTCTCACCTTCATTGCATCGTTGTCTATCATTTATAGTTGTTATGCAAACTCAAAAGAAGTTAACTCCAATGACAAGGGAAGCTTTGCCTCTCTTCCACGTACTAACATAAAGGGAGAATTCCTAGCGGCTCTCTTAGGTGTGATCCTGTTATCCTAAAGGACTGATTTAAGCTTTGTGTACTGATTAACTAAAAATATGAAAATATTAAGTATTCTAATTTAATGTAAACTAGTAACAACAATGGAATAACTGATATGAAATGAAATATAGATGCTAACTAATTTTATTTGATATTTAAATGAAATGAAATAATTAAAATAGGAGGGATAAGGTACTAACCTAAAGATGAGGTACCTTATTGTGATTTTAGACTGAATAGGATGGTGTGTGGACGAAGCAGAGTATGAAGGTACTACCCATGAAATTGCAGCAGATGAAGATTTGACTGGATTGGGACGTCTGTGGGCACTCTGGTCTACAGAAAAGCTTAGGATCTGAATCTTGGAGTGTCGTTGTATCTTCGTAATGTCTTGATCCTTGTGGCATGATTGTCGCAGTAACTTCTCTTATGTCGTCATAAACTTGTAACAAAGATCTACTTGTAAAACCCCATACAAAGCATCAAATTCCTAAAAAAGAAAGATGCGCATGAAGGGGTCAAACTGAACTTAGTTGCCACGATGGTGGACTTACAACTAAGAGTTGCACTACATTCCAGACCCAATGTAGTTTTGTGTGCTTGTGTGTGCAATTGTGTGCCTAGGGTGCCCTACCATCAATGACACAGAAATAGGAGGCAATAATTATATGTAAAATGTAAATGGTGGATGAAATAAAATGAATAGCTAGCCCTTGATAGTAGATAGTCCGCCCATAAGACGATAAGTATGTTATGTTTATATAGGGATCTCTTGTTCAAATTTCAACATTAATTGTTGAGCAGAGAATACTTAACAAAAGGTACACAAGAGGTCCGCAAGAGAAAACGGGGCATGTTCAAAGGCATGAACGGATAAGGGAAACATGCACGCGAAGGATAAGTTCATATTTCAGGACTTAGCCATTTTCGCACATAAGGATCGATTTTTTGAGATGGTGTGCAGTGCACATAAATGAGGTAGATACGTTGCACACCATGCATTGGTTATTTTTGGAGGATCAACTACAAAGCACTTTGCATGGATGTGGGCTAAGAATAAGTTTATCACTGTAAGTTAACTAAAGGAAGTCTATTATTAGCACACTTGCATGTGGGGTTATGACTGTAAAAAGTGCATAGCTAATAATAGCATGTAACCTACTTTTCAGGATTAGATAAGCGGTGAAGGGAAAGACCCCACCCTTATAAATATGTAGTGAATTTTGTAGTAGAGGAGAGATCCATGGAGATAGGGATATAGAGAGGATAGATATACGTATGATATAACTAGGGTATAGTGAGATTATGTTGTGTAGATCTGTTACACATATTAGATGAGCATATACTACTATGTTATTGTAAGAAGCTTTTGTGTAATTATCATATTTAATATAATAAAGGATATTGACTGAATTCAAGTGTTAGTTCTATGTGTATTTAGATCTAGTATGTTCTTTATTTCATCATGGTTAGTACTTAATTTTTTTCTCCCTTAGTTATAGATATGGCATGCTCTATAGAATGATGTATTAATAATGGAACTACATGTATTAAGTCTTCATCATGCTAACATCCTGTAATAGCAACCCTAAAGATGGACCTGGTACCTTTGCCTACTTCAAGTGAGTGCTCAGTCTAGGCTGAGTGAGTGTGATCAGCGTGCCTGGGGTCTTATAGGTGAATTATAGGTTGCATCATTGGTTCCATTGTCAGGACCTCTTTTTTAGTTGTTTTCAGGATGGTTCACGATGAAGACATACTGGTTGAACTTAGCAAGTGTTGAGGAGTGGATACATGATCTAGAAGAAGAATATGCATAGCGGTTCAGCACTAGATCTGAATTTAATGCACTCGTGTGGGTGGAAAAAAATATGTATGACAGTTTATATGAGATATTTTTCATTATCTTTCCAGTATACTTGTATGAGTGGTTGATTACTTATGCATATAAGTGAAATTGGAGGTATCGCACACTTATCTAGATGCAGGAAGAATTTCAGGCCCTTTATGATGGTGATCTGATTTGGACTCGATTTTTGGATATGTGGTTTCATGGTGTTTTGAAAATTTATATTTTGGAGTATTCAATTTCCACTTATTCATGTCTAAAAGAAGCTAAATTCCAGATTTTATGATATCCAAGGGGAACTGACCTACAAGGTATTCCACTGGTGATCAAGATCCTAATGGTAACTTTGAATCTGGAGAGTAAATAGATGGCTAACTAAACCTTACCACGTGTGATGGTAGGAGTAGGTTTGGTAAAATATGGCAGACCTAGCAGCAGAAAGGTAGAGAGATGAAAGGCGGCTTGATTATAATGAGGTGCACACGAGAGGGAGATGGAGAAGAAACGGGAGGTTGCATAACAAATGGCGTTGTGGAGAAAGATAGTTCAGGAAGGAGTTGAAATTCACATAGAAGACATGGAACATGAGCTTTGGGAACTCCCCCATTTGGGAAAACATGATAGGGAACCCTCCCCATCCTCACGTAGAAGCGTGCTAGTAGACATGACCTAGGCCACGGGTGCACATCTAACTCCACCTGGTAACCTTTCCCTTGCACTTGGTTTTCTAGCATCTAGTATAACAAGAAGTCAACAAAATAATTCAAGCAGTGGAAGAGTAGGAATGAGTATTATGAAAGGTAAAATAATGGTAGCATAAATGAATTTGTTGTTATATGGGAGTACTTTTTCAGGTGTATCAGTAGCACAAAATACAAGCTCACTGATTTTCAGACTAACTTCTTGGAGTGGTAACGCTTCATAGGTTCTTGGGGTATAGTTCAGTTCTACTATTAGGACACAAGGAAGTACATCTTCTGGTCCAACCCCAGCCACAATTTTGGGATCAAGAGGCATAGGTAGCTCAAGTTCTAGTGGATCTGGTGGTTCTAGAGGCAAGGGAAACACAGGAGGTTCTGGATCAGGTGGACAAGGTCTGCAACAACTCCAGAATATTTACATGGAGATGTCTCTTCATCTTCTAGAGTATAGGGGCATATAGAAGATGTTGTTGAACACGTGCATATGTGTGAAATAATGTGACGTGTAAAATAAATCATGGATTATGAGTGTAGGGAAAGTCAATTTTCCACTACATTATAAGGGCGTGCACATAGCTGGTATAGAAAATTTGATCCTGAATAGACTTGCGTAGACTATACAGCTTTAAAATATGCATTCCTTAAAGAGTTTCACATCCCTAAGTTTGAGCAAAAGAGTATAAGCGTGCACTCAAGGATATTAAACAAGGCACTACTGATAAGTGTTAGAGAGTATGATGCATAGTTTAAAACACTTATTATCTAAGCTTTCTTATGACATACACACAAGTCAGCATGCACAATGGTTTGTTGGGGGTTTGATTACACCTTTTAGGAGGGAATTATCACATAAGACATACACTGATCTTTGTGAAGCACTTCAAGTAGCCTTACACACTGAAATTTTTTGAAGTATAAACACTAGAGTGAGCCCATTTTTAGAAGCACAGATCGCAACTATGAAAAAATAGTTAGAGAAACTATCATAAAATTTAGCACATGAGACACGCATAGGGATTTGGTGCACAGATTGTGAAGTAGAAGGTCACACCAAGGATAGTTTTCCTCATAGATCAGTGCAATCATTGTTGATGGATTGTGAAATATGCCATTTAAACCATGATGCTATTCATTTCCCATTATTACAACACACGATAAGGAAGAACATTTCAAGCAAATGGAAAATATGCAAGACCATGACTCATGACATTGAAGATTTCTAGCTGGTTGGTTAGATCCATGATGCTATAGATATTGGTGTATGACAGATAAGAGTTTCAGATAACTCTAAGTGAAAGAATAAGCACCAGGATAGGGATCATAAGCAGGTGCGCTATGATAAGAATGAAGGATGTTTTGAAGGAGGTCGTGGCAGAGGTTGAGGATATTGTGGTGGATTTTGAGGATGAGGCCGTGGTAGTGGAAGAAGTGAGTTCCCCTATGGAACATGTTATACATGCAGATCACTTGACTACTACAGGCATGAATGTCCTTAGAATATTACATGTTCTTTTTGTGGAAAGAACCATAGCTATGAGGAGTTCCCGAGACTTGTATGAACATCTTAGTAAGCAACATAAACAAGAAAACAAAGGCGTAGGGATGGTTAGGATACAATGCGCTATTGAAAATCAATGGATGCCTATGTTGGAAACAGAGTCTGATGAGTTTCAAGTGAAGATTATGACCTGCGCTGATGGCATGGCACGATGCCAGAGAAGCATTGCAAGTAGAATCCTACCATCACCAAGGAGGAGGTTCTACATGCATGATACATAGATATTTCCTATTAGAAGGAGGTTTATTAGGAAACCATGGAAGTTCTCAGGAATATTCAGGGTGAGATACAGTACTTAAAAGAGAAATCATAGAATATGGAGCAAAATAAAGTATCAGAGACAGTCCAAACTGATATAGATGACGGTAAGGGAAGTGTGTAAAATGTTGTGCTAGGAAAATATCATTCCATTATTAGGGAGCTGGCTAAAAGGAAACACTCCACGCGTAAGTGTTGAGACTAGACGAATAAATCCTACATGTGAATATTCCCCCCCCCCCCATAGCCTAGATTATGATAAGGAAATCACTCTAAATGTTGTTGTGGATGGGTGGCTATTGAGTAATATACTAATTGATATAGGTGCATGGAAGTCAATGTTCTTACCTTAGATGCATGGGTACAAATGGGGAGACCCCCATTGCAGCCATCCTCTAATGTATTGTTCATGGCTAATTGAACTAAGGCCACTCCCATCAGAGTTTTGAAAGATGCATCCATTACCATACAAGGAGCCAAGTTCACTAGAGACTTTGAGGTTTTAGCACTGGCAGAGTTAGATAGCTTACCAGCTCTATTGAGGCGTCCTTGGTGCTATGCAAATAATGTTGATCTTTGGTTCAACAAGGGCTATATCAGTTTTGAAAACAAGGAGGAAAGAGTTATTATCCCTTTAATAGATGGAAAATATGTGCCCTATGTTGAGCCCTTAAGTGAAGAAGATCTAAATAGGATTTATGTACGCACCATCTGAGATCCAGAGATACTTAAGCTAACCAAAGGACTAATTTAGTGGGAGGATGCACAGTCTATTAGCGATACTACCAGTGTTTCTTGTGATAATTGGGATCATAGTACTTATGAGTTGGTGGGGCACGAAGTAAAGAGCATATTTCCTAGAGGAAGATAACCACGTCATGTCAGGAGAATAGGTAACAAGCTGGTACCTTGTTACACTAGAGAAGGAGATCCTATGGTATTCCTGCACACCCTAGAAATACAGCAGACAAACCAAGTTCGGAGAAGGAACATGTTAGCATATACACTATGTGGGATAGCAGCGCACTAGTGGGTGGTTCACAAGGATAATCTTATGGAATGGAATGAAATTAGGATTATCTTGTTATCTAGGTTCTTCAGGAGAAATGCACCTACTCAAATATGTACTTATCATGGTAATCAACCTAGTTCAACATCACATTCAAAAGTGTGAGAGACTCTGGATAGAAGGGCAGGAAGCTTTACCCCTTCGCTCTGGGTGCACAAGTTTTATTCCACTTTACAAGGATGCATGTGTGCTTGGTATGTATATGCAGAACTCCATAGAGAGACTGGAAATTGGAAGGATTTAATTATAGGAATGACCCAGACATTTGACTTCTTCTCTACAAAGCCTCCAGTGGAAGAAGCATTGAAAGTCATAAAGCACTTAACTATGGGAGATAGTGCCAAGGCTGAAGAACTACTTCAGGAGTTATTAGATGAAGGAAACTCAGGAGCACATCTTGTTGAAGAAATAGAGGTTGATGCCATACTATTTCAATGCACTTTCCTTGAGAAAGAAAAAGGAAAAATGGTCTACCTAGTGGATGATTAAGAAGTAGAAAATCTAGATGTAAACTATTCAACAGGTTAGCATTAGGTGTTGAACAGTGAAGATAAGACCATGCATGCCTATCATGAACATATGAAGATAAAGCAGGTGAATATTGGGTCAGAAGCTGAGCCTAAGGAGGCCATAATTGGAGACTATTGGTCAGACTCTGAAGTGGAAAAAATCATAGAGTTACTAAGGGATTATCAGGATTTATTCCCTAGGGGGTACCATGAACTTAAAGGCATGCATGAATCATTGGGGGAGATGAAGATAAAGCTTAAAGAGGGTGTGTGCCCAGTTAGAAAGATACCTTATAGAATGAACCCTAACTTACATGAAAAGGTAAAAGAAGAGATTGATAAAATGTTGAAGTTTGGGATCATCAAACCCCTTGATGAGTCAGAATGGGTTAGTCCAATGGTGATCAGTATCAAGAAGGATGGACGGATTAGAATATGTGTGGACTACATGGAGTTGAATGTTGCATCTGTAACTAATCCATTTCCTACGCCATTCACTGAGGAAATACTAGAAGGTGTTGTAGGGCGCGAAATCTATTCGTTTATAGATGGGTTCTCTGGGTATCATCAGGTTAGGATTTCCCAGGAGGATCAGGAAAAGACTATGTTTACTACTGAATGGGGTAGCTTTGCCTATACTGTAATGCCTTTTGGTTTGAAAAATGCACCTGTTGTATTTTCACGCATAGTTGTTCAAGCATTTCAAGGAATTTATTCACAACTTCTTACAGGTCTATTTAGATGATTGGACAATGTATGGATTAGTTAAGGATCATTATGACAATTTGTGCTTAATGTTTGAAAGATGTAGATAGTTGAGTATCTCCTTAAACATCAAGAAGTGCATATTTGCTACACTGTTTGGGATACTTTTAGGACACATAATCTGTAAGGAAGGTTTGTTAGTTGATCCAGCTAAGGTTGCAGTCATTATAGGCCTACAAGAGGCTACTATTCAGAGTGAGGTGCACATATTTTTGGGTCATACAGGATATTATAGAAAGTTTATCAAAGGATATGCCAAAGTTTTTGCACCATTGGAAGAGTTACTGAAAGGGAAAGGTACATTCTACTGGGGAGAACTGCAACAATGCACATTTGAGACATTAAAGGAAAAACTTACTACCGCGCCTATTCTACATTTTCCTTCATGGGATCAACCATTTCATGTACATGTGGATGCCTCTGGCATGGCCATTGGCGCGGTGTTAGCTCAACCTAGAGAAGGTATTATAGATCATCCTATCTGTTTTGCTAGTAGAAAGTTGACTCCTGCAGAATATAATTACACAACTACAGAGCGTGAAGCTTTGTGGATGATCTATGCATTACACAAGTTCCAATATCCGCTAGCTACACCATTTGTATTCTATACAAATCACATGGCATTGAAGTATTTGGTAAACAAGCTCGTTTTACAGGGGCACATATGTCAGATGGGTACTATTATTTCAAGAATTTGATTTCACAGTTGTGGTAAAACTAGGGAAAAGTAATTCTGGACCAGACCATCTATCAAGAATATAGTCAGGAGAAGAAGCACATAGAAAATTGAAGATACCATGCCAGATGCACAGTTATATAGGTTACAATGCACACCATCAGAATTAGAGGACATTGCTATCTTTCTACGGACTGGTGTGGCACCAGAAAGAATGAAGGCCTTAGAAAAGAAACAACTTGCTATACGCGTGGCACCTTTTATGTTGATCAACGGTGACCTGTACAAGTTAGGCAGAGATGAGGTATTGCTCCGTTGTGTATTGGAGCATGAGCACATGGATATTATGGAGGAGGCTCATGGTGGTATTGCAAGTGGCCACTATGTGGGTGATGCTACTGCGTGTAAGATCCTACTCACTGGATTATGGTGGGAGACCCTGTATAAAGATTGTAAGGTGTATTGCAAGGCGTGTGATCATTGTCAGCATCTAGGAAAACCAGGGAAAAGAGATGAGATGCCTTTAAGACCTATTTCTAGTGTATAACCATTCGAGAAATGGGCTATTGACTTTGTAGGACCCATTTCACCAGCCACGCGTAGGACTAGATCACGCTACATCATTACTTGCACAGATTATCTCACAAGGTGGGTAGAAGCAGCACCTACAAAGGATTATATGGAAGCTACAACAACTAGGTTTCTATGGGAAAATGTTCTTACATGGTATGGATGTCCTCTAAGTTTGACAAGTGATAGGGGCACACATTTTTTGAATGAGACAATAAGGATATTATTAGATGAGTTTATGGTTGCGCACCATAAGACTACACCTTACCATCCTCAGGAAAATGGAACTACTGAGGCTTTCAACAAGATTTTGAGCCAAACCTTGACAAAAATTTGTGATGTTGGAAGAAAGGACTGAGATGATAAAGTGTCTGTTGTACTTTGGGCATATAGAACAACTTATAAGAGGTTGAACAAGGCCACACCATTTTAGTTAGTGTTTGGCACAAAATCCATTCTTCCTATGGAATTCATGTTACCTTCTTTACGTATCACACGCGCTGGAGGTCTAGCTGATGAGAAAGCTTTAGAAGAATGGATGGAAAAGATAATCAAACTGGATGAGCGACGAGCCATAGCACATTGGAGTTAGAAGCAAGAAAAGGCCAGGAAAAAAGCATGGCATGACAGAAACATAAGGGATAAGAAGTTTGAGATTGGAAAAATGGTGCTTCTCTATGACTCTAAGTTCTTGCGCCATCCAGGAAAACTTAAGGTACATTGGTTGGGGCCGTATGTTATCACTCACATACTTGAGATAGGTTCTTGCCAGTTAGAAGTACTTGATGGAACATGGCTACCTAGTTACTTTAATGGGAGTAGGCTGAAGCCCTACTATAAATAAGTCTTCTTGGTGTTTGTAATAAGGCAGTGTTACCATTTAGATTAGGTTTTCAATTATGTATTTCCTTCATGTGTTTCCTTCTTTGTCACTATGCTTTGTCAATTTAGTTGGTGTGTTTGTGTAATAAGTGTGTTTGCGCGCGTGAAGCTAATTACTATCTGAAGCATGTTTATGTGTAGAGGACTGCACATACTTTTAGTATGGGGTGGTTGTTGATATCCAGGTACAAGACTGCTGGAATTGAAAGGTGAAAAGAATAAACTGCTACGGGTGCCATTCGGGTGCTATTCAAGTTAAAATATTGCTTCTAAAAAGTGACCAAAGATGGAGATGAATGAAGGGACAATATAACATGAGGTAAGAAGAGGCCATAACAACTACCAGTGGAAGGTGCAGTGACAAGGTACTCAGGCGCAAGGAAGCATGTTGAAGAGAAGTCTGTGACCAAAGGGTAGGAAGGCGCACTAGAAGGTTATAGCTAGGGCATGAAGATGTACCACGTGGAATGAATGAAATTGGTCAATGAATGAGAGGACATTGGGTAGGTGAAGGAGCAATAAATGCATCAAAAGTGTGAAAATCTATATAAGGATGGGATGCGAGTTCATTCTTACCGTTGTAATTAAGAGAATTTGAAAAGAGCTAAGTGTGAAGAGCCGAGCAATCATGTTGAGGTGCGAAGAGTGTGAAACCAGACATGGAAAGGAGGTTTGTGCAAAGGAGAAGCTTGCATTCCCACAGGAGAAGGGTTTGAGCGAAGAAGATGTGTTACAAACAAGCTAGGGCACACGATTTCTACTAGGGTATGGAGATTTGAACTAGGGTTTGAGTTGCACGTTGCAGAAGTCAAAAGGTGAGTATTTTCAGAGGATTGTAGGGTAGAAATGGCACCAAAGAAGGTAGCTGCAGCAAGAGTTAAGGGAAAGAAGAAGGTGGTCGTGGAGGAAGAAGAAATGACCCCTGAGAGTAATTTTTCAGAGATGCAATATCCAGAGGGGGTTATAGTAGGCCAGGAATGGGATTCCCACATTTGGAGAAGCAAGATAAGTGAGTACAACCATCATACCACATAAAAAAAGGAGTTGGATGCACTGTTGAACATGAAGACAAATAAGCACATGATGGAGGACATGTCAGTCTATGACGACGCTGGGGAGAAGTTATTGAAGAATATTGGAGTATATCAGTTATACGAGCTCCCCTAATTTGGAAAATATGAGCCCTTGTACCAATGGCTCATGAGCAGAGTACACGAAGACTTCTTCTATTTTGCAGGACGTAGAGTAAGGATTTCAGCCGCGTTGATCTCCACAGTGATAGGGTTGAAGGCTATAGGTGAAGACCTCAAAGAGGACTTAACAGACAAGGTTGCAATTCTGGAGACCATGAGGGAGCTGGGGTACACCAAGGGTCTGTGCGGCATGGACATAGACAAGTTAAAAAAGTATCCATTTGTGCAGGCAGCTGCGTACCTTGTAACAAAACTAAATGACCAAGAGAGGTGGTCATAAGTGAACACCATGTGGCTACATGTTGCAAAGAAGATGTCTGAAGGGGTAGTATACAAAATTTCAAAGTACATTGCAGAAACTATCATAGAAGAAGTGCATTCAGGAGGAAAGATCAATTTTGGGGTTATTTTGTTGTCTCTGGTATTCATGGAGATTGGGGTGCCCAATGGACCAAAGGAGAAGATCTAGGAGTATCCCATGGAGAACAAGTCACCTGCAGAATGATTCAGCAAGTACTTGTGTGAAGGATCGATGACCAAATCAGTCAAGCAGAGGGCTGAGAAGTGGTATGATAGGCTCCTCGCAACATTTGAAGAGGAATGGCACATCCCCAAATAATTGCCTTCGGTGGTGGGTAAGGCAATACAATTTGCAGTATACCAACATTTTTGCATCACACAATTTACGATGAAGGATGGGGCTTAGAGCCCATGGTGCAAACTGCCATATGCCTTCACAGCGAGGTATTTTTAGGCATCGGTTCATAGGTTCTCAGACACGTGATGCCTAACATTCAATGCAGACAAGGTAGACTGTGACTACCACACACTGAGGAAGAAGTATGTATATCTAGGACATAATGCATATATTGAAAGGCTTATCTTAGATGTGTTGAGCATAAAGCCAATAAGTTTAGCTATTGGAGACATTGGAGCAGCACTTGTGTACCTCCAACTAAAGCCCAAACTGGAAAATAACAAGTATGTGGAAGATGAGTTCGTGCTCCTAGGGCCGTCGAAGGGTAAGCATACCATGGAGAACATTCCAGTGCCTAAGCCCACAGAGACAATCGAAGTAGAGGATGAGGAGGATGAGCGTGAGGATAGTGGTGGTTTGGAACACAGGAGGAGGCAACCATTAGATAAAAGGGAATCAGAGTGCGTAACTACGCCAACTCATGGGAAGGAAGAAGAAGAGGATCTAGAAGTAGTTCAAGGAGAGCACCACTTTAAAAGAGTATTCAGGCAAACAAGGACTCAAGGTGCTACTCCACAATCAGTGCGTAGGTCACCTCGACTATCTCCACAGAAGGAGACAACTGAGAAAAAAAGAAGGAAGTTGAAATTGGATGAAGAGGCGGAGGAATCCGAGGAAAGCGCACTAGGGTCTCCTACACCACCTGAATATGAGGAGGAACCACAAAACAGGGAGGAGCAATAAGAGGAATCAAAGGATGAAGGAATGAAGGATGGGGAGGAAGGAGAAAAGGAGACATCACAAGCCGCGCATGAGACTGCTCGGGGGATGTCAAAACAAACTCCAAATCTTTGAGCCCTAGTTCCTAAGGGGCCTAGAACAAAGAGAATGAGTGGAGAACACAATGCACCAATCATGGGCTACGTTGAGGACATAGGTAAAATTATTTGTGCCCATTTTTAGAGCATTATGACACAAGGAGTTATTTGGCTGAGAGTTGATGGATGAAGATATGGTGACCATGCGCACAAGGAAGTAACTTTTGTGGTCGATGCGCACGCATATGGATGAACTAGACTTTGATGTCTGTGAGAAGTCATTCGTGTCGAGGAGGTTGAAAAAAACTCCCCAAGCTAAACACATAATAGTGAAGCCTATTGTTATGTCTGATGAGCAAGTAAGTAATGCATTAATAAAGGTCTCCACAAAGGTGGCTCGCAGGAACATGGATAAGGCCACAACCATCAGAGCGTTGTGAGGGGAAATTAAAACAAAAGATGCATAAATAACGCACCTAATCCAGGAAAAGGATTTAGAACATAAGAAGAACCATGCCTTTATTAGTGTTGAATTGTGGAGCTCAATTACTTCAGTTTAGCATGCAATGGAAACTTGCTGGAAAATACAGTAACCGTCATCGGTTATGGGGGAACCGACATCGGTCACCCAGGACCGGCATCGGTCAGGCAAGGAGGAACTGACATCGGTTAGGGCTAATCGACATCAGTTACCTGTGCAAGGATGTTTTAATTAACTCTCGGGAATTAGATCTATTTTTAGCATTAAAGTATATCTATTGATTGTAATTGCATGGCTAAGTGCCCTAAGTCTATAAACAACTATATAAGCATAAAGCTAGGGTTTAGAAGTAAAAAAAGAGATTAACAAGAATTAGAAAGAACTTGCAAAAGTTGGTGAGAGAGAGAATTCTTGGTGATGAAGCAAAAGCTTGAGGAAAGAAAGTACTGTACATCTGAGAGGTGTGGAAGATTGTAAATCTTCATTGTATATCTTGTCAAAGCTTTGGATAATAGATTGGCTTGTTTCTTGGTGGACGTAGCCCACACTGGGTGAACCACGTTAAATCTGGTGTTGATTTATGTCTCTTAGTTTGTATATTTCTTCTGGTAGAATATCCACTTTTATTTGCATGTATGCTTAGATATGATATATTGTCTGTACAACCGGTGTGCTAACCCCAACAACTGGTATCAGAGCTTTGTTTGAGGGTTTTGTGTGTTGACAGATTTACTCACAGAGGGTTTTCTGATTGAGTGGGAGCTACAACAATGGCAAAAGAAAACAAATACAAGGTAGAGAAATTTGACGACCGAAATTATCAATTATGGAAGATGCAGATTGAGGATTATCTGTATCAAAGAGATTTGTATTTACCGTTGGATGAGAAGTCTAGACCTACGAAGATGACTGATGAAGAATGGAAGATTCTTGACAAAAAGGATTTGGGATCTATAAGATTAAGCCTGACAGCATTTGTGGCTTCCAATATTACAGAAGTGGCTTCTACGGTAGAGTTAATGAAATCTCTTGCTAATTTATATGAAAAACCTAGTGCTTCAAATAAAGTTTATTTGATGAAGAAACTATTTAGTTCTAAGATGCATGAAGGTGGATCTGCATCTAGTCATTTGAATGATTTCCGATCTATTGTAAATCAGTTAAAATCGGTTGCAATACCATTTGATGATGAAGTAAAAGCACTTTTACTCTTATGTTCTTTGCCTGATAGTTGGGATAACTTGGTAATGACTGTTAGTAATACAACATCTGCTAATAATATTTTGAAGTTTGATGATGTGGTTAGTATAATCTTGAATGAAGAAATTCACAGGAAGAGTACAGAGGAATCATCATCTGGAAATGCTTTGAATGTAGAAAGCAGGGGCAAGCAAAAGGAGAGATCCAAGAGTAAGAGTAATGGGAAATCAAAGTCAAGGGATAACAGATCTAAATCCAAAAGTAAGGGAATTACTTGTTGGAAATGTGGAAAGAAAGGACATGCAAAGAAAGATTGTTGGTCAAAGGATAAAGAGAACCAACAACCAGACAAAGGTAAAGAAGCAAATCTTGCTACATCAGAGGTAATGCAAGATGCTCTTATTCTTTCTTTAGATAATAAAATTGAATCATGGGTTTTAGATTCAGGAGCTTCTTTCCATGCAACCCCTAATAAGGGTTATTTCATAAATTATGTCCAGGGAAATTTTGGGCATGTTTATTTGGGTGATGATGAACCTTGCAATATTACTGGTAAAGGGGAAGTTCATCTAAAATTGCAGAATGGAAATACATGGGTATTGAAAGATGTGAGGCATGTGACAAGCTTTAGGAAGAAATCTTATTTCTGCAGGGCAACTAGGTGAATCTGGTTGCATGGTTACTTTTACAGGAGACTCTTGGAAAGTCACCAAGGGTGCTTTTGTTGTGGCAAGAGGTAAGAAGGTAGGAACGTTATATTTATCTACCTGTATTACTGATTCTTTTTCTGCATTATCTACTTCAGATTCAGATGCATGCATGTGGCATAACTGGTTGGGCCATATGAGTCAAAAAGGAATGCAGATCTTAAAGGCTAAGGGTAAGTTATCAGATTTGAAAGATTTAGATCTTGATTTCTGTGAGCATTGTATCTTTGGAAAGCAAAAGAGAGTGAGATTTCTCAAAGTTGGGGCAACTAAGAAGGAGCAAAAATTGGAGCTTGTACACTCAGATGTGTGGGGACCAACTCAGGTAGCTTCTCATGGAGGATCCCAGTATTATGTTACTTTCATTGATGATGCTACAAGAAAGGTATGGGTTTATTGTATTAAATGTAAATATGATGTTTTTGAGACTTTTAAAAGATGGAAATCCCTTGTTGAGAATGAATCAAATTCTAAGTTAAAGTGCCTTAGATATGACAATGGTGGTGAATACTGTAGCAAGGATTTCAATGATTATTGTTCAGTGAATGGAATACGTAGAGAAAGAATGGTTCCAAGAACACCACAGGAGAATGGTGTTGCAGAAAGAATGAACATGACAATCATGGAACGTGCTAGAAGTATGAGGATACATTCTGGATTGCCCTTACAGTTTTGGGTAGAAGCAGTTGATACAACGGTTTATTTGATTAACCATGGGCCTTCAAGTTCACTAGATGGAGGAATACCAGAGGAAGCTTGGACCAGAAAAGAGGTAGATATTTCTTTTCTTAAAGTTTTTGGTTCAGAAGCTTTTGTGCATGTTGATAAGGAAAATAGGAAGAAGTTGGATGCAAAATCTAAGAGATGCACTTTCATTGGTTATGGATCTGGTGATTTCGGTTTCCGTTTTTGGGATTTAGAGAATTCTAAAATTATTAGGAGTCGTGATGTTGAATGGAATGAAAAGAGAATGTATAGGGATCAAATTTTGGTACCCAAGGATGAACCGGTTGAGAAGTTTGTGAATGAAAATGAACTCTCGGATTTAAAAGAATTACCGATAGGGTTACACAGTAACCAGTGTCAGTTGACCCCTGACCAACACTGGTCAGATGAACCGGTATTGGTTACAAAAGATCCAAACCAGCCTCAGTTAGCAGAACCAATGTCGGTTAGAGGTGACCGGTGGCGGTCATTGTCAAGATTTGGATAGGAATGTCCAGGAGGTCCAGATTGAGCCTTCGGTACCCCAAAATACTGTGAGAAGGTCACAAAGGGTAAGTAAACCTCCAGAAAGATTTACACCTTATCTATTTTATTTATTATTGACTGATAATGGTGAACCAGAGAGCTTTGAAGAAGCAATGCAGGATAAGACCCACGTCCAGTGGGAGCATGGCATGGATGAGGAGATGGACTCCTTGGAACAGAACCAGACATGGGATTTGGTTAAGTTGTCAACAGGTAAGAGAACATTGCAGAACAAGTGGGTTTATAGGATCAAGGAAGAAGAGGGTGGACAAAAAAGATACAAGGCAAGGCTTGTAGTAAAGGGATTTGCACAGAAAGTAGGTATTGACTTTGGTGAAATATTTTCTCCTGTTGTTAAGATGACTTCTATTCGTACTATATTGAGTTTAGTTGTAGTAGAGGATTTACATTTAGAACAACTAGATGTAAAGACAGCTTTCCTTCATGGTGATTTAGATGAAGAGATTTATATGTAGCAACCGCTTGGGTATGAAGTCAAGGGTAAGGAGAAATTAGTGTGCAGGTTCAAAAAAGAGTCTATATGGGCTCAAACAAGCTCCAAGGCAATGGTACATGAGGTTTGATAGTTTTATGCAAGAGCATGGTTACTTGAGATGTGAATATGACCATTGTGTTTATTTCAAGAAGCTTGAAAATGGGAGCTATATTATTTTGTTATTGTATGTGGATGATATGCTTATTGCAGGATCTAATATGCAGGACATTGGTGAGCTTAAGAGAAAGCTAGCTCACACATTTGCTATGAAGGATTTAGGAGCTGTAAAAAGAATCCTTGGCATGCAAATACACAGAGACAGGAAAAACAAGAAATTGTATTTGTCTTAGGAGGATTATATCTACAAGGTGTTAGAAAGGTTCAACATGTAAAATGCAAAACCTGTTAGCACACCTATGGCTAGACACTTCAAATTGAGTAAAGATCAGTGTCCATCATCACATGAGGAGGTCAAATACATGACACGAGTACCATATGCTTCAGCAGTTGGGAGTCTCATGTATGCTATGGTTTGTACCAGACCAGACATTGCATAGGCAGTGGGAGTTGTGAGTAGATATATGGCCAATCCAGGTAAAGAGCATTGGAAAGTAGTCCAATGGATACTCAGGTATTTGAAAGGGACATCTAGCATGTAGTTATGCTATGGAGGTTCAAATATTTTCATTATGTGGCTATGTTGATTCAGATATGGCTGGAGATCTGGATGGTAGAAGGAGCACTACTGGTTATATTTTCACAGTAGGTGGGATGATAGTTAGCTGGATTTCAAGATTGCAGAAGGTTGTGGCTTTGTCTACTACAGAGGCAGAGTATGTTGCAGCTACAGAGGCTAGCAAGGAGATGATATGGATGAGTAGGTTCATGGAAGAGTTGGGAAAGGAGCAAGGTGATTGTAAACTATTTAGTGACAGTTCAGAGTGTAATTCATTTGGCAAAGAACTCAACATTTCATTCGAGAACGAAACACATTTAGTTGAGGTATCACTTCATACAATAGGTATTGGAGGATGGACAGTTGAATTTGGAAAAGATTCATATGAGCAAGAACCCTACGGATATGCTAACGAAGCCATTAGTCAAAGGAGAAGTTGGAACTACACTCCACTTCTGTTGGTCTTCGAGTTTGAGACTTAAACAGGAAGAAACAAAGCTAAGGAAGAATCCAAGAATGATGTTGTATAGGTATGGTGCAGTAATTAATCTCCAAGTGGGAGATTGTTGAGTTGTGGAGCTCAATTACTTCAGTTTAGCATGCAATGGAAACTTGTTGGAAAATACAGTAACCGTCATCGGTTAGGGGGTAACTGGCATCTGTCACCCAAGACCGACATCAGTCAGGCAAGGAGGAACCGACATCGGTTAGGGCTAACTGCATCGTTAATTACCTGTGTGCGAGGATGTTTTAATTAACTCTCGGGAATTAGATCTATTTTTAGCATTAAAGTATATCTATTGATTGTAATTGCATGGCTAAGTGCCCTAAGTCTATAAATGACTATATAAGCATAAAGCTAGGGTTTAGAAGTAAGAGATTAACAAGAATTAGAAAGAACTTGCAAAAGTTGGTGAGAGAGAATTCTTGGTGATGAAGCAAAAGCTTGAGGAAAGAAAGTACTGTACATCTGAGAGGTGTGGAAGATTGTAAATCTTCATTGTATATCTTGTCAAAGCTTTGGATAATAGATTGGCTTGTTTCTTGGTGGACGTAGCCCACATTGGGTGAACCACGTTAAATCTGGTGTTGATTTATGTCTCTTTGGTTTGTATATTTCTTCAGGTAGAATATCTAATTTTATTTGCATGTATGCTTAGATCTGATATATTGTCTCTACAACTGGTGTGTTAACCCCAAAAGCGCTACGAGAAGAACTAAAGAAGGTAGACCAAGCCTTGAACATCTATACAGCTCCAAAGGTGCTCATCAAAATAAAAACCCTGGAGGAGGACAACGAGGTTCAAAAAGTGATGAAGGACGACACATTGGGCCGCACAGAAAGACTAGCACTGGTTAAACAAAAGCGCAAGGCCCTTGCAGCAACATAAGCACCACACAGGGGATGACTAAATGAGCTTGGAAAATTCATTGTGTAGAAGATAGATTTGCTAGAGGGAAGGATGACTGTAATGTCCAACATTGTATTGGTCTTACAGAATGAGAAAGGAGATATTGCACAAGATGAACTGGTTTCCATTGCTGTGGACATTCTAGAAAAAAGTAGAGGAAGCACTCGTTGAGTGGCAGACCTTGGAGGCCGAAATAAAGGAGGAATATCTCAAATTAATTTTTTAGGTTGAAGCAGATGAAGTTGCAGGGTAACATCATTCTTTTGTGCATATAGATTCGTTCTTATTTTTTCCGTTCAGATTCTTTAATTCATTTTTGAGACAACCATTACCGGGGTGGAAATACAAATAGTGTGGGGTAATGTTGAGCAAAGAATACTTAACAAAAGGCACGCAAGAGGTCCACACGGGAAAATAGGTCATGTTCAAAGGTGCGAACAGATAAGGGAAACACACACGTAAAGGATAAGTTCATATTTTGGGACTTAGCCGTTTTTGCACACGAGGATCTATTTTTAGAGATGGTGTGCATAGCACACAAACAAAGTAGAGACTGCACACTACACATTACCTATTTTTTGAGGATCGACTACAAAGCACTTTGCATGGATGCGGGCTAAGAATAGGTTTATCACTGTCAATTAACTAAAGGAAGTTTATTATTAGCACACTTACATGTGGGGCTATGACTATAAAAGGCGTGTAGCTAATAATATCATGCGACCTATTTCAGGATTGGAATAGCGGTGAAGGGCTAGTCCCCACCCTTATAAATATATAGTGAACTGTGTAGTAGAAGAGATATATATGTGGATGAGTAGAGAGATATAGATCTATGTATGTATGTATGTGTGCAAGACTGGACTACTGTATCAGATATGTGTGCATAAAATGCCATTACTGTAAGAAGCTTATGTGCAATTGTCATATTTAATATAATGGAGGATATTGGATGAATCCAAGTGTTAGTTCTGTGTGTGTTTGGATCTAGTATGTTCTTGATTCCATCATGGTTAGTAATTAATTATGTTCTTCCTTAGTTATAGATCCGAAATGCTCTGTAGAATGATGTATTAATAATGGAACTGCATGTATTAAGTCTTCATCATGCTAACATCCTAGAACAACAACCCTAAAGAGGGACCTGCTACCTTTGTGTGCTTCAGGTGAGTGCTTAGTCTATGCTGAGTGATGTGCTAGCGCGTCTGGGGTCTTACTGGTGAATTCTAGGCTGCATCACTAATAACTCGACATGCTGACTAGTACCTAAGGGAATGAATGGGAAAATGATAAAGACTGACCTTCAACAGATTAATTAGATCTAAGTGCTACTGGGACCAGGGCACCTAAAATTAAGGACTGGGGTGCCCATTAGTGCCCCAATACTACCTTAGGCACCCTAGTCAAAGGCTCGAGATGAAAAATGACCAAATAACGACATCTGAGACTCCCTAAAAGATGAAAAAAACTTTGTAAATAACTAACGACTATGTAAGACAAATGACGATGATGACCAACTAACAAACAAAAGGACTAGGGGATAGGTCATTAGTGAATACTTTTCTTACACAAGATCCATATATAAAATAACATATTTTGGCGGTATAAATGTAATAACAAGTGTGTGATTTTGTGACTACATTTTCCCCCACTTTATGTTGGTGAACGGAAAGCTTGATAACATAAAGTAGATATGGTAGTAAAAGCTACAGAAGCCCATGTTGTAGCAGAATGTGTAGATATGGTAGTAAAAGTGTGCCGAAAGAACTATAAAAGTGTGCCAAATCATGGATCAACGGTTTGATCCATGCAACATAACTAAGAGCATACTAGTATGATGAAGTGCACTAAACAAGAGTAATGATTACCATGTATGATGATTTTGAATGTGCATGATAGCGATATGATGGGGAAGGGAGTGATCAAAACCCAACTCGAATGTTTATATACGAATGAACGACCGAAGGATTTAGGCTTCCTGCCACCAAAGGAAGAGTGTAGGGAGAAAAGTGTGTTATTCTCTAATATCTAACTACATCCTCAAGATATAACCACTACAAATGAAATCAAATCAAAGATTTGTGGTTTTTGGATCCAAATAATTTCGATTAAATAGTTGACCCATATAGGATTTGTTTAGGAAAGGCACTCTTGTCCCCATTCCATGGGTGTCACCGCAATGTGATGGCTTCAAAGTTAGGTCATCTAGAAGCAAGCACAAAATGATGGCTTCCAAGTTAGGTCATCTGGAAGCAAACGTGAAATGTAGAATTGTTTCCCAAGTTAGGTCATCTGGGAAACAAATGGGTGTAGATGATGTAATAAGAGGAGATGAAATGGGAGAAGAAGAAGCGATAGATGAAGGTGACTCATGCATAGTGCTAGATGCAATCTCAGGAGAAGAAAATGATGGAATGGGAGATTCACACTCAACAGTATGAAAAGAAGGAGAACCATGGCTATCAACCACCTCATTAGTATCAGATAGAGACTCAAAAATGAGAATGTTGCTAAAGATGTTATCAATAGGATCATCGAAACAATATGAAGGAGTATGGAAGCTAGTATGAAATGTATCATGAGAAGCAATATGAGAAGTAGAAGAAGCACAAGAAGGAATTGTAATAGTGGCCCGACTAGGAGAATAATCGATATACATATGTGAGTGATTGTCAATACCAAACAAGTAATCGATAAGAGAATTAACTAAAATTTCCTTATAAAGGTTAGTAGGAGGATCAAAAGTAACTGTGGAAAATGGTGTAGAACAAGTGAATCTTCAAAATGAGAGAATCTTCAAAATGCTATTGGATCCTTAACAATGCTAATGCCAATGAGAGAATCTTCAAAATGAGTAGGCACATATTTCTAACCATCTAGAAGTTGTTGTTTGATATGATCTGACATAGTAGTAGGATTACCATAGAGAGCCGTGAGCTCAACGATGAAAACCTCATTATAGATAGGGTTAACACTAAAATGTGACATAATGGGTGAAGAAGATGAATTATCCTTAGCCATTAGGGTTTGAAGCGAATCTTAAGGAAAGATATTCTAAAGTATGGGTTAAACAAAATGATTAACTAAAAATATGAAAATATTTTGTATTCTAAGTTAATCTAAACTAGTAACAATAATGGAACAACTGATATGAAATGAAATATAGATGCTAACTAATTTTATTTGATATTTAAATGAAATGAAATAATTGAAATATGAGGGATAAGGTACTAACATGAAGATGAATCACCTCGTTGTGATTCTAGACTAAATAGGATGTTGTGCAGACAAAGCAGAATATGAAGGTACTACCCAAGAAATTGCAACAAATGAAGATCTGACTGGACTGGGGCACCTATAAGAGGATTGGGGTGCCTATGGGCACCCTGGTCTATAGTACGGGCACTCTAGTCTCAAGAAAAGCTCAGGATCTAAATATTGGGTGTCTTTGCATCTTCGCAATGTCTCGATCCTTATCACGTTATTGTCATAGTAACTTCGCTTATGTCATTGTAAACATGCAACAAAGATCTACGTGCAAAACCCCATACAAAGCATCAAATTCCTAAAAAAGAAAGATACATATGAAGGGTTCAAACTGACCTTAGTTGCCACAATGGTGGACTTACAACTAAACATTGCACTACATTCCAGACCCAATGTAGTTTGGTGTGCTTGTGTGTATAATTGTGTGCTTAGGGTGCTCTAGTGTCAATGAATTAGAAATAGGGGGCAATAACTAGATGTAAAATGCAAATGGTGGATGTAATAGAATGAATACAACCCTTCCTATGTAGCGTGTGTGATGCAATGATGCCCAAATGCAGTCCCTTTCCTTAATAGATATCTAGTCCTTGATAGTAGATAGTCTGCCCATAAGATAGTAAGTATGTTATGTTTATATAGGGATCTCTTGTTCAAATTTCAACACTAATGACTCAACATGCTGAATAGTACCTAGGGGAATGAAAGGGAAAATGACAAAGACCAGCCTCAAACAGATAAATTAGATCTAAGTGCTGTCGGGACCAAGGCACCTAAAATTAAGGATTGGGGCACCCATGGGCACCCCAGTACTACCCTAGACACCCTAGTCAAAGACTAGAGATGAAAAATGACCAAATAACAACACTTGGGACTCCCTAAAAGATGACCAGAATTGTGCAAATAATTGATGACTGTGTAAGATAAATGATGATGATGACCAAATAATTGATGATAAGACTAGGGGATAGGTCATTAGTGAATAATTTTCTTACACGAGATCCATATATAAAATAACATATTTTGGCGGTATAAATGTAATAGCAAGTACGTGATTTTGTGACTACATGTACCAAGTCCTTTGATTTTTTATCATTGTGCTCTTGATAATCCTTATTGGGTTCTTGTTTGTAGACTCGACTAAACCATTACCTTGAGGGTGATAGTTTGAAGAATTTTTAAGATATATCCCATACCTAATTTCCCATTCACTAATTTGAGTGCCTACAAAGGCTTTAAAATTGTTATAAATAATGGTGAATGGGACACCAAACCTTGTAATAATACCTTCAAATAAGTCCAAGATGGGAAGTCTTATTAGCCTCTTTTAATGTAGTTTCTTTAGCCCATATAGTGAAATGATTTATAGTTGTCAACACCCACTTATGGCCAACACTAGAGGGTGGATTTATCATGCCAATAAAATCTAAACCCCACTAAACAAAATGTTGATCTATTTGGATAAGTTAAAGAAGAAGGGAAACCAACCTTTGATTTCCTATGAAGTAAGCACACTTCTTGCAATTTCTCTCACACTTGTGAGCATCTTTGAACAAATCAGTTGAGTAATAACCAACTATCATGATTTTAGTAGCAGTAGGTCTTGCTGAGAAATTACCTCCTAATAGACCATCATGTAACTCTTCAATAATTTTACACATTCAATACACCTCAATAGAGCTCCATTCATGTATTTTATAAACAAAACACCATCAATACGTATAAAAGGAATGAATTGCAACATGAAATACCTCCTCTTTACCTTATCAAGGCCTTAGGAATATTCACTCATTTATAAAAAGGTCATCATATATTGGGTCCAACTTTTTGTAACATGGAGGGGTGTTGACTGAATCTCCTCATTCCTTCTTGAATTAGTGAACCAATACTAAAGAAAATAAGTAACTCCAAATATGTGAGACTTTAATGTACCTCGAGATGGGATGACGATGAATACAGGTTTAAATGAAAGATCCTTCTTCGCAGCGAGTATAGGTGACCTACAAATCAAGTGAACACGAAAAATGGATTAGTAGATGGATGGGTGGGTTACCTGACAAGGTCAACCTTGAGAAATGAACTTCCTAGAATGGATGTCAACCCACTTGTTGATAAAGATAAGATAAAATCAAATATTGATAAATTATATGTATTGCAAAATTTGAAGTATAACACAAACTTGAATGCATAGATGATAAGTGATAAGAATGCAGATATCTGGTCTAAATGCATGAAAATTAAACCAAACCTGTGTAGGTCAACGACGACCCGAGACTATAGCAAGGCCTAGTTGATGAAAAATAGAGCTTGATCATACTGAAAAAAGTGATAGTAAAATGCATATCTGAAGGCCTCATGAGGAATATTTTGAGCTGGTCATGAAGCACTGAGATGGAAGATACATGAACATTCAAGAGATCTAGAATTAGATCAGACAGAAAGGATACAAGAAAATTATGAAATTTAAAGAGTGAATGTAATGAATAGATAGATACAGTCGACAACAGACCTAGCCGAGTCGGTGATAATGACTGGGGGTTGGCAGAACATGGATCTGAGATGAAAGAGATGGTGGAATGGAAATGATCTAAGGCCAGAGTGAATGTGGAAACAAAGAGTGAGGTGGACTGGTGATCCATGAATGATAGAGAAGCTGAACAAAATAGAAGTTGGGTCGACAGACGACCAGATACATGGTCAACGATCAACTGAGACTTATCTAGAGGTTGTATGAAGAATGGATTTGGTAAGAATGAAGATCTGTAGATGGAAAATGAATAGGCATGAGAAGGTTGAGATGGAGTTCCTAATAACAGTTGAACTTGTACAAGATATCAACGAAGGATATAGATGATAATATTGCAATGAAGAAGCAAAATATGCCAAGGTGAAAGAGATCTCCCCAAATATCCCAGGTTGAAGCACAATATCTCCAAGAGGACTCTAAGATGGTTGTGGCAGTTGTAAAGATACTCAAGAATGAAAGAAATATCACAAGAAGGCTACAAGATTCCAAAATTGTATCCTTGAGAAAGGGAGGGGTAAGGGAGGCTTTATAGGGTTAATGACGACTTAGATGGGTCACCGCCAATTGTGGGGATCCATTTATTTGGGCAGTGCAAGGTGGCGAGCTTGAGACAATGAGCCCATTAGAGGCAGGATTAGGGATTTGAAGGATGAGGATGAATTAGGGTTGTATAGGATGAGTGAATGGGTGGGTGAAGGGTGGAGATTATTAAATAAAGGCCACAAAGAGGTGAAATCATTAATTAATGGCCTAAAAAGGATAAAATGAAGGATTTAAGAAGAGGAAATGAATTAAATGAGGGTTTAAAATTAACTAAGCAAGATTAGGGATGATAAATGGATGAATAATGATGGGTAATAATGATAGGTGGGATAAATTGATTTGAGGAGGGAAGAGGGAAATTCTAAAGGGAAGAGAGGTATGTATGAAAAAGATGACATAGAGCGAATGCGGGGTGAGGGGTAACGATACCAAAAATTGGTGTCTACATTTTCCCCTTTTAATAGAGTCCCTTTAATTGGGCATTGCCATGAGATAGGTGTGAAGGAATTGAATACATGATCCATGCCGTATACACCTAGAAAGGAAGGAGTTTATGAGCCCCATAATGAAGTTGGGCCTCATAGTTCTACCAGAGATAGATGAAGAAGTATTCAAATTTGACGTTTGAAAAATAAAATCGTATATGATAAGATGTCCCAGACGAGGATAAACAAAAACTAAAAAGTAAATAAAACTATTGCGGTCATTGCGGACCTCCTGCAGTAGGGAACAATTTACGACCTCAATCGAGACGAAACAAACTCATGTGTTGAGTGGGGCGTATGAGTCTTGCAATTTAGCATTTTGATTGATTCATCAGGGAATTTTTCATAGGGGAATCCACTCATTAGATGTACAAGTGGGAGCTTCTGCGAGCCCAGGTCCACAACAAATCTGCCCCCTAATGGATTTTTGACAAATAGATGAGACTCAATGGTCACAACAAAAAGGATAGAGGTCACGAGCATGAATGCCATGTCCTGGTCAGAGGAGTAATCGTTTTGATATGGTTTGGAGTGTATACGATTTTAATAGGATAAAATATTCATGGTGCCCCAAGAGTGAATACAAAGTTTTTTGCCATTATGGTTGGTAGTGATGACAGTTTAGAAAGTTGTGATAGTATAACGAAGCACGGGTGAGACACAACATTTTGAATTTTGAGTAGTGAATTTCACTGATCGTGAACTATGTGGAACTAATGATAATTTGAAAGGATGGTATGTTCCTTACCTTGAAAAGTAAGATTGATGCATAAGCAATGGCTCCCAAGGTCGATGGTTAGTTGCATAGTCGGTATAGATAGACCAAGGGTAAAGCAACTCCCCCTCACGCAGAGGTGTCGAGCACAAGTAGTGATCAGTGAGGCTATTATTTGCCTAGGGTGTTCAAAGGCCTATTGACAAGCTTATCCTCCCACTGTACGAAGTGGACAATCGAGAGCTTTCAGCTAGAATATGATGGAATGGTTGACAACGTGTTTGAAATGGAGGTTATGAGGATGCAAAAAATGGATGGATTAGAGGGAGTTTTCCTTGAAGGATGTGGCAAGTTTCATTACGATATTCGGGCCATGGTGGAGGAGATTTCAAGAATGGCCTAGAGACTTTAGATGGGTTCAGTTTCAATTCCACTAGGGGGGACACTATGAAGCCAAGGATTTTTCTTGTGATAACTCCAAATATGTATTAAGCAAGATGTAAGACAAAGGAGATAGGACCCTTAGGAGACATGTGAAGATGTACATAGACTCAAGATGTATAGCTATGATTGTCTCCTATGGTTCATCTTGAATTTATGTGTAGGATGTTATGGATTAGATGTAGATCTTCTACGGTTATGGTTTGGATGAGATCGTGGAAGATGTAGGCCATGGTTCATTGATAAGTGGATCTTGCATTTTTTTGGCTAAAGGGCATTGCTCTATAGCAGATAGGTATCCACATGGGGTGATGAAAGAGGTATTGTGTTGATCCTTTGGATCCAATAAGGACTTGATTAGTCACGACAAAATAATGGACCATCCATAATGATGTGATAGCATTTAATGACATGTTGCTTAAATATCGACGAGTATGGTCAATGGTTGCACGTTTAGAGGAAAATATACACTTTAACGTGAATAGAGATGGTTCAGGATTCTCAGACATGTTCAGTGCAGATGCATAATTTTCTAGTGGATTTAGTGATGGATACGATGACTAAAACTAGATATAGAATGGGAAAGCATTGGAATCAAAGGTATAGGAATCCATGAAGAAAGATGATTTGAACTGAGATTAGAGGTAAACAAGAAAAGGAGCTCAATCAAGGCAATGAATTTGTAGCCAATAGTAGGTGTTAACACATAACCATCGATTGTTAGTTATTCCAAGGATCATAAGTAAAAGTATGGAAAGAAGAACTTATAGAACTAACATCGACACAACATAAGGGTTTTAGATGTAGCTTGTACGTGGGCATATATTTTCTCCGTAGGTGGGTGTTTCTAGGTTTATGCCCCAGCTCTGAGAAAAATGTCCAAACTGATCGATGCGGGAAGTTTGTTATGGATGAGAAAGTTGATCGATGTAGGAAGATTTCTTAGGATGCTTACTTTTGAAACTCTTTTACTTTTGAAATAGATAGAAGGTTGATCAATGCGGGAAGCCTTTGCTACCATAATATAAGATGGTAGCCATCCTTCGAGGAAGTGGTCTACTTTTTGCTTTTATGATTTTTTGACTTTCAGATTTTTACTTTTATGAATGATAACATCTATGATAGTTGTCTTTCAAGGGATCAATCTATAATTTTGACATTTTTATGCTTTCATGAACATCTGTCCTTCGAGGGAGCAGTCTGTTTTCTTTTGGACAAAATAGCTTGTAAGATGAACATCCATGAAATTCTTACTTTTGTATGGAAGAGTCAGGGATAGCTAGGTAGACCACTTAGGAGGGGCTAGTGAATGTACAAGTGACACCCATGGACCCTTAGCATCGTTCCAGTAGGTAAATGAGAGGGTGATGGATGTAATGATCACATATTTCTCACCAAGAAGGAAGAACCTATCCATAAGGAATATGCTATGAGCAGAGGTGTAGGGCCCATATTCAAGGTCATAGAAAGGAAAGTGATGGTAGAACACATAATTCCAAATCATTACGATGAAGGATGGAAGAGGCTAATGATGGATGGATGACTGCTGAGATTACTAGCTTCACGTTAGTAAGTAGTTAATAGTAGAAGGGCCATAAGTGCAATGCGTTAAGAGGTTCTGTTTCCAGTTTACCATCAAGAGAATCCAAACGATAGGCCTTAGACCCGTACTTATGTGTGATAATATAGGTCCAATCCAGTTAGGAGAAAACTTTCTGCGTTGACTCCTTTCTAGAGTAGTGACGTTCTGATTTTCTTTAAGGACAAGGTCACCGATTTTAAAGTCGCATTCCTTGAGGTGTTTATTGTAAGCACATTTAATGTGCTCTTGATAGACATGATGATGTTCAAGAGCAAGAAGGCTCATTTTTCTAACAACTCAAGTTGTGTTAGACACTCTTGGTGATAGTCTTCGTCACAGATAAAGTCGCGAAGAGAAATACACAAGGATGGGATTTGGACTTCAAGAGGAAGAACAACCTTGGGGCTGTAAATGAGAGAGAAAGGATTAACGCTTATAGAGGTGTGGATTCTAGTCCTATAATCCCAAAGAGTGAAGGGAATTTGAAGGTGCCAATCATGACCAAATATATTGGAAATGATGTTGCGAAGAGTATTGCTAGAGGCTTTTGCTTGGCCATTAGCTTGCGGATAGTATGGAGAAGAGAAGTTGAGCTTATTATTGAATGAATCACAAAGATTCTTGAAGTATTTATTTTTGAAGGACTTTCTGTTGTCTGTGATGATTTTGTGAGGGATGCTGAAGTGACAAATGATGTGTTGATACATGAAGTTAACACTTTGGTTAACTTTTGTTGATGCGAGTGGAATGGATTCCACCCATTTGGTGAAGTATTCAATAACATTGATGATAAAGTGATGACATTGAGAGGAACCTAGATTGATGAGGCAAATGAGGTCAAGCCCCCATTGTGAGGAAGGCCATAGGTCCTGAGCCAGCTGCAAGGTCTAACTAGGAATGCAAATGAGATTGGAATGTTGCTAGCATTTGACACATTTCTTAACGTATTCATAGTAGTCTTGGTTAAAAGAGGGCCAATAATAACCCATGTGAAGGACACACTTGATGACAACCAAACCACTTAAATGGCCACCGTATATACCATTGCAGACTTCTTGGATAGCTCGAGTGGATTCATGAGACTTAAGACAATGAAACAATATGCCATTGAATCCACGCTTGTAAAGGATGCCGCTAAGGATGACATAACAGTTAGCATGTTGGAGAAGTGATCTCCTACAATTTTTATATGGGTTGGAGGGGATGATGGATTGAGAAATATATTGAAAAATTTGAGATTACCAAAGATCACGAGGATTATATTCGATGAGGTTGACGCTAGGTAACTCACTACAACAAGTTGGTTTTTTGATGCAATGAACGATAATGGAGAGCTTATATTCTTCCATATACCAAGGGATGAGAGAAGTACAAGAAGCCATAGTGTTTGCAAAGTATTTAGATGATCAAGGGATGGTTTTAATGGTGTAGAAATCAAATTCCCCCAAAAGAAAGTTGATGATATCCTTGTACTTTTGAAGGACCTCATTTTTACATTAATAGATGCCTTTGACTTGATTAATAATGAGTTGAGAATCCCCATAAATGTCAAGGATTTGGATGCAAAGTAAGATGATGGTTTGAAGGCCTAAGCTAAGAGCTTCATATTCGACCATATTGTTTGTGCATTATAAATTAAGTTTATAGGTGATAGGAATAGGAGTGTCCCAAGGAGGAATGATAATGACGCCAACGCCTCCCCCTTGCCAACACTTAGATCCATCAAAGAAGGATGTCATCTTAAGAGGAGAAGAGTCATGATCAATGGTGTTGATAGATTCATCTGGAAATTTCTCATGAGGAAGGTGATTATCAGGAGGAGGGGCGTTAGCTAATTGATCGACGATATCTTAGCCCTTGATGGATTTCTGAGAGATGAACTCGAGGTCAAACTATGTCATGAGTAGGAGCCATCAAGTGATGCAATCACTATGGTAAGGCTTGGAATACATGGTCTTGAGAAGATGAAATCTAATGACAACATACGTCTTATGGTTAAGAAGATAATGGAAAATTTTAGAAGTAGCGAAGAAAAGAGTGCAACAATTTTTTTTAGCTTTAGTGTAGCGAGTCTCATAGTCGTGAAGGGTGTGGCTAATGTAATATATGACCTGCTCCCTACCTTGCTCGTCGCGATGTGCTAACATGGCACCAAGAGTATGATTGGAGGTAGAGACATAGAGATATAAAGGCTCCCCCTCGTGTGGAGGGGTAAGCATAGGAAGGAATAAGAGATATTTTTTGAGATCATCAAAGGATTTTTGGCAGTTATCATCCCAATGGAAATCAAGGTCTTTATGAAGAAGGTGGTGAAAGGGTTGGTAATGATCACAAAGTTGCAAGATGAAATGGTGAACTAATTAAAGTCAACCCCAAAGAATAGAAAGCTATTTTAGATTAGAAGGAGGAAGCATCTTGAGGATGGATTTGATTTTGGCAGGGTTAACTTCAATACCCCTGATGGAAACAATAAAGCTAAGGAGTTTACCAGTTAGCACTCAAAATACACACTTTGTGGGATTGAGACGGAAGAAGAACCAAATAAGGCACTTGAAAAGGACCTCAAGGATGGTAATATGGTCACAGCGATGCCTTGATTTACTTAAGAGGTCATCCACGTAGTCCTTTACATTCTTATGGATAAGATCATGAAAGATGCAAGTCATGACTCACCGATAGGTGGATCCAATTTTTTTCAAACCGAAGGGCATAACGTGATAACAGAAAGTTCCCTAAGGAGTGATGAAAGAGGTCTTATGTTGGTCTTCTTGTGTGATGAGGATTTGATTGTACCGAGAGAAACCATCCATAAGAGAAAGCATCTCATGGCTTGCGGTAAGGTCTACGAGTTGATCAATGTTGGGAAGAGGAAAATTATCTTTAGGGTAAGTGAGATTTAGATCTCAAAATTCAGTGCAGATGTAGAGCTTTCTGGAAGTTTTAGCGAAAGGTACAATGTTGGAAACCCATTGCAAACAATCAATAGGGATGCTGAAATTGGTTGAAAGGAGGCATTGTAGATCCTCTTTGATAAGGAGGGCAACTTGAGGGTGCATGTGGTGAAGCTTCTGCTTAATCGGCTTGGCATTAGGAAAAGTGACAATGTTATGGACAATAATGGAAGGATTGAGGCTTGACATGTCGGCATACGACCATGTAAAGGCTTGGCTATGTCTAGAAAGGAAGGTGGTGAAATATTCAAGCTCCTATGGATCAAGGGATTGACCCACTTTGAGAATGTAGGGCTCATGCAGAGTTCCTATGTTAATGTTGATGGTGGATTTGTTGAGAAGGGTGGATGTGTCGGGCGGGAAGGACTTATGAAGATAGGAATATTCTGCCCCCATGTGAGAAATGATGGATTCGTCATTGGTGTATTTGAAGAACATCAATGGTAGGGGAGTATTCCTATATCAGTTCTAGAAGTTGGAGAGGGAGGGACCTAGATTCACCATCACACTGATAAGTGACCAGTTTCAAGGTAACGGTGGAGATTAAAAAAAATCTAGAGGTAATAGACATGGTGTCATCCATATCTATAACCTTATGGGATGGAGAAGATAGGGGATCGATGTCCATGAGAGCTAAAGATGGTGAGAGAGGGTCTGCGGATTGTTCCTTATATCCCAACCTAAATTTTTCATGGGGTTTACGAGATTGATCAATGACGAGGTCATGCATGCCTTATTCATAACGTCTCATTCCAAATCCTTTCCAGGTGTAATGATCAAGATAGGTATAGGAAAAGGAATTCTTGTAAATAAAGTCAAAGTCGTTGGTATATGGTTTGGTGAGTGTCAATGTGTGAGGAAGGGCGATCGATGTCACCATATATGAGGTTGGTGCAAAGATGAGGTGGACTGAAAAGAACGATATCTTTGACATTAGGTTGACACATTTGAGCTTTATCGGGTCTACCAAGTTGATTAGGCATGGGAGGAGTGTTAAGTGTGAGGAGGCGATACTCCCCCAGCTTGAGCTGACCCATTACTTCATCTAAGGATTCATCATTGGGAAGTTTTGATGTGGAGACAAATGAGCTAGTCGATGCATCAAATGAACCTTGTGTAGGGATGATCAAATCATTAGGATGATAAGTCATGTGATATGCTTTGAATGGAGGAGTGTCCATGGGGAGATTTAAAATTCCCCCCCCCCCCCCATGTTCATACTTGATGCATTGATGAAGGGTGGAAGGAACACAATGCCTGACGTGGATCCATGGTCATCCAAGGAGGATATTGTATTGAAACTCCCCTTATACAATATAGAAGATCTCATGGAGGAGTTTTTCACCAACATGGGCAGGAAGGATAATTGTACTCAAAATGGGGGCAACAACATCATTGAATGAACAAAGGACCCTGCGTGATTGGGTGACAATGGAATTAGAGAGCCTATTATGATCAAAGGTGTGAGATGAGATGATGTTTATGCTAGCTTCATTACTAATCATAAAACAACAGATGAAAGTGTCATTAATGTGCATAGTGCTGAAGAAGGTAAGGCCGTGTTCTTCGGGTGATATGTCAGGGATCTCGATATCGTCAAAGGATATGGATGCTTGAAGCGACAAGTGATCCAACAAGAGATGCAAATGGGTGAGCCTCATAATTAGGAGTAGGGATACACTTGAGAGCTTGCTTATGATCTGGAGAGATTTGGATGAGCTCATAAAGTGAAATGCTAAGTGGTGTCTGATGGAATTGTTTCATAACACTTTGTTCAATAGAAGCATGCCGAGGGGAAACTAAGATAGACACTTTGGGTTTTGATGAAGAAGGGGGTGGATTAGATTCCTTGGAAGGAGCAATGACAACCACTTTAGATTTGGATTGAGTAGGTGGTTGGAAGTCACGGGGATGAGAACATGTTGTGATTTGAACAAAATTAATGAAGAGAGGAGGACCCTCCTTGGGAGAAGTTGAAGTTAGAGGAGGGATGGCAACATAAGTCTTAGATGAATGAGGATATTTAGATATCTTGGTAGATGAAGGTTGGGATTAAGAAGCGAGATTAGATGATGGAAGAGGGTGATCCCCTTCAATGAGAAGGTTATCCTCATTGATAAGATTATGAATGATAGCTCGAAGGGCCCTACAATGTTTAGTGTCATGCCCTGGTGCGTGATGGTATGAAAAAATTAGATTAGAGTCAAACCATGAGAGTCTTTGGGGCACAGTGATTGTAGATTCTTGAAGTAATCGTTGAAATATGTCTTTGTAAGAACCTATGAGGGTGGTTGAAGAGGAGGTTATAGACAAAGTGGTTCTAAGAATGGAAGATGAAGGTGAGAGGGATGATTTTGTTTGAGATGGGTTTATAGGAGCCTTTGATTTTATCTTGGGCTTGAAAGAAGAGGAAGATGGTTGTGTTTTGGTTTCAATTTTGATTGGTGGTGACTTGGATGGTTTGGATTCTTTTTTGACGATGGAAGATGTGGATAGTTTGTAAGGGGGTTTGGTTTGGAATAAGGTTTAGGCTGATTTATGTAAAACAGAAACTTCTATTGGATCCGAAAGTTGGCAGACCCCTAAGATCGACTGTAAACTCGACCATTTCTAGAGGCTGTCATTTTTCAAATTTTTTATTGTTACAGAGGCACATGTTGGTCCACTTTGGAATCCATGTCAGCGAGGAAGAAAATCCAAAAAATCAATTTTTGGGTTTTTCGAGATCTACATTGGTTTTTTTTCTCGATTGCAAAATAGTAAGAAGTGCAAAGACCCATTGAAATCCTTAGCCCCTGGTCATATGAGGGCTTAAGCTTGTGATTCCTATTAGTAGGTGCTTAACTCCAACTCCCTTTCATTTTATTTGTGTGGTGAAGGCAAGAGCATTTTATTTTGTTTTATTGGTAACTAAAATAAATAACAGAGCATAAACTTGTAAAGCTTGTAGCTTTTGATCAGTAACTCGGATTTGAGTTCCGTTTTTTTGTAAAAATGCTTATTTTTTTGTGTTTGTTCCATTGTAAATTTTTATTTTGAGAAACACACTAAAATTATAAAGTGCCAAAATTGAGGGGGGGTTTTGTTGCATTGCTTGATTCTTGCATTCTTTTTGGTGATTTTTGAGAATGACATTTTTATCTACTTCTGCATTAGATCATGTTGAGTTGTTAACAATACATAATTACCACACATGGAAACCAAGAATGGAAACAATAATTAAGCAGAAAGGATTATAGGCTTTAACTTCATTAGAATAACTAGTGTTCACTAGAGAATATGAGAAATTTCAGTAGCAATGCAAATTTGATGAGTTTATGGGTTTGATAGGAACTTATGTAAGTGATAGTATTTTGTTTCATTTGGAAAAATGTGATTCTCCTTTCAAAATATGGGAGAAATTAGAGGGTTTATTTAGTAATGTGGGTCACATGAGAGCCATGGAACTTGAAATTGAGATCACCTATCTTAATCCTGAAGATTTTCCATCAATTATAGAATATATTACCAAGTTCAAGCATTTGTTGACATAGTTGAAGGGGAGTGGCATAGATAAGAAAGATGAAGAGTGTGTTTACTTAATTCTATCCAAGTTGAGAGAAGCATTCCAAATCTTTGCTTCTACCTTTTTCTCTAGCATGGATGTCTTAGGTGACACATTCAAAATGCCTAACTTAGAAACATTTTTTGAAATAATTATTAGGGAAGAATCCAAATTGTCTAACCTTGAGTCTTCCACCTCTCAAAAGTCATTAGTTGCATATAATCCTAAGGGCAAGGGAAAACAAAAAATTTAAACCAAATCCACCCCTTCTCCATCTCAAAGTGCTTCTAAACCCAAAGAAAACAACTCTAAACCCAAGGAGTCTTCTAAATCCAAGAATAAGTCTAGCCTTTCAAGCTCTTTTTGTTTGGGATATTGGTCATGAAGAACATAGGTGTTATAAGCGAATGCAAGCCTTAGAGGATGCAATCAAGAAACACATTTTTTTTATCTCCACTCCACCTCCTTCTAATCAACATGGAAAAATACTTAATGTTGTTGGGAGATCTCAGTCACCAATTTCAGATGATTGGGTTATATATTCTGGTGCTTCTCATCACATGACTTCTTCTAAGGAGTCTTTTGTATCTCTAGGTTTGACTTCTACTTCCAAAATTGAGGTTGGAGATTCTTCCTTTCTTTCTGTTGAGGGAAAAGGTGATATACACCTTAATGGTGGTAGTATCCAAGATGCACTGTATGTTCCTAACATCACCACAAATTTACTTTATGTATATCAAATTTGTCATTTTGGTCAAGGAAAAATAACGACTTTTACAACACATGGGGAAGAAGTATGAATTTTTTTGGAGCCTCATCCACTTGTTGCTTAAGGTATGGTTGATAATAGTTCTAGACTATATCACTTTGAGGGTTTTGATGACACTTCCTCTATAGGGACAAGATTGGTTTCTCATGCAGATTTAGAGAGTAAGCTTTGGCATGAGAGATTTAGACATCTCAATTACAAATATTTGAAGGAGTTGAACACTCAAGGTATGGTTGCTGGTATTCCTAGAGTTTCTTGTCTTGAGTGAGTTTGCCTTGGATGTGCATTAGGGAAACAACACCAAGATCCATTTCCTAAGAATTTTTCCAAGACAACTTCTTCACCACTTGAGATTATGCATAGTGACTTGATGGTTTTTCCTATCCCCTCTTTCAATGGAGCTAAGTATGCACTTACCTTTATTGATAATTTCTTGAGGTGTACTTGGGTTTGTTTTTCTCAAGTACAAAAGTGATGTCTTTTCACACTTCAAAGTCTTGAAGGCTTTGGTTGAGAAACAATCTTCTAGTTACGCAAAGAACCTTCACACTGATAATGGGGGGGAGTACTTCAACAATGAGTTTTTTTGAATTTTTGGCAACTCATGGCATTATTCACCAACATTATGTTCCTCACACTCCACAACATAATGGCTTAACAAAATGAAAGAATCAAACTTTTAAGGAAATGGCTAACTGCATGATGCATTATAGAGATTTACCTCATATCTATTGGGCATAAGCAGTTAATTGTGCTAACTACATTCAGAATCACACACCACATAGAACAATTGAGCATTTGAATCCAGAGGAAGCTTGGTCCAACATTAAGTGAGATGTCTCATTTTTTTGTGTCTTTGGGAGCCATGCTTAGGCATTTTTACCAAAGAAGAAAAGGAAAGCCTTGGATAAGAAGAGTAAACCCTTGACCTTTGTAGGGTATTGTGAGGACATGAGAGCTTATCTAATTTTAGATCCTAATAATCATGAGGTTCTTTTTCGAACACATGTTTAATTTGATGATAACTTCACACCTCATGATTCTTCATCTTCTTCCATGCCTACTTCTTCTTCTTTATCTCATCTTGAGGATCCTTTATTTGAGGAGGTTACAGATGTTGAAGAGGATCCTATTCCCATTGATGTTGTCACTATGCCTAAGTGGGCTCGTACTACAGTTTCTGAGGTAGTACCTTTCATACATGATCCTCCACCCAATAGGCATCATCATGCACATTCTACATGTTTTGGAATTTTGTGTCAGGTAGTTTCTGAGGATCCATAGTCTTTTTCACAGGCTCATGGGATACCAGAGTGGGATGATGAAATGACAACTGAGTATTCTTCTTTGATGAAGAATCATACTTGGGATTTGGTATCTCTTCCTAAATGAAGAAATATGGCTAGGTGTAAGTGGGTATACCGAACCTAATACACAGTTGATGGGTCCATTAACAAGTATAAGGATCATCTTGTTGTAAAGGGTTTTTCACAAGTTGAAGGTATTGATTACTCTAAGAATTTTGCATCTGTTGCCAAGATGGATTATGTACGCGTTGTACTTGTTATTGTTACATCACATGGGTGTCTCGTATACCAGATGGATGTGAAGAGTGCCTTCTAACATGGATATTTACATGAGGAAATATACATGGAGCAACCTACTGGATTTGTTCAGGATTCTGATCTTATTTGTAGGCTCCGAAGGTCTCTCTATGGGCTTAAACAAGCCCCTCGGGTTTGGTATGAGAAGATGGATTCTTCTCTTCTATCTATTGGTTTTGTTCATTGCCACTCTGATCATACAGTACATCTCTAACATATTGGTGAGGATATTGTGATACTTGTCTTGTATGTTGATGATATGTTACTGACTGACAGTTCTTCTTCCCACAGTCAGAGTATTTAGAGGGCTCTTTCTACCCAGTTTGACATAACAGATCTTGGGTTATTGCATTATTTCCTTAGATTGTAGATTTCTCAAACAGATTGAGGGATTCATTTGAGTAAGCAAAAGTATACCCATGATCTTCTTCAACGGTTTGCAAGTCAATTCCATCTCCTTTTCAGTCTAGGGTTACTCTTACTTCCACATGTGCCACTCCACTTTGTGATCCTACATTATATAGGTAGTTTGTTGGAAGTCTCATGTAGTTGACCCATACTCACCCTAATATTTCATTTACGGTAGGGATTGTATCTCAGTTTTCACATTCTCCTCATAGTAGTCACTGACATGCTGCTAAAAATATTTTGCACTATTTGTAGTGCACTTCCCACTTTGGACTACACTACACTAGGTGCTACTTAGTTGGTTGGATATACAAATTTAGATTGGGTAGGTTTTATTGATAACATACATTCCTCTTCTAGCTATATTTTTTGTCTTGGTTCTTCTCCAGTTGCTTGGGCATGCAAAAAGCAACAAGTTATTACAATTTCATCTTCAGATGCAGAGTACAAGGTAGCAGTTACAGTGAGTCAACAAATTCTTTGGCTTCGACAGTTATTGACAGAGTTTGGATTCCAATAGGATTCATCAACTATACTTTGGTGTGACAACCAAAGTACAATTCACATTTCTCGCAACCCTATTGAGCACCAGCAGACCAAGCATATTGAGATACACATACACTTCATTCGTTAGCACATTCAGGATGGAGTTCTTTGCTTGGAGTACATTCCAACTTAGCATCAGGTTGCAGACATCTTTATGAATCCTTTTGCATCACCTTGCTACCTTGAGTTACATGGCATGCTTGGGGTTTCATAAGTTGTTATTGGGAGGTGTTCATGATAACATCTTACTTCTTCTTCTTCTTTCTCTTTCCTTCTGGCATGATTCTTTCCTACTTTTGGTTTAGGATTTCTCCATGGATATATTGTACATGAGTACTTGATTAGGCCCAATTGTCGGGATTCATACCATGGATATGCCACTTTTATTTTGGGCCCCTAGCTTCACTTGAGGGGGGGGTGTTAGAGTAGGTATTTACCTTAGCTCATGTTCACCTAGGTAGTTTATTTACCTTTATTGTATTTATCCTCACCCCACTTTTGTGTGTGGATATTTATTTTATCTTATTTAGATATTAGGAAGATATTATCTAGTTGTTAGGTATAGTTCTTTCTTTGATCTATGGTATTGACTAGATATTTGATGACTAGTTATTTCCTAAATCTATGGACTTGACTAGTTCTTTAATGACTAGTTCTTTCCTTGATTTATGGCTTGATCTACGACCTTGACTAGTTCTTAGATTGATATTCCTTGCCTATATAAGCAAGGCCCATTCTCATTGTATTTCATTGAGTTCCATAATTATATATGATATTGCTACTCATTTATTTGTAGAGGTTTATGTAAAGTTATTTTGGAAAATTACTTTTATCTTATTGAGCGTGGTGTTGAATTAGCATCCTAGTTCTTCATGGCTTGGTACGATTTGTTTATTGTTCCTTTTAGATGTGGGTGTAGTCATAGCTATAGATTTGTTTGGGATGATGGTGAGTGTAGAGGTGTGAGGTGAAGATGTTAAAGTAGGTGTTGAGGTCGTTATAGTTGAAGGAGGAGATACATTAGATGAGGATGTAGATGATATGGATGATGGAGCAGGTATGGTTAAGTTTGATGGGGATGTTTTGGTTGTGGTCATAGTTGATGTCGATGAAGTTGTGATCATGGGGGAAGGGTCTAAAATAGGAGTTGATGTAATGGATAACAAGGTGATGTGTATAAGTGATGGTGTTGGATTTCGATCTATGGTGTTAATTTTATGGGCATTAGATGGCTATGGCGTGGGAGGTGGAGTTTTATTATTGGGTGAATGATTAGGAAAAGGTTGTTTGAAAACATCCAAGGGTTAATTGGGTGGTGCATTAGGGTTATCCACTTGGAGGTCACCAGAGTCTATAAGTTTTTTGATGAGGTATTTGAAGGTGTGACACTTCTCAATGTTATGGTCACAGACTTGATGGTATTTGCAGTAATTATCCTCATGGTACCATTTTGGTTTGGGTCATGATTCATCGTAAGGTCAAATGGGAGAAATTTGAATAAGATTGACCATCATTAATTTATCAAATATTGAATCATAAGATTCCCCATGAGGGGTATAGTTAGGAGGCGGTCTAAGAGATATTTATGGAGGCTCCATGTGAGAAGTGGATGTGGACAAGGATTTAACAACAATGGCATTAGCGACGTTTTTGAATTTGTCCCCATGCATGGAGGATTTTGTGAACTCAGTTTTGGGTTTTTTTTATCAAAGCTTAAGATGGTCTTTCTCAAGGGCACTGAGTTCAGGTTTGCGAGTCATGGTAAATGCCTCTTCAAAGGTTTGGAAGGATTGAATTTGAAGAGTGAAGGAGATGTGATTTGCACAAGACCATGAGAAAAGTTCAATTAATTCAGTCTGTGGAAGTGTGAATGATGGTTGGTTGAGGATGTCATCCCATCGTGCGACAAAACCTGCAATAGATTCATCGTCATACTATCTAATGGCATAGAGGTCTGTGACAGTAATATTATGCGTAATGTTGATCAAGAAGTGTTTAAGGAATAATTTCGCAAGCTGGGTGAAGGAAAATAATGACTATTGTGGGATGTTGTTCTATCAATCCAATGCGGGACCGACTAATGACGTGGGAAATGTGCAAAGCATAAGATATTGATCATGGGTGATAAGATAACATGAATTTCTAAATGCTCGAAGGTATTATGGGGGATCCTCTTTACTGTTGAAATTAGGGAATCTCAGTAATTCCCAATGGGGAGGATAAGGCTTCATGGGGATAGATGGATTTGATAGGTTCATTGTAGATTTGTTCATATGAAATTGTAGTCTTGGATCCCAAAGTAGTGACTTTAAGATTAACCATTCTACTAAATAACGCTTGTAAGGGATCATTAAATGGATGGGGTTGAGATGTTGAAGGATGAGATTGTAATGCATATGAGGTGGATGGGTTAAGTTGTTGATAAGTTTGATATGTTTGAGGATGTGTTGGTGTTGGTGGAAGCAGTTGATAAGGGGGGATGTAATTAATAGGTTGTGATTGAATGGGTTGAGATAAAGGTTGCTGTTGAGAAATGGGGATGTTGTAAGATTGGTTAGATTGAGTTGGTTATTGAGAGATAGGGACATTTGATTGGTTTACTATGGGATGAGTTGGGATATAAGTAATGGGTGGTTGGGATATTTGAGTTGGTTGAGTGGGACGTATGTAGTTATAAAGACCTCGAGGAGGAGGTTAATGGGTTTGCATTGATTCAAATGGATGGGGTTGTGAAGTGATTACATTGGCATGGATGTAGGAAGTGGAAATAAGGGGTAGATTTGTGTTATGTTATTCAGATATGGGAGAAAGTAAGTGCGATTCTTGAGATGATTGTATAGGGGCACAAGTGATTGCATTAGATGAAAAGGTGATGGGGATATAAGAGGTGATATCAGTGTTGATGTGAGGAAAATTAAGGGGGACGGGGACCACTAATTGAGTTGTTTGGTGATTGTGAGGAATGGAGGAAGAAGGTTGATTAGGATCGAGCTCATGTTGGGCCCGAACAAGTTCACTCATGGCTTTAGGAAAGAAAATGACAAGTTTGGGAAGTAAGGACTTACACGTAGTAAATTTAGGATTGGAATGGTAATCATATATTTGTTGCAAAGTAGGTCCATCAATGGGGAGGTTGGTGGTCTTGTGAGGGAGATAGTCATGGAGGGAAACTGGATTAGCATTGAGAAGCTCTTGGAATTCCGCACACCCATGAGGGATGAGAGGAGGCCCATAAGCGTTGATAGAGGTGGTAGAAGGGGGTGTTGCTGGTCTAGATGGGACATAATGGTGATAAAGAAAATGATTGGTTTCAACATGAGTGTTAGGTTGGGTCAATTGAACCTCTTGAAGAGAGAGAATGAAAAATATGGGTTGAGTAACCATGGAAGAGATGACCAAAGGGGTGGAGGTAAGAATGGAAAGTGTAGAAGTTTGTTGAAAGGAAGTGGTAGTGGGAATAAGAATGTTGTTTGATGTCATTTTTTCTTCCATTTGTTTTGCTTAGGATCTTGTAATAACTGACATGTAACAAACAATAAACAAAACTTTGCTGATTTTAATTAAAGCAAACAAGTCACACAACAAAGTTTTGATTATCTTGATTATTAAAGATGTGAAAAGAAATGAAAAATGGGCTTGAAGGGTACCTAGGAAATGACTATCTATGGATGGTTTCAAGTAGTTTTGGTTAGAGTCCTCAATATACCCAAAGGTACATGAGGCATGAATCTATGATGTATACTGGTACGGGGCTTGGTATTAGGCCTACTCCTCACTTCATGGTCTCGTAGTGATAAGGGAGTCAGGTGCTTAGCCAATATACTAGTAGACAAAAAAATTATAACGCAATCAACACATCGCAGTGGCTTTCTTATTGGGTGATGAAATCCCAATAGTTCCACCTGGTAGGAGATATTTAGATGTGTAAATTGGTTTGTGTGTTCAGATGTGTGTGATGAAGTGTATGCAACGAGTTAACCCCCTAGTTAAACTAGATTTCCAAGCAAGTATGAGGTTTCTTTTTAAATCCAAAATGAAGTGTGTAGATTGGGTGAGAGAAAATAAAAAGATATGCAATGCGATAAAAGAAAGAGATGGGGAATAAAAACATGGAATACCTGGTTAACACTTTTCCTTTACATTTGAAATTTTAGTTTTTTAAGCAAGTGTTGGTGAGAAAATTTGTTGGGTGGACAAATTAGGTGTCTCTACCAATGTTCACGGGGCTACACCCCTCTATATTGAATGGTAAAAATACCATTATTGAATGTAACTAATACTAATCTTATCTAAATGTTGTGGTTAGCCAAATTAGTTGGGGATCACATAGGGACACTCCACTAAACTTATGAAAAAGTGCTTATACATGGGTACAAGGGAGGAAACTACAACATTGAGGAGAAAAGGGGGGAAATTAGTCAAGGAAGATTACTGTCGTGAGTAGATTGCAGAGCCTCACACCCAGTAACCGGAGTAGTTCAACATCCAATAAAGAGGAAAGAAACAATGAAGTGGTTAGTGAGACAAATAAAACCCACATAGACACACAGTTCTTTGAGGCTTATTCATCGAAGATACAAATCTTCTCTTTGATCAACATGCTTACAAAGTGCATACAAGAGGGAAATAAAAGAAAAACAAGAAAGGTAAAATAGAATAAGTGTAGCCTTTATTTCATGTGAAGTGATGAATACAAAGCTTCAATCCATCTACCATAATTCACAATGCTACAAAGTATAAGTTCTTCAAAAATTCAGGATCCCTTGGAATGGGGAAGCCATCCCAATCTATACAATTTGAATTGACCTTTCCCATCCCTCATATGACTCTTTGTTTCCATATTCCACTTGTGACCTTTTGTTTTCCATGAATTAAATATTTCTCTTATAATTTTGAGAAAAAAACTTTTACAGATTTAAAATAGGTCACTTAAGTGAATAGGATGAAAAATAATGATTGTGCTCAATGAAGAATTAGAAAGGAGAGAGAAAGGAGAGGGGGATAAAGAGAGTATAAGAGATGGGAAGGATATATTTGATGAAGTAGTACCGTCATTGGAGAAGTTGAAGATGATGATCGTAATCTCTTCCCTTGCATGATGCACAAACACCCTGGACTATGAAATGAGTGTTGTTTCAAGAATGAACATAGGAAATGCTCCCAATAATCATCCTTGGCACTTGATATATGAAATCCTATTCTCACTGAACAAACCCTAACTGATTCCTTTTGAATCACCCAGCTCCCTAAGTGATGAAGATGAATTCACATGTTGCACCTCGCGATGCTTTACACTTAAACACAATTGAACTATGGATGATACCTCCATGACCTCTGTGAAGTTCTCATCCCTTTGCTTGAGCTATAGTGAAATTTTTACAACCCTGTGAAGATTCCAAAAAGTGGAAAGATGAGTGAGGGTGAGGCCATCTGCAACTTTCTGCTCTCAACACTGAAACTTTCTATTTTTAGAATATGAGATCATAACCTTCCATTTTGGGGCATATCACCATATTTTCTGTAATTTCACCTTATGAACATTCTGACATTTTCTATTCTCTTCTATGGCCGAGGTGTTGCTATTTTTAGCACATTTCTATTTTTAGCAGGTTACTTTTTTAGGGCCTTCTATTTTGGGAAAATTGTCATTTTCTGCTTTGTCTCCATTTTACACCTTTTCTGACTGTCCCGAATGATCAAACTTGCAACCTAAGGGACTTACTATCTTTAACATGTGTGGAAGAATAGAGTGTGTTATTTTTAGTAAGTAGTGAAAATGGCCTTGGTTTGCGATGGGAATGACATTGTTGGGTTTGGCTCTTTGTCGCAATCACGTGCTCCAATTTTTGTTATGACTCACTCACCAGGAAGTTCAGAAATAAAAAATGAAATTTTCACCTGGTAAGAGCTTCAAACATGGAGTGGGGGAAAAATATTGATAAAAAATCAGTCCTCTATATCTTGAGAGATTGACAACTTCATCGTGCAAAAAACTAGATTTTTCGGAGACCCTTCCCCTCGAATTTTAGATGATTTCACCCGTTGGATATTTGAGAATTCAAAAATTTCTTTGAAGAGGGTAGTATTCTGATAAAAAACACAGCCCTCCATATCCCTAAAAAATAGGGACTTCATGGTGCGAAAACTAGTTCACGAGAAACTAGATTTTTCAAGGATCGTTTCCACCGATTTTCATGCGATTCTTCCCACTGAAACCTTGAGAAGTGGAGAGGTAGCTCGCTGATTTTTTCCACTGTTATGTCATGGAAACCATTAATGGAGATTGAAAATCATAGGTTTCCTTTTCCACCTCAAATTGTGATGAAAATTATATTTTCGATGTAGGTTTTTTCTTCTTGTTTCACCAGTGAATTTTCTTTGAAAACCGATTACTGGTTTGGTGGGAAATTTGCTTTTTATCTTCGTTGCATGGAATGAGGAGTTTCTTCACTGGAAATAATCCTCACTACATATGAGAGATCCATTGGTGATGTTTTTATGGCCTTCAAAAATGACAAAGACAACAAAAAATAGTTCTTTGATTCGTACCCTGGTTTGCAAGTTACATCAATTTCTTCGTCTAGCAGCTACGAGAGTTTTCATAAGAAATTTTATGTTTCTCCTCCATTATTTGTTTCTTTGATGTTATTTTATTCTAAAATATCTATGCTTGAATGAGAGAAAGACTTGGCAGATCTGGTTGGGTGCATCAGTGGTGGTTTGGATGTCTGGAGAAAATTGGACAAAGTTTCGCGAGGGTGTGGAGCTCTGGGGAGATGAAGTAGTGAAAAAATGGATAAGTGTTGGCTTTAATGTATTCAAAAATAAAACACTAGGGGCTGGGTGAATTTTTGTGTCCTTGATGTACCTTTTTATAAAGAGATAAAAGGGACATCAATTTGTACATCGTGCTTAATTGCGACACTTGACAAGATCCGACCGGCTGAGCATTAGAGCTAGGGAGCTTGAGAGAAGCACTTGGGTGTTGAATTTCAGGGGTATGGCAAGAGGAACACCTGGTTCTGGGATAATTTTTGTGTCCCCTATGTACCTTTAGCTAAAGGGATGAAAGGGGCATCAATTTGCACATCGTACCAGGTTGCGACACTTGGTGGTCATCCGTGTGGTGTGAGGATAGGCTCCGACAAGCTCCTGAGGGCTAAACTGGTGATGCAGAGGGTCAAATGAGTGATCAGAGGGGTAGAAAGGGTTGGGTGAATTTTACTATCCCTCATGTCCCTTAAATAAAGGGATTAAAAGGACATCAAAATACGCCAGGCTCTAGGAGTTGACACGTGTCCACTTCAAAAATTGGCTAAGTATGAGAACTTGAAAGCGAACTTGTGAAGGCTGTATCTGGAGTTCTCGATGGAGTTTAAAGGTGAAATATTATATGAATTTGACTTAAAATTGCCTTATTAATCCAATGGTGTGGGTATCATCTCTTGATTATTCCATTTTGGCCCTAAAAATTTGGATTTTTATTATGGCTCCATGATTAAGTATGAGAAAAACTGGACGTAAACATATTACGCCTAGGTGCTGTGAAAAATATGATTCCACCATCTTGTAGAGATTTGAATTAAATTTTTAAAGATTTATTTTTTATCTCCTAACTCCTTATAGAACTCTTGTTATTTCTTCTCGAAGCTCAGGTGCTTTTTTAACACTGTGTATTGCCTAGGCCTGAGAACCCGTTTCTGATGAACCTGCTCAAAAACTTCCAAATATTCCATGAATATTCCAAAATCTCTTCCTTGATGTTCTTTGACCTTGATTTCATCTACACATTGAATTTTTCTCTATCTTTCTGCTTCAGGGGGGTGTATTAGTCCTAGGAAGGCCAGTGGTAGCCCTTCCTGAAATTGCCCAAAATTAGCATTCTTCAAGAACTCCTAAAATCACCTAAGGGGATTGAATTTTCTTTCCTAAATCACCTAGGGGACTGAGTTAAAATCTATTGGGGGTTCATTGGAATGACTAGGTAAGGCTGGTGTTAAGAGTGGGTAGACTTGGGGTGTCTTGGAAAGGAGACATTTGAAAATTTTGACACGAGGGTATCGTTGTCATGCTTAAAAATTGTAAATTTTCCTGTTGCACATTTGCATGAAAACATCAAGCAAGAAGAATCCAATCCAAGGAAAATGATCCAATGCACACACGTAAGAAAGAAACACTCTTTCCTGCGAGGTTAGTAGAAAGTCAAAAAATAAGATGAAAATGAATGAAAAATAACAAGAGTCACCAAGAAAGGGTGGGTCCCACCGGGTGTGCCATAATGTTGACAAAATCTCCTCATTCCTGCTCAGATTAGTGAAATAGTACTAAAGAAAATAAGTAACTCCAAATATGCGAGGGTTTAAGGTACCTCAAGATGGGATGATGATGAATATGGGCACAAATGAAAGACCTTCTTCGTAGTGAGTTAGGTGACCTGCAAATTAAGTGAACACGAAAATGGATTAGTAGATAGATGGGTGGGTTTCCTGACAAGTTCAATATCGAGAAGTGAAAAATTCCTAGGATGGATGTCAACCCATGTGTTGATAAAGATAAGATGAAATCAAATATTGATAAATTGTATATAGCAGAATCTAAACCAAAATAAAAATTGAAATGCTAGATATAAGATAAGAACACAGTTCTGATCTAAATGCATGCAAATTAAATCAACCAGGGTGGGTTGATGATGAACCGATACTACAGAGGGCTAGTTGATGGTGATTGGGGTAGATCAACTGGAACAATGATGTAAAATGCAGATCTGAAGGCTCTGAAGGTAGATCTGGAACTCATGATGCACTGAGATGGTAGATAAGAACCTGTAAGAGATCTAGATAAAGATTTGACAGAAAGGATGTAAGAAAATTATCAAATCTGAGAGAAAATGTAAAAAGATAGATCTGGTCAACGAAAACCAAATTGAGTTGGTGGCGACTGGGGACTGACTGAATGGATTTGAGATGATAGAGAGGTAGAATGACATGATCTGAGGGATGGGAGACTATGAAAACATAAAAGAGATGGATGAGGATTTGAATGACCGAAAAAGGTAACAAAATGGAGGTTGGGTCGATGATGACTAGAAAAGGTTGAAAAAAATGGGACTGTTATAAGGTTAGATGAAAATGGATGGGCTAAAATGAAAAGCTACAGATGAAAACAGAAGGCTGAGATGGAATTCTTGATAACTGAACCTGCACAAGATATCAGTGAAGGATATAGATGATAATATTGCAATGAAGAATCAAAGTATGCTTAGGTGAAATAGATCTCCCCAAATCTCCAAGTTTGAAGCAAAAGATCTCCAAGAGGACTCCAAGATGGCTATGACAGCTACAAAGATACTCAAGAATAAAGGTAAGATCGCAAGAAGGATCCAAGATTCCAAAATTGCATCCTTAAGAAAGGAAGGGGTAAGGGAAACTTTATAGGGTTGATGATGACCTGGATGGGTCACCGTTGATTACGAGGATCCACCCATTTTAGCGGTGGCAAGGTGTTGAAGTCGAGACAATGAGCCCATTAGAGGCAGGATTAGGGATTTGAAGGAAGAGGACGAATTACAGTTACATAGGATGAGTAAATGGGTAGGTAGAGGGTGGAAATTATTAAATAAAGGCCATGGAGAGGTAAATCATTAAATAATAGCTTCAAAAGGATAAAATGAAGGATTTAAGAAAAGGAAATGAATTAAATGAGGGTTTAGAACTAACTAAACAAGATTAGGGATGATAAAAGGATACATAATGATTGGAAATAATGATAGGTGGGATAAATCCAATGGGTAGTGGTATAATGGTTATTAGGTCTCCTAGTAATTGGGAGGTCTAAGGTTCAAATCTTGGCTTCGTGTTAAGGTGGCCTACTACCGACGGTTTGGATACCTTAGTGATAGGCCACCATGATAATGTGGTTTAATTTGTGGGCTAGCTGAGAGCTTAAAACTTCCATCCTTAGATGGTTCCATGACCGGTGTGGGCTGATGATGCCATGATGGGATGTGGTCCTTTCCTTAGGTAACCTATCTAAAGAAAATGATAAGTGGGATAAATTAAATTTAGGAGGGAATAGGGAAATTCTAAAGGGAAGAGAGGTATGTATGAATCTCCAGACAATACATGACACACAACACTCTACTGAGGGGTAACTATACCAAAAATTGGTGTCTACAAGGGGAGTCAATTTCTCTTCTTGTAACATGTAGATTGTCCCCTTATGAAATGCACTACTTACGATGCAAGATACTCAATTTGGGATGTTTCCTAACCCTCACAAGCTTGGTAATTTTGATCTGAACATTATATTCCAGTTAATATTTGTAGCTACCCATTTATACTCTACAAATGCATGTAAAATCCCCAACCAATAGAAACTCTTTCACACTTAGAAATTCAGGTAGGACTTTCCATATCTTCCACTATTAGGATTTCTATAGAACGTGCCTCAATTTCCCATAGATATCTTACGAAAAATCAAGTGTACTTGTATTCTCAATTCAAAACTATTCTAAATTTCAGTAGTTCTTTGATCATTAATTATTTAGACAGGCTTATTCACATACACATATTATTCACATGTTTTGTTGAACTAAGATAGTTGCACATTTTTCTCACTATCCTCTAAAAGGATAAGAGAAGTGAAGTATGTTAATCCATGATCTTCACAAACCTCCATGGTAAAAATTAGGTGATACCTCTACTTTTGACTTTAAGTACACTATTTAAGATCCCATCAATTACCCATTGATCAAATAAATTACATATTTTTCAACTTGATCATTCAGGAAAGAGGCCTAGCCAAGGTGGAAAAGTTTGGTATGAATATCCTCACAAAGTCTATTCTCCCCAGGTGAGCTTTGAGGAGACCCCTTCTTTATGTCTCTGGGATAGTATTTTTTACTTTTAAATGTATGCACACATACATCAAAGCGAGGCATTATGCAAACACCTAATTTTGGTACAAAACTAGTTATTTGTTGCAAAATTAAATTACTCTAGTGTATTTTGTGTTTGTTGATTATTGATCCACAATAGTCTTTTATTGGTACATTTTCCCTATATTCATTGTCTTCTGGGTTGTTTCCCTCTATCATCCCTCCTCTCATCCACATGTTTTCATTGTTCTAGGGTTTTTTCCAAAATCGTATCAATCATACAGATTCTTAAAGGTCATGTCCATATCCATTGTGTGCATTGTATGACACCAACTAGTTGGGTCAACCCAAAAGGGATCTAGGCCCTTCTAAGCATAAGTTACCCATTTGGTTTTGAAGGTTGTTTTAAACTTATCTTGAATTATCTAATAAGGATCCTCATTTGCAATTCAAGAAGTCTACAAATATGATAGAGTGAACATTAATGCATCCCCAGGACTACTGGGGTATATGAAAAGATCCATTCCAGTGAGATGGGATAGAAGAGCACTCCCCATGCCAAAGAAATTACAAGCATTTATAGACATTCAAGAATTTTAGGAAATATGAAGATTGTCTAATAGTTATTATTTGTTGCATCAAGCATTTATTAAAGGACCAGAAGTCTTATTGGTTGGGAGAATGATGTTTGCATCTACAATGGATTAATTAGCTAATTCCTCATTGATGCGGTCAATCTTTGGATTTGATTGAACCATCTAAAATAAACAACCTTAGGATAATAATGTATTGGGATGCAACACAATGGCATGTTGGGCAAAGCATGGGTCAAAATCTTTTTTATCCCCATAACTCCATGCATTTTACTACTCGATTTCATATTCAAATATAAAGAGATATATTCCTAGAGATAAGTGCATAATTCTATACAAGCGAGTGATTTGTTTAGAGCCTTGAAGTTTTTAAATAAGATCATGAAATCAAATTTGTCCTAGCTAATAAATGTCATATTTATACTTTCAAATCTTGTACTGGTCATCCAAGAGATTACACTCAGGTGATCTTTAGGTGATGGTTTTCTATTTGTGATTTTTTTGGGTTTACTTTGCCTCATTTTTTATTGTCTTATGCATTATATTTCTTAAAATTGTCTCTAAATTTGGACAAGTATGATATTCTTCAAAAAAGCATGTGTATCAATTATTATTGCTTCTTCCATAATTTGATATGCAATTAGGTCTAATTTTATTGTTTTGTAACTTTTATACCTATATTACAATGTTATGCAGTGCATTGTTGATGTAAAATGAATTTTCCATATAAAAGTGTCCCATATTTAAAGTGTTATGTATTATGAATATGTTACAATAAAACAATTAAATTTAAAATGGATCGAATCATTCAACTATGTCATAGATTTTATGTTTGCATGCTTTCTAATACATAGTATGTTCTTGGTTTAATTCTTGAGCTCTAAGCCTAATGTACTGAAGTATGCTCATATATTAAATATTCATAGGATAATGATGACTTGTAAGCCAATGCCATGATATAACAAATCCTATTGAAGCAAATGCATGCTATGGATATAATATATAATAATATATGGTACACACTGAATTGAAGTATAATTGGAGAGGAGGTATATTTGAAGGTTAGGAGAGGCCGTCATTGACCCTAGCACTAAAATGAAAAGGGTTGGCTTTTGTTGTAAATTATACTTTTAAAGATTGTGATTTAGTCATGTTTCTAAGCACCTTAACATCTTAAGAGAAAAGCTCAAAGTTTTGACCCCCAAAAATAATAAATGATATCCCAAAGCACCAACACAACTATACTGCTCATATAGTCCTACAGATCAAACTTGTAGTGTTGAAAAAAACAATATATTAATACAATGTGTTAGAAACTTGCATCATAGAGTTTTAGTAAAATTATTGAAGAAATTCATATGCTAAGTTAAGTCAGGCATAATTCAAATAATAATAGTCACCTATTAAAAGGGCACAACGATTGAGACACCACTAGAAGATAGGACATAAAGGTGATGTTGAGCATATAATAGTTCATTGGTCAACTTCTGTAAGGTCGGTGTACATATGCAAGATCTCATAATAAAATGAGAAAGATATGGGGCACATCTTCCTGGAACTGATTAAATGATGGAAGGAATACCTCTAAGGAATTTGCACAATATTGTCATGGGTTGTTCATAATAACAATTGTCCACGTTAATTACAATAATGAGTTCGGAGTATATTACATACAATGTAAAGGTAAATTAAAAAATGAACATAAAAAATGGAATCACATATCAATAAAAATCATTCTATATGATGTTGTATTAAAAAAACCTCATATGTAATTTGAACATAGACTCCTTATTTCATAGAAGTAAACACACGAAAGGTCATTTGGCAAGTTATGAGCCCTAGAAATAGAATCAAAGTGCTAAGACCGACCACAATGTACCCTTGTTGTAAATAATGTGTTAAAAATAGAAATAGGGTCAGGTGATATTTCATCCAATAAAGGACTAGACAATAAGCATGTACAATTCATGATGACAATGATATTTTACACTCAGAAAAGGCAACTAGGGTTTAAGAGAATGTACAAGATACAATCGTGAATCATGTTCACCAAATGTTTACACCCTTGTTTACACCCTAATTAACTTTATGGTGTTACAGGCATGCACAACACATAAGGATGTAAGGTTTGGTATGGGGGATTATTCTAATTAATTAACTTCAACTATTAATCATGCAATATCATAAGAATGCATCAATACTTCTAACTATTGATAATGATATGATATAAGATTATAAACACAATAGGAGAGATGCAATTAGTTATATAAAGTGATACATGAGAGATTTGCATACACAAATTATAAAATCTAGGAGTATTGAACCTGAAGATGCTTCACTCCTGAGACTATAACTATAAAATGCCTAAGTTTGGATCTGTACAACTCTACTAGGATTGGTTGTATGACCTTGGACCTACTATGTAGTCTTGGACTTACATAGAGTGGGGTTTTGTAACTTTTGTGGCCTTCAGTGGTCCGGAAATGTGTTTTGTTGTCAAACCCTAGTTGTCACACATTCCTAAAACCATCTAAATAAGTTAAATTGCACTCAAACCCTAACCATAAGTGTAAGACCCTGCAAGAAGGTTAATGTTTGGGTTGAATTGTAATCTTTACACCACCTACATCGATACTACTCCAAAGAGGCCTCAAACCACACATAATTCTCCACCTAACATGTAAAATCTATATGAATGTAGCTAGTTGGCAACTTGAGCCACTTTTAACATGTTTAAGAGGATTGTTCTCTTACCAATATCTTTGAAGTATGGATTGTAGTGTTCTTGGAAGTGAGGGAAGTTAGAGTCCTTGACCTAGTTCAGTGCTTCAAAACTATAGTAGTAGCTCCCCTAATGGATTTGCATCAACTTTTAGAAGATTTAGGGATCCTTGTGATGAGCCTTATGAATTCCCATTTAAAACCTCAATTTTGTTATCATCACCTTCTATTAAGCTGATATTAGCATTATTATAAATAGTACTTTTGTATACTTAATAAGAATTTTTTGTGCATAAATATTGTCCATTTTTCATCTTTCATATGCTTTATTGGATGGGTTGACATAGATTAGTTTTTGAGCTAACAAGTGTGAATGGGAGACCTTTTATAAGCCTAGCGCATGACTCACATCAAGCCTAGTGTAGGACTTGCTAAAGCCATTGCATGACTCACATAGTGGAGTGCAAGACTCAAAAAATGGAGTGTAAGACTCATACAATAGAACATAGACTGCATTCATCATATGACTTGTAAAATCAATGGAACGCCCAATGAACATTAGTTCCATCTGGGACTTAGGCTATTGGGTGGTAACTATCTCTTTAAACAAACAAATTATCTCATTCAATAAGAGTAAATTGGTAGTAGCAAATCCTTATTTTACAATGACCACTACTATGTGAGGAGCTCAAGTACTTGAGTTGTTTCAACTCTAATTATCCCCAAGTATATGTTAGATGTTGTTAAAAAATATTCCATTAACATTTAAAAAGATAAATATGATCAACAAGTTACTTGCAGTTGACACCTTGACCTTGTGACTCTTAGTTATGTTGTTGCTCTCATATAGACCTGTTTAGTTAACTGTTTCATGCAACTCTTACATGATTATCAAAATAACAAGTTCTCTTGAAGAACTTGACTTTGCCTGGTATATAAGGCGTATGTAAATTTAGGATTAAATAGTTGAGAAATTTTATAAAGAAAAGATTGTATTGAACTATTATTGATCAACAAAGGGCATGATTCTTAATTTAGTTTTACTTCTATAATTAAAATGTTGCAACCAGATCAGAGGGAAGGAACAAGGGCCACTCCTCCCCAATGTGAAGGGAATTATAATGTATTCGTTTAAATTTCTTCCATACATGATAGCATTTACATTATTTAGAAATGGTATTTTGTTTCAACATGTTTTAGTTGTTTCAGATTAAATATTTAGGAGTCTTTTTGATTTGTTTCTTTAATAAAAATTTGATAAGATAAGACATGTTATTAATACATTAGTTGTTTAATTCTTCAGTTAATTTAGTTGCTTTCTCAATACAGTTTCAACCATGCTTTGTTGCAAATAGCCTCAGACACTTCCCTGGTATTGACAATTATTCAAATATTAAAGTGTGAGTATTAAAGACGCTCGTCACCTTGAGTGTATTTTGTAAGTATTACAATAAGTGTGCCAAATTATTTTCTTTATGGTTTCCATGTTGTGCCAGGTGATTAAATGAGGTGATTTTAACTTACTTATGTAAAGTTTTGAAGGTAAATTATCATGATAAAGTCGACCCAAAAAGACGAAATACCTGATAAATGTTATTATATAAAAAACATAGTTGGAAAATGTTATGATGTAGGACCGTACAAGTCGATCATGATTAGATTATACAACCTAGCCAATTTGTATGGTTTTAAACAAGAAAAAGGTGAATGAAATATAAAGGTTATACTAAGATGGTAAGATGGGTGGATGCACGAACTTGTTTCCCTTCACTCCCTTTTGGACTATAGATGGTACGTCAACTAGTGTGGATGGTAAGGGGTCAGATGGCGCCACCCCTATATAACTTATGACATTTTTGAATCCCTGGTCCCTAGTGTTTGACTTTGTCCAATTGATGTATCCCCTTTGGGGGTAATGTTTTGTTTTATCTTTATGCAATGGTATGCAGAGGAATATGTTTGTTCACCCTATGACACTGTAGCTCTTTTTTAGGCTAGGCCTATAGGAATTCATGGTTCACATGACCAATCACGAAGGAAATACACTTCAAAATGTAAATGTTACATATGCATATTTTTTGGTATATGTGATATAAACGGGAAAGGGACCCGTCAACCCTTGTTTATAAATTAAAAAAATACTTTGAGGCTTCATAGTTACATTTTTTCATCTTTGGGCTTATGTTACACACTTAATCCTAGGTGATCTGAAAATGGGTGTTTTAAACCAAATTCATCATTTTCTCCATTTTCCAATACTTAATCATTTTTTCTCTTAATTTCCCATTATTTCCTGAAATTATGTAAAAATTGGCTTAATAATTAAAACAATATTAAAACTGTATATAAATAGTGATCAAGTAATAAAAATAGAGAGACAACGTAAACCAATTTGGTAATATAGTCCGTCCAACTTGGACTACATCTTTGGGTCTGAAAACACTTGAACCAATCTATTAATGATGTAAATACGATTCTCTATACAATTTTACATCAAAAACACATTTGTGTTGCATTAATATTCTTTTCATACCTCTAAGAAAGCTTGGAAAACATTTATTTTCTGTTCCAAAGCCTTCATGAGAAAATCCTCTACTAAATCCACTCTCCCAAATAGGGGCCTACACTTAACTAAGTTACCACTTTAAATGAATAATTTTTCCTTTTATAACATTATAAGGCCTCAATATAGTGGTGAAAGCCTTATCCTTTGAGCATAATTAGTTGGGGTTTGAATACCCCAAAAGGCTCCATTTTCTAAATTTGGCTATTTTAATAAATTATAGCATTGCTAACAACCTAACTTATAAAAGTAGATAAAACAATGTGACATGATATAAAATAGGTTTTTAATTGGATAAATATTTAATAGATTTACATGCACTTAATACTTATATGATGTAAACGACAACACTGCATCTGACAAGACCTTGATTTGTTTGATTTTTGTAAGCAATATATTGAATCCTTTTCTATTACTTGGAATAATACCCAAATTGCAAAAGATAAAAAGTCATTTATTTTAGAGTAAATAGTAAATAGATGTATGTATGTATGTATGTATGTACATAAGTGGCGAATTTAATCAAATTTTAAAATGTCTCCCTAGAATGTCGGTGAATGTGACCAAAGGGTCCTAATTTAATATTTTTGGAATTAAATCTTTATTGTAGAGTAACTATTGTAATAAATGATGTATAAATAATAAAAAATAGTAATTTGGACAATCTACAAGCATGTAATAATATTGAAACCCCAAGAAAGAGAGAGATATGACTTAGCTGATTCTATTGGAAGTGACAAGGACTAAGAGGGGGGGGGGTGAATTAGTCCGTAATATAACCTTTTCACTCTATACTTCAAACATCAAACACACATGCTCATGAAACGCATATATCAATGCATGATCACAACCAAATATACTTCACCATGGAACATACTCAAAACAAGGATCACAAGATATACACAAAACCTTTCTTTATTGATATTCAAATCAAATCACAATGAATTGATGTCTTCAACAATAATCAACATGATAAAATTGTAGACACCTAAATTCCGCTTTTGCAATCTTATTACTAAAAGCACACAAATCACTCTCATTATTACCCTTATTGTTATAATTAATGATTTCCACTAATTAACTAATGTTTCTTACCATTTTGGGAAATTAACAACGCTTTTTTGATTACCTATCCTCTTTTGCATTCAGGATGCCACTTTATGAAAAATTGTAAGTCAAAATCCTCTTCCAAATAGACAATTAGCGATTACTAGCTAATTAAGCCCATTTTACCCTTGTTTTAGTCAACCTACCCTATTATTGGCTCAAACCCCTCTTCCAACCACTCAAAATCACCCCACTTCCTTCCACAACATCTCAAAAGGCTTCAAAAGCTTATCCTAGCCTCCTAATTGACCCTAAGTGGTTGATTAAGGATCCTCACATCCTAATCACTTGTTAATTTGCTAATTGTGATTAACAAACCTTAATTATGATTAACAATCCTTAATCTACTTTGTGCTTTTAGTCCCACATGGACCAAGATGATAGTTTTCCTCAAAGGAAACACTATGAAAAGGACTAACCACGTACCTTTAAATTTTACACCATGCTTTGATTTTGTGAAGACCATGCAACATTATTTTACCAATCACAACAACATAACCTACAACAAATAACTAGAGCAAATGAACTCGAAATGATATTAAATCGCAGGCCTCTTCTAGGGGGCAACCTCCTTTGAGCAAGCTCAATACAATATAATCATGGATGTTTCATTGAGCCTCAACACCTTCTTATATAATAATTCATATCTAATAAACTAATACTTCTCAAACATGTGGGATTATTCAAATATGCTGAAGGGATGACTTACAAAGCATATGCATCCAAAGCAACTAATCTACTATAAAGCAAATACAAGGGTAGGAACATGGGTTCCTAACATCCCCTCCCTCTTGGAAAAATCTTTGTCCTCAAAGTTCAGATGTGGAAAATGGTGTTGAATTTGGAGAAGTGGTTCCCATGTTGCGTCTTCTAGTTGCATGTCATACCATTGGATTAGGAATTATGTGATAGAGCAGGAACGGGGTTGGCGGGTCCACTTGTCTAAGATGGCTTCTAGTTCGAGAAGGATGGAGCCTTCATTATTGAAATGTGGTAAAGTGGTTTGTTCGTAGATATTTGTTCCTAGAACTTTCTTCAAACAAAAAATGTGGAAAAGTGGGTAAACTATGGAGGAAGGTGGAAGCTCCAGCTTGTAAGCAATCGAACCAATTTTTTGGAGGACCTTATATGGTACGTTAAACTTTGGAGAAATCTTAAGACACCCTTTGATCTTCAAGGATGACTTCGTGTATGGTTAGAGACAAAGGAAGACCATATCACCTAGTTAGAAGGTGCGCTCGGAGTGGTGCTAATCATCCTGCTACTTCATGCAATTCTATGTCATTTGGAGATTGACTTGTAGAGTGCTAAGAATTTAATCTCGGTTGCAAAGAGTAGTGTCGACTGCATGAACTCTCAAACTTCCAGGGTTATATGGAAGAAGGGCTAGTGAATTTTGACCATAGACTGCTTTGTATGGGGTCATTTTAGTAGAAGTGTGGTATGAGGTATTGTACCACCACTCTACAAGGAGAAGCCACTTTGTCCACTTGTGTTGTTGTTCTTAAACAAAGAAATGAAGAAACATTTCTAAACACTTGTTGAAAATTTATGTCTGACCATCCGTTTGGGGGTGATAATCAGAGCTCATCTTCAGTTGGGTTCCTGTGTGTCAGAAAATATCTTTCCAAAAGTTTTTGGTGAAAGTTGCATCATGATCAGAGAAAATGAAGGAGGGAATGCCATCCTGACAAAAAATATGATCCACAAAAAATTGGGCAATCATGGAGGCTTTATATGGATGGGTGAGGAAACAAAAATGACTCTATTTGGAGAGGCAATTAACCACAACCAAGATCATTGATTTACCTCCCGATCGAGGGACACCCTTGATAAAATCCATAGAGATATATGTCCATATCCTAGTCGGAATTAGCAAGGGCTCCAAAAAACTAAGAATTGTTGTTATCTCACCTTTGTTGCATTAGCAAGTATCACATTCTGCCATCATCTATTTAATAGCACCCTTTATTCCTTTCCAAAAAAAATTCGGCGTGCCCACTCATAGTTTTTAATAAATATGGAGTGTCATGCTAATGGAGAAGCATTGATTTCATAAAAGAAAACTTGATGAAGTTTTGTGCAATGGGGAAGCACCAAATGACCCTTATGGCACATAAATGCACCATCCCATGAATAATGTGATACGACTGTAGGGTTAGTGGCCAATTGTTGGATGAATTGTTGTGAGGAAGGATCAAGTGCATACCCTATTTTATAGATTCCAGCTAGATTGGAATGGGAATGGAGATGGACGACAGGGATGCCTGGTCCTTAAATGCACGTGAGAGAGCATCGGCCATAATATTATCTTTACTCTTCTTATAGGTTATCTCATAATCATACCTCATGAGTTTGCTAGCCCATTTTTGTTGTGTTGGGGAGGAGACCCATTGTTCTATGAAATATTTCAAACTATGGTGATCTATTTTGATGCAAAAAAAATTCCCCGGTAGGTATGGCCGCCATTTTTGTACTACATGGAGAATTGCCATCATTTCCTTCTCATATGTAGACAAGGCTAAGTTTCGGCCCGAAAGATATTTGCTAGCAAAAGGAAATTGGCCGGCCTATTTGAAGGACAACACCCAAGACATTCCCACATGCATCACTTTCAATGGTGAAAGTTTTAGTGAAGCCTGGCATGGCCAAAACTAGTGTGCTACACATTACCTGTTGAAGAACAACAAATGTCTGGTCAGCTATTGTGTTCCAGGTGAAGGCATCCTTCTTCAATAAGGTAGTTAAGGGGGCCGCAATCTTTCCATAGTCCTTGAAGAACTTATGGTAGTACTCCGTATGGCCTAAGAATCCACAAAGGATCTTGAAAGTTATTGGCCAAGGCCATTCCTGCATTGCGCTAATCTTGTCAGGATCTACACGGACCCCATCGATAGAGACAATGTGCCTGAGATATTCCACTTCTTCAAGGCCAAATGAACACTTGGACTGTTTGGCACATAATGTATTGTCTATAAAAATTTGTAATTCCCTGTCAAGGGACTGGAGGTGGTCAGCCCATGTGCGGATGTAGATCAGGATATCATCAAAGAAAACTTGGAAAATTTGATAGAGGAAAGATTGAAAGATATTATTCATGAGTCCTTAAAAGATGGAAGGGGAGTTTGTAAGGCCAAATGGCATGACGAAAAATTCAAGGTGACCATCATGACTGCGAAAGGCTATTTTTAGAATGCCTTCAGGATGAACTCAAATCTGGTGATAGTCGAAGCGAAGGTCCAATTTGGAGAAAACTTTTGCCCCATGGAGATCATCGAGAAGCTCATCAATGACTGAAATGGGGAATTCATCCTTGATGGTGAGGCAGTTAAGGGCACTAAAGTCAATGCAGAGCCACCACAATCCATCCTTTTTGTGGACAATAAGTTTTGGATAAGAGTACGTGTTGGTGTTGGGGTGAATGACACCAGATTTAAGAAGGTCCTTGACTAGGTTTTCAATTTCAGTCTTTTACAGATATGGATTGCAGTAGGGATGGATGTTGGGGGAAATGGTTCCTAGAAAGAGTGGGATGCGGTGATCTTCAGGTCGCAAAGGAGGCAAACCCATTGGTTTGATAAAAATAATAGCATGTTTGTCTAGGATGGCTTATAAGTCCATAAGGTTGCGAACGGTAATGGGGGGGTTGGAGTTGGATGGAGTGCAACTAGGCAACTATCCCATGGGATCCTTTCTTCAAGATATTTTCCATGTGATGAGAGTTGAGGATGGTAGCATATCCTAGCAATAATTGCTTTAAGGTGTGCTTCTGGCTGTTATCTGTGAACTGCATCCAAAGCTTAGAAAAATCCCATAGAATGGGTCCCAAAGTGCGGAGCCATTATGCACCTAAAATCACATCACATCCACCTAGAGGTAGGGAAAACATATCCGATCACAGAGTGTAGTCACCTATCGTAATGCATACATTCTAATATTTCCCTTTACAAGGAAAATTTCCCCCATTAACAATCAACTTTGAAGCTACAACAAGGGTACACAAAGCAGTATGTCTGCTTAGCAATGCAAGGATCGATGAAATTATGTGTGTTACCTGAGTCAATGAGGATTGTGAGAGGAATATTTTTGAAGAACCCCTTAACCTTCATATTTTGTGGGGTGGTAACCCTAGCTAAGGCATCCTCTATCGTGCAGGGAAATTTTTAGTTGATCCTCCTAGGGTGTAGAATCCTCTGTGGGGCTTGGTTCATCTGGAGCATCCTCTAAGTCTTGGTTATCGACCTCTCTATCTTGCTCTAGTGGTGATTCCATATCTAGTAGGTAAAGTTTTTGTGTGATGCACCTATGACTATTAACCCATTTATCATCTCATAGTTGTAACATAATCCCTTCTCCTTACGTGCCCACATCTCGGCCTCAATGAGACACTTGATCTGGGTGTTGGATGTTGGTCGTTGGTTGGTTGGGTTCTGTTAGTGCAAAATCACAGCACCCCCAAATGAGTCATGGATCTGCTTTTCTAAGGTAGGGTCCAAATCAATAATGAAAGACTAGATGAGAGCAAAAAAAAAGGAAAGGATCCAGAATCGATCACAAAAACACATTTTATTGCTCTGCAAATTTATACAATACATTAATAGACGGCCAAGAGGTGAGAAAGCCTATCATATTTTTAATGGAAGGTCTGAACTCCACGAGTCCCTTGCTAGAAGAGAAAGGGGAGCCTGTAAAAGAAAAGAGAATGTCCAACCCTTTACAAAGAGTCTCGAGCCCGTATTTATAGATCTAATACAGACGGGGAAAAGAGAGAGAAGCGGGAAAATAGCTCCAAACTCAACCACTCCCATGAAATCTGTATCAAATCTGTCTTGACTATATCAAACCATGATTCGATGCCTTGCAAGAGGAAGAAATGGCGGAGCAGATCGAATCTAATCTGGTATTTGTAAGAAAGAGATCCTACATTGAAGGCTTGAAATTGTTTCTCCATTTTTCTCCCACCTAACCTCCTAAAAATTAAAGTTTCAGACCTCCATGGCGTAGACGAGGTTGAGATCTTTCCAACGGTGTCATATTTGCAATATTTCGAGCCCTGAGTCGAAAGATATGCCCCTTCAAAGTTTGCATCGGATCCGTACAGATGGGCGGAAAAAATAATTAGAAAAAATGGGTTCCCTTTTAATATGGGGCATGTGGCACCTTTTGGTTGGCTGGGGAGATGTGCTTCCATTTTTATCTTTGTGTTCCTTGACAAAGGGAAAATTTTCACCTTTTCCTCTAACTCTCCGCTTTGTCTTTGACTCAGGTTCAAACTTTGACCTTTTTCCTTCACTGCAGCTATTTCAGCAAAGTAGGGTCCGCGTGCCCCGGATGTCCCAGACACATTCTTCCGCATTGCCCGATTTAGGCTTTCTTGTCCTTATGCATCTGCCGTTGACCGGGCTGTGAGGGCTGTTGACCTCCACATTCTCTGCAACGTTTGGTTCCTTTTACAGCCCTTTCGCCTTTACACGTCTCGCACGTACTTTTTTCCCAACTATCCCATGGAGCGTGTGGGCCAAAAAGTTTCGGCTTCGCCAATTTCCCTTTGACTTCAAAATTTTTGGCAATGCGTGCCCCGTGCATCCCTGTTGAACTTGTGCGGTCTGGGACACAGAAAGCTGATTTAGCCAATTCCTTTTTATTTCGGCTCCAAACCTGGTACGACGAACCTTGGTATGATCTGCAGCCTCCAGACCCGCAATGCATTAAAACAAGCCCGCGACTTCATCTTTTATATTTTTTCAATTTTTGCTAACTTTTTGGATTTTTTCCTTGGATGGGGAAGTTAAAGAGAAACCAAAGGTACCCCCAAAACATGATTTTGGTCCTTGAATCAATTCTACTTGTTCGGGACTGAAGAATCTGATGGATGTTATCAAAATTACCTTGAAGGGTGAATTTTGGATAATAGGTCCTTGGTTGTGGACGATAATGGGAGTCAACGTTGTGCTGAGATTTATCTTCAGCCAACTTAGCCAGGCCCAAGGCTTCCATCATATTAATGGGGTGAAACATTTTCACCTCTGAGCAAATTGGCTCATTGAGGCCACTAACAAAGCAGCTCTTGAAGAAGTCTTCTATTAGCCCTTCAGTGTGATTAGCCAGTTTCTCAAACTCCTGTTGATACTCCTGAACAATACCAATTTGGCAGAGTTTAGTGAGAGCTCCGGTGAAGTCCTTGAATTCAGAGGGACCAAATCTGCCTAAAATGAGGGATGTAAATTTCTTCCAATTGAGTTCATCATTTGCTATGAGATACCAATGATACCATTGTAGTGCATCTTTCTCCAAATGGTACGAGGCGATTGGGACTTGATTGACAGAGTAAGTGTCGTGAATGTTGAAAAACTAGTCAACCTGATAAATCCATCCTGTAGGATATGTACCATTGAACTTGGGGAAGTCCAACTTGGGCCCACGGGAGTGGTTGGAGAAGGAGTTGTGTGAGGACTCTGCCATTTTCCGTTGTTTGATCAAAATGTCATGCTGTTGATTCAATCCGTGCAGCCTTTGAGCCAGCCCAGTGACCTGGGATTTCAATGTTTCAAGTTCTTCCTCCATGACTTCAGTGCGTGTAATGGTGACAACCATAATCAAGGTTTTTTTTTTTTGCAATGGATATAAAAAATCTTTCTAATAACACGTTTAGTAATGGAAATTTGGTATTTGAGCTCAAGAAAACAGGGGAGAATGGACATGGACAGGGTTTTTGGTACTTTCTAGGCAATTTTGACAGAGGAAAAATGCAATTTGGGGGTTGTAATGCTAAGAATTGGAAACTTTTTCCTTGAGGAAAAAATGAGGGGAATATTGAAAGGGAGAATGTGTGCAAATTTTGGGGCAATTGGGTAAAAACTGAAGAAGTTATGGCAAACCCTAAAAAAAGTGAAAATGACGATTTCTGAGTGATAGAAGTGAAATTCGGTCTCAGATCCTCAACAGTATGAAATGTGTGGAGTGGGGATTTCAGGTGTTCTAGGAAAGTTTTAGAAAAATAGAGCTATAATACGAAAGATATGGCTAAAAAACAAAATTTCTAATGCCTTTTTAAACCCTTGATTACGATCGTAAACAAGGAGGGATTTTTTTTCACCCTTGACTACATTCATGAAATCGAGGATTGTTACACATCCATAAAATTCCCTACACTCAAACAAGAAATGAAACCATACCTGAAATCGATTGAACCAAATGATTTTGGCCCGATTTGGTTTGCACAGAGAAGAATGGTCTTGAGCAAATGATGAAGGATGGTTTTTGAAGCTTGTGGTTTGGAAATGGAGACAACCACCTGGAACTTTCAAGGTTGCCTGGCTCTAGCCAATGCCCATGCCAAGTTTTCATGTGAAAGTTAAGGAGTGCCTGTGCGTGTGAACAAAATGCGAACGGAATGCAATATTGCTGGAAATGACACAACTCACAGCTTCTACCCAGATCTGCGAACATAATGCAAACAATATCTGGACCACTTTCTAATCACCAAGATCCTGTTTGGGTGAGGTGAGAGCATACGGTGGGTAGAATTAGATGTCTACGATTTACTGTAGAGAGGAACAAATTTTGGTCGTGGAAAATTCTCTGATACCAAATGTGAAGACCCTGCAACACTATTTTACCAATCACAACAAAATAACCTGCAACAAATAACTAAAGCAAAAGAACTTGAAATGATATTAAATCGCATGCCTCTTCGAGGGGGCAACCTCCTTTAAGAAAGCCAATACAATATATTCGTGGATGCTTCATTGAGCCTCAACACCACCTTATATACTAATTCCTATCCAAGAAACTACTACTTCCCGCACATGTGGGATTATTCAAATATGCTGAAGGGACAACTTACAAAGCATATGCGTCCAATGTAACTAATCTATTATAAAGAAAATAAAAGTGTAGGAACATGGGTTCCTAACAGATTTGCATATCATATAAGAAATATGATTAATATCCAAGCTCAATCCTTACCTCAAGTCTTCAAGGGGGTTAGTAGATGGGTATCCAATATGATCTTGTAGTTATTGTTGGAGAGACCATCTCACTTTACTTGGAGTAGCAAAAAACCTCCAATTTTATTTCTCCTAGATCTATTTAGGTCTAAGTTAGTTAACAATTGAATGTTAAGTAGGCATGCTTTAGCTACGATATACTGATATATCATGTTAGTTCTTTCAAGAATTCCATTAAGCTTTAATCATTGATGTAACTATTGTTAGATTCAATAAGCATTTGTTAATTAGACTATGTGGTGTTAGTATTGTTAGTTTAGCTTTGCTTTGAACTTTTATTAGTCTTCAACAATCAAGAGATACCAATATAGTTATCCTTGTCTCATGAAGACACAAGGATATATTCCTCTTTGTAAATGACTTCAACTCAATATTAGACCTAAAATACATTAGAAATCTTGTAATGAAATCAATATGCTATGAAATTAGAATTCAAACACATGACACCAAATCTTCCCTCCTTCATCAACTTGAAATTAAGGAAACTTCACCATCCTTTACTTCGCTCAAATCCACCTCATAAAAATATGACCATAAACTAACCTAGAATGTAATTCCAGGGATTTTAGGCTAGGCTGAAGGGGATTTTATTTGTAGCAATGTTTCTTTAAAAGAAGATAAAAAGGGTTTTCAAAAGATTAACAACTTTGCACCCAAAACATTATTTTATCGCATCTTCTTGATTCAAATTCAAAATAGGTCAGTTTCCCTCCTTTATCTCGACCATAAAAACTTAAAAAAAATCCCATAAGAATCAATATAACATTAAAAATTGACCCACATAGGTCGGTCGTGCCAAAAACCTTCATTCATGCACCAAAAATCCACAAAACCCCTCTAATGGAATGAGAAAATTCCTCTCATCCCAAAACTATTTTTATTAAAGATCTAAAAAACACCACACATGAGTAATATGTTATTTAAACATCATACATGGTCTGAATTTATCATTAACCAATCATATTATTTCATTTAATGAGCCCACTGGCTCATTACCTTTATAAAACACTTGTTTCCAACATCTTGATCTTTATCTTCTGAGCCTCAAGACCATCCTAGATGATATAAACTATGGCATGTGACCACTCAAAGGAATTACAAAAACTTGTATAACACTTATAATAAATTAATACATCATTAAACATTCACATGCTCAAACCACATCAACTTTTGTCCTTCACCAAAATCAAGTTACCCAAAAAATTGGTTTGACAAATCCAACTGGTTAACACCCTTTATAACACTTTCATGAAATCTCCAAATACCTTAAATGGATGAAAAATTAATCCATCTTCACATTCCAAGTGATGTAAATCATCACTTAGATCCATTTCATGCACTAACCAACTCAATCTTTCAATAAAAGTAGTCTATGTCCTGAAAAGAAAGAAACCTTATTTCTCGCAAACTGGCCTGGAAGCATCATGAAATCAACTCATCATTAACCCAAAATTATACCACTGGTAAATATATCTGAATTAATATTTCCATAACAATATTGGAAATCCTCCCAACTCCAAGTGGAAGGCCTTCAACCAAGCTGATCTACTGTAAGACTTCCTAAAACTACCCTAAAACTATCCTTTAACCAATCAACATAAATGAAGCATACTATACCATATAACTACATTAACATGACCTAAAATCATCATGCACATAAATAAAAAACTCACACATATTTCCATACACATGTCTATTTATATAGCAACTCCTTTGGACAACCTTGTCCCAAACTGAACTTCTTCAAAAATTGACCTAGTTTTAGTGGGGTCCACTCATCACCACAACCTCTACCATACATTTTTGGAAACCGGGAGGAGTCCTCTACATGACCAATCATCATCACAATGCACTATAAATCAATTTTTTCTACTTAATAACATTTTCTCTCAAACCACTTTTTAGCTAGGGTTTCAAACTCATAAAAAGGTGTTTACCTTCTTAACATTCATTCATAAAAACTGTGATGATGAAATGACCTCATTATTTTTGTTAAATAATTCTAGACTCAATTTAAAAACATCCCTGAAATCCAAAAATTCCCATGCAAAGCACATAATTCATGGTGAGCATCAAAAGTTTCCAATTCGAGTTGGAAATGGCCTTATCTTAACCATGTTTCACCAAAACTAACATAACATGCAAAATACTCATCATGGAAACCTGAATTTTTTCCCATAGTATCATGACACATCCTACATATATCTCCAATCATCAACTTATCACAATATTTATCCATATCTCTATACATCTAAGACTTGCATAGCTAGACCTTAGGGATTTGCACTGTAAAGGCTAGGGTCAATTGAAATAAGACTATAACTCATCATAGAAACACTCCAAAACATCCTAAAATACCTATTACATCATGATACAACTACCTACATGCATCCATGAGCTCATATAACTCTAAAACACTTAGCCACATACCATCCATACATGCTCCAAATGAGCACCTAAAACATGGTCACCAACCTATATCTGCATCCTGAAGCTCATGTGAGTGCCCAAGAAACTCTCCAAAAATGCTATCCATCATGTCAAACATTCTTCTCAAGACACCAAGAATATAAAACCTTCATTCACTATCACCTAGGCTAGCTAGGTCACCTGAATGGGCTTGCTAAGAATAAGCAATTCTCACTGAAACACCTGATATCACCATGTATAACCTATGAATTCTACATGTCATCATCATCCTCAGACATTCTATGACCCTACTCCATCATCCACTTTGTCATTAATGGGGTTTAGCATTAATGAAAACACCTATAGGACAACATGTAATCAAACTCCCCCTTTGTCATTGATGGAAAACCCACCTATTTAAAATTCTCCTCCTTTTTGCATTACATGAAAAAGGAATACCTATGCCTACATAATATTCACCATTCTCAACTTCATATTTTACCATATTTTGGTTCAAAACATCAACAAAAGATCTCATTGTAGCTCAAAAACTTGAAATATTTCTCAAAAATTGATTTTTAGCCATTTTCAAGCATGGAAAGCACTAGGCTCCCTTGGGAAAAGCATATACAACACCTAAACATACCAAAAATTATGAATCAAAAACTACCTCTTTCTTGAGCTATATCACCATCTTCTTCCTTCTAAGCATACAAATCATGACAGTTCACACCACAACACTATTTTTACCATTATGAGACCATTGTAGTTGTCCAATACCTAAAGTATGCATTTCAATAACATGCTCAAAAATAATTTAATTTGAGTTCAAAAATCCTCCTTAATTTAATTCTTAGACTTACTACCAACTTTTCAAGGCACAATCTTGGCTTGACACAACTAGCTCATGCTATTCATGAGACACATTTGGATTGAAATCCCTAAAGTGTTCCTTCAATGTAATCTTGACAACTTTAACAAGGCTCTAGAAGCACAATATCCGCTTTCATAAGAACTCCTTAAGGCTACAGGACTGTGAAGTTTGGAGAGGCCTTAATATGCATTTAGGATACTAGTAGAAAAACCAAAAACAATCTTGTGGGCCTTCATGTACCTTGTGATATCAAGGACTCTACTCCTTTAACTTACCAAAATCTATGAGGATTGCCCTAGGGAAAATCCTTTTCCTACCTTTCAGCCATATTTGGACATTTCACACCATTGCTTAAGTTGATTGAGATACAATATGAAATATTGCCCTTGAAGGAAACATGTACCATTAGTTTTACCTGATTATCCCTTGCATTTAATCAATCAAGGTCATTTCTTTTACATTTTTTCCCCATTGATCTAGTGTGTTTCCTTTCATGGTTTTAATCAGACAACTTATCCCTCGTCATTTAACAGACTTCATGTTCTCTCATATTTTGTCTTATCTCTCAACAATCCTTGGATGTGAATGATCTAACCTTGCCATGGATAAGGAGCCCTAGGCATAAATCATTGTTAATCCTGAAAATTCTATCAAAGAGTATCTCAGCAATGAATGGCGGAGATGGAGACAGATCCAAAGGACATGTCTCCAGAAAGTCAACGACATCATAATCGGGCCTATTTTCTATGCCTTAACCCATTCATTCTGTAAGTTAGTGGTGATTGATTCACATAATGGAATTATGAATTATAACCTAGTGGCCATTAAGGGAATATCTTTCTTCTACGAGAGGTTTTAGTCCAGAAACTCCTCTAGACCTGAACAATCGACCAGATCCCAGTCACTACAGGCTCACCTAGTATGGGAATACGTCCCATATTATCAACTCATTACTCTCATAGAGTGCATTTTCAGATAGCCACATCACTTCAACGACACTATTCCAAAGGAAATACTAATTGGGCTGGGAGTTTTCAAGCAAGCTTGGGATCAATCCTCCATTTTCGTGTCTTACCTGACGGCTTGTGCGCACCCTTCAAATGTTGAATAGTCAATGCACAAGATAATCTAGTGGAAGTTTTATCCATCCTTGTCTTCATGGCCCATTGATCTTCACAAGTTTTAACAAACACATCGGTCCTTCCAACAAGAGCGCTCATATCTTCTAGTGTCACTCATATGTCCTCGTGTGAGCTCAGGAAACCATCCCTCTTAGTGTTCGTCAACACAATCCATCACAATTTTGGGACCCATGTACCTCATCTAGAATGGGGTAAATGTCCATCCAAATGGCTTGCAAATATCACCCAGGGAATAAAGTCATGTCATTACTTACCCCTCAAAGCCTTTGCGGTGAGTCATCGACTTCCTCTATCTCACAAGTCCCTTAGGAGCTTATATACCACAACCATGCCTAAACTCATGCAGTTGGACTTCTATCACTTCCAGATAACCAAATCGTTGGCACATTACCAAGCATCCAGGGACTATCCCCATGAGACTATATTCTAGATCGCAACCTTTGTGCCATTTTCATGAAAAAGGATAATAGTCCCCACAAGTATCTGCACCTATTCAGCATAATGTCTCACTAACCTGGCTGCCACATATACGATATTAAATTCAAGGGGCCCACATGTCCATATTGGTTTTCTCACCCATTTTCATCATTCAGACCCTCATGCAATCCTCATGAAGGGGCATGACCCTTTCGACTCTGGGCATCGAAATGAATACAAATTTGACTAGTCATTGGAAAGATCCTGACCTCGCCCACACAATGGAGGTACTGAGAAATTACTTTGAGGTCGTTATGTAAAGGAAATGAACAACAAACCTATTCATCCATCAGTGCCTTTCAAAGCAGGATCCACCGACACTGGGAACATCCAGATCGGAGTTCATCTAAATTCTATAGTAATGAGGACCCTCTACAGCACATCCGAGCCTTCTGATCACGCATGTTACCTTATCAAACATGATCAAGACCTTATGTTGGCAGATTTCATCCTATGCCATTAATAGCAATGGTTGACCTACAACTTGTATTGGTACAATTGCTATCTCTTTCTCTTTCCTTCACCTTGGGTTGCACAAATATTCTTGGATACAATTTTCGGGGGCAATATCACATTGTAATAAGGGTTCCATCACATACATCTTACACTATCAAACAATTGGAAGACGAATCTGTCACAAAAACTTTTCACTTCTAGGAGGGGCATCATCAATGGAGCTATCCTTCTCCCTCCACACAAACTGAATTGATCGAGTTATCTCACCTCTTGGTCATGTGCTAAACACATATCTTCGTATCAATCTGCAGAGCAATACAATGGTTTTGTGATAACATTCTGATGAATTCTTTACCTATGGCCTAGAAAATCTCACCTGACATCGTGCCCTATGAAGATGGTCATCTATAAAACTCCAATCAAAGAAACCAAAGTGTTGAGTCCTTGTGTCAAACCTTCATTATAGTAATGATAAGTGTCCAAAGAATCAGTAAATGCGATCACCTCATAGTAATCCAGCATCTAATGGTCGTTTAGATTTCTGAATGCACTTCAACCCCAATGTAGCTATGAACCCATCATAGTAATATTTATAGATGCGGTCTTCGAAAAAATACCCTCTGTAAGTTGCTATGATCATGCTCCCTAAACAAAGGAATAAGGAACCAACCTTCAATCTGGAGAGTTTTCCCATTTTTGCAAGGTCCCACACCTTGGGGAAAGTTCAATGTTGTTAATTCACACCAAATGAGCTTGCCTTAGAAAAGTAGATCTTTTAGAGCTCATTTGGGGGTGCTGTGATTTTGCACTAACACTTCCCTTGCAATCTTTCCTTCATATTTTCAGTCAACATAGTGTACATGAATCCATGCTTTTTTCATTCATCAAAACTCTAGATGAGTTCCCCCTTTTTAAGACCCCGAGTTAGATCAATAGCTCTCTATTGAAGCTCAAGAATACACTATTTTTCCTTGAAATATTGTAATATTCAATCCAGATACACAAAGTCTAGTATTCAGACCCTGTAGCCTTACCATATTCATCCTCCTCACTCCTTAATAAAATGACTCATACAATGTTTCAACTCTATGAAAAAATTTCAACACAAAATTTCAATCTTCATTATCTTATCATGACATTGCTTAGAAAACTACTACATACCTTACGAATTTTGCATATACTCCACACTTCTTCATGTTAACTAATGTGTCTTGAATTCTTTTGGTAGACTTCTTGCCTTGCATAAGGCAATACCACAAACTAGTTACATAGAATGATCATACATCTTTGTCCTAGGATCATTTTTCAAACCTATATCTTTGACTGAGTCTTACTTCCCTCTGCTACTTCATTATTTAGAGAGCATTCACACCTATAACAACCTCTGTAACAGTTCCTCATAACCTCACAACCTGAGAAACCTTTTTTTATTTCCCTTTTTCTTAGATTGTTTCTTTGAAGTGTTGATGAAACAGATAGGGTAACAGGCATAGGAGGAATACCTGTTCAAATGTTGGTTGATGGGTTGTTTGTGCGCGTATGACTTCTGAATCCACAGCTGATCATGAGAGCTTCCTTTTGGCTAGGAGGAACTACCTGTAATGAAAACAAGACCACCAAAAGGAATTAAACAATATGGGCAGTGAACTGCCTAGCGTAAGCTAGATCTGGGAAGTATGATACTTCCTAGATGGCTGTCAGTCCACTGTTTTAAACAATTCAATGCTGTAAACAAAGTAAATCCTATTGTTATTTTAAAATGATTTAGGTATCTCACTTAAAAACACAATAAGAAATAGATCTAATCTAACAGGCTAAGCTAGAATAGAATCCAAAGGTCAAATGATTGGTTCTGGGTCTCTGCAGGTCTGATAAAGGTCTCGGGTAGATCACAGGTGAATGAGGGTGAGATAAAATTAGGTGGGTAGGTCTCTGTTCAGGGCTGTGTGGGAAAACACAGAGACCGGTGTCGGTCAGGGGTGACCGATGACGGTTAGGTATAACCGGTGCCAGTTACTGTGAGATCTGGAAATGTCACAGAATAGGATTTTGGTCTCCTTTGTGATTGCACAAAGGACTTTGGTTGGTCAGGATGAGGTATTGGGTGACTAGGGTAGGATTTTGTGAGGTTTTAATGGGTATATTGAGGTGAAAATGTGGAGAAGGTCAATAGGGGGCAAGGTAAACAATGGATGATAAAATGATGAAGAAATGAAATAACCAGGAAAGTATGATGTTGTACTTACTTGGATTCCATTCCTGAAGGCCTGTGTGTGAGGGATGGAGGTGCTGATGATGGGTTTGAAGGTTGCAAGTGATCACCAACTGAAGAAAAGCTTCTGCATGGGCTGCATGTACACTCCTCTTTGCTTGGATAGATCAGATCATGGCTGGGATGGCTGTGCAGGAGAAGATGCTCAATCTCCTTCCTTGGATGTGAGTTTTCACTGGAATTGGCTCTCTGAAGATGCGTTATCTCTCTGAGATGTGTTCTTTCTCATCAAATTTCTCCCAATGTTTTCCAACCTTGAGAATAAGGTTGTTTTGGGGTTAAAAGGGGTAACCGACGGGTTCTGGCTTAACCGCAATGGTTAGGGGTAACCGACGTCGGTCAAGGTGGGATTTCCTAGGTTTACTAAACTAGGGAGATCCTCTTGATTTCCTTGGATCTTGTGTCATTATCCCATGGATTAGACTGGGAGCCTCTTGTGAGCATGTGGGAATGTGGTTAGAGGGAATGTAGGCATTGATTTTTAGGGTTTGGGTAAGTCTTAGTTAGTTATGGGAACTTGCTAAGAATAGGTCTTAGGTTGAGTTGGCTTGGTGAGGTGTCTAAGTGAACTGTATGTGTGGGATATTATTTAAATAAGATATTTAAATAATAAATATAGTGAGGATAATGCATTAATTTAATTTAATTAATTAAATTAATATTAGTGGGGTGAAGGGGGTCATGGCTAGGTAAATGTAATAAAGGGTGCTTATATGTCGAGGGACAAAAGGGGAGTGTGACCTAATTTTAGTGTCTACATTTTGCCCCTTTTTGTTGCGTAGCTTGTATTGGTAAGTGATGCTAACAAAAATAAGATGTGGTTGCCCCATGTGTGGGTGAAGGTGATCCCCCTCAAACCAGGAACTGACGAGGCAGCAGGCTGAAGCGGTGAGTGGTTTGATAAAAGGTAAATGTGAGGAAAAGGCAAGTGGGTACAGGGAAAAAGGGTGAAAGGTCTACTCGGGAAATCTAGGTAATGGGTCAGGGTCATAGGTAGCAACAGTCAAATGCACGCACACGTATAAACTGCAACACACTACCGGGTTGAAGAGCAGGCAAACTCTACATCGTCTAAGGTCGATAGGTTTATCCAAACAAGGTTGAAGTGAATCTGGTATCCAAGGTATAGGATATGGTCAGGAAACACAATGTAGGTTAGGTGCAGGAACGTTTAGGTATGTTTCGGTACACCAAAGGTAGGGTCAGGATAAACGGTCATGGCAATAGGCTAGGTAAGGTCATTAGGTCAATCAACACAGGTAACAGTGCCAAGGTATAGCGAACACATGAGGTCAAAGGTCACTAGTGATGGTCCAGGTCCAAATATCTAGGTCACGGCATGGGTAAGGCCAAGGTAGGGGTAAAATAATGAGTCCCCAAAGGAGGAAAAATGGAGGTAGGAAATGATGAGGTCAGGAAAGGTAAGGTAATGGGTTGGGTAAAGGTTGGATGGGGTAAAGGAGCAAGGTAAAGGGTGGGGTAAAATGGAAAAGTAAGGGAAATGTGTAGGTAAGGGTGATCGATGGCGGTCATGGATAACTGACGTCGGTATAGGAAAACTGACGACGGTGAGGTAGGGCACGAGACTGATGCCGGTCAAGGGGAACCGACGTCGGTTAGGTTGGGTTTTGTATAAAAACAAAAAATTCACGTTTTTATTATTCATTTGTGATTTGTGAAGTGAAGAAATGACAAAAAAGAGAGAAAAGTGTCTGGAGGAAATGGGACAGTGAGCTGGCAGTGTGATTTGATGGTGGTTGGGTTGGTGAGTAGCGGGTCCATGGGATCAAGGTGAGAGAGTTGATTGGTCGGAGGTTGTGGGTAGATATTGGGGATGGAAGAGGCTGGAGAGGGATTGGGTGGACCACCAGCACAGTGGCCAGACATGCCACCGAGACGGTGGCAGCGCGACGAGGTAAGCGCCTAACTCTATAGTGTGAATTAGATAGAGTAGAGGTTGTAATAGTTGTTATTTGTAGGGTTTTGTGGGTTTTTTGTATTTTGTGGGTGGGAAAAAGTGAAATGTAGGTATGGGGGGAATAATGGGAAAAAAAGAGGGGGGGGAGGGTAGTAAATTGTATAGGTGGGGTGGGTAGGGGTTTTGGGGTAGTGTAGGTCATTGTAGGTGGGGTAAAAGGGACAGGTGGGAGGGTTTTTAAAAAAGGGGGGTTTGGGAAGTTGCGGATTTTTCCGCGACAGTGACCGGCGTCGGTCAAGCTTGGCTGGTGTCGGTTGGGTAAGAACTAGGATCGGTCACCAAACAGGTGACTGATGTGGTTAATGTGGTAACTGTGGTCGGTAAAGAGGAACCGATATCGGTCACCAAACAGGTGACTGATGCCAGTTTAAGGGTGACTGGAGTTGGTTAGGATGAACCGACACCGGTCGGGATTTTAGGCACAAGGGTCCAAGAGGGATGTGGGCCTAGGTAGTTGAGATGGGTAAAGTAAAAATAGGGTGGAGGGTAATGATAATTGGTGAATATGGTCATGGTAAATGTAGATTAATGTTGTGCTTAGATTGGATGCAGGGGAGATCACAGTTACATATGCGGGACAGGGTTCCGCTGCTACTGGTGACATTACATGGCTTAGCGACCCCTTTGGAGCTGCAACACATGGAGGCAGTGGGCTTGAGTGGTATTCGGTGCTACCGACATGTTGTTCGGTAGCCTAGTTTGATGGTCACACTCATCGATAGATGGGACTCCGCGACCAACACGTTCCACCTTCCGACGGGTGAGATGACTATCACCCTGGAGGATGTGTTCTGGATTTTGAGGTTACCCATATTGGGGGCCCAGGTGTACTCTATCTCCTCCGAGGCCTCAGAGGAGCTGATCGGGATAGTTTTTGGTGAGGGGGCGGTGGAGCTGAGATTCCATAGTGCCAGTTTGAGCTATGGCGAGATGTACCTAGCCCGTCTGGATGAGACGAGGCTAGTGGTTTTATTGATGGAGGCAGTGTGCTGCTATGCACTACTTCCAGATGCAGAGGGTGGATGCTTTCCCCAATCACTGATGGGGGTGCTCCATGATATGATGGTGCATGAGACATGCTTTTCCTGGGCACCAACATTCTTGGTGTAGCTATACAGAGAGTTGTGGGTGTATGGGCGGTTGCACAGGTTTAGCCTGTGTTGTACATTTATACTGCACTGCTGGGCCTACGAGCACATAGTCTGTGTTTGACCTATAGGGATGCCCTGAGTAGATGCATTCCCAGTGAGATCTGTGTGGTTGGGATACAGGAGATGGGTGCCGGTTGCAGGAGAGCAGAGGTTGGATAGGCTGACATATGATGTGGCCCATTTTCGGCAGTTGTTGGAGGGGTTGTCTAGAGTGGACATTATCTGGAGACCATATGTGGGATTCCCCTCATATAGGCACATGCATGAGGAGCTAGCTGAGCTCCAGCTAGAGAGGTGGATATAGGGTCACCGTGCCGGGGAGGATGAGATGATCCTGGTAGACAGGGTCTGACGGCAGTTTGGGCTTGTACAGGATATTCCTCCATCCTTCCCACAGTATCGGAGAGATGACATGGAGAGGCCTCTACCTCTACCACAACCTACAGTGCCTACAGGAGAGGAGGAGCAGCCAGTGGATCGGCGGATTGATGATGCCAGATGCATAGATAGGTATAGGCAGTGGTGGGTGGCTCAGTTATGAGCCATACCACCTAGACCAGGGCAGCCTGACTTAGCTACCATTACTGTAGAGAGATGCCCTACAGGGGAAGGTAGCAATGTTGATCACGTAGATAGGTATACTACAGACACAACTAGAGGGGTCAGAGGTAGAGGTAGCAGAGCTACGAGTACAGGTGGCCAGTCTGCAGGCCCAGATGGTAGAGGGAGAGGGTGGAGGAGATGGAGGAGATGGAGACAGAGATGGTCAGGTGGCAGCCTTACTGGCTCAGGTGGCAGGTTTACAGGGCCAGTTGGCCACAACCCAGACACAGATTGGGGCCTTACAGGCCCAGATATAGGCACAGGGATAGGGGCACCACCATAGGCACAGGGGCAGGGGGCACCACCACAGGCACAGGGAGCTGGTCCCAGTTCACAAGCTAGTGCAGGGCAGGTACAGGGGCCAAGACCTATGGGACCACCATAGACCGTGCCTATATCTAGGTTACAGGATGCCCTAGGTGAGGTGAGATATTATCAGGACCAGCTCATGGCAGCTAGGATAGACTTCCTCTCTTACGGAGAGTACAGGGCACAACAGGTGTCCAGTGAGAGGACGAGATCCCGCACACATAGTGTGGAGAGCACAGGAGGTCAGTGAGCTCTGAGGCCTGATCAGGGAGAGGCCACCAGTGCACGGTGACCAGAGCTAGGTGATGTGCCAGCATGGACACAGGAGGCCGAGGGTGCAGGTGACACAGAGATGGAGGACATCCGGTGAGATGTCTGATATGTGGCCACCTATTTTGATGTATTTAGTGATTATTTTTGATATATATGCTAGTGCCGAAGATAGTTTATTTTTAATCATATACTGGCCTGCGTGCCGAAGACAGTGAGGATGTATGAGTGATTTTTTTGTATATTGTGAGCATATACCTGGCCTGCGTGCCAAAGATTTTTTGTATTGATTCATTCATTCTTTTTGTATATATGAGACCAGCCTGCGTGCCGATGACATTTTGTATTGTATATCAGCCTGCGTGCCGACATTTTTGAGATGATGGCCATGATGAGATAGGCATGTATTTTGAGATACACATTTATTGATTTATATGATGAGATTCATGGTATTTTGTGATGTGTTAATATGTTTATGAGATATTGGATGTATGGCTTGTGTTAGATGAGATATGGATGTGTTACTTTAATGTGGTTTGAAATTAGGTGAGTTAGGCATGATGGAGTTAGGTTGGTTTAGGCATGGATCGAGTCAGGTTATAGGCATGGATCGAGTCAGGTTATAGGCATGGATTGAGTTAGGTTGGTTTAGGCATGGATCGTTATAGGCGAGTCAGGTTGGTTTAGGATCATGGTTTGAGTTAGGTTGGTTTAGGCAGGCGATTAGGTTATTTTGAGTTAGTAGGCATGGATCGAGTCAGGTTTGGGTAGGCATGGATTGAGTTAGGTTTGGTTTATGATTCATTATTGTTTGCAATGAATGATACTATGGGTCATATGTGAAATGTTGTATAATCTATGCATAGTGATGATAGAGGGATGGTAGGTGTAATAAATGTATGCTGTGGAAGCAACTTGTTATGTATGTGGCTTAATTTCCAATTTTGTTAGAAAAGGGGAACTAAGTGAAATGTGATGTAAATGGTGAGTTAGGTATGGTTGATGAATTGTTTTAGGGTAGAGAAATGGCCGAGCTAACCTCCAAGGGCCCCATGCCCTCGGAGTGCTGCCTACATAGTCCCAGTGAAAAGGGACCTCAGGCCGATGTAGTTCTCCCATGAGCTAGGGAAGAATATGAAAATGAGTTGGTAGGTTTGTGGGCATGTTGTGGGTTTAGGTTTAATAGGTGTGGGTAGATTATAGGTAAAATGATGTAGGTGAAGGTGATTATGGTGAAAGGGGAGGACTACCCCAAAGGTAAGCGTCGAGTACCAAGTCCTATATAAGGTAATCAAAATGTAAACAAAGATGGTTAAAAGATAAGAGGGGGGCAATAAAGCCACCTGATTGGGTAGGATCATACTGAGTAGATCATACCTTGGAGGGGGTGATGAACACAAGACCCGAAAGGCATTGCACGATTAACTGTTCTACGATGAAGGTAGTCACAGGATCACCAAATGTCTAAATTCCAAGATGTCCCTTGAGGCAATTGAGGAAATGAGAGTGAAAATGGTAAGGTGGGTGAAAGGTAGTTAATTTTATATGTTTTGAGTGACAGGTCTTTTGGGCAAGAGGTCTGAGGTCACAATGGGCAAGTCCATGACTAAAAAGTTTTTTGTTGAGATAGACTGATCGATGCAGGAAGTCTATATGGGATAAATAATATGGTACTCCTTGAGGTCTTCGTGAAGCTGATCGATGTGGGAAGCTTTGGTTTCTCTCTATTTTTTTTTTGAAAGCTTCACATAGCTGTCCTTCGAGGGAGTAGTCTATTTATAGCAGCAATTTTGTCGAGAGGAAGATGTCCTTTTGAGGGAGTCATCTTTTTATTAGAAGTTTGACTCAAGGAGTTTGGTCCCATTGGAGGTCTTTGAAATCATGGACAAGACCAAGGTGAAGGATAGGACTCTTGTTCAAAAGGAAAGGTGGAATGACCATGGGATCTCATCTAAAGGTAGACAAAAAGTATCCATGAGAATCATGCTATGTGCAGTGCCATGGTACACATATTCAAGAGAAGATAACAAGTGATGGGTACTCACATGATTCTTGTTTAATCGTTAGGGAGGTGTATGGAGTGAATAGCACTCAAGGGATGAGCCTGTAAAGAGACAAAGGGTGAGGTAGGACAATGAGTCAACAATAGAATGGTTGAAGATGCAATGCATTAAGGGGCTCAGGTTCGGGTTTACCCTCAAGTGAGGATAAACGATAGGCACCTGATCCATAGGTATGAGTTACGATGTATGGTCCAAGCCAATTAGGAGTGAATTTTCCCCGTTTACTTTTTTCTGCTTTGGTTATGTGTTGATTTTCTTTCAAGACAAGGTCACCAACTTGGAAGGTTCGTTCATGAACACGTTTTTCATAAGCACGTTTGATACGTTGTTGGTAAACTTGAAGGTGATCCAGAGTGTTAAGACGACGTTCATCTAATAACTCTAGTTGTGCTAAGCGGTCCTGATGAAATTCATCATCAGTAAGCATGTCATGGAGAGAAATGTGGAGTGAGGGGATCTAGACTTTGAGAGGCAGAACAACCTCTGTACCGTAGACCAGTGAAAAGGGTGTGGCCACAGTGGAAGTGTGAATACTAGTGCGGTATGCCCATAGGGAAAAAGGAATGTGTGTATGCCAATCCTTCCCAGTATCGTCAACCACTTTCATGAGAATTTTGTTGAGGGTTTTGTTAGTGGATTCAGCTTGGCTGTTGGTTTGTGGGTAATAAGGTGATGAGAAACTAAGCTGAATGTTGAAGGCATCGCAAAGTTTTTGCAATGTTTTGTTTTTGAATTGTTTTCCATTGTCAGTGATGAGGCGATGAGGAACACCAAAGTGAAAATGATGTGATGGTTAATGAACTCACATATTTTCTTAGCTTTTGTGGAGATGAGTGGTATGGCTTCCACCCATTTTGTGTAGTATTCGGTAGCAGTTATGATCCATTGATGGCGTTGGGAAGAATGAGGATTGATTTCTCTGACAAGATCCAAACCCCATTGAGAGAAGGGCCAAAGGTCACGAGCGACCTGTAAAGCATGACTGGGTGTATGATGAAGGTTGGAATGTTGTTGACATTTCACAAAATGTTTGACATAGTCACAACAATCATGGTTAAGGGTTGGCCAGTAATAGCCTAGGCAAAGAATATGCTTAGCAACAGCACGGCCACTAAAGTGACCTCCACATATGCCATCATGAACCTCCTTAATGGTATAAGGAATTTCAGAACTTGTGAGGCATCGTAAGAGAATACCATCAAAGCCACACTTATAGAGGAGTCCCCCTAGAATGATGAAATGAGAGACCTTTTTAAGGAAGGCGCGTTGTCCGTTACGGGTGAGATCAGGAGGTAAGATGGAGAGGGAAAGGTAGTCAGAGTATTGTTTATACCAAAGGTCACTCAGGTCAGGGGTGTCGTTTCTGATTGAGTAAACATCGTGAGGTAAATAAGAAGGTGAATGGAGGCATTGTATGGTGACAAATATTTTGGAATCGGCAGGGGAAGTGGGTATTTGGGAAGCTAAGTAGGCCATGGTATCTACAAATTTTTTGGTTGAACGTGGGATGGTTTGAAGGGTGTAACGATCAAAGGTGGTCAAAAGTATGTCTACATGATGTTTATACTTTTGAAGTATCTCGTTATGACATTGGTACATACCATTGACTTGGTTTACGACCAATTGTGAATCACCAAAGATGTGGATTGATTTGACATCTAGGGCATATGTGGCCTGGAGACCTAGTACGAGCACTTCGTACTCAACAATATTGTTGGTGCATTCAAAGTCTAGTTTGAAAGACAAAGGCATGGGTTCTCCATCTAGAGGAATGAGGATAACACCAGCCCCACCCCCACACTGACACTTGGAACCATTGAAGAACAGTGTCATTTGGTAAGGGGGTTCATCCAGGGAAAGAGTAGTAATTGACTCATCGGGAAAGTCAAAATTAGAGGGTTGGTCCCCAGAAATAGGTGCGTTAGCCAGTTGGTTGGTGATAGCCTGGCCCTTGATGGAATTTTGGTGAATGAATTTGAGGTCAAGATCAGCTAAAAGCATAAGCCATCGTGCGGTGTGCTGATTTTGATAAGGTTTGGCGTACATGAAGTGTAAGGGATCGGTGTTGGTCACGACATAGGTTTTGTGGTTGAGTAGGTAATGGCAGAGTTTGGTGGCAATGAAAACTAAGGCTAAGAAAAGATTTTCTAGATGGTTGTATCGGGTTTCATAGTCCAAAAGAGTATGACTTATGTAATAAACCACCTACTCCCTGTGTTGTTCATCACGATGAGTGAGCATGGCTCCCAAGGAATGATCGGTAGCTGATATGTATAGGTAAAAAGGTTGATCATCTTTAGGTGGAATGAGTACGGGTGGTTGGAGAAGGTATTGTTTTAGGGCCTCAAAATCTTTGTGACAGTCATCATCCCATTTAAAGGAGACATCCTTCCTAAGCAGATGATGAAATGGTTGACACCGATCAGATAATTGTGAAATGAAACGGTGAATGGACTGTAATTTACCTTGCAGGCTACGAAGTTGTTTAAGGTTAGTGGGTGGAGGCATTTCCAGAATGGCCTTGACTTTAGCAGGGTCAACTTCTATACCATGGAGGGAAACAATAAATCCCAGGAGCTTTCCTGAGAGAACCATGAAGACACACTTTTTAGGTTGAAGGCGGACACAATATTTAATGAGGCAGTCAAAGATGGTTTCAAGGACGGCGAGGTGCTCAGGTGCGACATTTAGATTTGGCCAAGAGATCATCCACATAATCTTCCAATATGCGATGCATGATATCATGGAAGATGTAAGTCATAGCATGTTGATATGTAGCACCAGCGTTTTTAAGGCCAAAAGGCATGACTCGATAGCAAAAGGTTCCCCAAGGGGTAATGAATGCGGTCTTGTGCTGATCTTCTAGGGCAAGCAAAATTTGGTTATAACCCGAGAAGCCATCCATGAGTGAGAGCATCTCGTGACCAGCGGTGAGGTCAACCAGTTGATCAATACTGGGCAAGGGAAAGTCATCTTTCAGGAAGGCTAGGTTGAGGTCACGGAAGTCTGTGCAAATGCGGAGTCCCCCTGTTGCTTTAGTAACAGGGACAATGTTAGAAATCCAATGAGGATAATCAATGGGTAAGATGAAGGAAACCAAAAGAAGGCACTGAAGTTCTTCTTTGATGAGAAGAGCAATGCGAGGGTGCATTTTCCTCAGCTTTTGTTTGATAGGTTTGGCATCGGGAACGGTTACGATATTGTGGACCACTATGGTGGGGTCAATACCAGGCATGTCTGCATAAGACCAAGTGAAAGTGTGGTTATGATCTTAGAGAAAAGAAGTGATGGCTTCTTGTTCAGCAGCATCTAAAGATTGTCTGATCTTTAGGATGTGTGGGTCATCCTGAGTATGAATGTTGATCTCGATAGTCGATTCATTCAACATGGTTTGTGTCTCAGAGGGTAACGACTGATGAATATATGAGTCTTCTGCACCAAGGTAGGTGAGTATGGATTCATCATCCTGACATTGAATGACATTAATTGTAGGTGTGTCATCATCGATCATCTTAGGATATAGGAATGGGAGAGTGGAAGGGGCCTCGCCTTCGCGTTGATAAGTCAAAGGCCCCAAGGAAATGGTGTTTATGAAAAAAAAAGTTAGGGGGGATAGATTCAGGATCCATCGACTCTGTTGGTGAGGGTGGTGATGAAGGTGGAGTGGGTGAAGGTGGTGATGAAGATGAAGGTGGAGGAGGGCTAGGGTCTTCAATGAGTTCAATGCGGGGCCTGTTTGGTAGGAGGTTCGGGGAAGCCGATACCACTACGGTCATTATGTTTGCGGGTGGTACATGGAATAATGGTATGGTGGCCTTGCTTGTAAAATCCAAAACCAAAACCCTTCCATGCATAACGGTGCAGGAAGGTGTGGGTGAAATGGTGATTGGTAAGTGATTGGAAGTCAACAGAAAATGGGTGGGGTTGTGATGGTGGTTCAGGTGTGTAAGTGGTAGTATCAAGTCCCCCATAGGTGAGACTAGTATGAAGATGAGGAGGACCATAAAGGAGGCATTATCCTATACGGTGATCATAGTGAGGGTGTTGGTGAAGGCTTCCATACTCGTGTGGAGTAAGGAATGTGTTGACACTATATAGGTGGTACTCCCCTAGAGTGAGGCGTTGAAAAACACCTTCCAAGGGATCAGTGGTTGGTATGTAGGTAGCTGGAATGGATGATGTGTCGGAGGTTGATGCGGAGGTGGAGTTAATGGATTGGGAAGCTAATGGGTCAGCCATGGAGGTTATGGTAGCGGTAGGAATAGAGGAGGTATGTGCGGTGAAAGCAGTGGCTGTACTGGTAGGTGGAGGTGTAGGTGAAGTGGTAGTGGTTGCGGAGGTAGATGGTATGACAGGTATGAGCACATCATTGGGTCGGTAAAGCATGTTGCATGTTTTGAAAGGTGATGGGTCAGCTGGAATGGTATAAGTGTGTCCTTCATGTTCAAACTTTACACAACGATGCAAAGTGGAAGGAACGTAACCCATGACACGGATCCAGGGTCTACCAAGCAACAAGTTATATTGGAATTCCCCCTCCAAAACATAAAACAATTCTGGAATAGTGCGGGGGCCCACGCGAACGTGAAGGATGACAGTGCCTAGTGTGGAGGTGATAGCGTCGTTGAATGAACGCAACATGACTGGATGTTTATGCATGTAATTTTCAGGTATGCGCATTTGAGAAAATGCATGGGATGAAATGATGTTAATGCTAGCGCCTCCATCAATCATCACACGACGTACCTGTATGTCATCAATGTGGACAGAGATGAAGAGGGCTAGGTCTAGGTCATCATTTTGGTGTGGCGTGATCTCCTCCTCTGAGAAGCTAAGGGAGGCCACTTGGTGAACAAGGTGAGGTGAGGATGAAGGTGGTAATTTGGTGAGAGAGGCTACATGATGGGGTGTGATAATGGAGGCTACGGGTGTAGGGTCATTGGGTAAAACCTCAATAGATTGAAGAACCTCCATGAGGGCTTGATGATGGGATTCTGAGGTTTGGATGAGGTCATATAAGGAAATTTTGAGGGGAGATTGGTGTAATTGTTTGAGCATGGTGTGATGTGTGATGCCATTAGAAATGGGGTACATGGGGCCGTGGATAGTTATTTTAGGTATGGGTGCAGATGGTATGTTGGGTATAGGATTGGTTGGTGGGTTAGTTGCCTTTTCTTTTCCCTTATGTGCACGTGTAGTGACGTGTATCATGTTGATTTGAGGGAAGTTGGCAAATGGAGAAGGTGTAGGGTGAGTGGTATAATGACACGAAGGGAAAAAACCTACCGGAGGAGAAAAACCCTGTGAGGTCAGCTGGGCGCAACGACATTTGGGTGGTGGCATGGCAAGTTCTCTGATGTGAACCATGTTAATTTCAAATCTTGGGTGTGGCTCTAGGAGTTGTGAGGGTGGAGGTTGTGGTTGTTGAGTGGGAAGTGTGGGAATGGGTGTTGGTGAAGTAGGATCCTCATCGAGAAGGTCATCGTCATCAAAGTTGGTTTCTGGTGGACACAATTGGATAAGGAAAGTTTTCAAGGCCTTACAGTTCTCCACATCATGCCCTGGCACATGATGGTATGTGCAAATTTTAGTATCATCAAACCCTTTTGGCTTGGGTTTGAGGGGGTTGTAAGGTCGGAGTGGCGGTAATGTGATAACAAAGTCTCGAGGAGGTTGGTTAAAATTTTGGCATAGGACCCTGCTAGTGGATCACAATGGGAAGTGAACGTGGGTTTGGGTGTAGGTGTGGTTGATTATCGAAGGAACTATTTTTGGAAGAGTAGGAATGGGTCAAACTATGGGTTTAAGTGCCAATGTGGTTTGAGGTATCGGTCAGGTTCGTTTGGGTAGGGGTACAGTAGATGGATGGGTAGGAGGGTGTGGGGTTGTGTTGACTACCTTGCTGAGGGGTAATGGGGTTTTGTTTTTGAGTTACACCTTCTTGGGTAAAGGTGATGTGGGTGTATGAGGTCTAGAAGGAAAAGTCAGATGGAGGAAGAGGGTGAGTTACCCATGGGGAGAATGGGGGTGGTGTGAAGGTAGATGATGCGTTGGTCGTACTTGGGTTGTGAGGGACAAAGACTGAAGTGTAGTGGGTAGTGAAGCAATAGCTAAAGGTATTGGAGGTATTGGTGGTAAAGAGACTGCAGGTGCATGTATAAGTCGTGTTGTGTGCTTGGGTAGGTTAGAGGTTTGTGAGGAAGGAATGGGTTTTTTTGTTATTGGTTTATGGATGGGTGAAGGGTGCTTGACCATGTTGGGCAGCTGAGGTCTTAAGGTAGACGAGACAAGTGCGGGTGTGATTGGTGCGGTCGAGGTATGAGGTTGATGAGTTTGTTTCTTTAGTTTGGGTGTCAGCGTAGGTGTGGTTTTGATGTTGGAGGATGTAGCTAAATCCAATTTAATAGGTGGATGAGTAAGGCTGGTGGTTGGGGTGACTGTACGTACCCAAAATTTTAAGGTACTGTACTGCCAAAACAATGTGACACGTGTCCCAATGATGATACAGGTCTCCTCGCAAGGTGTTCGGGATCTGAAAAAGCTCTCCAAGTGTGCGTTAACATCCCGCATGCCCCGCTTAGCCCCCATGTGCTTTGTTTTTCCCTTTTCCCCTCTTTTCTTGGCCTTTTTCTCTTTAGTGATGAAACCACTGCCTTGACTGGGTGGCGGTCTCGTGACCGCCGCCCTGAACAGGGCGGCGGTCCTTTACGCATTTTTGAGAAAGCTCTTTTAAGATGACTCACGTAAATTCAACGTTTTACCAGCTTTCTTTCACCGCCATAAGCTTACATTTATGATTTTGGTTCCCTGAAATAGTGTTTTGCCATTGTTTATAGTTTAAGAGTTCTATTTGGCTTTTACCTTGGGTAAATGCAAATGATATAAATAGTTGGCTTGTGCTCAAGAAAATGGCCCCTCAAAATTTGCCTCTGATTTCTCTTTGCAATAGATTTAGTTTTCCTTTTGCTTAGAATGCTTAGCTTCTTTCATTGCATGCTTAGTTAGCATTGTTTTACTGTTAGTAAGCCACATATCCATCTTTTGCAAGCAGTGCTGTTATTTCACCCAATTCATTAGAGAAGAATAGCTTAGGAAGCCATTAAAGTTACAAATTTTGCTCCTCAAATAGGATAGTTTCAGGTTCTGGACACTTTATGTTGTATGACTCGCAATAGATCCTGCTAGGAATTGCATAAGCCAAGCTCTGTACTCTTGTGCTATCCCTCTCCTACTCGCATTATATTCAGTCAGTGTTCTGAGTTGCCTTTATCCCAATATCTACTTATGTTGATGCTAGCATTACATGCTTTTCTGGATCCACGTGAATACGAAGGAACGAGGAGATCACACTGAGGGGACAAGATCACACACACCATCGGATTCGCCACAGTTCTGCAGAATCCATGTTCTAGCTTTCAAAGTTCTAGTTAGAATCATATCAAATAGAGTAGTTAATTGCTTTATTTCAGTTAATTCTACTCTCGATATTGCCAGGGAAGCTGTGGGGATTGATAGTTTCTGAGAAACTATGATTCACTCCTCACTTCTGAGGTAGGATTGAGAGTCTTGCAAATAGATTAGATAAGCTATTTTATTGTTTAGAATAGATCTATAAATTGCACAGACAGATAGCTACACTCGGTTATTTTGTTTGTTTTAAAATTATTATTTGAGATGTCAATTCTAGATATTTTAAATAGCTACTTTCTTAAATTCATAAAGCTCATCAGAAAACACAAAAAAATAGAGAAGTCATACATACTATAGATATACTTCACATAGTTAAATTTCATTTTACTGTAGTTCGTTTTACTTTGTTGCTTTTGTATGACAATCATGGGACCTAGAGAGCCCAGGAAATACGTATTCGAGCCAATCATACCTCAGCCCAATCTCATCACAGTGATAACTGATATAGATCAAAATATTAGGATCCAAGTCTTCCGAACAACGGTAAGCTTGCAACAAATCAATTCCCAGTTGAGCGGACTAAACATAGAAGACGACCAAGCACACATGTTTTGGTCGAATCAACCGAACTACAGATTACCCTAGGCAACGTTCATATGACTATAGAAGGGTTTGAAAGAGAACAAACCTTTGGTTGTGATCCTTTGGTCCCACAGCCAGATGCAAGAGACACTCTTCTAGATATAGATACCAGCCTAAGAATCCAGGTTGCACGAATGCCTGTAAGATATTTTGAGAAAATCACACAGTTATTGATCCTAAATATAGAAGCTAAGAAAGCATACGATTACTGGATATTAGTTATTAGGACTTGATTTCATGCATGACCATAACAGGTCCACAACAACTAAGAATCTACGGTTGTGACCCAAAAATACCACAGCCCAACGAATCCATAGGAGAATTAGACATAGACACTGGCCTATGCACACTAGTATTCCAGTCTACCCCACTTCCACCTATCATCATCAAACAATTATCCTTGCTAGACACAGCAGCTAGCAGAGCTAGGGAATTCTAGACTAGGCCAGAGAATCGTCCATAGAATTGGCTATATTTACCATCCACCATATGACCTTGTCTGGAGAAATACACGAAACTATCCCGGGTCATTTTCCATGTATTCCACAACCTATAGATCGAATCACGGTAGAGCTCGATATTGATTGGAGCCTTCAAGCAATCATCCTTGCTGACTGATCTATCACACTAGTTCAAGTTAGGAGGGCCTTCTTTGCCTTAGAATCAAAAATTCTGCTAGTGCGTATTAAAGACATTAGATTGCCTAACTAGTTTGTCTGCATCTCACACATATTCCATACCCACCAGCTGTCTCAGCACGACCTCGGGAGGTCGGATGCGAGGAAGAGTCACTTGTAGATTCCCATGCTCGCATGTCACTTTTCCGTTGTACAAAATTGGTGAACCTGATGTGAAAATTTCTTACTTTCTAGTTCGAAGTCATATTGTTATGTGTCCTTCCAAGTTAGTATACTTTTCATCTTTTCCGCCTCTTTGGCTTTTGCCATCACTTTCGCTCCCTCCCATTATTCTGCGGGTATTCATATACCCCCCGAATATGTCAGGATTCGATGCATATGGCAGACCCCTCTTGGGTCTTGAGGCATACTACGCCCAACAAAATAGGCAATCATCACCCTCACTCTCAGTATGGGGTGACAACTACTCAACTAACCAGTTGTCAACACAAACTCCAAGAATCAGATATAAATCATCATTTCAAACTGAGGAGTTAGATCAGCTCACTCAAACGCAACAAACAGAGCCTTCAGGCTCGAACAATATGACGTTCACTAGAGAATCTGGTTCATCTCCTCAGATGCTACTTAGACCACAAATTAGTAGACAATTAGACTCATACCGAGGTTTAGACGATGAATATTCGGTACGTTATGCTAGGAACGACCAACGTCCTCGAAGTATGTATCCACCTGTAGGAGGTTTACAAAAACAACCCGAGGTCTCTTTTCAAGAAAATACCTCTATGCCACTGCATATAGGAAATACCCTCAGAGAAACTTGGCAAGATAGTGATCAGTTCATAGCGGGGTATCACATGCCTATACAAAACCATGGCATACAACAAACGCCACTACAGAAAAACATCGTGACTTCACCAAATGAAGTCATTTCAAATCTAGTAGAAAAGGTTAGATTATTAGAACTTGCCCAAACAAGTCAAAATTTGCAATTCATGCAAACAGGAAGTTCCAATCCTCCACACCATCCTAGCCAAGTAGATCTCCTCATAGAAGTAGGAACGTTAGGCATGACTCCTCAGTATTCGCAACAAATGCCAACTAGACCCACCATCTCTAACACTGTTCCTCCTGGTCTAGTACAGAACAATCCATTCCTGGACAATACCTCGTCATACTTAAACATATACTCCAAATCACCACAAGGGGATATGTTCTCCTCTCCCGGCATGTTTGCTCAAACACAGGGGCTTCCTTATGCCAATGCCAACGCATATGCTGTGCCATATCAATAACCCATTCCACCATCGCTCCCTCAACAGGCACCATCAATGGTCGAAACATATGCGATAGGGACGTACTCAGAATATTTGAAAGAGCCCTTGGAATTCACCATATGAAGCGTCATGCTTCCAAGACCTCTTCCCGATTTTCCCAAATACAAAGGTGAGGGAGATCCAAATGCACATATCAAAGCTTACGCTACGGCCATTCGAGAACTACTCCCATGGGATGGGGTTGTTGCTAAAATATTCCCAAAAACCTTGGAAGGCATCGCTCTTGATTGGTATTAAAGAATACCTGAGGCTTCCATACATTCATTCAAACAACTCGTGTCAGAGTTCATCAAAGCCTTCGACATGGACAAATTATTAAGAACAGGAATCAGGGAGTTCTTACACATCAAACAAGAACATAACGAATTTGTCACCCATTTCATCCAAAGGTGGCGTACAGTTCTTTATTCTTCAGCAAGTGCTCCAAACATGGATCAAATGGAACTATGCGATTTATTCCTTCATTCTCTTAGCAGGGAAGTAAAGGAAGAAGTCCAGAAGTTCCCACTAAGAACTTACGATGAAGTACTTGAGAGCGCTCTTCAAATAGATCAAGCAGAAATTGACAGTGGTCGCAAAACATATGGAGCAAATGGGAGGTTAATCGCCCCCAACCAGAACACCACAACTTATCCTACTACCATGAGCATCAATCAAGGACCTAAAATCCTTAACAAAAATCGGGGTGTAACAACAGATGGAGTAACTGACCAGCCTAAAAAGGTAAATGTTGTCAATACTCCATCACAAATAAACAACCAACGAAATAACAACTTTACCCCGACAATCAATACAGTGGATTTTAATCATCCACAACAACAACAACAACGGTGAAATCCCATACAAGGTCCAAGCCAAAATTCAACTAGGTACCAAAACCAGAATTCAAACCAAAGACAACAAACACAAAATTTTAATAGACAACGGTTTGATCAAAATTTTGGGCCACAATACACATCAAACCAACAAACTAGGAATTACAATCCTAATTCGTATTGTGGTTTCCACAAAATTCGGGGCCATGACACTAGAACGTGCAGTGACTACAATAAATTCATACAACGCTTGTCAGATGAACAAAGACAACTTTTCATGGATATGTTCTTGGCAGATCCTACGTCACCAACATCAAATACTTTTTCAGGGGTAGTTTCCCCTCAAAACGCACCCCTGAAGATCTTTAATGATCCACTCCCAAATCATGATAACAACAGGCTAAATCTAACTGGGATGAACAAGGGTGTAATGACAGGAAACAATGATCATGAAGCCTCAACCTCGCTAAATCCATTAGTTGCGCCACAACTAGGAAGTCAGCCACGACCTAAGGTAGTCGGTTTAGTGGAGTTAGACGCTGAACTACCCATCGAAGCTATAACAAGGACGCGAGAGTATTTCTCTCAGCCAAGTCCAAGCCACATGCCAGAGGCAGATGACATCCAACAAGTCGTAGTAAAACCTGTGGGTGCCTATGATTTGATTAACGACCTAACAAAAACCTTCTCGCACATTTCATTCTTAGACTTACTAAAGAACTCTCCTGCTCACAGGGCTGCTCTTTTAGAAGCATTAGGTTTAGGTCATTTAATTAACATCACTCCACCTCCTGAAACATAGGTAAATCATGTGGACTTTGATGTTCATCCTCCAGGGCAGGCAGATAGGGATGTCGAATTCATATTCAAGATAAACAAAATGCCGACAGATGCTGAGATCGCACACCGAGGTGATCCAGCCTTACATTTGCAAGTATGGGTTTATAACAACTATGTAAAGCATGCAATGGTTGACGATGGGGCGGTAGTTAACATAGTCCCCTTCTCTTTCCTTCAAAAGCTAGGGTATGGAGAAACCAATTGTTCCACAACTCGAAACACACTAAGGGGCTATGATAGCCTTAAAGCCACCTCGGTTGGAACTATAATATTACCGGTCACCTTAGGACCCAAAACCATCTTGACTGAGTTTTATATTATAGATCGGGAAACTAACTATAATATGATCCTCGGCCGACCATGGATACACCGCATGAAGGCAATCCCTTCTACACTATTTCAAGAAGTAAGGTTTTTACATTTAGGAAAGATATTCATGGCCAAAGGTGATCCAAAACCATTTGATGTACACCTAGCTGACTTAAAGAAAAGACCAGGTGTGCACTCGGAGTTTGAACTCCCAACAAACCAACTTAATAAACCTACCGACGCAAAAACAAAAGAAAAGTTGGTACCTACGACAGATCTTGAAACTATGAGCCTAGCCAAAGCAACCCCAACCCCCAAAGATGAGGCTAACACTGTAGAAATAGTATCATTAGGAACTACTGCAAAAATCGTTGAATTGCTAGAAAAGGATCTACCAATATTCTTACCATTCGATTCAGTAGGCATAGGATATTCCCTAGGCGTTGGCTCTCTTCCAGCAGAGGATCTCTGTATGGTGGAAGTAGAATGTGCAAACACAACAGATATCCCAATGTCCATATTCCCAGTCAAATATTGGACACTCCATTTTGATGGAGCTAGATGTCGTTACGGAGCGGGGGCAGGTGTAATCTTTACTTCCCCCGAAGGAAAAGTCCTACCTTTTACCTTTAAACTAAATTTCGAATGCACAAACAATGGCGCTGAGTACGAAGCCCTCCTCCTTGGCCTCATCTTAGCTAAGAGAATTGGTGTTGATAACATCAGAGTCTTAGGAGACTCGCAATTAGTAGCAAATCAAGTCTCTGAGATATATGAAACCAAAGCCGAGCACTTACAGCTTTACAAAAAAGTTGTATTAGATTTAAGCAAGGAGTTTGACTTCATATCAATTGAAGCAATCCCGTGAGAGAAAAATCTTCTCGCCGATTCAATAGCAACTTCAACATCACGTTTTACTCCAAGCAATGAGTTAGAGGATACCCGTTTCATGGTATCCCTTCGTGATGAACCATTGATAAAAACAATGACAAATTCTCTTTTAAACGGAAATAAATCTACTATCCTAGACCATGTTGATAGTGATATGGCCACTCTGGAGTACTTAAACACCTATGTGGCACTACATCTCTCCTATCATATGATAGATTTGTCCTTAATCCCACATTCGTCTTCCTACTTCAGAAATCCCATGATGGATCTTCCCTCACAAATGGAACCTAGCATATGCACAGTAGAAAATGGGGATGATTTGGATTTACCTCCAGCGCCACCTGAGTTTGAAGAGGGTAACGCCTCTTTGATCGAAGAAACAATTGATATTAACATCGGAACGGAAGATGAACCAAGGATATTGAAACTAGGATCCTCGTTAACCCCAGAGGAAGTAGAAATACACACTCGGATCCTCAAAGAACATCAGAAGGCATTTGCATTTAATTATAAGGAAATGACAGGAGTTGCACCCCACATTGCGGTGCACAACCTCATCACTAAATCTAATGCAAAGCCAGTTAAACAAAAATCGAGACCCATGAAACCCAAGGTAGCTCTCATGGTAAAAGAGGAGGTAATAAAACTCCTCCAAGTAGGATTCATCAAGCCAGTCGATTACTCCCAATGGGTATCTAATATCGTTCCCGTTCTCAAGAAGAATGGGAAGATACGCATCTGCATAGATTTCCGAGACATCAACAAAGCATGTCCTAAAGACGACTTCCCGTTGCCATCCATTGATGTCATTGTTGATGCAACAGCTGGGTTTGAACTTTTGTCTCTCATGGATGGATTCTCAGGATACAATCAAATCAAAATATCTGAACAAGATCAAGCTAAAACCACATTTATAACTCCTTGGGGAACCTATTGCTACGCTGTTATGCCATTCGGTCTCAAGAATGCTGGTGCTACATATCAGCGAGCTATGACATATATATTCCACGATCTAATTCATAAAATCATGGAATCCTACGTAGATGACTTGTTGGCTAAGGCCAAGAAGCGTTGTGACCATCTGGAAGTACTCTGCGTCATCCTCTCACGTCTGATAGAATACGGAGTCACGCTAAATCCAGAAAAATGTGTCTTTGGTGTAACAGGAGGGAAGCTCCTAGGTTACATCATATCGTCACGAGGGATAGATGTTGACCCAACCAAAATTTGGGCTGTCCTCAAAATGGTTCCACCTTCAGATGAATCTGGAATCAGGTCATTTCTCGGAAAGCTGGGTGCAATCCGAAGATTCATCCCAGACTTAAGTTTCACCATTCATCCAATCAACAATTTACTCAAGAAAGATTATAGCATTGATTGGACTAAAGATTGCAATGAAGCTTTCAACGCAGTTAAGCGTTTCTTGTTATCACCACCTACGCTAATGCCACCTAAGCTAGATCACCCGTTAATTTTATACTCACAAGCTACCAATGTCTCGCTAGCCTGCATGCTGGCTCAAGAAGACGATGACAAGAGAGAACACGTGATTTATTTCATTAGCCAAACGTTGCTCGACTATGAAACACATTATACACAAGCAGAACGAGAATGCCTCGCCATAGTCTTTGCAACCAAACGCTTAAGACACTATATGCTGAATCAAGAAACAAGGGTCATGGTAAAAACGGACCATTTACGAACTTTTCTCACACAAGGGTCCTTATCTAAGAAAGCTGGATGTTTTATAACCCTAATGGGAGAATTCGAATTAACATTTGTAAACCAGAAATCAGTTAAGGGACAAATCATCGTGGATTGGTTAGCTGATAACCCATTAGATGGAGGCAATCTAGTAGATCTAGATTTTCCAGATGAGTGCGTATACTACATCGAAACCCGACCTTCTATCTCTGAGTGTCCCTGGTACACTGATATCATTAATTATATCATGGACCATACGTATCTAGAAGGGGCCACACTGCAACACAGAAGGCGGCTACGCATTATCATAGCAAAATACATCATTATAGAGCAAGTGCTCTATCGGAAAGTGTTCGATGGAATGCTTCTAAGATGTGTCGACACAGAAGAATCCAAGAAGATTCTCCATGAATCTCACAGTGGAATGTGTGGAGGCCACTTCGGTGGCCATGCCACCACTCGTAAAATACATCGAATGGGCTATTTCTGGCCTACTCTAGAACACGACGCAGTAGAGTTCGTACGCAGGTGTCATAAGTGCCAAGAATTCTCCCATGAGATCCACATGCCGGCACAAGCTCTGCAACCAATCACTACTCCATGGCCCTTTTCTACATGGGGCCTAGATCTAATAGGGAAATTCTCTCCCTCGTCCACAGATGGCCATAATTTTATAATCACGGCCACCGAATATTTTACCAAATGGGTAGAGGCTATGCCTCTTACTACTGTACCTGGTTCTGTAATCGCCAAGTTCATTTTGAACCAAATCATTTGCAGGTATGGTATCCCGCAAATCATTATCTCCGATAATGGAACTTCTTTTAAGAATGAAGAGGTTCGCGAACTATGTAATAAATTTAAGATAAGCCATCATACGGCTTCCTTGTATTACCCTCAAGCCAACAGACAGGCCGAAGCGACGAATAAAACACTAAAAGCCATTCTCCTTAAAACGGTGAAAGAAAACAAACGAGATTGGCACTTGAAGTTATATCCGGCCTTATGGGCCCACCGAACCTCAATAAGAACACCAACGGGAGCAACTCCTTTCTCACTAGTATTCGGGGCAGAGGCAGTTCTCCCGCTTGAGGTTGAAATACCCAGTCTCCGCATTTCATTACAAGGGATTCTGGATGAAGACGCTTACAGAGAAGCACGTCTTTCCCAACTAGAAAGCCTAGATGAAGCTAGGTTAGATGCTGAACAACGGCATAGAGTCTATGCTGACCGGATGTGCTGGCAATATAACAAGAAAGTCTATGAACGCGACATATATGAAGGTGATCTAGTTCTAAGGCTAGACAGCTGGATCGACAAGAAGACCGGCGAAGGAAGGAAATTCCGGCCTAAATGGTTGGGCCCATACCGAGTCATGAAGGACTATGGAAATGGTGCATACCTCTTATGTATGCTAGAAGGTGAGGAATTTGGTGAAACGGTCAATTCCCTGCACCTCAAGCGGTTCTACGCGTAAGCAGCTAGCACTACTTATGTATATATCTACATTGCATCTTCATATAGATTAGGATCATATTGTCCGCTTGTTTCATACACAAATTGTGATCAAGGAATCTATTCTCAAAGCAATTCATTACAAACTCATGATGTTGTTGGCATAAACTCTTTAAATCATACTTCTCCATTTTCATGATATCATCAATTTGTCTCGAAATCATTTTATCAAATAAAGCTAGACATGACAAAGTCTTAACGGTAACCATACCAAGATCTGCAAGTTTATTCTCACTTTTGGTTTCTTCTTAGGGTAGGTGTCTTGCCTATGGTCTGTTCTAGAAGCTTCATGGTGTCACATCTATCCCATATGTATATCTCTTTGGAAATAAACACATACTGACATTTTACTCAAATAAACAAGTCAAACGTTGATCAAACAGAAAATTTTAATTTTACACATTTCCTTGCCCCACCAACCTTTGGTGATGAGCTTGCGTCTCTTACTAGTGACGTAGGGTTGGGAAAGGATGGAAATGCCCTTACTCGCCTATGCTTTGCCCACGGTGATAAACCCACGCTTCTTACTAGTAGCATGGGGCAAAGTGTAGGGGGTCCTCTTGACAAATAAATGCAAAAGGTCATACACAAACAATTCAAACCTTGAAACTTTGACTCAAAAACAAATGAATCAGATGTTCAAAATCCCAAGAGAGTTAAAATCCTAAAAACCCAGATTTTGTCTACTATGTGGCCATCTACGGGTCTAAGTCTGGATAAACCGCAAAGCAAGTTGCATCCAAAACTATGAAGTCACTCGAGTGGAGTGGACTTGTGGTGTCCTAATTTGGTTCCACCAAAGCTTTGTCTGTCTTCCATCACTATCATTTCACTACACCTCATAACTTGCGCCCTTCCCAACTCTTGGTGATAAGCCCTCGCATCTTACTAGTTGCGTGGAGTTGGGGGTAGGGGCAGGTTTATCTGTTCATCATACCGGTTTATTTTCATCACTTTGCCAAAACAAATATGAAGTATCCAAATTGCTTACAGAAACTAAGATTCAAAATCACATTATATCTACATCATCATATATCAGCATCATGAAATACAAAAAAGGAAAGTAAAACACTTGCATCATTTGTTCACCATTGCATATATTCTAAAAACATATAAACATACATCATAGTATACATAAGGAAACTGGAAATAGAAAGTGAGCCATGAATGCCAAGAGTTTGATCCAGAACAAATATACATATATATAAATGATCAATTTTTATGTACAATGCCATCATGCACTAAGCATGGTCAAAACGCTCAAAGAGCCTGGGATATACAAAAGAATGTATCATACAAAAAAATTACGAAGCCAAGTGGCTTCTCAATCCCTACGAGACCCCTCTGAAGGTGCACACCCACGCCTAGGACTCGGCTACGCCGGCGCTCTGAGTGCACAAAGGGCTCTGGATCCCGAGGGGCAGTGGCAGTCTCACCACGAGAATGGCTCCTCATCAGGCGCTCGGCCGTCCTATACCCCGCTAACTCTGTGCAGAGAGTCGATACCATCCTGGCCACATGCCAGACTGGGGCAAAGACATCAGTATGTCTACCGGCTGTTGAAGGCTCCCCAGCATCCATGGATAGCTCTGTGTGGGTCCTCTCCATGGGGATCATCAGGGTATCAGTGCATACCCTGCGAATCAAATCTCGCCACTCATCAGCAGTCTCTGCAAACAAAGGAGAAAACAAATTAGAAACCAAACAAGAAATTAGAAATACAAGATAGCAACTAAGGAGATCCTAACTAAAAACGAACATTAAAAGGGAGAGAGGGTAACTTACTCAGATCACCAGGCCTCCAAGATGGATCTATGGGATCAGCACCTGCCACGGATGCCACTGCCGACTGAGGGGCTGCTCCTGTGGCTAGAGCAACGTAGCACCCCGCAACAGACTCATCCTCCCCATGGCCCTGGGAGAGTGGCTCCTCTGAAACCAGAGTCACCCTCTCTGCACTCTGCTCGGCCCTCTTCGCCTGCATGATATCCTGGGTGTCGTGCCACTCAGGATCACTGTCCTCGGTCTCCTCCTCTATCTCTCCCCCTGTAAACTCCTCAGACTCGGAGTCTACCTCAATGGGGTCATCACTGCTATGGGCAGGACCCACGGCAATCTGAAGCAAAGGTGCCTGAGGTGCACCGGCTCTCCCTCTGGCATGTACTATCCTCCTGGCTGCAATAAGAATGCCAGGAGTAACCACTGTCCAACCCCGGCCTCTAGGCCCCCCTCTAGCCTCTCGGACTGATCTGTATACTGGCGCCACTGGGGGAAGCATACCCATGTATGGTAAGCCAAACTGCTGAGGAACTCGGCCAAAGGGGTGCATCTCCACTCGCCCCACCCTATCAATAAGTTGCCCTGTGGTGGAGCAGGAGATCAAGGTAAGAGCCTCCTCACCCCATATGCCTGCCATAGTCTGATATGGTGTGGCCTCCATGTCGGCAGTAGTTAGGGAGGCAACTGGCTGATGAGGTGCTCTAAGCACCGACATGTCTGTCCATCTGGCTGCCCTCACAGCTCCGGGGTCTGTCACCTCTACACCTCTGCCGTAGGGGATGAAATGCTCATAGACCCAACTCATAACCAGGGTTGGGTGGCTCAAGGACTGCCCCTATAAACGGACCACCCTGTATAAGTCGTGGTAGGTGGTCCCAAGAATGTCTGCTCCCCAGGCATATATCCAACCGTGTCCCTCTATCTGTGCAATAATAGGGGACCAGCAGTATAATAATGTATCTCCTCCCTTGTCCCTGATCAGTCTCGAGGCAAGGATCCCCATGATGGCCTGGCGAAGTAAGGGGATGGGAAAAGAAGGAATGGATCGAACTCTAACCCCCTTCTTCGACCCCGTGGAGATGACTGCATCTCCCATATATGTAGCCCACTGTGTAATCTGTGCCCGTGAACCTGCTGTCTCTAGGGTGAGTCGTCTCCCGATGATCGGGACCCCCAGAATGTGATAGACGTCCTCCAATGTAATAGTCCACTCACCGCGGACCCCTGGAAATCGGAAGGTGTTCCGATCTGCATCCCAGTATGAGAACAAGTCACAAAGGATGTGACTAGATGGTGTAACGTGGGGCACGCATGAAATGCGTAGTATCCCAGCCTGCTGAAGAGTGTCCTCCTCATCCTGTGAGAGGGCATCTAGTACCCCTGGGAGCCAATCACACTCCCTCTCTCTACTCCACCGGATATACTCCTCTCTCACCTGCATACACCCAAAAACACACAAAACAGAGCAAGTTAGCATCCGAGTAATATTGGAAAAATCATGAAAACACGTAGAAATGCTAGAAAAGCAAAAACAATTTCAAACAGATGATCCTTTTGCATTCTGTGCAAAACCGCCGCCCTGAGCAGAGAGGTGGTTTTGTAACCGCCACCTTAAGGGTGGTGGTCGTGTAACCGCCGCCCTGAACAGGGCGGCGGTCATGTAACCGCCGCCCTGGGCAGGGCGGCGGTCGTGGTCCGAAAACCCACGCGGGTTTTTAAATTTAAAAATCCTAAAAAGTGCAAAAAATGACCATTTTACCTAAAAACAAAGCCTACCCAGTAGGCGCCCCCCCTAGGTGGACCTTTTAACACTAACATTTTCAAAAATTACCCCCCCATGACAAAGTATTTAGCATTTCAAATTTAAGGGGGTAAAAAGGATAAACTGAAGAAAACTAACCTGTGATCTCACGGGTCGATGTTCCGCATGTGGAGGCATGATCGCTATCTCGTCACGGATGTTTTGACTCTACTCACGCAAGAAACCATCACCGTGGGTCCCAGAGCTCAAAATCAATCAAATCGACTCATACAAATGAATAGGAAAATGGGCCCACTTTCATATATATAGCGTCTGGATTCGTTTTAAATGAATTTTTCACAGGTTTGGAGCGCCGACGGAGGTAAGTTCCTATCCCCACACAAATGGTACGTTCTCATTCCCTATTATTTTAGCGTTTATTTTTCAAACTATTGTGTCTATCTGCACTTGAGTTCTCTTTTCATTTTGCAGGTAGCGGGAATCTTGGATGGCGTCATTTCAACACACGGATGTATCAGGTATAACTTCTAACTTCCCATTTCGGGACCGCCATACTCGGACCCACCATTTTACGCCTCTTCATGGCTAAAATGCTTCTCCAAGGGGGCAATATGTATGTACCCAAAATTGTAAGGTACTGTACTACCAGAACAACGTGACACGTGCCCCAATGATGATACAGGTCTCCTCGCAAGGTGTTCGGGATCCGAAAAAGCTCTCCAAGTGTGCGTTAACATCCCGCATGCCCCGCTTAGCCCCCACGTGCTTTGTTTTTCCCTTTTCCCCTCTTTTCTTGGCCTTTTTCTCTTCAGTGACGAAACTGCCGCCCTGACTGGGCGGCGGTCTCGTGACCGCCGCCCTAAACAGGGCGGCAGTCCTGTAACTGCCGCCCTGCTCAGGGTGGCGGTCCTTTACGTGTTTTCCAGAAAGCTCTTTTAACATGACTCACGTAAATTCAACGTTTTACCAGCTTTCTTTCACCACCATAAGCTTGCATTTATGATTCTGGTTCCCTGGAATAGTGTTTTGCCATTGTTTATAGTTTAAGAGTTCTATTTGGCTTTTACCTTGGGTAAATGCAAATGCTATAAATAGTTGGCTTGTGCTCAAGAAAATGGCCCCTCAAAATTTGCCTCTGATTTCTCTTTGCAATAGATTTAGTTTTTCTTTTTCTTAGAATGCTTAGTTTCTTTCATTGCATTCTTAGTTAGCATTGTTTTACTGTTAGTAAGCCACATATCCATCTTGTGCAAGCACTGCTGTTATTTCATCCAATCCATTGGAGTAGAATAGCTTAGGAAGCCATTAAAGTTGCAGGTTTTTCTCCTCAAACAGGATAGTTTCAGGTTCTAGACACTTTATGTTGCATGACTCGCAATAGATCCCGCTAGGAATTGCATAAGCCAAGCTCTGTACTCTTGCGCTATCCCTCTCCTACTCGCATTGTATTCAGTCAGTGTTCTGAGCTTCCTTTATCCCAATATCTACTTCTGTTGATGCTAGCATTACATGCTTTTCTAGATCCACGTGAATACGAAGGAACGAGGAGATCACACTGAGGGGACAAGATCACACACACCATCGGATTCGCCACTGTTCTGCAGAATCTAGGTTCTATCTTTCAAAGTTCTAGTTAGAATCATATCAAATAGAGTAGTTAATTGCTTTATTTCAGTTAATTCTACTCTTGATATTGCCAGGGAAGCTGTGGGGATTGATAGTTTCTGAGAAACTATGATTCACTCCTCACTTCTGAGGTAGGATTGAGAGTCTTGCAAATAGATTAGATAAGCTATTTTATTGTTTAGAATAGATCTACAAATTGCACAGACATATAGCTACACTCGGTTATTTTGTTTGTTTTAAAATTATTATTTTAGCTGTCAATTCTAGATATTTTAAATAGCTGCTTTCTTAAATTCGTAAAGCTCGTCAGAAAACACAAAAAATAGAGAAGTCATATATACTATAGATATACTTCACATAGTTAAATTTCATTTTACTGTAGTTTGTTTTACATTGTTGCTTTTGTATGACAATCACGGGACCTAGAGAGCCCAGGGAATACGTATTCGAGCCAATCGTACCTCAGCCCAATCTCATCATAGCGATAACTGATATAGATCAAAATCTTAGGATCCAAGTCTTCTGAACAACGGTAAGCTTGCAACAAATCAATTCCCAGTTGAGAAGACTAAACATAGAAGACGACCAAGCACACACTGTTTTGGTCGAATCAACCGAACTACAGATTACCCTAGGCAACATTCATATGATTGTAGAAGGTTTGAAAGAGAACAAACCTTTGGTTGTGATCCTTTGGTCCCACAGCTAGATGCAAGAGACACTCTTCTAGATATAGATACCAGCCCAGGTTACAGAACGCCAACACAGTTAATCCATAGAAGCTGAGAAATTACAATTACTGGATATTAGGGATTAGATTTCACGCATGGTCCACAACAACTGAATCTACGGTTGTGACCCACAAATCCCGCAGCCCAACGAATCCATAGGAGAATTAGACATAGACCTGGCCTATGCACACTAGTGGTCTACCCCCACTTCCACCTATCATCATCGAACAATTATCCTTGCTAGACACAGCAGCTAACAGAGCTAGGGAATTCTGGACTAGGCCAGAGAATCGTCCATAGAATTGACTATATTTACCATCCACCATATGACCCTGTCCAGAGAAATACACGAAACTATCCTGGGTCATTTTCCACGTATTCCACAACCTATAGATCGAATCACGCCAGAGCTCGATATTGATTGGAGCCTTCGAGTAGTCATCCTTGCTGACCGATCTATCACACCAGTTCAAGTTAGGAGGGCCTTCTTTGCCTTAGACTCACAAATTCCGCTAGTGCGTATTGAAGACATTAGATTTCCTAACTAGTTTGTCTACATCTCACACATATTCCATACCCACCGGCTATCTCGGGATGACCTCAGGAGTTCGGGTGCGAGGAAGAGTCACTAGTGGATTCCCATGCTCGCATGTCACTTTTCTGTCGTGGAGTAAGATGCACTCCTATAATAAAGCCCTAACCACATAATCTAAGTGATCGGCCAAACATGAGAATGACACATCTGTGGGTGGAGTCAGTGAGGACCTAATGGGAATTCCGGTAAAATGCGTCTTAGAGATAGGGGATTGGCTAGCTTCAGCTTTCGTGGGGAAGAGAGCCGAAATTAGGTCTGTTGGATTTTGGGTAGCTAATGGAGAATGCTCACTAAGAGGCAAAGGTATCTCAACTGGATCTATGATGGGTGGAGGAGATGATGGGAGCTCTTCTATAACTGGAGGGATGAATATGTGCTCCTCTGTGGGTGGAGGAGGTAATGGGTGCTCCTCTACAAGTGGAGGAGGTAGTGGGTGCTCCTCTATGGGTGGAGGAGGTAATGGGTGCTCCTCTATGGGTGGAGGAGGTACTGTAGGTAAAGGTTCTCTTAGTGGAGAAGCCAGGGGTGAAATGGTCTCGATGTTAGCAGAAGACCCCTCTGTAGGTGATGAAGGAGATGAAAGGTGTTCCTCTGTTGGTGAAGGAACAAGGGAGGTTGGTTCTAATGTGGAAGGAGGATTTCGAGCTAGGATTTCCTCTATGGAAGGGATGTGAGATAATTGAGAGGTGACAGGTACCTCGTTAAAGATAGCGTGAACCTCATGGGTATGGGTATCATGAGTTGATTTCTCACCGATTTGATTGGAAGAAGGGGCATGGTTGGGAAATGGTTTTTTGAAGATTTGTAGATTTTGGTTGGGGGTGGCATTGGGATTATCCATAGATAATTCACCTTTCTCGAGCATTTCTTGGACAATATTCTTAAAAGTGATGCAGTTACCATCACTATGACCCTTTACTCGATGATAGTTACAGAAATCATGTTCTTTATACCATGCGGGCATGGGGCGAGTAGGGTCAAAACCCGTATGTGGTTTTATGGGTGGAAGGGTGATGACTCTAGCTTTGATAATCTTTTCTAAGATAGAAAAGTAAGGTTCCCCAATTGGGGTATATTTTCACTGCTCTTGTCTGAATCGAAAAGTCTAGACAAATGAGAGATTAGATGAGGGTGTAGCCTGATTCAATGAATGAGCTAGGCCGACCTTGAGTACCACTGCATTAGCGGTGCCCTTAGCTTTTGAATGATTGGTTTGTGGTTTGGAAGAGGAAGAGCTATCATTCGACTTGAATGCCGAATTCTTATTGTGTAATTGGATTTTCTTCTCTTCGATGGCCCGAATCTCTAACTTTCGTGCCATAGTGAATGCCTCATCGAATGTTTGGAAGGTTTGGACCTATAAGGTCGGGGAGATATGTCTAGCACAAGCTCATGTGAAGAGCTCGATGAGTTCAATTTGTGGCAGTTGGAAGGTAAGTTGATTGATTAGGTTGCGCCAGTGAGCAACAAAATCTATGATAGATTCGTCCTCATACTGACGTGTGGAATATAGATCAGTCATGGTAACCTTCTTGACGATATTGATAGAGAAATGATCCAAGAAGGCTTGGGCTACCTGATTGAATGAGAATATAGAGTGTTTAGGTAACCCACTATACAAATCTAATGCCGGTCCATTAAGGGACATGGGAAAAGTTCTCAAAAGCAAGGCACCATCATGAGCGATCAGATAACACCCGTGTTTGAACGGCCGTAAATGTTGTTGTGGGTCTTCTTTACTATTTAAATGATTGAATTTAGGAATTTCTCAATGCACAAGGTATGAACGGATAGGAATGCATGGGTGAATAGGTTCGTTGCAAATCTCGTCATAGGTGAGAGTGTTGCGGGAGCCAGAAACCAATGCCTTCAATGTCTGCATCTTGTCCAACATCAATTTAAATAGGTCATTGGTGGGTTGTGATGATTGGATGCCTCCTGTAGCGTGAGGAGGTTGGTTTTGGGTGTATAACAGGGATGGAACTCTAGTGTATGGGGCTGCCACGTAGGGTGGTGGAGAAGAAGGTAGTGAAATAGGGGGTACATACCCGGAATGAATAATGGATGAAACATGAGGTTGTTGGTAGTATGTATATGGGGGTGGAAGGGTCATGGTAACCCTAGTGGCAATATGGGTTAATGATTGTGGAATGGAAAGAACCACATTCTGAAATGGGGTAGGGGTCACTAACACTGGAGGTGGGAATATAGCTACAAGTATGTATGGGACATTAGGGGTGGATGAGGTTGTGTTTGGGATAGTCGTCGAGGGTATGGTGGATGTGATGGGTGCCACAGAGGTAACAAATGTGGCAGTTATAGTGGGTATAGAACCTAACTGCGAAATGACTGGGGGTAAGGTGGATGCGAGTAGCATGGAGCCAGATGGGGCTGATGTGGAAGTGGGTGTGAGAGTTAGGGGGATAGATACATGCATGCTGTATATCAACTGACCCAAGGTGTCTCGAGTGGACGAGTGGGAAAGGTAAAACTGCGAGGCGGCATGGTTCTGGTCAAGGAGTCGTGTGAACTTCTCATCTCTAGTAGCAATAGTAGTAGGCTGGATGGGATCCATGACTGGTGATAAAATAGAAGGTGGTGAAGGACTAGGTGGGAGTGGTTGGCAACTGACATGGAATACGAGGGAACTTGCTTGTCTTCGGGTCAACACCATGTGAACCAGTATTGATCAGGTAGGGCTACTTCTCTGTAAATGATACAAAGAACAATAAGAACATGCGAATCTGGTGATAAAAAGTGGATGAAGTAACAAATGGTGGCTGGAATGTGAAATAGGCTAACCGATGCCAGTTAGGGAAAATCGACGTTGGTCAGAGGTAACCACTGCCGGTCACTATAGAAAATGGACAGTAAGAAAACAATGAGGCAGAAGGTAAAATCTGACAGGTATGCTAAATATGAAGATGTTTAAAACGTCAATGGGAATAATGAAAGTGACAGAGACTGTGAAAAGTGGAAGAAAGTGAAGTAAAATGTCCTTTTGAGTAGATTAGCAAAAGGACCTAGAACCGACGTTGGTTGGGTATAACTGATGGCAGTTAGAGGTAACCGATGATGGTTACTATGAAATTGAAATAGTGATGAAAGAAAGTGTTTGTGAATTAAAATCTAATGTAGAATCAAACCCAAAATTTTGGAAATGATGATGATATGGCCCAGGCACACTCAGGTGAAGCTGGAATACACCAGCTATGATGAGGAGAGTGCAAGGATGAACAAGAAAGTGACGAATGTGATCTCTCACCTCAAAACGAAAGCCAAGCAAAAACACTAAGAAAATATGATCCTAGGAGTGCCTTTTCTATTATGTTTGTTTAGCTTATGCTATTTAAGGACTGACACATGAATTGTGAAATAGATTTTTTGGTGAGGATGGCTTCCTACAAAGAAGGAGATCTAAAGGTTGAGGTTTCAGGTATGTTATGGTGGGGGCAGGCTTTGCTTTGAAGTATGACTCGACAGAGAAGTGAGTTGGGTGCCCACTGTGCCGTGATCGTGTGATCACCTACAACTTCTTCCAAGTAGGATGTTGTTTAAGAATGTATGTATTTTGAATTTTTGTGTGGTTTGGTAAGACTCAGAGAAAGAGAAAAGGATAGAAGTGCTTTTCTACGATTCGTTTGTCAACCATCAGTTGGTCATGACTTCCAGTGTATAGGTTGCCCTCAATTAATGTGAGCTAATGCAATAAATCAGAATGGAATGCACTTGTTTTTAAACCCAAATCGAAAATGTGAAATTGGATGACACAATAAGATGAAGAGGAAGAGGGATGCTCTTTCACTACAATGTAGAAAACATGAAGAAATGATTCTTTTTAATTACACCAAAAGAAAAGTTTCCTTTAGAGAAAATAGAAAGAAGAGGTGGATTACCAAAGAAGAAAATTAGTGTGCATGCTTTTTAGAAGGGAAACAAACACACAAATTTTTTTCCTAGGAATGAATGAAATGCAAGGAACCCCAGATGGGTCCCACTGGGCGTGCCAAAATGTTTCACCTTTTTCTTAGATTGTTTCTTTGAAGTGTTGATGAAACAAATAGGGTAACGGGCGTAGGAGGAATACCTGTTCAAATGTATGTTGATGGGTTGTTGCGCGCGTATGACTTCCAAATCCATAGCTGATCGTGAGAGCTCCCTTTGGATAGGAGGAACTACCTGTAATGAAAACAAGACCACCAGAAAGAATTAAACAATATGGGCAGTGAACTGCCTAGCGTGAGCTAGATCCAGGAAGTATGATACTTCCTAGATGGCTGTCAGTCCACTGTTTTAAACAATTCAATGCTATAAACAAAGTAAATCCTATTGTTATTTTAAAATGATTTAGGTATCTCACTTAAAACATAATAAGAAATAGATCTAATCTAATAGGCTAGGCTAGAATAGAATCCAAAGGTCAAATGATTGGTTCTGGGTCTCTGCAGGCCTGATAAAGGTCTCGGGTAGATCACAGGTGAATGGGGGTGAGATAAAATTAGGTGGGTAGGTCTCTGTTCAGGGCTGTGTGGGCAAACACAAAGACCGGTGTTGGTCAGGGGTGACCGACGATGGTTAGGTATAACCGGTGCCGGTTACTGTGAGATCTGGAGATGTCACAAAATAGGCTTTTGGTCTCCTTTGTGATTGCACAAAGGACTTTGGTTGGTCGGGACGAGGTATTGGGTGACTGGGGTAGGATTTTGCGAGGTTTTAATGGGTATATTGAGGTGAAAATGTGGAGAAGGTCAATAGGGGGTAAGGTAAACAATAGATGATAAGATGATGAAGAAATGAAATAACCAGGAATGTATGATGTTGTACTTACTTGGATTCCATTCTTGAAGGCCTGTGTGTAAGAGATGGAGGTGCTGATGATGGGTTTGAAGGTTATAAGTGATCACAAACTGAAGAAAAGCTTCTGCATGGGCTGCATGTACACTCCTCTTTGCTTGGATAGATCAGATCATGGCTGGGATGGCTGTGTAGTTGAAGATGTTCAATCTCCTTCCTTGGATGTGAGTTTTCGCTGGAATTGGCTCTCTGAAGATGCGTTATCTCTCTGAGATGTGTTCTTGCTCGTCAAATTTCTCCCAATGTTTTGCCAACTTCCCACCTTGAGAATAAGGTTGTTTTGGGGTTAAAATGGTAACCGATGGCGGTTCCGGCTTAACCGACGACGGTTAGGGGTGACCGGAGTCGGTCAAGGTGGGATTTCCTAGGTTTACTAAACTAGGGAAATCCTACTAATTTCCTTGGATCTTGTGTCGTTATCCCATGGATTAGACTGAGAGCCTCTAGTGAGCATGCAGGAATGTGGTTAGAGGGAATGTAGGCATTGATTTTTAGGGTTTGGGTAAGTCTTAGTTAGTTATGGTAACTTGCTAAGAATAGGTCTTAGGTTGAGTTGGCTTGGTGAGGTGTCTAAGTGAACTGTATGTGTAGATATTATTTAAATAATAAATATAGTGAGGATAATGCATTAATTTAATTAAATTAATATTAGTGGGGTGAAGGGGGTCATGGCTAGGTAAATGTAATAAAGGTTGCTTATATGTCGAGGGACAAAAGGGGAGTGTGACCTAATTTTAGTGTCTACAATATGTTCAAGAGCACATACAACAATTATATTGACAACATTTCTGATGACATCTCACAATAAAATCTGAATACAACACTTCAAGAAGTAGATCATCATTCCTAATTTTAAATACACATTTTCCATCTATACCCTACTTTGGTCACATACACACTGAGATGAGGTTTTGACACCAAACCCTTAGAATAGAGGATACCTAAATGGATCAACTTTACCACACTTTTGCACTTGCACTACTATTATACTATAAGCTAGCACAAAATATCCATTACAAATCACATCCAACCATTCTTTAGATTTTGATAATGCATCCAAATTCCGAGCACACAAACCTTGAAGCACTTTGAAGTACACAAAGGAACTTTGGAACACATGTAATGACCCATTGAGGCCTGTCAACATTTTGTTGCATTCTAAGCTCCTTGATAACACTGAAATTAACTTCTTTGTGAGATAACATACCTATACCAACTGAAAAACTTATTGAAGACCTCAAAATAACTCTGCCTCTCATTCATACCCTGCACTTATAGCTAGTTATTTGGCTCAAAAACCAAATAGGGCATCAAGCAATCTTAATCATACATTAGAACTTCTACCTTGCACTTTTCAAGACCTTTACATCTCTTCACCAATGCATACCCATCCTCCTTAAGATTAAGATCCATCAAAGCAGATGCAAACCATCTCTCATACCTATAGGGATACATATAAACCCTTGAGACTACAATGCTCTTAGTCTCACATACTTCTTTATTGAGATTTCTACCTTTTAGGTGAAAAGAAGCATGAAGATGAATCCATTATTTATTCAAAACACAATATCCAATCCTTTTAGCTCATGTACAAGCACAAGAAAAACTTAAAAGACACCAAAAGGTGACTTACAGGCCTGTACCTAGGCAAGACATAGTTCATGATGCCCCAAGAGGACACAAGATAAACGACCACATAATCGACCTTCTTATCACCATATTACACTCATTCAATGATTTTTACATTCTTATACATGTCTTTAAGCTTGAGAATCAATAAAATTCCACTGTACCTTATTCACATTACTAAATGCATACTCAAAACCTACTAGCCCTTCTATATAGAGAAAACATCTAATTTTTTTAAAATATACATCTTCACAGAGAACCCTTAGCATTTATGACTACCCATTTGGACAAATAATTACTTCTAAGAACCTTGAAACCTGACTACAAAGGAAACATACCTATTTTGCAAGCTCAACCTTCTTTATTAGGTCTCTATACACCTTCACTGTCAAAGATTAATAATGTCAGAGATTCCAAGGAATTTAAGCATCTTCAAAGTCTAAAACCACATGATTCTTAAAGTCCACATAGTCTTGGGGATTTGTACAAATGTTTAGCTTTGAATCCTCAATTAACACTTCTAAATACAACCTTACCTTCATACCACTCAATGAACATTTTTGGGACCCAATCATGATAGAGATGCTTAAAAAATTCACAATTTTGATTTCAAAGGATTAAAATTTTTCATCACCACTGTAATAACATTTCATAATGACTGGAGTAACATTTGAGATGATTTGGAGGCAATAAAACAACTAACTTGCTTCGATCCACCATGGTTTGCACTATTCCCTCCAAGAGCATTGTACCAACCTTACTTATCATGAGGGTCTGAACAGATAATCATGCTTGATGGCATATAACATCTTCAATCATTCTTCACAGAGAAATAAAGTACTTGACATCATGTAGAATACATAACACTTCGAATGACCTAGATCATTTTGACCTAACATACCCTAGATGAAAAAGACAAACCAATAATTGATAATGAAAAATTTGAGAGAATCTTACACTTATAAATTACCGTTTGAGACCTTTTCATGCCTTTATATACACCATATATACTTATACAAGTTTTGTACAGATAATTTGGCTAATGACACAACCATGACACACATTCACGACTCAAATTAGACTTCTTGAAGTATCACATACCAATAATCTTGAAAACAATACAAGCCACAAACTTTGACAACAAGAATACAATTCACATAGATGATATGACATTACAGATATCCTATGGGAGTTCCTCATGATCCACACACATACTGAATTATCTTAGACATACAATTTCTTCTTGATGAAACAAACTCAGACCTCAGACAACTATACATCAAAGACTACAAGACTTGAGTCTTGACATACACAACTTGACTACCCACATATGATCACAAAAACATACTTAAAGACTTGAAATGACATACCTTAACACCATGAGGAAGACACACACAGACCAAGATAGCTCCCCCTCACTCCAATGATTCATATGAACCAATATATGTCTAAGAAGCCTAGTAGAGGCATATGCCATCATGGAGGAACTAGAAGAGAGACCTAAAAAGGTATCAAGCCTTCTTTTGGCTCCTTGATTGATTCATCCTTTTATGATTATTAATTTAACACATTAGAATCCTCCTTTTTATCAATCAAACCTTTGGGATCCTCTTGAACACTTTGGCTAGCCTCTTCCTTCTTCTTGTACTTATGGACTTGTGGCTTGGATCATTGAGTACCTTTCTTCAATTGTCATGCATCACAAAACCTTGTAATGTTCCCTACCTTATGGCACCTAAAAAATTCCACCTATATTTTCTTGCATTCAATTGAATTATATCCAAAATCACAAGAAGTAAAGCAATATCCATTGAATTTTATTACATACATTTTAGTGTTTGATTGTCCATTATCGTGATACTTTGCAAGATGTCCCTTTTCAGGACAAAGGTAACATTCTACACCATAGCTCTGACTAACCTTTTTCTCCTTCTTGCCTTGACATTCTTCTTCATTCTCTCCTTCAAAATGATGCTCCTAAAATTTTATTTTGCAATCATCATGTTATCCATATTTCACCCCCGTGCCAAATATTGGATCAACCACAATCCCGCATAAGAGGAAACAAAGTCAAAAGGCAGAAAAAGGCTTCAAAATTTGCTAAGTATAAAGGTATAAGCGAAGAATGCCAAGTGTCAATATTGCATTGATTCAAGGGGTGAATAGAGAAAAGGTTTCTAAATGAGCACCAGACTGTCGCGTGTCCCAGGGGAAAGCATATCGTCGGGGAAAAATTTGGTTCTTTGCCCCTTGTTATCTCAAAAGGGGTAAAATTTACAAAATGGCCCGCAACTCCGCCCAAGGAAAAAGTCAGCATTTGGGCCCAAGTTAAAGACAAAGTGGGGAATCAGAGGAAAGGGAAAAAGATAAATTGTGGACTCGTAGGCCCGATTTTTGTTCCAATTAAGTTGCCACGTATCCCATATCAAAAGGGGACCCATTTTTCAAGCTGTTTTCCTGCCCTCTTGTACAGACTTGATAAAAACTTCGAAGGGGCATATCTTTCGACTCAAGGCTCAAAATATTGCAAACCTGATGCCGTTGGAAAGATCTCGGCCTCACCCATGCCATGGAGGTTTGAAAATTTAATTTTGAGGAGGTAGGTGAAGAAAAATGGAGGAAACATCTTTGGGATTTCAATGCATAATCTTCTTTCCTTGACAACCAGATCAGATTTGATCTGTTTTGTTGTTTTCTCTTCCTTCAAGGTGTTGAACCAAGGATTTATGCAGTAAAGATAGATTTGTGGGTAGATTTTATCTAAAGTGTTAACAACAGTGGTTGAACTTCAACCTAATTTTCCCACTTCTCTCTCTCTTCGTTCTGTCTGATTGACTCTATAAATATGAAGGCAAGATTCATTGTAAAGGGTTGGACATTCTTTGTTTTGTAGGCTCCTTTCTCCTTCAAGTAAAAGGATTTGTGGGGTTCATGCATTCCATTAAAATTGTAATACGTTTATGCCTTTTGGCTACTTTATATTGAGCTGTATCAATCGACAGAGCAATAAAACACGTCTGGGGTCAATCTTAGATACTTTCTTGTCTCTTTTGCTTCCATTTGGTCTTCCATTATAGATTTGGCTATTCATGCTTGTTTATTGTATGCATTTTGTTGGTTTGTGTCCATTAGAAAAATAAGTGTTCATCATTCCTTTGGTGCATCACCTGGTAGTTTAGTCATTTCTTATTTCTTATACTCTTTTATCCCTGTCTTCTTGGCAAGTTTTAGATTAGGTATAGAGATAGATCCTCTGTGAATCCTTACGTATGCACCATAACTGAGGGATAACGAACCAACCTTTAATCTGGAGAGATTTTCCATTTTTGCAAGGTCCCACACCTTAGGAAAAGCTCAATGTTATGCAATCACACCAAATGACACTACCTTAGAAAAGTAGATCCATAACTCTTTTGGGCGTGCTGTGATTTTGCACTAACAGTTTTGGCACACCTGGTGGAACTAATAAGTCTCTATATTATTACAGTAGGGATTGATGTACACTTGCTGTGATTCTGGATTTAAAGAAGCCTTAAAATTATACATCTGGTGACTCCAAAAGAAACAAATCTACTGGTTTCAGCAGCCCAAGATTGGGAGATTCATGAGAAAACCCGGTCTAGAGCAAGGAAAGAAGGTATATTTGAATACTTGCGTCTATCCCCAGGAAGAGAAAGGAGAGGAAGAAGAGTTCAAAGGTCTCCATCTCCACTAAGCAGAACCTTGTCAACACCTCCACCTATAAGGCCTTTCTTTTCAGTTTGCAAGGATTCTTAGACCAATCAAAATTACATAACTAAATCCATATGTCAACTTCATCGGTAGTAGTCCACTCGCCTTGAATGCACAAAACCCAGTTCTTACTGTAGCATTAAAGAGCATCCCACATTTCACAGGAGAAAATCAAACTTCTCTTGGTGACCATGTCTAAGATATTACAAATGTCTGTACAATCCACGAGATCCATGAGATGGAAATTACAGTCAAGATACTCGCCTCTTCATTCAAAGGGAAAGCTTCACAATGGTTCAAGAGTCTTGAAGCAGGCTCCATCTAGAACTAGAACCAGTTGTGCACGACTCTTCACAATTAGTTTGGGGAAAAAGATGATAAATTGTCTTTATTGGAGCAACTAACAACAATCAAGAGAGCCCCGAATGAGTAGCTGACAGACTTCAACCTTAGATTACAACAGACTTGGGATAGGATTCCAACAACAGTAAAGTACACTAAGGAAGGTGCGTTCTTATAATTTCTTAGGGCTTTAAATTCTGATATTTCTCTGATGATTCAATCATTGGGGGGCATTACATTACCTGCAGCCTATAGCCTCTCCATAGGGGTTGAGAACCGTTTGATTCAAGCTGGAAAAATCACTCCTAGGCCATCCATGCCTCTGTACCCTGAGTTAAGAAGCCCAGATACTAGCCAAGCACCTACATTAGATCCTATACCCACCCCCAGGAGTCAAAGCTCAACTGAAGCTTCCACTTCATCATCTAATACCTCTAAAGAGCTTCAGGAAGTGATGAAGCAACTTCAAAACTTTGGGAATGAGCTAGTGACCATCAAAAGACAATAAGCTCAAAGTTCCAAGCCATACCAGCCCTAGGCTCAATATCAAGCTAGACCCTAATATCAACACAATAGGCCACCACCTCAGATTGTAAACCAAAGATAGAACCAAGGATAACCCCAAGCTACTAGACCTTTCAGGCTGTATGATCCTAACACAACTTCAACATCAAGAGCATTGGTCCCAGCATAGAACAATATGACACAGGAATATGATTGGTGTTTTCCATGCGATCAACCACATAACCAATCAAAATGATTTAATGGCCACACATGATCTAAAAATATCCACACATGTTTAAAATTACATTTAAACATAAACCATGGTCACAATTATCATGAACCAATCAAATTATTTCGTTTAATGGGCCCAGTGGCTCATTGCCTTCACAAAACACCTATTTCTAGCACCATGTCTTCATCTTTTGGCCTTAAGATCACCCAATAAGACATCAACTATGGCATGTGACCACTCAATGGAAATCCTAGAGCCTTTAGAACACTTATAAGTAAGTTAGAGCTCATAAAACAATCATATTTTCAAACCACATATGCGTTTTCCATCACAAAATCAAGCTACCCAAAAAGTAGTTTTACAAATGCAAATGGTTTGCACCATTCCTGATACATTCAAGACCTCAATATTTAGTAATTGATTCAAAATTCATCTCTATTAACATTATAGATGATTTCAAGCATCAACCAATCCATTTTAGGCACTAACAAACTCAGTATTTCATCCAACACTGTCATGTCCTGTAAAGCATAAAATCTTGTTGTCCACAAACTAACCTGGAAACCATATCAAAAATCATCCTCATGAGAAAAACTTATATAACTGGAAATATCTCTGAATTATCTTTCCAAAAAAAATTAATTACCCCATAACTCCTCTTATAGATCCTGTAATGTCAACTTTACTGAAGACTGCTTATAACTGTCATAAAACTGCCCTTTGACAACTCAACACAAATGAAGAATACTTGAACATTTATTAACATCACCATGACCTAAAAATATCATATACATTGATAAAAACTCACATAAATCATATAATGGTCATTTAGTTTTCAACTCCTTTGGACAACCTTGTCCCAAACTGCACTTCTTCAGAAATTGACCTGTTTGAGTGGGGTACACTTATCACCACAACCTCTACCATACATTTCTAGAAATATGAAGGATACCTATACATGTTCCAATCATCATCCAAGCAATATCAATCAAAACTAGCCAATTAGGAAGCAAATATTTCAAACTGATTTCAAGCTAGGGTTTCAAACACATAATGAGTTGTTTACCTTCTTAACATTCATTCATAAAAACCTGACGATGAAATGAAATCATTATTTATGTTAAACCTTATTTAATAAATGTAAAAAAATCCCTAAAATCTAAAATCTCCCATACAAAGTAAACAATTCAGGGTGAGCATCAAAAGTTCCAATTCGTGCTGGAAATGGCCTTATTCTTGACCTTATTTCACCAAAACTAACATAACATCAAAATAATTATCATGGGAACCTAAAATGCTTCCCACAACACCATGACACACCCTACATACATCTCAAATCATCACCATGTCATCAACAACACTCCATCTCTCCAGCCTATCTCATTTGCATAACTAGCCCTTAGGGTTTTGCATTGTAAAGGTTAGGTTCAACTGAAACTACCTAAAAAACCATCATAGAAACAATCCAAAATGTCCTAACATACCTTTTACATCATGATACAGCTACATACATGAATCCATGAGCTCATATAGCTCCATAAATCAACCACATGCCTTTTAACAACCATACCTGGTCCAAATGAGTACCTGAAACATGGTCACCAACCTGTATATGCGTGTTGAAATTCATGAGAGTACCTAGAAACTCTAAAATCATGATATCCTACATGTCAACATGTTTCTCAAGCCACCAAGAACCCCCAACCTCCATGCACCATCACCTAGGCTAGCTAGGTCACATGAATAAGCTTGCAATAACAAACAATCCTCATAGAAACACATGATATCATCATGAGCACATCTGAACCATCATGTCATCATCACCCTGAACATGTTATGAATCCACCGCATCATCCAATTTTTCATTAACGAGGTTTTGCATCAATGACAACACCTATGCAACAACATGCCAACAAATTCCTGAGCAATCTGGAAGTGATTTGAGTGTGTGAATGACTAGACCAGATTGGAAACACCATCATCAGGGATCTCTGGAGGTCTTGAGACACAAAATTGAGCATGACATAAGTTCCCATGGATGAGAAGAAGCACCCAGAAACTGGTGACTGTGATTGGGTGCTAACATCTATGCGAATAGTCTGGATCTTGTCTTTTCTATGCGGGAAGAGGTTCGTTATTGGTTGTTGATTGTTGTATTGGTTTCATTCTTTGATTATTGAATGTACCTAAAAATTGTAAAAAATAAGTTCACCTACACATACCCATAAACCACATCAAACCTAAAAAGGAAAATGCAAAATGGGGAGTCGAACTGACCCTGTCAGTCACTTGAAGAGTGAACTTATAACCGAGTGTTGCACTACATCTCATAATTAGTGTAGTTCTCAGTGCTTGTGTGTGTAATGATGCCCTAGGATGCCCTTGTGAAGTTTGCACCAATGATAATGGGCTAGATCTAGAATGTAGAAGATGCATAAAATTTGTGGATGGAATAGAATAAACTTCCCCTTCCTATGCTATGTATGCAGAAGTATGCAATCCTTTCCATTGAATGAATGTGCTAGATCAATGCCTTTGAAGTAATATTGTGCCTTTGACTGCAAGCTTAGATGATAATAGGTAATGCTAGTGTTTGGCCCCCCATTTTGAAAACATAACCATGTATTTATATGATGCCTTTATTTGAATTACGTAATTGACAATTAAAAGGTTGATCCGTAGTAACAAAATGTAACTGAGAAGTGAAAGGGGACCAAAAGGGTAGGAAAATATTAAGAGGGACATGAGCACCCAGGGGGAAAAGAGTGCCTGACACTACTATCTGAATTAGGTGCTTGTGTTCGAATCCATAGAAAAATGGAACAATCAAATACCGAAAGAAGTAACAAATATATAAAGACAATAAAAGTGTAGAAGAAAAAGAAAAAGGCCAAAGGGGTTGTCAATTTCTAGTTTTCTTGCTTAGGAATTATGTAAGTGCTAGCATGATTTTAGGACCTAGAAATGTTCCCAAGTGCATATATTTTATGACTAAATTTTAGCCCTAATTTTTTGTTGTTAAGTGAATACTTGATGGCATAAAGTAGATAAACGATGTGTACCTTATGGTCATGCAGACAAGTGTGTAGCCGATAGCGTGTTGAGTGGACAAGTGAAGCGTGAAGTGATTACAATGTGAAGTTTGGAGACTAGGAAAAGGGAAGTGGACCCTAGGGGTGAAGCATATGCTTAATGTGTATTTATAACCCATGTTCGATGTTGTAAGTTTCTCCTTGTTGCGTATTAAGGATGGAATTGCAAAAGAAGAGTGAAAGAGTAGTCAAATTTCTGTATATGAAAAAATCTAAGTATGTATAAGCATGTAAAAGTGTGTAAAAGTAGTAATAAAGGAAAGTTTGCACCTAATGTATAAAAGTGTAAAAGGATAGAAATATGTCCTAAAATGTTGTGAAGGGTGAGTTTTTTTGGGTGATCTTAGGCCAAGAACAATTTTTTTGGGTAGTCTCATGCCAAGTGTGAGTTTTTTGGGTGATCTCATGCAAAAGGAGAAGAGTGTTGGGGATAGAGGTCTAGCTTTTCCCTCCTTCCATAACTGCTTCTCAAAATTCCACTATAGATGATACATTTCTATTTATTATAATTGTTCAGATAAGTCCTGATTAGTTCCTGATTAGTTCCTATTTGTTCTAATTGTAAGTGATTGTAATTGATAAATTGAATTCTATACCTGAAGTTGAATGTTTGTTACTCGAGAAATGCTTTGAAAATTGTTGTGAACTATTTTGAAATGAGAAAATTACTGTATTTTCCTTCAGGATACAAATGCCTAGGGGGGACATAAGCACCCACAACTACTATCCATGACTGGGTGCTAGTGTCTATTCTGAGATTTCGATCCAAGTATGATTTTGGACCAGTTCTATGACTATAACCTGTGCTACTGCTGTACTATACCGTGCTGTACCAAATATCTGTGCTACTGTAAGGATGATTTTTTCACCCAATAGATGCCCCCTCATTTGGGGTATAAACGATGAACGTAGGAGCATGCAGTCTAAAGGAAAGGACCTAAAACTGATATGAAATGGATACCTATAGGGGGTAGGGGATGTGCATGGTATAAACCAAGGCACATGCAAACAAAGTATACTAGTAACAAGAGTTAGTAGTAAAAATAGCTAGCATGAAATTTGAATACAATGTAACAAACAAGTAAGAAGACAAGATGGATTGTGAAAAATGGGTTTCATGCATGGGACATTGCTCACAATGTCACAAGAAAATTAGCATAAAGTGGCCAAAAGCATACAATGATCAAACAAGTAATATAACATAGCCCACAAACAATGGTAGATAATGGTAGGCAATAGTAAGTAAAAAGTGATAGATAGCCATAGTTGTATGGATCATGTAAGGAAAATGCTACACATGAATCACCTGTTAGCATGTTAGAAAGATAAATAGTATGTCAAAGTGTCTATATATCAATGAAAGTAAAGTGACTATAATGAAAAGTAGTAAATGATGAAATAATAGAACCTACAAAGCATGATGGTAGTAAAGGTAGATGCCCCCAGGAGCCTCAATGGGACTGGTAAAATATATACTGTCGATCATCATTGCATCACGTGTAAAGTTGTAAGAGATTTGCATTCACTTCCAGAGACCAAGTGAACATGCATGTGTATATGATAAAGATAATGACATATTGAGTATCAGTCTAGCATAGTAAGCAAAGTGCAAGATGTAAGTAGTATAAGCTAGCAAGAATAAATGCAACTAAGATATGAAAAAGTTGTATGAGTGTGATGGTGTGATATGCAAGGTGTGAAGATGGTAGGAGCAATGTTGCCCCCAATGTATGTGTATGAGATGTGGTTAATTTATAAATGATCCCTCAACAGTCAAGAAGGAACCATAGAACGAGAGTGCATTCTCGAGAAATGAAGTAAGGTGTGTGAACTAACGATGTGGTGATTCTTGGAAAGATAGGCATGAAGTGAAAGAGAGTAGTGGGTGCTAGAAAATATGTATTGTGAAGCTATGAGTGTAAAGTGTAAATGGTGTGAGGTTCATGAAAGAAGTGACCCCTCAATATTCAAGTGTGAACCATAACATGAGAGTGCGTCATCGGGTAACGACAATACAATATACTGGAGATGTGAGAATGCTTGAAAAGATTATACATGAAGCGTGAAGCATGAAAAAAAGTATTAAACATAAGAGATAACTAATAGTGATGGAAGGGGGGAGAAAGTGCAATGCCCCCAAGTGTGTATATCAGGAGCTACTGGTAAATAGAAGTGATCATTGTGAGTAAGAATAGCCAGAGTGTGTATAATACACGAAAGGATTCATACCATATATAGAAAATAGTGTGTGTATCATGAGTAGAAGGATCCATAAGTAAGCATGAGTAGAAAAACATGTATGGAATAACATAGGAGCATAGATAGATGTAGCAAGGAGTGCTCATAATGTAGATAAGAGAAAGTTCCGCTAGAAATATTGAAATGAATTGTAAAGCAAGAGATGGGTATATGAGTAGTATGGATACATATTAGTAGATTAGAACGTGTGACTAAGATGGGGGGATTTCGATGCCCCCAAGCATGCGAGTGATGGAGATCTATATGAGGATGGAAGAGAGACCATGTCATGGTGGCAAATGTGGTAATGTGTCAGGAGGATTAGATTTGCCAAAATAATTTGTAGTATTGAGAACATATGGAAATTGCTTTTTGTGATAAAGAGCATGTGAAATAGTGTAAACATCAGTAGAAGCTGTGGAGGGAATAAAAGGAGCAAGAAGAGGGAGATATCTGAGGCCAAGTCTAGTGGATTATGTGGGAATGGAAAGAGGCTTTTTGAATCCTTTTGCATATTTGCCTAATCCATTGATAGCGAAATCATAACGAAGCATATATTGATACCTAGGACTAAACTTTTTGAAATTAAGAGGAGGGGTTTCCACATTAGGGGCTTTAGGTGAATGATCAATAGTGTTGCAAAAGGAAAATGGGGAGGGATTTGCCAAGGCCTCATAGACCACACCTTAGTATAGGAATTTAATACACACGTGAAGGGTTAAAGGGACTATAGTATGGCATGGATCCAAGGTCATTTGAGGAGAATATTATAATTAAGATTCTTAGGCTTTACATAGAATAGTATGGAAAAAGTACATGGCCTAGTAGTAATGGGAAATGTAATTCTACCTAAGACCTTTTAGGAATACTGTAAAAGCCATGAATACAAATAGGTAAGGGTGTTAAGCATGCTTTATAAAGGCCAAGTTGTTGAAGGAATGGTAGATGAACAATATTAAGGCCGGAGCCATTATTGAATAATCTCATTTAATCCCTATATTATTAATTTGAACTTGGATATAAAGGGGTGGATCATTATCTAATACGAATTGAGAAGCAATTTCAATAGGTGTAAAAATAATATGTTCTTCGTTAAAAGAGAGAGATGTAGTAAGTCTATAGTAAACATATTTAGGAGAGGTGTTAGGATGAATATAAGTATTAGACAAAAAAGATTGAATTTTATTTGCACATTTAGGATTGGCCTGCAACAAGGTGGGAAGGGAGACACTCATGTTGGTAAAATTGACAAGAAAGAAGGAGCTAAAAGTGTTTGAATGCACATTCATCAAATGATTTAATATTTTTGGAATTAAATCTTTATTGTAGAGTAACTACTATGATAAATGATGTACAAATAAAATATAGTAATTTGGACAAGCTATAAGCATATAATAATATTTAAACACTAAGTAAGAGAGAGATAAGGACTTAGTTGATTCTTGAGCAATCTGGAAGTGATTTGGGCATGTGAATGACTAGAAAAAATTGGAAACACCATCGTTAGGGATCATTAGAGGTTCCCAGGCATGAAACTAAGCATGGTAGAAGCACCCATGGATGGGCAGAAACAACTAGGCACTCATGACTGTGTCTAGGTGCCAACGTCCATGCAAACAATCTGGATTTGGTCTTTTATTTACGGGGAGAGGTTCGTTATTGGTCAATGATTGCCAGACTAATTTCTCTCCTTGATCTCTGAATGCACCCGTAACACGAAAGAAATAAGTTCACCTGCACATACCCATAAACCACATCAAACCCAAAAAATAAAATGTAGAATAGAGACTCAGACTGACCCGAACGGTCACCGAAGAGTGAAATTACAACTGAGAAGTGCACTAAATCTCAAACTCTATGTAGTTCTCCGGGATTGTGTGTGTAATGATGCCATAAGATGCCCTCGTGCAAGTTGAACTAATGATAGCGGGCTAGATATAAAATGTAGAAGATGTATAAAATGCGTGGATAGAATAAAATAGACTTCCCCTTCCTAAGTTGTGTATGCAAACATATGCAGCCCTTTCCCTTGAATGGATGTGCTAGATGAATGTCTTTGAAGTGTTCTTGTGCCTTTGAATGCAATCTTAGGTGATAATAGGTAATGCTAGTGTTTGGCCCCCCATTTTGAAATCACAACAATGTATTTATATGATTCCTTTGTTTTAAGTTTGTAATTCATAACTAAAATGCCAACCCATAGTAACAAAAAGCAATTGAGAAGAAAAAGGGGACCAAAAGGGCCCATGGGGACAACAGTTGCAGGCGCTAGTTTATGAACTATGCGCTAGTGTGTGAAGCCATAGGAAAATAAAACAGTTAAATGCCGATAAGAGTGACAAATATATAAAGAAAATAAAGTGCAGAAGACAAAGAAAAAGGCCAAAGGGGGTTGTCAATTTCTAGTTTTCTAACTTTTCTTTACAACAATTCAAGCTATAAATAGCTTTCTTTAATATAGTTTAATTCCTATCTTTATCCTTTTTCCATGTGTCACCATTGTCTTTATTTACACGTGCTTTATCCTAATAATAAACCTTGCCTGTCCGTTAAGTCATCTTAATTTTTTCTATTTTTAGGCCTTTGACCAAAATTGGCTAAGTCCTGAATACTCTGCATGCATGCGTGTAAGCCTTCGTGTGCTGACCTACTCCTTTGTTGTGTGTACCTCTGTGCACTGCCCTATGTCACATTTCTTCTCACACACACACCCATGCGGTCCTTCCAACCTATATGATCATGTTTATACCCTACACACATCCTTCTGCACGTGATCTTCTATGCTTAACTGGCACATAATCAATTTCTTCAACCAACATTACCCCACACTAGGGATATTATCCATCCTTGAAAATATTTTTACCAAAGAATGCCCTTTAAAGAATGACTGATGAATAAATGAATAAAGAATCCAAGGGCAATTACCCTATGAATTAATGTGTAACAATCTACCAACAGCGCACACTCCAACTAGGCTTGAGGCAGCTAGAGAATTTCTAGAAACTCCCTATTTAAAATACCTTCTAGCTCTTTCCACCCTTTGAGTTGTTTAGTAGCTTTTTCTGGAGCCAATCCAACAATATCTGACACTTTTTCAGGGGTCAACTCTCCAACCTTCTCCTTCAATTCCTTGACCATTCCTTCAATGTTTGACACCATTCCCTCTAGAGCATCCATTCTCTACACAATGAATGGACAAAGTTCCTTGAGCTTTACCTCCAGGGTGTCTTTCAAGGCCTTAAGTAAATCTCACTTCTAAGTGACTTTAGCAATAATATCCTCTCGTCTAACCTTATTGTCCTTCTTGGTGGCTTGTAACTACTTCAGCTATGCTTCCTCCATGGTGGTGCGTGCTTTAAGAATGGGGTCAAGATCTTGACAATTATTAGTTATGCACACTACTTTCTTCATGGCCTCCTTGATCTCTATGATTAATGCCTCATATTCTAATATCTTGTACATAACCACCTCCTTATTATTTTCCTTTTAAGTGGCCAATTATTTTATTGATGGCCATGGCCCATACTATTCTCATGTAGCAACATCCACACCAAGTCTTCTAAGTAAAGTAATTATATAGGATACTCATCTTGGGCATTCTCAACCAAGTCTTGGCATGCGGTTATGATGCCATTTATTATTTGTGTGGAATTTTATAAGCATTTGTCATGTGCTTCTTTTCTTCTCTCAATTCATCTGTAAGTTGTTGTACATCTTGTTCTTTGTCCTTTTTATCTTCCAGCAACACCCTGATTATGGCACCTTTATCCAAATTATGACGCATAAATTTGGCTACCATCTTGTTGAGTGCATTGTACGCTTGCTCATCTGTTAGCTATGTGGGATTGATGGTCATAAGGATCGCAACTATATCCTTCTTCATCTTTCTTTTGGAGTATGCTTTAATTTTTATTTCAAATTTTGGCTCCTCTATGTGTGTTTGCATACTCCAAGAAAGCATATTCTTGGTGTGCATACATATTCAGTCCTTTTGGATCGATCAGATCACATCCAAAAAGGTCCTTACTTGGCACTATGCTCTAGAATCTTGCCTTCAACACTTTCGTGTGATCATCAATGTAGCTCATTTAGGCGGGTTGTAGAATTTCCTTTTTCTTTCTTCTTCCTCTGCTATGCTTCTCTTTGGGCATCTTCTTCACAAAATTCAACTGTGTACTACTCCCATCTCCTCTTGCAGCTCCCTAGTCTTCCCTAGATGGTTCCCCATCACCTTTTTCCACTTCTTCTCCCTTAGGGCCTTCCCCGTGCACATCGTGCATTTCCTCATCATCCTGCACTATCTCATCTTTGGGTTTTTCCTCTTCATGGGTAGGCTCCTCACTACACACGACCTCCTCCACTAAAGTTTCTTCCTTTTCATGGGTAGGCTCCACATTATGCGTGACCTCCTCCACTAAGTTTTGTTCCTCGCTCTCCTTAACTTGAACTAACCGTCACCTCTTCTTCTTTAGTGGATTTGTTTTTTCTTCTATGAAATCGGTTTGGTTAAGGTGACTATGGGTGACCCCTTAGGTGCTTCCAAGGTTCATGCACCCTATTTTTTCCCTCCGCATCACCTTTGTAAATTCCTTCCGTGGCTGTGGTCTAGTGCGGTTTCTTCTTCTTCTTTAGACACTAAATAAAGGACTTTGGGTACCTTTCTAGGTCCTAATCACATACTACTATTCATATGATTCATAAGTGAGAAAAATACTAATTGACCACTATTTTTGGCCTCTTTGCTTGCTTTCTGATTTCTTTCTTGATCTCACACACCCTATTACCTAGTTTGAATTTTGACACTTCAGATTTTTTGAGTCTGGACACCAACACCTAGTTAGGACACCAACGCCCTCGTCCTTTTGGGTGATCCCGATCTCTTTGTATTTTTTTCACCTCTTTTGGGAATCTTCTAGCCGTTGGGCATCTTGTTTTCTTATGGGTCAAACTTTTAGTGCTTAATTACGAAATTAAAACAAGGGAATCATATAAATGTAAAGTTATGTAACCATTATAAAGGAACAAACTCTAAGCATTTATTATCACCACCTAAGGTTGTATTCAAAGGAATTTACAAGAGCATCAAAGCATCCATCTAAAAATCACTCAAGGGACAAGGGACTACATTCTTCTACATACACGCATAGGAGGAGAAGTTCATTTTAGCATCTATACATCTATCTACATTTCTACATCTAGTTATTACTCGTTATTTAAGTGCGTCTGGCACAAGAGCTACCTAGGGCATGATTTTTCACATACACACGTGAAACTACATAGAGTCTGAGATGTAGTACAACATCCAGAACATAAATTCACTCATTTGGGTAACCACTGGGGTCAGCTCAACTCCCCATTTGCATATTTTTATTTATAGGATTTGATGTGTTTTGGGGTTTTACAGAAGATCATTTATTTTGCAGGTTACAGGAGAATCTTGCAGGCTTAGTGCGACATACATGTGATCGACAACGAAGGGTAGCGACATCAGTGTGATACAAAAAAATCATATTCTGACAATTTTCATAGTCATAGGCGCCCAGTAGTAGTCTCTAGCACCCTAGGTGCCCTTGATTCAGTCTAGGTGCCCTAGTCCCAATATTTATGATAGTTCTACATTTTTCTAGGCTCGGTTGTGATAACCTGCCTTCCCATTCCATTAGTTTTCCAGCTCTGTAGACCTCCAATATTATTGTGAATCAGCTAAGTATCTTATTCCCTCTCTTGCACCTAGGGTTTTAATTCTATCTTGTTTACTGCTTAGGTTAAATTTTTACTTTGTTGTTTATATATTTCGTTGTGACTATGTTATATAGGATTTAACATTAAATTTATTTTTTTCAAATCATCTTCTTATGCCTCCTCATCCTCATCCTCATCCTTTTCTTTATCTTCTTCTTCTTCTTGAGGAGGGGTCTCCTCACGCATTCTCCTTACAGTCCCCACCATCTTCTTCCTCTTCGAAGGTTCAGGGAGATGAAGTTCCCTTGTATCAACATACTTTCCATTCTTCAATTTGGGCCTTATATATATATATATATATATATATATATATATATGTTCTGAATGTGCCCTGACCCACTATGATAGTCAAAGGATTTATATCCATATTATCTTATTCCATCAGCTCTATGTATGTCAACTTGGAGGAGTATAGAAAGGTTGTTCATAAGGTATGATAGTCAGAGTCCATACTATCCGTATTGAAGACCAACTTCTGTGCATACTTGATTTTTTTGATAGAGTCTTGGAAGTATTTGACTGTGAAAGAAAAGGGAAAATTACACTAGGGCCCCATATCTCTAGTGCTAAGAAAAAACTTCCCAAGGTAGAAGTGTTGGTGTATAGTAAACTCATATTTCCCATCTAGTATCAAGGGCATCTCCTTGGGTACGTACCACTCATTCTTGAATGCTTCACGTATTTGTTTGTACCACTTATCTACCCATAGCTAATATGAATTTTTTATTTCCATGACACATGTATAATTTGCAAGCCTTTATGTGGGTGACTTATTATCCACCAAGTATATCCACATCTTATTCTCCGGGTCATTTGGTACCCCAATCTCCCAAAAGACAATCAAGAGCAAGATTGTGTCCCATGTTATTTTCTCACCTTTTCTCACTTGGATCATCACTTCCTCCACTATCCCCTTAGAAATGAAAGTGATAACATTATACAAGGTCTTCTGCACCATATTGTGTGCTATATTTATCCATTTATTATTTACTTAAGACCATCATTTAGATGTGCCCAATTTACAACTTACGAGGCGCGCTACAACTATTGTGCTATGATCAGAGATACTTGCGATGTAAAATACATGATTACCCCATTGATAGTTGAATTTTGTGGCAGTGGCCTCCATGGCCTCATCCTCTTCTAGGTCCTACCCAATATCAACTCCTGAGATGCACAAACTTGTGACCATTCCAATCGACTTCGTGGTAATGCGCATTCACCTCCCTGCAAAATAAAATAATTCCTCATGAACCCATGACATTAGCCATTGGTTGAGGCAATTTGACTTGCCAAAATAAGGTAGCTCATATATTTTTAATAATCCTATGCTCTTCATGTCCTTCTTCACCATATTATCATAGACTAGTTGCCCTACTTTGTTCTTTGGGTCAACTCTTTCATAACGTCCTTCCTTATCTCTCCTTTATGGGCCTTTGTGCAATGGTTTAATCATTGATTTTGTACTTTGTTAAATGTGATTCCCACGAATGCCCTACTATCACCTCTAGGGGGTACTGCATCTCTAAAAACCATTCTTCTAGTACATCATCGACTACATGCTTCTTGTTTTTCCCTTGTTTTTACCCTTGGGTGATTGTTTTACAATGGGTGCTTTCTTTGATGCCATGTTTAACTTTCTTAATTTTTCAAACTTAAAATTTACAAAAAAATACGTGCCCTCGGTGCTGAATAATCTTACCCAAGTTTTGTGTTATAGCATCGAGCATCCAATTCTTCAACTAACCTCCTTTCTTACTTAAAACCTTGCTCTTAACTGTCTCGCTTGTGCTCTAGTTCATTCTCCCCATGCCCTAAGTCTACAACCTCGAGATTTTTGAATACTTACTTTAAAAAAACCTAGCACGTAAACCATTCACATCTTCATTTCACGCTTCTAGTTTCACCAAAGGAGCTTCTAGTTTAAGGCCATGTACATGCTGCTTTGGTTCTTAATTCTCTAGCTCGATCTTCACACTAGCCCTTTGCACTTTCTATTTGCACTCAATCAAATTTTGATCTTAAATCACACAAGTTATTTTATAGGAAAGGTAAGAATGAACTTCACTCATGCCATATTTATAATTTTTACCAATTTCTCCACATTTATTACTCCTCACATACCACTGATTTTTTAATTTAAAATCACTTTGTGTTTTTTCCTACACTTTTTTTTCCTTTGCACGTGTCAGTCATAACCTTTTGGTGTGCCACTTCTTCCCAAGATACATTCATCCTTGTGCACACCTCCCTACACTACACACAATCTTCCTCTTCTCCACTTAACAAGTAGTCTATTCTGCTGCTGCCTCCATCACGTTACACTGCACGTCCTTATTTCTCATGTGGTCTCCAACTCTGAGAAATTTCATAACGTTCTAGCACTAATATCCTTTTGCACCTGTGACACTTCCCTTTGCTTTTTCAGATACCCAATACATCTACATCAACCATTCTTTCACATTTTCCCACATACCAGTACACTCCTTTAGCACACACATGTCTCATACCAATGTGCACCTGTGAACCAACTCCAACAGACATACCAACATCACATAATCTCTTTTGCATGCACCCACACCTATTTTACCCCACACTAAAAGTATGCATGGTCATGTGTGCATCAAATTAATAGATAGTAATCAGCTGCTGTGTGTGAACACACTTATTACAGCAAAACAAAACATAATAGAAAGGGAAATCTACTCTATGAGTTAGGTGTTCCGAGCAATGGAGGAAGCACGTGATGGAGGGATAGTTAGTGTTGTTTCTGTTGTACTGGTTGCAAAATGTTTGCGTTCTAGACCTATCATGGCTAGGAAAGGGATGATTTTTGATTTAAATCAGATAATTGAAAAGCTGCAAGTAGAGAAAGCTTTCACGCTGGGATCCACACCTTTAGCCTAGAATAAGATTCTTCAAAACCCCACTCGAAATGTGGGTTCGCATTCTCTATAAAAGGTGTAGTTCACGAGGGAGAAGGAAAAGGAAGGGGTTACCTGTCTCAAGGTTCCAGATGGTTGCTTGCATAGGGCTTTGGACAAAGCAGATCTTTCCCTAGTTCGTAAGTTTCTAGGCTCTAGACCTAACATTGATGTTATTAGAAAATGGGCTTTTAGAAAGTGGAAACCAAAATGGGATCTAGGCATTACCATTATGTCAAGGGGTTTTTTTCTGGAAAAATTTAATCAACAGACTGATTTGGAATTGGTGCTTCTAGGAGGCCTGTGGTGTTTGGGTAATATGGGCCTTTTTTTAAAAAGATGGTATTCTGGGTTTGATCCGAACATTGAAAATATAAACACCATTCCAGTCTGGTGTAGACTCCCAGGACTACCTCTCCAATTTCGGGATGATGAGATCCTGTTAAATATTGCTAAGTCCCTCGGTGCTCCGATTGGGCTTAATGGACCTACGAGAAACCAATCCAGACTAGCTTTTGCTAGATTCTGTATTTCTTCTGAAATGGAGGAGTTACTGGAACATATTATTTTACAATCTAAGTATGGCATTTGGCATCAAAATATTGAATATGAAACCTTTCATTTGCGATGTAATAAGTGCCATCATATAGGGAATTTCACCAGAAAATGCCCTAATAAGGAGATCTCCCAAGAGGATTCAAAAAGCAAGAATGAAAAAATTGAAGGAGATTCAACTCAGGAACAGGAAGCTAGGATGATAGAAGCGGAACCTGATCATAGCTAGAGGGAAGAAAAATCCCTTAACCATCCTAAGTGGAACTATAAGAAGAAAGGAAAAAAGGGGTTCAAAACTCCAATCAGAAAACCTTTGATCTATAGGAAGCTCTGGTGCCTCAAAACTACAGCGAAAGCTTCACTAGGAGTACCCACAACCACCAAAGAAGATTTAGATATGCAAAATCCAGTAAAGGTGGTTTTGGAGGTTGATAAGCAAAAGGGAACAGTGAAAGTAAAAATTTTCTCTAAAGAGCTATCTTAGTTTGTGAAAAATCAAAATGAAACTAAAGTAGTTGAGATAGATCAACCAGATCCTCTGTTCATCATTAAGGAAATTTTGGATGAGGAAAAAGAAATCATGGAACTAGAAGATTCATTACAGAAATGTTCTCCGTGTAAACCTAAAAGTGAGAACCCCATATCCAGCATCAAATCAACAAATTTACAACCTGTCAATAAGCAGGGAGAGAAAGAGGAGGGGGAAGTAACGCCACTCAGAGAAAACATCCTATATGAGGAATACTTGGAGCTAAATTCTAGATTTATAGAGGTCATTTTTAAGAAAAATAAGAGAATGAAAGGATTTGAAAAGATCCCAGATTCGCTCTATCATGAAAAAAGAAGAAAATTGACAACTGGGAAACTTCAACATCCAGAACCACTAGATCATCTACTAGAAGAATAGTAGACTTTGGAAGCAACTTTAAAAGAGGAAGACCCTAAAAAAAGGCCCTTAGATCTAAGAGAAAAGAGGAAGACATTACAGATGGCACTCAACGACAATTGAACCATCAGGCAATCCCAACACCTAAATCTTATAAATGAAGATCATCTCATGGAACAACGGAGGGCTGAATGGAAACTCCAAACAAAGAATAATCAAGGAGTTACGAGAGTCTAGTAGACCTAGCATTTTACTTATGTAGGAAACTAAGATGAATGCTAATTCTTGAAATTAGTAAAAATAATTTTTGGGAAAACTCCACCATGGCTGTGGTGGATGCTCAGGGTGCTTAAAGAGGTCTGCCTACATTTTGGGATAAAAGAAAGTATACTGGTATGATTCTTTCTGAAACCAATAACCATCTTGCTATTAATTTTCATGCTATTGAGAATAATTGTGACTAGATCCTTTCTAATATCTATGCCCCTAATATGGTTATTGGGAGGTGAAAACTTTGGACTGATCTTAAGACTTTTAGAAGTCAACATAATACTGCTAACTGGCTTATTATGGGAGACTTCAATTCTCCCCTAAACCCTGGAGAAAAACAAGGAGGAAACTTAAATTTTTCCACAGGTATGGATGAATTTGCTGATTTTGTTGCTGACCTTAATCTCATGGATGTGGATCTTCATGGAAATCAGTTCACCTAGGCTAAAGAATGTTGGGGAACGACTTAATTCAAGTAAGACTGGATAGAGTTCTTTTCTCTACTAGCTGGATTCTTAGTCAGGACTTCCATCTCACTTCTCTACCTAGAATTGGGTCAAACCACAATCCGATTGCTTTAAAACTCTTTAATTGGACTAAGCCCACCAGGAGTTCCTTCAAATTTGAAAAGATGTGGATGGAACATGATGATATCCATGACATAATTAAGGAATGGTGGATTTGGGATGGTGAGGGCACTGCTCAGTTTAGGCTATTCAGAAACTTAAAAATGTCAAAAAAACATGTTAAAATCTTGAACAGATAGGTTTTTGGGAATGTGTTTGAATAAAAAAAGGAATTAAAGAAAAAGCTCCAAGATTTGGAAATCAAGATGAATTCAAAGGGGAGATCTCTTGAAGATAAATTAGTGGAAAATAATATTCTTTCAGAGTTGCATACGGTGTGTAGCAGAGAAGAATCCCTTTGGAGACTTAAATCAAGGGCTATTTGGTTGAAAGAAGGAGATAGAAATACAAAATTCTTCCATATGACCACCCTGAAGCATAGAGCCTATAATAGAATAATGGAAGTTACTAAAGGAAATGGCATTGTTATAAAAGACCCAAGGAGCATCAAAGAGGAAGCTCTCAAATTTTACAAAAAATTGCTTAATGAGAAAAATACCATTAATGATGAGGCAGTCTCTTTTATGTTGGAGGCTATCCCCCAAGACAAAAGTGAAGAGTAGAGATTTAAAGACATCACTAAAGTTGTCACATTAGAAGAACTTCAAAAAGCTATGTTCACTCTAGAAGGGTATAAGGCACCGGGCCCAGATGGTTTCTCTGTTAACTTTTTTCAGAAGTTTTGGGAAATATGTCCGGATGATCTTCTCAGGGCGGTGAATGAATTCTATAGAATTGGGGATATTTTGAAAGAGTTGAACAACACCCACATTGTGCTTTCTCCAAAAAAAATGGATGCTAAGGATTTCAAAGACTTCAGACCCATTAGTCTGGTGAATGTTATTTATAGAATTTTTACCAAGATCATTGCTACCAGACTCCAATTTATTATGAATGATTTAATATCAAAATAGCAGAGTGGTTTCATTAAAGGTAGGATTATTCAGGATGGAGTGATTATGGTCCATGAGACTATTCACTCTATGGATAATAACAAAAAAAAAACATGGTCCTTAAACTTGATATGAATAAAGCCTTTGATAAAGTCTCCTGGGCCTTTCTGGACAAGGTTTTGACAAGATCTGGTTTTCTAACTAAATTCAGAAAAATTATCAAGGCATGCATCACTACGGCTAGATTCTTAGTGGTGGTAAATGGAGAGCCGGTGGGATTTTTTACTAGCAGTAGAAGGCTAAGGAAAGGGGATACCATATCCCCTCTGCTATTCATTCTTATGGTAGATAGTCTTAGTAGAACAATTGATAAAGCAGTCATAGATGGTTTGTTGAAAGGATCTAAGCCCACTTCCACTAACCAAGCAACTTCTCATCAGTAATTCATGGATGATACAATACTTCTATTAATGGCTTCAATCCTTGAAGCTAAGGCAACAAAGTCTATTATGAAATTATATGAATCTACTTTTGGGCAAGAGATTAATTTTGATAAAAGCTCAATCTTCTTTTTTAACACCCCTGAGGAAAGACAACTTAAAATTGCTAAAATTTTGGGTTGTAAAATCAGTTCACTCCCCACTACTTATTTGGGGCTCCCCCTTGGTATGAAAAAAGTATCAACCAAAGTCTGGAATGACCTGTTGGAAATATTTAAAAAGAAAATGGTTAGCTGGAAAGGAGCCATTCTTTCAAGTGCTGGTAAGTGTCTACTCATAAAAAGCACCCTTTAGAATATCCCTATATATATCATGTCACTTTATAATATCCCTTCTGCTTTCAGAGAAAAATTTGAGAGGATTCAGAGGTACTTTCTATGGCAGGGAATGGAGGATAAATTCAAATATCACTTGGTTGCTTGGGACCAAGTATGTACTCCCAAAAAAATTAGGTGCCTGGGTATAAAAGACATCAAAAAAATGAATGAGGCTCTAATTGCAAAAATGGGTTGGAGAATGCTCTCAGAGAACCAACCCTGGATTGAACTAATTAAGGCCAAATACCTTAATCAACAAGCAACCATCTCTTTTCTTCAGGAAGAGAACCTTCCTTATGGATCCATTTTTTGGAATAATTTAGTTTAGATCAGGAATTTCATCAAACATGATAGCAAATGGAAAGTGGGGAATGACAGAGATGTAAACTTTTGGGGGGATAACTGGTCTAACTACAATCTTATTGACATATTTGGAGTAGTCAGATACAACCTTGAATGTAAGTATGGTACTAGAATCATGGATTACATTGACAGCGATGACAACAAGAAGAAATGGAAAAAACTCTCTGTAGACAGGGATGATCTGAACCACATGATGTCCTCTTTGCAAGAGCATTTGGACCTTATCCCCTTAAGTCAACTGGATGTTCAGGATGAATTGGTCTGGAACAACTCTATTGATGGAGATTACTCTGTTAAATTTGGATATAATTCTTTCTTTGAAACTGTTCAGAGTGAGTTCATCTGGAGCAGGATTTGGATGGCTGAGCTCACACCAAAAATTAATTTTTTCTTTTGGCTTGCTCTCAGGGGAAAAATTCTCACCAATGAAAACCTGATAAGAAAAGGTCTCATAATGTCAAATAGATGCCATCTCTACAAAAAAGAATATGAGGATATCAGACACCTGTTAGTTCATTGTGAGTATGCCACTAAAATCTGGAGTGTTGCCTTTTCTAATTTCAAAGTTTCCTGGGCTATGCCGAAGGACTTCATCCAGTTTTGGACCCAATGGAATCCTCCTTTTAAACACTATGTTGTGAGAAGACTCTGGAAAATGGTAATGCCCCTTATTATTTGGAGGATATGGAAAGATAGAAATGATGTCATTTTCAGAAACATTAAACAATAGTGCAAGTTCAGCTTTGTCAAGATTACTAATGTTGTCAAAGAGAACATCGAAAGATTCAAACCTCCCAAGAATAAGAATTATCCTAAAAATGAAGAGCATATTCTGTCTAACCGGAAGATTGGAGTTGATAATATTTAGAATAGCATTTGATCCAACATTGACAGGTATTTGATACATTGGAACCCTCCTGATCTCAACTAGCACAAGTTGAATTTTGATGGGGCTTCCAAGGGTAATCTTGAGATTGTTGCAGGGGGAGGAGTGATTTGAGATCATAGAGGCAATCCGATTGCTACCTATGATGGTAAAATGGGGATTCAAACTAACCATTATGTTGAATCCTTGGCTACTCTATGGGGGCTTAGAATTGCTCAGACACATAACATTCAGAATATTATTCTGGAAGGAGACTCACTAAATATCATTAATCATGTAAATCAGTCTTCGCCTCCAAGCTGGAATATCAAGGATTTCATCATGGAATCTATAATCATTTGTCAAACCTTCAAAAATATCCGAATCAAGCACACATATCGAGAAGGAAATAAGGTTACCGATGAATTGGCCAATTATGGCATAAATAATAATTTAATTATTTGGGATAATGTTAATCATATCCCTGAGAAGGTACAAAGCAACATTCAAGTGGAAATTTATGGGCACTCAAGTATGGAGTAAGGATAATGATTATTTGGAGTGGGTTTTAGAGGATATAAAAGATATCCCATGTGGGAAATATCAAATAACCTACGGCCGCATTTACTCTCATCACTCCCAACATGTGTGCGGGATTCTTAATATTCGGGACAGGCAGAAAGACAACTGCATTTCATACAGTAGTTTAAACAAGGGTTTCGAGGGCAAGAATTGCAAGCATTTCAGAGAGGAAAAAATGGGAGGAGCCCCATGCCAAGTTGAACTCAGCAGTGATCTGGAATGGAAGAGAAACAAGGAGATGTGGAACCTCCTCAAGTAGGGCAGAATTACAAATTTCATTGATCATATTCAAGGGCACAATCAGAGCATTTCAATCCAATTCGCTATGGATTGGAAGGATCGAAAAGTGGAGTATGGAGGGTATAAAATACCTGTTAATAAAGAACTTATTGCCAAAGCTACTGGCCTAGAGATGGAAGGCCTCTGTTTCTTTAGCAAAAGGATCGACAAAAAGGCTGAGGAGAAGAAGTTTGCTGCTGATAACAAGGAGTTGGTTTTTGTTACTGCGGGTTTGCGGGTAAGTTCTATCCCATCACCCTTTGATGAAATCACTTGTATGATGGTCCGATACATATCTTTGGAAGGGAGATATGTCACAATCCCTACTAAACACCTAGTGTTCCTTAACCATTTCCGTAGGAAAATCACTATCTGCTTCCCGCATTATCTTTTGAATTCCCTTGAACGCTCCATCTTGGAGTTTCAGAAACATACCCGTGCTACCCCCTGCATCAAGGACTTATTTTCTTGATGCACAAACTCTATGTCACTAAATACCCCAGTCTCCCATCCTCCCCCAGAACTGTTCCACTTTATCCCACCACCACTACCCCCACCCCCATTCCTTCCACCATGACCCCCACCCCCATCCCTTCCACCACGTCCAAGCCTAAAACTAGAAACCAGAAGAAGCCCAAATTGGACACCCCTATTTTGGGTAGAGTCCTTCGCAGCAGTAAGGAAATGGAAGTTGTCCAAAACCTACTACACATCAGTAGTGTAGGCCATGAAGAGGCCTTACAAAAATAAGGAAACAACACTCCCCAAATGCTGGAAGCCTTGGAGAATGAAATGATAAAATTGAATGATGAAGTGCAACATTTGGCCAAGCAAAAAGGAAAAAGGAAGATGGAAGATGATACTGAGATGGACAATAAGAAAGTGGAGGACATCTACAAAAATCTTAACTCCTTGGACAATCAGATGGGAAGAGCAAAGGATCGCCATGACCACAACATGGCAATTTTTAATGCTATTAGTGATTTTCTTGAACAGCATGTTCGTAGCATCTCTGTGCTTAGTGGGATCCCGGACACTTTGTGGGGAACAGACAAGGAGAGCAGTCAAACCATAGCAAAGCTGGATGCTAAGGACCCCACACACATGACAACTGGTGGCTCTCTTTACCTCACTACAAACCATTAAAGCCAGAATTACCAGAGCTGCTAAGAAGTAAAGGAGGTTTTCATTGTAGATGCTGATCTTCATCATTCCTTTTGCTGTTTTTTACTATTTTTTGGCAGCATGGTTACAGCACATGCACTGTTTTTCCATTCTATTGTAAATTTTTGGTTACAGTTGGGTTTAATGCCTATTCTGGATGGCGATCCATTTTTTGTGGAACCTATTAATGTTGTATCTAGCTTTTAGGCCCTCTATGTAAACACGGTATAGTCCCTTCAAAACTATTTACCACTAATAAAAAAACTCTAAGATTTTAATACTACCTTATTACAAAAATAAAGGAATATTATTTATAGTAGGGCTTTAACCTACTTACATTGAAGTAAATGAAAACACGGTGCCATCCAACACCTATAATTGACATGTACCTAATTCTAGTATCTTGGTCACTATAAAGGAGTCCAACCAATGAACTTTCAAATTCCCTAGATGACACACAAACTTGGAATTATATAACAACACCATCTTCCCAACTACAAAAGATTTTTTCTTGATATGCTTATCATGCCAAGCCTTTAGTCATGCCTTCTCTGTCCTTTGATGCAAACACACAATGACATGCCACTCATCCAATTGCATAAATTTATGAATGTGCTCATAAAATGCGTGATCATCATATAATCCTCCTACATGCGTAATAAGTAGGGATGACAACATAAACTGAATAGGTAATACAACCTCTGTTCTAAACATAACTGAAAGGGTGTGGCCCTGTTCAACTATTTGTAAGTTATTCTATATGCCCGAAGTATAACTGACACCTCATCATCCCATTATTTCCTTCTAACATCCCATATATTTGTTAGTGTTTAACCCAATATCTAATTGAAAGCTTTAAAAGTACCATTAGTTTATGGGTGATAAGGAGTAGTCTTATGATGTGCCACCATAAACTCTACAAATATAATTCTAATAGTATCATTTAGAAAATGTGTCCCTTTATTACTTGTAAGGCTTAATGGACATCCATACCTACTTATGATATTTTTCCTATAAGAATCTAGCTGTGGTAGTGACAGGGAAATCTTTTTATAGGTGTGACCTCCTCCCACCTTGTCGAGTAGTCAGTACATGTGATGATATAGCATGCCCCTTTCCTATGCGTTGGCGGTGTAATAGGTCATAATAAATCAATTTACCACTTACCAAATGGTTTCATGATTTATATAGGCCTTAATGGCATCTCATACCTACTTCTAGGATTTCCTATCCTCTAATAATGATCACAGGTCTTGACTAATGTTGTAGTATCCTTGTATAATGTTTCCCACCAGACCTGCTAACAAGATCTTGCACGTAGTGGATTCACCTACATAGTGTCTGCCAACTATTCCTCTATGATATTCCCCCATAATATATTTGCGCTCATGTTCTACATACATCTACATAGGACTTCATCTCTAACCATTTTACAAATCTCTCATGTAATGATATTGATAGGGTGCTCTACGAATAGAAAGCTATTTCTTTTCCATAGTCTTCATTCCTTATGACGCAAGTCCAGTGAGAAAAAACACTCCAATGTCTTCTAAATCATCAGGCACAAGGTTCAATATAAATAATTGAGAATCTAGTATAGTTTCCTCTATGATTTTTGCATTCTCTCTAGAATTGATTCTTGATAAGTGATTAGGTCCCAATTTTCTCTTACCAGGGTTTACTATAACCATAAAATCAAACTCCTTAAAAAAAATATCCATTAACAAATACACCCCTATAAGACTAGATTATTTACCAAGTAATTCAATACCATGTGATCTACATAAATATAAATTGTGTGTCTAATAAGTATTGTCTTAACTTTTAAAGCACGTAGATCATTGATAATGCTTCACACTCTATTGTATAGTTCTACTCAGCTAGTGTTGATTTCCTACTTACAAAAAAATTAGATAATCCAAATTTCCTTTTTTGGTTACACCAATACCACTCCAATGACCATGCCATATGAATCTACATGTACATGGAAAGGATTTTTCTAATAAAGGAAATGTAGGATAGGCATGGTTGTCATTTTATCCTTCAAGGTCTCAAAAGCTTGTTGTTGTGTGCCACCCTAATAAAAATTTCCTTTTTCCATGAGAAATTATTCCAATGGAATGATGATCTTATCATATCTCTTAAATAATTTCCTATAATATCCAGTGTGCCCCAAGAAATTGTTCACTTCACTCTGATTTGTTGGTTCTTCTAGCCCTAAAATCACTACAATATTAGCTAGATCGACCAACAATCCTTATTTGAAAACAATATCTCCAAGTAATGTGCTAAAGGGGGTGGTGAAAAATAGACTTATTGATGTTTAAATAGATGCTAAAGTTTTATACACATCTCAAACAAAAATCTCAGGTTATCAAAATTATCTTTCACTAGCCCATAAACAGTCCAATTGTCTAAGTATACCTACAAAAACTTATGAATGAAGTCTTGGAATTCTTGAACAACTATGCACAATAATACCATTGGAGACGGTATCAATGTAAATTTTTTTCATTCAATTGCATAGGTGGTCTTCTCCTAATTTTTACATGCAATGCACACCTGATGGTACCCATAGAATCCATTTTTGAATGAATGGATTTCATGCCATGTAACACCTTAAAGGATATCTTCTATGAATGATGTATGAAAAGGATCTATGAAACATGAAGCATTAAGTACCATGTAGTAAAAACATATTATTATCCGACCATCCATCTTGATACTTATCACCATGGGGTTGATACATTTAGATTCGTCAATAGGATCAATAATGTATGATTTGAGCATCATGTCAATATCCGCTTTTAATTTCACATGCAAGTTTAGATTCATCCTATAAGGCATCTTCCAAACCAAACACACACCATATTTAAGTTTGATTTATGAATGTACACCTTTCAATTCATGATAACCCCTTGGGAATAAATCTTGTAAGTCACACAACAACTCATTAATCTTCAAAACTTTAGATTATGACCAATAATTTCCAATAATCACCTCTCTAGGTGCATCCTCAGTTCAATATTAAAATTATTAGTATTAAAGGGTATGTTGTATGCACACGCCTAATCATCTACAAAATATAACACTTTGTTCATACCCTTATAGTTATTTATATCAATATCTTTGACTTTCTCATCGTCAATGAGATAGACCATCGTCCCCTTTTATTTCACTTTTCATGCACTCCCCAATAATGTTTCATATGTCTTTATCGCATCCTCTTTCACCTCAATATCATGCTCTCCTAGTAGCTAAATCATAAGTTCCTATGCCTTTGTGGTATTTCCCAACTTGATGCGGTTTATAATCTACAAGGTCTCATGAATGGGAGGATTAGTAGAAAAATAATCAAACGTATGAACAATACCCTTCGTCATGTCACACCAACTTGTAATTTCTTACTTTAACCTGATATGCATATACCAATCATGCACACATACACGTAAAGTAGATTAAAACTTGTGCACTTAGAGAGATGGTGGTATAACTTCTTGTCCTTGTGCCCAATGTCTTTCAAAATTGTGGATATGCACCAAAGCAGGGGTCTTGCCATCATAATCATGTACAAGTGAAGGAATAGTACTCTAAGTGAACCTTTTCAAAAAGGCTAATATGACCTTGTGCTAGCCCAATAGATTATATCTATGTGTCACACACCATCGCCCTACTATCCCACACAATGTGTAGACCATCATGTCCCATCTATCTCCCTCATTTTTCCACTGGTCTTCCATTGTGTGCAAGAAAGAGTCAGTCTCTCTTCTCCAGTATACCTTGGAAAAATAAGCTTTCCCAAGTGCCTAATCATGTGTGACCTAATCATTTTGGTAACTATCCCCTTGACCTCATGACTTACCATATCATAAGTTCCATGGGCCCAATTATCATAAGAGAAACTGGTAGTATCACTGATAGATTGTGCATATTCCTAATGAAGTACACCTTCTTTTGACGGTTCTAAATTTTTTGGGTCGCACACTGTATGTGCATATATTATGTTAAGATCCTCCTCATTAACATGATTTTTATAAGGCATAACCTTCACATCATCCAAGGGTATTACAAATCACTTATCTTTTTTATCAAAACTAATATATCTCTTATTGAAATGCAAGGTCAACATTATTAGCATAACACTAAGGATGTCCAAGTAATGCAAGGAAATCTATTGCCTCATCAAGCTCTAAAAATTTAAAAACACTTGTAAATTTATCTCCTTAGATAGTAATTGAAGAATCATTTAACATCCCAATGGGCATGTCCCTTGTATTATTTTCCATGTACAACACATTAGAAGATGTTTGTAATGATGGCCTTCCCACCTAGTTCCAACCATCCAATGTCAAAACATCAACGTCCACGCCTGTGTCAATAAGAATGTTACTCTCTAACCAGCCATCTATTACTACATCCAGTGTATCCTAGTACATCCTATTATTCATCCATTTGTGATTGATTGATTAAATCGATTAAATCATATACATTGTACCCCTTTAGATTAATTAATTAATCCCTAGTACCCCTTTTTAGCTAAGTTTAATTATCATTTATTAATTAAATTATTAATTAATTAAGTGTGCACATTATAACAACCACTTTGGACCCCACATGGACTCCACTTGGACTCAACATCCTCAATCCACAGTCGACTCCACTTCGCCAGTCCAGTCAACCGCACTTCTAGAATACTAGAAATGTGGGGGAAATTAAATTACACGTAAAACCACATTTTTTGATACAACTTCTGCTAATTAATTCCTTTACTTTCTGTAAATGGAATTGATTCTTCTCGCAACTATTCGGTCCCCTCAACTACTATTTTTAGCATGTGCATTCAACTGTATTTCAACTAATTTCCTACCACTTCTACCTCTATAAAATGCAAGCTTATTACTCTTACAAATCCTCTTGGATTTACAACACAATTACTCTGTCAATTTTCTCCAATATATACATATTGGAAGCTCCCAAAATGTGTTTATAACATTAGTCAATCCACATTTGGAGGTCATTCAAGAGCACCCATAATCAGTTCATTTTACAAGGTTACACAAGCTTCAAAGCTCACACAACCTTACTCGAGGTTTGCTTAGAAGGCTACAGGAGGTTTGCAAGTCATTGTTTTTTGTCATTCCATTTTTAGTGTTGTTTTTCATAGTCTTCATTTTGGCATGCTCAGTGGGACTCACACCCCCTTTATTTCATTTCATTTTTTCCTTTCACATTTCAGATTTGTTATTACATGCTAATCATTTTTTCTATTTTGTGATTAACATTGTGTTTTTAGTGTTTTACTTTTGTGTTATTTTGTTTGTTGCATTATTGGATTATTTTATGGATAGTTATTCATTTAAAATTTCACAAAACTATACACTTTTGTTATTTGTTGATTATTAATCTTTTTGTGGGGTTTTATAAGTTTTTGTTGTAGGTTAAACTGAAAATCAGAAAGTTAAATCTGCAATAAAAATTAGAACAAAAACATTTCACATTTAGGTGTTTTTACCAAATTTAGCAAGTTACAACTAAATTTGGTGGGTGTTTCGTATGTTAGTAGGGATTCAATTTAACTTGTTTTTTTTTTATTTCTACAAAATCTTGCAAACCAAATAAAAACATAAAATATAGCAAAAAAAAAAAAATAGATTTTATTTTTAAAAAATAGCAACAAATAAAAAAAATAAAAAAAAAAAAAAAAAAACCCCACTCTGTCCCAGCAAGTTGTCTCCCCCTTCGAGCATACCCTCCATCTTCGCCCCCCCCATTCCCTACACTACCTATCAGCTCCCCCATTAACTCCCATGAGCACTCCCCCAGACCCGTTGGACTAACCCTGACCCAAATACATGTTTTACATCGATTCCCTAGCCTCGACTCCCCCTTCCACACATAATTGATCTAACCCTCCTCCTAACTCCTTCCCGATGAGTTAGATAGCCAAGAAAACTCCCCACCCATCCTCGAAACCCCCCCGTGGACTCTTGCCTAGGACCTACCCAGCTTCCCCCCTGATAACCCTTGTTAAATCTCTAAAAATTGACCCCTAAGCACTACACCCGATGAGCCCCAACTCACCCTAGTTCCAAACTCATCCCCCTTCCCCGACCCACGCTTCCCCTGGCTGCCCCCATCAAACTCCCAGTCCACAAACATCAGTATTTCCCTACCATCCCTCCCTACAAATCTCACAGCCATATCATTTCCCAACCCCAAATACAGCATTGCTCAAATATAAAACAAACCCTCACACTGACCAAACTCTTTCGTCGTTAATCCTTACATTTTGCCCCAACTTTAAATTAATATCTTACCCCCACCCAAGTCCTCTTTTCACTATTTAGGATTTTTTTGACATCTTTGATGTAACTTATGTTTAGTTCATTTTTTTCCATTTTAACTTCAGTTTTATTTTTATGAACTTATGTTTATTTTGTCATTTATTTATAGCTCTTTTTTTATAATTTCCCTCCGTTATCCTTTATCTATTTTGTCTTTTTCTATTAATTTACTTATTTTATATTTACCTTATTATTTAGTTCTTATTTAACATTTATTTAATCTTGGCATTCGGGTTTAATTAGTTATTTTACTTAATTAAATTCTTTCGTGCTTGATTAATCAAATTAGACTTTTACATCTAATTAGGATGTTTTATTTTTATTTTTTGTCTTTTATTAAATTGGACTAATTGTGAAATTACTTGTGAAGGGTTCTCGTTTCAACATTTTATTTCGCACTTTTCGAGCCATTTTATCAACATTTCCATCATTTTCATATCCCTTTTCATTTTTTTCTTCACTTTTTCGTTTAGACTCGTGCAAGTTGTTAAAATAGGGTTATTGGACATTTTTGTCCAATTTTTATCATTTTTAGCCATTTTTTCATGTTTAATCATTTTTGTATATTAACTAACACTTTTGTGATTGTTTTTTGCTTTCATTTTTTATTGTCATTTTTTTTATTTTTGTGAATTTAGTTGCAACACTTCATGTGTATGCTCTTCTCTCACGCTTGTTACAAGCGATCTTGAGAATCAAAACCCAATTGTGTCATGTTTCATTGTTTTCTTTTTGATCTACCTCAAGAAAAATACTAACACTTGTTTACAGGACCACATTACAAAAACCACATTAAAACTATTAACTGTGGGTTTGTTTGGTCATGAGCTCATTCAAACTACTAATTCATTGTGTGTAGGGATATTTTTAATCAAGATAAAATGAACACTACACACTATATTTGCAAGTGTGGTTGACAAGGATATTTCCCAACTTCCATAACTATGGGAAGTGCTTTGGCTTAAGCCATAAAACTCACTTGAGGAGTACCACAGGAACCCCAAAGTAGACATCACATTGAGGGAATTGGCTGACAAAATAGGTTACCCCCATCCCAACTGGTTAGTGAACCTTGTGAGATTAGAGTCACGGATATCCTTAGTGATGACCCCAGTGTGATTCATTTGAGAAAGATATTTTCTCATTGTTTCAAAGGGGGTAAAGTAAAGATGAAATCTAGAAATAACACCGTGCTCGCTTGGGTATACTACTGACACCTAGTTGAGTGAACCACCTAGGAAGCCATGCCTTGTCCAAGCCAATCTAAGGTAGAGGCCAACTCTCACAACATCATTTTTCATTTTTCTTGTGTTACACACTTGTGTTTCACTTTTGTCATTCAAATTTTTCTCTCATCCACCTTGTTACTTTGTAAACGTGTCTAAGTCTTGGGTTACAGACATCCATATCCACACTTGAATACTTTCATCATTTTCATCTAAGTCTTGACATCGTGATACTCACTTTATCATAGTCAAGCACCCTCTTGATCACCTTGATATTTCATTGTCATAAGGCTTAAGTTTAACATTATCTTGTTGAAGTTCAAGCATTCCATCATCTTACATCATCATACTTCACATTCACTTTTCTAAATTGATGACATCTTTTATATCTCTCTTCCATCACTCTTACATCATCACATTTCACATTCACTTTGTTGAATTTTTGACATCTTTCTATCTTTCTCCTATCATCTTACGTTGTCACACTTCACATTCACTTTGTTGAATCAAATACATCTTCTATATCTCTCCCCCATCATCTTACATTCATCACACTTTGCAATCACTTTGTTGCATTGTTGACATCCTCATCATTATCTTGACTTCTCTCTTTAAAGCATTCAACTTTTCTTTATTTGAGATCATTTAATCAATCACTTTCTCCTTGTCTCTTATCTCCGCTTTTATGAGATTTGGAACTTTTCATCATTGTCATTACCTCACTTCTTGTGATGACATTCACTTTTTTGTTCTTTTAGTTACTCCATTTCTTTGTTATGTCTCCTCTTTCAACACACTTTTGTTAAATAGTATACATCATCTTCTTAAGTCTCCCCTTTTAACATACATCTTGTTAAAAGTCGAGAAAACTCATCACATTTCTAAGTCTCTTCCCTTAACACATTTTTGTTAAGAATTGGGCATCTTTCATCATGTTTTAAGTCTCCTCTTGTCGCACTCACTTTGTCGCAAGTTGAGAAAACTAAACTTCTTTTTCCTCTTCCCTCTTTACATTCACTTTGTAAAGGGTCATGAATTCTTTCAAACCTCTTCATCTTTCTTAACACTCATTTTGTTAAGTGTCTTCTAAACTAACATTTCAATTCCTCTTTCACCTTAACATCACTCATTTTTTAAGTGTCACGAAGTCCACCTTTTTTGTTCCTCTTATCACTCATCTGATTGAGTTAACACCCTCTTGTCATCACTCTTATCACTCATTTTGTTAAGAGTTTATTCCGTGTTTGATTTGTTAAGTCTCTTCCACCTTAACATTACTCATTTTTTAAGTGTTGTGAATTCTCTCCCTTTTTCATTCCTCTTAACACTCATCTTGTTAAGAGTTAACCTTTTCACATCTCTTTGGTCACTCTTATCACACTCATTTTGTTAAGAGTTGATCATGTCCGCCTTGTCAAGGCATCTTCTTCCCTTAACATCCATTTTTTTAATTAAGTAGAGCACATCTAACCCCTTTTAGTCCCTTTTCTCTTAACTCTCATTTTTTAGGAGATGGGAAATCAACTAACTCTTTTTCACCTCTTCCCTCTTGGCACTCATTTTACCAGGGTCAAGATTTTTCATATTTTCCCCTCTTCCATCTTAGCATTCACTTTGCTAAGGGTTGAGTTTTCTATCACACATATTTTCATTCCTCCCCTCTTTCAAACAATGGTGGGAACATGACATCATGATTATAGTCCCTTTCAATGGAAGGAAATAAATCCTTTCCATATCAACTCAGATGAAGAGGATGAAGACCAACATGAAAACCTTTCCATACACACCACTTTACGATAAAACAAAGACCAATTCCTTCTTTATCTCCTTGCAATGGGAGAAATATTTCCCTCGGAATTTGATGAGGATGAATTGAAAGCCTTAAAATAACTACCTAAATCCCCTAAGGTTCCACCACTTGAGTCCAAAAAACATGACGATGAAGGACCAAGTAAAACAAACATTGATAATAAAGGCAAATATAATGCTTCGTCCTCTAATCCCAACAAGCCTTGTTTGATCAAATCAATGCAATGGTGAAATAATTGGCTCTCCTATCGTCTACAATCATTAACAATGATACCAAATGTATAAAACACATGAAGAAAAGTGATGACACCTTCAAAACTCATTCTAAGACCAATAACGAGAACAACAATCATAAGAATGATAAATCACAATTTATCCCACAAACCAATTCACCATTTTCTCAAGAGTGGAAAATGATGAAGGACACCATTTCGGGCATGCAAAAACAATGCAAAAAATTCAATTTTGATGAATTGTGTCCATACCCTTTCAACATGGACATCTTACATATACCCTTCCCATGCTCTTTTGAGATGCCCAAATTTGAAAAATAAAAGGGTAAAACTGATCCTAGAGAGCGTGTCAAATAATTTTTCATGGCATGCTAAGAGGTGGCTTATAACGATATCTTTCTCTTGTGCCTCTTTCCTAAAAGTCTAGGAGGACAAGCTTTGGACTAGTTTTTACACCTTCTAGAGGGATCTATTTCTACCTTCACGTACCTCTCAGATAAGTTTTTCAAGCACTTCTCTTTCAATCTTGACTCTAAGGTCACAATGATGGATTTGTGCAATTCCAAATAATGAGAAAATTAGAGCTTTGCACAATTTTTACAACAATGGAGAGGAATTGTAAGTCAATTCCCATGTTCAATCCCTGAGAAACTTATGGTTAGCATCTTCATCCCTAATGTTAATGATGAGTTTTCCTTTCACATGTAGATGCACTGCCTCAGTAGTTTTGAGGAATTTATCAAAAAGGGAACTCAAAATGAAAAATCACCTCATTTCTAAAGGCTTGATCAAGCCTCATTATAAAGATAATGGGCACAATCATAATTTTCATAACAACAACAACCCTAGTACTTCTCACGATAAAACAAGATACATCAACCATAATTGTAACGTTGTTAATGATGGTGTCATAGATAATCACAATGTAAAAAACTTATAGAACAACCAATTAAAATAGATTAAGTGAAAACTATCTGTCACCATTCTAAAAAGAGAAACTTTTCCTCCTCCTCATGATTAAAACCGAAGACAATATATGTCTTTGGGGGAATCTTTTTCAAGCATCTTAAAATAGTTGGCAAGTTACAATATGGTCACTTACCCTATAATGCAACCCTTCTTTGAAGGAGAACGTAAGCCAAATTGGTATAGAAATAACACAAACTAGGATTTTAATCGCATTGATGGTCATCAAATGGATAAATGAAAAAAAACTTTACAACTACATCTAAGAGCTAATTGACAACAGAGACATAGTGGCTAGATACCTAAAACCTAACCATGATACAAATGGAAAATCTCATGAACATGGTGAATCCTCAAACAATGTTGATTATAAATCCATCATATCTTGTATTGACGACACTACTCTTTGTGCACTGTTGAACGTCAATTTACACCTCTTAGAGAAATTCTATCGAATGCCTTTCAACAACTAGTAAAAGCTAACATGATTGAATATCCACCTACGAGACCATTTTCTAATGGGGAACCCAATCATACGTCATACAATGTATCTAAATATTGTGAATATCACTACATAGAAGGTCATTCTACTGATAATTGTACACCTCTTCATCATTATATTCAAGACTTAATTGACGATGGACAAAAGCATTTCCATAGAGCTTGACGATGAAGCTCTCGTGATGGATGATATGTCAACTTCCACAAATTTTAATGAAGAGTTTTATTGTTATCTCCACTTCTATACCATACTGAAATTCAACAAGATCATGACGAAAGTCAAGTATCTCTCCCTTCAAATCAATCTATCTCTTCTACATATTTTCTTCCCATGGTACCAATAGACATTGAACCTGGTTTCAGACAACAACCTTCTAACACCTAACGAGAGCTTGACCTTTCTTCAAGACTCCCTTTTAACCCTTGACATAACTTTAGAAATTGTAGAATAGGGTCCATCATCAAGAACTTTTGAGATTAATTCTATTCTTTCCTATTCTTTCTCATATGCTTAACATCTCTAGTCTTGTTGTCAAAATACAACCACAACAAACTTGGACACTTGCAACAAACACAACCTTTTATGTTCCATTATACTTCACATGATCAATCTACATAGGCATCTCATCAACAATGATTCCTACCTATCAAGAAATCTACATGATGTACACTTTATAAGGTACGTATACCTAGAAATTTCCTTATATAAACTTTTCTAGCTTTAATTACAAATATTTCCTCAAATCAACTAATTCACAACCTAGAAGAGAAACATTAAATATATCCTCTCTATTGATTCTAAGGAACCTCAGGTGTACATATAGAGATCAATCCTTCTTTCCTCGCACTCTTCTACCCATAGATGACTATGAATCTCAACATATTCCCTGCATCAACAATCCCCCTTTAACATTACATAGGTATTTTGATCCCATCAGAGACTTATCTAATCACATCTTTATTGGAATTTCCACCCAACTTTCAGAACTCATCAAATCCACCTTTGACAATTCTCATATTGTAGGACTTATCAAATCTTCATATTTCCTCCTTTGACTTGGACTTTGTCCACCCAAGTCGTGTATTTTAGGACTTGTCAAATCTTTCAATTCCTTCTCTTGACTTGGATTTCATCTTCACCAAGTCTCATATTTCAAGACCATTCAAATTTAATAAACATGGAACTTATTTCTTGATGAGTTCATTTCAAATCCTCATCCACCAAAATTTAAAAAACATAAAAATCATAAAAATAGAATAAAACTCCATATTAAAGCATTGTTTGCAAATAAGAAACAAAAAAGTGATTACAAATAATGTTAAGAATTTCATTTATTTTAAGATATCTTAATCATACCATTATCATATCTTCACATTCTTCACCTATCACGACACAAGTTAACCTTATTCCTATTGGGCATTTACATGTCTCATCTTTGTTATGGTTCCTACCATTTCATATATTTTTACCTATGATTTTGTCTCGAAGCTTACCAATGGAAAATCCTTCTTTCACAAAAGAACTCTCTTTAACATAAAGCACTAAAATTATTTACCCGATACATTTTGACTGCCCATATCAACCAACGGTGTTGAACCCTTGCATCCTACTAGTCGCATGAGGCTAAGACTTAGGGGTATAATGTTCCTTCCCAAGAAGCACATTATCAAACTTACAAGCCAAAATTATATCAATATAAAAGTACAAAAAATTATATATAATCATTAGACCTTTCATCCTTCATAGTCATCGGTGATAAACCCATACTTCTTACTAGTAGTATGAGATTGGGAATGGAGAAAGCCCTTACTTGACTACATTTTGTCTTTAGTGTTTACTCCTTTCCTTTTATTGATGGCATGGGACAATATATAAAAGTCCCTTAAATAAAAGTAATGAATAAATAATTAACCGATAAGTGACCTTTAAGCAACTATTAACTAATGAAAATGTCCTAAGAACCTAATATCAACAATTATAGGGATATGGCGGGACCTTAGCTCGTGTTCATAGGTTAGCAATCTAGACTGTGTTGAAAATAGCCACATTGTGTTTTATTTATGTTGAAGTTCCTTCTTATGAACATGTAGAGATCATTGTAAAGGATAGATCTGATGGCTAGTTTATCATGGGATGGGGTGCCTAGGGAGAGGATCAAGGCACACTGCCTATATGCATCCTAAAAGGTCTGAGTATCTTGTAGCACCCTAGTCTTCATAGCAGGTGGGTCTAGAAACATAGATATTGTAGAAGTCGGAGGGCCATGATTTGAAACTCGCTAACAGATTTGGGTTATCGTGTGTAACTCATTGTTCTACGTTAAGATGAGGGCCAATGATAAATGATGATCACGGAGATATACCTATCGCTGAATCCATTGAAAAGTCCATTAATGGTATTCAAATTTGTAAAGAAAAAACTAGCAAATAACATGAGATTTCGAACTATCCTCAGTTATGGCCATAATGGTGGACTTAATAACTTATGATGGTATGCACTAGAATCTTCCTACCCTATGTAGTTTTATGCCAGATGTGTGTGTGTGTGTGTGATGAAATACCTGTACTGTGTGTGTGTAAATGTAGTGAATGTGTGTGTCGTGTCACCTGTCCATGTGTGAACTACCTTCATAGAAATAAGAAGATCGATGCCTTTAGGTTTTTCCTCCTGTGATCGATTCAGCATCTTTGTCACCGACTAGCAGAATGAGAAGCTGGATACTCCCCTATCAAAATGACCTAATAGAATGGTGGATGTTAATAGAAAGGTACAATCCTTATCCCACGCAAACCTCATGATAAAAGTGATCATGCAGATAATGAGACCCTCACATTGTACCTGAAATGATGGAGCTAGATGGATGCTAGCAATGAGATCCTTAGATGGATTTTTCTGACAACCTTAGATGATTTGAATAGTAGTGCCTAGTGACTTGGTCCCTCAGGGATGAAAATCATGGGAACTTTGTATTTATATGACAAAGATTCTCATTGTTCTAGGAGGCTTCGTAATCTCAGAGTCCCGAAGAGGCGACAGACCACCATTTTAGTGGTCAATATAGAATTTGGTTCAAAAGGCTAGAAGAGTGCACAATGACAGATGGCATATCCAAAGTGTACAAAAGGATTAGGTGCACCCTGAATGTTGAGGACATCATGGGTGCATGTAGGGTGCCCCATTTACTAAGCCTAGGCATTGCCCCAGTGCAAGGCTAGAATGATGGGGTGAATATGCATCTGGAACTGAGAACATACTGAGGCATGTATACGATGAGGAGGTTGAGGAGAATGATGATAGGGTAAAATGCCTTCCAAAGTCATCATCAAGTGGAAAAGGAAGATAGGAAGTTAGCCTAGTACTTTTTTCACTCAAAAGTAACCATGCTACAATAGCAAGTATGACTGATGCAGGACCTTTGGTGGAATTTGTATAAAGTATCATGATTTTTTTGGTGCTACTAATTGCTCTAAGTATTGAGGTTTGGGAACAAAGAATTATTCTTTACTGGCTACCTACATTTTATCGTTTGGTGGTTGAGCACTTTCCTTTTGTTTGAAATTTTTGTCAAAATGGTTTGAATCGGTACTGTTGGTTTCTTTTGGTGGTTTGTATGCCTTGGAATCTTTTTGTGTACATGGTTTTTTAGTCCTTTCAAAACTAAACCTTATTACCTATCTAAAAAAAATCCTAAGAAGTAATTTAGCTGCTCATGTTAAAGAGAGACATAAATTCCTTTAACCAGATTCTTGGCAATTAGTAGGCCATCTACGGATCTAAGTTCATTCAAAACCTATAAAGTAGCATCATCTTGGAATAGGTCAGATAATATTGACTGGAGATTCGTTACATTTTTCTCACATACGGATCATTGTTACGCCCTATGTCTTCACATCCATTATCTTCACTTCCATATCACTATTCATCTCATTTTCACTGTCCTTCTTAGCCTCTCGGTGATGAGCGCTCACATATTTCTAGTTGATGTGGAGCCACGAGTGGAGTGAAACATATCCCTATCATTTTATCATCTACATTTATACCAATGGAATGGAATGCTTATAATTATTTACACTTGCTTTCAAGTAGTGCACCTCTTTTACCGAGTTGTAAAAATACCCAAAAACTTAAAAAAATTAAAATATGTTTCACAAAATATAAAAACAATACAAAATTGTTCAAAAATACAAAAACAATATAAAATTGTTCAAAAATCCAAAAACAATATATAATTGTCAAAATCATAACATTCAAATAATGTTTGAATAACTTTCAGCAACTAGATAACACAGTTCAACAAGTTCACCTTTTGACGCCGATTGTTGTGATCATCCCAGATCATACTCATTTTTCTTGTCATTGGTGTATATCTATGCTCATGACAACCAATCATTTCCACTTTTGCAATATAACTTTGCTTGGGTTACATTTGGATTTTACATGTTAATCCAATTACAGATCAAAATTCAATGGGATCCGATAAGACTATCTAAGTATCACTTCATTCTTCGGCCTGATCCAATCCTCTTGCGTTCTAAACTATCACTCGAGGGAATTAAAATCTGTCTATTTCTTCAATGTCAAACACATTCAGAGTGCCATTAGATGTCATTATTGCACATTGTGTTGTACTATTGCGATTTGTCAACATCGTGACGATGTTTTTTCTTCTTTCAGTTTGTTATTTTGTTGTATTTTGTTTACCTCTGCTATAGATCAATTTTAGAAAAAATTATTCGCATCTTAGTCCACTTATAACTTTGGTGTGGATTCTTCCTGTTCATAGTGGGTTTGTTTACATTGTTTGTTCTATGTCTTTTTGTCATTTGCACGTGTTGTGTTTTCCTCTTGGTTTATTAAATAATCCATGGAATGTTTTCATTTTGCTGTGTATTTTAGTTTATTTTCATTTCTTTGTATTTGTATTTAAATTTTTTAAAAAATCACAAAAACCCAAAAAAATATATTTCAAAAATTATAAATTACAAAATTTTCAAACAAACATTCACCTATCATAGAAATCCTACAATTAGAATACCCTTCAAGTGAATCTTTCAACATTTTAACATAAATATTGATAAGGTCATACCTTTGTCTACTACCTTAGGGATTCTAATCTTACAACTATCACTTTCTTCCCTTTGCATGATAGGCTAACTCAGCTTGGGGCAAGTGAAAAAAATATTTTCCTTTACGATATAACTTCGCTTGGGGTAATTTATTTTCAATCATTTGCACAACGGATCCAATAAGAGTTTCATAAGGAGTCACTTTAAACTGTTCTTCCAGTCTGATCCTATTCCCACTTTAGGAGCATTTGCATCTACTTAATCATCATTGTGGCATGCATTAGGGGAATAGGTGATTCTATTCTTTTTCGACTTTGTGTTGCATTGTTTATGTTTACTTTTTTGGACCACTTGCAAGTAGTGTGATTACATCTTGGTTCCTTTATAACCCTGATGCATGCACCTACTATGTATATTGGGTTTGTTTTCCTTTTTATCTTTTATTTACTATGTGTGTTTGTTTATGCACATTTGGGTTAACCATCTTGATTCTTTGATAATCATGGTGGAAAATCTATTGTGCAACACCAAAAATAAGGTTGCTCTACATTTATTCTCCAACTGACGCTCATGCTACGAGCACAATCCTTCCCATCCTTGTTCCAATCCATTGTCTTCTTCCTATTAAACATTTGTCCATTGCTTTGCTGCACCATCCACCTGCTTGAGGGGGCATTCCTCTACCATTCTACTTACTGGGGATTCCTAATGCTTCATTATTTTCTACTTACTACTTTACATGCGTCTACTATCTTTTAAGCACTATTACTTCGCAATAGAACTTTAAAAAGGAGTAAAATGTAGACACCCAAAGTCACTCACTCATTCCCAATATTATCCCAATACATCCTAGTTCATCCCTTTATGAATCATTAATTAAATTTATTAATTCATGCACATTGTACCCCTTTGGATTAATTACCTTTTGCTAGTTTAATTATTATTTATTAATTAATTAAGTGTGCACATTATAACAACCACTTTGGACCCCACATGGACTCTACTTCCTCGTCACAGTCAACTCCACATGGAATCCACTTCACCAGTCCAATCAATTACACTTCTAGAATCCTAGAAAGGTGGGGAAAATTAAATTACACATACAACCACCTTTCCAAATGTAACTTCTGCTAATTAATTCCTTTACTACCCCTAAATGGCATTGATTCTTCTAGGAACTTTTTGGTCCCCTCAACTTCTATTTTTAACATGTGTATTCAACCATGTTCAACCAATTTCCAACCACTTATGACTCTATAAAATGCAGGCCTATCCTCTTATAAATCCTCTTGGATTTAAGCACAATTACTCTATCAAATTTTCTCCAATATCTGCATATTTGAAGCTCCCAAAATCTGCTCATAGCATGATCACAATCCTTGTTTTGAGGTCATTTCCAAGAGCACCCATAATCAGTTTCTAACAAAGTTATACAGTTTCAAATCTAAAACAACCTTACTCGAGGTTTCTTGGAAAGCTACACGAGGTTTACATTTTTTGTTTATCTCCATTTTTTTTGTCATTTTTCATAGCCTTCAGTTCTTTCAGGTGTTCGATCTCTCCTTATAGCTCTCTCATGATGCCCATAGTTTCTTGATACACTTCCTTCTATTGAACTGCATCCAGATATTTAGCATGTACAACTTCCTCTCTCCTAATAAGGGGTTTCACTTTAATATGCTCATGCGTGCTCGCTTCTTTAGCATGCATAGTTACTAATACTAGCTGGAGTTTAGGATCAATTTTCTTCTTAGGTTCCTAATGTTCATACTTCACACTCTTTACCTTTATCATAACCACATATGTTTATTTCTTTTTATTCTTACACATATGGGCATAGAGGCATGGATAATCCTCAACCTTGTGTGCCTTCCCATAATATGTGCAAAATTGATCCTTAGGAAAATCACACTGATAATGATTAGGTGATCCAAAAGCATAACATGTCCCATGTGTGAACCTTCCTCTACCACCTTGGCCTTTACTCTTGAATCCACCTCTAAAGATCCCATTTTCATTGTTGCACCTTTCATTGTATTGCCCTTCTTGTCATTGAGAGCTATTGGCTATGGTGGTATGTCACAACCCAGTCTCACATGCCTCATGAATATGATTAATTAAATGAAATTCAACAATGTTGTGGGTGTGTGCATCACAAATATTACAATAGATAGAGACACTTTTTTGTGTCACACGCTGTAAAAGTGGACAATTCTTGAAATCATGATTCTTATGACATATCTCACAAGAAGTCAAAAATGCGTGCACACTCTTACACAGGAAAATATCCTTAATATATCCCTCAACCTCACAATCAGTACACCATAAGCCACTGCACATCTAATTCTCCACCAAGATTACCTCCACACGGTGGCTATCCTGAACCTCTTGAGCTTCCCATTGGGACCTGGGGGCCTATCAAGGAACTATCTTATGTCTTTGTGGTTGTGTTAGACTACACACCAATTTTTTTTCCTATAACACTACCAAAAGTACTACTCCTAACTAGTAGCACACCACTAATTTATCTTAACAATGCACCTACCAAATTGGTTCCAAAAAAACTCTGTCCAAATACTAGGTCTGCTGCACTACCATATGTGTATTCTTAATCTACTACAATTCATGAACTGATAATAATACCTGCCTACCTATATCTCCTACCTAATGTAGTTATACCTAATTACCTTCTTACTCACCTTCACTATGAAGATATTCTACCAAAAGTTCTAGATTCCAAGTACCTTTGCAAGGGATAGGGGTCCAAGCGTGGTCAAATGCACACCAACAATTCTCAATATCTCCTCAGACTAACTCTCATCATACACAAAATGGGATCTCCTATTGTAATTTCCCATTGTAGAGAGGACATGATCCTACGGTCCCCGCCTTCTACAACGGTCTCATCACTTCCACTAGTCATGATTCTTCTCGATTTCAATGCTTCCTCAAATGCCCTCTATCGCACATCATTATACTTGAGTTGTCTCTCTTCTCTATCTGTTTATTCCACTTGTGTTGCTGCCATCGTTGCTAAAGGTAGCGTGCATATGTATGATCCTCTAGGCTCATGTAGAAACTAAAACTTTGCTTCCTTAGGGAACAAATATTTTGAAATCATGTACTCCAAGGTATAATTATGTATCACACTTTCCCACCAGGGATCTAAAAATATCATCCAAGGTTCATCTAAGTCAGCGAAAACTTGATATTTTTCCTGATTCAACAATTAATTTCTTCCAAAATAGATACCCCTATTCTACACGTACGCTGCCAACCATGTACAACTCTACTAGAAAAAATATGGAAAAAGTCTCATACAGGAAATCATAGAGGCTGTCTTGCACTAACTTGTGCATATTAAAGTCAGGTCCAATGCTATATATATGAGAAAAAACATCCTAGTCATCATATACCCAAATATCAATGTTCTCCAAAGATAATTGAAATGTCATGTGTATGCAAAATATTGGTAAAAAAATTGAAAAGAGGTCCAGAAAAATGGAACCAAAATGTAGTCTTTTATTTCTCAATACTTAGCTAGGTGTGTTGAAACTTCATCCAGATAAGTTTAGAAGCTCACCCGAAGTGCATGCATCCTCCATGTCCCTCTTTGTTTGCTTATTAGGATGGTTAGACATGCATGTTCATAATCATAACCATTCATACAAGAAGATACATCATGGCATATCAAATTGGTAACACATATAATAAGGAAGCTTAATCATCATATAAAATAACCAACAAAACTTTAATTTCCAAAATACCATACTCAGAGGTAGTCATTTTAGCTACCTAAACACAATTATCCATTATAACCACAATTAATTACATAGCAAGAAGATGATTACATCCTTACTATTCACAACAAGGTGCTGGACCATGCACGCTCACAGAGACTCCAAAAGTCACACAATCAATACTCAAAGTTCAAAAGACTAACTAGTACCGATAATACTAAATACAAGGATGCATCACCTATATATACACAATGGGGACTTGCCCTTCACCGCTTATATGCACCTTTCCTAATAATATGCAAGCTCTAATAATAGATTGTATGTTTTTCTAACTCTGCTTTACAATAGTTCAAGCTATAAATATCTTTCTTTAATATATTTTAATTCCTATCTTTATCCTTTTTCCATATGTCATCATTGTCTTTATGTGCACGTGCTTTGTCCTAATAATAGATCTTGTTGTTATGTTAAGTCATCTTGCTTTTGTCTATTTTTAAACCTTTGACCAAAACTGGCTAAGTCCTCAATGCTCTACATGCATGTGTGCAAGTCTTCACACGCTAACCTGCTCCTTTGTGGTGCGCACCTCCACACATTGACTTGTCTCACATTTCTTCTCGCACGTGCACCTGTGAGGTCCTTCCAACTTGTATGATCCTTTTTATACCCTAAACACGTCCTTCTATGCATGATATTCTATGCTTAGCTGGTACTTAGTCAATTTCTTCGACCAACATGTGACTAAAATAAAAGTAGTTATGACACTGAGAGCACAAGAAGAACATACCCTTGATAGGGTATGCCCTGACAGATTAGGAATTGTTATTTGAAGGTTTTTTAAAGTTAAACTTGTTTGGATTTGATGGATATAAGTTTTTTAGTTGTAAATAAGGTATGAGAATATAGAAAACATTGTAAGATACCTATAAGCTAGAGGATTGGAGGTAAGATTACCCAAAGGTGAAATTGAAGTACGGATGGGCATTAGATGATTCCCTAAATTTTGTGTTAGGAGAAGGATGGATATATTTAGAGGCCCTAAAAGTGTGAGTAAATATGAGGATATAATGGAATCCTAAGTAAGGATGAGTTTTAGATGCACACATTTATGATTTAATGTGTGAATCTAGTAGAAATCAAAGGGATGAAAATTAAAGACAAGACTAGATGTCTAATACACAAATTATGATTAATCTAATTGAATTATTTACTAATAAGTAAATGATGATTAAAAATTATAAATACAATAAATAAAACAATATAAATTATATGCTGATTAAATTAGTCAAACATAGTTTTTGTAAGCTATATAAATGAAACTAGGGTTAGTGTTAGAAAGGTAGTACTATTTTGAAAAGTCTATATATAAGTGTGATAGAGATCTAAAACTCTGCAAATGAGATATGTAGAGTATTGTCAATACACTTACAAAGTATGAAGATTTGAATCTGAGTGTTGGATAAGATCACTAAAGCTAGACAAAAATGCTTGACATTTTTATCATTTTATGGCTAGTTTTATCCTTTGGTGTTCCAATATACAACTCAATTCTAGAACCTTATGTGCCTATATCCATAGAATTAGAATATGTGATCATAATCTATTGATGGCACTTTTTTATGTAGAAATAGATTCTTCTTGTTTTCAAACCCTTACTTCCTCTTATAGCTTGAGGAGGGGTCATTCCATATTTGAGTTGAGCTATCACAACGATGCCTAAATGGAAATACTTTGAAGAGGCCTCGTACACATGTAGTTTTTTGTGATTTCTCCCTCTTGATACTTGTGTGTGAGTGTCCATAAATAATGGTTTTAGATAGGCCATATGAAGGAATATAACACTTTATAATGATATTTGACATTGATTATAGAGCATGGGAGTGATTTAGGGAGCAAATATAGATGCATTCAAACTTTTAGCTTGCTATTGTGCTCTAGAGAATTGATGATTTAATGATTAAGGTAAAATTTAATTCTTGAATTTTTTTTGAGTATACATTCTCTATATGATCTAAGATTTTAAGGGATTCTGCTAATAAGTTAAGGTGTATGTGATTTATATCTTACTTATGTAAATGATTTGTCGCTCAATTAATCATAAGCCAACTCAGGTAACTTGTTCATTTGAAAATTTGAATGTTGTAAGTACAAAGGACAAAAGCGTCATCTTTGAATATTTTTGGTCGATTCTATAAATTTTCAAATTATTTTATCTAGGTTTTACTTGGGACTTGATTAGAGACATGAGGTGAATAACTAGGATAATATAGATGTGTTATGTATAGGGTGCATTGGTTCTAAAATTGTTCAACTGAGTGACAAGTGTTGACCTTGTGATTTGCTTTAGAACTGAGAGAGATTCCTTTTGTAGTGCCCACATTCTACACACATAATTACAACAGTAAAATACTAGGATATATATATATATATATATAAATATATTTTTAACTACACTGTTCACTACGAACAACACAACAAGGGATCCAAGAACAGAAACTCAACTTGCATACAACAATTACATAAGTCATCGACTCACATAGGCACAAGAAAACAACGTAGGCATTTAAGTGCCACACTTTTCCCAATGAGTGGTTACTAGTAATGACCCAACCACAAGAAAAATGACCTCAGGAATGGCGAATCCATAACACATCATTTCTTTAATTGTTTTTTAGTTACGATTAACATCCTAAGAACATTATTGTGCAAGGATGACTTTCTATTTTTTTTTTCCATCTACATAAACTTTAAGTTCATTCCACATTTAATTTCTAGATCGACTATTTTAAGTTGGCTTATTATTCTTTACAAATTTTTCCATAACTTGCATACTTATTTGGCATAATTCGAATGCAAATAAAATACTTAATTATCTTGTTCTTATGTTAAAAATCTTCTTCTTGAACTAATATTAAGTGTCTAACTTTTTATTCTTACAACTCAAGTGGATGTGACTTGGTGTCCATATAGCGATATTAGGTTTTAACGGAGATTTGGATGCGAGATAGCTTTTTACCGAAACATACCTCGATCACGAGTTAGTTATTTCCCTACCATAGTTATTCTGATTCAATGACTTTTGAATTTCCATTTTGTTTTATATATGTATTTTGTTTTCTCGAAGGTGGATTATACCAAGGAAATTAAAATTCTTTGAAACAACTACATATATTTAATTGAGTTATAAGATCTTCAAGAGTGGCATTATTCCAAACCTCCACTCTCGTTTTTACTCTTATATGCTTCATTTTATATGTCACATTATGGTATTATTTTTAGCATTGTCTTGAAAAGGAGTTATGAACTATTTGCCTAACCTCTTGAAGACATAGAAAATTAGAAGACTTTGTAGCTACACACGAACCCAAGTTAACATCCGAATCAACTGAGTTTTAGATCAATTCCCAACTTCACCTAAGGGTCTACCCCTCAACTAAATATGAGTTTTAAGCGAGAGGAAAATTTTATGCTAAACCACCTTCAGAAAGGACCAAGGTGTAATGTCAAGAGAAACCAAGGTAACACATCTAGCTGAGCGGAGCTAAGGAGTTCGTTAACAAGAGTTTAAGACCTAGAACAACTAAGTCACAACCTCCTTCTATGTCATTTGGATCAAACAGGGTTTTTACTCGATGAAGAACTTTAATTTTAAGTTTATCTTTGGATGACAAGGTAGTCTGCCAGGATACGAAGGAGGAGTTAGCTCTACACACTCCAAGAAAAGTTTGTCTGTGTCACTCCTATCAGACGGGTTTAAGACAACGTCACTAAACATACTAACTAAGGTGATAAACCCATTCTTGGGATCTTGTTTACTCAAACCAGGAGGTTCCATCAAGTGCAAAGATTAAGTTCATCCTACGGTTTTCAATGTCTTCTACGGTAAGGAGTATCGCACATGAAAAACAAGTTATGTCCCGATATTGAACAAGGGTAGAGTGTTTTGATTTAATTCTCTTTATTACATTTACAAAGTATGAAAGCACAAGATGACTCATTAATCATTTAATGAACACTAAATATGCACTACAAGATATTACTTCAAATTTATTTACCTTATATAAATATCAAACCCTTTTTACCAGGTGTACTATGAATCAAAATTGAACCTCAGATTAAATGCACATTTCCTAGATGTCCTTGAAACTAGCATTTCATACATATCAACAAATTATCAATTATAACCTTCTGTAACATGATACTACATTATACATTTATTCATTTAATAATGAACTATATAAATTATAAAGATAAATAAATGAATTACACATCACCTTTTCATTGTCATTCTTTCATCCTGCAAAACCACGTGAGCATGATATCAGCGATAATTTGCTGGCATGGCATCCACCCTAATCTATCATAATTATCATTTTCAGTTTCCCATTTACATATGATAATAATTACAATTTACAATCGAAATAAAAGGTTTAGAGACATGTATTCATTACATTTCATTTTGTAACTCAGGAGACAGAAAGAGAAGGGAAGAGTGAGAAAACACCATTTGTCAAAAGTTCTATTTCACACAACAAGTTACACTATAGAGTTTTAAACAGTTATTTGCATGTGTTAAAAGTTTCCACGGTGGTTTGGCAACCCGACGGGGTCCTGTAGCTTTCTATTTTTACATTTTCTTACTAGCTACAAAAACGTTCAAAATGGGTTCGGAGGCTAAGAAAACACTTTCAAAAGTTATCTTCTGATGGGAACGCACACCACGATTAATTTTCTACATGTCCCTAGATATACCAAGAGTTCATAACAACTGACAGAATTGGGAAAAAGTGAACGGTTTGCGTTTGGCAGCTAGTTTTCTGGGGCCACTGGTCGTAGTTGGCCCAGTTGTAAATGGACAAAGTTAGCTCAAGGGCTTAGAAAACCACATCTAAAACTGACGTTCAAGGGATGAGCACACAACAAAAAAATTCCTACAGGTTCCCCTATATAAGGATAATTCATCAGAGTTGACGTGACTAAGAACTAGAAAACCATTTTCAAATGGTGACAAGTTTTCTGGAGCGAAAAGTCGAAATTGATCCAGTTTGACCTTGTCAAACTATGGTCGGAGGCCTACAAAATGGAAGTTTTTTTGGGAAATCTGAAGCTAAGGGCGAGTTTTTTGGGTGATCTCCTACCAAGAGAAAAGTGTTGGGGAGAGAGGCTTATTTTTATCTCCTTCCATAATGCTTCCTAAATGATAAGTGCTACTGCATATTGGCACATCCCATTTTTTAATTGAATTGTAACTGAATTGTAACCATATTTGACTGAATTATAGTCCAATGAATGAATTCTATAACTAAATCAAAATGTCTGATACTATAGATCTGTATTGTAAACTATTGGAAATTGTGCTAAAATGAGAAACTGTCTGATTTTTCCCTTAGGACACAAGTGCTTAGGTGGGACACAAGTGCCCATTGTTCCTATATGATACTGGGAACTACTATTTACTTTTTGTTTGTGATCCAAGTGTTATTTTGGACCACTCTGTAACTATGTGCCTTTTCCAATTTTGTTATGTGTTGTTCTGTTCTAGAGCTCTGTACTATTGGAAGGGTGACTTGTTCACCCAATAGTTTCCCCCCTTCTTTGGGGTGCATGTGACAAATGTAGAAGGAGGTATCCCAAATGAGGATTGGATACCTGCAGGGGGTAGGGGATGTGCATGGTAGAAACCAATGAACTTTCAAATAATATAGGCTAGAAACAAGTGTTTTTTATAAAGAGATAACATGTAATAGAATACAATGTATCAAAACACTATGAAGACAATAGGGAATGTGAAAAGTGGGCTACATACACGAGACATCACTCACAATGCCATAAGACAATCAGGGTTGAAGCGGCCATAAGAAAAAAATGGTCAAGTAATACATAGGGCATAACCTGTAAACAATGGCTAAAAATAACAAACAAGAAGTAACAAATAATCATGGTTGTATAGAATCACCCATTATCATGTTAGAAATATAAGTAGTATTTCAAAGCATGTATAAATAAGTGAAAAGTAAATGAAAAGAAGTGGTAGATATTATAAAAATAAAACCTATGAGTTTGTAGTATGAGAGTAGTAAAGGTAGATGTCCCCAAGAGCCTTAACATGACTGGTAAAGAGCAGTGTTGAGTATCATGCATCATGTTAAAATTTGTAAAATTCTTTCATTCACCTCAAGATACCATATAAACACACATGTGTGTATAATAAAAGATAATTACATTCTAAGTATCCATCTAGCATAGGACACAAAGTGTTGCATGTAATTAGTATACGATAATAAGAGTAAAGACAACCAATATGTGCAGATGTTGTGTGAAAGTGATGGTGTGATGCAATATACAAGATGTGCAGAAAAGGAGAGCCGCGTTTCCCCTAGTGGATGCATGTGATGTGAGGTTCATTTAATAATTTCTCCCTCAACAATAAAGTATGAACCGTAGAACAAAAGTGCATTATCGAGTAACAAAGGCATTGTATGTGATTGCAATTAGATGCTAGGAAATATTTATTATGAGGCATAGAGCGTGAAGTATAACAAATAAGTTATGTAGAGATGATTAAGCCAACTAATAGTGATGGAGGGGGGAGTACGATGCCCCCTAAGTGTGCGAGTGAGGTTCATTTAATTCCCTCAATAGTCATGTATGAGCCTTAAGAACACGAGTGCGTAATTGGGTGACAAAGGTATTGTATGTGATAACAACATTGTGTTGTATAGATAAGAAGAAGTGATGGTATAAGAAGCAAGTGAGGCAAGTCAAATTTAGATTCCCCCCAAGTGTGTATATCAAGAGCTACTGGAAAATAGATGTGTTCATTATGAGTAAGAATAGCCAGAGTATGTATAATGAATGAAAGGATGTGTATGGAGTGGAATATGTGTATGGAGTGGAATATGAGCGGAAAGGGAAGATGTAAGCATAGATAGATGTACCAAGGTGTGTTCATATTATATATAAGAGAAAGTGCTGCTAGAAATATTGACTTGAAGTGAAAAGTAAGAGGAAGGTATAGGTGTGTATGTGAGTAATATGGATAGGTAAATCCCATGTATTCTAATAGAGCATCATCATTAAAGAATGTATCCAATTTAGTCCAAGTGGGAGAAGAGGGATCACCAATAAGCTCAGGGTATAATATAGAGGAAGATCATGACTATGTGAAGTAGTGTATACCCGAGGAGAAGATGTGGCGGGAATAAAAGGAGCAGGCACAAGGAGATATAAGATGCTAAATTTGGTGGATTGTGTGGGAATGGAAAGAGGATCTATGACTCCCTTTCCATATTTTCATAATCCGGTGCCAGTATAACCGTAACAAAGCATATACTGATACTTAGGACCATATTTTGTGAAATTAAGAGGAGATGTGGCAGAAGCAGAAGCTTTGGGGGAATGGTCAATGGTATTGTAAAAGGTAAATGGAGAGGGATCTGACAATGCCTCATATACCACACTCTGGTATAGGAATTTAAGACATGTTGAAGGGTTGAAGGGACCACCTGCATGATATGGATCCAAGGTCATCAAAGAAGAATAGTATAATTAATTTTAATAGGCACTACATGGAATGAGATGGGAAAAGTGGATAGACCAACAGTAATGGGAAGTGTGATTTTACCTAAGAACCTTTTAGGAATATTATCAAATCCATGAATACAAATAGATGAGGGAGTTAATGATGCTTTAGAAAGGCCAATTTGCTGAAGGAATGATAGATTACAAATGTTAAGACTGAATCCATTATCAACTAAATATCGTTTAACCACCATATCATGGATGTGAACGTGAATATAAAGGGGGGATCATTATCTAAAATAGATTGAGAAGAAATTTCAGCAGATGTAAAGGTAATTTGCTATTCGTTAAAATATAATGCCGTAGTCAATATATGATAAACATATTCAGGAGAAGTGTTAGGATGAATGTAAGTGTTAGAAAAAAAGGATTGTATTTTACACTCACATTTAGGATTATCCTGCAAGAAAGTGGGGAGAGAGATGTTCATGTTGGTGAAAATAGAAGGATCCAAGGGTATCTAGGGTGATAGGAAAGATGGAGGTAATATCCAAGAATAAGATCTAGTTTTCGAATAAGGATCCGAGTGGTCAATCATGAGTTGGGGTTCACAAAATGATTTAATCTAAATAGATTTAAATCTAATTTCAGAGTAACTTACTGTAATTAATGTTATTAAGGTAATTAAGTATAGTAATATGCAAACAAAAAGCATTCAATAATGTAAAAAATTAAGCAAGTGAAAGGAAGAAAAAGACTTGGCCGACTTTGTGTGATTTATACTATGTATCTACATAAATAGAATGGGAACAACATCATAATGTCTCGATGAATATTAAAAAGTACTTAAATATGTAGGATAAAAGGTCTTGTAGGAGGACATGAGCGTACTAGGCACTAATGACCGATCTAGGCACTAGTGTTCGATTAGATGCTTAGGTTTTGAATTTATGCTAGGTTAGAAGGTCTTTGATCCAATATTCAATTTGTCACTCCAAATCATATATTACGGTTCTGATCACATATGTAACCTGCAAAACAGATGACTAGTTACACATGCCCAAAAACAACATCAAATCTAATAAAAATATGTAGAATGGGTAGTCATACCTTACGACTGAGTGTTGCACTACATCTCAGACTCTTGATTTAATTTAATTTAAATTAATTAAATCTAATTACAGAGTAACTACTGTAATATATGATGTATAAATTCTAATATGCAATAAGACAAAAGTAATAAAGCATGTAAAATTTTTAACCCTAAGAAAGAAGGAGAAATGGGAGGACTTAACTGATTTTTAAGTGAACATGAAGTGATATGGGCAGATGAAAGTGCTGAACAAACTATAGATAGGGTCATCCTTGCTCACTGTAAATTCTAGAACTCAGGAACAAAGCCGGACAAGGGCACCCATTGTAGGGAAGAGACACCTAGGCACTAGTGACTGGATCTAGGTGCCGGTGGCTGTGTAGATGCTCAGAAACTACTTTATTCCATATCTTAAGGGTTTTGCTATTGATCCATATTTGTCACTTAATATTCACACTATGATTACTGAGGGTACATGTAACCTAAAAAACAAAATAACTACCTACACATGTCCACAAAACACATCAAATCTAATAGAAAATATGTAAAATTTGGATTCATACTGACCCTGATGATAAACCAAAGAGTGAACTTACTGCCGATCACTGCACTACATCTCGAACCCCATGTAGTTCTTATGTGTGTGTGTGTGTGTGTAGAAATGATTATCTAGGATGCCCTTGTGCAATTTGCAAAAATAATAATGGGCTATATCTATAATGTAGCAATGTAATAGTATGTGTGGATGGAATAAAATAGATTCCCCCCTCCTATGCAATGTATACAGAAGCGATGTAACCCTTTTCCCTTGCATAGATGCTAGATGGATGCCTTTGGAGTGCTTTACTGCCTTTAGAATGCAAACTTAAGTGATGATAGTAATGCTTAGTGCTTGGTCCTTATTTTTGAGAAGTAACTAAGTATATATGATTCATTTGTTTGAATTTCATAACTGAAAATTGGAAGGCCAACCCATAAATGAAAAAGACTCCCAAAAGATAAAAGAGACCCTAAAAAGAGTGAGTAAAGATAAGAAAGGGTCAGGAGAACCTAGTATGGATAGAAGCACCTAAGAGCTGGTGTCCTAACTAGGTGAAAATGTCTGAGGCCATAAAAGATAAATCAGTCAAGTTCCATTAGGGCTGTAGGGTGTGTAAGATTAAAGGGAAAATAAGAAATAAAGAAAGGAGGCCAAAGATAGTTGTTAACCAATAGTTTTCTTTCTTAGGAATCATGTATACATTAGAAATGTACCCAAATGTGTGATTTTGTGTCTACATTTACCCCCAATTTATGTTGTTGAGTGAATACTCAATAACATAAATTAGATAGAAAATTCATACCTTATGATCATGTAGAGAATATTATTGCCGAAAGTGTGTCAAGTGGACAAGTGAAGCGTTGAGTGATTGCAAAATGAAGTATGGAGACTAAGAAAGAGAAATGGACCCTAGGGGTGAATTGTACGCATTGTAGTGTTCTGATGTGGGTTGTGCGAGGTTCTTCTTTTAAGGATGGACCTGTAAAAGAAGAGCAAGTAAGTAGTCAAAGTTATGTATATGATAGATTAAAGAAACATGTGTTTAAGTATGTAAAAGTGTGTAAAAGTAAAAGTGTGTAAAAAGGAAAGTGTTCACCTGACATGTGAGAGAATAAGAGATGGAAAAGTAGCCCGTTGTTTGAAGTTGTTGATCTGAATGCTGAAGATGAGGTTTTGGGGTGATCTCACATCAAGAGAATTTTTTTGGGCAATCTCACGCAAAGTGCGAGTTTTTTGGGTGATCTCACTCCAAGAGCAAGTTTTGTGGGCGATATCACATAAAAGGTAGCTGTTGAGGAGAGAGGTCTAGTTTTACTTTCCTTTCATGACTCTACCCAATAAGCACCACTGCAGATGGTAGATATTGATTTGTTCTGTTTGTCCCGATTAGTTCCAAATTGTTCCAATTGTACTGATAGTAGGAGATAGAATGCATTATATGTCTAAAGACCAATGCATGTAAATGTAGAACTATAATGAAGACTATTATATAATGATAAAATTCCTATATCTAACCCCATGAAATTAGCGCATAGGGGAGGACACAAACACCCAGGAATTCCTGTCTGATACCGGGAACTAGTGTGTGGTCTGTGTCTTAGAACCAAGTCTTATTCTAGGCCATTCTGTGTCTGTGTTCCTATTTCATTTTTGTGTTGTGTTAATTTGGACTATAGCTCTGAGTTGCTATAGGGGTGATTTGTTCACCCAATATATTCTACCCCTTGTTTAGGGTGCATACGATGATAGTAGGAGAATGCGGCCCAAAGGAGAGGACCTGCTACTGATATGAAGATAATACCTACAGGGGGTAGGGGATGTGCATGGTATAAACCAAGGGAGATGCAAATAAAGTGGGCTATAAATATGTATCAGTTAAATAAAATCATATAATAGAAAACAATGTAGCAAACAAGTAGTAAGACAAGATGGGCCGCAAAAAGTAGGTTTTAAACATAGGACATCACTCATAATTTTACAAGACAATTAGGGATGAAGTGGCCAAAAACATATAATGACCATACAAGATATAGTGCATAGCCCGCAAACAACTAACATACAATGGCAAACAATAGCAAGAAAAATGTATCAGATAACCATGGTGGCATATAGTCCTATAAGGTAAATGCTACACATGAATCACCCATTAGCATGTTAAAAAGATAAATAGTATGTCAAGGCGTGTATAAATAAGTGAAAGGTAAAGTAATTCTAATGAGAAGTAATGAAAAATATAGCAATAAACCTATATAGTATGTGATTGTAGAGAAATTAGATGCCCTCAGGAGCCTCGGTGGGACTAGTAAAAGGTACAGTGCCAAGAATCATTATAACGTGTAAGAACCTATAAGAGATCTACATTCACCTCAAAATACCAAGTGAAAGATGATGTCATACTAAGAATCCGTCTAGTATAGAAAGCAAAGTGTAACATGTTAATAGAATAAGCTAGCAAGAGTAAATGCAGCTAAGATATGTAAATGGTGTATGAATGAGATGGTATGATATGCAAAATGTGAAAATGATAGGAGCATTGTGCCCCCTAATGGATATGTATGAGACGAGGTTCATTTATAAATGCTCCCTTAACAAAGAAGAGTGAACCATAGAACAAGAGTGCGTCATCAAGAAATGTGTTATATGAAAATAGATGCTTGAAAGATGTATCATGAAGTATAATACGTGAAGTGTAGCAGATGTGAGGTTCATTTCAAAAGTAGACCTTCAACAAATGAGTATGAACCATGGAACTAGAGTGTGTTATAGGGTAATGACGATACAATATGTGTATAAAAATGGTATGAGAGTGTGTAAAAGGAAGATTAGACATGATGCACGAAGCACTAAGTGTAATAGTAGATACTAGAGACAACTGCTAGAAATGGAAGGGGGGGAAGAAAGCATGATGCCCCCCAAGTGTGTGTTTGGAGGGGGATCAAGTAAATTCATCTAGGAGATCATCGGTGCAAGGATCATAGGAAATTAGATTTGGATTAAATACTTGGTAAGCAATGGTGTGGTGTTGATCATATAAATAGATTGTGTGGCATTAATTGTACATGTCCATAACATATTCTTAATTAGTGAAGGGAGGTTGCGGAAAATAATGTGCATACCATGGAGGTATATTTGGTGTATAGTTGAGGAATGAATCATTACAAATAGAGTTGTGGCCAAAAGGCATGGGCAATGCGATATCAGTATGTGATGCAACTTAGGATCTACCACAAACAACCCAGGCACACTGACACATCACCCATCCTAAGCTGAGTGCTCACCCAAAGTGTGCAAAGGTACTAGGTCCCTCCTTAGAGTTGCTTGTACAAGATGTGAACATGATAAAGATATAATGTATTCAGATGCATAAATAACATAAACATTCCACATAGCATATTCCAGCTCTAGGTCTTAAAGAATCAAGAATCAAATGATAATCATAATGAATCAACCATGTAAGAACCAATTACAGTCACGTTTAACACTATTATTCACCCAATAAACTCCATTATATTAAACACAATAAATACAAAATCTCCTGTACAATAATGTGAGGTTCATAGATGTAGTATGCCTTAAACATTCAATTATTAACCTTAGCACGAGAGTGCGTCAAAGGGTAATGACAATACAATGTGTGTATCAAAGGGTGCAAATTTTTTTAGGAATATTAGACATGATGCACAAAGTGTGGAGCGAAATAGTAGGTATTAGAGACAACTAATAAGAATGGGGGGGAGAAAGTGTGATGCCCCCAAGTGTGGAATTGGAGAAGGATCAAGTGAACTCAATCTAGGAGATCATCAGTGTTGGGATCGTAACTGATTGGATTGGGATTAGAGACTTTGTAAGCAATGGTTTTGGGTTGATCATATAAATAGCATGTGCAGCATAAATTGTACATGCCCATAGCATATTCTTCATCAGTAAAAGGAGGTCCTGAATCAATCTGTCTTTCACGCGCGTTTCCTTCCCTATCCTTCTGCAACTTCTAATATGCCTTTATCCTGCATGCAAATCTTCTATGTGCCCTCTCCTTAGTTTCACAATCTATCCGTTCAACAGTATGATTGGGATCCAAAATGCCACCAATGTAGTCAAACCAAGACTGTCCAAGTGTGAGTGGAGAGGAATGAGGAGTAAGTGCAAGGAAGATGGATAAATGGAAGACACAGAGGCCATTGGCAATGGTAACAAATACACATCTATGATAAAGGTGAGGAGAGTGGGGTGAAGGAAGGAGATTGAAAATTTTGAATCCGAGGTGTTCTAAGCCATCACGTGTGTAAACAGTTTCAGAATAATTAGGGTTGAATGAAATATGAGGCTAATAAGAGTCATGTATGAAGAGAGTGCATGTGAAGGGATCAAGTTGTGGCACAAAATGAATGTGGGGAGATGTAATAGGTGGTAAGATGTCTAATGTATAGACAGTCCCCTGGAAAGGTATCATAGCATTAGTGGAAGGAGGAAGTTTTTTGAATTGGTATTCACTAAAGCTAGTAGCGATGAAAGTATCCTAAAAATAGGATTCATTTATTTCAATAGGAGTAAAGTTAAGATTGCGCAATGTATCATCGTTAAGCTCTACAACATCAAACTCATCATCAAAATTATCAGTGCTAGCATTATCTTGCTGGATAACATTGTCAAGAATATTGGTAGGGTTTGAGCCAGATGTAGGATTGAGAAGAGCGATGACATGTTGGGTAGTGGTAGCCATAGAGGTAGACACAGTTGGTGATATGAGATCAGTAGTATGTGTAGGGATGAATGAAATGTATGTGGAGGTGGAAGAGGGAGTGGAAACACTTAATTGACAAAAATTATATGTGGTGATATTATGATATCGAATAAGCTATGATGAAGGTATGGGCATGTCAGTGATAGGGTATTTTTGGAAAAAATTGAATGGGTTAGGGTCAACAGAAATGGTATGCTCATAGCCACCATGTAGGAATTTAACACACATATGAGCTGTAGAGGGAACCATATGCATGACATGAATCCATGGTCTACCGAGTAAGCAATTGAAATAAAATGAGGTGTTGATAACAAAGAGTAGAATAAGAACAATTTTAGGCCTAACTTGTAGATGCAAGGTGATGGTGCCCATGCATATGCGAGTAGTGGAATTATAACCATGAATGAGGGTAGAGTATTTATTGATTAAGCTATCAAAATTTTTCATTTTCCCAAGGAGAGATAGAGCGCATAAATTTATAGTGGATCCATCATCAATGACTACACATTTGATACAAATGGAGCCAATAGTAGCGGTGATAAGCAAAGGTGAAAAATGATTGCTAGCAGTGGAAGGAGGGATATCCTCATCATTGAAAGATATGGCAAGTGGGAGATTTTTGAGGGATTGAATGAGATGAGTAAAGAAAATAGGTGAATTATTACTTTAAATGTGGATGGAATGAATGGTGGCCTCTAAGGCATGATGACAATCAGGTGCACTGTGTAAGAGATCATACATAGACTTTGGCTAGTGTATTCTTAAATTTCTCAATGATTTCATAACCTTTAGAGGTGGTGGTAGGAACTGTAGGAGTAATAGGTGTTGGTACAAAGATGGGTGGAGTTGTAGGAGGATGAGTGCGGCGAGTGGTGACTATATTTATGGTGGGATCAGGCATTGAAGTAACAAAGCGGTGAGGGTGTTGAGTATGGACCTGCATAAAATCAGCAGCGGTGGCATAGCCATGCTAGATTTTTTTAGTTGGAGTATATGAGGGATAAGAATATTGATCCATGAACTCAGAAGAAGGAGATAGATTTCGATGCATTCTCAAAAGGTAGGGTTTGAGAAAAAGGGTTCACCAAATGATTTAATTTAATTTGAATTAATTAAATCTAATTGTAGAGTAACTACTATAATATATGATGTACAAATGCTAATATACAATAAGATGCAAACAATAAAGCATGTAAAATGTGAAACCCTAGCAAGAAGGAGAAATGGGAGGACTGATGTAGAGAGATTATAGATTCAATCATACATTTAACCAATAAATAAGGTTTAATAACAATATCTTCACCCTAACTCTATAATTGAGGATCATACACAAGCCCAAAATGGCTTATATTTGATCAGATCTTGCATAAACTATCAAAATATCAAAAAAATGGCTTTTTTGTCACCATACTCTATCTCTAAATGCTGCATTCAGTGTCAACAACTCCTTAAATAGATTCCAACTCGAGAAACTTCATATATATTTATCATCACCTTACTTGACCTTCACCCTTAGGACCTTTCTTAACATGCACTTATACCTCTTTAGTCCTCTACTAGCTCCTTTATGCCTAAAAACTATAACATCACCTCAATCATACTTAGATCCATCATAAAAAGAATTCAAAACAATAAAAAACACTAGTATTCACTTTGTCAAAATTTCCTTCTCAATGTTATCAAGTCAAACATTCTTGCAAACTCCATACTTGGAGGCATATACAATAACCCATAAAGGTATTTCAACTCCTTCTTAGACCCCTTACGATTTACAAGGTGGGTGAAAAATCTAAGAAATCAACTCCCTGATTGAATCTTTCTATCTCACTTTCCCTCTTTAGCTTGTTAAGACACTACTAGGTCTTTGATAATCTTTCTCCCCTTATAAATTTCTTTTCATTTAACTTTTAAGACACACTCTACACTTTTATAGATACCCATTTTAAGGGTCTTGATGCTTGAGAAGTTTCACTATCACACTCCAATCCTATCTCACACTTCCTTTGTAAAGCTCCCTTCAGAATTAGGCTTCCAAACTGTGCAAATAGTCATCTAGAGGACTAGTAAGAAGATCTCACAATTATACCTATTAAAATTAAAAATTCTTGTCAAATCCCCTTCATTGGACTACTATTATTCTTTCTTGAAAGTTTCAAGGCAAAGTTCAATGATTTGGTACTTCAAATTGCAAACCCTAGCTAAGTTCTACACGAGGTCTCCTAGAAATTTGGAATCAAGGAAAACACAATAAAAATATTCAAACTTAACCAAGGCTTCAAAATTTAGCCCAAGAATTGTTTATACCATTAGAATAAGTTCCCCTCACTAGTGGGATTTAATAAACATGAAAAACCCTCCTTTCCCTTGCTTTACCACTGCCTCTACATTAGGTATACACAGTCCTAGAAAAAGAATGCATTTAGCAATTGAACAAAGTAAGGTTCTTGTTTACTTGAATTCATGGTCTCCTTGGGCAAGTGCATGGATATGGGGAACCAAAAAGTGGATTTTTTTCTGATTTAAAGTGAAATGCGATCATGTTATGAATTATTAGTATTGGTAATTATCAAGCCAAAAATGTGAGCACGTTATAACATGCTCACGTTACTATTTGCTATGTGGTATATGTGGTTGTGGGTGGGATATATTTACTAAAATAAATTGTTAAAGTATAAGTTTATCATTTATTAATCTTTATAATTTATTAAAAATTATACTTTAACCATTTATTTTAGTAAATATAAGAAATGAGGATCACTTTGCACCTTATGGAACTAGTCTCATAGCTCTAACAGTCACAGTTTAAAAGATGGTTTTTCATATTCTAACAAGGTCAGTGCATAGGTATTTTTCAAGATTTTAGCATTTAGCCTAAAGTTTTAGGGTTTAAATTCTACAATCGATGTCTATTTTGGGAAAGAATATAGTCATTGTTTAGGTTTTGGGGCATATTAGAAGTGTTGGAGGAAATTTAGGAAGATTTAGGAAAGGTTTTCTCATTCAAGGACAATCTGCTCAACAACGGGTTTTCTAGGTGCAGGGAATAAACACTCTAATGGTGAAATTTGACTTATTCGGATGATTTTGGGAGCTCCGTAAGGAGTTAGGAGGAAAAAAATAGGAAATATAAAGATATGCGAATCCTATACACAATGGTAACATCTATTTTTATTTAAGACTTGAAGGTTTCATGAATAATTTCAAAATAGTACAACTGCCCCTTTCATAACTAAACAAAAATGGCCCTAAATTTGCAATATATAGAGAGATGGGCACCACATGGTGATAGGTGAATATTTGTAAATGTTGGTAAGTACCTCTCGGAATGGGTGCTGTCATAAAGAGACTATTGTTTACCATGGGTAAGGATCTCATGAGGATGGGGCTAAATTTTGTGAGTTAAAGACACCTTCCTAATGTAGACACCCTAAAAATACATACATATTCTATCCCAATTCTATCTAATTAGAAATAATTAAATTAATTCTATCTTACCGCAATACACCGCTATGGAATTAATTAAATTAATTCCATCATTCAAATATTCCCCTTTAGAATTAATTAAAATTAATTCTATTACTATAAAAAACTTCTTAATGAGAGAAATATCATCAATGTTGAGGCTAATGCTTTTATGCTGGAGGCTATTCCCCAAGATAAAATTGAGGAGTAGAGATTTAAAAATATCACTAAAAATGTCATGCTTAAAGAGCTGCAAAAAGCTGTGTTTACTTTAGAAGGCGATAAGGCTCCAGGCCCGGATGGTTTCTCCATTAATTTTTTCCAGAAATTTTGGGAAATTTGTTAGGATGATCTTCTCAGAGCGGTGAATGAATTCTACAGAACTGGAAATATTTTGAAAGAGCTGAATACTACCCACATTGTGATGGCCCCAAAAAAAATGGATGCTAAAGACTTTAAAGACTTTAGACCCATCAGCCTTGTGAATGCTATATACATAATTTTTACAAAAATTATTGCTACCAGGCTTCAACTCATTATGAATGATATAATTTCTAGGCAACAGAGTGGATTCATTAAAGGCAGGATTATCCAAGATGGAGTGATTATGGTTCATAAGACCATACATTCTATGGAGAATAATAAGAAAGCAAATATGGTGCTTAAGCTCGATATGAATAAAGCGTTTGACAAGGTTTCTTGGGTTTTTCTTGATAAAGTCTTAACTAAATTTGGTTTTCTAGAAAAATTTAGAAAAATTATTAAGGCTTGTATCTCTATGGTCAGATTCTCAGTGGTGGTTGATAGTGAGCCAGTGGGTTTTTTCACTAGCAACAGAGGGCTAAGGCAAGGGGACCCCATCTCTCCCCTGCTCTTCATTCTTATGGTTGAAAGTCTTAGTAGAACGATTGCTAAAGCTGTCAATGATGGCCTTTTGAAAGGCTCAAAGCCCACTTCCATCAGCCAAGCTATTTCCCATAAGCAATTCACGGATGATACAATCCTCCTTCTATTGGCTTCCATCATTGAAGCTACGGCTACCAAGGCTATTCTGCAGCTCTACGAATCTGCTTCTGGGCAAGAGATCAATTATGATAAAAGCTCCATTTTCTTCTTCAACACTCTTGAAGAAAGACAACTTAAAATAGCTAAAATTCTGGGCTATACAATAAGTGCGCTTCCAACCACTTACTTGGGCCTTCCTCTCGGCACAAAAAAAGTCTCTAACAAGGTGTGGGATGATTTATTAGAGAGATTTCATAAAAAAATGGCTGGTTGGAAAGGAGCCATTTTATCTAGTGCTGGTAAGTGCCTTCTCATAAAAAGTACTCTACAAAGTCTACCCATTTATATCATGTCACTTTATAAGATCCCCTCTTCCTTTAGAGAAAAGATTGAGAGGATTCAGAAGAATTTCTTATGGCAGGGCATGGAGGAGAAGTTTAAATTTCACTTAGTTGCTTGGGATAAGGTTTGTACTCCGAAGTCTATGGGAGGACTGGGTATAAAAGATATTGAGAAAATGAATGATGCTCTCATTGCGAAAATGGGTTGGAGAATGCTTTCAGAGAAACAACCCTGGATAGAGTTAATTAAGGTTAAATACCTAAATCAACAAACTGTCTTTTCTTTCCTGCAGGATGAGCACCTCCCCTTTGGTTCCATTTTTTTGCGAAAAATCTAGTAAAGAGCAGAAATTTCATTAAGCAAGGCAGTAAATGGAAAGTGGGTGATGGTAATGATATAAATTTCTAGGACGATAACTGGTTTAATGACAGTCTTATGGAAAAATTTGGGATGGTCAAGGACAGTCTTGTAAACAAGTATGACACTAAAATCAAGGATTGTATTACGGGAAATGGCAACAGAAAGAAATGGAAAAAACTTTTTGTGGAGAGAGATGATCTGATCCAAAATATTTCCTCCCTCCAAGATCTATTAGATCTTATTCCCTTAATTCAGTTGGATACTAAGGATGAATTGGTCTAGAATAATTCTATTGATGGGGACTACTCTGTCAAAATTGGATATAATACTTTCTTCGATAGTAGTCAAGATGAGTTCAATTGGAGTAGGATTTGGATGGCTGAATTAACTCCTAAAATTAATTTCTTCCTTTGGATGGCTCTCAGAGGTAGGATTCTTACCACTGACAACCTGATGAGGAAAGGTTTCATAATGCCAAATAGATGTCATCTTTGTAAAAAATATTCTTAGGATATCAATTATTTGTTTATACATTGTGATTATGCTACCAGAATATGGAGTTTTTCCCTCTCTAAATTTGAAGCTTTCTGGGTAGTGCCGAAGTATTTCAATTAGCTATAGACTCAATGGAGCCCACCGTATAAGCATTGTGTTGTCAGAAGGATCTGGAAGCTAGTTATTCCTCATATTATTTAGAGGATATGGAAAGATAGAAATGATATTATCTTTAGAAATAAAAAACAAAACGACAAGCTCAGTATTGGTAAAAATTTCTAATGATATCAAAGAGAATATTGCTAGATTTAAACCCCCCAAGAACAAGAGTTATCCAGAAAATGAAGATCATATCTTATCCCACTGGCAGATTAGAGCTGACAATAGCCGCAGTAATTCTGGTAATAGTATTGATAGATCTTTGGTTCATTGGCATCCTCCTGATTTTAATTGGTATAAGTTGAACTTTGATGGAGCTTCTAAGGGTAACCCTGGGATTGTGGTAGGGGGAGGAGTGATCCGGGATCATAAAGGTAGTATGATTGCTGCGTATGCTGGAAAAATGGGAATTTAAACCAATCATTTTTCTGAAGCATTATCTACTTTGTGGGGCCTGAGAATTGCTCAAACTCATAATATCCCAAACCTCATTATTGAAGGGGACTCACTTAATATCATTAATCATCTTAATTAGTGCTCACCTCCAAGTTGGAACATCAAGGATTTTATCTTGGAATCCATGAGTATTTTCCAAACCTTCAATAACATTTGGATCATGCATACTTACCGGGAGGGTAACAAGGTGGCAGATGCATTGGCTAATTATGGCATTAATGTTAACCACATTTTTTGGGATAATAACAACATTCCTAAATAGCTTCAAAGCAGCATTCAAGTGGATATCTATGTTCATGCAAATTCGTGATTTGGAATATGAGCATTGGGAGTGGATTTGTATTATTAAAAATCCCACACGTGCTGACTTTAAAACAACAATTATACATATCTTGGTGGACAAGCAAGATTGTATGAAGTATAATGAGAAATTCAAGTGGATTTATATGGAAATGAAAGTCGCGCATGCAGGAAATATTGAGCTATTAATAACTTGTACACAAGGCTTTACGGATTCCCAAGATAGAAATAAAGATAATGATGATCTGGAGTGGGATTGCAAAAGGACTGTAGTTCCCACATGCAGACTTTCACAGGGTCATAAGAGCAGTTACTCACATATTTGTGGGAAAAGCAATGGCTATTCTAATCAGCATTCTCATTACACGGATAATAATAGTGAAAGGCGGACTGATATTAGCATTTTTATTTGTAAGCAGTTAAACACGGTGAGAATGGGGGGAGCCCCTTGCTAGATTGAGCCCAATGTGGATCCAGAATGGAAGGATAATTAAGAAATTTGGAATCTTCTTAGCCAGGGATGCATCACCAACTTTATGGAGAAGATTCAGGGTCATGACCAAAGTATTTCGGTGCAATTTGCAAAGGATTGGAAGGATCGCATTATGGATTATGGTGGACAGAAGATTTCTATCAATGAGGAGTTAATTGCTGAAGCGACTGGCCTTGGCATGGAGGGGTACCACTTTTTTAATAAAAGGGTGGATAGAGAAGCTGAGGAGAAGAAATTTTTTGAGGGAACTGAGAAGTTGGTCTTTGTCTTGACGGGCCTGCAAGTTAGTTTGATCCCTTCACCTTTTGACGAGGTTAACCGTATGATGGTGCGTTTCATTTCTTTAGAGGGGAGGTTCGTCACTGTGCCCGCTAAACATCTAGTGTTCCTCAACCACTTCCATAGGAATCACACAGTATGTTTCCCCCACTATCTGCTTAACTCTCTTGAGCACTCCATTTTGGAGTTTCAAAAGCATGCTCGTTTGTTCCTTTGCACCAGGGACTCATCTTTTTGTTGCACAAACTATGTCTTCTTTGTTCTCCTGGTATCCCTTCCTCCCCTGGCTCTATTCCTTCTCTATCTGGTGCTGCTGTCGCTAGCCCCTTCTCTCCACCTTCTGTCCTTGCCACTACTGTTGTCACCCCTCTTCCGGCCTTCTCGGCTCCATCTTCCATTCCCCCCACCTCTGCTCCCACCCCCTTCACTTCCACTTCGACCAGACCTGTTACCAGATCATCTAGAAGGCTGAACCTTGATACCCCTGCTTTGGGGAAGGTTCCTCAAGAGATTGAAATTGCCCATAACCTCCTGCATATTAGTAGTGCTAGTTCTCAGGAAGCACATATTGAGAGCTCCGCAAAAAGGCTAGAAGCCTTAGAAGCTGATATGAAGTTGTTCAAGGAAGAGGTTAAAAAATTGGCAAAGTAAAAAGGAAAGAGGAAAAAGGAGGAGGAAGTGACTATGGATAATAGTCACGTTGAAGATATTTACAAGAAGTTGAAATCCTTAGACACCTGCTTAGGGAAGGCCAAGACTCGCCATGATTATAATATGGCTATTTTTAATGCAATTGAAGAGTTTATTGAGCAGCATGTCCCCAACGTCTCCAATCTGAGCGGAGTTCCGGTAACCCTTTGGGGCACTGATAAAGAAAGAAAAAGAACCATTGAACAGCTGGATGTTACTGATTCTACCCACATGATGACATTGGCTATGTTAACCTCTTGGCAGAATATCAAATCCAACATTGACAAATTTGCCAAGAAGTAATTATGGGTGCCTTTGCTGCACTTCTTTGTAATTATTGATGTTTTTTGCTGCTTTCTGGCAGTGCTCGTGCTGTTTTTGTCTTGGTGGGGTAGCTGTTCTTGTGCTACTTTGGTTTTCTTTGTCCCATCTGGATTTTGATCCTTTTTGTTCTGGTTCTCATTCCTATTTTGGCTTCTAGGCCCTCTTTTGTTCTCAAGGGTATAGTCCCTTTCAAAAAACTATTTTCCAATAATAAAATAAATAAATTAATTCTATTACCTAAGCTATATTCCTACCCATTGGAATTAAATAATTTAATTCTATCATGCCTTTGGAATTAATTAAATTAATTCCTACACCCTCTTAGCTAATATAATTAAACATTTAATTATTTAAATGGTTAATTATTTCCTCACAATTAAATTTAATTTAATTATATACCATTCTCTTTGAATTAATTAAATTAATTCCTAACACCTTCTAACTAATATAATTAAACATTTATTTATTTAAATGGTTAATTATCTCCTCACAATTAAATACTAATTAAATTTAGTTATTTAATACCACCTATTTCAGTCAACATCCACTTGGACTTCAATTTGTACTCCACATCCTCATCCTAGTTAACTACACTTCTAGAATCCTAGAAAGGTGGGGGCAATTGAATTGCACGTATAACCACCTTCGCGGATGCAACTTCTGCAATTAAGTCCATTACTGCCCCTAAATGCCCCAACACTACTGTAACTTCATCCAATGCTATTTTTAGCATGTGCATTCAACTGTGTTCAACCAAATTCCAAACACTTTTTCTTTTATAAATTGCAAGCTTACTCTCTTAGAAATCCTCTTGAATTGTTTGCAAATAAACTATGTCAATTTGCAATCTGAAGCTTTCCAAAGTATCTGTGTTTATTAGCATTTTGTACTCAACATCTGGAGAATATTTCAAGAGCACCCACATCCATTTGCAAGGTTCCACACAGATGAAGTCTCCACAAGCTTACTGAGGTTTGCAATTGGAAGGTTACTAGAAGGTTTGCATTGTTTATTGTTTATATTTCATTCACTGTGTTTTTTCTCTTGCATACATTTTAACACGCATGTTGGGACTCCCCCACATTTTATTTCTTTCATTTTAGCTAATCATTTTGTTTATCTAACTCTTTATTTATGTTTATTGTTACTTTTAAACCTTGCTATCAAAAATTTTTAGCTTCTCAGGTGAAGTACAAAAGCCAAAAAATAAATAAAAAAAAAACCAGCTGTTGGGGCTTTTTTTCTTACATTCAAAATTTTCACTGAGAGCACTTACCGTAACCCATATTTCGGAAGTCATAACTTTTTCTCCTAAAATCAGAATGACTTCATTTTTTTAATGAAAAGGTATTGAATATATATATGCAATGAAAAAATAATTTTTTGATTTGGACTTACAGAAAATTTATGGTTTCATTTCGTCTAACACTTGTCTTTTAAATTTTTTTTTTTTGTATTGTTTAAAAAACTTTAATATGTTTTTTTAACATGACAACCTCACACATATGCTTTTTCCTCGCACTTTAAAAGTGATCTTGGAAATCAGAAACGTGATTGTTTCTATTTTTTTGGGGAATTAACATTTCTTTTATTTTTTTAATCAACGCTTGTTTTATGTGTATGCTCTTTCCTTGCGGCTTTTAAAGTGATCTTGGAAATCAAAAGCATGAACTTACTTCTGTTGTTTTGTCGTTTACCTATTTCCAGACAAATTTATAATATTTTCTTATAGGACCCACTCTAAAAAAAGGTGGATAAAACACTAAAAAATTACTAACTGCAGGCTTCCAAAGGAGTACAATCAAACCAAATTAAAATCAAAAGATAAAAAAAACACCACATTCGAAACAATGCATTTACCAGGTTTGGTTAAGAGCTACGGCTTGACTGCTTAACTAGAACATAACCCCCTTGGCATAAGCCTTAAGATACAACAAAGGGGGTGGTTCTAGGAACCCTAAAGTAGTCCACACCTTGAGGGAACTAGTGGACAAAATGGGAACCTTTTTATCCTACTTGACTAGTAAAGCATTTGTGAGTTAGAGTCACAAATATCCTTAGTGACCACCCCAGTGTGATTAATTCTGAGAAAATTCTTTGGTTAGGGTTTCAAAGGGGATAAATTAAAGCTATCAGCTAGCAATAACGTCACGCTTGCTCGGATATTTTGCTGACACCTAGTTGAGAGAGCCACCTAGGAAGCCACGCTTTGTCCAAGACAATCTAAGGTAGAGGCCACAAACAAATAGTTAAACAAGAACTCTTTTTCTATTTTCTTATTTTGTTTTCTTTCTTTTTGTCGTAGTGTTCCACACTTGTTTTTTTCCAAACACTCCTTATTTGGGATCCATCTTTCACATTCGTATCTTTTTGTTATTTTCCAAACATTCCTTGTGTGGATTTTACATTCATTCTCCTTTCATCTTTCCAAGTACACTTTACTTGGATTATTTTTCACCTTCTTTTCGAAATCCCAAGTACTCCTTATTTGGGTTCATCTTCTATTGTGTTCGCTATCTCCAAATTTATCCTTATTTGGACTTGACATTCACTTTTTTTTCTTGTCATCTTTTCTCTTCATCATCACTTCATCACTTCTCTCTTTAACACATTCACTTTGATTTAATTTGAGCTCACTTATCACATCACTTTCCCCTTGTCTCTTATCTCCATTGTTGTGAGATTATGACCTTTTTATCATTGTTTATTCACTTCTTGTGACGACCTTTACCTTTTCTTTCTTTTAGTGATTTCACTTCTTTGTTGTGTCTTATCTCTTAACACATTTTTGGTTAAGATTTGACATCATTCATCATTTTTTAAGTCTCCCCTTTTACTATTCATCTTGTTAAAAGTTGAGAAAATCCATCATTTTATTTCCTAAGTCTCTTCACTTAACATACTTTTGTTAAGAGTTGAGCATATTTCATGGTGTTAAAGGTCTCCTCTCGTCGCACTTACAACTGTCACAAGTTGAGCATGCTAACCTTTCGTCTCTCCCCTCTTTACATTCAACTTTGTAAAGAATCGTAAAATCATTTCAATCCTCTTCATATTCCTTAACACTCACTTTGTTAAGCATTTCAAACCATCTTCCACCTTAACATCACTCATTTTTGTTAGGTGTTGTGAAGTCCCCTCTTGTCGTCCCTCTTATCACACATTTTGTTAGGGGTTGATCAAATTCATCTTGTCAAGTCTTGTCTCTCTTGACATTCATTTCTTTTTATGTATCGAGCACATTTCACTTTTCCCCTTTTGTCATTTCTCTTAACACTTACCATGTTAGGAGTTAACCATTTTTACATTTCTTCATCACTCTTATCATTCATTTTGATTACGAGTTGATCACATCCACCTTGTTAAGTCTCTCTTCCTTTAACACTCATTTTTGTTACAGAATAGAGCACATGTAAGTTCTTGTTGTCCCTTTTTCTCTTTACTCTCATTTTGTTAAGAGATGGACACTTGAATAACCTTTTTTTCTTCTTCCCTCTTAGCACTCATTTTTCTACGGGTCGAACTTTTTCCATCTTCTTCCCTCTTTCATCTTAGCATTCACTTTGCCAGGAGTCGAGGTTTTCAAAATTTTTCATCACTTCCATCTTAGCATTTAATTTGATAAGGGTTGCATTATTCATCGTACCTTTCTTCACTCTCTCTAATTTTTCATTACAATGGTGGATTTATACAATTCATCCCTTTCCCAAGAATGGTAAATGATGAAAGAAATCATTGTGGGTTTACAAAAACAACATAAACAATTCAATTTTGATGAATTGTGGCCATACCCTTTTAATAACACAAACAGTATTATGAGATGCCCAAATTCAAAAAATACACAGGAAAAACTGATCCAAGACATCCTATCAAAGAACTTTACATAGCATTCCACAAAGTGGCATATAACGATAGCTTTCTCTTGTGCCTTTTTCCTAGAATTATAGGAGGACAAGATTAGGATTTGTTCTTACACCTTCTAAAGGGATCTATCACCACCTTTGCAGACATCTCAAATAAGTTCGTCAAACATTTTTCTTTCAACCTCATTCACAATAATCACCATACTAGAACTTCTCATGATGAGTCTTGGTATATCAACCGCAACTGCAATGTCATCACTGCTGGTGTCACTGATAATTGCAATGTCATATGTCTTTTGATCTCATTGAAGACTTATCTAATCACACATCCTTTGACTTGGATCTTGTCTACCCAAGTCTAGTACTTCAGAACCCATTGAATCATTTTATTCAATATTTTGACTTGGATTCTGTCTGCCCAAGTCTAGTACTTCAAGACCCATCAAATAATTTGGTTAAATATTTTGACTTGGCTCCTATCCACCCAAATATCATATTACAGGACTTATCGAAACTTTGGTTTCACTCCTTTGACTTGGCTCATGTCTGTCCAAGTCTCATATTTTAGGAATTATCAGATATTTTGATTCTCCCTCTTGACTTGCATTTCTTCTACACATGTCTTGTATCTCAAGACCATTCAACTTTAATAAACACAAACATATTTCTTGATAAGTCCATTTAAAACATTCATCCTCCAATATTAAGAAAACTCAAAAATCACAAAAAGAGAATAAAAATCTGTATTAGAGCATTGTTTGTCAATCGGAAATGGAAAAGTGTGTACAAATAATGTTAGGCATTCCATCTATTGGCATATACGTTAATCATACCATTATCATATACTCTCTTTCTTCACCTATTATGACACATGTTAACCTTGATCCTCTTGGGCATTTTTTGTCTCATCTTTGTTATGGTTCTTATCATTTCAGATCTTTTTACCTACGGTTTTTTCTCGAAGCTTACTGATGGAAACTCCTCCTTTAAAATAATCTCTCTCTTTAATTGAATGCACTAAACTTCTTTACCTGGTCCTTTTTGACCGCCCATCTCAATACATGGTGTTGAACCCTTGCGTTTTACTAGTCGCATGAGGCTGAGACTTGGGGGAAGAATGTTCCTTCCCATCAAACACGTTATCAACATACATGGAAAAATTTAATCAACCTCAAAAATACAAAAAATTATAAAACCAATACACCTTTTGTTCTTCACAGTCTTTGGTGATAAGACCATACTTCTTACTTGTAGTATGAGACTGGGAATGGAGAAAGCCCTTACTCACCTACATTTTGTCTTTGGTGTTGAGACATTTCCTTTTACTGATGGCATGGGGCAACTTGTAGGGTGTTTTTCATAAAAATCAATAAATAATCATTCAATAAAGGCTTTGTGAAATCTTAATCAAAGTGCTTAATCAAAAACATCCCAAGAATTAATTTAGCATCAATGGATCTAAGTCGATTCAAAACCTATAAAGTGGAATCATCTTGTAATCAGTCAAATAATATTGACTGGAGATGAGTTACACTTTTCTCATAGTGATCATCACTTCCATATCAATATTCACCTTATTTTCACGTCCTTTTTGGCTCAAGGTGATGAGCCCTCACATCTTCCTAGTTACATGGAGCCACGAGTGGAGTGACACACCCTATCATTTTCAACATCTACATTTTTTCCAATGGAATAGAATGATTTTAATTATTTGCACATGATTTCAAGTAGTGTACCCTTTTTACTGAGTTGTACTATACAAAAAAAACATTTTCACAAATGTCTCACAAAACTTCAAAAATACAAAAACAATATAAAATTGTTCAAAAACACAAAAGCAATATAAAATTGTCCAAAACTCCAAAAATAGTTTCAAACTGTCATAATCAAAACATTCAAATAATGTTTGACAAAATTTCAACAACTAGATAACATAGTTCAACAATTTTTCCATTTGATGAAACTCTTCATGTTTGTTCCAGATTATAACTAAATTCATTGCTCGTGGAGTATATATATGCTCGAGGCAATCATTTACCCTTTCATAATATAAATTTACTAGGGACACACTTGGATTTTTACATTTTAATCCAATATAGATCAAAATTCAATAGGATTTGACAAAAATATCTTTTAGAGTATCTAAGTATCACTCCACTCTTAATCTTGATCCAATCCTCTCGCGTGCTAAGCTATCACTTGGGGGCATTCAAATTTGTCTAGTTCTTCAATGTGGGACACATTCAGAGTGTTATTAGATGTCATTTCGGTATGTTGTGTCGTATTGTTGCAGTTTGGAAACATTGTGATGATGCTTTTTCTTCTTTCAATTTCTTATTTTTGTTATACTTTTTTTTCCTTTATTGTAGACCAATTGCAGGAAATTTATTTGCATCCTAGTTCACATATAAATTTGGTGTGGTTCCTTCCTGTTCATATTGGATTTCTTTCTATTACTTGTTTTATGTCTTTTTTTCATTTGCACGTGTTGTGTTTTTCTCCTGATTTATTTAAGCCATGGAATGTCTTCATTTTTGTTTGCATTTATATTTCAAAACTTGTGAAAATCCACAAAAAATCAAATATTACAAAATTAAAAAAATCAAATATTTCAAAAATCCAAAAAACAAATTTTTTATAGAAATTTCGAACAAACATTCACTTATCATAGAAATACTACAATTGGAAAACCCTTAAAGTGAATCCTTCAACATCTCAATACAATCTTGATAAATGTCATAATTTTATCTATTACCCTAGTGATTGTGTCTATATTACAACTATCACTTTTTCCCCTTTGCATGATAGGCTAACTCTGCTTGGGGCAAGTCACTAAATTTTTTTTCCTTCATGATATAACTTCACCTGGGGAAATTTCAACTTTGATCATTTATACAATGAATTCAACAAGAGTTTCATAAGGAGTCGCTTTAACTCCGCTATTCTAGTCTGATCCTATTCCCACTTAAGAGCATTTATATCTACTTAATCATCATTATGACACACATTAGGGGGATAGTTGATTGTCTTTTTTATACTTTGTGTTGCATTGTCGATGTTTACTCTTTTTGGACCACTTACAAGTAGTGTGATTACATCTTGGTTCCTTTATAACCCCGATGCCGACACCTACTTTGTATATTGGGTTTTTTTTCCTTTTTATATTTTCTTTGCTATGCGTGTTTGTTTATGTGCATCTGGGTTAACCATCTTGATTATTTTATAATCATGGTGACAAATCTATTTTGCAACAACAAAAATCAGGTTTCTCTAGAAAATTACTCTACAAATAACACTCATGCTTCAAACACAATCCTTTCTCATCCTTGTTCCAATCCCTTGCTTTCTTCCTATCAAGTGGTTGTCCACTGCCTTGCTGTGTCATCCACCAAATTGAGGGGGCATTCCTTTATCATTTTTCATGCTGGGGAATCTTGATGCTTCATAGTTTTCATCTCGCCAATCTGCATGTGTCTACTATCTTTAAAAGCACTGTTACTTCGCAATAACACTTTAAAGAGCGGGAAAATGTAGACATCCTAAAAATACATACATATTCTATCCCACTTCTATCTAATTAGAATTAATTAAATTAATTCTATCTCGTCGTAATACACCCCTATGGAATTAATTAAACTAATTCCATCATTCAAATATTCCCCTTTATAATTAATTAAAATTAATTTTATTACCTAAGTTATATTCCTACCCATTGGAATTAAATAATTTAATTCTAACATGCCTTTGGAATTAATTAAATTAATTCCTACACCCTCTTAGCTAATATAATTAAATATTTAATTATTTAAATGGTTAATTATCTCCTCACAATTAAATTAATTTAATTATACCATTCTCTTGGAATTAATTAAATTAATTCCTAACACCTTCTAGCTAATATAATTAAATATTTATTTATTTAAATGGTTAATTATCTCCTCACAATTAAATACTAATTAAATTTAGTTATTTAATTCCACCTATTTCAGTCAACAACCACTTGGACTCCACTTGTACTCCATATCCTCATCGTAGTTAACTACACTTCTAGAATCCTAGAAAGGTGGGGGCAATTGAATTTCACGTACAACCACCTTCCTAGATGCAACCTTTGCAATTAAATCCATTATTGCCCCTAAATGCCTCGACGCTACAGTAACTTCATCTAATGCTATTTTTAGCATGTGCATTCAACTATGTTAAGCCAAATTCCAAACACTTTTTCTTTTATAAATTGCAAGCTTACTCTCTTACAAATCTTCTTGAATTGTTTGCAAATAAACTCTATCAATTTGCAATTTGAAGCTTTCTAAAGTACATGTGTTTGTAGCATTTGCACTCAGATTTGGAGAATATTCAAGAGCACCCACATCCATTTGCAAGGTTCCATAGACCAAGTCTCCACAAGCTTATTGAAGTTTGCATTGGAAGGTTTGCATTGTTTATTGTTTATCTTTCATTCATTGTGATTTTTCTCTGCATACACCTAACACCCAGGTTGTGTTTTTGAGTGAAAAAACTTGTAACATGAAAATGTGTTAAAAAATGAGTTACCATGAGTTGAAAGCATATTTCTAAAACCTCAAGTGATGAATTAAGTGTTTAAAAACACTGTTATGAGATCTACATTGTGATGAGAACATGATGTTATCTTCTAATTACAAGGCAAGAGTGAGGACCACTCTCTTACTTTTCAAGGCCTCTATAATTAACCCTAGTGATCAAAAATCAATTCCATGATGCTCAAAGCATTTCTTGATTATCTATCACTTACTGAAATAGGTATTCACTATGTAGATGGAAGGATTTAATGAGATTCTTATCATGTGGCCACCTGTTAGATTGAAATGAGGTGGATGTAATGTCCTTCCTCCTTTGATGTGTGATCACACTACAAGGTTCGAATGAGTGTTTAAGAATACTACCAAGTGAGTGACATCGAGTGAAACTCAAATTATTTATCATTCTTACATACATGGTGCTCTATATGAAGATCACCCTCTTACCTCTCCTGGCTCCAAAATTCTTCTCAGATGGAATCAACTTCAGGATACTCGCACACCTCTTAGCTTGTATACATCTCATGGAGATAGATGATGCCTTGATCCTTCACACATGATGATAATGAATGCCTCAGTATCTTAACTATCTCATCTTGGATTGTTCCTTGAAGAGGTTTGAATATGATGGAAAAGTCAAGATATGATGATCCTCAACTTACTCTACGAGTTTCCCATTTCACCTTTGAAAATGATGTCACTCTTTTTAAATTCACAATTCACTTCCCTCACCAAGATATCACATGAGTGGAAACATGATTATAGTATCTGGACACGTATTCACTCGATTTATCCTCATGGAAATAGGTTTCCTCTACATGGAAGGATTTATCCTTGAATGAGATTTGAAGGAATTTTTGAGGGTGAGATCCATATTCTTGAACCCAAATTACATTAAAGCACTGTGAAAGCCACTCCCTAAATTGCAAGATGTGAACACATCACCAAGTATTGATTAAGTGTTTAGAAAAATATCAAGAGATATGTACCATTTATGAGCTTGAGATGACTACCATCACCACTCATGGTGATCCTTTCTCATCATGCTCATGATTATCGTTCCCTTGATGACATGAATTTCAATGAGGTTTTAGAAGTTTCAGATCCTTCATAGACCTCATGATTCTCCTGATTACACCCATTGTCCAAGTGACTGTCTATTAAAATTTTGATACATATTTTTTTCCTCTAAACTCATTCGGGAAGTCCTGAATCTTCCATAGAAGACAACATTCACCATTGAAGCTCTCACCTACACCCTCAATACCCAATGTTGAACAAATGGATCCTAAATGATATTTTATTTTCTAAAATTTCCTAAATTACTTCAGACACCTTCAATTCTCTTCAAAATCACCCTCAGATGCTTTAGAATTTCCCTGAACATTCCCAAAGTGTGTTTACCAGCTGTAAAATGGCCAAAATGTACGTTTTAGGCCTGTAAAGGAAAATATCTTTCAGTGAATCTCAATGAATTAATTTATCACCTTGGGTAATCATCCTTGCACACTAAAAAAACTTTAAAAACTTGTTAGGAATTTCCTCTGAGCCAGGGTGAAGGTTGAACTGAAGGTAGACTAGTCAGAGGAAAGATGCACATATTGATGTATATCAAGAGGAATGGATTGAATATTGTTACGCCCTTAGTCCTATAACTTATACTTGTATATTGTGATAATTTATCTACATTTTGGTGTTATTGGTGTTCTATTACTACTGATATTCAAATCTATCCAAGTAATGTCATTAAATATATATAGTGGTAGTTCATGACATCTAGTATTTACTTCTAACATTGATTGTGTTTTGTTAAATATCACGGTTTTTTTCACCTAAAGCTTAATGTTGGGAGCATATCATGCATCCACATATTTGGATTATAAAATAAAAAAATTGAATTTAATCCTCCTAAATCTTATTAAATAGGTAAATGGGTCAAGAAGGGTGTGTATGATAAGAAATATGAATTTTCTCCCTATCAGGTTATCTAAAACCCTATTTTGGGGTTTTAACAAGAAAATATTAATATCTCAGCTGATAAGGATTCTTAGAAGATAAATCTACCTAGAATTGGGTTATAAAACTTAGGAGTCTTCTTGAGTCACACCATTGCGGAGAAGGCTCTAACATCATTGTGGATAACACCCTTTTGATCAATTTTATCCATGTGGAATTACAACTTGAAGGCGAGTCACATGTTCTTGACCTCCACAATGTATTGAGATAATTACCAAGCACTAAATAAGTGTTTAGAAACACTCTTGGGAGGTACGTATTGATTGAGAATATGAGATGATTGCTAGCATCATCTTCGGTGGCCTTGGATAAAAATGTAAAGGATTATTCAAGATTTATGGTGCCTACCTTTTTCCCTCCTAACTCCTTATGGATCTCCCAGAATCAGCCATAAAAGTCAATGTTCACAATTTGACTACTCATTCCTTGCATCTGAAATTCCGTTGTTGAACAGACTATCATTGAATGATTAAAAATTTCCTAAATATTCCTAAACTACTTCCAAAACCAAGGATTTCAAATACCAATTTTAGATACTTAATACCTTTTCACAACTCTCCTAGAGGATGCACATAGGCTCTCAAATGGCCAAAATTAGACTTTAAGGCTTGCTAACGAATTAGTCTTTTATTACACTTCAATGAATGGAATAATGGACATTTTAAAACCTTTTTTCAAACTCATCCATGTTCACCCAATGCATTAGGAATACCTAAAAGGAAAAAGTGATCATGACACACGAGGTAGGTGGGCCCGGAGAGGGATTCAAGAAGATTTGGGAGCAATATTTCACATTGTGGCTTGGTTTTCATGGTTTAAGTTTTGCATTTTTGGGTTATTCAATTCATACATGACAACATCTCCATATGAAGATAATCCTCTTACCATTCCACTCTTCAAAACAATCCTCGAATGGAATCAGATTTAGGATTCTCATACACTTCTTTCTCATAACCCTATCATGAGAATAAGAGACTTCTTGATCCTTCTCACATGATGGTCTTGGATTCCTCACTATCTTGAATATCTCATTTTGATTTGTTTCTCGAAGTTATTTGGACACAATGATAAAGTCTGGATATGATGATCATCAATTCACTCATTTAGCCTCACTTTTCACATTTGAACATGATGGTCTCTTCTTAATCTCATAATTCACCTCCCTACCCAAGATGTCACCCGAGTGGAAACATACTTATGATGTCTGCTCACCCTCTTTCTCAATTTCTCCTCATGGAGATAGGTTTCCTCCTCCTGATAGAAGGATTTATCCCTGAATGAATCTTGGAGAAATGTTTGAGAATGAATTCCATGTTATTAACCTCCACACTGTACTGAAACACTACAAATTCCACCTACATGACTTGTAAGATGTGTTTTCAATACCAAACATTGAATAAGTGTTTAGAAACACTCTCATAAAATATGCATTGTTTGTGAGCCTGAGATGATTTCCACCATCACTCATGGTGATATTTTCTTATCATGCTCTTAATGACCATTCCCTTCATGATTTGAATCTCAATGAAGCTCTTGATGTTTCAAATCTTTCACATACCTCATTATTTTTATGATTGCACCCATTGTCCTCATGATGTTTTAGATCCTTCATAGACCTCATGATGACCATTCCCTTGATTATTTGAATCGATAAAAACTTACATATGTGTTTTGATTTATTATGTGTTATAATAAATTACATGAGTCCATATATTTGAGAAATTGTTGCTACTTTTAGGAGTTGTGAGGTTTATAAAATATAGTTTTGACACATCTAACACTCCTAAAAATGTCAGTAAACAATCTAAAATGCCCCAAAACCTAAACAATGACTATATTCTTTCTCGAAATAGACATTGATTGTAGAATTCAAACCCTAAAATCTTTAGAATGAATGCCGAACTCCTGAAAAATAACTATGTACTGACCATATTAGAATATAAAAAACCATTTTCTAAACTATGACTGATGGAGCTTTGAGACTACTTCCATAAGGTGTAGAGTGACCCTAATTTTTTCTAAAACAAATTTAAAGTATAAGAAATAATAAAGTATAAAGATCAATAAATGAAAAACTTATACTTTAACCATTTATTTTAGTAAATATATCCCTCCCACAACCACATATACCACATAGCAAATAGGAACGCGAGAATGTTATAGCACGTTTGCGTTATTATGTGAACACATTTCATATTATTTGGATTTGAAATTACCAAACCATAGGCTTGGATTCACCTTGGATATCCAAATCTAAGGTTTGGACTATGTAATCCATGAATAAATCCATGTGTTACAAATAAACATAAAACTCTCACATGTACAACCTGATATCTCATGCGTTATAACCTAATATTCCAAAAACAATTATACTATGACATCAAGCTCTGTTTTACCTTAGTGACAATATACTTATTTCTAAAATCTGATTAGTTTAAGGCTTTCATCCTTAATTTATTTTACTAGTGCTCTCTTTTCTTGTCAAAATGTATGCATACATTTTTGTACTCAATTTATGATTTTTTCATCCATTTTTTTTTTTAAATGCCTCTTCTAAACTCTATTCTACACACTAAAAAAAGACTTATTTTATCAAAGTTATGGGGGTGTACACAAAAATATTTAATTTTTGGGATGTTGGCAATTTGAAAATTAATAAAAAAAAAATATTCATCCAAAAATTATGATAAGGAGTGGGGCCTCATACATGATTTTATCTAACTTTCTACGAAAGGGATTTTAAAAATAAATCATAGAACTAAAAAATGGGGGAGGGGGGGGGGGATGCACACACAATAGGTTCTTATATTTTTGACACAAAATAGACATACTTTGTGTGTGCACCACATTTGACCCTCTTAATCTCCACCATTTTTGAAAAACTTTAGTAGTTTAGAAGCTAGATTTTGAGATCTATGGTACTTATTCTTATGAATTTGTCAAATTTTGAGCATATGCATGCCAAATTATTAGATGAAGTTTAGGTTTTTTTGATTTCAGGAAAAATGTGTCCACTTTTGACTCCTTTTTGGTCCCCCATTTCCATTCACTTACCCCCTTACCAATAGTCTCATGCATTAAACCTTGAACAATCTTATTCTTAAATTCCTTTACTTGATTTCATAACCTTATGAGTTCACTACACAATATTAGAATGCTCAATGGCTAAAATAGGGTACAAATTCTTAAGCACATGCTATTCATTCATCTAGAATGAAATACAATCTCATTAAAATCACGATACAATTCTACACCCATCCTTTACCACGTGAAATCAATCAAGAAATTCATTTATGTGTCATGCATTATTAATCATAGCCATACACATTGTTAGGGAAATCCAACTTTCTTCATCTTACCAAAACAAGGTTATCATGATCTAGAACTACATTCAATCCTCCATATTATATGAATAGATCATAATCAATTCCCTAAGCATGCAAAGAAAACAAGAATATTCAAGTTCCTCAATACAAAACTTAGAATTATTCAAACAAGACATAGTTACCATACAAAAATAGAACTTTATATTATTATCCACTGTGCTTCATACAAAGTTTTATGCTTCATTCCTTCTCTCCTTCCTCTACCATGAGGAATGTCTTCTCACTCACTCACCAACTCCCATATATTTTAATTCAACTTTCATGTAACTCCTTTTCTAAGATTCATGATTGTCATTTTGTGACTCTTGGGCTTCCCATACCTTTTCCACATATTATGACTATTTTAAAGAAAATTTAGACATGCCCCTAACTCTAATAACCTATGACATATCCTCTAGAAAATTTACTCACCCCCTCATTCATTACAATCATCTTGTACCTTCATGACAACCTTTACAATTTTAAATTACCTTTTTAGAGGGAAATACACAAAGAGGAAGAATTTAAATTTCCAAACCTTAGTACTTACTTGGAATGACTCACATGATCCCATTAGGACCTCTAAAGTTTTCCAACAACTCAAACTGACCCTATGAACATGAAATTTTGCATTTGAAAGTCTTCTTGTTGATGACCCTACATTAAGGACTTAGCTAATTTCTGAGCGAATAGGAAGTGATTTGGGCAGGTGAAAGTGCTGAACATACTCTAAATAGGATCATCACTGCTCACTATAAATTTTGGAACTCAGGAACAAAGTCAGACAGGGGCACCCACAGTAGGGAAGAGACTCCTGGGCACTGACGACTAGATCACGACATTGGTGGCCTTGCAGATGGTGTAAAAATTCTTTCTTCTGTGTCTCAAGGGTTTCATTATTGATCCCTACCTGTCACTTGATATTCATACTATGATCTCCAATGTTACCTGTAACCTAAAAAATATAATGACTATGTACATGTCTACAAACCACATCAAATATAATAAAAATATGTAAAATGTGGAGTCAGATTGACCTCGATGGTCACCCAAAGAGTCAAATTACTGCCAATCGCTACATTACATCTCATACCCCATGTAGTTCTTGTGTGTGTGTGTGTAGAAATGATGCCCTAGGATTCCCTTGTGCAAGTTTCACAAATGATAATGTGATATATCTAGAATGTAGCAATGTAATAGTATGTGTGGATGGAATATAATAGAATTCCCCCTCCTATGTACTATATAAAACCCTTATCCTTTGTATGGATGCTAGATGGATGCCTTTAGAGTGCTTTAGTGCCTTTAGAATGTAAGCTTAGGTGATGATAGTAATGCTTTATACTTGGTCCTTATTTTTGAGAAGTAACTGTATGCCTTATAATCAACACTTGACTCCTAGACACACGTGACCTCCCGAGGTCATGGCGGGAAAAATGAAATAGAATGAAAGGGATGGTAATAGGATGGGTAAATGAAAATATGTGGGACAAATGGAATAGGTGGAAAAAAAATAAAGAAAAAATCAAGGTAAACGAATATTATCAACTTAAAAAATTAATATTTTCTCATTGAGTGCAATGAATGCCTGTCTAACCTGCTCAGGTGTAATGGTATGATCAAGGATGATCGCCACACATAATTCAAAGTCAATATTGTTAGAACCAAATAACACCCTACTAGGTTGTGGAACATGGGGAAATTGTCCTTCGTCTTCTACGAATTCCTCTCCGAAGAGGGTCATGAATATACGAGGAACAATGAGATTAAGGAAAAGTCTAATCTCTATCAAGATGGTTTTCCCAAAGATCCTCGGTAGTATCCACCTCACTGTCTAAAGTAATCAACTATATATGATGGTAGGTGGGACTGGGTTAGTCTTAAAGATGAGCTATATAAGGCCTTGGTCAATATCAATCAATTGTGTGTCAATGTTCGGTTGTGGCATGGTTGGATCACAAAATCTACGCCTTGGTTGACATGGACCCTGAATGGTCATGTGGAAACTAACCAAGGAATTAAAAAATCAAACACAACACGTAAGAAACCAAAGGGGGGTGAATTTAATATCAGGTAACCTAGGCCACTATGGAAATGTGGGGGTTGTTGTTTATTACCAATCTAATTAAATCTAAATTCCTATTTTAAACCAATAATGCAAGAAAATATAAATTAAATAAGAGTTGATTACTCTCCTTTTAATTTAATTAAATATGAATGCAACTAATTAATTAAACAAATTCAAAGCAAATTAATGTACTTGTTTTTGGTAGTTTTAATGAAGCTTATAAATACAAATAAATAAACAAAGCTAACTAATTCCTAATCTATGTTTTTGGTTTTCTAGTTTATTGGAAATAAATAAACAAAAGCTACATATAAAAAGAAATTTCTTCTAAAACTAAATAAAACTACTTATATGCTAAAATAAAATAAAACAAACAAGGAATAACTAGATGTGGCTATTCCTCTATTGCTGAATGTGAAGCCTAAATTAACTAAACATAGATTCTTTCCAATTTTTAATTATGGATATCTACTATTTATTTTAATGCCTCACCTCATAATCATGGGAATAAATGAAGCTTCTCAGGAATAATTTCTTCCCTTGAAACTTCCCTGGTAAAACACTAAAATTCTATAGAAGCTTTAAATGTGAAGAAATGCAACAAAATGCACAAATACAGAAGCTTTCTCAAGCTTCTTTCCCTTGCACATCCACATGGATAAGCATGAAGGAAAATCTCAGTGAAATCTTTGTTTGTGTAAATATTTAAATCTAACTAACAAATGAAATAAAATTTACATGTGATTTTAATTGAAGAAATGAAGAAATATGCTCATGAACTTCCTCCAAATCCTTTCATAGGAAAATCCACAGGGATAAGCTGAAAAGAAATTATCAATGGAAGCTACTTACAGGCTACATTTTTTTTTGCAAATTCTACCTTCTTAAAACAAGCTATATATTTAACAAAGAAATATAAAATTTAAATTAAAAAAAAAGATTTAAAGAATTTGAATTACACCCCCAACCTAGAAATGTAGAACTATGTCAATATCTAGAGGTAGTTGTGATTTTCTTTATCCCTCAACTTATTTTCCAGTGATGAATCCAAATGGTCAAGTGAGTTGTGCTAGTTGGTATGTAGAAGAAGTTGTGTAGGTACTAGAGAAGACTGGTTGCAGGCTTGCTGATCTCAAATGTAGGAAAGGAAGTAACAAGGTAAAGCTATGATTTACTTGTGTGATTCTTGAAAAGATTTCAACAGAGTAATAATGTAATCAAATTCAAGAGACTCCGACCAATGCTTTGGGAAAAATCTTTATTTTTATATAAAGTTGGCAGGGAAATGGTCCAACACACTTAGCAATCAAGAAATGCCAAATTATTAGAGGAAGGGGCAATCAACTTACTAAGAATATTGAGTTATGAAGATGAATTTCATATGCATTTAATAAGATCATAATCAAGAGAATTAGTCTAGAAGCGTTAGAGAAAAGCAATGGGAAACTTGCAACACACATACAAAATTGGGAGTTTTAAGTCTCAGATTAAAGCATACAGAACCACCAGTCTGTGCAAAAAGGTGGTTACACAACCACCACTCTAGGTAGACCAACAGTTATGTAATTTAAAAGGAAAACACTAAGGAAAGTAGGAAAAAAACATTTATGAAAGAAAGTAAAGTTAAGGAAATGATAAGTAAGGAAGAGTGAGCCACATAAACAAGCTATAAGTAAGGAAAAGGGACCCAACCATCATCATTTGATACGAAAATGAAATTTATCATCATAGGGGATTTTACTGTTTTGACAATGTGGCATTGGTAAGAGAGATTATAGCGGGGGGTATACGGAACCCCCTAGGGGGCATTGGCACTTAACTTGTAAAGATGGAAAATAGTAACTAAGTACATATATGATTCATTTGTTTTAATTTCATAATTGAAAAATTGAAGGTCGACCCATAAGTGAAAAATATTCCCAAAAGATGAAAGAGACCCCGAAAAGAGTGAGTCAAGATAAGAAAAGACAAGGAACATGTAATATGGACAGAAATGCCTAGACGTTGGTGTCCTAATTGGGCACTAGTGTTTGATGACATAAAATATAAACTAGTCAAGTTCCATCAAGGCTGTAGGGTGTGTAAGACCAAAGAGAAAACAAGAAAAAAAGAAAAGAGGCCAAAGATAGTTGTTAACCACTAGTTTTCTTGCTTAGGAATCATGTATACATTACTATACTTTAGGACCTAGAAATTTACCCAAGTGCATGATTTTGTGTCTATAACTCCATGTAGTTATTTGTGTGTGTGTGTATCCTTATCTCATGCCTGGGTTTCCCTTATGCAAGTTGTACGATGATAGCAGGATAGATCTAGATTATTCCAAATATGTAGAATGTGTGTGATGGAATAGAATGAAATCCCCTCCCATGTAGTGTATGCAGACCAATGAAACCCTTATCCCTTGTATGGATATGTTAGATGTATACTATATAGTGCTCTTGTGCCTTTGTATAATCTTAGGTGGTGATAGATAATGCATATAGTTCTCGGCCCCTAATTTGGAAGAAGTAACTAAGTATATATGTGATTCCCTTATTTGAATTTTTTAATTGACAACTGAAAGGCTGACCCAAAGTGTTAAAAGGTGACCAAGAAGAGAAAAGGACACAAAAGAGTAAAAATAAGAAAGAGAGGGACAAGAGCACCTATGAGGGATATGAGTTCTTGGGTTCTTTTGTCCTAACTGGGTGCTATTGTTTGAGGCCATTAAAAGGTAAATCAATCAAGTGCCGATAGAACTGTAAGATGTGTAAAGCCAACAAAGTGCAAGAGATAAAACAACCAAAAGGACAAAAGGAGTTGTCAACCACTAGTTTTCTTGCTTAGGAATCATGCATATATTAGTATGCTTTAGGACCTAGAAATGTACCTAAGTGCATATATTTTGTGTCTACAATTTGTATCTTGTAACTCATGTTGATTATTGTAACACTGCGTTGTTGTAATTTCACCTTTGCTGATGTCCCGCTGTGCTTTGCACACCCATCTGACTTCACAAAATGATTTGTAATGCTTGATTAGTGATTTTAATTTAATTATTTAGTAATATTGATTTAATTAAAGTTATTAATTAAGTAACATTAGGTAATTAAACTAACACCATTAATTTAATTAAATTAAAAAATAATTAATTAACATTTTTTAAATTTATTTTTATAACAAATTGGTGTTATTAATTTTATTAATTAAATTCTAAATTTAATTATTAAATTAATGATATAAATTTTATAAATAGGTTAATTAATTGTCAAATGGGAAATTAAATGGATGGTAAATGGGGGTTTTACTCCCACTTCTCCATTTGGAGTGCCCAACAATTGGGTAAATATTAAATCCTTCCTGCAAAACATACCGTTGAGATTTTTCTCTGAGAAGTTTGCAAGGAAGTTTTCCAAATGTATAATTTGGCATTTGGCCAAATGTAACCCGCTTCCCCATTTTTCCCCTTCACTCTCTCATTCCCGTAATTATAATTCCACTTCCCACACATGAGGATAACCATTTTGAGAGGAAATAACTAATTAGTTTCTTCTCTCATTTCTTCTTTCATTTCTCTCACGTGTTGAAGAAGCTCTTGTTCATGGAAAGAAAGAAGCAGAAGAATTTCTTTGCATTGATCCAATCAAGTTCCTATGAACAATCGACAATAGATAGTGAAGAAGTTGATAACACATAAGCACTCAACATTCAATGTGGAGGATAAATGTATGAGCTGGTAAATAAATAAAGATAGATATCTTGTAATTTATTCCCATCCATGTGAAGATCTAGGCACCTATAACAAGAAGACAAAAATTCAGAAGAAAACTTTTCTACAAAGAGATTTTTGGTGGGTTAAAGGAAACTATCTTCTTAATTTGGAGGTTACATGGCCACAAATGGAAATCTTGTGCATTAAAATAAAATTGGAAAACCCATGTGGAGATCTAACTCGCCCTTATGCCAAGTGGACCTAGCTTTGAAAAACATGGAGCTTGGAGGTTTTAAATACATTTGGCAAATTTATAATATCATAAACTATATAAGTGCGTGATAGGATATTTGGAGAAAATTTTTAGTTATGGAAATTGGTAGAAGACTATTTCCTATAGAGAGAAAAAACCCACACCAAAGAAAGATGCAAATGGTAAATCTTGCTCCCAACCTACGTAATTGCAAATAAATAAATTAGTAAAGGTATGCATAAAAGAAAAATGACAAATCTCATATATAAAATAAGACAAAAATTAAAGGAATTACATTGGGAGAGGAGACAATAGCTATGCATAAGGGATAAATTTCATCAAAACCTGCAAAATAAGATAATGCCATGATTATAAGATAAAATATAAATTAAAATCTTATGCGAAAATGCCATGCTATAGGAATAAATATTCTACCTTGAAGGAGATGTTATGGTGTGGAGCCTGTTTTCATGTGTGGAAGTGTTGAAGACCGTATACTAAAAGTACTGTACACTATCCACAATTTTCTCATTGAGAAATGATCCCGATATCTTGGAAAATGTGCTCTTCTCATATGGGTGGAATTTTTGAACCATAGGTTTATGGGGTGGTTTTGGTACCCACGGTATTGTAAAACTGCTTAAGTAGCTTCCTATTTATGTGATTTTGTGCATATGGTAGGGTAGATGTAACATTGCAGATGTGTGTGAGTTTAAGTGTGAATTTTGTAGCATTTGTTGAGCATAGATCCAAACAAATTTGTGTAATGTATTGTGAGAAGAAGTGGCTTGTAATAAAATTTGAGTAAGTGATTCTTGGTGGACATAGCCAAAATTGGGTGAATTATGTTAAATACTATATGTGTTGTGTTCTTTTTTAATATCTACACTTATATTTCATATTTGTGTTATTGTTTTTCATATTAGTTTCTACGATCATGATTCTGAGTGGGATTGTTCCACATATTTTATCCCTTATTTCCTAACAATTAGTAGCTTGGTTTGGTTTGCTGAAGCATTGAATCACAGGGATTGAGTGGGAGCTATGTACAATGATGGAAGATCAAAGGTTAATAAATTAAACAGGCATAATTTTAGTCTTTGGAAGATGAAGATGGAAGATTAACTTTATCAGAAGGATCTTTATATTCCACTGTTTGAGAAAGGAAACAAACCCTCGAGCATGACAGATGCTGAATGGGACTTGTTGGATAGGAAGGTACTTGGGAAAATATGACTGTGTCTTGAATCTTCGGTACTATTTAATGTTTGAAAGGAAAATACTACAAAAGAACTTATGGATGCATCAGGGAGGTTATATGAAAAACCCTTTTCCTCTAACAAGATATTTTTAATGAAAAAATTGTTTAATATGAGGATGCGTGAGAATAATTCAGTAACAAAACATTTACATGATTTTAATACGGTTGTGAATATGTTAGCTTTGGTTACAACATAATTTGATGAAGAAGTTAGGGCTTTATTAATTCCGTGCTCTTTACTTGAGAATTGGAATAGTCTGGCAATGACTGTAAACAACTTGGTTCTAGCTAACTTGAAGTTGAAGTTTGAGGATGTTGTAGGGGTGATTCTAAGTGAGGAAATGTGAGGAAAAATATCTGGGGAATCTTCTACTTCAGGGAATGATTTGATAGTGGAAACTAGAGGGAGATAGAAGAATAGAGGAAGCCGTGGAAAATCAAAATATTGAGCAAGGTCAAAATCCAAAATTAAGATGGTATGCTGGCACTATGGAAAGTCTGGGGATGCAAAGAAGGACGGTTGGGAGCTTCGGGATAAGAAGAAATAATAGGAAGAAAAAAAGGAGGCAAATGTAGCAACATGCAATGTATGCCAGGATGTTTTTATTCTTTCTTTGCATAATGTTGCTGAATCTTGGGTTTTAGATTCAGGGGCTTATTTCCATGCTACTCCACACAGGCATTATTATTTTTGATTATGTTGAAGGGGATTTTGGAAATGTTTTTCTTTGTGATGATGAGCCTTGAATCATAGTTGGAAAAGGTTCTATTCAGGTTAAGATGAAAAATGGGAATACATGGCTATTAAAGGATGCCAGGCATGTGCCTACATTAAGATAAAATTTTATATCGGTGGGGTAACTGGGAAGTGATGGTTGTACTGTGATATTTACACTAGAATATTGGAAGGTTACCAAGGGTGCTCTTGTGGTGGCAAGAGGTAAGAAGGTTGAAACATTATATTTAACCACTGATAACACTAATGATTGTAATCTAGTAGCTTCAAACAAAAATACAACATTGTGGCACTATAGGCTTAGTCATATGAGCCATAGGGCATGAAGATCATAAAGAAGAATTTTACTAGATATATAGAAATAGGTTTGGAGCTATGTGAGAACTGTGTATTTAGGAAACAAAAGCAAGTAAGGTTTCTCAAGGTTGGACCTACAAAGAAAAATAGTAAGTTAGAGCTGGTACATTATGATGTGTGGGCGTCGACTCAGGTATCATCTCTTGGGGGTTCAAATTATTATGTTACTTTTATTGATGATGCAACAAGGAAAATTTGGGTATATTGTATTAGAAATAAATCTGATGTATTTGACACTTTTGTTACATGGAAAGCCTTGGTAGAGAATTAAAAAGGTCTTAAGCTAAAATGTCTTAGGTTAGATAATGGAGGGGAGTATTGTAGTAATGAGTTTTATGATTATTGTTCTAAGAATGGAATCCGTAGGAAAAAGACAGTTCCAGAAAATCTGCAACAGAATGGGGTGTCAAAAAGGATGAACATGACAATAATGGAACGTGCTAGGAGTATGAGGTTACATGCAGGACTACCTTTTTCTTTTTGGGTAGAAGCGATGAGAAAAACTGTGTACTTGATAAACAAAGGACCCTCAAGTGCCTTGGATGGAGGCATACTTGAGGAGGCTTGGTATGGTAAGAAATTTGATTACTCATTTCTTAGATTCTTTGGATGTGAGGCATTTGTTTATATTGACAAGGATGATAAGACTAAACTAGAGACTATATAAAAATGCACTTTCATTAGTTATGGTGGTGATGAATTTGAATTTAGATGTTAGAGTATTAAGTACAATAAAATCATTTGATCTAGGGATGTGGTCTTTAATGATAAATTTATGTATAAGAAATAGTTGTAGGAAAAAAAGGAAGAATCCAAGAAAGAATATGTAGTGGTAAAATATATTCTAGATGGGAAAGTGACACATGAATCGGTTCAGGAACCTACTCAATAGGAACCCCAAACTCCTATATTGAGGAGGTATTCTAGGGTAAGAAGAGAACCTGAGTGTTTTTATACTTCTCTTTATTATTTATTACTCACTAAAAGTGGAGAGCCAGAGAGATTTGATGAAGCAATGCAGGTAGATGCCAAGAAGAAGTGGGAGTGAGCCATGAATGAGGAGCATAAGTAACTCATGGAGAACCAAACTTTGGATTTAGTGAAACTACCCAAAGGAAAAAGATCATTGCAGAATAAGTGGGTGTACTTAGTTAAAGAGGAAGAAGGAGGCAAGAAAAGATACAAGGCCCAATTGGTGGTCAAGGGATTTGCACAGAAAAAAGGCATATATTTTGATGAGATTTTTTCTCCTATAGTAAAAATGTCTTCTATTAGAACCATTCTTGGAATAGTGGTAGCAGAAGACTTACACTTAGAGTAGATAGATGTAAAGACTGTATTTCTCCATGGTGATTTGGAGGAGGATCTATATATGCAGTAGCTAGAGGGCTATGAGGTCAAAGGTAAAGAGGAGATGGTGTGTAAATTAAATAATAGTTTGTATAGCCTGAAACAAGCTCCACATCAATGGTATATGAAATTTGATAGCTTCATGATGGATAAAGGTTATATTATATGTCATTCTGACCATTGCGTGTATACAAAGAAATTTCAAGATGGTAGTTATATTATCCTGTGCTTGTATGTGGATGACATGTTGGTTGCAGGAAAAAACATGCAGGAAATAAAAGTACTCAAGAAGTAACTAAGTGACTCCTTTGATATGAAGGATTTGGGAGTAGCCAAAGAAATCCTTGGTATGAGAATATCTAGGAATAGGAAGGAATTGAAGTTGACTTTATCTTAGGAAGAGTAAATTAAGAAGGTATTGGACATGTTTAATATGTAGGATGCTAAACTGGTTGCGACTCCTTTGGCAGGAGATTTCAAGTTATCAAAGGAGTAGTGTCCCAAGAGAGAGTAGGAGAAAAACAAGATGCCCAAGGTACCTTACTCATAAACAGTTAGCATTTTGATGTATGCCATGGTTTGCACTAGGCCTGATATTGCACATGCAGTGGGAACAATGAGTAGATTTATGAGTGATCTAGGTAAATATCACTGGCATATAATAAAGGGGATCCTTTAGTACTTGAGAGGGACCATGGGGACAATTTTGTGCTACAGTGGACTGGACACTACTTTACGTGGTTATGTAGATTCAAATATGGCTGGAGATGTAGACAGTAGGAGGAGAATGAAAAGTTATATTTTAACTGTAGGTGGGATAACAATGAGCTGGATTTCATGACTACAAAAGTTGGTGGCTTTGTCAACCACAAAGGTTAAGTATGTTTCTGCCACAGAGGAAATGAAAGAAACAATTTGGTTACAACAATTTCTTGAGGAGTTGGGGAATAAGCAAGAGGAAGTTAAGCTACACAGTGATAGTCAGAGTGTTATACACCTAGCTAAGAATTCTGCTTTTCACTATAGGACAAAGCATATATAGTTAAGGTACCATGTCATTAGGACAATTTTGGAGTTAGAGAAGTTGAAGATGGAAAATATTCATACTAGTCATAATACTGCAGACATGATGACCAAGGTGGTCACAAGGGAGAAAGTGAAGCTATGTTCAGCTTTGGTTGGTATTTATGGATGACAGTGAAGGGTTGAGAAGCTTGCTCAGAGGAAAACTAGTCTCCAAGTGGGAGATTGTTATGGTGTGGAGCCTATTTTTATTTGTGGAAGTGTTGAAGCATGTACACTATCCAAAATTTTCTCATCGAGAAACATGCTCTATATCTTTTGAAACATGATCTTCTCATATGGGTGGGATTTTTGACTCATAGGTTTATGGGACAGTTTTGGCCCATTGTTTTGGTACCCATGATACTGTAAAACTGCTTAAGCAATTACCTATTTATGTGATTTTGTGCATATGGTAGGGTAGATGTAACATTGCAGATGTGTGTGAGTTAAAGTGTGAATTTTGTAGAGTTTTTTGAGCATAGCTCCAAATAGATCTGTTGTTGGGGTTAGAACAAGGTTGTACATATTATATATCAGATCTAAGCATATATGCAATACAAGTAGATATTTATATAAAATAAATATACAAAACAAGAGATACAAATCACCCAAATTTAATGTGGTTCACCCAGTGTGGGCTACATCCACCAAGAAACAAGCCAATCTATTAGCCAAAGCTTTGACAAGATATACAATTGAAGATCTAAAATCTTCCACACCTCTTAGATGTACAATACTACCTTTCACTCAAGCTTTTTATTCTTCTCCAAGAATTCTCTTACTCATAATTATTTTCACAATAATCATCAACTTCTTTAATTATCTACTTCTAAACCCTAGATTTCATGCTTATATAGGCATATACAAACTTAGGGCACTTATCCATGCAATTATAATAAATAGATATGATTTAATGCTAAAATTAGATCTAATTACCGTTAGTTAATCAAAACACCCACGCATAGGTAACTGACTCCGGTTAACCCTAACCGATGTCAGTTCCTCCTTGCCTGACTGATGCTGGTCATAGGTAACCAATATCGGTACCTCCTTAACCGATGTCGGTTACTGTATTTTCCTGCAAGTTTATTATTACATGCTAACTTGAAGTAATTAAGCTCCACAAATCATCATATGGGTACTATTTTGAGAGAAGATGTGGCTTGTAATAAAATATGAGCAAGTGATTCTTGGTGGACGTAGCCCAAATTGGGCGAACCATGTTAAATATTATTTCTGTGTTGTGTTCTTTTTTAATTTTTGCACTTATATTTCAGATATGTGTTATTATTTAGTATATTAGTTTTTATTATCATGATTTTGAGTGTTATTGTTTTGCATATTTTATTACTTATTTCCTAATAGGAGATAATGGGTCTCAATACAAACAATTTATTTTTGCTTCGGTCATCAGGGATTGAACAAAAAGTAAAATTTGGGATTTATGCTAGAGATATGCAAGGCATAAGTTCCTTTGGGAGTGATGTTTCTATGATCTCTAGAAAATCATTTTGGGTGCATAAGAGGATGGATTTGAATAGTTCATGTTGCATCTAAGTGATGAATATTCTTCAGAAGATGAGTTTGATTCAAAAGAATAAATTTTCGCTTATGTAAAGAAAATGTTGAGGAAGAAGCAAATGGAATTTTTTTTAGATACTGCTTACAATAGATATACATCTGATGATTTTTTTTTTAGAATGGTTTACAGTGGATTAAAAAACATTCTTAGCTTCAGAAACATGTAATAAGAGAGGAGATGTTACATCTTTGAAAGGTGATCTTGTATGTACCAAAACACACACAAATTTTGGATCCTCTGTCAGACACACTGCAAGTGGCCCCATATGTGACCAAGTTTCTCAAGAAGAATGTATGCATAAAATTGTTCAACTTAACATTTGGTAGTTTTGTAAAACATGTCATGAAATACTGAACAATGATTGAACTGTCCTTGAGAATGAACTTTCAGAAATAGTTCTTGTATCTTTCCTACAGAATGCACAACAATAATAATCCAAGTATAGTAATTTAATGTTCAATTCATCAATTTCTTCCACTCCATAAATGAATTGTGTAAATCTCAAAATCATTATACCCTGAGGTAAGATCAAATATCTCAATGGAGATATTTCTTATTGATAAGCCAACATGGTGAAACAAAATATGATGATATAGAAAATATTGAATTCACCAAGGAAAATGCACAATGGTTGTGAGTAACGTAGTTAGACCATGTAGTAAAAACTACAAAATAAGCATTAAAGATTTGTTCAAGCTAAAGAATTGAATGATCTCAGGTGTTCAAAAATTAAACAAGTGTCTGTTATGCATCTTAAGCAAGAAACCAAGTTACGGATCCAAGTCCTTCATGGAGTGAGAGAACATGAAACACATCAAAAATCCAACATGGTCAATGAGTTCATTTCTCGTACAATCGAGATAGGTATACTCTTAGACCAATGGATATGGCACTGATCAAAGGTGTCATACTTATGATCTAAGTCATTTTTTTGTCTTGGTGTATGTCCATGTCATTCAAGTGGGGCCCACATGTACCCCCTTTATTATTGTAATACTAATTTTAAATAGGTCACTTATGTGATAAAATTGTGTTATTTTAATAAAGTTACTTTACTTTATTAAAATAAATCTATTAAATTATAATGTGACCTATTGTGCCCTAAAGTGATGTCATGTAAACCCTAACTACCTTATAACTAAATTTTGGGTTATAAAATGAAGTTAGTGCTCATTTGTAAAGGGATCTTGGAGGTTGGAGGAACTTTGTGCCCTATGGTCTCAAGGCAGGGAAGTTAATAAAAGTTTGTGTTTAGATACTTTCCATGGAGATTGATTATTGTGAAGACTTTGTTGAAAATATGGCAAGGAGAATTTATGTTGCTTTCAAAGAAGAAATTCATGAATGATTATAGAAATTTATGTCTTGAAATTCTTATTAGTTATGTTTGTTCTAATGTTAATTGTAATATTTCATTTCTTTCCTTTTCATACAAAGTACTAACATTAAATCTCTTTACTTTTATGGTGTACTTTCTAGAATGTAGGAATGAGATATGTATTTTCTTGTTCTTGCATGCTTCCTCCTTCCATTCTTTTCCACTATTTTTCTCTCTCTTATATTCCTTTCTCACTTTCCTTTCTTTCTCCTTTCGGGTGCTTTCTGTGTTAAAAGTATCTAAAACCCCACAAAATCATCATACAAGCAAGTTTTCCCTCTCAAACATAGAGGTTATATTACCATGTCGATAGATGATCTCTCAAATGTCACAAGTTTTATGTCAGATAATGTAGACAAATCCGCGAGGAGACCGAGTAAACAAAAAAGAGATAAAATCTTTCCAACAACATGATAGATGGGAACTAAGTTGTAAGCACAATTTCACATCACCTTAAGAAAGGCCAAGGGGTTCCATGATTTCACCTATGGAATTAGGAGGTGTTTTGGACACACCAAAAATAATGACAACTATTCTTAAGAATGCTCTTGAACATTCTCATAACAAATGTACAGAATCCAGATCCTTTGCTTCACCTACGATAATTATGAACAAACATGCTTGAAAGTTTTGATTTGTCAAAATGAAAGCATAATTTGTATCTTAACTTAGCAATGTGACATACTAAATTGAAAAAATTTGAAAGAGTTTTATGTGTGTGTGTATTTGTTAATATATTTCATCTTAGAGACACACACTTGGCATAACCCACTACACAAGTTTTATTTTATCATGTATTTTTATGGGTTTTTATGGGGATACATAGGAGGGGAAGCACAAGGAATTTCTCCACTAGCACCTAAGGGTCTATATCCCTGAAAACGTTACCTTTGGTTTTACTCATGGACTTGCTCCAATGTCAGTTGGGTGTCCATATCCATAGTGGAGATTACTAGAATTACCCTTATGTAGAGAAATATTTTGAAACACTTTAAATTGAGTTGTTCCTCTTTCTTATTTTCCTTTCATGGGGTTAGGAACCGAGTTATCCAAATTGGAGGATGAAAAAAGAAAAGTGATGCAAAAATGAGCACTAGCTCCACATATTACTCATAGGCACTATTCATGTAAATTTTATGTATGACTATCTTTGAGCGTAATAATCGTTCTAAATACACTAAAAATTTAAAATAAATATTGAGAACTTATCCTAATAACACAAAACATTTAAGCTATCTTGTATATTTTTTTTGAAAAAATTACCAAATTTTCTAAAACCAAATTAATCGCATTGAGAGGCTTAACATTATATACCATTGTTAATTTTGATATAATAAGTTAGAAATTATAAATATAATGAAACAAGGAACTTTGGGATAATTTTATGTTTATGGAAGATTTGGAGGCAAAAAAACTACTCAACATATTTCATGGGATGCACTCTTAAGGACAATATAGTAGATAACTGCGAAATGTTTATTAACAACTACTAAAGTAATCTACAAAGAAAAGAATAAAGAGAATACAAAAATAAACCTAGAAAGTAGGGAAATTATGTAGAAGGGCGCATTCCTATTCTAAATACTGTAATGAAATTCTCAAATGCCATGCAAAGGGACTCACAGATGGAATTAATACTTAAGGATACACCCATTGACTAGTAATAGAATGTCATATTCATTTAGATACTAGAGTTGGAAGATGTTATCTCCAAAAAATAAAGCAACATGGAAGGGAAAAAGCCAAAACTTGTTAGATTTTGTGTGTTGCCCCTTATTTTTGTGTTTCTTATCCTAAAGAAGTACTATAAACACAAAATCATGAACTTTGGGTATTTATCTAGTCGCGATCACATACTATTATTCATATGATTCTTAAGTAAGAAAAGTACTAATTAACCCATGTCTTTGGACACATTTAATTTCTTTTAATTTCTCTTTGTGGTCTTACACTCTTCTTGGTCCAATCTGTCTTTTTATACTTTGACATTTCTCAATATGGACATTATCTCCCAACCAAGACACCAGCATAAAGCACCCCATCCCCTTTGGCCACCCCTAACCTCTTTGCATTTTTCTCACCTATTTTGGGTCCTTTCTAACTATTTGGGAAAATTATATTTTTGGTAGTTGGAATTTTCAGGGTTGATTACAAAATTGAAGCAAGGGAATCATATAAATATAAAGTTATGTGACCATAATAAATGACTGAGCACTAAGAATTAGCTATCACCACCTAAGGTTGCACCCAAAAAGCATCTAAGAGCATAACTACATCCATCTAGCGCCATCAAAGGGGAAAGGGATGATTATTGTGAATACACGCATAGGAGGGGAAGTTCATTATTTCATGAACACATCTACTTAAATGTTTTACATCTAGCTACTTGCTCGTTATCAATTGCGACGCGCACAAAAGGTACCTAGGTAACAATTATGCACACACACACAAAACTAAATTGGGTATTAAATATAGTGCAGTAATCAGTTGTAAGATCACTTGTTTGATAGTTAAGGACAGTCCAACTCCTCATTTTCATTATTTTCTTCTTGGGATTTGATGCGCTGTTGAGGGTTTATAGGTCATTTCTTTATTGTAGGTTATTAACGACATCGAAGATCATTGTGCGACCTACTAGTTACAAGAAGCAAAGGAAAATTGTAGTGCCCGTTTCAACAACCACTTGAAACCCAAGAAACAACCTAGGGTTAGCTAGAAAAATTATGGAATAAATTTTTTTATTAGGGATGAACACAACCAAGTTTCCAGACAATAGTTTGCCACTGGCAGGTTCCGGAACAAATTTTTTTTCCAAAACACAAGTTTCCTTTATTAACTAATATCAAGTTCACAAGGTTCAAATTTTAGGGTTAGATATTCTAGTTAGTTTCAGGGTGAAATCTACCCCCATACCCACTCTCTAACAGGCTCATAGTTTCAACTAGATTTTTCTCATAATTAACGCTTCCAAACTTTCCCTAAACCATTTCTAATGGATAGGAAATTTTCTCACCTTTCTGGGGATATAAAGAAGTCCTCCTAACTCCTTCGGGAACTCAAGATATGATCCGGTGGAGTTTTGGGATCAAATTTTCCCCAAGGGGGACGCATGTCAAGAGGAGGGGAAAACCCCTTTGGTGGGTTGGTGGGTCGCGGGGTGTTTTTTGGAATTTTCCCCCATGCGGTGCAAAAGAAAAATTTCTCTTGAACCTCCACTACCACCCCAAGGTGCCACGTGGCACTCTTTGATTGGTCGCAGGCCGGCGGGGCGAAATGGAAATTTTTTCTAAAATTTTCAAAAAAATAAAAGGGAAAAAAGATTCCATGCCTCCACCACTACCTCATGAGGACACATGGCAGCCTCTGATTGGTTGCGGACCAACAGAGTGAAATGGAAATTTTTTCCAAAATTTTCAAGAAACTCAAAGGGCAAAAAGTTTCCGCGCCTCCACCGCTACCTCGTGAGGACACGTGGCAACCTCTGATTGGCTACAGGCCGGCGGAGTGAAATGGAAAATTTTTCCAAGCCAAATTTTCAAAATTTTTCCTAAGGGCAATTCGACAGAAAATTTTTGGGTTGAGGGCCTGCCAGGGAAAATTTTCCCAAATTTTCCCGCCAAGGCACAAAAACTTCAAAGTGCCATAACTTGAGCTAGAAAGCTCGGTTTTGAGAAAACGAGGACTTTTCAGAAATCTCCCAATGCCCTCTTTGAACAAGAAATATAAAATTTACATTTTTATAAGTTTTTAAGGGTCAATTATACAAAAAGGATCTGTAGGATTTTAATTTGTGAACTGACAGTTTTCTAACTTCTCAATTTGATAAATTTTGAACTCCTCCTTCAACCAACATGTAAAAAAGGCATGGAGGATTGGTCTAGGGAGGGTTTAGAGTGTTTTAGTGAAGTTGATTTGTCCAATTTATTCAAGGTTGTTTTTTTTGACAGTAGATGGGAAAAATGACTGTGAAAGCTCCGAATTGAATTTTATTCAGTCGTAGAGGTTCATTCTTGACTGTTTTTGTAAATTTGAGTTCCTTAAGTCTTCCTAAGTATGAATTTAAAGGTTTCATAACTCATTGTTGAGTATAATTTTGAATTGATCATTTTAAATAAAATGTGCATTGCCATATTTAAGTTTTAAAATAGTGAACTGTTTCTTTTAAATTAATTTAGCAATTTGTCTTTGAAGATGCATATGGTTACTAAAATATTCTAATCCATTTACAAGATTTGGAACAACCATTCATTTCAAGTTACAATGAATTTCTGACTTCAATTTTTAATATACATTTTACAAGCATATCACACTATCTTTCTTTCCCACACATTCTTTCTTTCTTTTCTTTTCAAACAACAATCCAATTTCAACAATAATTCAAAATCAGATGTGCAATACACTTTGGAGAAGGGAATGAATTCTTTCATTGATCCTCTATACAATTTTACAACTTATCACTTTTCGCATTGGATTTGGTTTCAAATTACAAAATATAGAGTATGGAATATCATTTACATTTTCTTTACAAATCAAAACAAATAAAGTATAATTATTCTTTTACATTTATCAATTCAAATTCAATTTCCATTTATAATGCAACAACTTCACATTACAACATTTATACACTCATCCACGCAAGGTGGGAAAGGTTACAATGAATTACTTTAAGGAAAATGATTGTCAAACTATTTTCTTCTTGCTCCAACAACAACATGCTTGTTCTTCCATCTTTTCATCTTGATCACAACAAGGAAGGGGGAAAGGCAATGCTCTCCACCCAACCAAGACATCCAATGAGAAAGGAGAAGCCATCCTTTCCTCATTGGCCCCCGAGGCCCAACCATATTGAAATAAAGTATGAACATCAACACATGGAAACATGACTTCTTCCATAACAAACAAGCATACTTCACATTGCATACAAACAATAAAATACACAGTCCAAACAAGATAGCAGTTCCAAACTACATTTGCAAAACATACACACAATACATAGGCTTGATAAAGCAAGCCAACAAGAGCAAAAACTATGGGGAAATCCTTATGCCTCCCAATTTGGAATTGGGCATCCACCAAAAAAATCATACCGCCATAACCACATCAAATCCCATAAACCTTATATCTCCCAACCCCTCCTTATGCCCCCCCAAGATTAAGAAATGCAAGCAGTTTCTTTTCCAAGGTGGATCCCAAAGCAAAACTCCCTCCACAATAACATAGTGCCATTGGCAATCCCTTATGCCCCCCATATGAAATCCCCATAGCATTATCCTACACCATACCCTAAGAAATCTACCCAACCAGCCAAGAGCAAAAACACAAACATCATTTAAACATGCATGCAAGAGAAGGAAACCATTTAAAACAAGCTCAAGATGCCTACCTCTCCATAATGGAGTTTGTTCCAAGATCCAAAAGCTTTCCACAGTGTCAAAGTGCAGTCCAAAACCAGCTAAGTATAAGAATACAAAAAAAATCCATGCTTCCTCCACAACAAGCTCCAAAACAACAACAAAAAAAATGTGCCCTCAAGAGGAAAATAACAAAGTTTCAACAAACATAAACAAGCAAGGAGTTTCAATTTTATAGGAGAGGGAAGAGAAGAGGATGATGTGGATCCATGTGGGATGCCACATCATTCTTCCTCAACCCCAAGAGGAAAGTCAACATCCTTCACCAAATCACAATAAATAAAATGAAAAAATGACTTACACACTCCAAAATGACCCATACTTCAAAAGGACCGAATTAAAAATATGTAAGGGAAGTGCAATTAAAACTTACAAATTGTCACTTCAAAATGCAATAAAAATGTCTAAATTTAGCCTGCAAACCATAGGCATGGTTGGTGGATCATTTTAAGAGGTGTGGGACAAGTTTAACTTATCCCATAAGCCTCCAAATTTGGCCTCCAAGCACAAATTCGAATTCCTAAGAAGATGAAGTGTTCATCACTCCAAAAATATTTCTTACATGCTCTTACAAATTTATTACACATTCTTACATATTAACTTACACACTCTTCCAAAATTATCATTTAAATTCAACAAATTAATTAATTACATCCCATGTCCCAATTAAATTTAATAAAAGTTTAACTATAGGATTTCACACATTAATCTTCCACATTAAAATTAACTAAAAGAAGGAACACATTACTAATAAAATAAATACAACAATAATTAAAAAGGAACACATAAATAAAACACATATATCCCATGGTCACAATAATGGAAATCCCCCCATGGGAAATCCTAACATAACACAACACACAAACACATAACACAGTTGTCATGATGACCTTGTTGATTTCACCTGGAATTCCATTATGGTTAGTCTCCAGTCCCTCGACATTGTTGTGATTTTTAACCTGCAAAATGCAAATACCTCCTTCAGCCTCGTGGCCATATCAGAACATCCAAAATGATATAACAACATTTCAAAATCGTCTAAACACATGAATCACAACAACATCATGAATTCAACATTACCATTTTTAATTAAATAAATCAACCATATCATCATCAATACTATTCCATACTAGATCTACTCAAATATCCAATGTCATAAGTCCAAACCAACATCCATATTATGTCCATGTCAAATAGTATATCATCAACCTCATATAAAAATGTCTCTAGTAACCATCATGCATAATAACTGAATCCAGATCAATAATAATCCATGATCTAACATCTAACCATCATACTGAAATAAAAACATAATAGTGTCCATAATATGATCAATAGTATCCAAATCAGTATCAAAAAGTGTCAAAGGGAAGTGGGCACTAAAACAATGAACATATCGCTACCCTCTAAAGGAGGGTTTTTGAGGTTTTGGTCAGAAATAGGCGCCTAGAACAAGTTTGCAATGCCTACAGGTTCCCCTAACCCACTTCAGGTGCCCTAGTATAGCATATTCTAACACCTCTACATTTTCCTGAGCTCCATAGTGATAGTATGCACCTTTCATTTCTCAATTCTCCAATTTTTTACACCTTCGGGATCATTACAAAACAACTAAGTCATTTTATCTCCTCTTTGCAATTAGGTCTTCATACTTTCTAGCTTAATTTTCTTGGGTCTATTCTATACTTAATTTCTTATTCATTTATTACTACATTGTAATCAGATTTAAGAATTTATTTTTTTCAATATTTTCTTAATCATTTTGGTGAACTTGTCGCTTGAATCCACATTATTTCAAGGGCTCTTATCTTCTTATCACTATGGCTTTATCTTATGGAAAATTTACCTAATCCCATGTTAAAGAGTTTAACGATCATATTTCTGAACATCCTTAAGATCTAGACTTGCTTTTATTCATTGTTGGTGAGGAGGCCACCAATCTCTCAAAGCTTGATATTTCAAGTTCCATCCCTCTTTCCACTGCTACGTAACTACTTGCTTCCACTATTCCGCCTACCTCTACCATTCCTATTTCAGTTCTTACTCCCACTAATCATTTCACTTCACCTATTATTTCTCATACGTAACAAGTCTCTTCCATCGGCACTCAGGATTTAGCCTCTCTTTATTAATACCTTCGAGTAAAAATTCATCAATTGCAATAGGCTACTTCTCGTGCTCTCTATCTTTGGATTCCACATTACTCCATTTTTATTTTGCACCTTCCATTTCTACTTATCCACTTCCACCTAATTTCTTCACTCCTACCAATTTTCAATGGCCATGGTGACCCTCAAGAGCATCTCTGAGTATTACATGTGGCATGTCTAGACTATGCAGATGATCACACTTTACTAACAAGTCTCTTTCCTTGCAGTCTTCAAGATTATGCAATGTTACGATTCTATGATCTACCTTTCCACTTGGTAACATCCTTTATGCATCTAGTCAATTATTTTCTCACACATTTCTCTATCAAAACCAGCTATAAGATATCCTATGCTTAACTTACAAAACTTAAACAAGGATCCAACAAAAATCTAGTGGATTATGTCTTACTATACAAGAACAACTTAGCTAAGATGTCTAATGTACTTGTAGACTCTCAAATTTAAGATATATTCGTTCAAAGTATATTACCACTACTTCAGGAGAGTGTTATATTTGAGACCTCTCCATCATTTGATCATTTTTGTCTCACTCTTAAGCTACGCGAAATAAAACTCTTATCTATAGGGAAGCTTAAGTATCAGGAACAAACTTCATCTTCTACGCACTTTAAAAGTAAATCAAATTTTAAGCCATCTAAAAAACATATGGAAGCTAATAAAATGTCAGCACTGTATCTAATACTAAAGAGCTTCAATGATAGCCGCCTAAGCATACATATATGAAATTGACTATTGATCCACACATTCTATTACCAAAACTTATTGAGGTAATCTTATTACACTTCCTCCTCCACTCAACTTGGACCCATCTCATCTAAAAGGTCCTAACTATAATGAAAATATCATATGTGAATACCATTAATGTGTCAAACACTCTATGGATTGATGCTTCAAAATTCACAATATTATCCAAGATCTCATGAAAAAAATACACTTGAGCTTATAGAGCCCACAAATTTTACACCCATTAATGAAAATAATAAGCTCAAATACTCAACAATCCTCTTCCTAAACATGAAAAGTAGGTGGATGAATCTTCATCCAATAATACATATCACAGTCCTCCTCCTGCATCAAGGACTCTCAAATTTATAGTTTCTCACGCTGAGGCATCCCCACCAATCATTTATTTCTCTAATTATGAATATTATGCTACATTATATTTTGATCACTTGCAAATTAATGCTTCTATTGGATCTATTACTATCAATAATATTATCATTGATACATCATTTCACATAAGTGCATGTTCTATCACATTTCTTATTTCCATCGAATTCCCACTCTCACAAATCTCATATCTAATTCCTAAATCATATGGTGTTGTCAAACTTTTGGTCACTATTGGTCCTCTTACTAGTTTGTGATTTTCCTTGTGGCACCATTAGTCAAAGGGTTTGACATGATCTTAGGTCTCCCTTGGCTCTATGAAACTCAGGCTATCATCTCTGTGAACCATCTGTTCCTAAAGTTCATCCACAATAAGCAACTTATTATTTTCAATTGTGTCCTACCATCCACACCATGTCCGCAACCTCCTATTGAGGTTTTCATTACACTCGCTAGAGAATCCAGGTCCTTGCGACCTCTTGAATCTAAAACACAATTTTATCCTAGCACACCTATTCACACTCAGCCTACATGGTCTCATTGCTCTACTATTCTATCACATCGGTCTAGGTCCACTACTCACATAGCTTCTTCACATCAGTATACATAAATTCCTCAATTTCCTACACATAGGTGTTCATCACCTTTATAGTCTACTTCACATTGACACTCATTACCTCCACACTCTCCTTCACATAGGTGCATAACACCTTTGTGGTTTCCTTCACCTAGGTGTCCATCGCCTCATGGGTCTCATACACTTATGTATGATTCCCCTACCTCTCATTTGTCTCATATGCCACCGATCTTAGAGCATGGTCACATGCCTTCATCTCTGAAAGCATCAGGTGGATGAACCTCTAATTTCATTGTCATCGGATAGAACATTCATTATCATACACTTGGGGGGAATCATACTTATCCCCCCTCTAGTATTCTCAGGTTTCTCACATACTTTACAAGCCGCATTTAGTCTGCCACACACATCGTACACATCTTGATACACTCTTGTATTGTCATTATCCAATGACACACTCTCATGCTTTAGTTCACACTTGACTGTTAAGGGAATACTATATACATGAACCTCACACACTACACACTATAAATTCTCACACACTTGACACATTCACAATACATCCTTATCATCACTTGGCCGCATTACGCATTCTACGCTCAACACATTTACAACACATCTTTCTAGCATTTATTAGTCACAGTACACATTGCACCCCACATAATTCACACACACATGACATCTTCTTTTGCACCTCTATCACACACTATGTATTTTATTCAGTCTACACATTCACGATATATCTTTCTCACTTCTTCTACGCATTGCGCTCATTACCCTATGATGCACTCTAGTTATGTAGTTCATACTTGACTACTAAGGGTATCATTATAAAATGAACCTCACCATACTCACTCATTTGTACTATATGCTACAGTCTTTATCAATAACATATTTCTAGTGCACACTTAAAACCATTTCCAGATGACACACTCTTGCTCTACGATTCATTCTCAATTGCTGAGGGGGAAGGTATAAATGAACCTCATCACATGCATACTCATTCGAATTTGCTCAGGGGGCATGTGAATCCTATAACACTCACACTGAATTCCATTCCATCTCATCCACATCATATTGCATACCTTCGTCAAATTTATAATTTCTTACTTATACTTACATGAACACTTTATTACACATGCTAGTTAGATACTTTGTATGTCATTATCTTTATCTATACACATATGCACGTTCACTTACCTTCTAGTTGTGATCGAAGACTTTACACAGATCGATACAGGCAACACGGATGCTTGGTGCAGTACCTCATACCAGTACCACAATGGCTCCTAGGGGAATCCTATTTCACACACTACAACATTTTCTTTACAGGTCTATATGCTTCCATGGTTTTCTAATACATTGCTTGACATTGTTTTCTCTTATCTTCCATTGTATGCCATTGTTTGTGGGATTATCCCTATGTATTGCTTGTTATCTTATTGTCTATATGCTTACAACCACTACGACCTTGATTTTTTTGTGACATCGTGAATGATGTCCCATATTTGAAACCCACTTTTTGCAGTCTTATTTATCTTCTTGCATGCTTACATTGTCTTCCTACGTCTTAGCTTACACATTGTTTGCATGTTTTCTAGCTTACAAATTATCTTCTATATGCATGTTTATCTTAATTTCACTAACAATTGTTTCCATCCAATTTGTTTTTTTTGTGCCTTGGTTTCTATCAAACACACTCCCTCCCACTACAGGGCATTAGTTTCAGTTCAATAGTTGGTCCTCCTTTGGGCTGCAAACTCCTCAATGACATCACATGCACCCATAACAAGGGGACATCATTTGGGTGAATCAGTCACCCCATATAGTAGTCCACAGTCACAATTCAAAAAAAATTAGTACTGGTAGAACACAATCATCGGTCTCAAATAGGGATGAGAATATGACTTGGGTCCTTAGCACAACAAAAACACTAGTGCCCAGACTAGGACAATAGCACCTAGGAACCCCTGACCCTTCCTGGACACCTATGACTAGGGGTAGTTACAATTTATTTTTCAGTTTAACACAATTTTTCACAATTTTCACAGTGGATTTTATAAGGAAAACAATCCTTAACACACGACATGCATGCAATACACCTTCTTTTCTAATTTTGTGGCGGATCAAAATTATTCAAACCAGATCAGATTTTTACACACCATCTGTAGTGGTCTTCTACATTTCGAGAATAAGTTAAAGGATGGATGATGACACCAGACTTTCCTCCCTAAACTTCTTCTATTCTTGGCATGAGATTGCCCAAAAAACTCGTAGTCATCGCAACTGGCGTGAGATTTCCTGAAAAAATCATTCTTCTACATCATCTTTAGGATCCTTTCTACACTCTTTTACTCACCACATATTAGGTGCACAAGTTCCTTTTTCACATTTTAGCATTTTACACACTTTCTTACATACTTTTTACACATTTTGATCATATACACACGTATTTGACTACTTGATCATTCTTCTATTTTGTAAGTCCATCCTTGTGGGAAGCAATAGTCACATCATCAACACATCAACAACAATCAACATCAACAACAATCATATCATGAAATCAACACATATTCTTTCATCCTAGGGTCATCATCATCATCACTTTTTCTTTACTTCCTCCCCTTTAGTTTCCATGCTTCACATTTTTATCACTCCACACTTTTTCTTGTATCTCAACACACTTTTCATCATTAATCTACATGGTTATCAGGTACGCATCTCTTATCTACTTTATGTTATCGAGCATTCTCTCAACAAAATAAAGTGGGGAAAAATATAGACACAAAATCACACACTTTGGGTATATATCTAGTCCTGATCACATACTACTATTCATATGATTCCTAAGTAAGAAAAGTACTAATTAACCCATGTCTTTGGCCACCTTTGCTTGCTTTCAGTTTCTCTTTATGGGTTTAAACTCTTCCTAGCAAAATCTATCTTTTCATACTTTGACATTTCTCACTCTGAACACCAGCGCCCAACTAGGACACTATTGTCAGGTGCCCCCATCCCCTATGGGTGCCCCTAACCTCTTTATACTTTTCTCACATCTTTTGGGTCTTTTCTAGCCATTTGAGAATATTATATTTTTGGTAGTCATCCTTTTTGGGATCAATTATGAAATTCAAGCAAGGGATTCATATAAATATAAAGTTATGCAACCATAATAAATGAATGAGAACTAAACATTAGATATGACCACCTAAGGTTACATCTAAAAAGCATCTATGATCATTATTTATCCATCTAGTGCCATCCATGGGAAAATGGCTGGTTATTTTGCATACATGCATAGAAGGGGAAGTTCATTATTTCATGCACACATCTACTTACATCATTTACATCTAGCTACTTTCTCACTATCAAGTGTGACACGCACAAGAGCCACCTAGGGAATGATTTGACACACACACACATAGAACTACATTGGGTCTGAAATGTAGTGCAATTCTCAGTTGTAATATCACTTGTTTGATAGTTGAGGACAATTCGACCCCTCATTTGCATTATTTTCTTCTTGGGATTTGATGTAATTTTGAGGGTTTTGCAGGTTATTTCTTTATTGTAGGTTATCAGTGACATCGACAATCATTGTGTGATGTACTAGTGATAAGAAGCAAAGGATAACAAACATATCACAACTTGAAGGAGGTTTTATGAGGTTTTGGGAAGACACAGGCACCCAAAACAGGTCTGTAGCACATGTAGGCATCCTTAACCCACTCAAAGTTCCCCAGTCTAACATATTCTGTCATATTTGCATTTTCCTGAGCTCCATTGCAACAGTCTACACCTCCGATTTATCAATTCTCTAGTTTTCTATAGCTTTGGGATCATTGTGAAACAACTAAGTCATTTTATATCCTCTTTGCAACCAGGGTTTCATACTTTCTAGCTTAATTTTCTTGGGTCTATTATGTACTTAATTGATTATTCATTTACTACTACATTGCAATCAAATTTAGGTATTTATTTATTTCAATATTTTCTCAATCAAGTACTAGGTCAACTATTTTGAAATATTAGGATTCAGTTTTCATATCAAACCAACACTTGATAACCTTTTAGTGCCTACTAGAGCGAGTTAAGGCTTCATCTTGTTTTTCATCTAATAACATGAGAATAAGGATTCTAACCTCAATTTCAACATTCTCCCCTAAGTATTCCTACATGAATTTTAGCGTGGGGATCCTTAGGTTGATAAGAAAGATATGGTATAGGTGATATAATAAATGATAAGTGGTTGTGGCTAGCTTGAACTTGATTCTCGTTATCTGATCATAGGGAATATTTGAGCTTATTATGTCAGTCTCTCAAATTTTTATCAAAAACATTTCCTACCTATACAAAAAAAGTTCTTACTTGTCGACTTAGCTAAGAAATTTCCCTGTAGATAATAGTTAGAAGAAAATTTAAAAACAATTTTATCATCATTTCCCAAATCAAGAAATTTTGTAAAAGAAAAATCGAGGACATTGTCACATATCAACATGAAAAGTGTACCAAACTTGGTAATGATGTGGTCCTTTAAAGAACTTGATGAAGATGCACATTGTGAAATTTTTAAAGGGCTATACATCTTCCTAGTGTTTGTAGTAGTTGATTATGATAAGAATGAACTTATGGCCAAATGAGGAGTTCTCATTGATCACACCAACAAAGTCCAATTCCCATTTAGAAAAGGGATGCATTTATTTGTTTAGATGAAGGGCATTTATACTATCTTGATTTTGTATTTTAGCATGTGTGGAAATTCCTCAAATGAAAATGGGTGTCTTTGAAGAAAAAATCCAATAGTATCTCACCCATAGGATTTGATGTGTAGTTGAAATTCCTAAACCATGGTCAATACCATGTTTCTCATGGAAGTATCTTAAGAATACCATGACTTCCTCTTCATTGAGGCATTGTAAAAATATTCCTTTATTTTTTTTCCTATAGGATACACTTTGTTTTATCATAAATTGGTTTCTCTTTAGCTGTAAGGATCTATGTTGAGTGTGGTTGAGGTGCGCATGACATCTTTGATGTAATAGATAAAATACTATGTCTTAGTACCAATTTTATAGTGCAAATGAGTCAACTGTGTATTTTTGGTAGATAAGATGTGAATCCATCTCTGTCATTTTGTGGCTTAGACCCATGTTATGAACTATATTTATTGAATGGATTTTTACAAAAAAATCTTGAAGGATGGTATTCCACTTATCATGCCCTTCTCCCATCTCATTCTACATCAACATTTATCTCACTATAGGGTTAGATACAATGGATACTACTTTTTCGCGCAAGATATAATGCCTAAATTTATTTACTAATTTAATCAATGTAAAATATATTTTTTAGTAGTGGAATAATGAAAATATACATTACACAAGGGGCCTCATGAATGTAGTGGGTCACACATTTTTTGTTTCTTTCTTTTGGGTGAAAATTGTTACTTTGGAGTGCTATGAAGGGAATGCATATATGAAGAAGGGAAATGTGTAGTCTAGGATAATCAAGACTTGATCTTTAATGATAAACCTTTTATGTATGTAAATGTGGAGTGTGCTTCTTTCATCCATAAACCTTTGCATCTTTGCTAAACATAGATTTTTGTAGTCTTACTTTGTCAATAGAGTTTGAGATAAAATTTCTTATAAAGTTAATCTTTCTAAGGAAGGATTTAAATGTGGGAGCCAAACATGTAATTATGGTCAGGGCGATATTAAGAGAGCACATACAACATTAATTAATCTCTATTAGTTTTGATGAATTAGAGATGCCCTTTTCAAAGATGATGTGCCCCAACAACTTACCTTTAGTCACACCAAAGATACACTTATTTGGATTAAGGGAAATTTCATGATCATGGTATCATTGAAGGATTGTGCATAGGTCCTTAACAAAATATACATGATTCTTTTAGAATCCTTTGAATTCATCCATATATTTTCGTGTCCTAAAAATTTAATAAGAAATAATTGACGAAAAACACATTTTTTGGAAGAAAAAATAATATAATATATTTTTTAGAATGTGGAGGGTACTTAATTTAAAATAGATTACACACTCTCATGAATAATTAACATTATCACAAGGAATCATATAATTTGTTATTATACGTGGTACATTGATCACAATTATTATTTATGTGGTGTTTACAAGCTTATGCTAGTTGTACTCACTATCATTGACATGCATACAAACTAAAAATCACGTTATGAATCATAAATTTTGGAAGGTCACACTGTACACACAAAATCACGCCATTACTACCATCTACTATACTGCCAAGTTTATTGTTTTATATATGGATCTTGAGTTTAAAAGCCTTAAGTATTCTACTTGTGATCTAGAATTCCTAGGTGCATAATTATGTTGTTATGACTCTATGTAAGAAGCTTTTATAATTTCCAGAACACTTGTCACTCATACACCCAGTTTTGGTCAAGTCATAGGGATCCCTGTCTATCATTCTTTTCACATTTATCGTTAGTTGTCTTTGGACACTAGTGCCCAGGCACTCTTGTCCATCCTGTGTTCAATTAAAAGTTGTAAAAGCTGTGGACATGGCGTAAGAATCTCTAAAGAAACCCCAAAGGATCTTGAAAAACTAGTCAGTGGACCATTAGATAAGAAATAAACAAGGATTCATCACTTTGCATGCATTAAACTTGAAAGAAATAAGCAAACTAACATATTTAGTAATCCTCTATTCTTGAAAGATTTAACAAATGAACCTAGTAAGGATTCTAAGCAATCAGTTTGTGATTATGAGAATGAGAGCTCACCATTAATGGCTTCAAGGCCAATGGTTCTTCCCATTTACTCAATTCTTGTGTGTGTGGTGCAATGGAAAAGAAATATCTCAATAAAAAAATTAAATAAGCTCCAAACCCTAAGCAAAATGCTATCGTTTATGTTAGGAAGAAGGAGAGTTCTTAGAAATGAGAGGGGGGGTAGTCCTATTTATAGTTTTCCATTTGGGAAAGTGGTGGAATTTCGGTACATGTGGGACTAAAAGGGAGTCAACAAGTTAATTAGTGAGTCAAAGTAAGATTTGACTAGGCTTAGAAGAGGTTGATCATGGTTAGGACTAGTTAAACTAGGTTAGGCTATTTAATCTTGTTTAGAGAGGAATTAGGGTTTAGAGAGAGTTTTGAGAGGTATAATCAATATAATGAAATGTATTGATAGTCTATGATGCAGTGTAATGGAATTATTTGTATAAATCTTATTATTAGAAGCAATATAACACCAATGAACACAATATTTTAGATAAATGATCTCAATATGCAAGTAGAATAGCTTAGCCACTTCGAGGGGGCAACCTCCAAACCAAAAAATAAGACTCAAATGCTCAATATGATGATCAACTACTACCTACTAACCCCTATATTTAATATTACTATGTTATGGCCAACACCAAGGATGACCCACTAATGAAAATATAACATATATGAAAGACATAAATAATGATAAGAATTTATGATAGCCACAAGTTGGCTATATACATTCAATGCAAGATATATGATTAAGGGAATAACATGCACCTCCCCTTAAAAGTAACATTTTCCCTAATGTTGAGAAGATTTGGATGTTGCTGTAGGAAATTTACATCCTCCCAAGTTGCGTATTCATTGTCTAGATTTTTCCACTTGATCAAATACTCAGTGATGACCCTTGTCCTCAATCACTTAGTGTGTGTCTGAAGGATGCATTCTATTTCCAGGATGATTGTTCCCTCTTCATCAAGCTCGGGTAATGATGTCTGGGTTGATACTGTCTGTCTAATTACCTTCTTTAGGTAAGATACATGGAAGAATAGATGAATTAGAGTAGCCGGAGGAAGTTCCAGTTTGTATGCTACATTGCCAATATTTTGTAACACTTGATAAGGGCCATAATAATTAGGTGAAAGCATGTTATCCTTTTTCTATTTTTTTAAGGAAATTTTCTTAAATGGTTGTAAACGCACAAAAACCCGATCACCAACTTCAAAATTTCTTTCACTGTGATGTTGGTCTGCCTGCTGCTTCATGCAGTTTTGTGACATGGCCAAATTCTCCCTGAGACTAGAAAGCACCTCTTGTTGGTGTTGAATATGTTCTTCAACTGCTCAAACCTTTGGCTAGACTCTCAAAGATGAAGTGATAGATGGTGGATGGTACCCATATAATGCCAAGAAAGGAGAACATTTTAGATGAAGTATGAAAGGAGGTGTTATACCACCATTCTGCCAGCGGTAACCATTGGACCCATCTCTCTTGCTTATCTGATGTAAAACAATGAAGATATCCCTCCAAGCACTTGTTTACCACCTCTATTTTCCCATCAGACTGGGGATGATAAGAGGAACTATGAGCTAGTTGTGTGCCCAAGCCTGAGAACAAGTCAGTCCAAAAATTACTAGTAAAGATAGGGTCTCGATCACTTACTATAATCTTTGGTGTCCCATGTAGCTTCTGAATTGTATCCCTGAAGGTTGTTGCTACTGTACTCGCAACAAATGGATGTGATGAAGCAAAAAATGGGCATATTTGGTGTCTATCCACCACCACCATGATTACATTTTTACCTTCTGATTTAGGAAATCTTGTAATGAAGTCCATAGACACCTCTTCCCACCTCTGGCTAGGAATAGATAGAGGTTATAAAATACCTAGAGACTTAATTGTTTCTTCCTTATTTTGCTGACAAACCATGCATTCTACCACAAAATTTTGGACATCCCCTTTTAGCCCTTCCCAGAAAAAATAATACTTGATTCGATGATAAGTCTTTAGAATGACCCCCTACTGGAAAAGCATGAAGCTTAGATAGAACCCTATTTTTAAGGATTGAATTCTTACATAGATATAATCTATCTTTATACCATAAAGAATCTCCTTTCCATAAATTTTTTTCTGACATGCTTGGATCTTGTTAGAGATTTTGAATGAGATTTCATGTACCTGGGTCATTTTTCCATTCAGACCTTACATCCTCTATCCAATCCTCAAGTAATATAGATATGACACACAAAAATTCCTGGGCAGATTCATCCTTTTGAGATAAAGCATCAACAACTACATTCTCTTTCCCTTTCTTGTATATTATCTCAAAATCATACCCCAACATTTTTTAGACCCATTTCTATTGTTCTTTTGATGATAAACATTGATCTAGGAAGTATTTCAAACTATCATGATCTGTCTTTACTTTGAAATGTCTTCCCATTAGATATGGTCTCCATTGCTTCACTGCATGAAGTATTACTAACATTTCTTTCTCATAAACTGGTTTAGATTTATTCTTACCTTTGAATTGGTAGCTCTCAAAGGCAATGGGTAGCCCTTCTTGCATGAGTATTTCCCCCATAACATACCTTGAAGCATCACATTCAATAATGAATGTTTTTGAAAAATATAGGGTGACTAGAACTGGATTGGTGCACATGGCCTCCTTCCACTTCTCAAAGGCCATAGTAGCTTGATCGTTCCAATGGAAAGAGTCCTTCTTCAAAAAAGTTGTGAGTGGTACTGCGATGCTGCTATAATTCCTTACAAATCTACGATAATAACCTATAAGCCCAAAAAATCCTTAGAGATTTTTTAGGGTTTTGGGAACCTTCCATTCAAGCATGGATTTTATCTTGTTAGGATCCACTTTAACACCTTCATAAGAGATAATATGACCCAGATATTCAACCTCCTTGACACCAAAAGAACACTTAGAAGGCTTTGCATAAAGTTGATGTTGTTCAAGAGTTTCCAACACCTTATTTACATGATGCAGGTGTTCCTCCCATGTTTTACTATAGGTTAATATATCATCAAAGAACACTAAAACAATCTTTTGAAGAAATGGATTAAGGAGGGATTCATCAAGATTTGAAATGTAAAGGGTGCATTTGTTAGCCTAAAGGGCACTACCAAGAACTCATAGTGTCCTTCATGTGTTCTGAAGGATGTTTTATGAATATCTTCATCCCTGATTCTAATCTAGTGATATCAAGAACGAAGATCAAGTTTTGTAAAGTAAACAACACCATATAACTCATCTAGTAAATAATCAATTACAAGAATAGGAAACTTATCTTTAACTGTTTACTTATTGAGTTCCTTGTAATTTGGACACATATGCCAATTGTCATCTTTTTTCCTTACCATCACTACAGGAGAAGAGTAAGCACTCTGACTATAATGAATACGTCCTGCTTCTAACATCTCTTGAAATATCTTCTCATTCTCACTCTTTTGCATATAGGGGTACCTATAAGGTCTGATGTTGGGTGGTTGAATCCCTAGTACTAGTTGGATGGCATGGTCATGGTCTCTTTTTGGAGTCAAACCCTTGGGCATTTCTCTAAACACCACTAAGTTCTCATCTATAACTGCTTACATATCCGTGGGTATAAATTTATTGGAATGATGTGCTTCTAATGAAAATAAATGTGCCACAAACCATTCTGCACCTTTTCTAAGAAATTTTTTCCTCTGATGAGAACTTACCATATGTGGGGAATTTTCTCTTAGTCCTTTTAGTTTAAAATTCCCCCCTTTTGATTGAAATTGCATGAACAACTCTTGGAAATTCATTTAAATTGTTCCTAAGGTGGTAAGTCATTGATCTCCTAACACACTTTCTGCTCCTCCCATGGAAATGACATACATATTGCTAGTTACCAAGTAATCTCCCATGGAGAGATTAATGTTATGGAATTTTCTTGAACAACTAACAATTTTCCCATCAATGATCATGACTTGACATTCTGGAGCTGGATAAATAAAGCAGTTCAAGCGTACCACCAACTTATGATTGATGAAGTTGTGAGTAATTCCCAAATCAATCAACACTGTTACCCTCTATTTTTAAAAGAATCCAACTACTTTAAGAGTATAGGGAGTGTTAATACTAGAAATTTCATGGCATGATATTATTGGCTGGAGATATCCTAATTCCTCCTCTGGATTTACCTCTTCATCTTCTTCATTTACTTCTTCTTCAGTAGGCCCCTCAATGTAGAACAACTTCTTTTCAACACACTTATGTCCTAGTCCAAATTTGTTGTCACAATTAAAACATAACCTTTTGGCTCTCTTTTCTTTAATTTGTTGAGGTGTGAGTATAAATGGGAAAGGGAATGATGGTGGAAGGGTGCTACGGTCTTTGATATTATTGAAAATTTGTTTCCTACTGAAAAGAAATTTTTCCTCTGACCTACGTGCCATAATCATAGATTCTAAAACCTTATGAGGATTAAACATACGCACCTCAGTCTCAATTTTTTCTTTAAGACTTCCAAGAAATAAGTCATTCAAATTATCTTCAAGAATATTTTCCAACCATAAGGAAAGGTTTTGGAATTGATGGATGTAATCTTTGAATGTTCCTGTTTGTCTGATATTTTCTAATTGACTGAAATAATTCTTTGACACACTAAAACTATAGTGCAATTGCAATTCTTCGATGAAGACTGTCCATGTAACATTGAGGCCACTCTTTTTCCTTTGAGCACATAACCATTGATACCAAATGAATTGGTCAAGTTTAAGATACAATGATGCCATGGTAACCTTTTTTCCTGATGGAATATAATGAAGATCAAGGGAATTATCCATTTGGTTAATCCAATTGAGTGGATCCTTTCCATAAAAATTACACATTTCCACTTTTGGAATCATGTTACGGGATTGTAGAGTGTTTGTATTTGGATTGGTCATGTTTGCAGATCCACCATGGCTAGTTTGTCTATGACTTGAAGATCCAACCTGGTTAATATGAAGTTGATTGAGTTGTGGATGATTAGGAAGGATATGATGACCCATGACATTGTAACTAAATTGGTGAATGAAATCCTCCAATAATTGTCCAATCTTGTCTACATCTTCTTTTCTTGCCACTCTACCCTCGAGGTTTCGCAACTCTAACTCAAGATAGCTGACCTTATGGTCATTTGAAGTAAACCCTAACCATGAGGACTCTATAGATACCCCTTATGACTCAAACTCCTCAACTATTATCTCATCCTTATCAGGTGTTTTATCCGCAGTGATGGGATTATTTTTTCCTCTTGTCGAAGACCCAACCATGATGCCCCAAAATGGTAAGATTTAAGGATCAAGGTCCAAATTTAAGGTTTGGGATGTCAATAGGAATTCAGATTTTTTTTATAAAACTCAAAGAATGAACTCAAAATAAGTTTGAATCTTCTTTCTGGAAATGTAAATAACTTTGAAAAATTCTACAAATTGCACCCTAGGTAACCGAATTATGAAAAAACATAAAACCACTATAAATTTTGAAACCAAGTCAAAAATTTTTAAAATTTGGAGGGGAGCTTACTTGAGTGATTTTTCCTCACCAATTTTTTTTTCTTCAACAAAATTCACTACCAATTTTTAGATATGAACGAACCCTCACAATTAGGGTTTGACACCGTGCTGGCCGAGTTTAAGATCTAATACCACTTGTAATGGAATTACTTGTATAAATCTTATTATTAGAAGCAATATAACACCAATGAACACAATATTTCAGATAAATGATCTCTATATGCAAGTAGAACAACTTAGCCACTTCGAGGGGGCAACCTCCATACCAAACATTAAGACTCAAATGCTCAATATGATGCTCAAATACTACCTACTAACCCCTATATATACTATTCCTATGCTATGGACAACCCCAAGGTCGACCTACTAATGAAAATATAACATATATAAAAGAGATACATAATGATAAGAAGTTATGATAGCCATAAGTCGGCTATATACATTCAATATAAGATATATGATTAAGGGTGTAACATGCAACCTAGAATTCAACAATACAAGCCCAAGCATGCTGGCACATCACTCATCCTATACTTAGCGCTCACCCAAAGTGTGTAAAGGTACCAGGACCCTCTTTAGGGTTATTGTTGCAGGATGTTAGTATGATGAAGACTTTAATCTTTCAGATCTATAACTAATATATCTTTCATACAGTGCATATTTAGACCTAGATCTAGAACATAACAGATTTAACAGATAACCATAATGGAATCAAGCATACAATACTGAATTATAACCATGAGAACACCTTGTTTCAGTCCATAATATCTATTGTATTAATTGTCACTAATTAGATAAAATCTTCATTACAATAACAGTAGTACACGTTCATGCACGTGTAACAGATCTAACAACATAATCTCACTATACCCTAATTCTCACACGTATTATATTTATCCTCTCTCTCTAGATATTTACTAACACAGTTCACTACATATCTATAGGGTGGGGACTATCCCTTCATCACTTATCCAATCCCATAATAGGTCATATGCTATTATTAGCCATGCCCTATTACAAAAATAGGCTTACATGCAAGAGTGTTAACAATAGATCTCTCTTTGTCAACTACCAGTTCACAATTCTATCTTTAGTCTACACCCATCAAAGTTCTATGTAGTTGATCATCCAAAAATAGCCAATGTGTGATGTGAAAGTCTCCAATCAGTTTGAGTTCTTTACTCACTATCTCTAAAAATAGATTCTCATCATAAATATGGCTAAGTCCCGAATGTGTCTCTGTTCAGCACACGATCCTCTCTAATGCATCCATACCTCTTAGTGCACCCTATTCTCCCACCCAAACCTTTTGTATTTTCTTCACTAAGTGCCAGAGTTTGACTTTGACCTGTGTCAACATTACCCCACACTAGTTTCATTGCTTCCCTGGCAATGGTCTTGTCTCCAAAGCAAACTAAAGAATATGAATAAAGTAATATAAATAATTTTGATGAATGAAAGAATTTCTTTAACCTGTGGTGTCTTCCTCTACAACCTGAATAATCAATTTTGTATATTCCTATTTTATCTCTACCTCTAAGATTTGCCAATCATTGAACATAACCTCTGATTTCTTTATAATATCTACTGCAATTAACTCCAATTCATCCCTTACAATATCTCCTTTTTCATTCTATAATACCAACACAATGCGGGACATGCCAGTCATTCTTCCTTCCAACAAGTCCACCTTTTGAGCAATGAGTTTACCAAGCTCATCCAACCTTTCCCTGTGAGGTTCTTGAGAAGCTCTTAAGGGCCTTGTGCTTCTGCTTAATAAGTGGTAACCATTTTTCATGGACCAATGTCTCATCCCTTCATGGCCTTCAGGACCTCATTGTCTTCTAAAATGGTCCTGGTCCTTATAATAACCTCTGGCATTATACTAATATTCAACACTCGACCTGCCTTCTTGAGTTCCTCTTGTAATATTTTAAGCTATGTTTCATATGATGTAATCTTCCACATCACTAAATCCTTTTTGTGCTCTACTTACTTTGTTGGATCCTTTGGCTTAGGCATGTGTATAGGTTCATATTCAAGCACTAAGTCCACCAATGTACTAACATAATGTATTGCCAAAGGAAACATCTTGGGTACCTTTGGTTCTAGGTGTGGCCTAGCCTTCATGACATTGTCACTAATATCCTCTGCCATGTTGATAAACACAACATTCTTCTTATGTGCTAAATCATTTTCCTATTTTAGGTGCATTATCTCCTCATCCTTAGTCTTGATCTCCTCTATTAGCACTCCTAATTGTTGAAGCTTTTTCACATATTCTAAATGTGTGACCTGCTGTTGACACTTTCACCAAAGAATGGTTCTCACCTGATTCATCTGACATGAACTGATGCCTAGGATTTACTATTATGCTGTCTAGGCCTACAGGTAGTCTTTTTCACCATGGGCTTGACATGCATCGAATCCTCACATACATCAAAGTCTGGTTCATCCTTGCGCGTGTGCATCGACCAAGAAAATGTTTGTCCTTGTGCAAACTAAACTACCATATGTTCATCCATTAACTCTCAATTGTATAACTCCTTGGGTGTGCACCATTGTTATCTGGAAATTCAGGCACGGAGAATTTTACTTGTGTCCTCAACATAGCTCCATGGCTCTGCTGGAATATACTCCCCACTTTTTTTTCTTGATCTAGGCTGCTTAGGATACTTGGGCTTCAAACCTATTCCGGAGCTTGTGACTGCTATGTCCTGAGCAGTCTCTGTTGTTGTCTCTTCTGCCCCTTTTTCTTCCTCTTGGCCCATCCTTCAGGTAACCTCATATTTTTTTTCCTCTATGATTCTCTGGAGGTGTATGATAATTACACAAACTTTCCTCTGAATCTTTTTCTATCACTCATTCAATTCTAATTACATTCTCCCTTTCTTAGTTATCTCCTTCTATAGAGAGAGTCGAGGTGATATGCTGCACTATTTTTGGAATAACACCTTGGGTCCTTATTCTCCTTGAATACTATCTTGAATCCGTGCTCTCCTTGAGACGTGCATCCAAGTCCTTATCATCTCCCTCTTGTGGCTGAGTTGGAGTAGTTATGCGCTCATCTTCAGTCCTTATTTGGAGGACTGTTTTCTACCTCTGTATGTCCAAACCCCCACTACACTCATTGGGTTCCTCTTCATCATTGACTTGAATTGTTTATGCAATGCGGACCCTTAGGTATGCTGGAACATCCTTCCATTATATGCTTACCTTTTGGTGGCCTTGAGAGTGTGAACTCATTCTCCACATACTTAGCATTCTGCAGGACCTTGGGTCTTGTCACCGTTGCAGGTCACAGCAACCGTTGATTCATATGTCCTCCAACTGGTCCAAGATCACATAGCTCATATAATCCCCAACTTTCAATGTATGCATTGTGATCACATTGAGCCACCAATACAATAGTTCATACTTTCCAAAATATGATAGCTCATATAGTTGGTAGACTCCATTCTACTTCAACAACTTCTCACTAGCATCATCGTATACTAGAATATCCTCTGCCGTGCACTTGTTTATTTTTCGTGCTCAACAATGCATCGAGATCCTTCTTATTATCTAATGTTCGATGGTTTTAGTGGTTGATTTTACATTGGAGGATATGGGAATCCCATTCTTGTCCCATAATCATGCCCTCTGGATACTGTATTTCTAGAAAAATTACTCTTGGGAGCAATCTCTTCTTCCACTTCAACCTTCTTCTTCCCTTGATCTTCTGCTCCATGAGTACTTTCTTTAGTGCCATTTGAAAAAAAAATCCCATCTTTTCTTCCCTCTGTAGTTGAGAAAATCAAAATCCATAGCTTAAATATTTGTGCCCTAGTGGAAATCACATGCCCTAGCTCATTTTTCATGTATCTACTTCACTCAGACCCTTCTTCTATGGGAACAAAAGCTTCTCCTATGCACAACTCTTCTCCCCATGCCAAGTTTCATAATCTATGCACCTCAACACGATTGACTCAGTTTGTTAACACTTAACCCTTTTCAAATTATTTCAATTGACAATGGTAAAAATGAACTCACATCCCATACTTATATATAATTTCAAAAAGTTCAGTGCATTTTTTTCTCCTCCACCTACCAACAATCCTCTCATTAATCGACCATTTTAATTATTTCTGTGTGGTACATCTTCACATCCAAGTTATAACCTTTTAGTGTTCCCTCATACCTTTTGGTTATGGACTTCTCTTCAGTGCCCTTCCATGTGCCTGAGTACCTCATCACTTCTCCTTCCACTGGTAATCTTCCCAACCCCTGCTTACCTTGCGTTATACTTGTTTCTTCATTCCTCTCTATCTATGGACCTTGTCTCTAAAAGATTTTTTTTTTTCAATTTTCCAACCTTGAATAGTCACCTCATATATAGTTCATTTCATGTGTACTTATTTTCAATAGTCCTCTACCTGAATATCAACAACCTATCCCAAACTAAGGGTATGTGTAGTCATCTGCACATAAAAATTCTTCAAACAGTAATTAGCTTCTGGCGTGTAAACATGCTTATTACACAAACACACAAACTAAATTGAAAAATCATACAAACAAAGAAATAAACAGATTAATAAAATGCAAAATCTAAAACCTAATCTAAATGGAAACACTTCCTTATTAGAAACACCAAGAAGAATTATTTATAGTATGGCTTCATCCAACTCCCATTGAACTAACTGGGTAGCCGTATTCCATCAAGGCCCTCTAACTGACAAGTGCCTAATTTGAGTATTTGAGTGATAACATACGGCCCCAACCAATGTACTTTGAGTTTACTTGGATGGCACAAAAACTTAGAATAATAAAGGAGTACCATGTATCCTATCTCAAGCATTTTAGCCCAGATGTGCCTGTCATGCCATGCTTTTTTCCTGGCCTTCTCCTATTTTTGACTTCAATCATGCTATGGCTCGTTGTTCATCCAATTTGATTAATTTTTTCACTACATTCTTCTAATGTCTTTCTCATCAGCAAGACCTCTAGTGCGCACGTAATACAAAAAGAGGGTAACATAAATTCCATAGGAATAACTTCTTCTGCACGCCAAGCACTAACTGAAATGGTGTGGATTTGTTCAACCTTTTATATGTTGTCTGATATGCCCAAATTATTAGCAGATAATTTATCATCCCAATCCTTTCTTCCAAAATCATATATTTTTGTCAATGTATGGCTCAAAATTTTGTTAAAAGACTCAACAGTCTCATTTTCCTGAGGATAATAGGGTGTACTCTTATGGTTTGCAATCATGAATTCATCTAATAGAATTTTGATTGTCTCATTGAGAAAATGTGTGCCCTTGTCACTGGTCAAGACTTAAAGGACATCCATACCTTGTAATAATATTTTCCCAAAGAAACCTAACTATTGTGGCTGTTGTACATTCCTTTGTAGGTGCTTACTTCTACCCATATTGTTAGATAACCTATGTCAAGTTATGATGTAACGTGATCCAATTCAACATGCACAACTGGTGAAATAGGACCCAAAAAATCTATAGCCCATTTCTCAAATGGATTCCACAATAGTAATGGGTCTTACAGGCATTTCGTCTCATTGACCTGGTTTTTTAGGATGTTGAAAATGATCAAAAGCCTTACAAAATTCCTTATAATCTTTATATAGGGTCTCCCACGATAATCCAACTAGTAAAATCTTGTGCATGCAGTGGAATCATTGGCATAGTGACCACCTATAATACCACTATGAGCTTCTTTCATAAGACCATTACACTCATGTTCCAACACACAACGGTGCAATACTTCATCTCGGCCTAATTTTTACATGTCACCACTCGATTAACACATAGGGGCTACTTGAATATAGAAAGCTATTTCTTTTACAATGATTTCATTCCTTCTAGTGCCATCCTTGTTTATAGAGAGACAATCAATGTATTCTAGTTCTAATGATCACCCATTTGTAACTTATATAAATTTACATCTAGCATGGTATCTTCAATTTCCTATGCTTCTTCTCCTGACTAGTATTCTGGATAGATGGCCTGGTCCTAGAATTATTTTTACCTAGTTTTAACATAACTATGTGAATACCAAATTCTTGAAATAAGAGCATCCATCAACACATGCGTGCCCTTGTAGAATAGGTTTGTTTCACCAAATACTTCAATACCATGTGATCTGTATAAAAAACTAATGGTTTAGATAGTAGGTACTGTCAGAATTTATGTAGTGCATAGATCACTGACAAAGCCTCACACTTTGTAGTTGTGTAATTATAGTCTATGTAGGAGTCAGCTTTATACTAGGAAAATAAGATATGATGATCTACAATAACTTCTCTAGGTTGAGATAACACCACACTAATGTCTGTGCTAGAGGCATTAACATGTACATGAAAGGGTTATGTCCCATGAAGGAAAATGCAGAATAGGTGTGGTAGTAAGTTTTCCCTTTAATGTCTCAAATGCATGTTGTTACAACGGTTATCCCTAGTAGAACATACCTTTCCCTTTCAATAAATCTTCCAATGGTGTGGCAAATTTGGCATATCTTTTGATAAACTTCCTGTAATATCTTGTATGACCCAAAAATCCACACACCACACTCTGAATGGTAGGCTCCTTTAGGCCTATAATGACTGTAACCTTGGTTGGATCAACCAACAAACCCTCCTTACAGAATATGTGCCCTAACAGTATCCCAAATGGTGTAGCAAATATACACTTCTTGATGTTTAATGAGATACTCAACTATCTAAATATTTCAAACATTAAACACAGATTGTCACAATGATCCTTAACTAATCCATACACCATCTAATAATCTAAATATACCTGTAAGAAGTTGTGAATAAATTCCTTGAATACTTGAACAACTATGCGTGAAAATATAGTAGGCACATTTTTCAAAACAAACAACATTACAGTATAGGTGAAGCTACCCTATTCCGTAGTAAACATAGTCTTTTCCTAATCCTTCTGGGCATTCTGAACCTGATGATACCCAAAGAACCCATTTGTAAATGAATATATTTCACAGCCCTGCAATGCACCTTCTAGTATTTCCTTAGTGAATGGCATAGGAAAGGGATTAGTCACAAATGCAAGCATTCAGCTCTCCTGTAGTCCACATGCAAATTGTTATCCATCCATCCTTCTTGATACTGATAAGCATTGGAATAACCCATTCTGAATCACCAAGGGACTTGATAATTCCAGACTTCAACATTTTTTCAATTTGTTCTTTGACCTTTTTGTGTAATTTGGAGTTCATCCTATAGGGTCTCTTTCTAACTAGATGCATGCACCCTCTTTAAGTTTTATCTTCATCTCCCCTAATGTTTCATGCATGCCTTTAAGTTTATGGTACTCCCCTAGGTAATAAGTCCTATTGCTAATCCATTGGTAACTCTATAATTTTTTCCAACTTCAGAGTCTAACCAATAGTCCCCTAATTACATCTTCATTAGGCTCAACATCTGATTCAATATTCACCTTCTTTGTCTTCATAGGTTCATGATAGGTTTACGTGGTCATATCTGCACTGTTCAATACCTCCCATGCCTACCTATTGAATGATTTACATCCAAAATTTTCTACTTCTTCATCTTCCACTAAGTAGACCATTTTTCCTTTTTATTACCCAAGGATTGCACGTTGAAATAATGTTGCATTGGTCTCTATCTGTTCAACAAGAGGCACTCCAGAGTCTCCTTCATCCAGTAACTCTTGAAGGATTTCTTCAGCCTTGGACACTATCTCCCATAGTTAAGCATTTTATGACTTTCAATGCTTCTTCCAACTTAAGGATTTGTAGAGAAGAAGTCAAATGTCTAGGTCATTCTTGTAAATTAAATCATGTCAATTTTCTAGTCTCCCTATGGAATTCTGCATATACATACTAAGCACACGTGCACATCCTTGTAAAGTGGAATAAAACTTGTGCACCCATTGTGAAGGTGGTAAAGCTTCCTTGTCCTTCTGTCCAAAGTCTCTCATACTTCTGAACATGGTGTTGAGCAAGTTGATTATCATAATAATTACATATTTGAGTAGGTGCATTGCTTCTAAGGAACCTAGTAGCAAGGGCAATCCTAATGCCATTCCATCCTACAAGATTATCCTTTTAGAGCCATCCACCAGTGTGTTGCTATCCCACGTAGTGTATATGCTAACATATTTCTTCTTTCAAATAGGTCTATCCATTGTTCTTCCATGGCATGCAGGAATACCATATGATATCCTTCTTCCAGTGTAACAAGGTACCGAGTTGTTACCTATTCTCCAGACATAACACAGTTTTTTACCTATAGGAAATATGCTCTTTACTTTGTGCCCTACCAGGTCATAGTTTCTATGAGCCCAATTATCACAAGAAACACTTGTAGTATCGCTAATAGACTATGCATCCTCCCATTGAATTATTACTTCTTTAGTTTCCTCAAGCATCTCTGGGTCTTAGATGACGCGTACATAAATCCTATTATGATCTTCTTCACTCAAGGGCTCAACATAGGGATCAGATTTACCATCTATTAATAAGATAATAACTCTCTCCTCCTTGTTTTCAAAATTGATATAGCCCATGTTGAACTAAAGATCAACATTATTTACATAGCACCAAGGATGCCCGAATAGGGTTGGGAATCTATCTGACTCTGCCAACACTAAACCTTAAAGTATCAAGTAAACTTGGCCCCTTGTATTGTAATGGATGCATCCTTCAAAACCCCTGATGGGAGTGGATTTAGTATGATTAGCCATGAAAAATACATTAGAGGATGGATGCAATGGGGGCCTTCCCATTTGTACCCATGTATATAAGGTAAGAACATTGACTTCTACGCATGTATCAATCAATATATTACTCAATAGCCAACTGTCCACAACAACATTTAGAGTGATTTCCTTGTCATAATATAGGCTATGAGGGGGAAGATTCGCATGCAGGATCTACCATCTAGTCTCAATACTTGTGCGTAGAGTGTTTCATTTTAACCAATCCCCTAACAATGGAATGATATTTTCCTGATGCAAAATTTTACATACTTCTTTTAATTCATCTATATCAGTTTGGACCATCTCTGAGACTTTATTTTGCTTCATCTTTCGTGATTGATATTTTAAGTACTGTATCTCACCCTGAAGATTCCTAACAACTTCCATGGTTTCCTGATAGACCTCCTTTTAATGGGCAGGATCTAGGTACCATGCATGTATAACCTCCTCCTTAGTGATGGTAGGTTTCTGCTGTAATGCTTCTCTGGTGCATGCCGCCTCAGCATGGGTCGTGATCTTCACTTGCAACGCCTCAGACCTTGCTTCCAACTTAGGCATCCATTAATTTTCAACAATGCGTTATATCCTAACCATCCATGTGCCTTTATTTTCCTGTTTATGCTATTTACTAAGATGATCATATAAGTCCGCGCACTCCTCATAGCTATGGTTCTTTCCACAAAAATAATATGTAATATTCTAAGGAAATTCACACCTGTAGTGGTCAGGAGATCCACATGTATAACATGTTCCGTGAGGAAAATAACTTCTTCCACTACTATGGCCTTGTCCTCCAAATCCACCGTGGTATCCTCGATCTCTGCCATGACCGCCTTCAAAATGCCCTTCATTCTAATCATAGTGCACCTAATTTTGATCCTGGTCCTCATTCTTGTTCTTTCCCTTAGAGTTATCTGAAACTCATGTTTGTCATACACCAATATCTATGGCATCATGGATCTGACCAGTCACCTGATAGTCTTCCATGTCATGAGTTGTGGACCTGCAGTTTTTACAGTAGCTTGAAATGTTCTTCCTTATCACACATTGTAATAATAAGCAGTGAATAGAATCATGGTTTAAATGGCATCTGTCACAATCCATCAGCAATGATTAGACTAATCTACAAGGACAACCATCCTTGGTGTGACCTTCTACTTCACAATCTATGCACCAAATCCCTGTGCGCATCTCATGTGCTGAATTTGCTGATAGTTTCTCCAACTATTTTTCCATAGCTTCAATTTGTGCTTCTAAAAATGGTCTCACTCCAGTGTCTATGCTTCCAAATGATTTAGCGTGTAAGGCTACCTCAAGTGCTTCACGTGGATCAATGTATGTCTTATGTGATAATTCCCTCCTAAAAGGTGTAATCAAACCCCCAATGAACCATTGTGCTTGCTAGCTTGCGTTTATGTCATGAGAAAGCTTAGATAATAATGTTTTAAACCATGCATCATACTCTCTAACAATTTTAGTAGTGCCTTGGTTAATATCCTTGAGTGCACTTATACTCTTCTACTCAAACTTAGGGATGTGAAACTCTTTAAGGAAAACATATTTTAAAGCTGTATAGTCCACGTAGGTCTGATCAGGGTCAAATTTTTTGTACCAGCTGTGTGCACACCCTTGTAATGTAGTGGAAAATTAGATTTCCCTATGATCAAAAGTTGTGATTCCTTTTGCGTGCCACAATATTTCACACATATGCACATGTTCAACAACATCTTCTATGCCCCTATACTCTAGAAAATGAAGAGACGTCTTCATGTAAATATTCTGGGGTTTGTGTGGGCCTTTCCCACATGATCAAGAACCTCATGTGTTTCCCCTGCCTCCAAAACCACTAGATCCATAGAAAATTGAGCTACCTATGCCTCGTGATCCCAAACCTATGGCTGGGGTTGGACTAAAAGATGTACTTCCTTGTGTCCCAATAGTAGCACTAAACTATACCCCGACAGTCTGTGAAGTCTTAGCACTTGCAAAATTTAGTCCAAAAATGTGCGCGCTTGAGTTTTGTGCTGATGATAAACCCAAAAAACTACTCCCATATAATAACGAAGCCATTTGTGATACCATTACTATGCCTTTCATAAAATTCACTACTACTCTTCCACTACTTGAATTAGCTTATTAAACGTTTTTTGTACTAGATGCTGGAAAACCAAGCGCAAGGGAAAGGTTTCCAGGTGTATACAAATGCACGCCCATGGCTTAGGTCATCTCTACTAGCGTGCTTATACGTGAGGCAAAGGAGGGTTCCCTATCATGTTTTCCCAAATGGGGGAGTTCCTGAGGCTCAGGTTCCACGTCTTCTACATGAACTTCAACTCCTTCCTGAATTATATTTCTCAACAATGCCATTTTTTCTTCAACCTCTTGCTGCTTCTGTACCTTTCTCTCACGCGCCTCATTATACTTAAGCCTCCTTTCCTCTCTCTACCTTTCTGCCACTAGGTCTTCCATATTTCACCAAAGCTTCTCCTTCCCCCCCACATGGTGGGATTTTGTTAGCCATCAGTTTACTCTACAAATTCAAAGTTACCATCATGATCTTGATCGCCAGTGGAATGCCTTGTAGGTATGTTCCCCTTGGATATCGTAAAAAATAGAATTCAACTACCTCTAGACATGAATAAGTGGAAATTGATCACTCCAAGATATAACTATTCAAAACACCACAGAACCACGTATTCATAGCTCGAGTCCAAATCAGATCAGCATCATAAAGGGCCTAGAATTATTCATGTGTCTAGACAAGTGTGTAGTACCTCTAATTCCTCTTAGATGTATACACAATCAGCCACTCATACAATTATACTAGAAAGATAGTGAAGAAGCTCTCATATAAACTGTCATACATGTTCTATTCTACCCACACGTGTGCGTTAAACTCATATCCAATGCTAAACTGTCATGTGTATTCTTCTTCCAGATCATGTATCCATTCCTCAACACTTGCTAAGGTCAACCGGTATGTATTCATCATGAACCATCTTAAAAACAACTTAAAAAGAGGTCCCAACAATGGAACTAATGATACAACCTAGAATTCAACAATACAAGCCCAGGAGCACTGGCACATTACTCAGCCTATACTGAGTGCTCACCCGAAGTGCACAAAGGTACCATGTCCCTCTTTAGGGTTGGTGTTGTGGGATGTTCTCATGATGAAGAATTTAATCATTTAGATCTATAACTAATATATATTTCATACAGTGCATATTCAAACCTGGATCTAGAACATAATAGATTTAACAGATATCCATAATGGAATCAAACATGAAATACTGAATTATAACCATGAGAAAACCTTGTTTTAGTCCATACTCTCCATTGTATTAATTGTAGTAAATACACAGAAGCTTCATTACAATAACAGTAGTACATGCTCATGTGTGTAACAAATCTAGCAACATAATCTCACTATACCCTAGTTCTCACACGTATATCCATCCTCTCTCTCTCTAGATATCTACTTCGCAGTTCACTACATATTTATAAGTGTGGGGAATTTCCCTTCATTGCTTATCTAATCCCATAATAAGTCACATGCTATTATTAGCCACGCACCATTACAAAAATAAGATTTCATGCAAGAGTGTTAACAATAGATCTCTCTTTGTCAATCACTTCATAATTCTATCTTTAGTCTGCATTGATGCAAAGCACTTTGTAGCTGATAATCTAAAAATTTCCTATGTGTGATGCGCAAGTCTCCAATCGGTTTGAGTGCTTCACACGCTATCTCCAAAAATAGATCCTCATCATAAAAAAGACCAAGTTCCGAATCTGTCTCTTCTCTACACACTATCCTCTCCAATACTTCCATGCCTCTGAATGCGCTCTGTTCTCCCGCATGAACCTTATGTATTTTCTTCATTAAGTGTGAGAGTTTGACTGATCAATAGTCTAAGAAGTTAGTAAAAGTGGTATAGAAGAGGATGAGAAGATGGTTTAACTAATAAGGGACTATATCAACCCCATTAGTTGGTTTATAGGAGAAATACAACTAAAAGAATGTTGTAAATGATGAGTTAGAGGATTCAAGTTGATGAGGTATCATTAATTTGTAAGAAGGAGAATGGTTAGTGCAATATTAGGAATAATAGTTCTTTGATCAAACTATAAGTGTCTAAATTTTCCCCTCTTTGGGGTGACGTAAGCTATGTTACTTCAAAGAAAATAGACAAACATAAGAAAATAGAAAGTTTGAAGGGGTAGAAGAAAAATTAGTTAGCTAAAGGTATTCCCCCTTGAGTGTCAATGGGGTGATGGAAGAATGTGATCAACAATCAAAAAGAGAAAAGAAGAAAGAATAGTGTGAAGAGAAGATGAGAAAACAACAAGAAAATGGGATATAGAGCTATCCACGAACCAGTGCTTAAAAAAACAATTTGTAATCATCATTTTTCTTAGTATCCTCATCATAGGTCCTTATTAAAACGTGAGCATACGATGGAAGTGTAAAATGACATGAAAATCCAAGATACGAACAAATGTCCCTTGCTAAAATAGAAACCCCATGCAACACACAATCATGCAATACAATACGAGAAGTAAACAAACTCACATAACAGGGAAATAAGTACAATCACACACTCAAACCAACAATGTTCAAGATAGTTGCACAAATTTTTTTTTTATTGAGTTGCAATCCCAAATGTTTTTATAAACAACAAGGGTTTAAAATTATGCCCTAATAAATTGGTTTATGCAAGGGAAATGATGGAGGACACTTAGGTCCAATAGAAAAGTAATGTGCACAACGTAAACAATACGAGGCAACTGATAGTGCCCTAGAGTCCAGGTGAAGTAAGAAGTGTAGCTTTTGTAAATGATTGTAGAGTTAGGTGATCCGTGAGTCATTTTTTCAAAACATGTGAAAATGTTAGCAAGATATGAGATGAGTGTCATGTGAGAGACAGATATTTCAGTTGCAAATGAGATTTTTACCAATTTTAGTCTATTTTTGAAGTTTTACGATGTTTTTGGCTTTTTGAATGATTTTATAATTTTTAAATTTTTGAATGGTTAGAGGAATTTAGGAAATGGAAGGTTACCTAAAAGACGTGAAAATTCCCCAAGGCAAAGAGAACGGGTGTCAGGTGGCGATAAAATGCCCCGGTGAGAATAAAAATTAGCCGACAATAATTATTTAAAAATAATCATGGTGCTAGATAAAAATAGAAGACAAGAAGCACCTGGAAATATTTAAAAATGCCCCAGGTGAAGAGATAAGCAGTAGGTGGAAAATATTTCCCAAGGATGGTTGAGATGATGTCCTACGTTTTGTACATGATATATTTTAGTAGACGCTATCATTTGGGATGATACTAGATGATATTGGTGCCGGGGGGGATAGATTTTTGATCATGCGCAACCCCTCTTGCCCCCATTGATGATATGATATGTGATGATTAGCTTAGTATACATGCATGATGTAAAAATTTGTATTTTCTGTATATATGATGTGTCAAATGATGTTATATGTGATGAATGATATATGGTAGACGTGATAATAAATAGATGTGCAGTAAACAAACACACAAGAAAAAGCTAACAAAACTAATCAAATATACAACCAAAACTATAAAAAACTGAAAACTAAAAGCAATTTAATCATTACCTTGTTTTGCAGGACAAAATTGATATATTTTCTAATGTTTTTGGGTTATCTTTGAAAGATAAATTTTTAAGGCTACTGTTCACATTGTTTTTGAGGTTTTCCTAAGAAAATGTTACAACGTTGGTGTAGTTTTGTCTCTAGAAGGAAGATTTTCTGAATGTTTAGGTTTTTGTGTATCTTTTTTTGAATGTTTTAATATTTTCCAAGGTCATGTTCTGAAAGAAATGTACAAGGACAAAGAAGCATGGATGCCCCTAGCGTGATGTGGGAATATACAAAGGGAAAAATGCCACACGCATATGTATGAGAAAGTGGAATGTGAATGTTCCCCCAATGCTAAACGGGAATATATAAAGGTACATCCCTCACGTAGATGCAAGAAAAAATAAGCTAGATCATGAATTTATAAGATAAAATCAGTAGGGTTCCTAGACCTAGCAAAGGAAGTTATTCCTAGAAAGCGGTGAGGGTTACCCGTCCTAATGTAAGAGTAACTTATGAATGATGAATCTTCCTTGAGTGCCAAAAACTAGTTTTTACCAAAATACCTACCCACTGCACCACAATTACATGGTTTTCACATGTGGATGCCCTAATTTTTCTTTACTGTTTTCTCAAATTTTCCATGTTTTGCTTGTTTTTTCTTTGTTTTTCTAATTTTTAGTTCTTATCTGATATTTGAACCATACTTAAGAATATAAGAATTTGCAATACATAGCATTCATAGGTTATGGAAGTTCTTCACCATCTTAATATGCTAGTTTATAAGCTCCTGACCCATACTTAACAACCACCACATAAGGCCCTAGCCAGTTAGCTTCAAACTTACCTTTCTTTTATCTATCTTTAATGGTGTTCTTCTACTTTTCTTTTAGTGCTAGATCACCTACATAAAATTCACGATGAATGATCCATTTTTTATAACCTCTTGATACTCTATTCTAGTAAACCTTGAGGTGATTAAGCACTTTTATCCACTTTTCATCCAACAAATCTAGCTCTGCTAGCCGAGCAACTCTATAGAATTCATCTTTATCAAGATAATCCCATAGATATATTCTCAGGGAGGGAAGCTCCACTTCCAAGGGTATGATTGCTTCAGTGCCATAAACTAGAGAATATGGGGTTGCACCAGTAAGAGTGGGGATAGAGGTTTGATAGGCCCAAAGGGTGAAATTTATCTGTAAGTGCCAATTACGTCCAATCTTACTTACTATTTTATCCATGATTCGTACAAGGGTTTTATTGGTAGCTTCATCTTTACCATTACCTTGGGGGTAATAGTGGGTAGACCACTTGAGTTGAATATGGAAGCATTGACACAATGTCTTAACCATTTTATTCTTGAAGGATTTACCATTATCAGTGACAATGGTAGAAGGAATACCATAATGACAGATGATATGGTTCATGATGAATTTGGAAATTTGTGCACCAACAACATAAGTAAGAGGCACAACCTCTACCCATTTAGTAAAATATTTGGTGGTGGTAATAATGTGGGTGTGGCCATTTGAAGAAGGATGAAGCTTCCTTATGAGATCTAAGACCCATTTAGAAAATGACCAAGGAGTTATGATAGGCTGCAAATCCTATCTTGGTGCATGTATCAAGTTTCCATACTTTTGGCATAACTCACATTTCTTGACAAAATTACAACAGTCTACTTCCATGGTGGGCCAATAATAACCTACCCTTAAGAGCTTCTTATCTAGGACCATACCACTAGTATGCGCTCCATAAATACCACCATGTACTTCCTTAATACCACCATGTATGAGTTAGTAATATCCAAACAATGAAGAAAATTCCCATCGTAGCCACGATGATAAAGGGTGCCTCCTAGAAGGGTATAATGGGCTATACAGTGGATAAGGGATTTCTTCTCAAAATGGGTAATGTCCTGGGGAAATGTGCCATCTTGTAGGTATCTAAATATAGGGCCGTACCAAGGGGAGGATGGACCAACAATTTCACATGCCAAACAAGATTTCGGCATGTCATATGCGGGTATTTGTAAATGATCTATAAAGAATGGAATATTTCTCTCCTGAGATGGAATGCGTAAGAGAGATCCAATTTTAGCCATAATATATGTTGATCTATTATGTGACCTCAAATTTTTCTCAAAGAAAATCTATGTAAAATACTCCTTCAAGGTTTCAACTAACTTCTTGAATGGAACAAGTTTATCATCATTAACCTTATACTCATAATTAACTTGCTTGATAATGATTTGGGAGTCCCCAATGACACATAGTTTTCTGATATTCAAAGTGATAGCCAACTTGAGGCCAGAAATGAGTGCTTCATACTTTGTAATGTTATTAGTGCAAGGGAATCCCAAATAGAATGCTCTTAGAATAACCTCACTTGTGGGAGTGATGAACACTACCCCTGCTCCAGATCCATAGAAGGTAAATAATCCATCAAAATGGACTTTCCATTCTACAAAATATTCAACATACATCATGGATACATTTGGCAGATCCAAATACAAAGGTTCACTCCCTAGTAAAGGAGTTTCTTCCAATTGATCAGCCAATACCTGTCCTTTTAAGGATTTCTGATTCATAAACTCAATATCAAATTTGCTTAGGATAATGATCCAATCAGCCATTTGTCCTGTAAGGGAGGGTTTGGATAAAATGTATTTGAGAGGGTCAGATTTTGATATTAGCTTAATTTTGTTGTTAAGGAGATAATAAAGAAGTTTCTAAAATGTGAAGACAAGTGCTAAGCAGGCCTTTTCAATCTGTGGATAATTCAATTCGTAGGCAATTAAGGTGCGAATAAGATAATAAACTTCCCTTTCTCTATGGTTTAGGTCATATTCAGAAAATAGTGCACCAATAACAAACTGGGTAGCTCAGATGTATAAGAGGAGAGGTTCGACTAGGGTAGGTGGCATGAGTACAAGTGGGTTGACAAGGTATTGTTTAAGTAGTGCAAATGCCTTTTGATAGTTTGGTCCCTAGTTGAATGCAACATCCTTCTTTAGGAGATGTGTAAATGGGTGGTACTTATCTGCAAGCTGTGAAATAAAATGGTAGATTGCTTGAATTTTCCCTTGTAAAATTCTCAATTATTTGAGAGTTGTAGGTGGAGGCATTTCTATGATAGCTGTAACCTTAGTAGGATCTACCTCTATGCCTCTCTATGAAACAATGAAACCTAGGAGCTTCCCTGAAAAAATTCCAAAGACACACTTCTTAGGATTTAAATGTACCTTGTAATCCTAGAGATGTTGGAAAATACGTCTGAGCACTTCAGGTTGCTCTCCTCTACTTTTGTACTTTGCTAGAATATAATCAACGTAATCCTCCATGATGTCATTCATCATGTCATGGAAGATGACTGTCATTACATGTTGATAGGTGGCCCTAACATTCTTGAGTCTGAAAGGCATGACCTTATAACAAAATGTTTCCCAAGGGGTGATGAAAGATGTCTTATGTTGATCTTCCTCTGTAATCCTAATTTGGCTTAACCTAAAAAAACTATCCATTAAGGACAAAATTTCATAACCAACAGTGGAATCAACAATCATATCAATGTCAGGCAAAGGGAAGTCATCCTTGGGACATGCCTTATTGATGTCACAGAAGTCGGTGCAGATCCTTATTCCAACAGGTTTCTTCTGAGCTGAGACTATGTTAGATATCTAATCTAAATAGTCAATGAGATTAATGAAATCGACAACTAATAATTGACTAGGGTGCATCTTTCTCAACTTTTGATTGATTGGTTTTGCGTCTGGGTGCACAAGAGAATGCACAACCAATTCTTGACATATCAATGTGTATGACCATGTAAATATATCTCCATATTCTCTTAACAACTCTACAAAAACCTTCTACTCTTGAGACTAGAGTGAAGCTCCCAACTTTATCATTCTAGGTTCATCTTCTGAGAAAATGTTGACACTGATGGTTTCTTCCACACACATTTTAGAGGTATCTTCCATTCGTGTAGGATCAGGGGAAGAGTAAGGTCATCCTCCCTAGGTAGCTCATCATCATCCTTGAATGGATAAGTCATTTGGTCCATAGGTTCTTTGTTGTGTTTGTCTACAAGTGCTTAAAATTTTTTGTCGCTACGAGACTTGCATTTATTCCTTACACAAGGTTTATCAGAAGTATTCTTACTCTTTCTTACGACCTTCTTATTCAAGTGTCCACACATCTCTACTCCTTCTCCGAAGTATGCACATGTGTCTAGGTTAATTACAAAGCCTTTCTTGTGATTCCCAGTTGGAATAAAATCTCTAAGACCCATGAATTCCACAAATGCCTCATCGTTCTCAAAGAAATCGATTGACATGTGAAATTGTTGATTCCAATCTACAAGTTTAGGATATACAAGGGTTACTTGGTAATTGGTTTGAGGATTGGATCTAGATAAGGTAAGGATAGAAAAATCATGAAATAAGTTAGTGGAGGCAAGATCCTCATAGAGGCTATATTGGGAATCCACGTCACTATCGAAATGAGATGAGTCATCCCATGTTCGGAAGAGGTGGCATCAATCTCAAAGGGTTCATCATCATGAGGTCTTATTCCAAGACCATGCTTGTTTGATTTGAAGTGAGGGATAGGAATGGGTTCTAATCACCCTTGCGCATTTATACCACATCCAAAACCATTCTAACCCATGACGTACATCATACGGTGGCCTTTGACATATAGTGGGGCCTGATGGCATGAAGCCATGGTACCTTCAGGTACTATTTTGGTTGAATCTTCAAACATATTTTCCTTAGATAAGAAACCACTAGGAATGAACTTATCTAATGGTTGAGGGCATTGATACTGAGTGCTTTTGAATTGAAAATAGGGTTTTCTATGTGTCATGGGTGAACACTGATAAATCTAATATTAATAACACCTGTTCAAGGGTGAATGACTCACTTGGGCCATATTTTGCCAACGTTGCCTCCCATGATGCAAAGTAGTTGACCAACGAAGGAAAGTATTGATTGCAAGGAGTGAGTGAATCTAGATCCACATGTTCCTTGATACCCTCTGTTTGTAAAGGAACAAAAATTCCGGTAGAAGGGCATTCATAATATGCACGAGAAAAACTGTGCAAGGATCTGTAATGTGTAAATGGTTTTGGATCACCCTAAATGGTGATTATCTGTCCTTTATGGCACATCTTGATACATTGATGGAAAGTTGAAGGAATGTCATGCATGACATGGATCCATGGGTGTCCTAAGATCATGTTGTATGCTAGATCCAAGTCTAAGGACATGGAACATTGTATCATGACAAGTCGACCCTACATCCATTAGAAACTACTATAGTGCCTACTGACTCTCACTCCTCATTATCATAGGCCATGATTGTAATAGTTTTGACACCTAGATCTATTTTTGAGTGGTCTAGTTGCTTAACCGGATTTAAAGTACAAATGTTTAGACCAGATCCATCGTCCACAAGTACTCTATTGATCTTGCGATGGATAACAACTACTTCTAGATATAAGGGTAAGTTGTGCTTTGGGTAGTTACGATTGTAGCGTGATCAAAAGTGATATGATCATTGGTGTCAAGGTACAAAATCATGGCTTGGAGATGCATGGGATCTACTTCAGTGGAGACCCCAAAACTCTGCAGTGTTTTATACAATATGTTTTTATGAGCAGTAGATATTTTGAGGAGATCTAAGATTGATATCCTAGCGGGAATATTATCTAACTATTCTTTTAGATTGTACTAACCTTATTGAGGGATAGGTAGGGGATCTGGTATGATCAAACGAGCACGTTTTGTCCCTACTACACAACTATTTTCTAAGATCCTAATAGTATTGACATGTTCATCAGATGAATGGATACATCCTATGAGGGAATCAAAGGGACTATCATTAGTGGGATAAATATAAGAGGCAATCCTATAGTCATTGGAATTTTTTCGTGATCTGGATTCCTTTTCTTTTTATCTACATGGTTAGGAAAGGGCTCTTTATAGATACCCAATTTATCATTTGGACCTTTTCCTAAGTTAGGGGAGAATCTATGGCAATTTTACCCTCTTTCAATGAGGTCTTGTATGTAATGGTGTAGTTTCAAGAATCTACCTGTCTTGTGCCCTTTAACATAGTGGAAGTAAAAGTACTCATGTTCTTTGAACCAAATGAATTTTGGAGCATTTTATGGGTATTATATTGTCACGGTTGGATATTCCACCATGTTTATGTTATCTAACTATTTTAGTATGACAAATAGGGATTCTGTTAACAACATGAATGTATGTTTAGTGGGTGCCTTGGGATGAGGTCCTTGTGAGAGCTTTAAAAGTGGACTAGTCTACACATGGTTTGGACTCTTTTGGAGTCCGTAATGCCATCTCCAATGACATGTTTGTTTTTGTTGAAGAACTTTGGTTTATCTAAGGATTTTGCTTCATGTTTTTCTTTGACAACTGGTTTAAGTGTTCCCTTTGTGATGAGGGCCTTTTCAATTTGACTTCCCTTCTCTATAAATTCTTCGAAGTTAGATCCACAGTGCAATTGTAAATAGAAGTCTATCTTTAGGTTCAAGTTGGGAAAAAATATGCTTACTATATATGTTTTTCTAGCAAGCACAAGGGAAATGAACTTTCAACCCTCTGCCATCATTGTAAAAATCTTACAAATTTCATTGGGATTCTGCTTTGCATTGCAGAGGTCATTCATTGTGATATCATTTTCCATGTTGTAGGAATAATTTCGTACAATTTTTTTCTGCTAATGTGGGCCACGTTGTAATGGAGCCCTTGGGTATGCTAAAGAACCATTCCAATCCCAGTACCCCTAGGCTATGAGGGAAGAGTCATATTAAGAAGTTATCACTGTATGCGACCTCTTGGCAAGCCATATAAAAGTCTTTGATGTGATCACGAGGATCACCTTTGCTTTTATATTTATCAAATTTAGGAATGGTAAAATGCTTTGGGAAGGGTTTTCGTAACATGTCCTTATCAAAGGGGTAAGGGCATAGTTCTTCATACAAATATTTCCTACTATGTCCTATGTTTCCCTCTTATAGCATAGTAAGCGTGTCTTTCATTGATTGTAATTCCATTCAATGAGTTGTTCTTTGGTAGGAGACATTGGTCTTTGTGCCTTAGCCACTTTAAAGGTCATGTCATTATACAGATCAAAGTGGAACTCACTAGATTTCATTTTGAGTTTGTCTTTGTATACGTTCCTACTTGAAGAGCCTAAGTTTGCTAATTTTTGGCTCAGTTTCAGGATCTATTTTTGAAGGATCTCTTCTTCAATTAAAGGATCCTCTTCCTCATCAAACTTGGGAGGTGGTGAGGACTTTGCGCTCAATATTCACTTTACGTGAAGCTTTGTAATAAGGTCATCATGGATCACCAAGTGGTTTTGATGGGTCTCCTTCAATGGTGTTATGATGTTTCCCAGAAGTAGAAGTGTACCCTACGTCAAAGGGGTTATCCATGTCTAAGAGGGACCTTCATTCTTCTGTTTTATGATTAATGACCTTAGTTTCTACTTCGCATTCTTGTGGAAGCTTGGATCCTAACTCTAAGACTCTTGTGAGTACTTGATCTCTGTTATAATAAAGGATCTTGTCAAACTGACCTAGGTCTAATTGATGTTGTTCTTCAGAAGAATCAGATTCTTCTCCGCTATGATCAATCAACGGCTCTATGTCCTTTACTTATGAAAAGAGAGGTGCTAAGTTGTTTGCACTAAATGGGAATGATTCAAAAATATTTTCTCTTAAGTCACGATCATTTGGTTTGGATGCCATCTTCGTGATTCTAGGCTTCACTAGTCAAAGTTATATGAGGTTCTGTCTAAATGTGCTTCAAATTTTGTGTGAAACCTAGGCGTATGTTTACGTAAGTCATTTGATGTGATGTTTAAATAACCTAGTGTGCTCTAGGAGAAATGATATGTAGTTATTTTTATGATTATAAAGAACACTCAGAATGAACACTCAAATGCAATGATCACTGAGAATTTTTGTTTTTCCAAGTTTATACCCTATCTAAGATTGTGGTGAAGGGTCAAAAGAAAATAGTGACAATATCGTATCAATACGTAGGTCAAATTAGAATACTAATAAGGCCTAAATATTAAAGCGGTATTGACACAATCTCTAGACGAGGTATACTAAAACTATTTCGAATGTCGATGACAGCTAAGTCTTCTAAAAAATGGAAGGTGCAAGTATGTATAGTGTAACAAAATATCCTGATATATTAACTGAGAAAGCAAGGTGTTAGAATCAAGATGATGTTATTTTGGTATATATAAGGTAATATCAACACTCTCCACAAAGACTTAGATGACGTTATAATTGAAATAAGTATGAGTATAGAAAGAAGTTTTTAGTTGCATGAGTAGCATAACTACCACAATAAAGGGACTTATATCAAGTTCTCAAGAAATTGAAAACACAAATAAGTACCAAAATTGTTTGACTATAATGCTGAGAAAAAACTATCAACCTAAGGAGAGATAAATGACGAATGAAATCACAGTATTGAAGACAATCCTGAAATCAAGATCAAAGAACTATCAAAGATACAAAAATGTACTTGCGTACAATTTAGACATTTAACTGAATCCAACCACAAACATGGATGGGCAACCTGAATAGTAAATGGATAAAAAAAGTGGCAAGTAATAGCTCTTTGATAAGACGTGTCAAGGTATGCTTCCTTCTCACCCTGAAAAAAATGGGCAGCAAGAATGTAAGAGTATAGATCAAAAGATGAAAATAAACTAAGTGCCACTTTGACAAGTTTCACATCATCCAAAGGTGCAAGACTGAAACTCGGAGGTGAGAAAGAAACCAAGCTAAGTGAGATGCCATTCAATTCCATGATGAAAGACACTTATCTCAAACTTACATGGGCTATTTGCTTTATTTGAGAAACAAGGTTCAGACTCCAAGTGAGTTTCATTTCATGATGGATTGACGTGATAATGGACTAGAAAAGTGGGCTCTATGATAGAATGACTTCCCTAATAATATCTCTCAACTAGGTGTCACAATTTGTCTAAGAGCGAGCTTGATTTACCCAAAGAGTTGTGATGGGTGTCATTATTCCCTTCATTTAATCAACTCATGGTTGAACTAGTCATATTCAAATTTAGGGGTGTAGTCTGAAGCTATATACATAATCAAAGAATCTTACCCCTGAACTAGTAATTGATTGTAGATATTTATTATTTTTCTTTAGTTTTCGGGGGGGTTTTAAAGTGTCTTAAGATTATTTGGTTGAAACCTTATTAAAGCTACACTATAAGAACCTGCTGAGATAAACACACATTACTAAAATCAATAAATCTCTGTTAAAATTAACACTTTTTACTGTTCTAGAAATAAATACAGTTTGCAAAATTCAAAGAACATTCTTGGAAACTAAACACACGTTATGATCAGAATTAAACAAAATGTCTTGGAAATAAACACATGTTTGAAAGTGTTGTTAAAAATTCTCACAAGTGGAAATGAAGAAGTTTAATCTATCAACACTTGTAGGGACAAGTTACGAATTTTAACTAAAGATCAATATTAAAGTGGTACTTACACAATCTGCTTGAATAGGTTTATACAAATTGTTTGAAAATATAAATACCAATAAAAAGATCCTATTTTCTTGGAGGAGTGTGGCCCTTGCTCCACCTTGAATCAGGAATTAATGATAATATTGCTCTGAAAATTAAATGGCTATGTTATTATTGAAGATTCATTATTTCAAAAATTAACTGGCATTATCGTCTGAGAAAAAAATCTTAGATTTCCTCTATCTGAATCGAAGTATGAGTATAGCAATATTTCATCAGTTCTGAGGATGCAGCGTAAAATCATGAGTAATTCAATAGATTCTATCCACCTTAGGTTCTCAAGAAATTGAAAATATGCTCAAAGTAGATATGAAATTTGAAAACTAGAATGGAGTAAAAAACTGTTGGTATTACATAAGGATTTATAAATGATGAAGAGCCAGAAATTTAGTTGAGTGAATGGAGGGCCCATTGAATTTCAAGTATCAAAGGATTATCAAAGAATAAAAAGATCCCCTTGATGTTCAAAACTTTAGAGAAGTTAAAGAACCAAAGGCAAACATGGACTGGGTGTGAAAGTTCAGACAAAAAAGTGCTGAGAGTATTTTGATACTAATGCTTGAGGTAGAGTTCCTAAGTGATAGATTTCTAGAGTAGGTGATATGGGTGGCAGAGCTACAAGTATTAGAGTTCCAGAGCTAAGATGAAAATAAAATGAATTTGCTCATTTGGTGCTGGTGTCTTCACCTTTGCGAATCTGACCAAATAAATGACCTATTTGATTCATCAAACTTTACTGAATTGAAAGACATTTTGTTAGGAATTATGGAGTTTTTAGACGTTAAAAATAAATCAAACTCCAAGTAGACAATTCATCCTAACTGTGATAGCTAGATCAAACAATGGCTAGCAAAATGGAGTCAAAGATTAGAAAGGATTCCCTAATAATGAGATCTTCAACATGTACACAATTGTCTATGAGGTATATTTTGGCCTTATCAAGTCACACTGACTAATTCAGGAGTATCTCGGATTTACTTTACCCAATTCAAATATGATGAGAAACTAGTGCATTCATGAGTATTCCCACCGGAGTCATGATACAGACAAACTTTGACTCTAACTTATAATGTAAAATCTAGTCAAGTGGGTAAGCGGAGAGCTTCCTGTTTCATCCACGAAGGTTACTCAGTGGTGGATTACTTTAGGGTTCCTGGAACCACCCCATTATTGTAGCTTAAAATGTTATGCCAAAGGGGTTATGTTCCAGTTGAGACATGGATGGACGTACCCTTTTCCGAAACCTGGAATAGTACATGTGAAGTGAAATGGTGTGTTTTTTATCTTGCTTAACTTAATGTGGTTTTAAGTAGCACACCGTTTGGCAACCTGCATGAAAACACATGTATTAGAAGTTTTTTTTTTATCTTGACTTCTCCTTTCTTTGACAAGCGTTAGGCCCTACATGCAAGGAGTTAGTAATTTTCCATCAAATAAGAAAGAGATTTTGAAATGTTGTTTTTTATTCCTAAGATCACTAAAAAGGAGCGAAGGAAGAGCATACACAACGCGGAAACTCTACTAAAATAAGTTTTTATGAAAAAATACTTTAAGTGTTTTGCAAAAGGAAACTCGTTTTAGCCAAATTTGAAATTTAATCCACTTTAAAGCTTAAATTGAAGTGTTTTGGAAGTAAAATAGAAGGTTTTTTGAAACATTTTTGATTCCCCAGATCACCTAGAAGGCACAAGGGAAGAGCATACGTGTTTCAAAGGACCCCTACAAATGAAAAACGTGAACACTCAACTAAGTTAGCATAAAAATATGAAGGAAAAGAAACCTGCAAACCACTGTCAGAACCCTGCGAGAAAGTTAGAAAACCAAGAATATTACAAAATTCTAGAAATCTATTTTTAGGAGTTTTTCAATGGTTTTTAGTATTTTACATTTTCAAAGGTCTCCAGGGAACTTTAGTAGTTTTATGATAGAAATCATGATACCAAAGGTATATTAATTTTATAACTTCTCTTAAAAATTTTGCTTCGTTCTCTTTCCAATGCTTATTCAAACTCTGAAAATGGGTCAACGGGTCAAAAGATATGACCCAAACTAGGAGCACTAAAAATTATATGAACAAATCTAGATCAAACAGAGATACCTGCACACCCTTCAAGGTGTATGCACACCGTTTTGGGTATGTGCACATGGGTTATGGTGCCTACGTAAACCTAGTGGGTCTACAGGGTGCTTGCTACGCTACCTGAGAGATGTATGCGCTAGCATAAGTGTGTCTATGCTAGAGAATAGGTACCTGTGCTAGGGGAGAGAAAAAATGGTAAAAACTATGACAATGCGTGTGCGCTGGTAGAGGGGTGCTTGCGCCAAAAAAAGGGTGTATGTGCCATAGTTTGGGCGTGTGCGTGCCTGGTAAATTTTTTTGACAGAGGGCCGAGAATACATAGGGTGCTTGCGCGTGGGTTTGGGTGCCTACGCACCTAGTAAAAGTGATAGGTTACAGGGTGTCTGCACTGGCAGAAGGGCATGTGCATCATGATTTGGGTGTGTTCTCCTACTTTGGGGTACCTGCACTCCTCTGCTAAAAATTACAGTCTGAAGGCACATGCGTTGGCAGAAAGGTGTATGCGCGCCTGCCTAAAAAACCACAAAAACATGGAAAATGAAATCTAAAAAGTGTCAACAGGTTAGAATTTAGCCATTAAATGTAGTTTCTAGCATAAACTTAACAAAGAAGCATGAAAATGAAGGTTAACTACATAAAACCTAGCTAAAAATCCCAAGGCAAAATATTTAACCCTACAAAACATGTAAAAAGTTAGAAATTGAAATAAAAGCTTCAAAATGACCCCATTAATGGAGGATGGACTAAATGTCCCACCGGGCATGCCAAATGTGTTCAATGAAAAGTTGTAAAAGCCATGGACATGGGGTAAGAATCTTTAAAGAAACCCTAAAGGCTCTTGACAAACTAGTCAGTGTACCATCAGATAAGAAATAAACAAGGATTCATCACTTTGCATGCATTAAACTTGAAACAAACAAACAACCTAACATATTTAGTAATCCTCTATTCTTGAAAGCTTTAACAAATGAACCTAATAAGGATTCTAAGCAATCATTTTGTGATTATGAGAATGGGAGCTCACCATTAATGGCTTCAAGGCCAATGGTTCTTCCCATTTACTCAATGCTTGTGTGTGTAGTGCAATGGCAAAGCAATAGCTCAATAAACAAATGAAATAAGCTCCAAACCCTAAGCAAAATTCTATAGTTTATGTTAGGAAGAAGGAGAGTTCTTAGAAATGAGAGGGGGGTAGTGGGCTATTTATAGTTTTCCATTTGGGAAAGTGGGGGAATTTTGGTGCATGTGGGACTAAAAGGGAGTCAACAAGTTAATTAGTGAGTCAAAGTAAGATTTGACTAGGCTTAGAAGAGGTTGATCATGGTTAGGAATAGTTAAACTAGGTTAGGCTAGTTAATCTTGTTTAGAGAGGAATTAGGGTTTTGAGGAGTTTTGAGAGGTCTAATCAATCTAATGAAATGGATTGATATCTAATAAGTTAGTAAAAGTGGTAAAGAAGAGGATGAGAAGATGATTTAACTAATAAGGGACTATATTAACCCCATTAGTTGGTTTATAGGAGAAATACAACCAAAAGAATGTTATCGTAAATGATGAGTTAGAGGATTTAAGTTGACGAGGTATCGTTAATTTGTAAGAAGTAGAATAATTAGTGTAATATTACGAATAATAGTGCTTTGATCAAAATAAACATGTCTACACATCCTAAGTGCCTGTGTACTCTTTGTTTTTTATCTTATTTTTTACATTTGAGGTCAGTCTTTTCGGTTTTCTCTCATAACCCGAGGCACTACTTGACATGTCAGGTCATTAGTGTTGAAATTCAAGAAAGAGAACTCTACATAAACACAATATACATACCATTATAATGGCAGGAAATTCTTATCAAGGGATATCTATCTACATATCAAAGGGGCTGCATCTTATGCTTATCACTCTACATACACACTACATAGAAAGGGGAAGTTCATTTTTCCATCCACACATTTTCATTTTATCTAGCTACTTCCTGCTATCTTGGCATGAGGGAAACTTGAGAGAAATATTGCAAAAAAAATAACATAGAACTACGTTGGGTATAAAATGTAGTGCAATGCTCATTCGTAAGATCATTCATTTAACAGATGGGGAAAACTTGAATCCTCATTTTTCATCTTTCTTTTTTTTGGATTTGATGTAGTTTGAGGGTTTTGCAAGAGATTATTTGTGTTACAGATTTACAGGTACTTCAACGATCTAAGTGTGACATACATGTAATCAATGACGAGTAAGTACGAAACCCTAGAAAAAATGCCAAAACTAGCTTATGACCTTTTTGGAAGACTCTAGTGCCCCATATAGGTCTAGGGTGCCCATAGGCACCCTTGCCCTTACCCAGGTGCCCATGTCCAGGAATTCCTGACATATCTACATTTTTTTAAGTGTGATTGTGACATTTTGAGTTGATGTTCCTTCAGTTCGTCTAGTCCAAACACACTTCAAGATAAATGAAATTAAGGAAATTTCCCTATCTCTTTCATTTGTTTTCATAATTACATAAAATAAAATTGCCTAGCATTTGTATTTCATTATATATCCTTATAGAAATGATCTAAATTCAGATCTTAGTCAAATAAAAAATATTAGATTTTATTGAATCATTTTGGTGAACCCGTAGCTTAGAAATCCTTTCCCTAGGATCCACTAAAATACTAAATGGATAAAAGTTGATCTTCTTCTCCTAGGAAAGCCATGTATCATGTGAGTGATAATCCCATCCTTGATAATGTTGTTGAGGCTGAACTCAAGCTTCTTTTTCACAAACCTCAACTAGATGATGACATTCAAAGACAACTTCTAGCCAATGAATGCAACATTCCTACAAGATTTTTCTATTCTTCTTATAACATTTTTGTCCCAAAGCAAAACATTTCTAGTTGTACTCCTTGTTATTCATTTGGCACTAGGACTACTCCACCTTCTTCTATTTCTACTGAAACCCTTGATGATGCTATAATTGATTATATACTTGGACTTGCTTGCGATAAAAATCATAATAAAACTATACATGTGCATGATATTGTTTCTCATACTAGCCAAGATGATTGTATAGCTGCATTTCATACTCCTTGCATTTATGAAATTGTCTCTAATAATTGTAAATATATATCTCATGATAATTCTTGTCCTATTTTATTATATGTTGATGATACGCTTGATGAAATCTTTGCATGCAAATATTTGTCTGATACTGATAATGCACATGATAGTAAAAATTCCACTTCTCTACATAATGCTGAATGTGAATCCCCCACTCCAATTTCATATTATTCTGAGATAGTGTCTAACAACATGCATGTTGATTCTTCTCCTTCTATTGCTTCTAATGAATCTTTTGATGCTATTCCTAATACTGCTATCAACATTACATGATATTCACCACATATTACTTCTTCCACACCTACATATAACATATTTATAACATCGACATCCTCCACTATTGACATTCCTATGATCACTCATAATTGAAAGCTTCAACCACTCAATGTACCATTCACATTCATTGTCATTCCTTCACATGATATCTTATCACTCATGCATACTATTGGCCAATTACAATCTCAGGTCCAATCTCTCACTCTTGAAAGCAAGGCCTATTATGATTCTATCAATAACATCTCTTTACATAGCAATCATATTCCAAAAAATATTCACAATTTAACATTCAGTAAGGATTTGTCATGCCTACATTTTCATGCTTCGATGGTATTGGCAATCCATATATGCATCTCAAGCATTATTGTCTAAATATGAATTCTTACTCCAATGATCAATTATTGTGAAAATATTTTCATCATAGTCTTATTGATGATGTTATCCAATGGTACACACATATACCTTTTGGATCTATTCATATGTATTGTGAAATGGAAGAGGTATTTCTTCAATGTTTTATACTTAACAATGGTCCTAGAGTCACACATGATCACTTACTTGGCTTATATCAAGGAAAGAAAAAACCTATTATTGATTATATTCTCTGTTTCAATTCTTGCATGCATCGGTTAGTCTTTCAGCCCATTGATTTAGAAAATAGATTCATATTTTTTCATGATTTGATTCTTGCTTTAAAAGAGTGCTTACAATATGAAACATGTGAATCATTCACACTCTTATGCTATAAGGTCATTGATCTAGAATAAGATCTCATTGCTACACATGTTATAGACCCTCTTCCTATTTCTACTACTATTGCATCATATAGTTATTCTCCTCTTCCATTTTTTAAGTGTCCTCCAAGGTCTCCATATCCTCCACCCCGTAGGAAAGTTCAGTCTTCTCCATTGCATAAATGTCCTTCATCTCCTCCATCGCGTCAGTCTCCACCTAAGACTTTTACATCTCCTACTCATAAGCCATTGTACTTCTCACATGCTACTAAGCCTCACGATGTACTGCATTCTTTTCTTGATAAGCACTTGATTTTCTTAACTTCTTATTAAAATCCTCCTCCTCATCACTTGCAATGTTAACATGATTGTCCTTATTGAAACTATCACCATATGAATTGCCATTGTGATAATGACTGTTGTGCCCTTCTTGATAGATTACAACAATTAGAAGACAAGGGTGTCATTACCTTTGGCTCTTGATCTCATGAGTGGTCTATTTATCCAATTCCATGTAAGTGTGTTGTTACTCCATTTCACTTATCTCCTTCACCCGCTACTAAGGTTATTATTCATTCACTGCCACATGTCATTATCTATGCATGCTCTACATCTCATTTATCCACCACTACACCATCTCATACACCACACAAGGCTCCTACTACACATTGGCCTCCTAAGCCATTGACATCTGCACTTCCCACTACTGCATCTCCCATAATTGGCACCATCTCATTGCGAATTCAATTTGGTTCATACACTCATGATGCTTCCACTCCACATGATTTTACTAGTCCACGCCCACTTGGTCTTTGGTTGTTAATTTTTCTCACCTCACCACTCGATGAAACATTCATGTTCTCATAGTTCTTACATGACTATTGAGGGATATGTTACCATAAGAACCTTCGTACATCTTTGCGCTACACATTTCATTGATATATCTATCTAGTATATACTACCATATCACTTCCCGAATATGCACTCATATAGTTCATTTGTGACTGCTGAGGGGTCTTATATAAAAAAATTCATATTACTACACACACATTGGGGGGAATAACTCTTCTTCCCCACATATTCGTAAAAATTTACACATAACATCAACCATCGCTTTCATCCTGCGCTTAATCACATTGTAGACACAAAAATTGGGTCACACACTCCTTGACCCTTTGTTAAATAATCAAATTGAACACACTCACCTAACCATGGCCCCTTACACCCCACAATAATATTAATTTAATTAAATTAATCCATGTCCTCACAATATTTATTATTTAATTATCCTAATTAAGATAATTCCCACACCACCACCTCACCTAGCCACCTCACCCTAAGTCTATTCTTAGTATGTTTCCATAACTAACTAAGACCTAAATAAACCCTAAAAACAAAGCCTACATCCCCTCTAACCACATTCCCGCATAAAGAAAAGGTAACTCCCGCTCTTTCCTGGAGGAATAGAGAAATCTAGCATAAATCATTGCCATGATCTCCCATTTTTAGTAAACCTAGGGAAACCCACCCTAACCGACGCCGGTCACCCCTGAACCGACGCCGGTCACCCCTGAACCGACGCCGGTCAACCTGGAACCATCATCAGTTACCTTTTATTCCCTTTGGTAACCTTATTTCAAGTTTGGAACATTCTGAGAGCAAGGAAGGAGACTAGAGCTACATGCAAGTGAAAAAAACATCCTTTTACACATCTAGCCATCCAGAGCCATCACCAACATCAATAAGAGAGCCATTGTATTCATGGAAGCACTCTGGGAAAGCACCACTACAGGACCATACACGTATTATCCAATCAACCACCTCAATCCCTCAGCCACCAGATCCTTAACACAATAAGTATGACCCTAATTGGTATAGTTTATTTCAGTTAGTAATCTTTATTACTCATGTTATTAATCTATTCTTTGCATGCTTATTGCTTCATCACCCACTTGCTTGTAAATCCAAAGATCCCTTCACCCAAATCACAAAATCACCTATTCTCACCTGTTGTATACTTTTGATCATACCTAAGACCTTCACAGACCCCCCATTCACTCACCCAAACTTTATTCGACCTCATATCACCCCTACAATTTAACCTATTTTGAGTTTCTTTCACCTTGACCATACTGTCGCTGGTTACCCATAATCATCGTTGGTTCTACCTAAACCAACATCGATCGCATTTAGCCGATGTCAGTCTCTGTGTTTTACACCTCGACTAATAACATACCCAACAACCACCCTACCAGTTGACTTACATAACCTATAATCTGACCCTGACCAGTCTCAGAACCTTGACAGACCCCTCACCTCTCAGATCCAACTATAGCCTAGCATGTTGTGATTGGATTTTCTTATTGTATTTGACTGAGATACCTAAATCATATCAAATACAGTAGGACCTTGTTTATTTCTCACATTAACTATTTTTAAACAATTGATTGACAACCATCTAGGAAGTATCACACTTTTCAGAACTAGCATACGCTAGGCAGTCCACTATCATATATCATTTAACTATATTTTGTGGTCTTTTTTTCTATTAGAAGTAGTTCCTCATAGCCAAAAGGAATCTCTCACATTCAGCTGTGGATCAAGAAGTCAGAACGTGTGCACCAACCATCAACCGACCAGCATTTAACAGGTATTCCTCCTTGGCCCTTATCCTTATTTGTTTTGTCATTTCAAAAAGGTAAAGAAAATGGTGAAACACACATATCATCATATTATTTCCTATCATCTGATGATTTATTCATTTTATCTATAGTGATATACATCACATACCATCCATATTCAGTTACATATATATACATATATATATATATATATATATGTATAATATGTATATGTATATGTATATATATATATGTATGTATATATGTATATATATATGTATATATATATATATATATTATGTATGTATATATATATATGTATATATATATATATGTATATATGTATATATGTATATATATGTATGTATATATATATATCTATATATATATGTATAGAATATTATATATATGTATGTATATATATATATATATATATATATATGTATATATATATACACACACACACACACACTAAAATCTTCCACGCATTACTCATCATCATCATCTATGTCACATAATCATTTACACAATACAACTCAAACATCACACTATACAAACAAAAATCATCATACATTAATAAACATACAGTACAACACAAGTATGCCAATCATCCATATATATATATATATATATATATATATATATATATATCAATCAAAATCATAGTTACAAAAATTCCAATGCTAGGGGGAAAGCCCCCATACATACATACATCGATACATATCATACATCATGATCACTATCACTATATACAACTATGGGATCTCTAGAACTAGAATCTTTACCACTAGTCATGGCCCCTATACCTCTCAACCTGCCTCCGTAATACAACCAACTCACATGTTTTCTCTAAGAATTACCTCTGCAAATCCAAATATTGTGTAATCACATCCTGCACTAAGGATCCTTCTCCTACCGCCTCTCTAGATCTCTGAGTCTCTTCCCACACTTCACACTCGATCAATAGTAAAATACATGTCGTCGTTTCTATCGCCACTAAATTGAATAAGTGTGCATGCTCAGCCGAAATGGCATCCACTCGCTCTAACATACCACCTCCTACAAGCACATCAGTGGGAACATTTCATGTGAATGTGCAGATGGATGTGTCCACAATCAACAACCAATACACATAACCTACATCCATAGATCGGTGCATTAGTTACTATACACAATAATGAAAATCAATCAACCAAATAACAAATCACAATTATCACTATGAAAATACTCACGCTCTATTATCATTGCCGCCACATTATCACCACCAAGGGCAAGTGTCTGCCCCTTTACTCCTCCTATTGGTGATACTCCCACCACATCCACAATAACTGGGAACAAGAACACCCATATGTGTGCTACCCACCATGCACTATATGCCTCAGTACATCTTGCATCATTGACATCTATCTATTTTATTTCCACATCTGCCTCATCCAGACCAAGAGGTAATAGTTGTGCTCCTATGGGCCCTAGTCTCGCTCCAAACCTCCTCGGTTCCCTCGTGGTTCTCACCCATATATATATGGCTTTGGGGGCACATCCCGATCCATACCAAACTACCATGACACATGCTCTTATTGAAATAGCTTGGTCACCCCTAAAAGTTGATCCACTAGCCACATGGTCCGTCGGATACATCATAGCTCCACTCCATCCTCTTTCCACCCTCCATAGGCTTGATATGGCCTCCATATAATGCCCTTGTCCCCATGAGTTCCAACATCAATCTGTAGGTATCAGTGTCCATCCTCCTACTCCGAACACCTTCCTACCTCACAAAAAATATATCTGGCCTTGACCACTTTGCACGTGGTCCACCAAAAAAGCTCAATATTGCAATATACCAGTATGCCCATACATGAAGGAATGTTGTGGCTCCTAGTCCACCCCCATGTTCCTCCTGTGTAAACCTGTATAGGTCCTTATACAAGTGTGCTAATACAAATATTTCCCACACATACCTCATACCATCCTCCTCTATACAATGGAAAATATCATGCATCTTATACAAGATGCCTACACCACCACTCTCCACTGCTACTGAAGAAGAAATCACAATTGTGATAAAATTCCACAATCACGGAACACTTGACATCAATATGACATCCAAACTAATGTGTGTCTCAGTTTGTACTCATGTCCCTATAAAATACCCACCTTGCTACTCGCATCTACCTCTGAGAATCCTATACTTCCATCACTTAGACCCTCTCACCTACAACTGGAAGTCACAATATGTGATATACATCCTCCAGGGTCACAGCCATCTCCCCGGTAGCTAACCAAATAGTACATGTATCTGCACACCATTGCTCACATAATGTAGTAATAATCGACATATTATGGGGCACATCCCCCATCCTCACCATGTACCACAATCCTGCATGATCTAGTATATCCCACTTGTCATCTGATAAACCCAATTCCAACAATGTGCTAAAATGAAAACCACTTTGAAACTCTCTCAAATGAATATCCCTCTACACAACACAAAACAATAGTAAATGTGACATTAACATCTCATATACATGCCAAAACAACAAATGCTAGCATCAATTTTCACATTCAGCACATTTTAGGTCAAAAATAACCTCCTGGGTCACTGACGCCCAGGAACAAGATGATGGCACCTAGAAGCAAGTCACCAATTCCTATATATGGGAACTGATGCCCCGAAGGTCATTAGTGCATTCCCCACTCTTTCCCAGGTAAAAAATGCTTGGAAACTTAAACCACAAATTTCACAAAAAATCATGAAATACAACTCATTTCAACACATTTTAAAAAAATAACCATACTTACCAACTCAACTGTTGTACGTGATGCCATGACTGTCGCTACCATCTTGAATCGACTCAATCACACTGTTATAAATTGTGGCATATTCACACACTCAAAGCTCTAATTCACACTCAATCAAAGTTTAAATGAAGTTGATAGTCTCTTTTTACACTTACTATATATAACACTTTTAATAATTTCTATATCACTATGGTCACCATTTTCTCTCATTCTTTCAACTAATACACATTACATGATTTTTCTCATATCTTGAGCTTCGTTAATTAGTTTCCTATCTTGTCTATGTCATTCTTTGTAGAATTTCTCCTACTATTAGGGATAATTTTAGCGGCGAATATTCGTAATATGGCAAAAATTTCATTTTAGGAAAATTTGAAAAGGCGAATTATTCGGAGTGGGTCGGTGTCCTGTTCACCTAAAATATATAGTATATTTTTTTTGGGGGGTTGGTTTCGCCTTCGTTTGAAAACATCTCCTATAAAAACCTAGGTGATTCGCCGGGTAGTATACCTCAAGTAGCTTACCAAAATACCAATACTGTGAAATTTTTACTCGCATACCCTTGAGCACCAGAGATTCATATTACTGTTAGCATGTGATTGTTGACGCGTGACAAGAGCTGTACTGACGCGCGACAAGAGCTGTACTGATGCATGACAAGAGCTGTAATGACGCGCGACAAGAGCTGTATTGACGCGTGACTTGGGCAAAGAAGTGGGGCAGTGTTGACGTGTGACAGTATATTAAGACAGTGGACGCGCGACAGAGGAAGTGTTGATGCGCGAGTTGGGTAGTGTTGACACGGGACAGTATATTAAGATAGTGGACACGCGACCTCAGACAATGGATGTGCGACAAGACCTCAGACTGGACAGAGTCGCTACTTGGTTCTTTTGCTGACGCAGGACTCTTTTCAGAATAATGGAAGGTGCCAGCTCAAAGAATAAGAATAACCTAAAAGTAAGTAAGAAATCTCATAAATCACTCTTCAAGTTTATTGGAAACTCCACAAATACAGATATTGTAAATACCAATCATATAGATGCCACCACAGAGAATCAGAATACTGACTGTGTGGAAGGTATTATTGAGGTGGACATGCATTCTACACAGTATCAAAGTCAAACAAATGAAACCTATGATAATATGCCAGATCTTGAAGATATTGTTCTTATTGGGGTGTAACCATAAGTGCAGCTAGATATCATAGATACAAACACTCAGCAAAATGGAAGACAGAAATCAAACTCCGGTCCAAGAAAGAGGAAACCAGGTGATTGTGATATTGCTCAAAATTCTACTAAAAAAAATAAAGCATTGAAAACGAACAAGAATATGTGGACCATTGGTAGGACATACAAGTTTGATTGGGCAGCTAAATTTCCATTTATTGAACCTATAAAATCATCTAATTCTGAAGAAATCCCATCTAAATGTACATGTAAAATATGTACGTGGAAATTGGGAAAGCAACAAAAAATGCAACTGAAGCTGGACACTATAGAAAAACATTGTGGAAAACAATATTTAACTGTAACAGGGGCGGATGGCCAGAAAATCAAAACACATATGTGGAAAACTGAAAAAGAATGCATGCATGTTAGATACGCAGTGGAATATGAGGCAGAGCAGAAAAAACATAGACATCTGTTGGAAAAGGGAGGAACGATCACATCGCATATTGGTAAGATGAAAGAAACAAATCTACATGCAAAATTCATACAATTCTCTACTCTTTTTCAAATACTTAAAAAAGGAAGAGCAATTTCGGATTTCCTCAATTTCAAAGTTTTGTATCAATTTAACGGAATGCTGAATGTACCTCAGTCTCATTGGTCTGAGAGTAGTGGATGGGAAATGGCAAAATGCCTCTCGATGATAGAGAAGGAAGATTTGAAAGAGAATGTAAAAAAAGCAAACTTTATCTCTCTTTCAATTGATGAAGTGACAGCAGTCGACAACACCGCATGGGTATGTATCCACATCTATACTTTAGAAAATCATATAAGGACACCTCATCTGCTGGGTGTTATGAAAATGGTTGAAAACTGTAATGCCGAAAACCTATATAAAATACTTGTTTCTCATTTGAAAGATGTTGCTGGTACGACTGATTATGAAATTGCTACGAAGTTGGTATACGTTGGAGAAGATGGTGCATTTGTCATGCAGGGTCACCGAACAGGGCTCTGTGTTAGAGTACAAACAACAGTGGCCCCATATATGCTACCAATTCACTGTATGGCTCACAGAATGAATTTAGCGTATAAAATGGTAAGCAACCACGAAAATGTTGCTAAATTAGAAGACCTTATAAGAGAACTTCATGCCTATATGTCAAGCAGCCCAAAGCATTTTCTCGAGTTCATAAAATTTGCAATTGGAATTACAGGTGGCAAAAAACTTCTGAAGGATGTGGAGACTAGATGGATCTCTTTGTATGAACCTGCATGCAGAGTTCGTGAGGAGTATCCTTCATTGGTTGGTTTCATGCACAAATACCATCATGAAGTTGATAGGGCAAGGGACTTGCTGTTCCGTTTAACTGATTTGGAGACATTGCTTACATTGGTTGGTATTCTTCCAATGTTAAAGGAGATCAATACACTGATGAAGCATGCACAGGGAAAATTAATCTATATTGTGGATTTTATACGGATGCGGAAAATGGTATGTCAAAGTCTTGATATATTGTACTGTTCCATAGATAGTTTTGATGCACCTGTTTTTGAAAATTGTAGAGATTTATTAGATCTTAAAAATCCTAACACCTTTTTGATATTTAATATCCACGATCACCTCTGCATCACTGTTAATGGGAGGGAAATACCTGTGCACATTTTGGATAAACGTCAAGATATTACAAGATCGGAATGAGAAGATGTTCCCGTGACACGTAATTTGTTTGAGTCTGTTATCATTGAAATAATAATAAAGCTTAAAAAAATTTCAGAAACCTTGTCATCAGAAATTAGGGAACGTTTCTATAAAGATAAAATTCTGGAAGCCATGGGTGTGATGAATCCTAATTTTTGGAATACTAAAGGTGGCCGTGCAGACTTTGTCAGTAAGCATTTCCATAAATCAATGGGTACAATAATGGAACAATATACAAAGACGTCAAAGCTCAAGGGTGTGGAAATCAAAGGTATACTGAATGCCAATTTATTAAAGTTTCGGTCAACAAATTTTGCAACAACAATGAGGAACCAATATAAGAATTTAGATCAACCTTCTGAAAGTGGTGCTATTACAAGGCTGTGGCAAGGATTCTATCAAAGTTCTATTTTACAAGAAGATATCAGTGAATATTTTAGATTATATGAGTTATGCCAAACAATGATTTTGGGGTCTGTGGAGGATGAAAGGGTTTTCAGTGCATTGTCATTTATAAAATCAAAACTGAGAAACAGGTTGGATAAAAATCTGGAAAGTTGCATGAGGTGTTATGTTTCTCGATACTCCATCAAAACCTTTCCATTCAACAGAGCAATTGCGCACTGGAATTCCCTTTGCGAAAGAAGAGGTGTGAATAATACAGCTACAAGTACAAATATTCCCAACCTTGAAAGTGTAATTGGCTCTTCGTCACATTCTACAGAAGACAACATCGACTTTGATGAAGCTATTGATAATGGATTGTTTCAACTTTAAATAGGTATCTTCTTTATCTATCTTTTATCTTTATCATTAAAGATGTTACAGGTCTATATACTAAAAATGTCAGGCAATTCACCCATCTATCTACTAATACATTTCTCGTGTTGGGTTTTTTTAAAACACAGATCTAGCTCATTACCAGTGGCAATGATGATTTCAACTTTAAGGAGGTATCTTTTTCCCCTTAATCTTATTGTTTGTTACTATTCATTTTTTCAGCTCTGGTTATCATTAAAGATGTTACAGGTGTATGCATTTACATTTAGTTAAATACAATATTTTTATTTTTTGAAAACGTGGGTTGACATCTGTCTGAGGAAGTTGTTACTTCTCGGGACTGACAATGTCAAGCAACTCACCCATCTATCTACTAATCCATTTTTTGTGTTGAATTTTTTTAAGACAAAGATCTAGCACATTACCGGTGATGATTTCAATTTTAAATAGGTATCTTCTTCAACATAATCTTATTGTTTGTTACTTTACATTTTTTCAGCTCTTGTTATCATTAAAGACGTTACAAGTCTAATTCTATATATTTACATTTATTTAAAGATATTGTTGGTCTATATATTTAAAGATGTTGCTGGCACTTCTCAGGAGTCAGGACTGACAATGTCAGGCAACTCACCCCTCTATCTACAATGTCATGTAAAACAAAGATCTAGCACGTTACCCTTGATGATTTCACAGCAATCTAATACGCAAGAGGTATGCTAAACCCTAACATATTTGCAATTATGTTTAATTTCTTACCAGTGATGATTCTTTCTTGATTTCTCAGAATTATATTTAATTTATTTTTAAATATAAGTCCATATAAAATTCCTCATAAAATTCACATAAAATTTGGAATAAACAATACATTATACGATTTTAAATATAAGTCCACATAAAATTCCTCATCATCCATATATATCATATCATCACCATATCATTATCATATCCTGAGTCCTGACACTAAAATTATTATTAATACAATTACTTATCTAATTTTAAATTTATTAAAACAATTTCATTTTTTAAAATAATTCATAATCATATCATTACAATTCTATTCATTCTAATGTCATCTATATCCATTCTAAGCATTAATGTCATCTATATCCATTATAACACATTCCATTTATTTATCATCTATATCCATTCTAATGACATTATGATCATATCGTTACAAGTGTAGAGAATAATGATCTTAAAACAAGTTCAAAAGTCTAGAGAAGAAGAATTACTGTGCTTGATGATAAATCTACGTCCACATTAAATTGATCATCGTCTTTCATCATCTTCTATCATTAATTATCAATTATCATCATTCATCATCTACGTCCACATACAATTCATGACAATGCAAGTAAACAAGAAACATACATATAATTCATGATAATCACCATCATCTGCAATTAAAATTAAAGATTGTATATAAATCCATATAATTAAATTCAAAAACCATAGTACATACTCAATAGTAGAAGTTTTCAAATTCAATATTTAAAGTTTCCTCAATAATAAAAGTTTCTAGTTTTCAAAACCCTCTCTTTCTTTAGCCAATTTTACTCCTCTGCACTCTTCCCCAACGGCTTCTTCCACTGTGGCTGTACCTCTTTCCCAAAACCAGAAATCTCCATGCGACAACAAAATTGGATCAGCTGCAGCGTATAAACTATCCCGTTGCCAATAATTTTCATATCGACTAATAATCTCATTGATAAGAACCTTAGCCCTTCTGTCCCATTCTATAAGCTGATTGATATGAGGAAGCATCTCCATATTTCTCATCAACCCACACAAAATATTTTTTGTGCTTGTCCAGATCTATGAAATACTCCTTGCCCTCTTTAGAAGTACTTGTGCCAAAACCCTGTATGGTCCAAGCAACAAGTGATACCTAATCAACAAGTGAACAAAACCAGAACTTGAAAAAATATAAAGAGAAAACAAACTAGCATTACTTTGTAGTACTATATGGTCCAGCCAGTTATCGATCCACTCAATGATTCTCTCAAAGCTTCATACTCAGGAATTGTGTAAAAAGATAACACATTTCCATTTTTGTGAGTTGCCTACATGAACATGTGCGAATATTAGACATGGAGATACATAACATCTGGAGGCTTAAAAACAAATATAAAGAGTCTCAATACACTCAACCAAATATACAGGGGGAACATTTACCTTGACAATAGGACTGATAAATTCCACAACAAATGAAGGAATTTTAAGCAGTGATGGCCAGGTATGGTGTATGAAATTGATCAGCAATCCTTTGATGTGGGAACCATCATGGTCCTTTAAGAGATAAAGGAAAAGTCAAAAAGGATCTCACTAGAAAGGATATATCAGAATTAAGCAGAAACTAAATAGCGCTATACAAAGATCATGTACCTGGTCTGTCATTATCATCAGATGGCCATATCTTAAAGATTTAATGCTGTCATATATTTTATCTTCCTGTAGACCAAGGATTTTTTTTATATTTACTATCTCTTTATTCTCCATTTGTTGGTGAGTGGTAGCTTCCCTGACATTGAGCAGCTTACCTCTGAGAGGAAACACGCCATAATAATATTGACCAACAATAGATATTCCTGCCACCTGATAGGATAAAGATAACTAAAATAACAAAAAAATAAATTGGAAAGTGATGTCGAAACATGTCACAATACTACCAAATTCAGTATTCACATTTCCCTAATTCAAGGCACAAAAACTTACAGCAAGAGCCTTGGTTGAGTCACGCTCCGTTAATATTAAAGTACATTGATCAGAATTCTTCCCCCCTGCTTGATTTGCATCATCAAGTTTGGGAACATCAATTAATTTCCCCTTCTTGGTTCCATCAATTTTCTTAAGATATTTTTTTTGTTTAAACTTTTCCACTGCACTCATCAGGTCAAACAAAGTTACAAAGCTCATCTTAGACACTAGCATTGCAAAAATTACATGTACTCAGAAATGCTACATATTAGACACCACGCCTTTATTTATTGACATGGGCTGTAAATGTGAAACAGTGAAAATTACTATAAATTTATAACAGCAAATTGTATCAGAATAAAAAATATGAATTAAAATGAATTATACTTACAATCAACATGGAAACCGAACGTTGATTCGAGAAAATTCTTTTCTTCCACGAGTGTTGCCTTGGTTGTAACAATTGGTAAATTTTTGAACGGAAGGCCCGTAAACCGATGGATGTCATTTGCTTCGATACTGAATTGAAAAATTCGGCCATCATTCAGAGTCACATAAAAAATGCTGTCCTTTGAATTGTAGGATGACAGAAAGTAATTAAAAATATCTGAATCCGTTTTGAAATGGGGCATATTAACGAGCCCTGTAAATTCACATGCATCCATTAAATCTTTATATTCTGAAGACATATTTAAAACAATATGGATGTGAGGGCATAAGGGAAATCGATTGAATTGGATTCTCTTGTTTTTTGTTATTGAACTTGCAGTTGGGAAGCATTGAGACCTGTAAAAATTCAAGAGCTGGAAGGTGAAAATGAGAAAATGACCGGTTGAAGGGTATTTATAGGCTAAATCAGGCGTTAATGGCTTCACTTGATGCGCGTCAAAGATCATAGCTGACGTGTGACAATAATACTAGCTGACGCACGTCAATTGGATCCAGCGACACGCGTCAATAAGATCCAGTGACACACGACAATAGGAGTTAGTGACGCGCGTCAACAGAAGAAAGTGACGCGCATCAATAGAATCCAGTGACACGCGTCAATAGGAGTCAGCGACGTGTGTCAGTAGGAGCTAGTGACACGTGTCAAAAAGAGCCAGTGACGCACGTCAATAGGAGTCAGTGATGCGCGTCAGTGGGAGCCAGTGATGCGCTTCAGTAGGAGCGAGTGACGCGTGCCAAAAAGAACCAGTGACGCGCGTCAAAAAAGACCCAGTGACGCGCGTCAATAGGTGCCAGTGACGCGTGTCAATGGTGGCTAGTGTCATGCGTCGATCAAGAACATTGACATTCCATTAACGCGCGTCAGGAGTGATGAGTGACTAGATGGATCTCTTTATGCACAGAGAAAGCCTGAGACTACCAAATAATTGATTTCTTATCCAAAATTTAATGGAATTCGAAGTTTTCACCTCTTTTGCACTAGAGGAAATTCCCTTCATGTTTGCAATGCAGCCAATTGAGATGAAGCCTTCAAATTTATCCCCAGACCAAAGAAACAAATAGTGTTTGGTGTGTACTTGATGATGATATAGGGTCTTGTTTGATAAGTTCAAAAAGAAACTTCATGATATATGCTAAGACTGAGTTTGAGATCAGGTACCAGTAAGGCACTCTTGACAAAATTTACACAATGTTACCTTTTTAAGATGATCCAACCTTGCACAGAGAACTTTATGTTGAGCTGTAATTTTTTTTTCAATATTTGAGACACTTGATTTTATCAATTATACTTCAAGAAGATTATGATTAATCAATTCAAGGCATAGAAATGGGGGAGCTTCAAGAAAATTTTCTTCAAACATACACTTGAACATTGTATCTTCAGCAAAGGAAAACAAAACAAGGTGGTAGTAGGAATTTTATACTTTGATACTCTTTGCAAGGGTCAACCAAGTATTTCATCAGCTCAAAATGATAATTAGAAGAAAGTAAAAACAACTTTCCGTTACACACAACAATTTTGATCACTTTACCCTTATTGTATCTTTCAAACCTCATACTTGTGCCTGAATATCCTTACATAGGATGAGATGAATCTACTAAAGGATCAAATATTTCAAGTTCATTCTTGTAACTAATATGATATGTAAACAACCTTATTGAGCTATGATCATATGCACCACCTTAAAAATTTGAAAAAAAAGAGACATATTTTAATTCAACCACTCCAAGAAGCAGTCCTGAAAAGAGAATCTCAAGATGTGAATCCTATACAACATATTTTGATACTGATCCATTTTCCCCAAAACATTTTACAATATCTCAAGATGTGAATCCTATACAAAATTAACTTCTATGATTTATCTGGAGAAGGCACTGTATTTTTTCATGTTTTGGTTAACCATGGGTTTTCCTAAAGATGTTACAGGTCTATATACTAAAAATGTCAGGCAATTCACCCATCTATCTACTAATCCATTTCTCGTGTTGGGTTTTTTTGAAACACAGATATAGCTCATTACCAGTGGCAGTGATGATTTCAACTTTAAGGAGGTATCTTTTTCCCCTTAATCTTATTGTTTGTTACTATTCATTTTTTTCAGCTCTGGTTATCATTAAAGATGTCTATGTATTTACATTAAGTTAAATACAATATTTTATTTTTTGAAAATGTGGGTTGACATCCGTCCGAGGAAGCTGTTACTTCTCGGGACTGACAATGTCAGGCAACTCACCCATCTATCTACTAATCCATTTTTTGTGTTAAATTTTTTTAAGACAAAGATCTAGCACATTACCGGGATGATTTCAATTTTAAATAGGTATATTCTTATTATCATTTATTTAAAGATCTAGCACTTTACATTTTTTTAGCTCTTGTTATCATTTATTTAAAGATATTGTTGGTCTATATATTTAAAGATGTTGCTGGCACTTCTCAGGACTGACAATGTCAGGAAACTCACCCCTCTATCTACAATGTCAGGTAAAACAAAGATCTAGCACGTTACCCTTGATGATTTCACAGCAATCTAATAAGCAAGAGGTAAGCTAAACCCTATCATATTTGTAATTATTTTTAATTTCTTACCATTGATGATTCTTTCTTGATTTCTTAGACTCATGTTTAATTGATTTTTTATACATGGAAAATCCTTTGATATATTTTTTTAACTGCGGGATAAACTATTAAACAATACATTATACTATTATAAATATAAGTCCTGACACTCTTCCTAAAATTCCCTGCTTTGTCATAGATCCATCACTTCTTCAGATTTCTCCATGAAGAAATAGATCTATTTTTAGACTTATAATGATCATCCTCTAACACGAAGTTATTTAAACTCAATTCTAATGCTATCTTCCATATCCTATAGTCACCCACCCAAATCTACACTAATCACAACTATTTAAATCAACTTGACAGAGTCTTTATCTAATAAAAATCCTTTCTAGTAATAAAACTGACTCTACATAAACTATCCTGCAAATGTAGTGTGCCTTCTTCAAGGCTCTAAATAAATACTTACACACATAGTTTACTATGATCTAGTTTACAACCTTCAATATTTTCTTACACACTCAAAATTATTCCAACTTATATCCTCCCAGTTCTAATCCACAATTATTCTTCACCCTTATCAAATATAAAAAAATGATAGGATTCTTCAACCTATGAACTTGATCTATACAGACTAATCTTCATGATAAAAACCTTATATGTTTTACATTAAACTTCAAAGTTCTATATCGAGCTTGACCTATCTTTTAATCACATAGTTATTCCAACTTTGGTTAATCTAGCCTCCATAACCTTGACTATTTACAACAACTTGTCAATCTACTCTACACAAAATAATATCCATGATAACAAAACCATATCTTTTAAACCATGGTCTTGATTATTTCCCAAGCTCTAATTCTTATGGCCTGGAATTTAACTATTTCATAATTGGCTAATCTAGCCTCTACATCAATGATTGTTTCCAACAAAACGTTATTTTCTGACAAATGGTCTTGACTATTTTGGATGTCAAGCAACCTCTCTAATGAGAGATTATGCACTTATATAGAGGTGAATCTCTTTAAAATAGAATTTTCCTACACCATAAGTCTATTAAGGAGAAATCCTAAAGATCTGTTTCAAATCTTAGTTGCTATTTTTTCCCAAAGACATAATTTTCAAGATAATTAAAGTCCCACAAGATATTTAGGCACTACATTTTACATTATACACATTAAATTGATCATCGTCTTTCATCATCATCTATCATTAATTATCAATTATCATCATTCATCATCTACGTCCACATACAATTCATGACAATGCAAGTAAACAAGAAACATACATATAATTCATGATAATCACCATCTAATCACCATATAATTAAATTCAAATACCATAGTACATACTCAATAGTAGAAGTTTTCAAATTCAATATTTAAAGTTTCCTCAATAATAAAAGTTTCTAATTTTCAAAACCCTCTTTTTCTTTATACAATTCTACTCTGCTCTCTTTCCCAACGGCTTCTTCCACTGTGGCTGTACCTCTTTCCCCAACACCAGAAATAACACCTGAACTTATAAGATCTTCTGCAGCACTGTCCAGATTTTTTAAAATTATTTTTTCTTGATTTGTTGCATCTCCATGCGACAGCAAATTTGGATCAGCAGCTGCTTTGGCTTTGAATAATATGTCAGGGTCGAGACCATGATCTTTAATTATCCGCTTTAGTGTATTGTTTTGTTTGTTAACCAAAAAAATATTTTGCTTCAAATTTTTTGTTGCGGATAAGCTGTTCTTTGCTGTTTCCAAGTGAACTTGCAAAACCTTCACCTGACTCTTCAAATTTTCATATTTTAACTACACAAAAAGAGTAATGTCAATTCAAAATATTAATGTAAATTCAAAATTTCAAATTAACAAAAATGATTGTTTGAATGTAATAGTACTTACAACCGCTCTATCTCTTTCGGCATTTGCGATTGATACCAAATCCTTGTCCTTGGACCATTTTTAAAAATATGCCTGGGCCTCGGCACTAACATTTTCCAATTTGTTTAGTGCCTTATCTAAAATGTCGTCTTTATAGTTGTTGTTAAACATGACAGTCCCACACTTTACTTGGGTAAGTAAGGAATCCATCTTCGCAGGTTGATTCTGGACTGCAGCGTATAAACTATCCCGTTGCCAATAATTTTCATAACGACTAATAATCTCATTGATAAGAACTTTAGCCCTTCTCTCCCATTCTATAAGCTGTTGGATATGAGGAATAATAAACTCACTGACATGGGATTGACAATCATAACCAATTAAGTTCTCCAAAGGAAAACGTGGCAACTGTTCACTATCTGAATCTGATGCAGATGATCTTGCTGGAGAAGAATGGGGGCTTTCACCAAGATCAACTACTCCTTGTTTCTACCTTTGGGTGGGCTGATCCTGTTTTTGAAAAAATTAATCAAGATTTAGATAAATAAATTTAAATCAGAATGTAATTCAAAATTGTAAAGCATATTAAAATTGAAATTTGACGTATACCTGCTGGCCTTGAATCATCTCACGGGTATCGAAAAAACCAGTTGGGTCATTGCTATCAATGCCCAAATAATCTTCATCTAAAGTTATATTGTTCAAAATAGATATGCTCGTTGCACTGGGCAAGCCACCAAGTGATAGAGTTGGAATTCAAAACGAGGAGGCAAGGTTTAGTGTCCCATTAGGGGCCGAAGCAAAAGGCATGCATTTACCGATGTTCTTTTTCACTGTTTCTCTGGTTGGCATTTTAAAAATTAATGGTTGAGTGGGTGTTGGTGCTGTGGTTTGATCATGACTGACATGTGCTGAAAAGTACAAAAAAAAATGAAAAATATTAAAACAATTCATAAAGTCAAGACTACGAAATTAAACGTACTATAGAAAAGTTGTACCTTGTTGTCGAGGTGTTGTTTTTCTCGGTGCTACAGGTGGCCTTATAGGATTTGTACTCTGTGGCTGTTCAGAAGATATGAATGCATGCAACTGTATGGAGTGAGTTGGGGAAGAAGGTTCCAAAGTCCCTGCAATTCATCAATATTAAATGTTGTCAATTCATTTGGTTAAAATTTAAATTGAAAAATAAATATGCAACTTTGGAATTTGTAAATAATATATGAGAATGTATTACTTCTCTGACATTTAACGAGTTCAAACTATTGAGGGTTTGGAGAGGAGTGAGCTTCCATTTCAGATTGGGAGTCCCCCGAAGCCTCCACGTGTTGTTGGCCTCTTCCTCTCGATTGCTTCTTTTTTCGGGGAAGGGCTTCAAGATATCTTCTCTGCAAAACATTAAAATTTAAGTTTTAATAACTGTGCACTGTAATGTCGAAAATTGAAATACAATTACAAACTAAATAGTTTATACCTGTTGTTCTTCAAATGGAATTGAGAATTTCTTCAAAGCCTCATCAGAGCAAGTAGGAATTTGTTTATCTTTTAAATTTAAAAGTGCCTCATAGTAGAAGCCGAGAAGATAGTTTGTTGAATAAATGAAAGGTTTATCTGAGAGTTTTGAATTTGTTATGTCAGTTCTTATTTTTTTGGATAGATATGTGCACCAATCGAATTTTCGTTTTGAGATAGTGGCACAAATGTATGCAATGGCCCAATTTGGTATATCTATTTGGCGACCTTGCAAAACAATTCTGGCTTGAAAAAATGAAATAAGTGCAGCAAGAAAGTGGTGTGTAATTGATTGTGTATCTACACCACACTTGGATTTATTGACATGGGCTGCAAATGCGAAACAGTGAAAATTACTAAAAATTTATAACAGCAAATTGTATCAGAATAAAAATAATAATAAAAAATATGAATTAAAACGAATTATACTTACAATCAACCTGGAAACCGTACGTTGATTCGAGAAATTTCTTGTCTTCTTCCAGGAGTGTTGCCTTGGTTGTAATAATTGGTAAATTTCTGGTAGGAAGGCCCATAAAACGATGGATGTCATTTGCTTCAATCGTGAATTGGAACATTTGGCCATCGTTTAGAGTCACATAAAAAATACCGTCCTCTGAATTATAGCATGACAGAAGGTAATTCAAAATATCTGGATCTGTTTCGAAATGGGGCATATTAACGAGCCCTGTAAATTCACACTCTTCCATCAAAGCTTGATATTCTTAAGACATATTTAAAGCCGTATGGATGTAAGGGCATAAGGGATTCCTGTAGTTGATCTTGGAAATCGATTGAGTTGGATTCTCTTGATTTTATTGCTGAACTTGCAATTGGGAAGCATGTGAAGTCGACATTATAGCTGTAATTGCATCTTTGACAATGATTTAGACCTGCAAAAATTCAAGAACGGGAAAACAAAAATGTGAAAATGAGTGGCACAAGGTTATTTATAAGCTAAATAGGGCGTCACTGAACCCTATTGACGTGTGTCATTTACTCCTCCTGACGCGCGTCACTGGCTACTATTGACGCGTGTCAGCTAGGGCTGTTGTTGCGCGTCAGCTTAGACCTTTGACGCACGACACTGGCTCCTAGTGACGCGTGACACTGTCCCCTACTAACGCACGTCACTTCCTCCTATTGTCACGCGTCAGCTAAGACCTTTGACGTGCGTCAATAGGTTCCAGTGACATGCATCAATAGAAGATAGAGACGTGCGTCATTAGGGTATAGTGTCGCGCGTCAAAGGTCATAGCTGACGTGTGACAACAGTCATAGCTAACGTGCGTCAATCGGAGATAGTGATGCACGTCAGAAGGAGCAAATGACGCACGTCATTAGGGGCCAGTGACGCGTGACAATAGGAGGCAGTGTCACGTGTCATTAATAGACACTGACGCGTGACTGTAGGAGACAATGTCGCGCGTCATTACAAGCCAGTGTCGTGCGTCATTATGAGCCAGTGTCGCGCGTCATTAAGAACTAGTGTCACGCCAGTGACATGCGTCATTACAAACTAGTGTCGTGCCAGTGACGTGCGTCAGTCTAGACTGTTGACGTTCCATTGACGTGTGTCAGGAGTGGTTATTGACGTCTTGTTGTCACACGTCACTGATGGAGCCATGAAAAACCAGGTGAAAATTTTGTTTTTGAATACTGTCAAATTCACCTTTCGCTGAAACTGGTTACGGGGATATTCACCAGGTATTTTCCACCTTCAATTTTATAGGGGTGTCTTAAAATGAACCCTGCCTACTATCGTATTGTACACATTCCATAATGTTATATTTCAATTTTTCATATCTTCAACATGATATACACACAATTTTTTGACATCTACTATACATTTGTCTCATTCACTATTATATCGTTACACATCTACTTTTAGCTGAGTGTTCATTCCATCCATCACTCTCCCTTTCGCCGAAAGGGGGCATACAATTAGGATCACCCTATGATCCCCTTTACACTGATACATGATCATTTCACATATCAAATTCATCATTATCGAAAATTTCCTCACACATTACCTGATATTTCATACCACTTTCTAGAAATTCCCCCTAATGACCTAATCTAGGGGCAGCAACAGAAAAATATCTCCATGAGTAATCTATCATATACAGTTTTAATAATGCAATTTTCCACTTCTCGAATCAAATCAACCAATCGATGCAACACAAAATATTTTACTATTTCTCCCAAATGACCTAACATGGGAGCTACATCACTTCGTATCTCTCCCAAATGACCTAACATGGAAGCCATCAAACATAATACAAATCATGACACCCTTGTAGTGCGGGAAATAAGACATCATTTCCTTTTCCTATACTTCTCCTATATGGGTTATTCTCATTGGATCGAAATGAAAAAAATTGGTCTTTGTCTGTCTGTAGCAGCTGAAACTTTTGAGGATGTAGTTAAAGTTAGAGAGTAAAACTTGAATTCTCTCCCTACACTCTTCCTCTGGTAGAAGGATGCCAAAATCCTTAGTTTTTCACACATACAAGATCAGGTTGGGAATTGATCACTCCCTACCCCAAAAAATATCCATCAACAAAAAAATTGAAATCTCCAATCACTCAAAAACAAAATCATCAATCTCACTTTGTGCTCCTTACAATGATTTTCTGTCTCTCTTTACGCCACATGGATTGACACGTTGATCCATAGTTCACCATGCTATATGTTCCAATTTTGCGCATACTTCTGTAACATGGATTCTTTGAGCTTCTTTTAGGTATATTCATTACTTCCTTTGTACTACTTGAATTTCATTCAAATAACATAAAGGGGGGAAAATGTAGACAAAAAATCACACACTTAATACTATCTACTATGCCGCTAAGTATGTTGTTTTATATATGGATATTGAGTGAGAAAATTATTCACTGGTGACACACTTCCTAGTCCATCCACTTGTGTTGTTTTCTTCTATTACTTTTATCTTTCACACTTTTAACTCATACACCTAGTTTTGGTCAGATCACAGGTATCCCTGTCTATCATTCTTTGCACATTTTTTGTTAGTTGTCTCTAGACACTAGTGCCTAGGACTGGACACTAGCACCCATGCACTCTTTTCCATCCTGGGTTCCCATTTCCTCTTTATTTTTGATCTTATTTTTGACGTTTGAGGTTAATATTTTTGGTTTTCTCACTCATATGTTGATGCACTAGTCGGCATGTCGAGTCATTAGTTTCAAAATTCAAGCAAGAGATCTCTATATAAACACAACATACATACCATTATAATGGTGGGAAATTCTTATAAAGGGATATCTATCTACATATCAATGGAAATGCATCTTGGGATTATCACTCTACATACACACTGCATAGAAAAGGGAAGTTAATTTTTCCATCCACACATTTGCATTTTATCTAGCTACTAGTCACTATATTGGCATCATTGGCACGAGGGAAACTTAGGAGCACTATTTCACACACAAACACATAGAACTACATTAGGTTTGAAATGTAGTGCAATGCTCATTCATAAGATCACTCATTTGACATCTAAGGACAATTTGACCCCTCATTTTTCATCTTTCTTTTTTAGGATCTAATGTAGTTTTAGGGTTTTGTAGGGGATTATTTGTGTTGCATATTTATAGGTACTTCAGTTATCTAAGTGTGATATGAGTGTGACATATAAGTGATCAACGAAGAGAAAGTGTGAAACCCTAATGATAATTCCAAAGCTGGCTTCTAACATTTTCGGTAGAATCCAACACCCCACAGAGATCTAGGGCACCTGCAGGTGTCGTCGCCCATACCTAGGCACTTGTGTCCAGGAATTCTTGGCATCTTCAAATTTTTCTAAGTGTGATTGTAACATTCTGATTTTTTGTTCCATCAATTCATCCATTCCAGACACACTTCAGGATAAGAAAAATTAAGGTAAGTTCCCTATCTCTTTCATTTGATTTCATAATTACATCAAATAAAATTTCCTATCATTTGTATTTCATTATATCAATTTTCTAAATTTAGATATCAATAAAATAATTTTTTTAGATTTTATTAAATCAAACACTAACTTCTTGAGAATGCAAGTGCTTAAAGATGAAATTCTTAGAGTTAATTGTAAATTTTCACATGTCACTAATTAAAGGAGTATAAGATAGTGAAGGGAAAATCTCTAGAATTGCCACGTGGTTATAACCAATCAAAAAGGAAAAATATGGAATTATACACACTCAATAATATTTGTAGGGCCTTTTACCTCTCCCTTACAAAATAGAATGCAAATATGAAGGGGATACCTTAAGGGTTACTTGAATCCCTTAGGTCATCGAGTGACTACAAGTACACATCCATCTTTTTCAAGTAAGTTATAACACTGTTTCAATTGAGAACACTACTAGTGCCACACAGTGGCTTATTCTTTCCAAATGTATGAGATTTGAAATTAAACATGTTTAATATATTCAATACATGTTATATTAGAATAAGATTCGTATAAGTGTGTAAGTGTAGAAGAGTAACTACATTGCAGGAAGTGGATTTTTTGGAAGAGTCTAAGAGAAAAAATAAGGCCCATTTTTTTTTGATAAATGATGAAAAGGGGTTAATGGGACCCTACCCCAATAAATATGGAGATAAAGACATTGCACTAAAAAAACAAGTAGATCCAGCCTCTTCCAGTGGCACAACAAGGAAACAAATAACAACAAAATAGAAAAAACTTAACCAAGAGATCCCTTCCCATGGGATATTAGCTTCCTTTTAAAGGCATTGTTTACAATTTTCTGTTAGGTAATAAGAGATAAAATATGTGGAATAATCCCTTACAGAATCACAACAGTAGAAACTAATATGCAGAAAATATTACAGATCTCAAATAAAAGTACATAATAAATAACACAACACAGAGAGACAAGATTTAACGTGGTTCACCCAATTTGGGCTACGTCCACCAAGAATCACTTGCTCAGATTTTATTACAAGCCTCCACTCTCTCAATACAATACCCAGATCCGTTTGGAGCTATGCTCAACAAAATCTACAGAATTCACACCCAAATTCAAAGCACATCTGCAATACATTTTCTTGTATATCTATCATATGCATAAGACCATATAAATAGACAATTTCTTAAGCAGTTTGATACAAAACCATGGGTATTAAAACCATGGGCAAAAACCGTGGGTATCAAAACAATGGGCAAAAACCGTGGGTATCAAAACAATGGGTACCAAAAAAACCATGGGCCCAAAAACAACCCATAACGGTTACCCATTACCCATGGGTTAATAAACCACCCATGAAAAAAATACCACCATAAAAATACCCGAGTGTAACACATAGAAGGTGTACCACACTATAACATGAAAACAGGCTCCACAAACATAACATTTTCCCTTTCTTATTTTGACTCACTGTAGTCCAACCCTTTTCTATATTTCAATCTTCATTTTTATTTCTATGAACCGGTATTTCAAATTCCTCTTTCTCTATAGGAACTTGGAGATCACTTGAAACAAAATTTGGAGAGTTTCCATCAAGTGAAGTAGAAAAAATATGAGGAGAAGGATCCTCGTTAGAGACTGAATCATCCTCACTCTCTGGATCCACCTCTGAATCACTGTTTAATGAACCTTTAACAACCAACTGAAAAGGGTCAGAATTCTTCCACCATGAGGTTCTACTCTTGACAGATTTCCTCACAACCTGACAATCTGAAGCTAAGTGTCCGAGAGAGAAACATGTTTTACATATGAAGAGAAACCCTTCATAGTCTAAATTCTGATTCCAAATCCTATCCTCCACTTTGAGCTCAATTGATGTAGGGAAATTGACAGAATTATTCAAGTCCACCAATTTACGTGCATAGGAGGTGTAGTCATAGGCCGAAGTCCTTGGGTTAATAGCTAGACATTTACCTAGAGTATTCCCAATTGAAAACAAATAGTTCTCACTCCAAAATTGGAGGGGAATATTTGGTCAATGGACCCAAACAAGATTAACATGGAAAGTTTTAGTCATCGGGTTAAAGAGAGGGAGCCAAGGTTTCATTAACAAAAAATGGGATTGAAAATCCCAAATTTTACCAAAAATCTCATCCTTATCAGGAGTTTCAGCAAAAACAATAATGAAGAAACCTCTGGATTGAGGGTAAATGTCCAATTTACCTAACATGAGAGGCCTCCAATGAGTTGAGATCAAATCATGTAATGTCGGGAGCCTAGGGTATAAATCATTAAATCTGGATATCAATCCATTTTGCTTGAAATAAGTCTCAGATTTCAGAACCTCTGCACCAAAGCGTACAACAAGAGGATTCTTTGCAAAAGCCATAGGCTTAGAAGGGGTAGATCTAGCAATAGCCATGAAAATCAGTTTTCCCCCCTTTGAGACAAGGTTGATTTCCTTGTTAGCAGCTGGATTTAATAGCACAAGCACCCCAAAACTGCCAGATATAGGGGAAGAATATTTATCACGATTTTGAGCACGACCTGCAACCAAAACCTTTCCTGGAGCAACCGACCCCCCACGTTTTGTGCCTGCGACTCCTTCCTATCCAACATCAACCTCCATTCCAATGCTGACTCCATCCTTTTTGGCCCTAGGGTTAGGGCAAAAAATGCGCAATGCATTCTAATCCATTACGCAACACAGAAAAAATATGGCCCATTATTTTAGTTTAGTCCCAATTGCTTATTTTTAGAAAAAAAATTATTTTGTTGTGGTCTAAGTATATTTGTGTGTTTATTAATTATAAGATTTTAAAATTGATAGTACAACTTTTATATTTACGATTAAGATGTTGGTTGATGTAATAGATGCAACATATAACAAGAGAAGTAAGGGTATTGTAAAATCTAAGAAAGAATCCTTGACACAATGTGTACCAACATTCTTTGTAATCATATGTATTTAAGATATTTATATTAATCATAATATTAATTGTAATATGTATAATATGAAACTGCTAATAATAATATTATTACGTTGAAGGCATATTCCAAATCGACCTATATTAGATAGAATTTAGCTAACTTAGAGAAACTTTGAGAACACCTAGTGTCAACAACACACATGATTTTTTATTATGCCAACTCACTCAACAATAAAAAAACATTATTCATGATTAGGACTGAAACTTGTTGAGAACAGAGGCGCTCGTGAGGATTTACATGGATACACAGGAAAAGAAACCACGTATGATGATTTATGGTACACCATAGAATGATGATTAATATATCCACTCAATAAAGCATAACAAGCGATACACATGCATGACCAAGTATAGTGCAATACGTGACTTTTAGACCTATTAAAAACACATGATTATTTTGTTTAAATGCATAATTGTATGATAATGTGAGACATGCATATATGAAATGAACACGTTGCTAAGTGTCAATCACTACATGGGTTTGTATAATACTTATTAGCAATTATACATGAGTTGTAATCTACGCCGGATAAGATAACAATGTTAAGTTTGTTAGAGTTGTAATTTGTGGTGCAATGCATACAATCTTAATTTTTTTTAAGTTTGTCTAGTGGGGAGGAGCAAACAATGTAGCACAACTACAACATTCTACAAAAATACTTCCTTTTATGAATTTATTGATATTCATACCATGCTGCAAAGATTCTTTTTTTCTAATGGCTTGCAAGTATGCTACTAAAGGTGAGCTAATCGGGTTGAATATCATTTTATTGTATTTGGTGAAACAATGTCATAAATGATGGGAATATATTTTTAACAAACCTAGAATAATAATGCATATAACAAACCTTGAAATGCGAGTGAGTTGTGCGTCAAACAACAAGTCTTGTTACAATATTTACTCAACAAAGTTCTTACAAGAAGTCCTCACTTTGTTAACACTTAATGAGATTCAAATGTAGTAGGCATTGAGATGGTGTTAAGACAACTTCCCGTGGCCCTATGTCAATATTGGAATTCAACACACTCTCCTTCCACAAACCTCCCTAAAACCATCAATATATACTCATTTATGAACCCATACAATGTGGATGGAAATCAAATATTTGACAATAAAACACATAACAATTATGACACCAACATATAACATTTTATCCAAGAACGAAGATAAAGTATTGAAAGAAATTTAGATTGTAAGGAAAATTGAGTGCACATATATATTAGTTCTCCTTAAAATATAAATGATACAAAATAAGTGAGCACTAAAAATGGTGAAGGTTTGTGTAAAGAACTATCAACCACACAAACATAATGATCAAATGTAGGTGTAATTCTATAAGAGGCATGCATGTCATTGAAGTATTTACAACCCTCAAGCATATAAAGTGTACATGACAAGGGTTTGTTCCATGCAATCACATCTCTTTGAGACGTTCTCCTGAACATTTGACTCATCTTGTGTATGCTTCCATAATTTACATATATTTCAATCAAATGGTTCACCTTATAATATTTTTTTCTTAATATATATTTTATAAATAATTATATAAATTGTTTTGATTATTACAATATATTTGTTACATAACTAATTACTTCTTAATATTATATACTAATTAATTTATTTCATTTTACCACATCATAATATTAATTAATTATTCTATATTAATCATACTCAGTTATATAATATAAATTATGTATGAATAAATAAAATAAAATAAGATTTATAAAAAAACCTACAGTTATGGGCCTTCCCTTGAACCTGTTGTGTATGGTAGGGCTTGGTTTTGCCAAATGGTCTCACACCCTAGCTTGCTCTGTGCGGCCTAGCCACTTCCCTCGTTATTGCCTATACAACCACAACATCATTACCCCACAAGGGCCCCTTTGATTTGGGCATCGACCACTTGAAACCCATATCCACATGGGCAAGGATGTGGATGGCGGACACTTGTACCCTTTTTTACCAGGAAGAGGTCACTGGGAAAGAGCTAGCTGGAAACTAAATCAACAAAATTTGATAGGAAAATCCATAGGGAAGAGGACCCTATAAATGTGCACCTAACTTTAGGGGCACGCATATATATGTAGGTATGTCGGTAGCATAAAAAAATTATATCATCATGTAGCATATGATCGTGCCATATCAACATTTTTGTTTCACATGTTTAATTAGAGGGAAAATTAGTTTTTAAACTGATTTAATATGAAGAAAATAAATATAAAGAATTTAAAAGAGGGACCAATGACCAAGCACCCTATGTGTCACATTCTCATTAACTCTTAAAAAGTGTCATCAACCAAAAAATGAAAAACTATTGGTACTTTTGTCTACAACCTATGGTGAAAAGAGATGTACATGTTTTGGTGTAAGCTCGGTTATAGGGTCCTCTCCCCTAGTGGACGCCTTCTGGAGAATTATCTATCCATGAGAAGTAGAATTATTTTTACAATCTGGGTGAAGGACGAATGGATGTATATGCACCAAACAACCTCCTTCCCATCTTCCTTCTTTCTTTGGATTTCTTCCTTCCCTTCAAAGCTAACAAAAAAAAATTTAGCACAAAAATAAATCTATTTCCTTATTGGTTTATTCAATTTGACAAAGATGAATAACTTCCATTAAATCTTTACTATTGTCTCTTAATCAAATATTTTCCGCTATCTCTGTATTAGGAATGGGAATTGAACGAATGGGTTCTGACTTTTGATTAAAAGTTAATGTACATTACTGCATTTTTTATTATACTATTTAATTCCCACGTTTTTATTTCCAACTTTTCATTCATTTCTTCATCTTATCTAACAAGTTAAACATCACCCAATCAAAAACCTTGATGTCGTAAAAAATAAAATTTAAAAATGACCTGCCAAAATAAGATTTAATACGAAAACCAATATGTTTCCTTATTGGTTTATTCAATTCGATGTGGATCAATAACTTACCTTCACTCTTTATCATTAGCTCTTTATCAAATCTTGACCATCAAATATTTCACAAATATTGACCATTAGCTCTTTGTTAAGCATTGGGGATTAAACAGATGGGTTTTAACTTTTGATTCTAAGTTATTTTATGCTATTGCATTTTTAAAATCACACCAAAGCCACAATTATTTAATTTACACATTTTCATTTCCAATTTTCATTCATGGCTTCATCTAACAAATTAAAAATTGTCTAATCAAAAACCTTGATGTCATAAAAATATTAAAAAAAAATAGAAAATATTGATTGGCACAAAATATACATGTCACTCTTACAACTAACTACTGGAGGGGCTTAATTATCGATGATTATTCACACATCAATCATTTATTTCAATTAATCGAGCTTTCAACTGAAAAAGGGAGCTACAAAGTGATACAAAAAGCAAGCATTACAGTTGGGTTTCAAACCTGGAACCTATTGGATTTTCCCGCTTTTTATTTTAACCCCTTTAAGCGCAAATTACACTCATGTGAATAGTGCAAATGAGATTAAAAATATAAAGTGAAACAAATATGGCCTATATTATTTGGGCAAGAAAATTTTGAGCCATTGAATATGTGTGGGATATGCAATTATTTAATTCCCTCTTTTTTTGTTTCTAGCTTTCCACTCATGTCTTTGTTTTATCTAGCAAATTAAACGTTGTCCAATCAAAATCCTTGATACTGTAAAAAAATAAGATATTAAAATAGAAAAGCCCATTTTATGTCGATTGTCATTGATGGATGATGTCATCAAGATTGTTGATGAGGGAAACCCTAATTATTTCCTTGATAGCTAGAGAGAAATCCTAATCACAAATGTGCTTGAAATTGCTACCTTGGGATGCCAAGTCCACTCTAGATCTCCCTATCTTTAAAGTGTCCTGTGAGATATGCAAGTGAATACCCCTTACATTTACGTGTGTTCTAACTACCCAAAAAATGTAAGGGCTAAAATTGAAAACAACTATTGACATTGGGAATATTGGTCAACTACTCCTTGTGTTCTAAGATATCTCCACAATATGTTACCTCAACGATTTTTGCACGCACCTACTTTCTCCTTCAAACTATTGATAAAAATAGCATGTGGTTATAGGAAATAATATTTTTACATTGTTTCTATACAACATTTTCCCCACCCTTAGACTTCACCTCCCTCAAACCCCTTCTTCATCACCCCTCTTCCTCTCATATTGTTTCATCCCTCTAGTTTAAGTTCTTTAACGCATCCCCGATGGAATTTCCATCATACATTTTAGGTGTGATTGTTAGTTCTAAAACATATATGAAAATTTACTATTATAGATTTTACTAGTATTTTAAAAATAATTTAATGTAAAATATACAAAATACTACTAACATATGTATAGTAATTCTAATATAGTTACATTAAGTGTAAAATATAATGACAATATTAATTTGTGATTTATTAGCCATTGAATTATTTAAAGACAAATAAAAAGAGAATGAGGGGAATTTGAAGTTAACGTCATTTTGAGTGTGAATAACAATACGGGGATTAGAATTTTGTTATTTATTTGTATTTAAAACTAGCAATTATACCACAAGGTCCAATGGTCACGCTAATAGGCTGATAATAAAATTGAAGAGTGAAGACTTCATATAGCTGATAAAATTTAGTAATTATCATTGTTAATTTATATTGATTTTTTAACTTCTAACACGAATATGTTATGATATTTTTCAATACTGATTCAAGTTTATATTTGACAATAATTACATATTTGTTTGTGTTTTGAAATAATTGTTAAATATCACTCTCTTTTAACTTGTAGATTTAAAATATGACTATCATTTTCCCCCATAAATCCATATACGAGTTTTATTAATATTCACAAATTGTGGGAGATGAAGGACATTGAAAGCATTCAATTGAATGACCTAAGAATAAAATGCAATATCTTATAAATTATATATGAATAACGGGCACATTTTTTTCACAATGGGGAAAAATATTATACGGTAGTTTTTTCTAAAAAAAATTACAGCTTTATTTTTATTTAAAATTTAAAAGTAATTTAAATAACAAGCATAAGGAAAACAATTGATAGAACCCAAGAAAGATGTAAATGCAATCTAGAGAGATCTGTATCCAATGCCCCACATAGAAATTCATACTACATGCTTCCATTTTGGAGCATTCAATACAAAAAATCTTTTGAATGGAGTAGGAGATATTTTCTTAACGTTTTCCGTATCATTATTATTTCCTTTCTGCCTGAATATAACTTGAATGACTACTTAATTCTAATATAATCTTGGGAGGCATATCATATTCTCTTGGTTGATAAAATTATAAGGTCATATTAATACTCATACTAATTCTTCTAGTTGGGGTTCATTCACTCTTTGAGCTCCCTTGCTACAAATGCACCAGATATGTGTATGCTCCATTAAACTTATAAATGAGTTCTTCTTGTCTTTTGATTCATCAAGATATCTAACACAGACAAGGTGGTTAACTATGTAAACAATATTATTAATTGTGGGCATGATGAAATATGATTAATTCATGAGAGTGAAATACCTCCTACCATCAACGACGAGACATGCATAGCCACACTAAGTAATAAACATTTTTTTTACATGATCAGAGTTGGTTCATTAATTCCAAGAATTTGAGTGCAACCTCACTTTATCCATGCATTACATATCCAATAATCATAAAATTACATGATGTTGCACATTAATTGTGCGTATTTTAAACAATCCCCATGCATTCTTTATAATTCCACATTTTGTATACATGTTTGCAAGCATTGTTACACGCACATCAAACAAAAAAATCCATTTTTATGCATCTAATACCCTCAATTAATGTTGTAACCTTTACAAGAATTTGGGGGATGTTTTACACCTAATAATATTGCATTTGAATAATAATTTACATGAATGTATAAGGAAGTCCAATATGTGCATATCCTATAATTATCACATTCCATGAGGCTAGATCTCATTGAAATATTTTCAGCAACAATTCGCCTGCCATCTCAATGCTCCCACATTATGTATAACCATATATAAAGTTAGTCACATTTTAATAAATTCTCACAATTGAATTTGGTTTGAATCTTAATACTTCATTAAGAAACCCATTTCAGCCATTTTTCACACATCCAAAAATGATAATAGTCAAGGGGGATACATCTCTTTAAGCCTTTTTCATACATTTAATTTTCCTTTCTAATCATTTCATATTTTGCATGCATGTCTATTAAGTAAGTCATAACATATCATAACAAAGTAGCCCTTCTGCAGAGGTAGGAAGAAATATTGTGTTAAGTTTCACCTAACACATTTTCCTAAAAAACCCCCAATATAGGGGGAAAATGTTATGGATAGTCCTCTATCTTTCTTGTTGCCTATTGTTAACCATAGTCTAGTGCTTCAATCTTTTCATTTATACCATACATAAAAAATCAAGAATAAGAGAACAAACATCATGCAAAGAGTATAACATAATTATACAAATTTCATTTTTATAATGCAACAGCACAATAAAAAATAAAAAAATAGACTCTCAACAACAACAAGAGGAGAAGAAAAAATGGGCCTAAAAAATGAGCATACACTAAGGGAGAGGAGTCAATCGTGGAGCATGGACTAATAATGGTGAGGGTAGATGTAAATTCAAGGACTAGTACATGTCAATTTCTCACTTAAAATTTGAAAAAAAAGTAGCCAATAAAATGAGTCACATCAAACAATCACCCAATCAAATGATGCCACAAAAGTGGAAAAAATGCATGACATAATGCCCTGCAAATGGTTCACCCTAAATTTATTTGTATGGAAAACTACTTGATTTAAATACCTTAAAAAATTACTTTCCATACAATATAAATGCTCTAAAGAAAGTATTTAAATTAAAAATAAAAAAATCTATTATTTTTTTTTTCAAAATTTATGGTATTTATGCGGCTACTATAAACCCCTCAACTTAGGGTGCACAACCATTGGCTCCTCTCCCTTACTGCGTGTGTATCAAAAATTTTGTTGTAGAAATTTCTTTGCTTGTAAAGCATGGCTAGTTAAGTGGCTTCCCAAGTGATGTTTGTACAAATTTTTAGTCACTAATGAATACGACATGGAGGACAAGACATGGTTCAATTTTATTAGTATTATACCAAATAAAATAATATGAATTTTGAACGGATGTGATTCTTTCAAAGGTCATCTCATCCCTAGAGAAAATGTCAACCATTGATGGGAGTAACCAGGTCAATTCACCTCATAGTATAATACCTATCATCGTAAAAATATGCTATGTACTTATGTTTTATTTAGAAACAAGCCACTTGGCCTTTGTGGCCGGGGAATTTAGTTTATCCCCCATATATAGTGTATTTAAATCATTAATCATAAAAATAGTATGAATTTATTTATTTTTCTCTTTTTCCCCTTTTTCTTTTCCTTTTGTAACTTGAATTTATAATTTCATAACATTATTAGGTGAAGATAATAACATTATTATTATTTTGTTAAGTTGGAGACTCTTATGAGTAATTTAATTAAATAATGATTTTTAATGGATTTTTTTAACTTGTTTGATTTTAATCATTAATCTAAATGACTTTCATAAATAGCCATTATTCAAATTACCATTTTTCCTTTGAGAAAATTGAATGCTATTTTTTTAATCTAATCCTACACTCTTATATATATTCTTTTTAAAATTAATTAGCTTTGGAATTCATAATAACGATGTTAAATAACCATTATTTCAGTTGTGAATTCCCCCTAAAATTTTAATAGAGGTTTCATTAACTTGTAAATATAGCTCTAGTTTAAAATTCAAATAGAGGATCTCAATGAACATTAAATATTCATTATATAAAATAGATTACAAAATAACACTTGTATTTAAATAAATTTCATCAAATCAACTATAACCACCATGAATTTAATATTATTTCACTCATTCCCATAATTCAATTATTCTTGATAACAAGGCGTAAGGACTTTTACTACTTTCAAGTTTCACTAGCTATTCAGTAATACTTATTCCTTAATCAAATTCAAATTCACAATTTACCTCACTTTCTTTCAAAATAGAATATATTTAGGATACAAATTCCAACTTGAGTACGAGGATTTTTAAATATAAATTCCAATTGTGCGTCAATATCCTAGGTGAAACTGATATGTAAGAGAAGTGATTATGCTCCCACACAGCTAATCTATGCAATCTCTTATTTTTTTCCAAGTAAGGATGTGGTGCTCCACCAATCCTATTCCATGGGTACACCTCATGTACCCTCTAATCCTAAGGAAACTAGATATGTATAAGGGTAAGTACAACCTATGAAGAAGATGTGTAAGAGAACATATACAACACAAGATGCTTCAAAACACAAAAAAAACATAAGGATCAACACAAGGCCATCCATATGGATTTCTAAATGATGGTATAGGGTAAATAGATCATAATATTGAATTGATATCACAAGCACAAGGGGGCAATTATTCCACCAAAGGGGTGAGCGAAGGAGCCAACTAAACCCAAATAAAAATATATTTTCATTACTGATAAAGGGTTGGGGAAGAGTGGGCATCTCTCCCAATTTTTTTATACACCACTACGATGATGAGGAATGAAAATCTTAGGAAATAGGAAAAATGATTAACTCACCCAAGGTTGTGAGCACTCACTAGAAAACCCAAAAACACATATTCCCTCCGACCTCAATAACCTAGGAATCGAGCCCCATAATACTTCTATTTTTTTTACTCTTAAACAACCCAAATGTGACTTTCATGGTTAAGGCCTCCCTAAGTCATTATTTAAATCTACTACAATGAAATCACAAGGATAGATTAATGGATTCATCACACACTATAACAATTAAGGGTTTATAATATTCTAAAATCTTTGTAGAGACAAAGGAGAAAAAGTATGCAATGAAAAATGAAATATAGAATATCCTAACTCTAATCCTTGATTGTTTAACCCACTCCAAGAATGTACACTACTTCAAAATACTAAGACGTTCTCCTCAGCTCCTATTTCCTTCTTCTTGAGTTTTCCAAAATAATAATTTTGGGATGACCAAAAGTGATAAGTATATGACTTATCCTTTACTTATATGGAAACCTCCAATCCTCAAGCCTCCATGGATTTGTATTTAGCAAAAAAAATCTTTCCATGCCAAAAATTTCAACTAAATACACTTAATGCATTAAAAAAGGTATGGTACACTAAATTTTTTCTCAGCGCTTATTAAATTTCTCAACCAACACACCATTATGGATGTCTTTGATTCCATAAATGACACCAAAATATCACAAAATACATTCTTAAGATTACCCCATAAGTCAAGGGTTCTAGATTTAGTCATAAATGAGTCCTAAGAGTGGGTTTACACCTCTTTTCATAATAATCTTCATTTATATTCAAGCTTTTCCACTTGTATCTCTTTTTCTACTTTTACCCACTCCTACACAGTTTCACATAGGATTCTAGAAGTCATAGGTGGAAGGGTTAAAGGTAAGGAATATTTTAGAGTGTTAAGGTTTGAAAATATACTAAATTAATACTACTAACAATTAGGAACAACAATCACTAGGATGCATACTCCTATCCCTACTCAACTACATTTGGTAATCTCATGATTAGTGTAGTCTTGTATCCTTGTTTTTTTTACTTGATTCTTGTACACTCAATGCACACATCAAAACATTCTATCATAATATAGCAAAATAATTAATTCATAATAAAAATCAATAATCAATAGCTAATCATGCTACCTCAAATATAAGTGTAATTGAAGATTTATGTTACAGAAGTTCACTTTAGATCTGATTTATGTTGATTATCCTATTGTGCAGGATGAGGTGATAATTGCAACTATAGGAATTAGGAATTATTCCTTTCATCCAACCTCCATGGTATAGATTTTTTTTGTAGTTAATGTACAAGATCTTACTAGTTTTATTATACTAAATGATCATTAAATTTTTCGCAAATCCATATCAATTATGATATGATTTGTAACTTGCACCAAGGTAACCACATACGTGAGAAATATATTTCTAAATATCCATTTAGAATGTGTGACCAATATTTTTTCAAAATCATACCATAAGTATCCAAGATATCCACCACTTGGATTTAGATGAAATGTTGGACTCTTGGATCAGCTGTGAGTTTCATATGAAAGTGTGAGAGTTATCCAACCATGTTCACATTATTTTTCTCCACTTGCACCACCCCATGACTAGACTTTACAAGTGCCAATCTCAATAGTTGGAAAATTAAGCATGGCATGACGTTTCGAGAAGTTATTGAGTTAACCAAATAGTTGTGTAAGTTATACCATAAATTCTAACCATTATACAAAAAATAGGAGATTCTAGATTTTCTTTTATATATAGCCACATGCACATCAATGGATTTTCCATTTTGTTTTTTCGGTGTGGTGGACAAGGATTTGATTAGGATTTCAGTTTGGTTACTAATTTAGACCAACTCGAGCATGTAGATATTATCTATGGTTTTGTGCAAGTCATCAATGATGTTGTACTCAATATTTTCTATGTTGTCTAAGAAGAGAGAGTGTTATCCTTCATGGGCTACATAATATTAGGCCCTTTAGGAAACATGGGATTATTTTCTGAGCGCGTGTTAAGATACACTTAAGAAGAATAAGGAGGAGTAGAGGTGGTCAAAGGCTCATGAGATTTACGATGAAGGGTGTAGTTATTTTCTAGTTGGTATTACTGGTAAGCATGGACCTCCTTCAGATTGTGATCAAGATCATTATCACTCTATAATGGGAATTTATAAGTTTCTAAGACTTGAAGTATTAGGGTGTTTTAAATTTATCTGGGAGGATTCATCAGGTAAAATAATTATCTCAATGTTTTTAATTTATTTTTGGAAAATGTTTGAGGTTGCGCTAAATTTTGGGTAGTCTATCTCAAAATGTGCTATGGTATGGTGGATCTTGCACCAGGATGATAATGCCAAATCTAATCGGTTGAAATAATTTTGAGGGTTTTCCGAGATACTAGCATTTTGAGTGGATTTTTCTAAGGGACTAGGCATGTCTCTATTGTTGGGTCTATAATTTCATCAGTAGTTATTATGTTGAAAATTCAAATTCCTACTTAGGTAACTAGTAGAAAGTTAGATTTGATTTTGTGTACATTGCCTCTGTAAGCTAATCATGTCATTTTCCAAATTTTGGATAATTTGGTGTAAGTTCCATACTTCATCATTCGAATTTTCTAACTGATTTAGAAAAGTAGGTGTTAAAGGGAAATCTTGGTTATGAGGTGTTTGTGTGACAATATTTAGATATGTGAGTTGATTCAAGAAGGTTTGCATGGGGGCTAGTGTGATTTCATTTATGACCATTGTGACATTTTAGATGGGTGTGGGAAGCACTAAGTGCTTATTGTTTACTTGTAGCACAAATTAGTTATGAGGAAAAACCATGGGAGATGAGATATATGTAAATGGAGTTGGGTTTGGAAATTGGCTATAGATTGGCATCTGCGCATCCATAATTTGTTTGAGTAGAGGGTAACCTTGTGTGAGTGTTTGGTTGATAATTTACTTTTAGTTTTACATGGCAGGTTGTCCCAATAATGGAAAAGTACCGACTTAACATAAGCCTTGAGGCATCATTCTCAGCCAAACTTGATGGATTCGTGGTATGTAAGGGTCAAAGTAGTCAAGGTGATAATTTTTTGATGCAAAACATAGAAGTAAGGGATTCAAGTGTCCTAAGATAGTTTCAGATAGCCACATATTTCATCTAATTATAGAAATATATCAAACTCTAATACAACTTGTGAAAGTTCTTAGTGAAGACACATGACTATCTAACTAATTTCCATTGGTATCTCTAGCATGTTTCATTATTTAGTGATCAAATAGGACTCACTAAACTCATATAGATTTTATTTTTATTTTTTGACATGCGATTGTCTGACCAATTGTTACCCCTAGCATATGTAATTATTCAGTGATTGAGTAACATGTTTTCTCCATTCATACAAATATTTTCATCCACTCCACCATTTTAACATTATAAGGAGTATACAGTGTGATATAAATTTCATTCGGTGGGTATTTTGTGTTCCTTGTGTAGATGTAAAAGAGTGGTTAGTGAAAAATGCAAACAAGAACCAAAACAAATTGATTCCTAATCTAACACTCTAATAAACTACCTCTAATTGAGCTAGATGGAAAGGGAAATAGAGTGCAATACCTTTACTTACCAAAGTAGAGCTCCCTTTTATTTATTTTATGTGCTCAAGATGTTGGATTGCATTATATTTCTTCAGATTTTTGGAGTGACTTGGAAAAAACATCCCCTTGTAACTTGATGATTTTTCTTGAAGAATGATTAATGAAGGATGAAGAATTGAATGATGCTATATTGGAGATGAATGATGAATTGATTGAATGTTTGAAGAATATTAAATAGCATATGTTTGTTATGCATTTCCATGTTTCCTTTCTAACTAGCTCTCATCGAGGAGGAGAGCTCAATTTATAGTTGAGGGGTGGATGATTCAGTGGATAGGATGAAGCCAAGTTGGATTTAGACCAAGGGAGGAGAATGCATGAGAAGAATGGAGAATTCTAGAATTTGAGAGAAGTCTCCATTGAATTAAAAATTCAATGGAGGGAGGGAGATATATTTAAATTTTTAAATTAGAAATAGGGAAATTTGGAGAGGCTTCTAGAAATAGAAGCCTATAAATTTAGAGCTGGAGCATGTGATTAGTTTTAGGATTAGATTAGGTTAATAAGATTATTAGTGGTGTCTTTACATAGAAAGGATAGGTGTAGGGATGTGTAGAGTAGGTGGGTAGGTGGGTGTAGGAATATTAAATTCCTATAAAATGATAATAGGGATTAATAGTGGGATAATAGGATATAATAAAAAGGATTAATGATAAGATGGGATATAAAGATGGTTTAGAGGATTAATGATGAAATGACAGGATATTATACGAGTGATAAAAAGGGATTAATATTAATAATTAATCTTGTAATTAATTATTATATGGTTGATGTTGGGATATTTGTGGGACAAATTATTATGTCGAAATTTTAGATTTCTACATTTTACCTCTCTTTGAAGGGTTATTACGGAGCAATAACCGTTCAAAGAAAAATAAGAGAATATGTAAGGGTGGTGATATGATGCCCCCTCGAGGGGTTAGGTAGGGATGAATGAGGCGGGTAACCGCAAAAAAAGAGGAGAAAGCCCATGTTAGTATATGAGAGAGGTATAGGGGATGATAAGATTGCGGATTATAAGATTGATTGAAGGGGTGAGATTATAGGATGTTGAATTTGGAGGATTAGAGAATAGGAGAGAGGATGAGAGGAGTAAGATTATATGAAGATTAGGAGATATGAGAGAGGATTATAAGATTATGAAATTATAGGATTATGAGATATTGGATTTTGGAGTTGAGGATGTCCTAGTCAACGATGTATGATAAGGGTGAATCTTTAGGATTGGTGGATTATAGGATGCCCCAGTTGTTAGAAATCATAAACAATGAGAGGGGGGGTGAATTAGTTTAGATTATAAATTTTTATCTTAATTCCAAATTTAAACCCTTTAATGATGTGTAGCTTTAAAACTATGAGTAGTCAATCAAACATATGTCATGCAGAATAATACAGTGCACAAATATTAACGCGGGAAACCCTTTCGGGATGAAAAACCATAAAAAAAAGTTGTTTATATTACACAAAGAAAGGAATTTCAAGAATATTACACATCCTACAAGATTTTCAGTTGAGCACCCACTCAACCTGCGAAGCACCCACTTCATAACTTCAAACACCCACTCAAAGATTTTTCTGAGCACCCACTCAACAAATTTAGATTATAGGATGCCCCAGTTGTTAGAAATCATAAACAATGAGAGGGGGGGTGAATTAGTTTAGATTATAAATTTTTATCTTAATTCCAAATTTAAACCCTTTAATGATGTGTAGCTTTAAAACTATGAGTAGTCAATCAAACATATGTCATGCAGAATAATACAGTGCACAAAGTATTAACGCGGGAAACCCTTTCAGGAGGAAAAAACACAAAAAAAAGTTTCTTATATTACAAAAAGAAAGGAATTTCAAGAATATTACACATCCTACAAGATTTTCAGTTGAGTACCCACTCAACCTACGAAGCACCCACTTCATAACTTCAAACACCCACTCAAAGATTTTTCTAAGCACCCACTCAACCTGCGAAGCACCCACTTGCAAAGAGAACCAACCCCTAATTTAATCAGCTAAAACTGATATTATGTAGGCACAAACCTACAAGGAGGCTACAACCCCCTGAAAATGCTAAGCTACAACTTTGACTTAATTTTACATACAATTTTTGATCATCTAGATTCAATGTTGCTTACACAATGGATTATGATCACTTTTCTGGATCGGTCTATGTTTTTCTTATCAATCTCTTCTACTCATATGATTTAATCCCCTTTTCCCATTCAATATGCTTTCCCTAATGCTCTTCTCAACTGATAAATCAATGCTTCATCAATCTGCTCTCCTCTTTCCTCTCACTTTTATTCTGTGGCTCTTTCTCAACTTGATTGCATCGTATTTTCTCGTGTGTAGCTCACTTTCATATCGAATACTTCTTTTTTTACTTGAGAAACCCATAAAAAATGGCTCTAAGTTCAAATTATATCCCTTAATCAACACATTGATTTTGTGTCCTGTATCTTCCTGTTCTGTCACCTGAGAATTCAGGCCATTAAATGTAGGCAAATAACTCCATATTTTGTTCCTTATATGTTCATCTTGATTACACCATTTTCCATGCATTTCTAGAAGCTATTTATTAGCTGTTTGACAAAAATAGATTTTCCATCTTTTTGGAATTTACAACGTGGCCCAGATGAGTGAGTTGTTTCCTTCTCCAATATTTAATTTTGCCTTGAAACTTGGATTCTCATACAAAATGTAACTCCATTTCCACAAAGTCAATAAGAATTAAATGTTGATAGCTAGAATAGTAGTTTTCTTTGTTCTTCATGGAGATCAAGTCGTATACTTAGCCGCAATCACTTGACAATCGTATCACCATCGATTTTGGTGAACTAAATCTTACTTGTTCAAGTTTAAATCAATTTTATTGCCTTCGACCCTTGTCCATTCCATATTCTATCATTTTGCGGCTTCCTTTAGCTTCTTTGACCTTTTATTTTGTATCGTGGCTCCTTTATTTGATCTATGACATTTCTCCTTACTCGACGGATTTTTAGTTATCTGTGGCTATTCTATGCTTCTTGCGGCTTCCACAATGTCTCGCGGTTATCCTCCATGTTTTTTTCCTTTCCACGGTTTCCATGCTCGCGACTCTATATCTTTTATTCATAGCTTTTGTAGTCTGCCACAGATATCTTTTATTCATAGCTTTTGTAGCCTGCCACGGATATCTTTTGTCCTTAGTGGCTTCTCTAGTCATTTGTGGCTTTTTTGTTTATCCACAGATTTTAATTCACCTCTGTAGCTCTTCCTTCATGTCCGTAGCTTGTCCTTTGGCTCTATTTTTCTTTGTGGCTTCATCCCTTTACCCATGGCATTCACTAACCTTCCGTGACTTCTTCTACCCATTTGAGGCTGCACCAAGTCCTTGGCGGTTACATCTAGGTCTCGACAGATATCTCCTCATGTCCGTGACTTATAAAAAAATTGACTAAGTCACTTAGGAATTATCCTTAGTCATCTTAAAGCCTTTGTGAGCTAACACTACCAATCAACCTTCATCTTTCTCACTTGCTCACTTTACCAAATTGACTCCTTTTGCCATAAAAAAAACTTCACAGCAACTAATTCATCTTGACATCAATGAAAACATATATGACACTGAAAAAGGTCCAACAATCTCTCCCTTTGTCATTGATGGAAATACCCCAACATTTTAATGCTCCTATACCACAAATACCAATTAACTTCTTTTGATGGAAAAATACTTGCATACCTGAATGTGTCTTTTCTGGTTCCAACATCTCTTCCACTTTTACAACAACTCTCCCCTTTTCAATGAAAATGACACACTAGTTTCTGATACCCACTTCTCTCTCCTTTAGCTACTGAGACTGGTCACTTATGCTAGTTTTATTTTCTCTCCACCTTTAATATTTTTTAGTTGGTTTATGATCTCAAGTTCTATCCCCATTTGAAAACAATGAAAAAGGGCCAACCAGGATGCATAAATTTGAATCTGCTGGTAAGCTAGAAAAAAACATGTTCTTACTTCAATAATCCCCCCTTAGGCTTATATTTCTCATCCATATACCTTGGTGTGTCCACAAAAATTATCCCCTCGAGTTGATGCATAATTTGATGAATTTAAGCTAGTATACTAACTCCCCATTACTTTGGCACTGATTAGGAGCTGCTAATTCATGAGAATTCTCCCTTTCCTTTTCTTCACACCTTCTAGTTGTTGGTGGGATCAGGAATGACCCCCAATTCGTTCCTTAAATGTTCAAATATGACTTTTGGCAGTGGCTTAGTCATAATGTCTGCAATCTCTTCTTTTGTGCTCACATATTCTAGACTTATTTTCTGGTCATTCACTTGTTCCCTCAAGAAGTGATATCTAATAGGGATATGCTTGGTATTTGAGTGGAACATGGGGTTCTTAGAGACAATTATTGCACTTGTGCTATCACATAACAAAGGAATTGAACTTTCAGATTTTACCTTGTAGTCTTCCAATGTTTGCTTCATCTAGAGAAATTGAGTGTAGCACATTACACCCGCTATATACTCTACTTCACATGTTGATAATTCCATTGATGACTGCTTCTTGCTTAACTAAGAGACTAAATAATTTCCAACAAAAAATGCTCTACTTCTTGTTCTCTTCCTGTCATCAACACTTCCTGCCCAATCTACATTTGTACATGCTTTTATGCTGAATTCATTGCTCTTGGAGTACGATAATCCATATTCAACTGTGCCCAAAAGGTATCTTAAAATTATTTTGACTTCCTTGAGGCGTGTTTCCCTCAGATCTTCTTGAAATATTCCAACAAGGCCTAACTCTTGCATGATGTCTAGTCTTGATGCAGTGGAGTAGAGTAGACTACCTATCATGGATCTATACAATGTTGTGTCTACTTTTGGTGTGTCATCATCTCTACTCAACTTGCATCCAACTCCCATTGGTATCCCAATCGGTTTGCAGTCTTCCATTATGAATATTTTCAATATATCCTTGATATACTTAGTTTGGGATATGAATATACATTGATCTATTTTAATGATGTGTAAACCTATAAAGAATGAAATATTTATAAGCATAGAAATTTCAAATTCTTCTTTCATCATATTAGCAAAGTCATATGTCATCTTATCATGGTCTCCACCAAATATGATATCATCTACATACACAATGACAATTAGCAAGTGGTCTCCTTCTTCCTTGATGTAGATATTTTGTTCCGCAACACCTTTTATGAATCCTTTCTCAATGAGGTATGAATCCATTTTGCTGTACCAAGCTCTGGGAGCTTGTTTTAATCCATAAAAATCTTTCTTAAACCTGCACACATAATCCTTACCTTTAGTTAGTGAAGATCCATCAGGTTTTTCAATATATAACTCTTCATTCAGGAAACCGTTTAGGAAGGCTGATTTCATGTCCATTTAGAACACTCTGATCTTTTTGTATGCCACATAAGCCAGAAATAGTCTTATTTCCTCCATTCTTGCAACTGGTGCAATTTTTTCATCAAATTCAATCCCTTCCATTTGTGCATATCCTTTGCACACGAGTCTGGCCTTGTTCCATGTTACTTCTCCTTTCTCATTCAATTTATTTATGAAAACCCACTTGGTTCCAATCACATTTTTTTCCTACGGTCTGGGTACTAGTTCCCATGTCTCATTCTTTTCAATTTGATCCAACTCTTCATTCATTACATCTACCTAATGCTGATCCTTTCTTGCTTCTATAACATTCTTGGGTTCTATCATTGATAGGAGTGTTATGTCTTAGATTTCTTCTTATGATAATATTTGTTTCCAATTATTTGATTATAAGGATGGGTCCTTTTTGACTTGTCGGGAGGGTGCCTTAGTGTCTGGTATTTCTTCCTCTTCAACTTATTCTTCATGTGGACTATCCATTTCATCATCATATTCTTTCTCTTCATGACTTTCTCTGTGTTGGGTGTTGACTTTGGTGTGTTATGTTTCATCCACCTTCACATTTGTGCTTTCGAAAATCTTTTGCAACCTTTTATTTTAGCACTAGTAAGCCACACTGACCACTGAATAGCCAAGGAATCATCACACCTGGAGTCAAATTTTCCCAAGTTTTCTTCATTTCTTTTGATATATTATTTTCTACCAAAGACTCTTATGCGCTTTACATTTGCTAGACTTTTCTTCCATAGTTCATAAGGTGTCTTGTCACTGTTTGTTCTCAATTGAGCTCTTTTCAAAATGTAGACCATGGTTTAAACAACTTTAGTCTAATGCTTTTCTAGAAGTTTGGATTCATTTAGCATGGTTCTTTCCATATTGTACATAGTCGTGTTCTTCCTCTAAACAACCCCATTTAGATGAGGTGTCCTTACGGATAAGAATTATCTTCTAATTTTGTGTTCTTCACAAAATTAATCAAACTCATTACAGCATAATTCTCTACCTATGTCTGATCTTAAGCATTTGATATTTTTTTTTTTCTCATTCTCCACAAGTACCTTGAATTTCATGAATCTATCTATGACTTTTGAGGTTTTCTTCAAGCACACTACCCATGTCATTCTTATGTAATCATCTATTAGTAACATAAAGTACACTTTATGGTTTATACCTTCAGTTCTAACGGGGCCACAGAGATCTGTATGGATAAACTCCATTGATCTGGTTATAGAATATTCTTTTTATTTGAAAGCTCTTCTTGTTTTTTTCCATGTAAACAAGCCTTGCATAGAGTATCTGTGGGTTTGACAATCTTCGATATATGTTTGACACAACCTTTTTCACTCAATTTATCCAAAGTTCAATATGGAGTACAAATGTTCCCTAAAATTCCTAGGATCAAAAAAGTATGGAAGATGACTCTAAGAGCTTTCCAGTGACTATTTGAACGTTGCAAACGGAGTCTGTACACACATCTGGTGGCTGGTCAAATTTTGGTCAATAGTTGGTTAATGTATGATTTTGAAATCATCTAACATTAGCAACATTGCATATATCTTTCCAATACCTTTCCGAAACAATTTAAATGGGCCAAATCTGAGTTCGTATGTGAAAGTTATGACTAGTGAAATTTCGGTTAACTGGTGGTCAACAACTGAAGGATGCACCAAATGGATAAATAACATGGTGAAACGTGGCACAGATGCACAATTGCATTTGAAACATGGAAAATATGCATGTGATCACATGGATTTATTATTTATAACATGGTATTGAAGGTGGATTTATGGTTTTTACCCATGTAAAAGGTTTTATAATCTTTTTATATAAAAAAAGAAAGTCCACTTGATAACAAATTTTGGTGGATAAAGCCTATTAAAAAGGCTTGCATATAATATGGGATTTTGTCCCACATAAATCTACTCCATCCACGTGAAGAGTGGATATTATTATTGGGTTGATTTTTTTAAAAAATATGGCTTAAGGTTATTTAAAAGCTTAAAAAAGAGAATTAATCCCTATTAACCCGCTCAAAACCTATTAAGGCTATGATATTATTTGAAGTTATTTAAATATTTGGTGGCCAAATTATTTGTTGGTGGTCAAACTTGCACCCATTTATTGGATATAGAAGAACCAAGTCATTTGAGACAACAATGGAACCATCTCCAAGTTGTGGGACCTTGCGTGCTTGCGATGGATCTCCGGAGAAGGCTAGTTCCTCTATCTATTTCTACTGCTACTGATAATCCTAATGCTGAAAGGGAAAACTAAAATAACAATGCCAAGGTACCAGGGATAAAAAGATAAAAAATGAAAACTAATCTAATGAAGGTGATAGCGCTAGAAAAAGAGTGATGAACACTATCTATTTTGAGCAAAAATGAAGGGAAATGCGTGAAAGAAGGCTATACACGTGTAGCACAACTAAGACACACATACCAGACCAATTTCATGGAACACAACTAAAAGGGAATTACAAGGGATGTAGAATGACACAACAAGCACAAAATGTAAAAGAAAGGAAAGAAGAAAGAATACAAACATGCTTATGACAAAGAATATTCACAAAACGATGCTTCCATTACTTTTAGAAATGCATAGAACTGTTACAATGGTGAAAGAGGCTGATATCCACATGCAAGAGCTAGATATAGAGGTATGTGACTCAGAATACAAAAATGTGAAGTCCTTAACAAAGTGCGTTAAGGATCCAAGTTTTCTAATGTTAACAATGAGCTTAGCTCTGTAACACCCTGAACTGTTGTTACTTCCTCCTGAGCATACAAGTGTTGATATGTGATTTCTTTGTAAAAAAAAGGATGTGTTCCTTGATTGAGAAATCATGCTTGATATGTACTGAATCTTCTTTGTAGATTGCAGATCTTTGACTGAGTCAGAATTTGATTAGACTCTTTTATTTATTTCATTTTACATCTGAGTTTAATCTGATCTCGGAATGAATTATAGAGTTATCCACCTATAATACCTAGCCTTGGATCAGTGGTATTGATCCAAGTGGGTGCTTTAAGTTTTTCATGATGAATTAAAAATTATAAACCTTTCACAGGTTGCAAGGTCTGAATTCGTTGAATAAAGCCAATCCCGAGTCTAACTCAGGTTGATCGTGTGAAATGGAATGGTTCCTAATATCGAAGTATATCTGGAAGGTCTTGGTCATGGACCAGGTAATAATTTTGTTGCATATAATTCCGTAGCCTAATGGCAGTACAAGAGTGAACCCTGTTCGAGAATGCATGCTGTAGGTCTTTTTCTGAGCGTAAGAAATGTTAGACCTAACTGGAATTATAAATGTTAGTAACCTAAAACTAAACTTAACCTAGGGGTTAATGTTAATCTAACCTAGACCTAGGCTAAGATCTAATGTTCTAAGTTAATATCTATGTTCTATGAAGTTAGACTAGGTATTATCCTAAATTCTAACCTAAGTTACTAACCTAACTATTGAGCAAGGATTATTGGGGACCTATGGAGGGATGCGAACCATGGGCGGATTTTTCTATGTCTTTAAATGCAAAGGATAAGTATGAAGGACAGGTATTGGTAGAAGTTTTAGAAACGGCTAACTCGAGCCGACATGGCAGGTCACCAAAACTGAAAATGGTCTTGAAATTTTATTTTTCTATCGCCAACTATGGTGGTCGGTGGCAGTGGAGTTTGAGCGGGAAATTGGGAGTAAATGCAATTAATGAGCTTGGTAGTCGAGCTCGGAATTCGCGAGAAGGCATGCAAAATGGAAAGTTAATGTTTTGTTTGGCTTATCACGAATTCCAGTTTTTCCTCTGCCTGTTCACTGGTTTTTTGCACCAGTCTTCTTTGTGTTGCATGGCGAGTATGAGCGTATCTAGCTCTTTCCTCTGGCAAGGAAAATATATAAGTCATGGAAATAGCAAAAATTTTTGGTGGCTCTAACTTGGAAAAGGAAAAGAAAGTCTGAGCTCTTTCAGTGGTCTGCTTCGGAATTTTGAGCAAATATCCAGGCATGTTAGGCCCTAACCTTTAAAAATCTTGTTGTCTTTCAAGTGATTTCATTAGAACAAATCTGTTCAAATGATTTATTGAAATGGATGATTTTCTATGGTTGTCTTGTGTGATTTTGGTACTGTATCTTCATGCTGGTTTGATTTTTCATTTATCCCTTGATGGGTGTTTATTAAATTCGAACTGTTGCTATATTTCTTTGTGTTTTGCATTCCGGCTTTAATATGCGAAATTATTGCAAGTATATGTGATAGGCCTGATCTGTGTGAGTCCATAAATTGTTCTCTCGATGGGTACAGACTATTGAGATGCTTTTTGATGGATACTTTTCATTGATTCTTGTTGTGGAAACTGTCGGAAGGGATACTGAAGGACATTTGTTTGATTGTTCAGTTAATTGACCTTTTCTTTTGTAAGCTCTGCTGTGGTTGTTATTTAGTGGTGGTTATGGATTACGGTTGGGTTACGTTATGAAATTTTATAGTTATTTATGAAAAGGTAACTCGCTGTGTTACAGTATTCATTGCGACCTTGCTGGAGTTGTTTTTCCCCTTGCGTGGAGGTTATGGGGATTCAACCCATTGATAGTATTGATATATATATATATATATGATTATTGTATTGAAATGACTCTGTGGAGTCCTTTGAATGAATCGTCTATTATGGTCCACTGTTGAGGATATAGATACATCTTTGAGTATTGATAATTTGAATTTCGTTGGAATCTTGTAGAAGTAATAGGATATACGACCTCTGTTATTTGTAATGAATTTGGTACAGACTCCCTGTGTATACATTTACGTTTCCTTCTATGTAAGCTTGTTCGAGAAATTTGAGAGGTTCAGTTGAATTCCTTGTTATGAAATCAGTATTTTGATTTGCTTACACCTGATTTTTGAATGCTTACCATAGTTGGCATAGATAGAATCATTAACTATTTTTATCTTATATACTGTTGTTGGGACTCAGTTGAATTCTTGATAGATAAATAGTGTAACTGCTTCAAATTAAGACTGTTGGGTTACTATTGTTTTCGACACCGTTGGGTTCCATGAGTATGGGAAGATATCTTGTATATCGGCTTCTGGAAAAGCTAAATTGTGAATACTGTTTATGGACTTAGTTTTAAATCCTCAAATGGTAATCTATGTCACTGTTTTCTGTATAAGCCTGAGTATGAACACGTAATGTTCTTGGCTTTGTTGGTTTTCTTTAATAGCTTGACATCATGAATTATGGCTTCTATAAAGTAGGTCGTGAATAACATACTTTCAACTCTAGATGCGTTCAGAAGTGACTACGTATTTGTTATGTTATGTTTTCTTTCTGACTACATTCCAGTTGGATGTGGCTGTGCATGTTGCTTGGATTTCATTTAAAAAATCCCTCCGCATAGTCATAGGGAAATGTCATTGCTTAAATGATCATGAGTCTTCTTTGGTTTGACTGCGATAACAAAGGAGATCTTTTGATTTCGACCTTGTGTATAAAAGCCTTTCAGTGTTTATCTTCTTGTCTGTCGCTTCTTGCGCAAGGTCATACTGAGTCTGCTTGTTAGATAGACACCGTTGTTTGGCAAGAGGGTTACTGTACTGTAGTTGCTTTATTTTAAGTTTTAATAAAACAGTGTGCTGTTGATGGACTCGAATGATTTATTTGCATGCGTATTAGGTGAATGCCTTGCTTTTGAAAAGACGGTACAGTCATGAGCTAATTCAGAGGGAAACATGTACAATTTGTTTATTTCTCTTTTGTTGTAAATTATAAGTTGATATAATTGTTTAACTAACATCTGTAATTGTTTTTACATAATGACGGTATCAGGATTGATATGGTATTCCTCTTTTTTAAGTTGAATATCATGATTGTCTGATGTTTGTTCATCTTGGGATTTATAATGAATAATTGCTTAGGATACTTTTGTTCTTCTTGATCCCTAATATTTTGATGAAATATTTGAGAAGTATATAGTACTACTCTGTAACGAAAATTATTATTACACGTTATAGACATGATATATTCCTAACGTATAGTCTGAATCATGTTTACTTGTTTGGTGTTTTTATATCATTTAAACAGGGTGTTTAATGAAAACAATTGACGGATTGCAATTGTTTTAAGAGTTAGTGCTTATCATGCTCAGTTCATTGAACTGACCCATGTTGATAATTTTTGCAGATGGATGCCGTAAGTGGTAAAAGCAATGCAGATCTGACAGGATGATCAGATTGTTTAATTTGATTTATAATGAATTACATCTTGATTTTTCTAAATGTACTATATGTGGAAAGATGTTCCTTTTCCGTTGACCATTGTATCAAGTATGCGGAATGCATAAAATGTATTTGTATAGTTCTAAAAGGAATAGAAATAAGTATTTGCTACTTATGTGTTGTATTCTTATTTCGATAGTTGACCTTCTTCGGTTTATATACCGGAGGGGCAATGTTATCTTTGTATAATTTGGAGACTTTTGTGATTGTCAATGAAAGCTTACAAGAAAATGTGATTGAATTCTTATGAGTGTTTAGTAGTTATAATTTGTTCTATCGAAAGAAAAATTGAAATTTAAATCATTGTCTTTCTAAAAGATAGGATTAAAATAAACCTAAGCAGAATGCTAATCAAGCTGAATTAAATTACTAATCCCTAAGTCTTGATTATGACAGGACAACATTTAATTGGATTCTTAATCATTTATATCTTGATACTAATAAGTATGATATAAATTCAGTTAGGAGAACTGATATAAACCTAATGGGGTTCAGATGGCAATCTCATGTGAAGTTTATGAGTTATTGTCAAATTCCGTTGTCTTAGAATCATGTATATTCTAAGAACTCCATGATGAGACCTTGGCCTTAATATCTCCACCGTGTAATGGGTTTTATTGGGGAAGGTCATTCTAAGATGAAGAATCCAGGGATCGGGAAAGGCTAACCCTAGGGGAACGTCTTTAATGTAATTTAAACTCAACGTGCGTAACGCATATTAATAAGTAGATCTTTCCAAGGTGGATTTAAAGGTTGACGGTACAAGTCAACTGCAGGGTTGTACCTCCGAGAAGATTAGGATCTTCTCGAAGTTACAACAATGCAGGTGACTTATGATGACACCCTTTGCATTGATCGCTAAGATTTACACTTTGATCTCGAACGAGTTACTCAGGGACCGATTAGGAATGTGGTCACGTTATAAGGCTGCCTAGGAGATTTGGGGTATCTTGACACACTGGTTTAACTAGGGTTGAACCAGTATGTCATCGTATCCCTAATCCTCGTGGGCATCCATATAACGTTATCACCTTGTTAATCCATTTCCGAGTGAATAAGTTGAGATAGGAGGGACTGACAGAAGTTGGTATAAGACATTCTACATAACATAAGAATGGGGTGAAGGGCGTATTCCAGATTGACGAGTATGCCGTTAAGGAATACGAGACATAAACAGTATGTTTCAAATATTTGGCCAAAGTATCGCAAGCTGCTGATTGTGTTGTCCTAATTCACCTAGTCTAAGGGATGAGATGCCGATGAATAATGGTAACAATTATTCAGTTAGGTTCCTTGGACAGAGCATTCCGAATCCCAGAATAGGGAAGAGAACCGCAAGAGTGAAGTGTTAAATAAAAACGCCAACTCTTATTACTCATGAATAGATCGGTAGATTACCGAGTCATGGAATGAATAGATCGGAGGTACTCCGAGTCATTACAGCTGCATATGGTTGTCTGTTATAAGAATGGTTATTTGATTTGTGAGTTCTAAATTATGTATTTAGAACCAGGATGCAATTATCAAAAAAAAAAAAATTCACTTGTTCTAAGGTATAAAATGAGGATGTTACAAGCTCTTACATTTATAAATGAATCCATGGAAGAAGAGAAGGAGGGAAAACCTGAACTTGAAATACAACCACCAACAAAAAAATTAAATGCCTGCAAATCCACCTATAATTTATCAAATGCGCTTCCTCAAGTTAATTTGGTGTGTTAGAGAAGGAAAGAGGGTAGATCAAATCAAATTGGTTGATTGGAGCAATAAAATCTACTCATTAATACCTAAAAAGACATTTTCCCATTTCTCACCTACCAGATCCACCAAGAATTTGAATTTGAATGTCTAACACTGTAGCCTACATCAGTAGCTATTGATTGAGACTAGGCATGCTGATCGGAGCTCTGTAGCAAAAGATATGGTTGTCAAAAGTTTTTTAGAGTCGTCTATGCACGTAAGACATGTGGCACGCATGGATTGGATGAAAGGATGACCAACTATGCAAATATTCTTGTCATTCTTGCCATGTGTCACTCATTGATTTACTGTAAAGGTTCAATGCCCAGGTCATACACTTTGATATGTTACGTATGAAGCACACTCAAGCATGTTAGATGAATGTGGCATGGAATAACACAGAGGAAGGTACAAATATATGCATGTGGAAGAATGAGGTGTGAGAAGAAGGAAGAAGGAAGGCACGTATAATCACAATGTGCGCAGAGGAAATGGGGAAAACTGGTGAGTGGAGAATGTATGGTCAAGGCACAACTATTATAAGGTAATGTGTGGGGCACATTCAAGGGCTAGGGATTTAGCTGATTGAAGCAAGTGCAAGGCGCGCATGTAGGATGAATACTTTCTAGGAAGAAGGATAATGCACAAAAGATGTGTGCAAGGTAAGAGTGGGAAAAAGAGGAAAAGAAAAATGGAAAGGGGAGAAGGGGAAGCATATAAGGGTGAGTGAGGAAATAGTGACCAAGTGAATGTGCCAAGGAGACAACTGAGGTGTGTGTAACTGCAATGAAGATCTCTGAGCCACAATATGTATTTAAGTTGTCTAAATAACTAGGAGAGTTATTTGGATAACAATTTTGGTGACTTTCGAGGCCATTTTCCTGCTAGATGAAGGAGATCAGTAGCCTAGAGCATCCATTGGGCATGGATTTTACTATGTAATCATGAAATTCTGATTTGTAGCTTTGAAGAACTTCCCCTGAAGTCACTTGAAGGATCATTTCTTGACTCTATTTTGAATCTTGAAAAATTGTTGGAAGAAGATCAACACCCTAGAAGTAAAAGAAGAGTGTGCACAAGAAGCACGCAAGAAGAAATAACTATGTACAAACAAACAAATGTGTGTGTGGAACACTTAGAGGAATTTGAAACTACTCTAATATATACAAAATTATGCAACAAACTTAATGTAAGGGGTTTGAGATAGATCCCATTTACTGTGATTTGTAGTCAACGTGCCTCCATCAAGATGAGTTAACTCAAAAGAGTTAACCTCTTTTCATGAACTGATGATGTATGGGCCACTCCAAAGTGCATCAAAATTTGAATGGCACCCTGGTTTAGCTCTGTCAGCATCCCATTTCAAGACCAAGTCCCCAACTTTAAAATCTTGAGGTCTAGCCTTTCTGTCTAAACCATTTCTTTGTTGATTGTTGATGTTGTTCTAGCTTGATCATGGCAGAGTTCCTTGATTCTTCAAGAGTAACCAAATCTATTCCATTTTAATTTCTCTCTAGTCTGCATGCCTTTAAACTCCATAGTTACTGGGCAATTTCCAATGAGTTCAACTCAAGTGTCAAAGGAAGGGTAGCCTCTTTTCCATAGACAAGCTTGTAAGGAGAACTTCCTATTGACTTTTTTAACTATGATTCTATCTTCCAGAGTGCGTGAGCGAGACCTTTGTATGCCACTGATTTTTGGCTGATGTTCATTATGAATTTCATGATCCTGATTAGGTTCTTGTTTGTTAACTCTGCCAGACCATTTCCCTGAGGGTAATAGTTGGAAGAAGTATTTAGATAGATGCCCATATTTAGAGCCCAATAAATGATTTTAGTACCAAGGAAGGCTTTTTCATTATCAGAGATAATGGTTTGGGGAATGCCAAACCTTGTGACTATACCTTAAAGAAAGTCAAGTATGACTGAATCTTGGTTGATTCCTTGAGTACAACAAGCTTCTGTCCATCTGGTGAAGTAGTCTGTAGCTATCATCACCAATCTATGTCCAGTGCTTGAAGGTGGATTGATCATGTCTATGAAGTCAAGACCCTATTACACAAAAGGCTTATCTGCTTGGATTGGTTGGAGGGGAAACACTACCAATCTCTTCTTTCCTCCAAAGAAATCACATTCATTGCATTTTGTGACCCACTTGTGTGCATCTACAAATAGAGTAGGCCAAAAGATACCTGCCATTATGATCTTCATTATTGTATTCTTGGTAGAGAAGTGTCCACTAGCATAGAATCCATCTTGAAATTATTGCTAATAACTTTTTCAGTCTCCATGTGCATGTCTGATACACCTTAACAGCACACCACCAAGATTCTTCTTAAAGATAAGTTCATCAATCAGCACATAAGGTATAGATTGTAACCTAAGATGTCTTCTCTTTTCTTTGTTCAAACTAGGAGGCTATGCACCCTTGGAAAGGAATGTGATCATGTTCTTCATCCAATTGTCGTGTGCACCAAAGATCTATATTCTAATCAAGTTCTATGTGTGTGGGAGATCCTCATCTAGAAACAATGAAGTCTCATTTTCATTTTGCACATCCTCAGCAATTTGTTTGTAGAGCATGGTACCTCTTACCAGCTTTGTGGATTTGATAGTCACATCATACTCCATGATTTTGGTTACCCATCATGCTCTCTTTTCACTAATTTATGACTCCCATGATGAAGTCTCTAACAGAAGAGTGGGAGACTAACACCTTGATATGATTTGTGGTGAGCATAATTTTGAATTTCTTGATTGCATGCACATGATGGTAAATACTTACTTCTCCATGTAAGATTGTATTTTAATTCATAATCCTTCAGCGTCTGGCTAAAGAAAGCCACTGGTTATTCCATCCCTTGTTTATTTTCTTGTGTTAGGAAAACAACAACACTTGCTATCAACACCATAAGCATAAAGGGTAAAATATTTTGAGTAATTCAGGTTGATGAGTGCTAGCGCGTAAGCAATCTCTTACTTGATTTTATTGAATCTTTATTTTCCTTCTATTGTCCATCTGAAAGTTATGTCCTTCTTGAGTAATAAGGGTGATGGGCCGAACTAGTCTTGCAAAGTTAGGAATAAAACACCTAAAAAAATTGATCTTACCAAGGAAGGACTGCAAAGCCTTTCTTGTGCACTGGCAATAGGGAAAGAGCTAGGATGGCTGAAATGCACTTAGAATCAATTTCGATGTCATCCTTTGAAACCACATGGCCCAAAAGATTTCCCTGTGCCACTGTAAAATTTCATTTCTTAGGTATTAAGAGATACCCTAATACTTTTTACATCTCTCAAATACTTTCTCCAGGTGTGCCATATGATCCATGCTTTGCTTTGAGAAGATATTGTGATGTCATCAAGGTAAACCAAGATGAACTCATTGATGTAACCTTTGAAGGCAATCTCCATGGCACAGTTGAAATGTTGTGCCTGCATTTGATCAGACCAAAGGGCATCTTCTGATATGCATATGTTCCCCACTTGGTTGTAAATGCACTATTTTGAATTGATCTTCTTTCTTGACCATGATCTGATTGAAACCTGAGTACCCATCCAACATTGATAATATTTTCCCACGTCGCCAAACATAGTCTACAAAATCTTCTCCATAGAAGGAAAAGGATAATGATACTTTAGAGATGCCTTGCTCAAATCTTTGAAATCAACACAGATTCTAATTTCACCATTATTCTTGCCACACCAGAACTAGATTCATAACCCAGGTAGAGTACTTGATGGGAAAAATAATATTTACCCTCAATGAGTTTGGATAATTCCTTCCTCATGAGGGGCTCTATCTTTGGATTGATTAGTACCTTATGCTTTTGTTCTGACGAGGCTTGATACCAGGATCAAGGTCAATGGAGTGTTGAGAAACACTTGGATCAAAACCTTTGAGGTCTTTATACTCCCATGAGAAGATATCACTGTATTTTTGACAAAGAGAGATGAAGGCCTTGTCTTTTCATCATGCGTGCAAGTTTTACTGAGCAGCAACTCCTTTCCGCGCGCAATAGTGACTGGGGAGTAGTCTTCTTACACAGTGCATATATTTTTCTTCACCCTTAAACTCATCATCAGGGATAAAAATTTTCTCTAAGGTGACCATCCCTTTAGGTAGCTTATTTGACTTTAGTTGAATCACTTGGTCACCATAGCTGTCATGCAAGTCAACTTAGATGCTTGATGAGAACTCAACTTCATTCTGGATGAACTAGATGATCTGCATGTCACTTTATCAAACACTTTCCAGCTGGTGTTTGTTATCTAGAATGGATGGTTTAATCACCATTTTAATGTGCTGAGTGTTTCCTTTGACAAAGTTCTCAGCAGGAGAGAACTGCAAACTAAGTGCAACCATTTAATGAGCTTCCCTATTCATTTTGTGTGGCACCACCTACAGATTTAGAGCATCAAATATCTCAAGGAGGTCCCAAACTCTGTGTTTATAAGCTTTGAGAAGCTTATTATTTTTCATGCACTTGTTGGTGACCTAGTGGATAACCAATTCTATGTCCCCAAAGATTTGCAGTGCCTTAATCTTCTTCTTTTTCAGTAATAAGTAGACCATGCACCAACACCTCATATTCTGCCACATTGTTAGAACATGTAAACTGCAACCTATGTGCATGAAGAATAATTTCTCATCCTTAGGGGAAATGAGAACAACTCCTGCTCCTGTGCCATTTCTACTTCTGGATCCATCAAAGTATAACTTCCATAGACCAGGGTTCTCTTCACTTTTCTTGAGCGTGTGTGGCAACATATCTTCTTCTTCAAGAATGCAGTAAGTACCAAGCCAGTTTCATAAGCTTCCAACTCTTTAGCATATGGGTCAAATTTATGGTGCCTCTCCGCCCACTCATCAAGTACTAGATCAGGAATAGAAGGTGGAAGAGGCTGACTCTTGAGAAACTAAAGCTTGTTCTTCTTGGATTAAACAATTGGCTTGGAGAGGGGATGGGACATATGACTCTACATGATAGGAAAATATTTTCTCAACTTGTATGGTAAACGAGGTACCATACCTTTTCTTGAGTAACATATGGGACCAATCAGAAGATAAGTAACCACCCACTTTAGTGGTAAAATATCTTGACAAACATAAGGCAAATAAAGGGGGTAGATAAATGATTAACACATCTTGAGTTATTGTTAGACTTAGACATGCATGGAGGGTTAACTCAAGATCCTTGATGATTCCTAGGGTAGTGAAAGTTGAACCATCAAGTTGCAGGACTCCTTTTGTCAAGGGGCTATACTTAAGACCTAAGACATCAACAATTTTCTTAGGCATGACAGAAGTACTAGCACCTGAGTCAATCATACAGTTATGGACAATATGTTTTCCTATGATCAAAGACATATAGAAGGGTGGGGTTTTAACAAATTTACTTACTTACTTCTCTTCTTCTTGGTAGATATTGATAGAAGCATGGGACTTGTGAATAGTTGGATCAACATGTGGAAGTTGGGCCAGAGCTTCATGCAACAAGTCACACTGGGATGGAATGGTCAGGGCATCCCACATTGTGACATTTATGTTTTTCTTTTTCATCTGGTCCACAATGCTGAAAGGAAAACCCATTGACTTATGCATTTGAGGAACAACAACATCCTTTCTTGGTTTCTCAGGTACAGAGGCAGGAACCTTAGCTGGTGCAGAGGCTTGACCTACCAAAGGAGGGGCGTGTGCCACTTCTAGAGGAGCTTTACGTAGAGCCTCATATGTAGGCACTTGAGCACTTTTACTACTAGATATCTTAGTTACATCTTTTACTTTTGAGGATCGTTATGTGTTGCTGGAATTATGACTTGGGTGCAGGCTCAAGCATTATCTTCTTGTATCTTGTGTTGTTTGCAACTTGGGCATGTGGTCTGCTTGTATCCTTTACAGCTTGGTTGATTACATAGAAGTCCTCAGTGCCAAAGAACATCATATTTTCCTCTGGGGGAGCTTCTGGCCTTTCTTAGTTATCTGCTTCAGGTGCGCTTTTTGAAGGCTCGCAGCTGGGAATCATTTTAATCATATAGGCTTACACGTGTGCAACACTGGTGTAATGATATTGACTATGAGGCATATTGAAAGGAAAAAACCATTTCAAACTCTTGTGTCATGTTGTTCTAGACTGGGACAATTTCTTGACTTGTACTGGGCACTAGAAGAGGTCATGCAGGAGGAATAAATTATAAAGGCAAGTGTGCATTAGCATGCCATCTATCATTCTGCTAGTTTTGTTTGTATCTTTGATTCCCATACTGATTCTACCAAGGTTGATTCTCTAGCTTTGAGCCTGATTGGAACTACCTCTGTAGGCTTGCGCCTGCTGCTTCTCCAATGATATGACCTTATTGGACAAGTTTTTAGTCAGGGCCTTTAACTCATCATCTTCCTTTTCCTGTGAAAGAGAGTAAGATGTAGATGCAACTGGCTTGCGCACTCTGTTCTATACTAAGACTGGAGCAATAGAAGGCTAGGGCACTGGAGACATCTCTGGGAATAAGGGCCGAAGAGGCCTAGGGCTAACTTACCAGCCTGAATGAGACTATTTTCTACCCTTATTCCAATGTTGTATGCAACAGGTAAGTTTCTACCTCCTATGGATTGAATCATGACTAAAATGTCACTATTTAAATCCCTTAGATAGTACAAGAAAGCATGTTGGGCTGTAGGCCTTACCACTTGAGGAATTTTGTCCCAAGTCTTCTGGAATCTGATGTTGAAATCAGTCATCTACTCGTTGGGTGCACACTTTGTTGTAGTCAGCTGCTCCACCAGTGATAGATGATCTGATTTATCTTCAAAGTAATTACAAAGATCTGTTCCAAGCTCATCCTAGGTAGAAATAGATGTAGGTCTCAGGCCATGGTACCATTGGAGTTCTTTACCCTTGAAAGAGGTTACAAGTAACCTGACATCACCATCATCATGTGTAATCAGATAGACAGAGCATACATTGGCCACATCTTGAATGTGTTCAACATGGGTGACTTGATTTTCTCCTGTGAAGTATGGAATACTCTTGAGTGTGGCCACTGGCATATCATGTTAGGCATTGAGATTGAATGGGCTTCCACCAGTGAAGCTAGTAAAGTTCCTTGGAGGAGGAGGAGGTTGAAGCGCCATGACAGGGCATGTTTGTCTATTTTGAGGAAGAGTAGAGTGTGTGTGGCGCCTGGAGATGGGGATGCATGTGTATGGAAGATTTGTTGCGTGTGATTCTCGGTGAAAAATTTGAGGTATTCAAAGGATCCTTCAGCTGCAACACTCTTTCTGGTATGGACTCTTCTCATAAAAGGCACTCAGGACTACAAAATAGGAGCTCTAGAAGTGTTGGGAGTTGCCAGATGTGTTGAAATAAGCCTCCAAAGGCTGGAAATACTAAGTTCACACACCAGAACTTAGCAATATGAAATTTAAGCTTTCACTACTTGTCCCACCAGGCATGCCAGAAACTATTGGTCATTCAAACTTGCACCCGTGTCTTGGATCTGGAAGAACCGAGTCATTTGAGACAACAATGGAACCATCTCCAAGTTGTGGGACCTTGTGTGCTTGAGACGGATCTCCGGAGAAGGCCGGTTCCTCTATCTATTTCTACTACTACTGCTACTCCTAATGCTGAAAGGGAAAACTAAGCTAACAATGCCAAGGGACCAGGGATAGAAGGATAATAGAAAGGAAAAATAATCTAAGGAAGGTGATAGCACCAGAAAAAGAGGGATGAACACTATCTGTTCTGAGTGAAAATGAAGGGAAAGGCGTCAAGGGAGGCTAGGCACGTGTAGCACAACTAAGACACATTTACCAAATCAGTTTCATAGAACACAACTAAAAGGGAACTACAAGGGATGTAGAATGACACAAAAAACATGTAATGTAAAAGAAAGGAAAGAAGAAAGAATACAAACATGCTTAGGATAGAGAATAGTCACAAAATGATGTTTCCATTACTTCCAGAAATACACAAAACTGTTACAATGGTGAAAGAGGTCGATATCCACATGCATGAGCCAGATCTAGAGGTTTATAACTTAAAATATAGAAATATGAAGTCCTTAACAAAGTGCGTAAGGATCCAAAGTGTCCAACATTAACAATGAGCCCATCTCTTACATTTATAGATGAATCCATGGAAGAAGAAGAGAAGAGGAGGGAAAACCTGAATTTGAAATACAACCACCAACAAGAAACATTCAATGCCTGCAAATCCACCTGCAAATCTATCAAATTCATTTCCCCAAGTCTTTTTGGCATGTTGGAGAAGGAAAGAGGGTGGATCAGATCAAATCAGGTGGTTAGAATAATCAAATCTACTCATTAATGCCCAGAAAGATGTTTTCCCATTTCTCACCTACCAGATCCACCAAGAATTTGAATTTGAATGTCTAGCACTATAGCCTACATCAGCATCTATCGATTGAGACTAGGTGCATGCCAATCAGAGCTCTGTAGCAAAAGATATGGTTGTCAGAAGTTTTTCAGAGTCGTCTATGCATACGTAAGACATGTGGCATGCATGGATTGGATGAAAGGATGACCAACTATGCAAATATTCTTGTCATTTTATCTGCCACATGTCACTCATTGATTTGTTGCAAGGATTTGGCACCTTGTTGGCACACTTTGATAGGTTGTGTGGTGGCACACTCAAGCGTGTCAGAGAATGACATGGCATAGAATGGTGTAAAGGAGGGCATAAAGGTATGCACATGGAAGAATGATGTGCAGGAAGAAGGTAGAAGGAAGGTGTGCATAATTGCAATACGCGTGGAGGAAATGGGGAAAACTGGTGAGTGGAGAATGTATGGTCAAGGCACAACTATTACAAGGTAATGTGTGGGGTGCGCGTGAGAGGGCCAAGGACTTAGCTGATTGAAGCAAGTGCAAGGCGCACGTGCAGGATGAATAACTACTAGGAAGAAGGTGAATGCGCAGAAGATGGGCACAAGGTAAGAGTGGAACAAAGAGGAAAAGGAAAATGGAAAGGGGAGAAGGGGAAGCGTGGAAGTGCGTGCGAGGAAATAGTGACCAAGTGAATGTGCCAAGGAGACAACTGAGGTGCACCACTGCAATGAAGATCTCTGAGCCAAAATATGTATGTAAGTATTATTTTAATAGGAAAATATGGTGGTGTTATAATGTGTGGCCATAATAAAATGTGAAGTCCCACATTTTTGAGAAATAAGTCCTATATTATTATAGGCACATTTGGAGAAAATTAATAAAAGGCCTATTTATAAGCATTTGCATAAGTCCTATTATATTATTTAATATGCATGATTATGAAGAAGAAGCTCCGAGTTTCTCTCTAAAGTAGTTTTCCATGCCCAAGCTAATGATGATGACATGAAGTTTGAAGGAGATTGTTGTGTCAATATTATGGAGACAAAATACCTATTTTAACATAGGCATTATGGAGAAATACTAAGACCTATATCATGTAGGAATAGTCTTCATTAAGGACCAATATTATTTGTTATCGGCAAGATGATAAGACCTATAATTTTTAATAGGTGAAATATTATTATTGGGATTTATTCAAACTACCCAATAGGCCACATATGAGCCACACTTCAGAATGCAGATCCTGGAGAATTGACTGGGGTGCCATTTGGAAGACCAATCGGTCTACCAAAGGAATTCGTGCCTGAAGGAGAATACTGGATCAAATCTACTTATAAGCCGGGTTAGCTAGTTTGTGTTCAAGTTCATGTTCCATTATGTATTTAGTATTATCATGCTTAGATTGTATTATTTGTTGTAGTCTTTAAGTGGATAATATATCAGTTCTATTGATGAACCCAGAGACGTAGGCATTCTGTCAAACTTTGTTATCAACCTGTGTGTAGTATTTTAATTCTTGCATTTCTTAAGTTGATTTTTATGGGGTATTTTTGAAAAATAATTTAATGCATATAAGGGTCCATGATTTATTTTTAAAAAATTGGTCAATTTTCAAATCATCAATTTTACCAAATTTTCAAAAATCACGTGCCCCAATCTCCTGTGCCACAGCCAACTGTAATCAATCTTACTTGTGAATAATTTTTCATTGTTTATCTCATTAAGAACATACATGTTGTTCTTTATCTACTTGGATTTTATAACTTTATTTCTTGTCATTTGATTGATAATATCATATCCCTTATCATAGAATATAACATTATATCCCATTTTGCACATTTGACTTACACTCAGTAGATTGTGTTTAAGACCTTCAACATATAAAACATTTTCAGTTATGGTTTTTCCATTATCTAAACTTCAAGTTCCTTTCCCAAATATGTTTTCTAAGTTGCTATCACCAAATCTCATAGCACTTGATGCATTGTTAGACAAAGTAATGAACATACTTTTGTCACCTGTCATATGGCTTGAGCATCCACTATCTAGATACCAGATTTTATCTTCATGTTGTACATGAAATACGATCTGTACTATTGAGCATGACTCTTTTCTCTTGTTCTCATCTTTCTTTGCAATGTATACTCACTTATTTTTCTTAAGCAGCTCTTGTTTGTTTGTTAAAACCACATGAATCTTCTTCTGATAATGGTGATGGAAAATTGTAGCTCAATCTGGTGTAAGATGGGCCAAATTTTCTTCTACAGCCTCTAGATAATTTTGTACACTTTTCAGCCTTATGTTCAAACTGATTACATGAATAACAGTAACCATAAAATGAGTGTGTGTACCTCATAGCATAGATTATTATGGGATTATAAGTCCTTATTTTCATGGCCTTGATAATTTCATTGTTTGTGGCAGATGAGGTGCTAGCAGTTGATGAAGTTTTGTTTTCTTCATTCTTTGCAGGCTCCATTTCTTTACTTTCTTCTTTGAAACCAATTTTAGAATTTTCATTTGCATCACGTTGGCTACTCAGTATATTAGTCAAAACAATTGAGCTCTTTTCAATTTTTTCATACACCTTTAGCTTGCTGCTCATTTATTCCAACTCAACTTTTATTTTCTCTAGTTTTGAGTTCAGCTTTGTGCACTCATCCTCCTTTGATTTGTAGGAGTTTGAAATCTTTTCAAGCTATGTTTCCAATTCCTTAAGGTCATTAAATTTTTCTTCTTCTCTTAGAGATTGTATTCCTTAAAAGATGTGGATTTGTTCTTCATAATCCTTTAATGTACATCTTAACTTCCAATTATTTTTCCTACACAATCTCAACTCTTCAAGTGCACATAATAGTTCAACCTCAAGGTTCACTTCAGCTTATTCTTCATCAGAGTCTACATAGTCATTTGCATTATTCCCTTTGGAGATACACTCTTTAGATGCATCCATGGCCATAAATAGGCATTAAGAATGATCTTCATCATGTTCATTCTTAGAGATTCTTGGGTTACTAGAATTATAATCACTTGATTCTTCTTTTGAATAGAAGTTTCTTTTATTTTTGAAGAACTTCTTCTTGATATTTTTCTTCTTGTACCCAGTTTCTTTTCTGATGTCCTCTTCATGTTCAAGCTGAGATTCTTTATTTTTATTTGGACATTTTACAACAAAATGACCTATTTTTTCCGCATGAAAATCATTTGAAAAGAAGTTTTCCTTTATACTTACTTGAGCCTCTTTTTAGTCTTCTTACAAACATTGCTTCAATCTTTTCATCATCTAACTCATCTTATGAAGCTGATTCTTATTCTTCTTCTTGATTTGACTGAGTTTCTTTCTTGACCTTGAATGTTACTTCTTTCTTGTTAGTTTTGGATCTAACAGTCCTCATTTTGTAAGCTGATAGAGTGCTCTGTAGTTCATGCATCGTGAGAGTCCTCATGTATTTGACTTCCCCTATGGCTAAAACCTTTGAATCCTACTTTCCAGATAGGGATCTCAAAAATTTATGAACAATGAATGATTCTTCTAACTTTTCACCTAGTCCTCTGATCATGTTTATAACTTCATCTATTCTCTACATGTAGGCCGCTATACTCTCATCATTATTCATCTTCAAATTTTCAAACTGATCTATGTAGGTCTGCACCTTTTCTAGTTTGACCTTTTCATCACCTTTATAAATACTTTGTAGTTTGGTCCATATCTCTTTTGATGTTGTGCAATGCATAACTTTTACAAATTCTATTTTAGTTAGGCAACATAGAATGTCGTTCATTACTATTGAGTTACATTCATATTTTTCATTATCTACTGAAGAATTAATTGGTGTAGTTAGAGGATTGTATCCTTTCTCAACATATTCCTAGATATCAAAACCAAGTGACATAAAATATGTCTTCATCCTTATTCTCTAGAATGCATAGTTTGTACCAATGAAGAGAGGTGATCTTGATAGTGAAAAACCGCCTTGTTCCTGATTTACTACCATTCTTGTGATAAAAGGATCTCCTTGAAGATGTTAAGGTTCTGCTATAAGGATGTCACTATGATACCAATTATTAGAGATCACAAGAACTGAGAGGGGGAGTGAATCAGTATAGATTATAAATTTTTATCTGAATGATAAATTTAAACCCTTTAATGATGTGCAAATTTAAAACTATGAGCATTCAATCAAACATATGTCATACAAAATAATATAGTGCACAAATATTAATGTGGGAAACCATTTCAGGAGAAAAACCCACCAAAACCATTTCATATATTACACAAAGCAAGGAATTGCAAGAATATTATACATCCTACAAGATTTTTAGTTCAACACCAACTCAACCTGTGAAGCACCCACTTCAAAAATTCAAGCACCCACTCAAATATTTTTCTGAGCATCCACTTAGAAAATTTAGCAAGAACCCACTTGTAAGGAGTTATGAACCCTAATTTAATCAACTACAACTAATATTTTGTAGGCACCAACCCACAAGGAGGATGCAACCCCCTAAAAATGCTAAGCTACAACTTAGACTTAATTTCTCATACAATTTTTTATCATCTAGATTCAATGTTGCTTACACAATGGATTATGATCACTTTTATGGATTTGTCTATGTTCTTCTTATCACTCTTTTCTCCTCATCTAATTCAATCCCCTTTTCTCATTCAATCTTCTTACCTTGATGATCTTCTCATCTGATAAATCAATGCTTCATCGATATGCTCTCCTCTTTCCTCTCACTTTTCTTCTGTGGATCTTTCTCAACTTGATTGCATTGTATTTTATCTTGTGTAGCTCAATCTTATCTTTAATACTTCTTTTCTTACTTGAGCAACCCACAAAAAATGACTCCAAGTTCAAACTATATCCTTCAATCAACCCATTCCTTTCCTTCGATTTGTGTGTCACGTATATTTCTATTCTGTCACCTGAGAATTTAGGCCATTAAATGGATGCAGCTAACTCCACATTTTGTTCCTTCTATGTTTGGCTTGATTACATCATTTTCCATGCATTTCCAAAAGCTATTTATTAGCAGTTTTCCAAAAATAGATTTTCCATCTTTTTAAAATTTGCAACGTGACCCATATGAGTGAGTTGTTCCTTCTCCAATATTTTATTTTGCCTTGAAACTTGGATTCTCATACAAAATGTAACTCCATTTCCATAAATTCAATAAGCATTAAATGCTAAAAGTTGGAATAGTATTTTTCTTTGTTCTTTGTGGAGATCAAGTCGTATAATTAGCCGCAATCACCTGACAATTGTATCACCATCAATTTTGGTGAACTAACTCTTACTTGTTCAAGTTTAAATCAATTTGATTACCTTCGACCCTTGTCCAGTCCATATTATATGATTTCATAGCTTCTTTGACCTTTTCTTTTGTATTGTGACACCTTTCTTTGATCTGCGACATTTCTCCTTACTCGGTAGCTTTTTAGTGATCCATGACTATTCTATACTTCTTGTGGCTTCCACTCTCATGGTTATTGTCCTTGTTTTCTACCTTCCCACGTCTTTGTTCCATGTCCGCGACTCTATCTCTTTTATTTATGACTTTTTTAGTCTTCTGCGGATGTCTTTTGTCCTTAGTATCTTCTCTAGTCCTTCGCAGATTTTCTCTTTATCCATGGCTTTTCCTTCACCTCTGCAGCTCTTCCTTCACATCCGCAGCTTGTCCTTTGGCTCCATTTTTCTTTGTAGCTTCATCGCTTTACCCACGCCAATCACTAACCTTCCTCGGATTCTTTTATCCATTCAAGGCTGCACCAAGTATTTGAAGATTACATATATGCCTCGACGGATATCTCCTCATGTCTGTGGCTTATACAAAAAATGACTAAGTCCCTTAGGAATTATCCTTAGTCATCCTGAATCCTTTGTGGGCTAACTCTACCGATCAACCTTCATATTTCTCACTTTCTCACTTTACCAAATAGACTCCTTTTCCCATCAAAGCAACTTGACTTCAAATAATTCATCTTTACATTAACGACAACACATATGACACTAACAAAGGTCCAACACTAGTCAAGGGGTTAGGTTGGAATATTTTGGGATGTTGGAGTTGAAAATATTATATGTGATGATGTGGGAGTTAAGGATGTTACATTTGAGGTTTTATTGGATGGATAAGAAGATAGTGTATAGGATGTTGGATGTGAAGGATTAGAAGATTGAGGATGTTTAGATGATAGAATAAGGATAGGTTTTTGGATTGATTTGGATGATAGGATATTGATGAGGAGAGGATTGGGATGATGATTGAAAATGATAAATAATGTTTGAGGTTGATTGATAAGAGGATGTTAGAATATGTCCCAACCAAGGGGTGAGGATTTTGGATGTTGGATGTGAGAGGATAAGATTGTGGATATTGATTGATTGATAAGGATTGATTGGATAGGAGGATGAGAAGGTTAGATAGTTAGATAGATAATGATGAGGATTAGGTGTGGATGATGATAACACTAAAAGATGATGATAAAAGGGGGTGTGCTACCATAAAGTTCCCACTGTTATCATCATTAGTAGTATTATTGATGTGGCATAGAGCAAAATTCATCAAGGTATAAATACCATGATTATTGAATTTCCCAATGCCCTAATCCTCATATCATTGGAAAAATTAATGTAAAAAATATGGTCCTCATATAATTGGACCGTGAAAAATAAAAATAAACAAAAAGGGCTTCATATCATCGGCCAAAATGTAAATGCAGACAGGCAAGAAAACACACATAAGAAAAAACACACACATTACATTTATGAATTATTATTATTATTGGTGTAATTTTGTGAAAAATTTATGGAGTTTTTGAATGTTGTTTTTTTTAGATGTTAGATTTTGGAATTTTAGATTATTTGATGTTGGATGTTGAGATTAGGTAAGATGAAAGGATTCAAGATGAGATAGGTCTTGGGGGATAGGAAAGGATGTAAGGTGGGTTACGAATTTCTCCTATAAGTCCCAAATTGTGTTTGGGTAGGATGAAAAGGAAGGATTGAGGGAAATTGGATAGGTTGGATAGGATAGGGATTGGTTGATAGGTTAAGATTATATGGGATTGGGGATGCAAGATAAATGGAATGAGGTATGTGGTATATGATAAGATGGGGGATATGGAAGATGATAAAATATGCTCCCAAGTATAGGGGGATGGATTGAGGGATAGATGTGGTGTGCCCCAAAGTGTAAAGTAGGATGGTCTATGTGGATGGATGGATATGTTTGATTTTCCCCTAGTGTAGGGTAGGATGGGAAGTGAGGGGTATCTAAAAGGAATGATTCCCCCAGCGGATGGTAGTAAGGCTACCCCTAATGGGGATGATGATAGTTGAAAAGGGAAATGAGGAGGATTAGATGAAAAGAAAAGGATCATCATCTACCCATATATGTTTGATCCAAGGGAGACAAGATGTGGATGTAGTGGATAAAAGGAAAATAAAATTAGTGATGAACAAAAGATGATCCTAACAACACATGTTTGTAAAGAAAGATTTAGACTAAAACAAAAGTGTGACCAATGTATAAACAATACCTGGCAACATGCGAGCCCTATGTCTCTGTGAGATTGAAGTGTGTGTGATTATGAGGTTTAATTACCACTTAAAGTGAAGAATTAATGGGTAGTATGTGAAGACAAACTATCCACTTTATAGGGAGTGATTAATTTAAATAGGAAGATGGAGGGAAAATGAAAGGCTAAGCCATGCATTACTCCACTACCAGCTCGGCATCCATATCCCTGACGTAGATGCATCTGATTCTTATCACAACTTTTCTCTACTACCATCCATACGTCCATAGCCCTGACATAGATGCATTTGATTCTTGTCACAACATTTATCTACTTCCAGCTAGACATCCGTAGCCCCAGTAAAGATGTTGAAAACACCCTTAGATACAGTCTTGAGGTTTGATTTTATTTTTTATTTTTTATTTTTATTTATTTTTTTCTTTTTAATATTTGGATTTTTTTTACATAAAGAGGTTCCACTCTCTTGATAACTCTCAAGGGGTTAATAATCATGAGAGGCTTGATGGGGGGATAGAAATTAGTGTGCAGATGACATTACCTAAAGTGTTAAAATACGCGCCCAAGTTTCTTCACCACAAGTTGATTAAGTATATTGAAGTGTGTGGATCTCTAGGAGGACAATTGTTCTTGAATGTTGGAGGTAATGATAGACCAAGGTCACACAGTTTTAGTAGGTACTATTGTCTTAAAACATGTGTGATCAATATGATCAAGTATTCAAATGAATGGATTGGAAGAGGATATGAATGGATTTGATGATAATAATGGATTATATACAAAGGGATGTAGATGTTGGATGGAAGGAAGATGCGTGGGAAGAACATAACATTTGTGCACAAGTGAGGCAGTATGTTCTCAATCCATTTTTAGGTGTTTTCTATTTTTTGGGGGATTAAATGATTTTTGATTGGGTTGAGTGGTTGGGATGGTAGGATAAAAAATAGGAGTGGTATAAATGGGTTGTGGAGTAGTGGGAGAGACGTTGTTAGTGTTATGATTATACCCTAACTATAAATGACCTGGATTTTAATGAAGGGAGATGGTTTTGCATATTCCTTGTTCATGGATGCCTAAGCCTTTGCCTCGATGTTTCATATTAGAAAAAATATTTTTTGGATATAGAATATGAATTGAATGGGGATTATGATTCCATGTGATCATCATGAGACTAGGGAATTGTATTTTTTTATCCGCTAAGAGGTCAGACTTAACAAAGGATGGAAGGTGAGATTTATTTTGGATTTTGGTTGGTGAGAGATGATTGGATGTACGATGAGATTTTGATGGATGAAGATGTTTAGATGTTGAGTGGGATTTAGATGGTGGACGATGGTTAGGGAGAGGATTGGGATGGAACGGTGGTGGCTAAAGAGGTATAAGGACAAGAATCCCTTAGTTAATGATGTTTTGCACATAAGACCTAAATTACATGCAACAATTGGTCAAATGTACATGGGTGCGATGGAAGTCACATAATAGTGTTCCCGATACCAAGATGGTTTGGGAAGGTTTTGATCATGTGATTTGATTTGGGGATGGATGATCATGTTGAAGGTTTTTGGGTGATGGAAGATGGTGGTCAAGGATTCTCCTAAAAGAGTGAAGTGGTTTGGGTTAAATGGTTTTGGGGGAGTAGGAAGTAAAGATGCATGATTGGGTGGATTATGAGATGTTTTGGTTGATTTGGATTTATGAGTTGGATTAGATTTTTGTGGCTTAGAAGATGAAGGGGATGGATTAGGTCTAGGGGCCAAAGTGGATGGTTTAGTGTTGGATGCCAAAGTAGATTTGGTTGATTTTGGATTGGTTGGAGTGTGTGGTTTTGAGGTAGATGATTTTTTCCTAGGATTAAATTATTTGGGATTGGTATATTTAGATAAAGGGGATGGGCGTGATATGGGGGTCTTAGTAGATTTGGATGATGTTGGTGATGAATGATATTTGGGAAATGGGTGTGGTGTAGCAACCAATTTAATTTTTGTTGATTTAGGGGATGAAGTAGATGAAGGTGGTATAGTATTATATTGGGTGGGAGGTGGGGTGGGGAGAGGATTGGGATTGGATTTGTTAGGTTTAGGAGGTGGTGACTTAGGATTCACGATAGATGTTTTAGGATTTGGGGATGACGGAGATGAAATAGGATTAAAGGATAGGGTAGTGTTAGGTTTAGGTGATGAAGGGGTTAAAATAGGATTAGGTGTGGATGAAAAGGATGAGGGTGGAGTAGGACCCACATTAGATGGTTTAGGATTGGGGGTAGAAGATGATGAGGGTGACTAAAGAGTCATAATGGATAAGATAGTTTTGATAGGAATAGGTGTAGGTGATGGAGGGGATGAAATAGGCTTAGAGGCTAAATTTGATGGTGGATTAGGGGATGTGGGACTATCTAGGAGAAATTCCATAGGATCTGACTGGAATGATGAAGATGACGAGGATGGAGGAATAAGATGAGATGTGGGGAATAATAATTTTGGGTTAAGTTGTTGGTATTGTTGTGGATATGTGAATGGGACTCGATTATATATTTTACGATGATTAGATTTATGAGTTGAGATTTTGGATGGTGGTGGATTATTCGCATGAGTTTTGATGATTGAAAGGTGTAGGTCATGATGATTGATAGGGGATTTGGAGCTTTGAATTTAGAATGGTTGTGTGGGTTTGGGATTGGTGGCTAGATTAGCAAGGACATAAATGAGGTCCTCTTGGTCTAGGTCAAAGTTAGTGCGATGGTCAAAGTCAATGAAATTGGCTTGTTAGGATAGTGATTTATGTTGATTAGGTTGGGGTGTGGATTGAGATGATTTGGTTTCCTTAAAAAAGAAGTTAATGGGGTGAGAAGTAGGGATATTAGGAAGGGGACATTATGGATGGGGCTGGTTGGGAGATGGTGGTTTAGGAGGTGATTGGTTAATACATGATTTAAGATAAAATATTTGTTGACTGAATTATTGGATGGTTTGGATGATGGGGAGAGGGTTGGTTAAGGTAGGATTCTAGGTTTGAGATTTGTTTGTTAATAAGTTGGATAATATGTGGGACTTCACGGTCAAAGTGAGATGGTTGAATTTGATGGGTGGGGGGTGATGGGATAACTTGGTTGATGGATTTATTAAAGAGATAGGGGTTTGGATGTTGGTATAGAAAGTATGGAGATTGAGGATCAAAGGCCATGGTTAGATAGGATGTGTGGGGGATTGGATTTGGATTAAGATTGTTGATTAAGGATGGTTATGGAATTTGGATTGGGATTGTTTGATTAAAGATGGTTTATTATAATGATGTTTGATTGATTAAAATTTTAAGATGATAGGATGGTTAAGGGTGTTCACAAGAAAGTAACAAACATGCAAAACACACCTTCACTATTCAAGTGGGAGTGCAATAGAGATATATCCCTCTTTTAATACCACACACCGATGATGGTTCCACAATTTTCTCTCCACTATGTGCTAATGTGGGGTTAGATAGTGATTGATCTTAGGGAGTGTAGAATTCTTGTACTATAGCCTGATATGTAGCCAAAAGGTTGCCTAATCTAGGATGTACCATCTCACTAGGGGATTCCTTGATATAACTTGTGGTATGTGGGGCCCAAGTCCATGTTGGAAAGATTTTTTCTAAGGCCTAGGTATTGGGACATGAAATCCACTCACTTCATGCCTCTTTTAAAACAAGCAAGCACTTAGCCAATAACGATAATTGTCCAAGAATTTGTACACCTCGCTGGAACACTAGGTGTGTCTACGTGCGTGGAGATGAAGCCCAGAGTAATGAGACCCCTAAGACTATGACAAGTGTGTGTATGTCACTTCTAAAACACATTTCCCCTACAAAATAAAATGGTAAGGCTAACCGCTTTTGATCCTCAAGATCGTCCAAGGAAGTGAGTGGAGAGCATACACGGTTTTACCTTTGGGATGAACAAGAGACAAAGGAAAACATACAAGAATGATGAAAAATGTAAGATAATAAAGGTTAAATGAAAAATATTATGCTAATGGGGTCTTCAAGAGGAGGCCCTACAAAACAAAGGCTAGTAGTTTGATGATAACCCCAAATGTCTTGGACTAAACAAGATGCAAAATAAAAGGATTAGTAGTTTTCAATCCTACAATCACAAAAATTTAGTTTAAACACAAGGAAAATATCAAAATGGATAGTGTTCTAACTTTTCCTTTAATATTTATACAAAAACAAAATGTATCCCTATAAAACACCACCAAGAAACCTAAAAACACAGTTAGATTGATTAACACTAATGTAAAATTGTAATCCTGCAAAGGTGCTAATTACCAAAGAAAAGGTACCACTTCAGGTCAAAGGTGACAATAGAGAAAAAAGGTGCTACTATAGGTAACAAAGGCACAAAATAAGGTTAAAGAAGTTGAAAATAAACAAAGGTGCTATAGTATTAATAAAGGCACTATAATAGTCAGCAAAGGCACTAATTGATAGACACAGCTGCTAAAACAACAAGGTTAACATTAGCAGAGTTTAATTTTCAAAAAAGTAAACATGGGTGCTACTTGACATTGCATAGGAACTAATTGACATACAAAGACACAAAAATACAAACAATGATGCCAAATATAAAAAAATCAAAATGTCAAAAACAAAGGTGCTAAAGTATGCCACAAAGGTGCCACGGGTTTGACAAAGGCGCCAAAGTATAACCCTAAAACTACAAAAAATAGTTTACGATAAAAAGGTGTTGTTTTAGGTCAAATGTTCCACTTCTTACAACACAAGTGCTAAAATATAGGGCATAGGTGCATGCCCCCCTCCCCCAATATAGATAATTGTCACAAAAAATTTAAGTTTTTAAGATGCAAACAAGAACGAAATTTTTCTAAATTTGGAAATTTAGTTCTAAGTATGAAATACTAATAAAAATAGGAAATATATTGGGGGAAAGCCCCACAGTGGGAGCCAAAATTTAGATGTAAGAGATTGGTTAGTGAAAATGCAAACAAGAACCAAAACAAATTTCTTCCTACTCTAACACTCTAATACACTAACTCAGATTGAGCTAGATGGAAAGGAAAATAGAGTGCAATACCTTTACTTACCAAAGCAGAGATTTCTTTGATTTATTTTATGTGCTCAATATGTTGGATTGCATTAGCTTGCTTCAGATTTTTGGAGTGACTTGGAAAACACCTCCCCTTGTAACTTGATGGTTTTTAGTGAAGAATGCTTGATGAAGGATGAAGGATTGGATGATGCTAGATTGGAGATGAATGATGAATTGATTGAATGATTAAAGAAGATAAAATTGTAGATTTTTTTTATGGATTTCCAAGTTTCCTTTCCAAATAGATCTCATGTTGGAGGAAAACTCAATTTATAGTTTAGGGGTGGAGGATTCAATGGCTAATATGAATCCAAGTTGGATTTGGATCAAGAGTGGAGAATGCATGATAAGAATGGAGAATTATAGAATTTGAGAGAAGTCTCTATTGAATTAAAAATTCAATGGAGGGAGGGATATATATTTGAATTTTTAAATTGGAAAGAGGGAAATTTGGAGAGGCTTCAGGAAATATAAGCCTCTAGATTTAGAGGTGGAGCATGTGATTAGTTTTAGGATTAGATTAGGTTAATAAAATGTTAGTGGTGTGGTTACATGGAAAGGATAGGTGCAGGGATGTGTAGAGTAGTTGGGTAGGTAGGTGTATGAATATTAAATTCCTATAAAATGATAATAGGGATTAATAGTGGGATAATAGGATATAATAAAAGGGATTAATGATAAGATGGGATATAATGATGATTTAAAGGATTAATGATGAAATGATAGGATATTAGATGTGTGATAAAAAGGGATTAATAATAATAATTAATCTTGTAATTAATTATTATATGGGTGATGTTGGGATATTTGCGGGACAAATTATTATGTTGACATTTTAGATGTCTATACCTTGCTTACACGTGGCTCATTTTAGCATCTATTACATATAATTTGTATAATTTATTAGCATTTATTTGGTGATTTTTTGTATGTTTGACATAATACAATGTAACCATCTTATATGCCCTACATTTTTCATTTTTAGTGATCAAGAAGTGAATCCACGAGCTATACTCATACCTTATTAAGTTCTAATTTTTTTTAGTGATTTAATTGCATCTTCCATTATTGTGATGGTCTCCTCCCACCTGGTGCTTATATCATCAACATTCATAAGTACTACTTGCGTGTTATATTGTTTTTGAGATACCTTGAAACATATCTCAACACCTCTAGACACTTTTTCTTATCTTTTGTTTTTTTGAGAAACCTTATAGCAACTCATTTTTTGTAATTACACTTTATTATACATGGGTAATGTTATCAAAAATTACACCTCTGGAACTTTAAAAAAATAATTAAGATAGGGTTAGTCATTTTCATGATCGACGGAATCCATGAGGTTTTCATTCAGCTTTCCACATAATTCAAGAATATAGTGTTACGCGGGTCTTTAATAAACCCATGAAACAAAGGAGTGAGAGAGTCATGACTTATGTGGAAGTGGTTAACTGGTGAAATATTTGAATTCTATGGGGCTGATTTTTTTGAAGAAATGAAAATTTTGGCTAAGTCAAAAAGTTGCAGGACTTTGATTCAATGTTCTAGATGTGTTTTGAAGGTTAGTGTTCCATGGACTCACAAATCCACAGGACACTAAAGAACCCACCAATAGGGAAAATGTTGTGGGACATTCAAACATTTAAATATTTCAAAAAGGCCCATGAATAAGGGAGAAATGTGGTAAAATATGTGGAATGAATGATGGATCATTTTTCCTATAACTCTCGTTGCGGTTAACCAAATCAAACAAGGTTGATCTTGTTTGAAAGGTCTCATTAATGAATACATTCTAGGGCCAAAAACTTCAAAAATCGATGTAATGTTGGGGACCTAACTGTCAAACAAAGTTTTAAGGGAAAGCAATGGTCATGAATACACAAGTTATCAAATCATTTGCCAACCACCAACATTAATGAGGTTCTTCTACAGATCAGATAACGTGAAGGAATGATCTTCCAGAGGAGACCATGTGCTTACACATGAGAATTAATGAGTTTTGGTTAGTGATTTAATTATGAATTAGAATTCCCATCTCTTTTCCCTCTTCTATATATTGTATAATAATGCTCATTTGTAAAGGTTGGACCCTCTTGGATTGCAAGGGCATTATTCAAAGTAGTTTTTTTCTTCACGCTACAAGATTCAGATCTAGTTCATTGCATGTGGATACTTACCTCTTTCCACCATTGTAATTGATTGTGTATATCTTAGAAGTAATTAAATTTTTATTTTTTGGCTATTCTCTGCCCTAGCTCACATTTTGTTGCATCTTCTTACCTTTCCTTTGTTGTGCATTTTCATGTCCCTTGTAGTTTTTTTTTCTATTATGCCCAATGAAAATGAGTGTGTAAGTGTTGTTTCATACTATGGAACATTTGTATTTCCTCCCTGTGTGCACTCTCACTTATTTTCACTCATATGAGAGTGTTCATCCCCCTTCTCTCTAGTGCTATCACCTCTGTTAGCTGAGGAATTTACCTTTTCATGCATCTCTCTCTCTCCCATGGTCCTTGTGGATGTCCGAGTAGGAATAAAGAGTTGCATTTCCTTCCTTAGGAGTAGTTTAAAATTAAAAATTTGTAGAGGAACCAATATTTTTTAGATATTTGTCTCAAGTAGAAATTCCCACAACTTGAGAAACAATCCCATGTTACCAAAAAACATTGATTTCTCATCATCCATTCATGAAAAATATGAGGCTGTTGTTTTTTGGTGATAAGAGTTCTAGCATTCCTGGTAGAACATCCTGAGACATTCATGTTATTTCACTAAGTTTTGTGTGTATCTTGGTGGATTTCAGCATTTTGGAGGCTTTTCAGTAACACTTATGGAAACTCCAAGATTTATATCTACTAGTTTCAGAAATTTAGTGCCTCAGTTTCATGAGAAGAATTTAGACAAGGTCAAGAACAACAAGAGAAGAGTCTTTTTATTAATTACAAATGTCACCAAGGAGAAAAAGAAGAGTTAGATAGGTTCAGAGATCACCATCACCACTAAATAGAGTCCTCTCTACTCTTCCCCTTGATAGGCCATTCTTGTTTTCATTTAGAGTTTTGAGACCCATTCCATTCATGGCTCTTTAAAGAAATATGCCTTTTGTGAGTTTTAATGGTAGTATTCCTCTAGATATTAATGCACAACATGATATACCAGTGTCTTCACTTAACAATATCCCTTTCTTCACTAGTGAAAACCATTCTAACCTTGTTGACCATATCCAAGATGTTTTTAATGTTTTTTCAGTCCATTTTATGACTAAAGAGGATGTTGCAGTTAGAATCTTGGCTTCATCTTTCAAAGGAAAAGTTCTCCAATGGTATACAATTTTTAGACCTACTTCAATTCAAAATTAGGATGAAATTATAACAACCATTTGTATTCATTTCAAGGACAAATCAGATCACAATTCCTTGATAGAGCAATTGACCATAATGAAAAGAGCACATAATGAGTAGATGATTGGCTTTAATATCAGATTTCAGAGGAAATGGGACAAAATTCCTCAAGTGCTAAGACCTACACCCCAATATGCATTTCTTTATTATCTAAAGGCTTTAAATAGTGACATTTCAGTCATGATTTAGTCTATGGGGGTAAAATATTTCTAGATGCTTATGATATTGCTATTAGAGCTAATAATAGCCTCATTCAGGTTAGAAACCTGGCTCCTATATTTCTTATGCCCATATTCCTAGAGGTGGAAACATATGTTTCCCATAACGTCCCTGAATCAGATCCTATTCTAATCCTAAGAAATTAAATCTATAGCCAAAAATCTACTTCCTCTATCTCTTCTACTAAATTTCAAAAAGTGATAAATTAATTACATAATTTTGGGAATGAGTTGGTATCTGTACGTACCCAAAATTTTAGGGTATTGTACCATCAAAATGATGTTACACATGCCCCAATGATGATACAGGTTGCCTCGTAAGGTGTTCAGAATCTAGGAAAGCTCGCCAAGTGTATGTTAGCATCCCAAGCATCTTATTTAAGCTTTGTGTACTTCACTTTCTCCTCTTCCTTTCTTTTTCTAAGCTTTTTCACCTTCAGTGATGAAACCACTACCTTGCTAGGGTGGCGGTCCTATAACCGCCACCCTGATTAGGGCGGTGGTCCTTCATGCATTTTCTAGTATGTTCTTTTGATCGCGACTTGCATAATTTTTCAACTTTCACCAGCTTTTGTCAACCGCCTTAGCTCGTATTAATGTTTTATGTTCCCTAGAATAGTGTTTATTCATTGTTTAATGGTAAAAGAATTCTAGTAGGAATCACCTTTGGGTGAATATGAAATCTATAAATAGCCAGCTTGTTTTCAAGAAAAATGGCCCCTCAAATTCTCATTTCCATTGTTTATTCTTTCAATTTCTTTCTTTGAATTCATTTTGTTTTCATGTTTTACATCCATGCTAGTTTTCCTTTGTTGTTAGAAGCCATTCGATCTTCTTGCTTCAGTCTTGTTCATTTCTGTTCATACAAATTAGTTTAGAGAAGAGTAGTGTCATTTTGTAGATTGAATTCATTAGAGTTGCAGGTTGTGTTCTTCACAGAAGGTATATTCTAGAATCTTTCAATACACTTGTGTTGTATTCCCACAATAAATATTGCTAGGAATTTCATACGCCAAGCTCTGTCACTTGCGATGTCCCTCTCCTACTCACATTATATTCGGTCTATATCCAAAGATACCATTATTCAAAATACCCTTTTCTATTGATGCTAGCATATACATGCTCTTCTGGATTCACATGAACACGAAGGAATGAGGAGATCATTTTGAGGGGAAAAAATCATACACTACTGGATTCGCCACTATTCTACAAATTCCAGGTTTTATCTGTCAAATTTCTAGTTAAAACATATCAAATAGAGTAGTGAAATATTTCATTTCAGTTAAATTTCATTTTCAATATTGTCATGGAAGCTATGGGGATTGATTGTTTCTTAGAAGCTATGATTCATTCCTCACTTCTGAGGTAGGATCGAGAATCTTTCAATTAAGTTAATCAGCTATCTAGGTATTTAGGATAAACTCACAACTGCAGAGACAAGTCGCTACACTGGGCTACCTTGCTTGTTTTAATTTTTTCATTAGATTAGTCTTCATTTTCTGAATATATTAGATTAGTTGCTCTTTCAATTCTATTAAAAATTCTATCAAAAATACAAAAATAGAGGAACATACATATGTTGTAGATATATCTTGCATAATTAGTTTATTTTGTTTCAATTAAACTTATATTGATCTTGTATGACAATCACGGGACCTAGGGAGCCCAAGGAATATGTTTTTGAGCCAATTGTGCCTCAACCAAATATTTTTTCTGCATTAACTGACATAGACCAAAATCTCAGAATTCAGGTCTTTCAAACAACAATAGACCTACAAGAAATCAGCACACAGCTAAGAATATTAAACATAGAAGATGACAAAGCACACACATTCTGGTCAAATCAGCCAAATTATAGACTACCTTGATAGATATTCATATGACCATAGGAGGTCCACAGGAACCATGAACTTATGGTTGTGATCCACAGGTCCCACAACCCAATGGGTCTACAAATCAATCAAATATTGACACCAGTTTACAAACGCTGGTGTTTAGGTCCTCTCCACTTCCACCAGACATCATCACACAAGTATCATTATTAAACGTAGCAGCTAATCAAGCTAAATATTTCTAGACTAGACCAGAGAATCATCCATAAAACACCAAAAGATCCACTACACATTTAGCCATTCCATTTTCATGACCTTGTCAGGAGATATATACGAAGCACCCACAAGTCATCTTCCATGTATCCCACAACCCATAAATCGGATCATGGCAGAGCTCGATATTGATTGGAGCCTTCGAGAAACTATCCTCACCGAACGATCTATCACACTGGTTTAGGTTAGGAGGGCTTTTTTTCTTAGATTCACATATCCCATTATTGTGTGTTGAAGACATAAGATTACCTAACTAGTTTATTTGTACCCTACGTGAATTCCATCCCCACCGGCTATCTCGACACGACCTCAGGAGTTCGGGTGTGAGGAAGAGTTACTTATAGATTCCAATGCTTGTATGTCACTTTTCCATTGTACAGTATCCATAAAGAGGCAAAAAACCCAAAATTTCAGACCATATCAGCCTCCATACCAACCTAACAAGTCCCCTTATAAACCAAACAAGTCTTCTTTCCAATATGTTCCTCTAAATAAGAATCAATTTCCTTCTACAAGACCATTTCAACTCATCTCAAGCTTTAGTCCATGTTCAAAATAACCTTATGTAAGATTATGAGTGGTGTTTCCCTTATCATCTTAAACACAACCAAGTAACATGCCCTAATGAAATTCTTGATGGTGTAAAGTTCATTTTTTCCTCAACAGGTATCTTCAAAAGAAAATCAGTAGAAAATCTTCACCCAAGAAACACTACCAAGTGATACTTCACTTGTAAATTGAAAAATAGATGATTTTTGTGTGGTTAATCAAGTCGCGGAACACTCAGAGATGTGACAACTCCATGTGGAAAATAACACAAGGTTAAGGAAAAAGAAAATGGATGTAAGGTCCCCTCCTCTTATTTTCCAAGCTCAACATGATCTCCTTAATCATTCCATGGACTTGGGAAATTTTTTAGCCTCATCCAGTTTTCCATGGGACGTTCAAAACCCATGTAACACTGCAAAACCAAAGAACACACAAGTTCCGCCGAACAAAGAGGTTCCAAAAATTAGACAAAAAGGAAAAGGAAGTGTTGTACCTATGATGCACAAATCTGCATGCCTCCCCTTTAACATTATTGAGAAAATGAAGAGGACCAGTGTGAGCATATCAATGTGGGAATCTTTAGTAATCCTAAGGAATCTTGCAAGCAGTTATGGATAATCTCTCTATTCTAAGTGAATTATTTGAAGATAAAAACAATGTACTTGTCAATGCATTGTTATCTATTTTTTGCACCCCTTGTGAAATGGACAAATTAGTAGGTCAAAACATTGGTAGTTGATGGAAAAGGAGAAATAATTTTGCAGTTTGTAGGGTAGCTCGTGTTTTAGCTCGGCTTAGTTTCTCTTAACCGGTGGTAAGTTGGCTTGCCACAGTTAATCTCGAAGTTGGTGACCAAGCTTATTGGAAATTGGCTGAGTTTAAAGAAGATTCGGTGAGGTTGGTCGACCAGATCAGTCAGTTGGGTTAGATGATATATGGTCAGATGCCTGGGTTAGATGGGAAAATGCTAGATGGACAGGTGTGTTGGCTAGGTTGGACGTGTAGGTCAGATGCTTGACAGGTTAGTCAGATGAGATGGATGGGGTCTAACCCCCTCGAGTTGAATGACCTGGTGGTTATTTAGTGGCATGGTGTATGGAAGGGGATGAACGACATGGAGTTTGTTATCTCGGTTGGATGGGTGATGGGTTGGTTAGCATCCAACCCCTGGTATGGAAGATGGGTTATTTGGATGGGTTAGTCAGCCAAGTGTGTCGTCTGACTTTTGTGATGACGCAGGATGGCAAGTTTATGGTTAGATGGATGGACAACATACAGAGATGTTGGTCGACATAGATGGACATCATCCAACCCCTTAGGGGGTTGACGGCCAACACAGATGGATGATTCGTAGTTGTACAACATGGTTGGTCAAGTCACCAAGTTGGTCATCTCGTTCGTTCATCAACTACAAGGATGGTCAGGTAGTGCATCATACAAGAAGAGATAGATGAACGTCTAACCTCTTAGGTAGAACATCCCACGGTGTAAAGTTAGTGACTCCTAGGTTAGTCACTAACAAGAAGCATGTACGGCCAAAGAAGCTAGATGTTGTCTAACCCAACAGGGTTGGATGACCCGTGGAATAGATGAGTTACAAACCAAGTGAGGGTAGGTGAATGAATGACAACCCAACAACTAGCATTAATGAGGAATGTCACCCATGACCACTCGTGCACGAAAGGAACTAAAATGAATGGTTTCCCATACCTCTTTAATGCATCCTGCCGGTTGGTGACCCAAATTTCCTATATATTGTAAAATTTGCCACATTTTGAGGGAAGAATTTTTAAAAAGCAAAGGAACTTTGTCAAAAAATTTCTAGAGCTATTGTGAACTAAAGGCCTTAAATTTGGGGTTATTATAAATGATTTTTCCTTGTGCTTATGTTATAATGGATTGTGTATGATTATGAGGAAATAAAATTCATGTTTTGTGGCCATTTTCACACTAACTTTTATGAAATTACATCTTCTTCCATTATATTTGTAAGTATATTGTGCATGTGTCTATCTCTTTACATGGTCTGTAGTTCATTCTACTTCATGAATATAGGGAATTGAATATTTTCTTGGACTGTGGCACTTCTATCAACCCTCTCTTACTTTTTTTTCTCTCTATATTTCACTCACTTGGATTGTCTCACCATTTCTTGGTGCATCAGCTTCACTTAGAGTAGTTTTATTTTATGCATCTTTCTATCCCCATCTCCTTGGAAAACATTAGGATATGATTAGTTTAGCTTGCCATTATCTACACTTTGGAGAAGTTGGCAGTAGGTTAGGACAATAAGCTGAATTTCTTTGGAGGATTATCTTACTTGCAGTGTTTGACATTGTAGAATAATTCCATGTTATGTAGGTTACATTGATTGCCTCATAAACAAATCACAAGCAATCAGGGGTGCTGTAATTTTGTGATAAATTTTTTGAAAAGCACAGTGGGAAAAAAGTTAATTTTTCAGATTTATCAAGATTGCATGTGCATATTGGTGAATTTTCATCCTTTGGAGGCTTTGTAGGAGCACATCTGGTGACTCCTAGGGTCATATTTCAACTGGTTTCAGTAGTATTAAAGACCAAAGTATATGAGAAGGATTCAAACTCAGTCTAGAGTGAGAGAAGAAGGTGTATTTGAATACTTTCATTTATCACTAGGAAAAGGAAGGAGAGGAAGAAGAGTAAAAATGTCTCCATCTCCACTAAACATAACATTATCCACACCTCCACCGGTTGACTCTTCCTTCAATCGACTAGGGTTATTAGGCCAATCAGGATGGTGTATAAGCCACCACCACCACAAGGACCACCGAATCCATATGTCAATTTCATAGGTGGAAGTCCACTCGCCCTCAATGCAAATAATCCTATTCCAGTGGAAACATTGAAGAGCGTTCCTTACCTCACTTCCAACAGATTCTATTCTGGTGGAAACATTGAAGAGCAAGGATCCGTTCAACCTTGTGCAACCAATTCAGAGAGAAGGAAAATAATCTATCATTATTGTAAAAATTAACCACAATCAAGAGGGCCCCGAATGAGCATATGGCTAACTTTAACTTTAGGATCCAATGTGCATGGGAGCGGACTCCAATTTCTATGAGGCCAGCAAAGGAAGGTGCATTTCTCTACTTTTTGAGGGCTCTAAATTTTGACGTAGTTATGATGATACAATCGATGGGGGGGAAAACACTGCCAGGGGCATATGATATAGCTATAAGAGTGGAGAACTGCTTAATTCAAGTAGGAAAGATGGCATCTAGGCTACCTATGCCTCTATATCTAGAATTGGGGACCCCTCCTATCAATCAAGCACCTGAAATAGCCCCCATTCTATCCCCTAGAAATTAGAGAAATAATGAGGCCTCCATTTCTTCTAGTGCTTCCAAGGAACTACAGGAAGTCATGAAGTAACTGCAGAATTTGGGGAATGCGTTGGTGATAATCAAAAGGCAACAAGATCATAGCTCAAGATCTTAGCAAATCCAGGATCAAATGAATACACCTCCATATCAGCCTAATAGGCCTCCTGGTCAAGAAATAAATAAAAATCCAAACCAAGGGAAGTCTTAAACTACTAGGCCATTTCAGCCATATAATCCAAATGCAGTTTCAACATCAAGGGTCATGGTTCTAACTTAGAATAATATTACACAAGATTATGAATGATGTTACCCCTGTAATCTACCTCATAATAAATCAACGCACTTCAATGATGCTCTAAATCAAGTCTTGATGGTTCAAACCATTGGGGTGGCCCAAGATCCAAGTGAGGAAGAAAATCAACAAACAACTCAGTAAGAGACTCCTCCAACTGAAATGACATTGGCCAATAGGTAGATGAAGAATGTTTGTGGAGTTAATCAATCTCCTTTCCATGGTGTGGCTGCCAATACACGGTCAAAGAAAAGGAATGTAGAGGAGGGGAAATCATCTAGTGAAATTATTTCTCAACCCAATCTCACTTAATAAGGATTTGACAGGCCAAACACGTCTCCTAGTGCATAAAATGAGCCTAAGAAAACTGTTGTAGTAGCCCCCAATGTGTAAAATTGGTCCAGAGTACTAGTTGTATCAGCTCATGGACCAAACCAAATACCATAAAAGATCACACCAAGTAAGGGGAAACAAAAGGAAAACCCACCTCCATTTAATATCATTGATTAGATGAAGAATACTAGTGTACATATTTCCATGTGGGAATCATTGGTAATTCTAGAGCAACGAGATTTATCGCAGGTAGATATGGAAAATTGGCTCCCTTCTAATGACCCATCTAAAAATAAAGAGAGGGTTCTTAATGACACCGTGCAAAAAGGAGAAGGTCATTTAGGTAATAATGTGAAGCCTCCACCATTCTATGTTTCATTGATCATTAGAGATAATTAATGCACAATTGCATGATTGACTAAGGGGCGAGAAACTCAGTAATGCGGAAGCAAATCATAGATAAATTGGGCTTAAAATATGAACTGGTATTGAAGGGAGGAGTAAAATTGGATGGGACAACAATAGGAATTTTTGGAGTAATCAAGAAACTGAGCCTTATAATCCCAGCTTTCCCAAATGTCAAAGTTTTACAGGATGTATCGGTGATTTATTTGCCACCATTATTTTCCTTGTGCCTTTCGAGGGATTTTATAGCCAAGATTGGTGGGTACCTATCAGCTGATTGGTCCCACATGTTATTTAGGAAAAGGTATGGAGCTAAGGCTATGATTAGGTCAGATCCAATTACAAATTTTCACATCGAGCTTTATGTGCCCAACCCAATCAATGCAAATTGTACTATATTCGATCAAGAAGAATGATTAGAGGCTCAAGAGGCAAACACAGGTTGGAAGCACTTCAGACCTAACACTTAATGATTAGGCTCAAAGGAGACATGCTTTTGATCCATACAAGGAAATGGAAGAAGCTAAGTTGGGATTTTATTGTCTATATGAGAAGAACCTGCACACCCCCAGGTTCACCAGGCTATAAAATGAGGATGTTAATGAAGTGTGGAAGCTATTCTTTGATGGTTTGACAAAAAAGCAAGGTGCTAGAGGAGGTGTAGTGTTCTTATTACTGCAAGTATAAGGTATTATTCATCTTTCCATTTTCAGTTTGCATGTTCAAATAATACGGTTGAATATGAAGCCTTGAGTCATCAATTGCATTAGGTGAGAAAGAGAGGTGTAAATAACTAGCAAGTTGTTGTCTCCTGAAAACCACTTTTCATTTTCTAAGTTAAATTCAAAATTTTGAGCTCTCACCCTCTTAAATTATTTAAGCCAAGTTGAAATTTCGAAGGATTAGCAAAATCCGTGCCCTAGTGCTGTTTACATCTCTATTTTGCTTGTTTTGAGAAATTCTCCATCTCCCGGTCTGTGCATGTAATATCCTCCTTACAATCTCATTTTTTGATCAAAATTGTTCTCTTGTTCTATGGCCTAGGTCGTCAAATCATTTTTTTGCCTCCATGCCTCTGACTCGTGAAGGAAATTCAAAACCTAGACTCAAAATGATGAACTTCTCCTCCTCTGTGTATTTTTTCCACAGTCGGGAACGATGGGCATTTTCCTCCCTGTAAAATTTTTGCCCCATCATCCATGGGTACATGGACATACCTAATTGGAAGTGGGTTGGCAGAGAAATTTGTGTTTTTGAGCCTCTTTGTAAAAAAGGTGAAAAGTTAAAAAGTGACCCACAACCCTGATCAGGCTATAAAAGAAAAAATCAAAGTTGAAGCCCGCAGGGAAAAAGTCAAAGTTAAAGCCCACCATTGAAAAGTCAAAGTGGGAGAGTGGGCCATCGGGGGACTTTTGGAAATTTAACCAAATTCCCAAAAGTGAAGTAAAATTTCTAGAGTGCTTCGCAGCTCTATTAAGGTATTGGTCCCGCTGTTGAAAAGTCAAAGCAGGAGAGCGGAATGACGAAGAATTTTGAGTTTTTAGCCTTTTTCCAAAAAAGGTTAAAATGTTGAGAAAAGGGTAGTGACCCCATTTCCAATCAAAGTATGCCATGTGTCAAGAGTTCAATCAGAGAAATGGGTTGATAGATAAATTTGTGTTTTTGAGCCTCTTTGCAAAAAAAGGTGAAAAGTTAAAAAGTGACTCGCAACCCCGATTAAGCTTTAAAGGGAAAAATTCAAAGTTAAAGCTTGCAGGGAGAAAGTCAAAGGTGAAGCCCACCATTGAAATGTCAAAGTGGTAGAGCGGAACGACAGAGAACTTTGATTTTTTGAGCCTTTTTTCCAAAAAGGGTTAAAATGTTGAGAAAAGGGCTGCGACCCCATTTCAATTGAAAATGTGCCACGTGCCTAAGTTAAAAAGTTGAAGTGGGGGTGCAGGCCAATTTGTCCCAAATTGCCAAATCTCTAAAAAAAATCACAAAATGCAAAAGGCTTTCCCCTATACCAGTTCTAATCTCTTCCTACCATATGGACAACCTGATTTCAATGTTATAAGAGAAAATCAAACGGTCTGTATTCAAACTCCCAAATCAAATGTAACGTTCACGTTGTAAGATTTGGTTTTTAACCCACCATGAGTGTTTTATTTGCAATGGAGGAATTTTAAAGAGGCTTAAATGATTTGTAAAGTTGTAACCATTTTGGCATGAGATATAATGGCTCCTCAGAGCCATTCCAAGGGGCTGGTGATTGATTTTCAAAAAGACTAGAGTGCTCTGTACCTGGAAAAGACAAAAAATGCCATACTTCTTCTATTTTCCCTTCTCCTTAGATTTTGTTCTATCCTTAAAGCTCTCTACAAATTCTGCTTTAGCTTTAATAATAAAATAAGAAATTTTCACCTCTTTGATTGAGGGATTGTTTGGTACCTTGCGACCAATGAATTTCATTTGGTCTTGTAGTTTCTCCTACGGATTTTTTTTTCTTCTAACTATAAATGAATGTAAATGAAATTTCTAATTAATGTGTGTGGGCATATGATATTCTACTCATAACATTAGTTTTCTCCTACCTCCATTCCCACTCCCCTTCCCCTTTCCAAGATAAAGTTTCTTCCCTAACGAGACATTGCTAGCTTTGCCACATGTTCAGTGGAGTGCCCCTGTTGGATCTCTGGTCGAAAGGCCACCATTAAAATCCACCTTTTTTGCATGCACCTACGGAAGCTGCATCGTTCAAGGAGAGGGACTTAGATTCCCATAGCGTTGGCTTGAAACCCACCAATTTTTCCATAAGACAAATTTTCTCGCCAAAAGTTTTTGGCGCCCACCGTGGGGTAGATTTTGTAGCATCTGTACCTAAAAATGACCTCAGGGTCATAAAATACAAAAAAAAGATTCTAGAAGAAAATTTCTAGAGATTGAAATAATCAAACAAACTACATGGATGTAAATTATGGCTATTCTGGTAAATCCTCCTGTTGAGAGACTTGATTTACTCTTTCACATCCAAGAAGACATTACTTCTGATCTGAGAGAAGCTATTTGGCATAATAGATGAAGTGTCAATCATTACTTCATTTCCATAAGGATTCTGGACCTAGAAGAGGAACATGATGTCGAATTGGAAAGGCATAGAAAAATTCTAGCATCCTAAAGAAGAGTATAGATTTTAAATCTGGTGGATAGAAGAATCACCCAACAATAGAGACAAGGAGGACAAAACTGATCCCATTTTTGAGGAACTTCAAGGGAGACAAGAGCCACTTAGAATCCAAAGGCTTCCTTTTCAAGCAACCAGTCACGTTGGGAACCTGAGTGTTGCCAATCCTTTGGACGATGAAATTTCCATACATAAATGAGAACCTTGTAGAATTCACTGATGTGAAGACTGAAGAAGAAGCTAGAGAAAGAGAAGAAAGACTTGATGAAGAAATAAGATCTTAACTCGAAGAAATCAAGAGACTTCAAGTTGAGGCAGATGAAAGAGTAGCAGTAGAAGCCACAACCTTAGCAAGGCTGGAAGATAGAAATAGACACATAATGGGGGATTGGGATCGTGAGCGTGAACGGGATTGTGAAGCCTATGGGCCTAATGTACCATGGGGAGGAAACACTAGTCCATTGGATCTTTCTCAACCACTCCATGGGCTACCGAGAGGCTCAAGGAAAAACTTCTCTGAAGTTCAGAGGGGATGGTTCTCATCTTCCCAAAGAACATGTAGTAGCATTCATCACTGCTTGTGGAGTGTTGGGAGTTGAAAATGAAGATGTTCTAGTTAGGATCTTTGTGGAGTCACTCTAAGAAAAAGCTGTTGAATGGTTCTACATGTTTCCCCCAAGATCTGTCCACATGCATAGGAATATATAAGAAGTGCATTTGAACATAGGTTCAAGAGCACAGAAGATTGTTCAGGATCTACTGGTCCAATTGGTTCAGATTAAGAAGGAGACCTCCGAATCAATGACAGATTTTGTAGAAAAGGTATGATATGTTGAGAAGAAGGATCCCAAAATATTTGGTACCCCCCTGAAAACAACTTGAAAAGGTTCTTCATCAGTGATTTTGCCATCAGAAAGTTGGTTTATTCCTGATAAGAGCCCAACCAAAAAATATTAAGGGAAGTTCAATACTTTGCAATTGAGACTGATGATGATATAATTATTTATAGCAAAGTGAAAGGACAAAATGGGAAGAAAAAAGGTCAAAGTTTAAATTCATTCACCATTGATCCAATGTTCCAAAAAATGGAAAATGACCTAGTTGCTTTGAAGAAGTAACTGTCACAAATCAAAATGAGGAATGCTCCAAGGAGACCAAATCCTCTTTGATAGACCAAGAATTTCTCCACCTCCTCATAGGATTGATCTTGAAGCACCACCAGTCAATGCCATTTGTGACACTAGGGAATAAGTATAAGAAGCAGATATTGAGGAAATTGAAGAAGAAAGCATGGATGACTATGAAAAACTATCTTGAAATTGAAGAGGTTGGCATGAACAATTGCCTGATTAAATGACGTTGATGAGGAGGAGGAAGGTGATGAATAAGCTCCAAGTTTTTCATGTGTTGTTTTCACCTCGTACATAATCCAAGAATGGTGTTTCAACCTCGAGCAGTTTCAACCAAGAGTAGGAATAATAAAGAAGATAGCTATTCAAAGTCTCCACTAAACAAGATCATCAGTCAGGGGATCACCATTACCACCTTTTATGGAATCAGCTAGAGAGAAATTAGATTCACCAATTGTCAAGGATCACACTGTCTGTGCCAAATAAGTTATCTTATTCTTCTCACAACTTAAAAGATGTTAAGAGAAATTCTCTTCTAAATGTTGGTTCTGCAAGAACATATAAATTTCAATCAAAGGCTACACCCCCATCTCCTTCCAAGTCAATTGCTACATTTGAAAAGGAGAACCCAACACCAAAAGTAATGACACATCTACCATTTAAGTCCTCATCTACCATAACTTCATTTGACTTTGTAGAGCATGCTAGCAAAACCAAAGTCCAGCTCTCTGAAATTGAATACCTACAAACACATCCTTCCCAATTTGATAGATTGATCAAGGCAGTCCAGGGTGGTAACTCTACATCCCCAATATCTAATTCTAAAGGCTTACTTCCCACGCAATCCACACCATCTTCTCAAAACATGTTAGCCCTCAGTGCCTCCACTACCAATAACAGTTGATCCTTTTTACCTATCACTTCTCATCAAAGGTTTCCAGCTAAACAATTGTATTATAGATTTTGGAGCGTTAGATAGTGTGATGCCAACAATAGTTACAAATCCTCTTTGCCTCACTTTAACCTGGGTAAATTGCACATGCTACTCGATGGAATCCAAACAAGTTCCATTGGTAGGAAGGATTAAGGATGCTCAGGTTGCACTAGCTGCTTACCCTAACAAGAAGATACTCCTGGCCATCTTGGTGGCAGACATCCAAACATATTTTGGTATGTTGTTGAGTAGAATTTTTTTGCATAGATCTAGGTGGAGAAATAAAAATGGATTGGTCATCTACAACTATCCTCAGTGAAAGGAAAAATGAATAAGTTGCTGTCAGTCAAAAAAATGAAGTTCACAGTAAGGAAGTATGATGATCTAAGAGCTGATATCCTTTTTCAAGATTATGGGATTGGAAGTCACCTCCTTACATCATAGAAGGAAGATGACTTACCAATTCTCATGGAGGAAGAAGAAGAAAAAATTTGGATAGTGGAGTTTGATGGCAGTCATTCCAGAGTAGGTTTAGGAGATGTTGTAGTATTATACTCTCCCTCCAATGAGGTATATCCTTTGTTCCTACAAGCTATAATTCGAAAATGCAAATAATACAATGGAGTATGAAGCATTGACTATTAGGCATGGATACAACAAACGACATGGAAATTGATAAGTTTATATGTAAAGGTGATGCAGAGGTTGTGGTAAACTAGGTCCGCCAACAATATCAGGTAAAAAACCCCAGACTCAGGCATTATAGAAACAGAGTGTGGGACTGTATTGAATCCTTTGATGCATTATCCATTGAAGCTATCCCTAGGGAGCATAATGAAAAGGTTGATTCTCTAGCAATGTCAGCTTCCTTAGTGACACCTTATCATTTCTTTTGGAAAGCATAAAGTGACCATTGAAATGGTGTTCAGACCCAGTGTACCAGATAATGCAAATAACTGACAGGTCTTCAATGATGACAATCAGATCCTAGCCTTCTTAGAACAAAGGGAAAACTTCAATAATATTTTCTTTGAAGGAAGTGAAAACCCAAACTGTGAATTAGTCCCCAAAGAAGAGAAGGAAGGAATTGGGGGAATTGATGAAGAGAGAGTAATCAAACTGAAAGGAAACAAAATCCCCAAAGGTCTAGTTTCTTTGGAAGACCCCTTTGATAAGCATGACAGGTTCATCCAAGAGAAAGAAAAAAAGTCTTCTTGGTGTCCATCTAATTTTGATCAAGAAAACATTGGCACTTCAAAGAATCTAAGGATGGTTAACATTGGTAAATGTTTCTCACCAAAAGAGAAAATAAAGTTTGTTGCTTTGCTAAAAAAGTAACTAGATGTCCTGGCCTATTCCTATGATGAACTCAAATCTTTTCACCCAAAGGAAATGCATCACTCCATTCCTTTAAAGCAAGGAGCTAAGCCCTTTAGGAAAAAAAAAAAGGCCCTACAATCCAAAGATTTCCGATGTTATCAAAGAAGAGGTGACAAAGATGCTCAATGCTAGAATCATCTTCCCCATCCACCATTCAACATGGGTGGCTTAAGGAAGAAGAATGAGGAAATAAGGATTTGTGTAGACTTCCGAAATCTGAATCAGGCATCTCTCAAGGAAAACTACCCTCTTCCAATCATGGATCATATTTTGTAAGTAGTCATTGGATTTGAAATGCTCTCTTTGCTTGATGGATTCTCAGTGTACAACCAAATCAAGGTGGCAGAAGAGGATTGCAACAAAAAATCCTTAACAACACCTTGGGGTACTTTTTCCTTCAATAGAATACCTTTTGGCTTGATCAATGCTAGAGCCACTTTCCAGAGAGCAATGAACTTAGCCTTTAAAGATTTGAAACATTGCATTGTCATTTACCTTGATGACATCATGGTTTTTTCAAAGAAGAGGGGAGATCATATCTTTCATTTGGAGCAAGTCCTTACAAGGTGTAGAAAACATGGCATTTCTTGAAATCTAAAGAAATGCATTTTTGGAGTCACAGAAGGTAATTTTTTGGGACACATTGTGAACAAACATGGAGCACACATTGATCTTGAGAGGATCAGAGCTATCCAAACACTAGCCTTACCAACTAGTAAGAAGGGAGTTCATTCATTCTTTGGAAAGGTAAACTTCCTTTGTCATTTTATGCCTGAGTTTTCTGAATTGACTAAGCATATAACTTTCATGATGAAGCCTCAAGTAGGTTTAAAGTGGAATAGGGAAGGAAAAGCAACATTTGAGGACATCAAGAAAGCCATTGCCAAAGCTCCAACTCTTGTATCTCCAGATTTCAAAAAGGAGTTCATCATGTATTGTTATGCATCAGAACATACACTCTTTATTGTCATTGTTTAGAAAAATGATGAAGGTTTAGAAGAACCCATTGCTTTCATGAGCTGTCCTTTGAAAAATCATGAGCTAAAGTACAGCCAACTGGAGAAACATGCCTACGTGGTGGTCAAAGCTGTTAAAAGTTTTAGATTCTACATTCTCAATTCCCATACAGTGGTGATGGTCCCTGGAAGTGCAATCAAGTCCATTTTGACTCAACAAGATCTTGGGGCTAAGAGAGGAATTTGGATTGCAAAGACCCAAGAGTATGACTTGGAGATTAGACTCTCTAATATGGTAAGAGGAAATGGTTTTTACAAGATGATTGCTGACGATGAAGCTCTCAAGGCTCGGCAGGGAGAAAAATATGGTGTTTGTTCAACCTGTGTCCAGGAGACAATCCACAGGTGCTCTTTGTCACCACTACCGATGAGTGGTATGCTGACATTGCTTACTATCTCATTTATGGAGAATTCCTTCCTCATCTTGATTACAAAAAAATAAGGACACTCAAGCTAAAGGCAGCCAAGTTTGTGATTTGGAATCATGCACTTTACAAGAGAGGCCTAGATGGTTGTTTCCTCATGTGTGTAGATGAGCAGTGAGAAAATTTGCTCAGGGCATATCATGATCAAGCTTGTGGTGGAAATTTCTCAGCAATGGTCACCACACATAAGATCCTAAGAGGGAGATATTATTGGCCCTCCATCTTTGCAGACACTAAAGATTGGGTTTCCAAATGCAAAGCATGCTAACAATTTGTTAGAAATCCCCAACTAGCTACATTACCACTCAGGCCTGTGGTGATTTAAGAACCATTTCAGTAATGGGGGCTAGATTTCATTGGTGTTCTGAATCCTCATTCTAGTGCAGGGCATACTTATGTACTCACTACGACTGATTACTTCACTAAATGGGTGGACTCCATCCTGACCAAGCAATCCAGCTCTGAAACAATCTGCAACTTCATCAAGGAGAATATCATTGTTCATTTTGGAATACCACAGATAATTGTTGTAGACAATGCCACCTATTTCTCTTCCAAGGAGCTCACAGAGTTTTGTTATGGATTTGGAATCTCCCTATCTCACTCTGCTGACTACTACCCATTGGGAAATGGGCAAGCTAAGTCAAGCAACAAGAACATTGTGATCATTATTCGCAAGCTGGTAGATGAGAATTAAAGGAACTGATACAAGAAGTTATATGATGCATTGTGGGCCGATAGGATCACTCGTAAGAAGGAAATAGGTATGTCACCTTTTCAAATGTTGTATGGAGTTGAGGAAGAGATTCCCCTCACAATTGAGATGTCATCTCAAAAATTTGATGCAATAAATAGAAGATGGTCAATACAAAGACTCCATTGAAAAGAGGCTCCTCTTCCTGGAGAATCTGGAAGAAAGCAGATTCCAAGTGGTGGATAGAATTAAGGAGCATCAGTTGAAAGTGAAGAAAAATTTTGACAAGAGGACCAAAGAAAGGAATTTCAAAGTTGGATATTTTGTCCTATTATGGGACAAGAGAAGAGAACCAAAGGGCAGCCATGGAAAGTTTGATTCATTGTGGCTGGGCCCATTCTAAATTCATGGAGCTTGTGGTGAGAATGTTTTTATCCTCTCATACTTGGATGGAATGCCATCAGAATTGCCTCGAAGAGGACTATACTTGAAATTATATCATCAGTGAAAGTGGGTTGTCCCCTGCCTTGTACCATAGGTGATTTCGTAGGTGTGTTTTTCCCTTTTCAGTTGTGTGGTTTTGGTTTAGTTTTGTTTGGTTTTTGTTGTGTGTGGTTTGGTTTGTGTGTTTCCTCCTTCTTCCATTCTTTCTCAGAATTTTACATGACTCTGCATGGCCCAATGGATAAGGCACTGGTCAACATTATATGGTTTAAAAAATTGAGATTCTGGAACCTCATACCATGTCTTTGTCATGTTCAGTCCATGCCATATCCCCAAGCTAGAGCCAGTTGTTGTCTCCCGAAAATCACTTTTTGTTTTCTAAGTTAAATTTGAAATTTTAAGCTCTCACCCTCTTAAAGTATTTAATCCATGTTGAAAGTTCAAAGAAATAGCAAAATTCTTGCCCTGGTGTTGTTTAAATCTTTGTTTTACTCGTTTAGAGAAATTCTCCATCTCCTAGTCTATGCACATAATATCCTCCTTACAATCTCCTTTTTTTATCGAAATTATTTTCTTTTTCTATGACTTGGGTTGCCAAATCATTGTTTTTCCTCCATGCCTCTAGCTCATGAAGTAAATTCAAAAATTGGACTGAAAACGATGAAGTTCTCTTCCTCTGTGTATTTTTTCCATAGTCGGGAGCAATGGGCGTTTTCCTCCCTGTCAAATTTTGGCCCCATCATCCACGGGTACGTGGAAATACCTAATTAGAAGCGGGTCAGTGGAGAAATTTGTTTTTTTTCACCTCTTTTTAAAAAAGTTGAAAAGTTAAAAAGTGGCCTGCAGCCCCGATCAGGCTATAAAAGAAAAAGTCAAAGTTAAAGCCCAAAGGGAAAAAGTCAAAGTTGAAGCCCACCGTTGAAAAGTCAAAGCGGGGGAGCGGGCCATCGGGGGACTTTTGGAAATTTAACCAAATTCCAAAAAGTGAAGTAAAAGTTCTAGAGTGCTCCCTGGCTCCACCAAGGTCTCGGTCCTATCGTTGAATAGTCAAAGCAGGAGAGTGGAACAACGGAGAATTTTGATTTTTTAGCCTTTTTCCAAAAAAGGTTAAAATTTTGAGAAAAGGGCCACGACCCCATTTCCAATCAGAATATGCCACATGTCAAGATTTCAATTGGATTAGCGGAGTCAATGGAGAAATTTTTGTTTTTGAGCCTCTTTGGAAAAAAAGGCAAAAATTTTAAAAGTGACCCGCAGCCCCGATCAGGCTTTAAAGGGGAAAAGTTAGAATTAAAGCCCACATGGAGAAAGTCAAAGGTGAAGCTCGTCGTTGAAAAGTCAAAAGTGAGTGAGTGGAACGGCATGGAGAACTTTGAGTTTTTTAGCCTTTTTTCCAAAAAAGATTAAAATGTTGAGAAAAAGGTCGTGACGCCATTTCAAATGAAAACGTGCCACGTGCCTAAGTTAAAAGGTTGAAGCAGGAGTGCAGGCCAATTTGTTCCAAATTGCCAAATCTCTAAAAAAATTGTAAAACGCAAAGGGCTTTCCCCTGTACCCTCTCCAATCTCTCCCTATCACATGGATGGACTGATTTCAAAGTTATAAGAGAAAATCAAATGGTCCTATATTCAAACTGGCAAATCAAATGTAATGTTCACGTCACAAGATCTAGTTTTTAACCCGCCATGAGCGTTTTCTTCGCAATGGAGGAATTTAAAGAGGCGTAAACGATTTGTAAAGTTGTAACCATTTTGGCATGAGATATAAAGGCTCCTCATAACCATTCCAGGGGGTGGGTGATTGATTTCAAAAAGACAAGAGTGCTATGTACCTAGAAAAGATAGAAAACCCATACTTCTTCTATTTTCCCTTCTCCTCAGATTTTCTTCTATTCTCAAAGCTCTGTACAAATTCTACTTTAGCTTCAATAATAAAAGAAGGAATTTTTTCCTCTTTAATTGAGGGATTTTTTGGTACCCTTTACCGACCAATGAATTTCATTCGGTCTTGTAGCTTCTCCTACGGATTTTTTTTCTTCTAACTATAAATGCATGTAAATGAAATTTTCTAATTAATGTGTGTGGGCATCTGATATTCTACTCAAAACATTAGTTTTCTCCTACCTCCATTCCTACTCCCCTTCCCCTTTCCAAGACAAAGTTTCTTCTCTAATGAGACATTGCTAGCTTTGCCACATGGTCAGTTAAGTGCCCATGTTGGATCTCTGGTCGAAAGGCCACCATTGAAATCCACCTTTTTTGCATACACCTACAGAAGTTACACCGTTCAAGTAGAGGGACTTAGATTCCCATAGCATTGGCTTGAAACCCACAAATTTGTCCACAAGAAAATTTTTCTCTCTAACAAAAGTGTTTTAGGATAGTGAGTTAATTGTCAACCCGATTAGAGGACAACATGCTACTAAAAATGACCTGCTGAAATCCTACAAAAATCAAGTATGGGATAAAATTGAAGACCTTGAGGCATTCAACATTTAGGCCATACCAATGAAGAAGAATGCAGCTAAATACTGACTTGCGGAAATTGGGGAAACGTTCGATGTAGTTGACAGTATTAAAAGAGATAAATCGCAACCACATATTCATGTAATTATAAGGCCAACTGTACTGAAAAATAACACAAGCTGGCATGCATTTGAGAATGATCAAAAAATCATTAATTTTTTATAGGAGGTTGAGTTCTCAACTAAAAATTAGGAGAAATTGGAGCAGCAGTTTGGGGATCATATACTACAGTTTCTGACAAACAAATTGATAAAGGGTTTAGTGACTTTAGATTCAATATTAAACCTAAATGATCAATTCTAGAAAGATAAGGTCAACATTCAAGTCAAAAAGAAGGATTCCGAGCCCATTGTGGTTAGAGAAGGTAACATGCTCTAAATGGGCAAGATGAGCAGTGAACAGGAAAAGTATAAATTTGTGCAGCTTTGCAAGGAATTCCCATATGTCTTCACTTGGAGCTACAAGGACCTAAGAGGATTTAATCCTATATTGGCACAGTATAAAATTGAGTTGAATCCAGAAGAAAATCCTATCAGGAAAAAGAAAAGACTGGTCAACCCACATATTGAGCCTCTCATGAATAAGGAGATGAATAAGCTCATTAAGGCAAAGTATCTTTTTCACGATCAAGCATTCAAGTTGGGTAACAAATATGGTGCCGATTAGGAAAAGGAATGGGGAAATCTGGTTGTGTGTGGATTTTCGACATCTAAATAGGGCCTCTGTCAAGGATTTCTATCCTCTACCCTCTATGGAGAAGATTCTGCAGGTAGTGCCCGGTTGAGAAATATTCTCCCTCTTAGACGTATATTTGGGCTATAATAAGATTATGGTGAAAGAGTAGGATCAGTTCAAAACAACCTTAACCACAAAATGGGGCACCTATGCCTACAGGAAGATTTCATTCGGGCTATAAAATGCTAGAGAAACATTTAAATGAGCAATGTATATGACATTTAGGGGGTTATTAAATAAAACAGTTCTTGTCTATCTTCACGACATCACTGTATTTTCTAAAATTGCAAAAAATCACCTCTTTCATCTCAAACAAGTCTTCCAAAGGTGCAGGAGGTTTGGAGTGTCCTTGAAGCCCAAAAAGTGCATATTCATGGCACATGAGGGTAAAATTATAGGCAATATCATCTCAAAGGAAGGACTAAAAATTGATCCAGAGAGGGTAGAATTCATCCGTGCTCTACCATTGCCAAGTCATAAGAAGGCTCTCCAAAGCTTCCTGGGAAGGATAAACTTTATTCTCAGGTTTGTACCAGATTTTTCCACTCTTATGAAGCCATTAACGATGATGCTGAAAAATAATTTGGATTTCAAATGGAAAGCAAAGGGAAAAGAGAGTTTTAAAGCTATCAAGTAGGCCATATCTCAAGCTACAACTCTTATTAATCTCAACTTTTCCAAAGACTTCTTTCTCTACCTCTTTGGTGGTTTGGACACCATCTCTACAATATTTGTGTAGCATAATAAGGAAGGAATGGATCAGCCTATTGCATTCTTCAGTCAAGACCTTGTGGACTATAAGGTAAGATATTCATTCATCGAGAAGCATGTCCTTCCTATGATTAGAAGTTTGAAGAAGTTCATATAGTTAGTGTCAAATAATAGGATTCAGCTACTAGTCACACATGCTGGTATAAAAGAATTTATTTTAAACAAGGACCTCAATGAAAAAAGATTCGGTTTGGTAGCCAAGGTCACAGAATATGACATTGATATTAAGGTGACCAAGCTAGTCATGGGCAAGGGATTATGTGAGAAGATAGATTTAGGACAACATGCTGAGTCAGGTGTTAGATAAGAGGTTATTTTTGTGCTCCATGACGATCAAGAGCAATCAGCCGATGCCTCACCTATTGGGCCCCTGGAATATTGACAAAGTATGAAGGCACATAGGTGTGTGGGATCCCAGTTATAGAATGATGCATAAGAAAAAAGCACGCAAGAGAGATTGAAGAACATTAGTTTGCACAATGCATGAAAGAAGGTTAGGGACTTATCCAATTTGAGCTCCCAAGGCAGAACATGTGAAAAGTGTGATTGGTTGCATGTGGATAAGATGCTAGCCTAGAAATAGGCTAGCCCAGGAAAGAGCATGCCCCGGTTAGAATCTTCTAGAATATCATCGTGAGATAAAGTGGAAAGCTCAAGCCTGGAGGAGCATGCTCACATGAAGGACCACAATCGACACTTGGAATCCAATATGAGAGCGCTGGAAGGTGAGTTTATAGCTCGAGAAAGTTATAAATACAAGTGCCTACCGTAGAAAAATGAGAGACACAGAGAGAGTTATATAGAGGATATTCATCAGGGGAACTCATGAGAGAAGGAGCTTGTTATACAACGCAAGCTTGAGAGATAACATGGGTGAAGCTCTGTAGAATTACTGCAAGTGGATATTTGCATTAAGGAGAGAATGTACTAGGCATAGAGTTGTAATTTATTTTTCTTTTGGCTTAGTTATACAAGTCCAGTGATATGCATGACTGTGGTCTGCACTCTGTGACACTCTGTAATAAATCAATGAATATAATGAGGTTACCTATTATAAATAGACATGGATATCAATGGATTTAGTGCATACTTCTCTCATATGAGCCCTCATTCCTTTCATGCTATGTATGAATGCTTGTATAATTCTTTCTGTTATAATATATGTTATGGATTCTGTTAAAACACTCGGTCAGAAATGACTACAAGGATCTAGAGGCCGTTCTGAGCCCTATGGTTCTTGTTTGTCTTAAATTCTCTCCTAAAAACTCTTACACTAATCATAGATGATGCTTCCCACTAAACTCACATAAAAGAGAGACTCGGTACCCACGCGTGCCTCGGGTGAGCGCTCAGCTTCTGCTAGGTGATAGGCCAGTGTGCATGGGATTTCTTCCTTTTGTGATAGGAGTAAAAATGACTACATCTTGGTTCCATTGTCGGGACCTCTTTTTAAAGTTATAGTGGGATATAACATACATCATGATATGTTTAATGAGTAATGATAGAGCGGTTGACATTGGAAAATTGTTGAATCATGGTTCAAGAGCACGGAGGATGAATTTTCTCAGAGATACAACACTTGGACCTGAATTTAATGCACGTAGATGGGTAGAAGAGAACCTCTACCATGATCTGTATGAGACATTCTTCTGCTGCTTCCTAGTAGAGTTATATGAATGGATTTTATCTTATACGTCTAGATCAAGTTGATGTTATGAATCACATGTATGGGCCGAAGAAGACTACTAAAGGTTGCAGGATGCAGATCTGACATGGACATGTGCTGTCGATCATTGGTGGAGAGGAGTACTAACTAGCTACACTCTGGAATATGCCATCTCTATGTATTCTTGTCCAGAGGTTGCTGAGTTTGAATTTCTGTGAGAACCTAGAGGAACATTTCTACGTGTTATTCCTCTAGCTATGAAGATATTGATGGTTACCATGAGTTTAGAGGTGCTCCCAATGGCCGAATAAACCGTTCTGAGCGTTGGGTAAGGGAACTTGGGTGGAGGAAGATGACATATATCATGACAGAGAAGGAGAGGGAAGAAAGACGGCTCAAGTATAGTGAAGCATGTAAAAGGGAGATTGCTAGATGATGTGAGGATGTGCTAGTGTGATGGATCTATGGAGGCAGACGTTATGGGAAGGAGTTGAGGTTCACGTGGAGGATGTGGAACCTGAGCAGTCTGTGCTATGCCATCTTGGCAAGTGCATGAGGGAGAACCCTTTGGCTTCTGGTGAGAGTTTGTCACACAGAGAGAGGAGAGTCATTGGTGCATATTTAAACCCACCCAGTGATCGAGCCCGAGCGCTTGGTTTCTCAATCTAGGAAGAAGTGTTATTGACCCAATTGATATAAGTGGAAGAGACAGATCCGTGCCTAGGAGGTACAATTTTTCAGTTCCTTCTTCTATGGCTGCACATATTCCAGTATTCGGAGGATTTTTTGGACAAGGGGCAAGTGTAAAAGCTTTTGGGCTCGCATCAGGGAGTGGCGCGGGACAAAGTAGTGGTAGTGGGGTGCTATCACAGACCATCAACGCACAGTTCAGTGGGACCATGGGGGAACTTGGCACAACTCCTATAGGCCCTATTAGACCCAGTGGTTCTGGTGGATCTAGTGGCTCTGGAGGCACAGGACCCAGTGGACCTGGTGGATTAGGTAGTGGAGGAAACACTGGAGGGAACCAAGGCTCTAGTTCAGGACAAGGACCCTAGCCACCACCTCAAGTATTCTTTGAAATGTCTCTACATTTGCTAGATTATAGGGGCATTGAGGATGCTGCAGAACATGTTCACAAGTGTGAACTGCTATGGCGTGCAAAGGGTATCACAACACCAGAATGAAAGGCTAGTCAATTTGTGACCTAACTGTAAGGGAACGCACATAGCTGGTATAGAAATTATGACCCTCATCAAACGGTGGTGGAATACTCTATTGTAAAGAATGTATTCTTGGCAGAGTTCCACATTCCTGAGTTCGAGTAGAAGAGCATCGGTGCTTTGAAGGAGATTCAACAAGGAATGGCAGAGAGTGTGCGGGAGTATGATGCGCATTTTAAAACTCTCTTGTCTAAATTTTCATATGATATTCACCCTTCACAACATGCATAGTTGTTTGTTGGAGGATTGATCACCCCTTTTAGAAGGGCCTTGTCTCATAAAATTTTTACAGATCCGTGCAGAAGCATTGGAAGCTGTCTTGCATGTTGAGGCTGTTGGTAGTATTAATACTAGCGTTAGCCCATTCTTGGAGGCTCAGATTTCTGTTATGGCCAAACAAGTTGGAAAAATTGTCTGCAAACTCAGTCCATGAGACTCGCAGTGGTTTATGGTGCACAGATTGTGAGATAGAGGGGCACGTTAAGGATAATTTCCCCCGGAGGATGGTATGCACTATGATGGTAGATTATGAGATCTGTCATGGGGACCATGATGCAAGTAGATGTCCCTTGCTGCAGCGCGTGATCAGGAAGAATGTATCTTGTTATTGCAAAATTTTCACCTCCATAACCCATGATACTAAGGACTATAGGCTCATTGATCAGATCCATGAGGCCATTGATCATGGGGTATGCCAAACCAGCATTGCCAGTGGTTCTAAAAATGATGATTTTCGTTATGAGGGGCGTGCAGATGGAGGCGCGTGGGGGAGAGGTTTTCGAGGAGGATTTCATGGTTGAGGTAACCATGGAGGAGGAAGGAGTGAGTTCCCGCATGGAACATGTTTCAACTGTGGATCTATAGAACATTATAAGCGTGAGTGCCTAGACCTATTACAGTGCTTGTGGTGCGGAAAGAAGCATAAGTATGAGGAGTGCTCAGAGTTATTTGAGCATATGAATCAGTAGCACACTATTGAAAGATAAGGGCACTACGATGGTTAGCATCAAGAAGGCAGACATATAGTGGATGCCTCGGGTAACATGGGATGAAGGTTTGGAGCCTGTCTTGGTAACAACAAGGGCAGAAGCCGCACGCGCAAGAGAGGTACTAAGACAAAAGACCCTGGTTACGAGGGAGGAGGTTGTTCATGGAAAATATCTAGACCCTGCGCATCAGAAGGAGATATATCAGGACACCATGGATGTTATTCGAAGCTTACAAGGGAGATCCAATGTCTAAAGGAGCAATCCAGAAAGGAGGAACAAGGAAGGAGAGTTGAGGTGCAAAAGGATGACCTGGATGAGGTCAAGGAGGTGTGTAAAATGCTAAGGTAGGAGAACATCATTCCTTTGCTAGGATCCTGGTTGAGAGAGAAGGTACCATGTGCCAGAGAAGAGTGTGAGAGATAGGTCTTGCACGTAAACCTTCCCCCTCACAGCCTCGACTATGACAAGGAGATTACATTGAATGCAGTTGTAGATGGATGGCTCCTTAGCAATATACTCATTGACACTAGCGCAGAGGTTAATATTCTGACTTTGGATGCATGGTCAACATATGGGGAGACCTGCATTACAACCATCTTCGAATGTGTTGTATATGGCAAACAAGACTAAGGCAATGCCCATCAGTGTCTTGAAGGATGTAGCTATTACTATCCAGGGAGCCAAGTTTACTGGGGACTTCAAAGTCTTAGCACTCACCGAGGCAGACAATTTCCCATCACTACTTGGGTGCCCTTGGTGTTACAAGAATAATGCGGACCTTCGGTTCAACAAAGGGTACATCAGCTTTGAGAACAAAGAGGAATGGGTCATTATACCCCTGGTTGATGGGAATTCGATGCCCTATATTGAACTGTTGGGAGAAGAAGTTCTGGACAAGATTTATGTGCACTCAATCAGAGACCCTGAGATGGTACACCCTACTAACAGAGTTATCCAGTTTAAAGATGCTCGATCAGTAAGTGATACCACCAGTCTGACTTGTGACAATTAGGTGCATGGAACTTATGAATTAATGGGATGGTAGTTGAGAGGGTCAGTGACCAAGGTAACAAAGGCACACACTGTTAAGTGCCTTGAAGGAAAATAACTACCCAAGTATTTAGGAGGAGCCTTCCCTAAGATCTTTCTGCTAGGAGGTAGAAGCTCAGTGGAAGAATGAGAAGGAACAGAGGGAGATGTCAAGTTATGTCTTTCTTGGCACAACAACTCATTAGTAAGCCACACATCAGGAGATCCTTTTAGAGCAATGCGAGGTAAGAATTGCTCTCTCTATCAGATTTTCTAGGAGTAATGTACCCACCATCATCAAGGACTACCATGGGAAGGAGCCCACCTCTTTCCATATCCAGGAGTGTGAATGAGTCTGGAGAGAAGGCGTAGAAGCTTTGCCACTATCCCTTTGGGTGCACAAGTTGTATTCTACACTTGCAGGGTTGTGCGTGCACATGGTACATTCCATTCAGAGACACGCCACCAGATGAGGAATTGGCAGGAGCTCAGTGGCTAACCTTATTCAAACCTTTGAGTATCGGAGTACCAAGCCATCGATTGATAAGGCCTTGCAGGGTATCAAGCACCTTACCATGGGGGATAGTGCCAAAATGAAAGATAGGCTATTAGAATTATTAGGTGAACCAGGTATAGGGGTGTGCTTTGAAGAAGTTGAGGAAACAGAAGAGTTACAGCTTGAGCGCACATGTTTGGAAAAGGAGAAGGGAAAGTTGGTATATGTGATTGATGGAGAGGAATCAGAAAGCTTAGATGTTAGCCATTCTATAGGGATGCGTGAGGTAGTGGACAGTGCAGATGCTCACGCCGTGTGCCTACCATGAGCCTTTAAAGATGAAGAAAGTTAACATAAATTTAGAAGAAGAGCTTAAGGAATCTATTATTGGGGATTATTGGACAGAGGAGGTATCAAAGATCATTGATCTGTTATGTGAATTTGAGGATTTATTTCCATGCTGGTATCATGAGCTCAAATGCGTTCACCATTCCTTGGGGAGATGAAGATAAAACTGAAGGACGGTATGCGTCTGGTTAGAAAAAGGCCCTACCGGATGAATCCCAATTTGTGCGTGAAAGTTAAGGAGGAGATAGACAAAATGATAGCTTCTAGGATCATTGAGGTAGTGGAAGAATCAGAGTGGATAAGTCTGATGGTAATCAACATCAAGAAGGATGGTGGATTAGGATTTGTGTGGACTATAGGGAATTGAATGCAGTTTGTGTCATTGATCCATTTCCAACCCCCTTCACTGAAGAAATTTTGGAAGGAGTCACTGGGTGCGAAATCTACTCCTTTACGGATGGATTTTCAGGGTACCACCAAGTCCGGATTACAAAGGAAGACCAGAAGAAGACAACTTTCACCACCGAGTGGGGAAGTTTTGCATATACGGTCATGCCCTTTGGGTTGAAGAATGCACCTGCTGTTCTTTTCGCATGCATAGTGGTGCAAGCATTCCAGGACTTCATCCATAAATTTCTTCAGGTCTATTTGGATGATTGGACAATATATGGTCTAGTTAAGGACCATTGTGACAACTTGAGATTAATGTTTGAGAGGTGTAGGTAGTTGAGGATATCCCTCAACATTAAGAAGTGTGTGTTTGCTACACCCTTTGGGACCTTATTGGGGCATATCATATGTAAGGAGGGCTTGCTGGTAGATCCCGCTAAGGTTGCAGTTATTGTGGGGTTAAGGGAGCCTACTAGCCAGAGCGCAGTGCGTGGATTCCTTGGGCATACGAGGTATTATAGAAAATTCATTAAGGGATATGCCAAGATCGTCACGCCTTTAGAGGAGCTGCTTAGACACAAAAGTGCCTTCCATTGGGGAGAGGTGCAGCAAAGGGCATTTGATACATTAAAAGATAGGCTTATTACCGCACCTATTTTACATTTTCCCTCTTAGGACAAGCCCTTCCATGTCCATGTAGATGCCTCAAGGACCACCATTGGAGTAGTACTTGCACAACCAGGTGAAGGGATTGTTGATCATCCTCTCAGTTTTACAAGCAGTAAGTTGACACCAGTAGAGAATAATTATACCACAACCGAGTGCAAGGAATTGTCGATGATCTATGCACTCTTCAAGTTTAGACAGTATCTATTGGTAACACCCTTTGTATTCTACACTGACCATAAGGCATTAAAGTATTTAGTAAACAATCCCATTCTTCAAGGGCGCATATGTCGATGGGTGTTGTTGTTTCATGAGTTTGAATTCACCATTGTAGTGAAGCCTGGAAAAATCAACTGTGGGCCTGATCATCTATCAAGGATTCATTTAGGAGAGGATGCGTAAAATATTGAGGAAGACAATGCCAGATGCCCAACTATTTAGATTGCGGTGTGCACCCTTAGATTTGGAGGAGATTGTAGTATTCTTAAAAGAAGGTGTGGTGCTCAGATGGAATGAAGGCATTGGAGAAGAAGCAGTTTGGCCATATGCATTGTGCCCTACATGTTGATTAGTGGAGACTTATACAAGTTGGGATGAGATGAAGTTTTGCGTAGGTGTGTATTAGAGCATGAGCACCTGGACATCATGGAGGAAGCACATGGAGGAAGTGCAAGTGGGAATTACGTAGGTGATGCCACCATGCACAAGATATTAATGGTAGGATTATGGTGGGAAACCTTATACAGGGATTGTAGAGATTATTGCAAAGCGTGTGACCACGATCAGCGCATTGGCAAACCAGGAAGGAGAGATGAAATGATTTTACACCCTATCTCTAGTGCGGAGCCTTTTGAAAAATGGGTGATAGACTTTATGGGACCTATTGCACTAGCAACACGTAGGAATGGGTCACGTTATGTCATCACTTGCATGGATTATCTCACAAGGTGGGTAGAGGCAGCCCTAACTAAAGATTACACGGCAGCAACAGTGGCAATGTTCTTATGGGAGAACATTATCATGAGGTATGGATGCCCGTTGAGTTTGACCAGTGATAGGGGTACACATTTTCTGAATGAGACTGTGAGGATCTTGTTATCAGAGTTCATGGTGGCTCATCACAAGACTACGCCCTATCACCCACAAGCAAATGGCACCGTGGAAGCATTTAACAAAATACTGAGTCATACCTTGACCAATATTTGTGATGTCAGAAATACTTGATTGGGATGAAAAATTATCGGCAATATTATGGGCTTACAGGACTACATATAAAAGACTAAACAAAGACACACCTTTTCAATTGGTGTTTGATGCGAAAGCTATTTTTCTGGTTGAATTTAAGTCACCTTCTCTATGAATAGCGTGTGCATGAGGATTACCTGATGAACAAGCATTGGAAGAAAGGATTGATGAGCTAATGAAACTGGATGAGAGATGATCACTTTCCCGATGGAGCCAAATAGAAGAAAAGGAAAAGAAAAAGGCTTGGCATGATCGCCACATTAGAAACAAGAAGTTTGAGGTTGGGTAGATGGTGTTATTATATGATTCCAAGTTTTTGCACCATCCTGGAAAGTTGAAAGTCCATTGGTTGGGTCCTTACACAATCTCGTACATCCTCAATTTAGGTGCATGCCGATTACAAGCGTTGGATGGGATGAAGCTGCCTGGACACTTCAATGGGAGTAGGCTGAAGCCCTACTATAAATAAGTCTTCTTGGTGTTTGTAAATAAGGCAGTTTTTCTAGTTAGTTTAGAAGTTTCCTTTATGCATTTTCCCTTTTTTGTGTTTCCCTTTCACGTTGTTGTTTTGTTTTGCACCTTGGGCGCCAGTAACCTTATTGCTATTTTTGGAGAATCTATGAGTGCAACAGAGGACCGCACATCGCTTTAAGTGTGGGGTGGATAAAAGTGAAGAAGCACGCGATTTAAGTACCAAGGAAGTTGTGTTGAAAATCCTTGTTGAGTAGCCGGGTTGAAAGAGGTATACGAAGAGAAAAGATAAAATGGTTGGTGCCAGGGTAAAGCTACTTGTAGATCCCACGTACCGAGAAGGAGAAATCACATTTGAAAACAACACGAGGTAGGTTAAAGCAAGGATCAGGACAAAAGAAGTGCCTTCGGCATAGGGTTATGCATGCGCAAGAGTCTCCTGTTAGGTTGGATTGGTTATGAGCTAGAAGGTTGGAAGAGTTTTTTGCGCAATGTTGGGTGCGAAAGTGAAGGCACTAAAGATGGGCTTTACTTGAAAAATATGCATGAAATGAGTAAGGTACGGTGGTAGGTGAGGTAGCATTTAATGATCAAAAAAGGAAAAAACTATAAATAAAGGGTCAGGGTACTCTCATTTCTTACTTTACAAAAACGAAGAGTTGAAGATATAAGCGAGTTCTTTAATCTAGGGTTTTCAGATTCGATCAAGTAGAAGAAGATCTATGATATTAAAGCAGCTAGTTTGAGATTACGAACTAGAAGGAAGGGATTACACGAGCGTGGAAGGAATTGAAGAGGTGTTGTCTTGTGAATATTTTATCTGAGTTAGGTTTTGACAAACTAGGGCATGAGTTTAGAAGAGTTATATCACAGATTTGAGATCAGAGGATTGGAGGAAGTAAAATAGAATAACAAGGAGAGAATTGGAGTGATAAAAATACCCTGACCATGGCACCAAAGAAAGAAAAGGGCAAGGGCAAGGCCAAGCAGCAAGATCCTGAGACAAGTATGAATGAAGAGTGGTATGTCAGAGATGTAGTACCCCAATAGGGTAATGATGGGTAAGGAATGGGAGTCTCACCTAAGGAACGTGCCTATGAGCGATTACAACCATTGAACAAGCACGGTTGAGAAGGAGATGGCACTAGAGTTAGTGTGCATCCCACAAATAAACAGACACCAGAAGGGTTTCCCATTTACAATGATGATGTAAAGATTGCTTCCCAATCTTTTAAGGCCGCATATGAAAATTACACAAACAGGGATAATGTAGCAAGTGCCTTGGTCACTGCCCACGAAGTAGAGCTAAAATAATTATAGGATAAGAATAAAGGAAACAAGGCGGGGAGGGATAAAGACCTAGCAGAAGTAGAAAGAAGATCTGAGGAGACTAAGGCACTAAGGGGCTCAATCAAAAAAGGACTAAAGGAGCTATACCCTCTGATCACCAGAAGGATGGACACACTTGAAGAACTGGGCAAGGAGATGGAAAATATTTTTGACACTTTGGGTGCCTAGGGGATTGGCCTAACTTTTGATGAGGTAAACATCCTGGTCGGTGACCTTTGTCAGAAGGCACAAAATGAGGTTGATGTATGGAGCAAATTGGAGGCTGACTTGTAGAGGTATTTCCCTAGCCTGCTAGGCTAATGCTCCCCCCATTCTTTCTTCTCTTCCCATTCTTTCATTCCCTTATTCTTTTACAAAATGTAAGGCTAACACTAAAATTCTTTAAAGCAGCGTGCATCTTGGTTAAGTAGAGTGTTTCCAAGGACGGAGAATAGGTGTAGTGTGGGGTGATGTTGGGCCCCTGGAATATTGACCAAGTATGAAGGCACGTAGGAGTGCATGATCCAAGTTATAGAATGGTGCGTAAGGAAAAATCATGCAAGAGAGAGTGAAGCACATTAGTTCACATGACATGTGAAAGAAGGTTTGGGACTTAGCCAATTTGAGTGCCCAGGGTAGAACACGTGAAAAGCATGATCGGTTGCACATGGATAAGATGTCAGCCTAATGATAGGCTGGTCCAGGAAAGAGCATGCCCCGGTTGGAATCTTCTAGAAGATCATCATGAGATAAAGTGGAAAGCTTAGGCCTAGAGGAGCATGCTCGCATGAAATACCACAATCGACACTTGGCATCTGATTTGAGGATGCACTGGAAGGTGATTTGGCAGCCCAAAAAAGTTATAAATACAAGTGCCTCCTGCGGAAAAAAGAGAGACACATAAAGAGTTATATATAGGATATTCATCGGGAGAACCCGTGAGAGAAGGATCTTGTTATGCAGTGCAAGCTTGAGAGAATAGCATGGGAAAATTCTCTACAGAATTACTATGCGAGTGGATATTTTTATTAAAGAGATAATGTAATAGGCATAGAGTTGTAATTTATTTTTCTTTTCACTTAGTTATACAAGTCCAGTGATATGCATGACTGTGGTCTGCACTCTGTGACACTCTATAATAAATCAATGAATATAATGAGGTTACCTGTTATAAATAGAGATGGATATCAATGGATTTAGTGCATACTTCTGTCATATGAGCTCTCTTTCCTTTCATGCTTTGTATGAATGCTTGTATAATTCTTTCTGTTATAATATATGTTATGGAATCTATTAAAGCACTCAGTATGAAGTGACTACAAGTATCTAGAGGCCGTTTTGAGCCCTATGGTTCTTATTTGTCTTAACTTCTCTCCTAAAAACTCTTACACTAATCATAGATGATGCTTCCCACTAAACTCACATAAAAGAGAGACTTGGTACCTGCGTGTGCCTCGGGTGAGTGCTCAGCTTCTTCTGGGTGATAGGCCGATGCACATGGGATTTATTCCTTTTGTGATAGGAGTAAAAATGACTACACCACCTAATCCTTGTTGGACTCAGGATATAGTCGAGTTCCTTCAAACAAATCCATGTCCTCAAGGGCTATGTAAGTCTAAAAGGAGGTATTTCATGCTCCATTGTATCCCCTTTACATTGGTTGATGATCTTGTTCAGGAAATATGTAAATGTTGTCCTCCTAAGGTACCTCAAGGTAGATCAGATAGAGAAGGTGCTACATGAATTTCATGACAGAGAGATAGGTGGCCATTTCAGCCCATGGGTGACAGATCTTAGAATTATGAAGGCATGATATTATTTACCTAACATCTTCAATGATTGTTATGCATGGATCAGGAAGTTTTAGAAGTGAGCCTTCTTCACAGGAAAAGAGAGGTTAGCATCCCTTCCACTCCACCTCATTTTTGTAAATGAACCATTCATGTAATAGGGGTTAGATTTCATTAGGGTGATTAATCCAAATTCTAGCTTGGGCCACAAGTGGATCCTCACAGCCACAGATTATTTCACCAAGTGGATGGAAGTGGTTGCACTCAAGGAAGCAAATGAGGCCAACATACTAGATTTTTATGAAGGGATAGTGATGAGGTTCAGAGTATCGACCACCATTATATTAGACAATGTTTTCGCATTCCTAGGTGTCAAGATAACAAAATTGGCTATTAGGAATGGAGTAAACCTCAACATATCCTCCAACTATTACCCCTAGGGTAATGGGAAAGTCAAGTCCACCAACAAGAATCTTCTGAAGATCATAAGGAGAACTCTAGACAAGAACCAAAGGACTTGGCATATCAAGTTAAAATCAGCATTATGGGCTGATAGAATTACTCCCAAGAGGTCAACAAGGAACTCCCCTTATAGGCTAGTTTATGGAAGGGAGGTAAGGCTGCATATATCCCTTGAATTTACCACATTGGAACTGTTGAAGAAATTGGAATTATCAGAATTTGAGCCCATGGAAGTATGGTACATAGAGCTTATGGAGCTTGAAGAGCTTAGAAATCAAACTATGCAAGCAATGGAGAAGGACCAGGACCAAATTAAGGTGAAATTTGATAAGAAGGAAAAGGTTAGAGACTTTCGAGAGGGATACTTGATCCTAAAATGGGATGCAGAAAGGGAAAAAACAGGAAGGCACTCCAAGTTTGATGCCATATGGAGTGGCCCTTACATGATTTCAAGCTGCAAAGAAAATAATGATTTTCAATTTTCAAGGTTGGAAGGAGAAGAACTACAGATTCTAGTTAATGGAATCTATCTCAAACATTCTTATTGAGTGAAATATCCTTCTTTTACATATTAGTTTAGAGCCATAATTCCTCCAAGTGATTTTTAGCACATTGCATTGTTTTAGTTTAGATTACTTTTGTAATAAGTGCTTATGCACTCTGCATATTCTATTTGGGATGTGTATGATTTTGTATCTTTGTACATAGTTATGCCTTTGTTGCTCTTGCACTTTCCAGTTTCAGGAAAGGTTCGGTGAAGAAACGACAAGTCCTTAACCCAAGATTTCTTTTGAAATGAAAATCCCCAGTAGTGGTCAATAAATTGGAAGATAAATTTTCAAGCGACGGGATAGTTTTAGCAATCAATATGACTTCATGCCCAATGAATACCCTAAGGTCACGGGTCTTCTAGATCTAGTAGATAGATCATCCCTCAAGTCACCAGTTGTTATCCATTTTTTTGCAATCCCTGTGAAATAGATAACTCAACAGGTTGGAACATCGACAGTTGATGGTAAAATAGTAATGTTTTTGCAATCTGCAGGGTAGCTAGTGTTCCATCTCACTCCGATGAATCTTGGAGTTGGCAACTGAGCTTATTTGAAAAGTGTCTTACTTTGAGGAAGAGTCATCCAGGTTGGTTGGCCAGATCAGTCCACCAGGTTGGATGACATATCGTTAGATGCCTGGGTTAGATAGGTGAAGGCTAGATGGACAGGTGCATTGGCTGGGTTATACCTGCAGGTCAGATGCCTGACATGTTAATCAGATGAGATGGATGGTGTCAAAACCCCTCAGGTTGGATGTCTTGATGGTTAGTTAGTGGCGTGATATACAAAAGGGGATGGATGACATGGGGTTAGTTGGCTCATTTAGATGGGTGATGGGTTGGTCGGTGTCACACCCTTGGTACGGAAGAAGGGTTGGTCAGATGGGTTAGTTGACCATGTTTTTCGGCTAAATTTTGTGATGGTGAAGGATGGCAAGTTTATGGTTGGTCAGATGGATGGTGTACGGAGAGGGTGGTCAACATAGATGGACATTGTCTAACTCCTTTGGGGGTTGATGGCCAACATAGATGGACGATTTGTAGTTGTATGACACAGTTGGTCAAGTCACCAGGTTGCTTGTCTCATTGGTTCTTCGGCTACAAGAATGGTCAAGTAGTGCATTGTATGGGTAGAGATAGATTACCATCTAACCTCCTTGCTAGAACGGCCCACGGTGCAAATTTAGTGACTCTTGGGTTAGTCACTAATGTGAAGCATGTACAGCCAAAGAAGCTATACGTTTTCCAACCCAATAGGGTTGGATGACCCGTGGAATAGAAAAGTTACAAGCCAGGTGAGGGTAGGCGAATGAATGACAACCCAACAACTAGAATTAATGAGGCATGGCACCCATGATCGCTTGTGTAAGAAAGGCACTAAAATGAATGGTTTCTGATACTTCTTTAATGCATCCTATCGGTTGGTGACCCAAATTTCCTATATAGTGTAAAATCCACCCCATTTTGAGGGGAGATTTTCTAAAAAGGAAAGGAACTTTGTCAAAAATGTTCCAGAGCTATTGTGAGCTAAAGGCCTCGAATTTGGGCTTATTAAAAAGGATTTTGCCTTATGCTTATGCTATAATGGATTATGCATGATTATGAGAAAAAAAATTCATGTTTTTTGGCCGTTTCACCCTAACTTGTATGAAATTGCATCTTTTGCCTTCAATTATATTTAAAAGTATATTGTGCATGCATATATGTCTTTGCAGGGTCTGTAGTTTGTTGTGCTTCATGAATATAGGGAATTGAATATTGTCTTGGACTGTGGCATTTCTACCATCCCTCTCCTTCTTTGTTTTCTCTCTATCTTTCACTCACTTGGATTGTCTCATCCTTTCTTGGTGCATCACCTTCACTTAGAGTAGTTTTATTTTATGCATATTTCTATCCATGTCTCCTTGGAAAACATTAGGATAGGATTAGTTTAGCCTATCATTCTATGCACTTTGGAGAAGTTGACATTAGATTAGGAGAAGAAGTTGGCTTTCTCCAGAGGATTATCCTACTTGCAACGTACCACACTGTAGGATAATCCCATGTTATGCAGGTTACACTTATTACCTCACATACAAATCACAAGCAATTAGGGGTTTTGTAATTTTTTGGTAACAGTTGTGGCACACCCAGTGGGATGAAAGTTAATTTTTCAGATTTATGAAGCTTAGATGTGCATCTTGGTGAATTTTCAACCTTTGGAGGCTTTGTAGGAGCACATCTGACAACTCTCATAGTCATATTTAAATTGGTTTCAGTAGTACTAGTGACCAAAGTATACGAGAAGGATTCAGACTCAATCTAGAGTGAGAGAAGAAGGTGTATTTGAATACTTGCAGTTATCACCAGGAAGAGGAAAGAGAGGAAGACTAGTACAAATGTCTCCATATCCACCAAATAGAACATTATCCACACCTCCACCTGGTTGACCCTTCATTCATTAAACTAGGGTTCTCAGGAAAATCAAAATGGTGCATCAGCCACCACCACCAAAAGGAACACCAAATCCCTATGTCAATTTCATAGGCATCAGTCCACTTGCCCTCAATGCACATAATCCTATTCCAGTGGAAATGTTGAAGAGAATTCCTTAATTCATTGGGGGTAATCATACGACCCCCATTGATCATATTCAAGACATTACGAATGTCTGCGCCATTCACAAGATCAATGAGATGGATGTTACAGTTAGGATCCTTGCTTCTTCTATCAAAGGTCAGGAACTGAAATGGTTTAGGAGCCTAACAATAGGCTCAATTCCAAACTAGGATGTGTTGTGTTAAGCCTTGTGTAACCAGTTTAGAGAGAAGGAAAATAATCTTTCATTGTTGGAACAATTAACCACACTCAAGAGGGCCCCAAATGAGTAGATGGTTGACTTTAACTTTAGGATCCATCATACGTGGGACTAGATTCCAATTTCTATGAGGCTAGCAAAGGAAGGTGCATTCCTCTAATTTTTGAGGGCTCTAAATTTTGGCATAGCTATAATGATACAATCGATGGGGAAAAACACTTCCAAGGGCATATGATATAGCTATTAGAGTGGATAATTGCTTAATTCAAGTAGGAAAGATGGCGTCTAGGCAACTTATGCCTCTATACCTAGAATTAGGGACCCCGCCTATCAGTCAAGCACCTGAAATAGCCCCCATTCTAGACCATAGAAATCAGAACAATAATTAGGCCTCCACTTCTTATACTACTTCCAAGGAACTCTAGGAAGTCATGAAGCAACTGCAGAATTTGGGGAATGACGTGGTGACAATCAAAAGGAAGCAAGTTTAGAGCTCAAGACCTTACCATCCCCAAGCTCAAATGAATATGCCTCCATATCATACTAACATGCCTCTTACTTAGGAAACAAAGAAAAATCCAAACCAAGGGAAGTCTCAAACTGTCAGGCCATTTCAGCCTTATAATCTAAATGTAGTTTCAACATCAAGGGCCATGGTTCCAGCTTAGAACAATATTACACAAGAGTATGAATGGTGTTACCCCTCCAATATACCTCATAATAAATCAGTGTGCTTCAATGATGCTCTAAATTAAACATTAATGGTGCAAACCATTGGGGTGGCCCAAGATCCAAGTGAGGAAGAAAATCAGATAGCAACTCAGTAAGAGACTCCTCAGCTGAAACCACACTAGTTAATTAGCAAACAAAATATTTTGGCAGAGTTAATTAATATCCTTTCTAGGGTCTGGCTGTCATTACACAGTCAAAGAAAAGGAATATATATGAGGGGAAATCATCTAGTCCAGTTATTTATCAACCCACTCTCACTAAACAAGGAGTTGGTAGGCCAAATGCAGCTCCTAGTGCACAAAACCAGCCTAAGACAACTGTTTTAGTAGCCCCCAATGTGTAAAATCAGTCCAGAGTACTAGTTGTAGCAGCTCATGGACCATTCCAAATGTATGAAAAGATTCAAAATGCCAAAAAAGACCATGACAAGTAAGGGGGAGTAAAAGGAAAAACATCTTCCATTCAATATCATCGATCATATGAGGAAGACCAATGTCAGTATTTCCATGTGGTAATCATTGAGAATTCTAGGACAACAAGATTTATTGCAAGCAACTATGGAAAATCGGTCCCCCTCTAATGAAAAAACCAAAAATCATGAGAGGGTTCTTACTAACACCACACAAGAAGGAGAAGGTCGTTCAGGTAAGAATGTGAAGCCTCCACCATTTTATGTTTCATTGATCATTGGAGATAAGTTAGTGTACAATTGCATGATCTACTCAAGGGTGAGTAGCTCAGTAATGCCAAAGAAAATTGAAGATAAATTGGGCTTAAAATATGAACCGATATTGAGGGGAGTAGTACAATTGGATTAGACAAAAATAGGCACAGCTGGAGTAATCACGTAACTAAGCATTACAATCCATGCTTGCCCAAATGTCACATATTTATAGGATGTATTGGTGATTGATTTTTCACCATTATTTTCCTTATGCCTTTTGAGGGATTTTATAGCCAAGATTGGTGGGTACCTATTGTTGATTTTTAGTATCTAACTCACTTTGTACTAGTCAATACAAATATTTGGGGCCCTCGTATGACTCGTTGAGGCTGAGGCCCTCGTATGGTCAGCATGTAATCAAACCCTATTTCCAGGAGCAGTCCAAAATTCATAGGATTGATTAGCAACTACTTGTTTTGCTACTTTGTTATGATTTTATAGCCAAGATTTGTGGGTACCTATTGTTGAATTTTGGGCATCTAACTCACTTTGTTTTTTAATTTATGATTTCACAATCTTTGACTAATTTTTAACTTTCAAGTTTATCAAAGAAACCCCCTTCACATTGGGTTCACCAATTTTGTACGATAGAAAATCAACACGTGACCTTCTTCGCACCTGACCTCCCGAGGTCGTGTTGAGATAACTAGTTTGGAATGGAAATGGAATTGAAAGTGATGGCGGTGATCAATTTAATTGGGAAACCTTATGTCTTTGACACACAATACTGGAATCTATGAATCTAAAGCAAAGAATTCTCTCCTAACCTAAAGGGGTGTGATGGTACGGTCTGTTATGATAGCTACTCAGAGACTCCAATCAATGTCTAGTTCTATCGAGATTCTATTGAGTGGTTCCAGAATATGTGGATAGTAACTTGAATGTGCCTCATATGGGTTTCTAGAAAAGGTCATGGAAGTGGAGACAAGAGGTGTAGTGGAGCTGTAGGAACTATGGGTGATTTTTTGTTCGTGTGCAGAAAGTATTAGCCTGATCAGCTACTATGTTCAATAATGAAAGTTGTGTAATAATATCAGGTGGGAGTGGTGAAGATATGAATACCAATGTGTGTAAACCAATATCAATATCTAGCTGACTAGTAGGCCCGTTGGGTTACGGGACCTATGGATCACAACTGAAGACTCGTTGAGACTGAGGCCCTTATATGGTCATGCATGCAATCAAACCCTATTTCTAGGAGCAATCCGAAAGTCATAGGCTTGATTATTAGTGATATTTAGTGTATCTAACTGTCTTATTTTATAAGTGTATGTTGCAGGTGTGTGCAATATTGTTAAACACAAAATTTTGTCAATATCAGTTATTAGCTCTGTCTTGCTAGGTTGTGGGACTAGGGGATCATAACTGTAAGTATTTTCCTATTGTGGAATGTTGATGGTCATGCAAAATGAATTCATTTTCTTTCAGTAAATAAACTATCTATCAAAGGAAATCTAACCTATGTTTTTGGTGTTTTCTCAATATATCAGAACAAAGTAGCAAAAAACGCTAATCTATGGAAAGTAAATGTTTTTTTCTTTTCTAACTTTTCAAACAATGCATCTAATCTAATAATAAAATTAAATACAAAACATTATCTAGATGTAGCTAACTATTTGTGTAGATGTGTGAATCTAAATCTAAAAAAAAGGTCTATTCTAAGTCAATCAAAAACCTTCCAACCCTACCTCAGAAGTGAAGAACAAATCATAACCCTAACAGAGCTATTGTTCCCCATAGCTTCCCCAGTAAATTTGAGCAGACAACTTCCTATTGATTTGATCTACTTGAAAATATCTAGCTAATTAGGATAAACTATTTCTCTACTCTATTTGATATGTAACTGAAATTAACAATTCTTAATTGACAATTTGATAAACAAAGTAAACAAATACAAAACTCCAACTTGGGAGAGAAAGAACCTTGGAAAATCCAGTAGTATCAGCATCTGTCCCCTCAGTTGTTTCCTTTCTTTCTCTGAGTGTCCATGTGAGTCCAATGGATTTGGAAATGCAAAGAACAACAATAAGAGGATGATGCTTGAGCAATGATAGCTTGGAAACAATCTGGACATAATGTAAGTAGAAGAGAGATAACACAAGAGCTATGAGCTTGGCTATATAATTCCTAGCAAGATTATGGCAGCACAAAAATGCAAGATACACAAAATTCTCAGGCCCTTTGCTTGAATAAAAGCATGGAATATATAGGAATGGAGGCTAGGAGGTTACTTCATGCACAAGGCAAGAAGAGGCAATTCCAGCAAATTAAATCTCATTTAAAATAGGAGTAAGGAAAACCAAGAAAATAAAGTTATTTTTAGCCAATTCGGTTCACATATGCATGCAAAAAGTAAATTTAAGTGAACCATCGCATGTTTAAAATAGGCATGAAGAATTTAGAAAAAGCAGACAGGACTGCCACTTTGTGTAGGGCGGTGGTTTTAGAACTACCAGCTAGGAAGGGTGGTGGTCCTGGCACTGAAGGCCAAAACAAGCACAGAAATAGGTGGGGGGATGGAAAAATGCATGGAAAAGTTAAGTAAGGCCATCTAGGCTAAAAATATACAATGTGAATGGGTATTTGGTGCTCGAAAACCTTCTTGAAAGGATTTTGAATCATCATTGGGGACTTTTGTAACCATTTTCTTGAGAATGCAGCACATGCAATTTTGGGTGCATATAGTACTTATCAGCTAATTGGTCCTAAATTTTATTTAGGACAAGGTATGGAGCTAAGGCTATGATCATATTGGAACCAATTTCCAATTTTCACATCGAGCCTTATGTGCCCAGCCCAATCAAAGAAAATTGTACCCTATTTGATCAAGAAGAATGCTTGGAGGCTTAAGAGGAAAACACAAAGTTTGGAAGCATTCCGAACCTAACGCTTGATGATTTGGCTCATAGGAGACATGCTTTCAATCCATACAAGGAAATGGAAGAGGCTAAGTTGGGAGTTTATTGTCTACATGAGGAGAACCTACACATGCCCAGCCTCACCAGGCTAGAAAATGAGGATGTTAATGAAGTGTGGAAGGTGTTCTTTGATGGTTTGAGGAGTAGGAAAGGTGTTACAGGAGGTGCAATGTTCTTATCACTACAAGGTATGAGGTATTATTCAAATTTCCATTTTTAGTTTGCATGTTTAAACAATATGGCTAAATATGAAGCCTTGATTCATGGGTTGCATTGGGCGAGTAAGAGAGGCGTAAATAACTAGCAAGTGTTTGGGGATATTGATTTAATTTTCCACCAGGTTATAGGACAATATTCTACTAAAAATGACCTGTTGAAAGCCTATAAACATCATGTATGAGATAAAATCAAATACCTTGAGGCATTCAATATTCAGGCCATACCAAGGAAGAAGAATGAGGTTGCACATAGGCTTGCAGCAATTGGGGCAACATTCGATGTAGTTGATAGTATTAAAAGAGATAAAGCACAACCACATATTCATCTAATTGCCCCCCGAATGGCCTGGGAATTAATCATGACATTCGGTGTGATTGGGACACATGGGATCACCTCTCAAGCTGTGGTACTTGGGCTTGAGGTGAACCTCCAGAGAAGGCCGACTTCCTCTTCCTAAACTAAACACAACACTACTTCTAATGTAAGAAAAATGGCTAACTAGACCTATGCTAACATTTCATGGGATTAGGGAGAGAGAATGTAAGGAAATAAAATCTATGCTAGAAGTGGTGATGCACCAACAAAAGGGATGTTCAACTTTTGGAAGGGTTAGTGTGGGTAGGATGCTCACATCATTGGCCACCTTCACCTATTGCAACTTGGAAAGGGTACAAAATACCACAGACTGGAAGCACATGTTCCTTCGTTAAACTTTAAACATACACAATAGAAAGATCAGCTTTGATTTGATACACAGATAATTTATCAAGAGGATAATCACAAGCACATGTTAAGCATCTACTTAAGTGATAATAATAATGCAACTTTTAATCAACAGAAGGAAAATAGTTTCTCACAACTGATGAAAGGTAATCACACTATTCTTTTCACAATATGAAATAGATAATCCAAAGTAAAGGCAAACTAATCAATAATGCCAAGGAATCACATTCACAAAGCATACAATGACTAATCATTCAACACAATAAAACAAATCTTCAAGTGCAAGGTATAACTCTGAATATAATTAAAAGGTTTCAACAAATCTCTGAAAGCACTCTTCCAAGCTTGAAGAGAAACTTCACCAAAAATCTCTAAAAAATATGTATCCAAATAATGGAAGCATTCCACTATTTATAAGTTCCTAGGCTGAGCCATTACAGTTGGGCCCTTAACTAACATTTAACTAAAAATAGTAATGTCATTAATATTAAGGGAACATGCTCCCATAAAAATAGCAAATTTGTTGAGAGGGTTGACTCAGTCAACCCTGCAACTTTGACCAATCCTAGAGCTTGAACCTGTCCTTTCATGGCCACTTAGCTTTGGCCTGATTCATCTACATCTCCTTTACCTACAAGTTTTTGTTGTCCTTCCTCCCATACAACCATTTGGTGTCTGTACTCGAAGAAGCGCTTGATAACACCCTGAGTTTCTTCATCTCCAGGCCCACATGCATAGTGATTCACTACGTCTGTTGTCTCGATCTCTTTCGTGATCTTGGCTGGAAACCTTGAAAGTTTATTTGTAACTTTCTTTAGTCTCCCTATGAAATTTTTACATAATACCAGTCGGTCAATGGAGTCACTATTGAAAGTCTTGGTGACCTCATTGTCACGCTTCACCAAATCTTTGAAATTTTCCTTAATCTGATCCTCAGGAAGAGCATCGATATTTTCATTGAAGAATTTACAATTGGCATTGTCAAACTCCTCTGAGATGTCATTCAGGGCATCTGTAATCTCCACTTGTTTCTCCTCCAATTTCTTAATCAGATCTTGTAATACTTGACACCAGAATTCCATGGCCTTTTGATATTCAAACAATTTAGAGGCATCATCAATCACCTCTTCCTAAAGAAGCAAGTCAAAATCCTCTTCTCTAATGTCACTCCATGTTTCCAAAGTTAAATTTAAATTATTATTATCCTCAGAGAAGGATTCGTCCATCTTAGAAATGGTGGTTTTTTACAACCTGCAAATCATTATATATCTCAACTGGCTTCCTTGATCAAAGGATTAGCTTCCTACAGAATTCTCTCCATCCATCCACTCACTGATCTCCCTTTCTGGCCTAGCTTCTCGAGCTCATGATAAGAAATATCATTGATTGTAGATGAAATTATCATAGCCGTAGTAGTTGAGATGTCATTGCATGGAGTGGGTTGGGTTACTTTATACAACAGTGCAGTGAGTTGCTCGACCTTGGCCTTGAGCTCATCCTTGGTGGCCTTGTCTTTGTCATATTTCTCCAAAAGGGCCCCAAGAGAAGTGTGTACATCTTTCTTGGCTCCTTCATGAGTAGCCTTCCCCAATGAGAACTTTGATATCTGGTAATCTGCTACTGTGATTGTTTCTTTAGTTTTTCCCTCAACAGGGGTGGCCACCTCTATCACATGCTCTCCAGATGAATTAATCATCAGACTTGATACGGTTCTCGGTCTATTGGCCTGTCTCTTGGGCATAGACTCCAATATGATGAGATCTATAACATCCCCCAGAGGAACCTTTTTCTTTTGCTTGGGAGTTTTTCTAAACAACCATTCTAGTATGGCTAGAGTTGACGAAGATGGAGTGGCAGATCCAATACCTGAAACATCAGTTAGAGCAAGATCACTAGAAATACCAGCTGGTATTTGAGCAGAGGTAGCAATGATGGAAGGAGTGGATGTAAGGACAGCCATAGGAATTGACAAAGCAATGTTGGGGGTTGTGATTGAAGAAAATGGAAGTGTTAAAGGAAGTGAAGAGGAAATGGGTGACCCAATATTTTCCCCAGCTGATAGAACTAGAAGTGATGAGAATACTTGGGCCATAGAAGGGGATGGGAAAGAAGAAATGATGGTGGAAGTGGAAAGAACTGATATTGGAAGTGATAATGGAGGAAGGAGAAGATGTGATGGATCCTAGATGACACTAGGAGAGTCACTGACTTCAACCACTTCTACCACAGGCACTGCAGGTGATGTAATCTTGGGAGCAGAAGACTTGGAAAGAGATGAGCCACCAACAACAAATGAAATCTTCTTTGGAATTGGAGGAACCCTTTGAGTGACCTCTTTCCCTTGGTGGGTGTTGGTTGGTTTATTGCTGGTATAGCCCCTATATTTGTAGGTTGATTTTCCCCTTTGGGTGAGATTCCCAAGGTGGTCAACCAACTGAAAGTCCTCTTTAAAATGGGTCCTTCCCTCTCCTTGGTATTACTGCATTCTTCCACATACCAATCAATCCATGACAGCAGTTGATTGGAAATATTATCACTCTTGTATGATGAATCCAGAACCTCATCATTGTCTTGCATGTCCTTTGGCACATCAGCCAAACCAAATTGTTGAACTTCGTCAAGGGTTAATCTTTCATAATCCCTTTGTCGCATGATGTATTCGTCCCAAAAATGAATCCAGATATCTTCTAATAGGGGTATGTGAGCACTGGACCGATCTGTCTCCCCAAACTTACCCCAATATTCAAAATTAGTCTACGGATGGAAGGTCCGCAAGGTTACCTCAACCATTTTCTGCATCAACATTTTTTGCCTTGTGAATATTTGGGCAAGAATACCTGCCAATCAAAACAGGGAAATGCATTCCCACTTTGTGATGCTTATTTTGGATTCGATGATAATCCAACAACTAATAAACTAATTCCAAAAGAATCCATTTGTCAGTGGGACACCTCGGCAATTTTCTTGGGGCACCTATGAAACCCAGAATCCAGATGTAGGTGAATGTAGGAAACTGAAAGTAGATTGCTCCCCATTCTCACACCTCTTGGAAAGCCTCATCAGAAACCCTCTGATTGTATAGTTCTTTGTCAAAATGATAGAGGATGACAATGAAGAAAGCATTGTTGACTCTTCAGAAATGCTTGTTTCCCTCATCCAAAGTAGTTGGGGATAAAACTCATATATTTGGGAGGTGCTACGAACACCCCTGGTATTCAAACCTGTAAAATCTCCCATAGCAGCAGCCGCATATACCAGGAAAGATGTCATGTAGAAGGTCTTTGTTTCTGACACTTTACCCAACTGATAGCGAATGTTGCTACTAATATGCTCCCCCCATCGAATAAACTCATCATTCTTCTTGATAGTTGCTATGTACAAAAACATCCATTCCTGGAATTCCTTTGCAGAAGGAAGACTAGAAACTCTTCTTAAAAACACAATAAGATCGTTGACTTCCTGAATAAAATCTGATCGATGCATAGTTTTGGGTAATTTGGTGAAATTCTTAGCCAGATAGGATTTCATCATAACCTTTGAGCATACTTCCTCTTTCTTATCCCAATGTTCCACTACTATTTCTAGTGAAATTGTGGCGTAATCTTGAACGTCTGGAAGTTTAAGAAGATCCTCAAAGAAATCTGGGTCCAAACGGATTACCACCTTATCATCACTATCCCTAACTGACATGGAGTCCTCGTTGAAGTGGGCTGCTGCAGCTAAGACAAATTATGGGCAATGCATAGATGTGGGAAAATTGACGGAAAGGGAAAGACCACTGTCATAGATGGCCTACATCCATGGTTTCTTGTTTGGAGCCTTTAATCTCTCCCAGAAATCGGGAAGATCAATTTGTCCTAGATCAGTGTCCCCAATGTTTCCTAAGTCGGAGGACAGGCAGGATTGGGGAGAAACCCCAAGAAATGAGTATTTCATCTTCTCTTTTCCCTTTGAAGTGGAAGCAAACATTAAACCCTATGTTTTGGAAGCTAAAGTTGTAGAAATTCTAAAAACCTAAAAACAACAAACCTCTAAAATATCGAACTGGAAAATTTCTGAAAGAAATCACTGAATCGAAATCCCTGAAAATTTTCTCCGAAGGAGTTTCCCGAACTGAAATTTCTGAAACCAAAAGTTCTGAAGGAAATCTCTGAAACCAATTTGTTTGAAAAAAAATCCAAAAATTTTCCTGAAAAGAGTTTCCCAAAGCAGAGGTTCGAAGGTTCCAGAAAATTTTTTTCCTGAAGCTAGAGGTTCCAAAAAAGTTTCCCGAAGCTGAGAAAGTTCCAAAACATCAAATTTCCAAAGCTGAGAAAGTTACTGAAAGAACTTCCAAAGGAAAAATTTTCCCAAAGTTTCCCGAACAGATTTCCCGCTTAATGATCTTCCGAAGGAATTCCCTGAAGGAATTCTTCAAATGAGTCTCTCCAAAAAAGTCTGAGGAATTTGTAAAATTATGTTAAATTGCCAAAGCTGGAATATGAGAAATGAAAAGAAGTATGGGAGGCCTAAAAGGATCCTTTGAACAACCTCGAATACCTAGAGAAAAATCAAAAAGTGAAACATGGTGAACCAAAGGAGCGACATCAAAAAACACAGAGGGAAACCAAAAGGAAAACTAAAAAGAAGGAAACATAGCAAAAATACCTAAAACCAAAAGAAAAGTAAACAAAAAACCATACCTTGAAAAAGACGTCGCAAAGTACAAGAATGGAATGTCAGAGCAAATGTGTCAGGTAAAAATTACAAGTAAAAATCTGAGTTTAAATAGAAATCTTGATATTAATGGTAAAAATTTGATCCGTACGGAGGTAGGTGAAAATTAATTGCGTGTAGAATCTCCGAAGGTCTGAAACCTGAAAAACTGAAATTCCAAAAATTCGGGATTTCAGACTTCAGGGATTGGGAGGCAAAAAGATGAATTGGCGATGGAAAAATCCAAAACCTGAAAACTTGAAAATTTGAAATTTTGGACATTCAGACTTTGGAAAACTTCAAGTGAAAATCCTAAAAAAGACTCAGAGAACTATGAAAACCTGAAACTTGAAAACCCAAAATTTGGGTTTTCAGACATTCAGACTTCGGAAGTCTGAGAGGGATTTAAACAAAAAGAGCCAAAAAGTCCCAAAACTTGAAAGCCTGAAAGTCCAAAAATTTAGACTTTTGGAGTTTTGAACTTCAGAAAATTTCAAATGAAATTCTAAAACTGAGCTTAAAATCTCTGAAAGAGAAAAAACTCTGAAGTCCAAAAATTGAAAAATTTCAGATTCTCGGCCTTAGCAAAAAATTCACTGTGTGAGGATTTCTTTAAAAAACATTGGTCTGACACATAGCTTTCTTCCGGGTAGGTTAAATGGCCTCTATGGAACAGATTCTACAGGTAGTGGCCAGTTCAGAAAGATTCTCCCTCCTATACGGATATCTGGGATATAATCAAATTATGGTGAAAGAGGAAGATCAGTTCAAAATAACCTTCACCATAAAATGGTGCACCTATGCCTACAGGAAGATGGCATTCAGGCTATCAAACACTGGAGAAACATTTTAACGAGCAATGGATATGGCATTTAGGGGGCTGTTAAGTAAAATAGTGCTTTTCTATCTTGACAACATCAATGTATTTTCTAAAAATGTAGAAAGTCACCTCTTTCATCTCAAACAAGTTTTCCAAAGGTGCAGGAGGTTTGGAGTGTCCTGGAATCCCAAAAAGTGTATATTCATGACACATGAGGGTAAACTTCTAGGCCATATCATGTCAAAGGAAAGACTGAAAATTGATCTAGAGAGGGTAGAAGCCATCTGTGATATACCATTTCCAAGTCATAAGAAGGCTCTCCAAAGCTTCCTTGGGAGGATAAACTTTGTTCGCAAGTTTATACCAAATTTTTTTGCTCATGTGAATCCATTAATGATGATGATGAAGAAGAATTTGGATTTCAAATGGATAGCAGAGGGAAAAGAGAGTTTTGAAGCTATCAAGAATACCATATCTCAAGCTCCAACTCTCATTAATCTAGAATTTTCCAAGGAATTCTTTCTCTACCTCTTCAGTGGTTCAGACACCGTCTCCAGAATCTTGGTGCAAAAAAATAAGGAAGGAATGGAACAACCTATTGCATTCTTCAACTGAGGCCTTATGGACTATGAGGTAAGATATTCATTCATCGAGAAACATGTCCTTACTATGATTATAATTTTGAATAAGTTTAGACATTTAGTATCAAATAATAGGATTCATCTACTAGTCACTCATGTTGGTATAAAATAATTTCTTTTAAACAAGGACCTCAATGAAAAAAGAGCCGGTTGGGTAACCAAGGTCATGGAATATGACATTGATATTAAGGTGACCAAGCTAGTCAGGGAAAAGGGATTATATGAGTAGCTAACTTTAGGAAAACATGTCGAGTCAGGTGGTAGAGAAGAGGTTATTTTTGTGCTACACGATGATCAAGAGCAATCAGCCGATGCCTCACCTGATCCTTATTGGAATCGGGATATAGTCCATTTCCTTCAAATAGGTCAATGTCCTCAAGGGATGAGCAAGGCCAAAAGGTGGTGTTTCAGGCTCCATTGTATCCCCTTTACATTATTTTATGGTAACTTATTCATTAAAGATGTAAATGGTTTCCTCCTAAGGTGCCTCAAAGTAGATCAGATAGATAAGGTGATACATGAATTTCATGATGGAGAAACAAGTGGCCACTTCACCCCAAGGGTGATATCTCTTAGAATTATGAAGGAAGGATATTATTGTCCTAACCTCTTCAATGATTGTTATGCATGGATTAGGAAGTGTAGAAAGTGTGCCTTCTTCATAGGAAAAGAGAGGTTAGCAACCCTTCCACTCCACCCCATTTTTGTAAATGAACCATTCATGTAATGGGGGCTGAATTTCATTGGGGTGATTAATCCAAATTCTATTTTGGGCCAAAATTGGATCCTCACAGCCAAAAATTATTTCACCAAGTGGATGGATGAATTTTCACTTAAGGAAGCAAATGAGACCAACATACTAGATTTTTATGAAGGGATAGTGACAAGGTTCGAAGTGTCGGCCACCATTATATCAGAAAATGCTTTGGCATTCCTAGGTGCCAAGATGACGAAATGGGTTGTTAGGAATGGATTATACCTCAACACCTCCTCCAACTATTACCCACAGGATAATGGGCAAGTCAAGTCCACCAATAAGAATCTTCTGAAGATCATAAGGATAACTCTAGATGAGAACCAGAGGACTTGGCACACCAAGTTAAAATAAGCATTGTGGACTGATAGAATTACTCCCAAGAGGTCAACAAGGAACTCCCCTTACAGGTTAGTCTATGGAAGGGAGGAAAGGTTTCCTATATCCCTTGAATTTTCTACATTGGAACTACTGAAGCAGCTAGAACTATCAGAATTTGAGCCCATGGAAGTAAGGTATGTAGAGCTTATGGAGCTTGAGGAGCTCATAAATCAAGCTATGGAAGCAATGGAGAAGGACCAGGCCCAAATTAAGGTGAATTTTTTTAAGAAGGTAAAGGCTAGAGACTTCCAAGAGGGAGACTTGATCCTAAAATGGGATGCAGACAAGGAAAAATAGGGAAGGCACTCCAACTTTTATGCCATATGGAGTGGTCATTACATGATTTCAAGCTGCAAAGAAAACAATTCTTTCCAACTATCAAGGTTGGACAGAGAAGAACTACATATTGCAATCAATGGAATCTATATGAAGCATTGTTATTGAGTGAAATATCCTTCTTATACATATTATTTTGGTTTCATAATTCCTCCAAGTGCTTTTTAGTGCATTGCTTGTTTTAGTTTAGGTTACTTTTGTAATAAGTGCTTGCACACTCTCTGCATATTCCATTTAGGATGTGTATGATTTTGTATCTTTGTATATAGTTCTTCCTTTTTTTCTCTTGCACTTTCCAGTTTTAGGAAAGGTTTGGTGAAGAAATGACCAGTCCTCAACCCAGGATTTATTTTGAAATGAAAATCCCCACTAGTGCTCCAGAAGTTGGAAGATACATTTTCAAGAAACAGGCTAGTTCTAGCAATCAATATGATTCCATGCTGAATGGATCCCCTAAGGTCATTGGTATTCTAGATCTAGCAAGAATATTATCCTACAAGTCACCAATTGTTATCCATTTTTTTCACCCCCTGCGAAATGGACAACTTAGCAGGTCGGAACATCGGTAGTTGATTGAAAAAGAGAAATGCTTTTGCAGTTTACAGGGTAGCTCATGTGCCAACTCACCTTGGTGAATCTTAGAGTTGGTGACTAATATTATTGGAAAATTGGCTGAGTTTGATGAAGAGTGGGCTAGGTTGGTTGGCCAGATCAACCAGCTAGGTTGGATGACGTATGGTTAGGCACCTGGGTTAGACGGGTGAAGGCTAGATGGACAGGTGCGTAGGCAGGGTTGGACATGTAGGTCATATGCATGACAAGTTATTCGAATCAGATGGACGACGTCTAATCCCCTCGGGTTGGATGACCTGGTGGTTATTCGGTGGTGTGGCATACAGAAGGGGATGGATGACATGAGGTTAGCCGGCTCAGTTGGACATGTTGGTGTCCATTTTGATCCTCTATTATTTTTCCCTAATTTTCCTTTCACTCTGCATCTCCTGAAACATTTTCTACAGTTTTAATGGGTGAAATGAAGTTGCTGCCTCTGTTCCCATGCCTTAGTCCATTTGAAAATCATTTTCCATGCCTCATTTGTGAAGAAACACCCAAGTTTGCCATATTTTGTGCCCTAATTTTTCCAAATCCATGGGCCTTGGTCATTTTTTCCATTTTTTCCATGGCCTGTGGAGCTCGAATTTGTTTGTTTCATGTGTATTTTCCCTCAAATATCTATCCCCATGGTCAAAACTTGCATGAAATCAATTTCCCCTTGTTTTTTGAGCAAAAAATCCCTCACCCACGAAGAAAAAATTGAATTTGGGCATCTCTGGTAAATTCTACATTTTTTGACGGTCGTACGGGTGTCATTTGCCCATCAAAATTAAGCTCAAAATTCTCCTCCTACGTGGCCGCTTCTGGTTGGACAAGGATCGGTGGGTTTTCTATAAAACTTAACATTTTTTGGCCTTTGGAAAATTTCACAATTTTCCCCCGCAACCCCATAGGTCCCAGAGGAGGGACACGTGTCATGTTCTTGTGCCAGGGCGGAAGGGAAGGCTGACAGAAGACTTAGGAAAATTTTTCCTTTTTTGGCGAGGGGAAAAAAGTTGTAGAAGGGCCCCCGGGTCCGCAATGGAGTGAGGGATGGACATGTGGCAGGCACGGAGGAGAGTGCGGGCCACCGGAGGTAGAAGAATTTTTTTCCCTTTTGGCAGAAAAAGCTAAGGTAAAATTTTGGAGCGCGGCCTGGTGGCCAATCACAGGTGGACACGTGTCCATGAGAAGTCAGAATGGGGGGGTGGATTTCTTGGTGACTTTGAAGTTTTAACTTCAAATGGATCAAATTCAAAACTTGGGCTGAAGTTCCACAACCAATCCAGGTGTGACACGTGGCCAATTTTGAAAGTCAAAGGAGGAGCGGGCCGATGGAAAACTTAATGATTTTTTAGCTTTGTTTTCTAAAGTTAAAAAATGGGATGCATCTCCGCTCCAATCAGCGATGGGGCAGAGCGGGTCAAAGGGCCGACAGAGGAAAAAGGGAATTTTTTCCCTTTTGCAAAAAATACTTGGAATGGAAGATTCGAGGCATGGCTCCACGAACTGAGACACGTGGAGGGAGAAAATCGGAGAAGGAAGAAACATTGAAAATTTTCCCTTGGGAAAAAAGGGGTCAAAACATGGAGGTGGTTTTTTAGTGATAGGGCCCATGTCAAGGGCAAAAAGGTGCAAGTGAAAATTTTGCAAATTTCCAAAAAAGGTCAAAACGCGTAAAATTGAAGCACGATCCCAATGGGACCCACCATGTGCCACGTGTCATCACCAAAATTCAAGGGCAGAGGGGTGGAGAAAAAATTCAAATTTTTCCATTTTTCCAAAAATGTTAAAAAGTCAAAAGGTGAACCTGAATTCATTCCCAATCATATTTTGACATGTGGAGGGCCCAGATTGAAGGAGAAAGAGCAGATCAAGGGTAACTGTACATTTTCATTTTTGGCCACCATTTTTTCTCCAGGAAGCTTGGAGATGTGAATTTTACATCATTTTTAATCAAATTTTTGATGAATTCATGTCCTTTGTGCCTGCAAGGATCAATGCAAGTGGTTTTAGGGATTAATTTGCAGATTTGAGGTGTTTTTGAAACAATTTTTTTTCCCTAATCCATCCAAACACGTGAAATGTCAAAATTGATAGTTGCAGAGGTAGTTTTAAAAGGTGCTAAGGTGAAATGATGAGAGGAAAGGCTTTTGCATGCCTTGACGATGAAAAACGTGCCTCCAAGAAGGATAATGATCTGAGTATTTGTAATGATTAGTCTTTTTAAAACACCTAGCAACTCTCGTTGCAAATTTGTTAAATGTCATTTTCAGTGAATCATGAGAAATTGTTGTAACAAACTTGATCCCTTGGCATATGCTTTGCTTGGGAAAGAAGGCTCCAATGTGGCAAGAGATATATAATGCATTTTTGAGAAATGCAAAGGGTCAAGAAGTTGAAAATCATGAGCAAATTCTGAGAGAAAGCTCATTTTCTGAGAAACCCACCAAAGAACCAGGTTAATTTCTTTTGTGTTGGATCTTCATGTATGTGAGTTGGTTACAAGTGTATAGCCATCACACAGCTCTGAGATTGTTCATGAAACTCTCCCCTGCTGATGAATCTAACAAGCTTTTGAGTTAATCTATGTTTTTCTGGGCAATATGATGTTTGTTATCATTTTAAATACCTGCAAATAGTTTTCATTGTTCTTGTTGCAATCTTGCATTGAAAGTCTTTAGAAATCACACATAATCTCATCCTTATTGATAGTTTAGTGGCACTTGCAGTTTTTTTTGTCAGAAGAGCTTTCATCTGGCATTGAAAATAAGCAGTTTAAAATCACTCCACCTTCATTTGTTGATTGGGATTGCTTGTAAGCCTTTGGGGGTACCTTAGGCATGGTTTGATCAAGGATTTTTGTGTTTAATTGAGTTCTTTACTTCAATATTTTGTGGTGAGTTCTCAAAGATTGTGTGAAGAGTGAAAATTGGGCTTCCATTTATGCATCTTCTGGTTGAAAGAACATCCTGATTATTTGAAGCATTTTATATGATATTTGTTCAAGTATTGTATAGGTTGTCAAAGATTTGATATATGCAAGTTTGTCTTGTCAATACCCCACCAAAAATTCATTCAGAATAACTAATCCCATCCCATACTACCCCTGAATTGCATTGTGTGTCAACAAAAGAATATAATCCATTTACAAAAATGCACAAAGCAAATCAGGATCATACCATGTCTCTAGCAGCCTCAGCCTTGTCTTGAAAGCATTTCCATCATTTAGTAGTGACAGCTCTGTTGAGTTTGAATAATGGAAAATTGATCATGTTTTCCCAAGGCCATCTCCATACAATATGCATAGTATAAGGATATCTCCACCTCCTTCACAAAATAGAGGCTGCAATATAGGTTCTCTTACCTTGGTTGAAAGGCACAACCTAAAATAGTGAGGATTAGATCAAAATCCTTTCAAGGTGCTACCCACTTCTTCAAATCCTGAGTGCTAACAAGTTAGATAAATTTCTTCCCCAGCTACAAAACGACATATAAATCATTTATCTGCCTCTAAGTGTCTTGTAAAATCCATGATGCTACTCAAGTTGTGAAGGAGATTAAATATGGGTACCAACACCAAATGGCACCATTGCCGGGGACTTGTTTTGAATTCCTGGGAAATAATTTACACTGCTGAGATTGATTTTTTGATTCATTTACCAGTCCATGTGTATTTAGCTTGTAAACAACACCAAATGGTGTCATTTCCGGGGACATTGTTCAGTATTTCAGATCCCTGGTAATACTTCTTGTGTGATTTATGTGCAATTACAAAATCTGAGTATCATCTTCTGATCAGATTTATAAGGCTGGAATGAAGAGTAGAGTTCTGAGTTTGATATTCTTTTAGTTCAATCTGATCCATGTGCATACATATTTGAGATATTTGAATGCATATCAAACCCTGGTAAAGTCCCTTGCAAATTTTGCATGCAAATACATTGTTGAAGCATCATTTTATAATCAGAATTGTAAGGATTAAGTGAAGATATAAGTTCTGCCTTGCAATTTTACCAGTTTCCAGTAGTTGTTGCACTTCATTAGCATTTGTGGTTGATAGACTCCAGAAAGAAGGGTCTGATCTATAAATTTTGGCAAGATTTTCAGTGCTGATAGATATTTGACAGAGTATTTTAGTGCATTTGCACAACTAGGGTGAAATTCCTTAGTGGCGACTCCATGTTGTTATGATCTTGATAAGTACCAGTGTCTTAACCTTTCTGTCATTTACTTTGGTGTTGCTAATCTCTGCAAAACTGGAAGGAAGAAGATCTCTCTTCATTAGAGACTCTGCTAAGAAGTTGTTTACAGATTCAAGAAACTCAGAGTTGGAAGGGAGAAGAGTTTGGAAAGGTTGTTAAAGGTCAGACATCAGGAAAAGATATATCCATTGGTGAGAGAGATCAGCCTTTGGTAGAGGATTATCACTCTTCTTCCAGTGATTCTGATTCAATCAATCCTCTCATAAACTTGTTTACTTCAACTAGTGAAGGTCCTTCTGTTGTACATGGTAAGTTCCTTCTTCAATCTGCACCTGTGTGTTTCAATCCTAGTAAAATTTTCCAAGAAAGTCAACACTTAGAGAATACCAGTCTTGTGAATCACATTCTTGAGCCCCAAAGACCTTGCACTCCTCATCAGCTTGTGTCACCCCCAAGATCACCTCCACCAAACAATATGGCTCAGCCTAGACCTCCATTTGTTGTTAACACCTTTGGTCCTATAGACTTTGGAGGAATGGATGGTTACCCAAATGTTGTCCCACAAGATGTCAGAAATAGATTTCCAAAATTCCAAGGTAACAATGCAATAACTGGTGATCAGCATCTCAAACTATTTGTTAACAGGATGGAAGATTTTGAGATAGAGTTTGAAGATGTGTATATTAAATTGTTCATTCATACACTAGAAGAGGATGCTAGGATTGGTACAAGGCAATGCCTGATAATTCAATTGATTCTTGGAATGAAATGAAGAATGCATTTAGGTTACAATATGGTGACAATATTGATCCTAGATTTCTCTTGTCTGAGTTTGAGAATATCAAGAAGAACCCCAATAAATCAGTCCATGACTTCAACACAAGGTTTAACAAAACTTTGAGAAGGCTGCCAGTTAATCTGAGGCCTTGTGATGAATCTTGTTTAATCAAATATGCAGATGCATTTGATAAAATGGAAGCCTATTACCTAAGAGACAAGAACCTTACTAATCTAAGGCAAGCTTTCACCATGGCACTTCAAATTGAAAACAATATCAAAGTAATTGGGAAACCTCTCAAGAGAGATGGAGTAAATTTGATTAACCCTAAAAAACCTCAAGCTAGCAAGGGTGCTGATTTAGAAGAGGTTGTGAAAACTTTGGTAGGGGTTGTCAAAGAAATCTCATATAAGTTGGCAAGATCTGAGAAAGGAATTGGGCTTACTTCACAAGGTCAGCCAAGAGCAAAAAACCATGACAAATTTGCCAATCATCCTAGAGGTGATCAAAGGGCGGATGATAGAGGAGAAGGACCCACGGGGTCTACAAATAGACATCCTCAAGCACGTGAATGAAGAGTGTTACCTGATCCCCTAACTGCTAGGGTTGTTGCTGTTGAAGAATTTGTTGATATTGATTGGTGTGATAGGTGTTTTCTACCCCATCCTCCATGTGAAGTGGACCAACAAGAAGGTGAAGCTAATAATGATGATGGTACTGATGAAGATATTTGTATGGTGGGATGTCCTTCAAGAACACAAGGAGGAGCAACATCTACTGAAGTGATAAGTGCAAGGAAAGCTACAACTTTTTGGGATTGCATCAAACAGGTACAAGTCTTTCTTCCCCCTCATACTCTTGAAGTTGATGTAGTGCAATATTTTGAAATTCCTAACAATGACTTTGAATACTTAAGAGCTTTGATGATTAAGAAGTATGATGGTGGTATCCCTTCGGAGGAAGATAGAAAATTGTTGATGAATGTTGTTGTAGCTCAAGAGAAATATTATAACACTAGAAGAAAAGTTGTTAAAGGAGTTAGGCCTCAAGCCAAACTTAAAACACCCTTTCTCACAAGCATTCAAAAAGAAGCTCCTAGGAGAGAAACACTTGCCAAAAGCTCTACTGTCCTAAGAAAAAATTACAGTCCTCCTCATGCCCAAGCTGCCAAGAATCCCTTTCCATCAAATGAATCTTCTTGTCTCCCTTCCAATGTTTTTTTGCCAAAGAGTGTTCCCTATGACATAGCCCAATTATTGAGCCAAATCAAAGTGAGTGTTCTAATCATTGAGTTGCTTAGAATTCCTGAGCATAAGAAGAGAGTATTTGAGTACTTGGGATTAAGGGAGGAGAAGACTACTCCATACAGAAATGTAAATGTTGTTGGGATTCCTCCTAAAATCAATTTTGACCTTGAGACACCACCAGTAGTAGAAGATCTTGGAGAGACACCTGAGGTATATTTGGGGAAATTCTTGGTTAATTCCCAATTGTATGTTGATCCATTCTTCACAACTTTGATCATAAAGGATAGGCTACTTCACAATTGTATGTTTGATTCTGGTGCATTATGTAATGTCATGCCTCTAGAATTCATGAATGAGTTGGATATCAAAGTGAAAGTAGCTTGTGGAAAATGTACTGCCATGGACTCAAGAGAAGTGTTAGTTATTGGTTGTGTGAAGGGTTTGGTAGTGCAGCTTGCATCTTATCTCGGGAGGAATTTAAAATTGGATGTTGTGATTTTTGATTGCCCTGCCAAATGGGGTATGTTATTTTTAAGAAAGTGGGCTGTAATTTTTGGAGAGAGTGTCCAAATGGATATGTATTTTGCCACCATTCCCATTGAGCGTAGCCTTGTCAAGATCTATGGAGAAAAGAAAATGTTACATCTAATTGAGGAACCTAAAAATGCTTCTTATGAAGTATTATTTACTGATGTTGATGCTGATAATTTTATTGGTTTTACTGATGGTAAAGAACACAAGATGGATCAGTCAAAGTGCCTTAAATAGGTGAGTTCTCCTTGGACCTTGCTATTTTATGGAGCTTGCTCCAAATTTAGAAATGGTGCTGGTGTAATTCTGATTTCTCCTAGCTTGGAAGAATTTGTTTTCTCCTTCAAGCTTAATTTTGAATGTACTAACAACATTACTGAGTATGAAGCCTTGTTGTTGGGTATGAGAATTACATGGAAGTATGGTGTCAAGGACATCATTGCAAAGGGAGATTCAGAGCTAGTTGTCAAACAAATAAGAAAATTGTATGCTACAAAAAATCATCGGATGAAGCAGTATAAGCATGTAGTTTGGGATCTAATTGAGATGTTTGATTCCTTCAATATTGTGCACCACAATAGAAGTTTTAATGCTGCTACTGACAAGTTGGCAATGATGGGTTCAAGATTTGGAGATTACACCGTTTCACCTTATTGTGAGTACAATGTTGAAGTGTTAACTAGGACGACTATCCCTGACAACATCAATCATTGGCAAGTGTTTGATGATGATGCTCAAGTGTAAAGGTTCTTACAAAATCAAGGTGATTTTATAGATCATCATATTTATTGGGAACCAATGGTGTGTGTGACTAAAGGAAGAGAGACTTTGTTTGGAAAAGATATTATCCAATTGAAAACTAACACCATTCCTAGAGGTCTTGTTGCTCTTGAGTCAAAATTTAGTAATGCTGATTGCATCATCAATATAAACATGTATGCCTCAAGGGATGTGGAAGAGCATGAATTGGGAATAAAGGAAAAACCAAGAAAATTTTGGTTGGGCAACAGTTCAAACAAGGAAGAAAAATAGTCCTATCTTCAATTGTTGAAACAATATCAAGATTGCCTTGGTTGGTCATATTCAAAGTTGAAAGCATATAGAGAAGACTTATTTCAGCATGAGATCTCTCTTGAGAAAAGTGCCAAACCATTTAGACAAAAAAAAAGGCCAATTAATCCACTCCTCTCCATGAAAATGCAAAATGAATTAAAGAAACTGAAGGACAGAGGGATCATTCAGCCCATGAGGTATTCATCTTGGGTTGCAAACCTTGTGCCAGTTAGAAAGAAGAATGGAGATATCAGACTTTGTGTAGACTTCAGAAATTTGAATAGAGCTTCATTGAAAGAAAATTATCCTTTTCCAAACATGGAGAACATGCTGTAGTTAGTAACTAGATCTAAATTGTTGTCCACCTTGGATGGTTTCTCTGGCTATAATCAAGTTGTTGTCAAGGAGTCTGAAAGATTTAAAACTGCCTTTACTGCTCCTTAGGGAAAATATGTTTATGTGAGAATGCCTTTTGGTCTCATGAATTTTGGAGCTACCTTCCAAAGAGCAATGGATGTTGCTTTTTCTGGTTATATAAATGACTTCATTGCAGTGTATCAGGATGATGTGACTATGTTTTCAAGGAGCAGAAAATATCACTTGCAGCACCTGGAAAAAATGTTGATCAGATGTAGAGAATTTGGAATCTCTCTCAATCCAAAGAAGTGTCACTTTGGGGTGCAAAAGGCCAAGCTGCTTGGTCATATTGTTTCAAAGGCTGGTGTCATGATTGAACCTGAGAAAGTAGAAGCAATCAGCAAGGTGCCATTTCCAAGAACAAGGATGGACATCCAATATTTCTTTAGGAAAATCAATTTCATTAGAAGGTTTGTGTCCAATTTTGCTGAGTTGACTCTTCCTATCACATGCATGTTAAAGAAAGATCAAGTTATCAAATGGGAGGAGGTTGCTATTCAGGCTTTTGAAGGAATCAAGGAAGCACTTAAACATGCACCTATCTTGGCAGCTCCGAATTACAAAAAGCCTTTCCAAATCTTCTCCTTTTCTTCTAAAAATACTATTGCATCTGTTTTGCTCCAAAAGGATGAAGATGGGGCTAAGAGGTATATTTCCTTCTTTAGCAAGGCTTTACAAGCTACTGAGTTAAAATATACAATCATGGAAAAACAAGCATTTGCCTTGGTGAAAGCAAAAAAGGTTTTCAGGCCTTATATTTTAAGTTCAAAATTTGTTGCTTATGTTCCCCACACCATGGTAAAAGACATCTTATCAGAGATGGAGATCTCAAGTAAAAGATGTAGATGGATGAAAATGCTACAGGAGTATGATATGGATAGCCAAACCACAATGTTGGTAAGAGTTTTGGGTCTTGCTAAGCTCATGGCTGAGAGCAACTTGCAGACCATGGAAGTGAATGAAGTAGAGGAAGAAAGGGTATATGTTCTTGGGAAATTGGTAAGTTCTGAGTGGTATAAGGATATAATTTTTTTACCTCAAACACCTATGTTGTCCTGATCATTTAAATAAGAATTATAAAAGAGCCCTCAAGCTAGCTTCTCAAAAATACATCATCACTGACTTTGGGCTGCCTTGGAAGAACCCTGAAGGTGTCCTCTTGAAATGTGTAACTGAAGATGAAGTTCCCAAAGTAATTGCTCATTTCCATGGGGGAGTTTGTGGAGGACAATTTTTTGGAAGGGTTACAACACACAAAGTTTTGAAAGCTAGTTATTGGTGGCCTACTCTCTTCAAAGATGCAACCATACTAATTAGAAAATGTGAAAGTTACCATTGTTTCTCTGGAAGAATGAAAGATTTAGGCTCCCTTCCTTTGTAGCCTGTATTAATCTCCTTTCAAATAGTGGGGAATGGACTTCATTGGTGAGTTTTTAGATCCTTCTAGTGCTGGCCATTAGTGGATTCTTGTAGCCACTGGTTATTTTACAAAGTGGGTAGAGGCAATCCCCACCAAGAAAGCAACACACCAAGTTGTTATGGACTTCTTATTAAACAATATCATATGTAGATTTGGTGTGCCAGTTAAGATTGTTACTGATAATGCCATGTGTTTTAGAGCTAAACCTTTGATGGCAATGTGCAAGGAGTATGGAACCAATCTGACTTATTCTTCAAACTATAATCCCCAAGGAAATGGACAAGCTGAGTCCAACAATAAGAATTTGTTAAAGATCATTAGGAGGACCTTGGAGTTGAACAAGAGAAAATGGGGTGAAAAACTGAAATTTGTAGTTTGGGTTGATAGAATCACTGCCAAGAGAGCTACTGGTAAGAGCCCATTTGAATTGGTGTATGGAACTCAAGCTCTGCTACCCTTACATCTGCAGTTATCTTCATTTCAGTTTGTTCAACAGCTTGAGGATCAAGAGGTTAGTCCATATGAAGCAAGGATCAATCAGATTATGGAGCTAGATGAAGAGAGAAGAGCATCCCACCAGAGGCATATCAGATTTAGAGAGAAGTTGAAAAGATTGTTTGACAAGAAGGTCACTCCTAGGGGCCTTCAATATTGGAGATCTGGGTTTTGTTGTGGGATAAAAGAAATAAAGATAAGGGAAAACATGGAAAATTTGATGCATTATGGATGGGCCCTTACTCCATTGATATCAGAATTGGTGAGAATACCTTTTTTTCTCAAAGATTTAGATGGGGAATTGCTTGAACTGCCTGTTAATGGCAGGCATCTGAAGCATTTCTTGGATTAATCCCCAAATTTGAGGTATGCACCACTTGTACAGTGTATAGTGTTTGGTTTTTCACTCTATTTTTTGGTGTTTTGTCGGTTTTTGGTTTGCCTTGGTGTGTGGCAGCCATTTTTGTCAGTTTCTCAGCTAGTTTTGGTGATTTTGGCTCATGATTCCTTTTCCCAATGGATTATTTTGGCACTTGGTCTACTTATTGTTCTTGTGGCACTCACTAGGAGTGCCCATCCCCGAGAAGGAGCCGATGTTGGTGTCCATTTTGATCCTCTATGCTTTTGCCCTAATTTTCCTTTCACTCTGCATTTCCTGAAACATTTTCTATAGTTTTAATGGGTGAAATGAAGTTGTTGCCTCTGTTCCCATGCCTTAGTCCATTTGAAAATCATTTTCCCCATGCCCTCATTTTGCCCTAAGAATACTCAAAGTTTTCCCTATTCTAGATTGAATGCTTTCCCTAAATTCTTCCCCAAATCCATGTTTGGCCCTTATCTGCGGGTGCCATGTTCTCCCTTTTGCCCGATCGTGAAAAATCAAAATTGACTGTTTTATACATATATGCCTTCAAAAATTCAATCCCAAGGTCAAGAAATTGCTTGAAATCATGTTTTTTCTGGTTCTAATTCAAAAAAATTCCATCCTTGGTGAAAAAATTCAATTTCTAGGGCATCCTGGTAACATTTTTCATGTATTTTGACGATCAGACGGTGTCATTTTCCCATCAATTTATTGCTCAGCATGCATCCTGGCAATGTGGCAAGGCTTCTAATTAGCTGAGGGATGGCAGGTGGGTCAGATTCCCTTATGAATTTTTAACGAATTATTTTCGGGCAAATTTTAAAACGTGGCGTGTTTTGATCAAAAATTGGCCTAAAACCCCATTTTAAAGCAAATAGCCCGAAACCCTGCAACCAATCGGGAGTGGACATGTGTCCTAAAAATCAAAAAGGGAGGAGCACGCCAATGGGGTACTTAGAAAAAATTTTTTTAGCTCTATTTTTTCTAAAGTTTCAAAATTGAGTTATCAGGGCCCCGCTCCAATCAGAGGAGGACACGTGGCATCATATTTTGGGCAGAGGGGATGTGCAGATGCCACCAGAGGTTTTTGAAGAATTTTTTACCTTTAGAGGCAGAAAAGGTTAAAGTGAAATTTTGAAGCGCAACCCTGTGGCCAATCAAAAGTGGACACGTGTCCATGAGAAGTTATAATGGGGGGGAGATTTCTTGGTGACTTTGAAGTTTTAACTTCAAATGGATCAAAGCCAAAACTTGGGCCGAAGTTCCGTAGCCAATCCAGGTGTGACATGTGGCCAGTTTTGAAAGTCAAAGGAGGAGCGGGCCGATGGAAAACTTAATGATTTTTTAGCTTTGTTTTCTAAAGTTAAAAAATGGGATGCATCTCCACTCCAATCAGCGATGGACATGTGGTGAAGGCAGAGTGGGTTGGCAGAGGAAAAAGGGAATTTTTTCCCTTTTGCAAAAAAGACTTAGAATGGAAGATTCGAGGCGTGGCTCCGCGAAAAATCAGAAGGAGACATGTGGAAAGAAAAAATCAAAGGCGCGAGCCCGCAGAAGAAAAATTGAAAATTTTCCCTTGGTGAAAAAGGGGGTCAAAACATGAAATAAGCTTGCAGTTTTTTAGCGATAGAGAGCATGACACGTGGCAAGGGAGAAATTAGGTGTATGGGCCCACGGGGTAAAAGGTGAAAATTTTCCAATTTTCCAAAAAGGGTCAAAATGTGTAGAATTGAAGTGCGATCCCAATGGGACCCACCATGTGCCACGTGTCATCACCAAAATTCAAGGGCGGAGGGGCGGAGAAAAAAATTCAATTTTTTCCATTTTTCCAAAAATGTCAAAAAGTCAAAAGGTGAGCCCGAATTGATTCCCAATCATATTTTGACACGTGGAGGGCCCAGATTGAAGGAGAAAGAGTAGATCAAGGGTAACTATACATTTTCATTTTTGGCTGCCATTTTTTCTCCAGGAAACTTGGAGATGTGAATTTTGCATCATTTTTCATCAAATTTTTGATGAATTCATGTCCTTTGTGCCTTCAGAGATCAATGCAAGTGGTTTAGGGATTAATTTACAAGATTTGAGGTGTTTTTGAAACAAAGTTTTTCCCTAATCCGTCCAAACACGTGAAATGTCAAAATTGAAAGTTGCAGAGGTAGTTTTAAAAGGTGAAAAGGTGAAATGATGAGAGGAAAGGCATCTGCATGCCTTGATGATGAAAAAAGTGCCTCCAGGAAGGATAATGATTTGAATATTTGTAATGATTCAGTCTTTTTGAAACACTTGGCAAATCTCGTTGAAAATTTGTTAAATGTCATTTTCATTGAATCATGAGAAATCTTTGTAACAAAATTGATCCCTTGGCATATGCTTTTCTTGGGAAAGAAATATCGAATGTGGAAAGAGATATATAATTCATTTTTGAGAAATGCGAAGGGTCAGGAAGTTGAAAATCATGAGCAAATTTTGAGAGAAAGCTCATTTTCTGAGAAACCCACCAAAGAACAAGGTTAATTTCTTCTGTGTTGGATCTTCATGTATGTGAGTTGGTTACAAGTGTATAGCCATCACACAGCTCTGAGATTGTTCATGAAACTCTCCCCTGCTGATGAATCTAACAATCTTTTGAGTTAATCTGTGTTTTTATGGGAAATATGATTTATGTTATCATTTTAAATACCTACAAATAGTTTTCATTGTTCTTGTTGCAATCTTGTATTGAAAGTCTTTAGAAATCACACAGAATCTCATTCTTATTGATAGTTTAGTGGCACTTGCAGTTTTTTTTGTCAGAAGAGCTTTCATCTGGCATTGAAAATAAGCAGTTTAAAATCACTCCACCTTCATTTGTTGATTGGGATTGCTTGTAAGCCTTTGGGGGTACCTTAGGTGTGGTTTGATCAAGGATTTTTGTGTTTAATTGAGTTCTTTACTTCAAGCTTTTGTGGTGAGTTCTCAAATATTGTGTGAAGAGTGCAACCTGGGCTTCCATTTATGCATCTTCTGGTTGAAAGAACATCCTGATTATTTGAAGCATTTTATCTGATAGTTGTTCAAGTATTGTAGAGGTTGTCAAAGATTTGATATATCCAAGTTTGTCTTGTCAATACCCCACCAAAAAATCATCTAAATAACTAATCCTACCCATACTACCCCTGCATTGCATTGTGTGTCAAAAAAAGAATCTAATCCATCTACAAAAATGCACAAAGCAAATCAGGATCATACAATGTCTCTAGCAGCCTCAGGCTTGTCTTGAAAGAATTTCCATCATTTAGTAGTGACATCTCTGTTGAGTTTGAATAATGGAAAATTGATCATGTTTTCCCAAGGCCATCTCCATACAATATGCACAGTATAAGGATATCTCCACCTCCTTCACAAAACAGAGGCTGCAATATAGGTTCTCTTACCTTGGTTGAAAGGCACAACCTAAAATAGTGAGGATTAGATCAAAATCCTTTCAAGGTGCTACCCACTTCTTCAAATCTTGAGTGCTAACAAGTTAGATAAATTTCTTCCCTAGCTACAAAATGACATATAAATCATTTATCTACCTCTAGTGTCTTGTAAAATCCATGATGCTACTCAGAGTTGAAAAGGATAAAAAATTTAGGTACCAACACCTAGGTCATTTATCCTTGTTTTATTAGCTCTTATTTACTGTTGTACATTTTAGATTAACTCATAAAATACACATTTTAGTTAATCATTTGGTTAAGGTAAGAAAACTTTAAGAAGTTTAACTATAAAAAGGACAAGAACAATTTCTACACAAATAAGGATGATTGTTTATCTAATGCTAGTAGTGGTGTTTCAGATTCTCAATATGAATAAGATTATGAGGATATTGGAAATGAGGTATTATTCATGACTAAAGAAGTTATGAGGTCTTCCAGTGATGGATCTTCTTTGTTAGGATATTTTATTTAAGATTATTGCAGTTATTATGATGGTGAGTCCCATGAGGTATAGGATATAAAATATGATTTTGAGATCATCAAAAGAGAACTAAAGCATGCTGAAAAAGAAAACCAAAAGATGAGTTTACATATCAAGGCATATGAAAATTAGTTTCATAATCTAGATGAATAATATGTGTCTGAATTTGCTAAGCAAAATGAGTCAATCAGATTGCTAGAAGAAAAGGTAAAGTATCTTATTTAAAATTTGTAACATAAAGAGAGTTTATATTCAAGATATGAATAAGATATTGAGTTCATAAGGGTTGATTTACTAGAGGTTGGAAATAAGACTATGTCCTTTCAAAAATTTGAGAACAATAAAAAATACCTAGATGATCTACTTAGCAAAAAAAGAATAGTAGATGATATAACTCGGTTGGGCTTCAAAGAGGAGTCTAAAGGCAAGGAAGTGAAGCAAGAAGAATTTTTTTTAAGAAAATAATTAGGTGAACCTGTTATCAAGGAAGAGAATAAGGTGACACTCATCAAGGAAAATGTGAAACCAAGATCTATTAAGCAACCCAATGCCTCAAGGTATAAGATAAATTTCAATGGTCATTGTTTTACTTGTAATGCATTTGGTCACATGACTAGAGAGTGTAGAATATATCCTAGAGACTCTCAGTCTTGGAGAGATAATAGAAGTGATTTTGTTAAGAATGTGGTGTGATATAGTTTAAATGAGTAAGTTCATACTGCTAGGTTTTGTTTGTATGATTCACCTATTCAAGAAGCATATTTCAAGATGAAGAAATCAATTGTGTGTTATAAATGTAATGAGGTTGGTCATGTGGTAAGTGTCTAATTTGATTCTTATTCTAGACAAAAAATAGATGGCTAAAGGACCTAGAGTGTATGGGAGTAACTTTCAAAGGGATAAAATGCATGATAGTGGTCCTAGAAGGACTTGGGAACCAAGAAGAGACCGTATCGCTTCTTTAAGAGCATGTGATGATGGAATGAGAGAAAAAACATAGAGTTCTCATATGAAGAGAGAGGATGAAGGAGTTTTCTAGGTTCCCAAAAAGGCTTTGGACCTCTTCAAGACCTTCTTTTAGGTGTTGTTGTTGATCATATACCTTCACTATGCTTCTTGGAGGTGTATTAGTGCAAATGAAGCATTCAATTGAGGGGGAGATGATTTTTTTAGTATGTGTGACTCCTCCATGTGCATAAGGTATTTCCTTTTTTATCTCTAAGTATACTATCATGGTTCATTTTGGATGTTCTTGAGTTTGAAATTTCATTATCTCAGTCGTGTAGTGATAAGGTGCATGTGTTTGAGTCTTCATAGTCTGTGTCTTGCATTTTCATAAGAAAATTTCTAGTTTGAGGTGTTTTAGTATGTTCAAATAGCCCTCTTATCATCACATATGAAGTTGGTTTGTCCATGTAAGTCATCAAGTGAACTCATTTATTCTCTATGTCTAAGATTAACAATGTTGGTTGAGTTTGTGGTGTATGGAGTCTTCATGATCGGAATATCTGAGTCTAATTTAGTGTCAAAATATTTTTATTCCATAAATTATGTGTGTTCATGTGTGAATTATATGAATGTATTATAGAAGTTGTAGAATGATATCTTGAGTCTCTATGTATTCATTCTTCTCAAAGAGTTTTGACATTTTCATTATTAATGGTCTAGGCACCAGTCTGGGTCTGTGTGTCATTGGGTCATGTGTCATGATCTTACAAGGTTGTAAATTGACCCCTGAATGTGTTTGAAGATGGATAATGTGATCAAGTTATGAATTGATTAGTATATTACTTTTAAAGGTTGGTTGTGGCCAAGACATGGTCAAATCAAGTATGTATCAGAGTAAATTTAAGGTGGTTTTAGGTGTGTAAATGCTATATTGCTTCCAAATAAAGTCCTTAAGTGCTCAGGAGTTTTAGGAATGATGTGAAAATGTTGATGATGAATTTTTTGGTCTTGAGGACAAATTCTTGGTATTTTTGAAGCTTTTCTTCCATGTTTGGGTTGTCACATTGCACTCAAAGCGGTATATATGGCAAGGGGAGTTTGAATCACCTAATGGTGGTTTCAAGTGCCAATTTTTGTAGAAATCATATAGAGAGTATGTTCTAGAGGATTATATTGGTTTTAAGCTCTAAGTATATGTAGATTCATGGGAATTTCTAACAATGTTTAGGATGATAGTGTTAGTGTCAAAAAGGCCTAATTTTGAGATGTGTATATTGAAATTTGGGAAAGACTTATTTGGACTGGGATCTCAATGTGTATGATGAAATTTAAATAGATAAAAAGGTGTCTACATCAGGTAATAAATCATCATGATTGGTTTTATATCAAATTTCATATGTGTTTTTTCAGTATTCTCAGGGCTAGAAGACTGTGACAGTGCATTTAATGATGTAAAGAAGGTAGTATGAGATTTTTATGATCTTTTTGAGCATTACGAGATGTATATGAATGGAGAATCCTTCATTGAAGTATAAGATGATGGTATAAGGTCAATTGTGTAGTGTATTTCTCATTATGCACCCTTAAAGAATCTAAAATGGGATTTATCTATGCTCAACATTGTAAGTTATTTGTTGAGTTCTTTTTTCTTTTGCTTGATCCTCATGAGTGAATGGACTTAAGATGGAATACTAAATGAAGTTGAAAAAAATATGGGTTCTCTCTTATAAGTAAATATTCTCAAAGGAAAAGTGTAAGAGATGCCTTGTAAAGTCATGCTCCAGGTTAGTAGTGATCATCTACAGGTTTAAACACAATTTACTTTGTGTCTCATTTAGCATCAAGATTAAGGGCATGCATCTATGGAGAATGGTAAATGACTTGAAAAGTAATAGATAGTTCATCTCAGATATGAAAATATTGTATGATCCACAATCTATGTTTTGAGATTTATCAAAATCTGGATATCTACATGCTATGGGAAAAATCAGAGGCGAAGCATGTTGATTATTCATCCTATGGAATTATTTGTGCATCATTTTTGGCACTGTCATTGTCTCAAGAAAACCATGATTTATGCATGTGTAAAAGATATAATGTATGCCTCCAAAGCTTGAGTTGTAGATGATCTCAAATATGGGGATTATGTGGAAGGAGGCTATTTCTATTATTCACTCTTTGTGAAAAATGGACATCCCACCTACAAGGTTACAATAAATTGTGATAGGGTAGACTCTGAGTGTTTTCAACACATATGATGTGTGTCTAAGTTCTCTTGAGTTGTTAAGGTGCTTCATGAAGTGATTTTTGTGATATCTGTAACAGTTTCCTTATGACATGCATAATTTCTTAAACTTTCTGAAGAGTCTTGTTTGATATGGCTATGGACACAATACTAAAATGCTTACATATGTTTCCTAGGTGTATTTTGACTTCTTGAAAGAGGAGGTAAATGGTTCACTTAGATCAAATTTTTTCTTGGAAGTACTCATATGCTAGTTGGAAGTAAGTGTGCTTGGACTCAGTTGGAATTAGAGTTGATGATAAATGTGATTCTCTATTGGTGAGATGAAGGTATAATGACATGTGAGGTATGCATGTATGTACCATCTAAGTGAACTTGAAAGTGTTTATCTCTTGAATGCATTATGTCATCCATATATGACTATTGTGGACTCAAAGAATCTCCACATTTAAGACTAGGGGAAAATGTAAAAAGTGATTTCTAGCCAAGATTGCAGGGTAAGTTCTTGTTTTTTGAGATTTAACTACTTGACATGATGGTCTTGAGTCTAGGGGGATCCTATAAATTACATGCTCAAAGTATGTATGCGGTTCTAGGGCATGTCAAAATTGGTTGAACTATTGGCACTAAGATGACCTATTTAGGGAAATGTATTTTTTCTGATTGAATGATGACAAGATTTTTTTGGAAAGTGACAAAATTGAACGTGCATAGAAAAGCTATCTGTGGGCTCAAGAAAGTAGGTAAGATGGGTTTATATGCACAATATAAGACATTGTACTGGCATGCTTATCAGTGTGTTTGCTTCAGATGTTAGGGTGTACCTTTGGTTTCATGAAGGTCCAAAAAAGGGATGAGATGAAATCATCCATAGTTTTTGCATGGTGTTTTATGGCTCCAAAAAAGGTAAGATGATGTATCATTTCATGTTCATTAGCATGTTAATAATCATTGATAGATGCTTGGCCTAGGGGGAGCATGGTGGTTGCATACTTGCAATTAAAGGAAAAATCAATAGTTTAGTGCAAATTTCAAGGTCTTAATCTTGTTTGAGATATTTGGTTGATGTTTATAGATCCAAAGCTAAATAAATGTTATGTAGCTGTGGAAGATCAAAGAACATATTGTTAGAGGTATTCCTTTGTCAGTAATGTAAAAAGGGGGAGAAGTTCAGGTAGTTACCCATTAAGAACAAAGGGGGATATTGTTGGCATGTGGTCCTATAGGTGTTTTCATTGATGAAAAACCACATTAATGAAAAATTGGATGATGGAGTAGGGTCAGATGATGTTGTGGATGGTGTTGACATGATGGTTCAGGTGAGTTCATGATGATACAGGGAGATTCAGTGAGGATTGCTTGCTCTTGCAAGCCCATTCAGGTGCCTAGGTGATGTTGCATGGTGGTATGAGCTTATTGGGTTTCTTGAAAAGCATGTTGGACATGATGGATATCATAGGTTTGGAGATCTTTGGGCACTCACATCAGTTGCATGGTGTAGATACATGTGATTGACTATGTTTCAGGTGTTCATTTGGAGTAGGTATGGATGCTAAGAGGTATGATGATTGAGATTTGGAGCTATATGAGCTAATGGATGCATGTATTAGGTGTATAATGATGTACCAGGTATGTTTGGGTCATTTTGAGTGCTTTCATGATGAGTTATACATTCTTTCAGTTGACCCTAGCTTCTACAGTGTGAAACCCTAAGGGGTAGCTATGCAAGTCTTAGTTTTGGAGAGTTAAGAGGTATGGTTATGAAATTATGATGATTTTGGATGTTATTGTGATGTTTCATGATGATTTGAAAAAACATTCAGGTTTGAAAGGATGTGAATTTTTTAAGATATGTCAATTTTGGTGAGATAGGGTTAAGAACTACTGCATTTCAAGCTCAAATTTGATGTTTTGATGCCCACCCTGAATTATGTTATTTACATGGGACCTTGTGGATTTTATGGATGTTTTTAAATTTATTTTATAAGGTTTCATAAAAATAATGAGGTCATTTCATCATCACATTTTTATGAATGAATGTTAAGAAGGTAAACATTTAGTTATGAGTTTGAAACCCTAGCTTGAAAGCGGTATGCAAGAAACTCTTCCTAAATGGAAAGAATTGTTTCCTAGTGCATGGATGATGATTGGAACATGTATATGACTCCTTCATATTTCCAAAAAGGTATGGTATAGGTCATGGTGATGAGTGGGCCCCACTCAAATAGGTCAGTTTATGAAGAAGAGTGTTTTGGGACAAGGTTGTCCAAAGGAGTTGTAGGATAAATTAGCATTATGGAATGTATTTGAGTTTATATTGATTTAAAAATAGATTTCAAGACATTTTGATGCAATTACATGGTCAAATGAGCTCCATTCAGGTTGACTGGTCAAAGGGTAGTTTTGAGGCCATAAAAAGTAGTGTTCAGTAAAGTGAGCATAACAAGAGCTACAGGTGGAATTTTGAGATGATTAAAGTTGTGTTGGAAAGATGATTATAGATATATTTCAGTTTATATTAGGTTTTTCTCATGATTATGATATCTTATGTGGTTTCTAGGTCAGTTTTTGGACAAGAAGGTTTTTTACCAGTGCAAGGACATGACATGATCTGTTGAAAGTTTTGAGTTGTTTGAAGCATGAGATGGATTAGGTGATGCTTTTTATCACCTGGAATGTGAATAGGGATTAATTTTTAATCCAATGAATCCATTTATAGGTCTTCAATATTCATATAGGAAATGTTTTTATTAGCTGATCTTTGAAAACCACATTTTGGGCAGGTTGATTTGGTGAAGACAAAAGTGGTTGTGGTTTGCAAAGGTGATTGTTTCAAGGATTCTAACTTACTTATGAAGTGTTATACAAGGTTCAATAATTTCTATAAATTTTTACATGGCATGGTTTGGTTTATTTTAAAGTGATTTGGCATAATGAAGTTTCTAGGGTCATGAAGGGTGTAGGAAACAACAATTTTGAGATGATACAAAGAGTAATGGGCCCATTAAATGAAATAATTTGATTGTGTTGAGTCTAAATTGAGACCATTTATGAATGTTAAATTTATTTTAATCATTTTTAATTATTTATGGTTCATTACCATAAGTATGGTTTTGATGTAAGGGCATTTTTATCTTTGTGCCCATGGGGTTTTGAGCCATTTTTGGAACATTTAATGAGGTTTTTAGAAAGGCCGACCTACTTGGGTAACTTGTGATAGTTATAGTTATAATTTTGGATTTTTTATGATGCATGGGTCCTACAAAAGGATCAAAAATTTTTTTTTGAATTTGAAATCAAGACAAGCTTATAAAAGCATTGTTTTGGGTGCTTTTGTAAGCTAGTTGAGTGTGTGCAAGAAGTGCAACCTAGGTGAAGTTATTTTGGAAGTGTGTGTGAGCATGAATTGAGGTTATGGATCAGGTGTGTGAAATATCAAGTAATATCATCAAGCATATTTTTACATGTGTTTGAATATTTGAGAAGTGAAGGAAGAGCTAGTTGTGAGGGTTTGATCACATAGGGTTTGTATGGAGAGTTGAAGAAGTGTGAGCTGAATACTTAGTCTCCATCATTTTTGGTAAAAAAAAAATCCAGAGATCAGATAATCATAAGGTAGTTGAGTGGTGCTTTGATCATCTTGGAGGGTTGTATCCTCCTTATGGATTTGGTGCTTCAAAGAATTAGGGGGTTGGTGCTCCTTATATGGTTATAGCTCTACTAAACTAGGGGTTGGTGCTCCTTGTGGGGTTGGTACCTCACTAAATTTTTAAACATATCAATATAAGATTGTGTTTCAGTGGGTTTTATTCCCCTTGATGGTTTCCCATTTATATCTTGTGTCTTGTGTTGATTATCTTACTTATGGTTCTTGCACATGTGATTATTTGTTGTATGCACACATTAATGGATGGTTGAATGTTTATGATTTTGAATAAGTACAATTTATGAAATATAAATTTAAAGGTTATTCTAAGGACTGATTCACCCCCCTCTCAGTCCATTTTGCTTCTAAAAATTAATATTAGAGTAGGTCCTTCTGAGAATCTTAACCGCTTGAAGGAGATCTTATGAAGCATAAATGGGTGGTAAGAAGAAGAATTCTTAAAAATATAAGAAATCCAAAGAATGATTATTTGTTCTACTTAAAGTGAAGGTATGAATTTCTTAGAAAATTTTCCTAAAGTTTACTCCCCCTTAGGAGTTGTAACTTGTGAATTTGGAGAAGGATTTTTTGATTCAGATTCAGATTGTGAAGAGTCACCTTGGGAAGTAGTAAAAAGGGAACTTTCTCATGCTAGAGATGAGAACCAAAAGCTCACACAACATATTGATGAAATGATGAGAAACCATGAAGACCAAATTAAGCTCCTTGAAGGAAATTTGAAGAATGAGAGTAAAGAACATGATGAGATCACAAGGCATCTAGAGGAATAGTTAGAGAGAGTTGTAGCCAACCTTGAATCCAAGGAATATGATCATGAGCATAGTCATGTTTTCCAGATTTTGGAGTCACAAATGGAGTTTTCTAAAACTCTAAAATTCAAAGAGGAAGAATGTACTTGGCTTAAATCACATGTTTCTCTACTCAATGATAGACTCAAATATAAGGAGGATGAGTGCATCAAATATGAAATGGGCATGGAGTATTTACATTCAAGACTTGATTTATTTCAAGAAAACTAAAAATGTATGAGAAAAGTGAAAATGATCTAAATAATTTTCTTAGCCAACAAAGATCAGCAGGTGATAGTTTTGGTTTGGGATTCAATGAGGATCTCCAGGAAAAATAATTAAAACAAAAGGACAAGGTTTCAAGCAAGGAAGATGGTGAACCAGGTACCAAGGAAGAGAAGAAGGTGACATACACCAAGGAAAATGAGAATACCAAGCCTATCAAGCAACCTAAAACATCAAGGTATGAAAGATCATTCAATGGTTATTGTTTGTCAGGTTATGATTTTGGTCATAGAGCTAAAGATTACAAGAAAAGGTCTCTTAGGAATTATTTAGGGATATTCCATGGTGAATGCCATTCATGTTGTGATTATGGTCATAGAGCCAAGGATTGTGGATGGAGCCTAAAAGTGTTTGAGCTAAGAAAAAGTAAGAGTATGTTCATCAAGAAATATGATCCTAGAGATACTCAGCCATGGGAAGACAATATAAGTGAGTTTGCTAAGAATTTTGTATGCTATAATTACAATAAATAAGGAAATGTTACTAGGACTTGCTTGTATGACCCAACCTAGGCATATTGATGGTTTCAAGAGAAAGAATACAATAGTATGCTACAACTGTAACAAAGTTGTTCATGTTGCAAGGAATTGTTATCAAGGTCTATACAGTCAAACCAGGATTTTTCAAGGTCCTCGTATATAAGGAATGGGTCTTCAAAGGCCTAAAATACATGCAAATTGTCCAATAAGGAATTGGAAACCAAAAGGAGATCTTCATACTTCAATAAGATCTGGTCATGGTAAAAGGAAAGGTGTGATAGAAATCTCAGATCAAAAAAGAGAAGACGGAGTTGTTCAAGTACCTTAGGGGGTTGTGGACCTCTTCAAGACCTTATTTTAGGTATTCCTAGTGATCATATACCTTCACTATGATTCTTGAAGGTGTATTAGTACAAATGAAGCATTCAAGTGAGGAGTAGTTTTCTGAGTCAAAATGTGCCTCATCTATAAGGTCAATGTATGTCTTTTTGTTCTTTTTTTCATGGTTTTTTTGGTCCATATTGGTTGATCTCAAGTATGTGATGTCAAGATCTCTATTTGGTTGTGATGTGGTGTATGAGTCTGAGTCCTCATAGTCTATGTCTTGCATTATCATGACTAAGTTTCTTTTCTAAGGTGTTTTAGTATGTTCAAATATTCCTCTCATCATGACATAGGAAGTTGGTTTGTCCATGGAAGTCATCAAGTGAACTCATTTGTTCTCTGTATCTGAGTTTAATCAATGCTGGTTAGGTCTGAGGTCTGTAAAGTTCTATACTGACAAATTTTGAGTCTTTTGATGTGACATAAGGTCAATCATGTGTTGAAAATACATGGGTCATGAAGCCATAATTAGGATATGGTCAGTGTCTCAATGTTGTAAAGCCATCAACGGTATCTTGAGGTACTCATTTCACTCAAAAAAGGTCTTGGTATCTCACTAAGAGGGTCTAGAATGAGTCTATTGGTTTGAGAAGTCATTAGGAGTCATGTGTCATGAGTTTCAAAATGTATACATGGTTCTCATAAATTAAATGAAGATTCTCATGATATCATCAAGAAATTTGATATCAAGATATTAAGTATGAAGGGCATGATGTGTACAAGTGTTCTTGAATGTTGATAATGCAATCAAGGGTGGTTTCTGGTATAAAAATCCCATACTTGCCTTCAAATAAATTCAATATGTGCTCAGAAGTTTGAGAAATGATATGATACAGTTGATGATGAATCTTTGAGGTCACAAGAGAAAATTAGAGAATTTTTGTTACTTCTCTGCCTTGACTGGGGTTTCACAGTACATCAAGTGAACAGTGTAGATGGAAAGTAAGATTTGAAGGTCATAAATGATGGAGTCTAGGGATAAAATTTTGAATATCATCTGACTTGATGGGATAAAGGATTAAGTGGTTTTAATTCTAGATTATATCTAAATTCATATGAATTTATGATAGAGTTTCAGGTTGACAGTTTAAGTGCTAAAGAAGGCCTAATTTTAGAATGTATTTTGTAAACTAGGCAAGTTATTACTGGACATGAGTCTCAAGACTTGAGGTATGAATATGCTCAAATGGGTGTTTAAATCAGATCAGGTACAATTCATGAAGGTGTTTACATTAAAATAAGTGTGATTTCTTCTATAGCCAGGGCTTGTAGACTGTGACACCGTACATTTGATGATGTAAAGAATAGTATGAAAAATGTTGATTCTTATATTTATGAGCATTAGGGGACTATAATGCATTTTAATTTTCTTGACTGTTGATCATGATCTAAAGTCTATGTGTTGGTTTTACTCATATATGTTTCTTGAAGATCTATATGCCATCTCAGATCTATAAATTTCAGGACTAAAGAGTCTTTTTGAGAAAAATTAATACTTCTTGCATGTTCTAGATTTGATAAGCTTGAATGGTTTTTAAGAAGAGTCCTTTATTGTTAGGTATGAATGTATAGTCCTCTGATCATCAATTCTTGCAAGTGATGGTTTGAAAAGTGAAGAATCAAAGGAATATAGCAATGGTATCAAAGTACAGTAATAGTATTTTTTCAAAGTTTGTTGTTTGAGTCCTCTAACTTGGGTATGTATCTATTTTATGGTAAAGGCTTGAAGTCTAGAAAACTCATATTGATATGGTCTCATGGTCCTCAATGTATTTTGAGTTGAAATTGGTATCTCAATGCATGGGTTTCAGATCTAAAGTATCAGTACTGAAGTTCTGGTGAAAGTTGTCAGTTGATCATTTTTGGTATACTACATTATAACAGTCAAAGATTGTAAATCATATGTTTACAAATATGCCTTGGAAGTCAATGATATGTGTATCATAGTATACGATGAGTGTGCGGGATGTTGATGAAGCTATCTTTGTGTCAAAGAATCCACCTTATTGTCAAACTGGATTGTGAAGGTACTATTCATGTTTAACATATTTTTGATGTCTAGTCTTAAATCATGATTAGTTTTCAAGAATATTAAGAAGTGAAATGTATATCTTAAAGTGTTACAATGAGTCAATGGAGATATTCTTAATCAAGGGAAGTATCTTGATATGGTCTATGCACAGTGCAACAAAGTATAAAATGTTTGATGTATTTTGAAGTCAATGCTAAAGGTGAGACAGATGGTGAAGGAAGTTCTCATAAACCCTAAAAATTCTAAGTAGGAAGTCTACTCTGGTATTTATTAGTTGAAGATAAGTGTCCTTCACAGGTGATAATAGTTGATGGTTTGAAAATGTGAGGTCTGTATTGGTTGTCTTCAAAGTGAGTAAAATGTTGCTCCTACTGGTGTACAAAAGTCTCTTCATGACAAGAGGATTTTTAATGACCATTCTAAAAGGTGAAAATGATGAATCCAAGGAAACCAAGGTATGTGTATTGTGTTTTCTCCTAATTGAATTGAATCTCAAGGATGGTTTGTAACTTTTGAATGTATTATATCATCCATAATATGATATGTTAAGACTGAGAAAATGGCTTTAGGACTAGAAAAATTGTCAAAGGTGATTTCTTTTGTGATAGGAAAGGTGAGTCATTTGAATTTGTGATTTTGAGCTAGATACAGTGGTCTTAAGCCCAGGGGAGTGATATTTTCTTATGAGCCAATGTGTTGTATGAATCTTGGGAGATTTCATCAAAGTTGGTCTTAAATGCTACTGAAAGTCTGTTTAGGGCTCTTAGTCTTGAGTATGGTATAAAGAGCAAGAAAGTGCATTGACAAAGCTAGTCCTTTGCCTAGACAAATTGGTATGTGGTCATGAAAGGTGGAGTTATGATATTTGATATGCTTGTTCATGACATCGTTGGCATGTTATAAGGTGTGAATGGCTCAGGTTATGGTCTACTACAGTGTTCACATGAAGGCAAAAACAGGGGTTAAGGTGAAAATAGCTTGATTTTGCATGCCTAGAGGTGAGTATATGATGTCTTGACTCCAAATAAGGTAAGTGGATGAAGGATTAATGTTTTTGATTAATATGTTCAGATGATGTATATGTTTGGCCCAAGGGGAGCATGGTGGTTACATGCTTGAAAAAAAGCTAAAAATAAGGTTTGAGTGAATTTTCAAGGTTTTGAGCTTGTTTGAGATATTTGGTTGATGTTTCTAACCAAAACATGATGCTATGAAGCTGAGGAAGATGAATAACATGTTGCTATAGGTATTCCTTTGTCATTAATGTAAAAGGGGGAGAAGTTCAGGTAGTTTTCCATCAATGACAAAGGGGGAGATTGTTGGCATGTGGTCATATAGGTGTTGTCATTGATGAAAAACAACATTAGTGAAAAATTTGATGATGGAGTAGGGTCATATTATGTTGTGGATGGTGTTGACATGTGTTTTCAGGTGATTCATGATGATACAATGAGATTTAGTGAGGATTACTTTCTCTTACAAGCCCATTCAGGTACCTAGGTGATGTCGTATGGTGATATGAGATTATTGGATTCTTTAGAAGCATGTTGAATGATGTATAATAGTTTGGAGAGTTCTTGGGAACTCACATTAGTGTGTATGATGCATATATATGTGATTCACTATGTTACAGGTGCTCATTTGGAGTAGGTATGAATGTTAGGAGGTATGAGATTGAAATTTGGAGCTATATGAGATCATGGATGTATGTATTCAGGTGTATTATGGTATAAAAGGTATGTTTTAGTCATTTTTAGTGATTTCATGATCATTTATAGCATTGTTCTAGTTGACCCTAGCTTCTACAGTGTGAAACCCTAAGGGGTAGCTATGCAAGTCTTAGTGTCTGGAGAGTTTTAGGTATGGTGATGACATTATGATGATTGGATATGTTATTGTGATGTGTCATGGTTCTTTGAGAAAAACTTCAGGTTGTTAGGATGTGAATTTTGTAAGATATGTCAGTTTTTTGTGAGATAGGGTTAATAACTAGTGCATTTCTAGCTCGAATTAGAACTTCTGATGCTCACCCTGAATTGTGTGATTTTCATGGGACATTTTAGATTTTAGGGATGTTTATAAATTTATTATATAAGGTTTAAAAAAATTTAGGTCATTTCATAATCACATTTTTATGAATGAATGTTAAGAAGGTAAACAATTTAGCTATGAGTTTGAAACCCTAACTTGAAAGCGGTATGCAAGAAAATCTTCCTAAGTGGACCAAAATTTTTCTTCATAGTATATGGATGATGATTATAACATGTAGATGAATCCTTCATATTTCTATAAAGGTATGGTAGAGGTCATGGTGATGAGTGGGCCCCACTCAAACAGGTCAGTTTCTGAAGAAGAGTGTTTTGGGACAAGGTTGTCCAAAGGAGTAGCATGATAAATTGAAGTTATGGAATTTATGTGAGTTTATATTGATGTACAAAGAGGTTTCAAGAAATTTTCATGTAGGTACATGGTCAAATGAGATCCATTCAGGTTGACTGGTCAAAGGGCAAGTTTTGAGACCATAAAAAGAAGTGTTCAATAAAAGTGAGTCATATCTAGAGCTACATGTGGAGATTCTGGAGGTGATTAAAGTTGTGTTGGAAAGAGGATTAAATATATTTCCATTTATATGAGGTTTTTCTCATTATGATGAGATTTTTGATATGGTTTCTAGGTCATCTTTGGACAAGAATATTTTTGCCAATGAAGGACAGGACATGATCTGCTTGAAAGTTTTGAGTTTTTTGAAGAATGTATATTGATTAGGTGATGATTTATATCACCTAGAATGTGAATAGGGATGAATTTTTAATCAAACGAATCCATTTAGAGGTATTAATTGTTCCTAGAAATGTTTTTATGAGCTAATATTTGAAAATAGATTTTTGGGCAGTTGATTTGAAGAAGACAAAAGTGACTATGGTTTGAAAGGTGAGTGTTTAAAGGCTTATAACTTGCTTATAAGTTTTATACAGGTTCTATAATTTCCATAAAGTTTCTACATGGCATTTTTGGTTTGATTTTAAGTGATTTGGTGGCATAATGAAGTTTCCAGGGTCCTGAAGGGTGTAGGAAACAACCATTTTGAGAAATACAAATAGTACTGGGCCCATTAAATGAAATAATTTGATTGGTTGAGCTGAATTTAGACCATGTATGAATGTTAAATGTTATTTTAAGAATTTTTAATTATTTATGGGTCATTACTAAGTATAGTTCTAATGTTAGGGATTTTTTATCTTTGTGCCTATGGGGTTTTGAGCCATTTTTGGAACATGTAATGAGGTTTTTAGCCACACCGACCTACTTGGGTCACTTGTGACTATTATGATTTAAAATTTTGGAATATTTTATGATGCATGGGTCATGAAAAACGAGTGAAAATGTTTGATTTTGAATTTGAAATGTAGAGGAGCTTATAAAAGCATTGTTTTGGGTTCTTTTACAAGCTAGTTGTGTGTGTGCAAGAAGTGTGGACTAGGTGAAATTGTTTTAAAGGTGTGTGAGAATTAATTGAGGTTGGATAAGGTAAGTGATAGATCAAGGAAGATAATCAAGTGTGTTTTCATGTGTTTGAAGGCTTGATAAGTAAAGGAAGAGCTATGTGTGATGGTTTAATCACCTTGGATTTGTATGAAGAATTGAAGAAGTGTGAGCTAAATAATTGGTTTCCATCAGTTTTGGGAGAAAAGAATCAAAGATAAAATCATCATAAGGTGTTTGAGTGTGTGATTGATCATCTTGTGGGGTTGTAGCCTCCTTATGGAGTGGGTTCTTCACTAAATTAGGGGTTGGTGCTCCTTGTAGGGTTATAGCTCTAGTAAATTAGGGGTTGATGATCCTTATGGGGTTGGTGCATCACTAAATTTTGAAACATATCAATATAAGATTTTGTTTTAGTGGGTTTTCTTCCCCTTGAGGGTTTCCCACTTATATCTTATGTCTTGTGTTGATTATCTTGCTTATGGTTCTTACACATGTGATTATTTGTTGTATGCACACATTAATGGATGGTTGAATTTTTATGAGTTTTGAATAATTAAATATGAAATCTGAGTTTAAATTATTATAAGGATTTATTCACCCCCCCTCTCATTCCATTATGCTTCCAACACTTTTTTCATCTCTTCCATGGTTACTTAACGCATTATTGTATGTTGCGTGGAGTTGGTACTTTCAGCAATGGACAATTGTTCGTCGTATGGCTTTTCATGTCATTCTACCTTTGTTGTATGCTTATATTTTTCATAAGGACCAATGATGTAGTTCCTATGGCAATATGATGACATAAAATTTGTTCCAAACAAATAAGCGGCTAGAGGTTAAGCTCTTCTCTCCCCTCATCCATGTTTCTTCTGCACCACTTCCCTTTCACCCCTAATTCTCCCTCTCCTTGGGGCATCCTGCCTCGTCCCCATTCTTCTGCCTACTTCTCACCTTTTTTGATCGTCAATCGAGTTCTTCTATCACCCCATCGACACTCGAGGGGGCATCTCTCCCTCCTACTAATTTTTCTTCTATCTCTTCAAAATCTTTTCTGTCTACTATCTTTGAAGTGGCATCACTTACGCCACCCCAAAGAGGGGCAAAATGTAGACACCTATAATTACGCCCAAGCAATTTAAATACTTAAATTGTGCTAATTATCCCCTTTCTCGCAAATCAATGACATATCGTCAAAGGCACTCATTTTCCCTCATATCATCATTAATTAATTACACTAAGCTAATTAATTAAGTTGCCTATCCAACAAATACCCTAATTAACGGCCTTCCGTTAATAAATCACCCCTTCTACCTAGACTAATTAATTATTATTAATTAATTAGCTTTCCCTTTGATTTAACCAATAAATCAATATTTAATTGATTTAATCCCCTTCTAATAGCCTAAATCATACTAATATTCCTCTAATTAGCTTCTATAAGCTTACATCTACCTATTAATTAATCACCTTTGATTAATTAAAATCCCCCCCCAACTCCCATGACTTGTTAAACATGTATTAAACCCTTCTAAAGTAAGGTTACCTTTAATAAAGCAACCTTATCCATTCCTAATCATGTTTTACCTTTATCCCACATTCATGAGAATGTGTTGAATCCTTTATCCTTTGGGCTATATAAAGAGCCCTCCACCTACCTTTTTACTTACACCTAAACTTTCTAAGAGAGCAAATGCAAAGCATATAGCAAAGAGACTAAGAGCTTGCACCTTGCCCTTTTGAGAGTTCATCATCTTGAAGAGTTAAGCCTCTTTCTTAAAGTGCTTGGGTCATATGGGAGGTGTCAAAAGGGTCCTGTAGCCCAACTTTGATTAGCCCCCATTCCTAGGTTCTTGGAGCATTAAGGACAACTATTTTGATAGCCATAGAGCTTACTTAGGTCCATTCATTTATTTTTTGTTAGAGAATAGAGAAGTTTAGATATTTAGCATTGTTAGTTTCAAAGTTTGTATTGTGAATGCTAGCATCTAACCCTTGTTTAATTCTTATCATGATCGTGTTTATGTTTTGTTTTAGCTAAATCGTAGAACTATTTTAGGTGGTAGTTCTTGCTTCATTTGATTTAGCATTAAGCAAAGTATACATGCACACATTTGGCACGCCCGGTGGGACTTACTCCATTGTCCTTTGCACTTAATTTCAAGTTTTTGTAGTTAAGTTTTATTTTTGGTTACTAACCCTCTTTTACACATGTTGATCTAACTTGTTTTTTTTAACATGTTTTATTGAGTTTTCATGTGTTGGGTCTTCCTTGTAGGTATAAAGGAGGTGAAGTGCTGTCAAAATTGGAGTTGAGGGAAAATTTTCAAGATTTCTCCATGTTTTCATTTTTTAGAGCTTACTTTTTCCACATTTTACATGCTAGTTTTGTCAATTTCTTGAAAATTTTCAATTCTTGAGCATGTAGGTTAGTGTTTGATAGTGCTGAGTCTTCTATTTACATATTAATGTGGTGGGTTGCTGTCAAAATTTAATCTTGGTGAGAAAATTTACAGATTTCATCATGTTTTCATTTTTAGAGCTTACTTTTTCAACATTTTACATGTTAATTTTGTCAATTTCTTGAAAATTTTCAATTCTTGAGCATGTAGGTTAGTGTTTAATAGTGCTGAGTCTTCTATTTACATATTAATGTGGTGGGTTGCTGTCAAAATTTAATGTTGGTGAGAAAATTTCAAGATTTCATCATGTTTTCATTTTTAGAGCTTACTTTTTCATCATTCTACATGCTAGTTTTGTCAATTTCTTGAAAATTTTCAATTCTTGAGCATGTATGTTAATGTTTGATAGCGTTGAGTCTTCTATTCATATATTAATGTGATGGGTTGTTGTCAAAATTGAATCTTGGTTGGAAAATTTTTCCCATTTTGCATATTAAGGGACGTTTTTTTTTACATTTTTTGAGTGCATGTCAAGTGCATACCCATGAGCATAAGAGCATATGCGTAACCCATCTTCCGAAAGCCATAACTTTTGCTCCCAAACTCGAAATGACTCCATTTTTTTTGCGTTGGAAAGGTATTGAAGTTAACTATGCAATGAAAACATAAATTCTAGATTTATACTTACAAAAGTTATAGGTTTTTCTATTAGTTTAAAACTGGTCATTTTCTAACATGTCTAATGTTTTGATGAATGTTGTATTTCCATGCTTACTCGATTTAGACCAAAGCGTGTGTATGCTCTTCTCTTGCACCTTAGGGTGATCTTGAGAATCAAAAGCAACTTTAGTCTTAATTTTATAATATTTGGTAAATTGGAAACTTCATCTTTCACTTTTGGTTTAAGGGAATGAACATTTATCAAGAATTTTTGTATGGTTCATTGGTTGAAAAGATTTTATTTAATTTTTAGTTGGATTATTTGTTGTGTATGCTCTTCTCTTACATCCTTGGATGATCTTGAGAATCAAAAGAAACTTTTAATCCTCTTTTAAATAATGTGATTTTCTTGGAGAACTACTAACGCTTAAGTGCAGGACCTAAAAACGCTTGTCAAAGAAAGGATGAATCAAAACGAAATCAAAAAATACTAATACAGTTGTTATACAGGTTGCCAAAAGGTGTTCAATCAAACCACACCTAATTAAACAAGATAAAAATAACAACATATTCAAAACACTGTATTGTAGGTTTCGGAAAAGGGTACGACCCTCTCCGCTCAACTGGAACATAACCCTCTTGGCATAATGCCTTAAGCTACAACAATGGGGGTGGTTCCAGGAACCCCAAAGTAGTCCACGCAAGAGGGAACCTTGTGGATGAAACGGGAAGTGCTCCGCACTACCTACTTGACTAGTGATTCCTTTGTGAGATAGCGTTACAGGTTGTCCATTGTGGTGACCCTAGTGATAGTACACGTAGATGCACTAGTTGCCTACTGTTCTTGAAGGGGGGTAAAGTAAAGCCGAGATACTCCCAAACTAGTCAGTGTGACTTTTTGGGTAAATCGCGCTCCGCTCGTGGTAACTTTGTAACACCTAGGGTGAGAGAACCACCTAGGAGAATATACTTTGGCTAGGAGCCCACTATGACCATTTTAAAACAGTGTTGAGTTGTGAACCTTCTTTTTGAGAAATGTGTGACATATTACTTTCGCCTAGTTTTTACTTGCCTTATGGCAAGGTGAAACTCTGCCAAAGTGAGGCTAGCATCTTTCATCTTTTTTTTTTCTTGATTTATTTCCTTCATATTCTTTTGACACTTTGTTGGTCAAAAAATGTGTGATTACCTTTGTGTTGCCATTCGACTATTTCTCTCACTTTTATGTCTGTTTACGCCCATCCATGTTTGCGGCTAGGTTAGTTAAACGTTTAAAGTGAGTGGAGGTGTTTTTACGTCATTTGGTAGCCATTGTGATCTTGATACCCACGTCAAGATCGTCATTGTAGTTAGGCGTGGTTCATCATTGCGGACTTCCATAGAGGAGTTAGCTTGTTTGTCTCGTATCATTACAATTTTGATATTTATGTCTTGTTTCTTGTAAACTTGACATAAATACCTATATTGTATGGTTACGCTGCACACATTCTTAACTATTCCTAGCTATACTTTGAGTTTTTTTTTTGTTCAGTTTTATTATTACCCTCGATTTCAAAAGGTGTTAGGAACTACCATTTGTGCGTGTTATATCAATAACACCTCGATATCAATACTCCACTTTCTTGCAAAGTGGGTTAACATATCTTGGTGATATTGTTGTGTCATTCGCAAATCGTAATTGACACTTTTTGAGATATAGGTCTTAATCAGACTTGAGCTTGCTCATCGTATATCTTGATTGGGAGATCACATTTAACTTCATGTATTTACTTACGTCTTGTTCATTCCTTTGAACTTGGCATAAGTGGAGACATCTTGTTAATCATCTGGCGTCGTAAATTACTTAAAAACGTAATCTAGGAGGTACTTCATTTGATTAGGTTTTGATACCAAATGATTGTTTCATTGGTGACTTTATCATTCTATCACATTGGTATTCTCACACTGTTAATTTACTCTTAACACGTACATCTTGTGTTTCACTTAGGGGTAGTCATTGAATTTTGAACAAATCTACAACTTACCTTAGTGAAACTTATCACGAAAACATGGCTCCCAAGATGCGTCTAGGTTTAAAGAAACAAACATATGAGGAACAACAGGTGTAAGCTTGGGAAACCTCTAACAAACAAGGGTCAAACCCATTTATCGGACACGATCTAGGACCACTATTTTTTGTAGAAAAGGAAACAGAAGAGATGATCGATCATAGTGGAAATGAATTAGAATCACCACACGCAGACTTTGATTTTGACCCCACTCTACTAGATGAGTTTCTCCTTAGAAACAAAGATAGAGTTTTGGCACGGGTCATGGAATTAGGGGCCAAATTGCCCATTGAGAAGGAACCAATACTACAAAAAAATGACACTACTAAGGAGGAACACCCCCTTATCAATATGGAAGATATTTTAACAGGTGGACATGCTTCCACTTCTTACGCAGAAAATGATAAAGTGGTAGGGCATAGAATACCTCTCATCAAAGTGCCACGAAGAAACAAGATAGAACATGAGATAGGGGAAGAACCTCCACAATACGAAGAGGAGGAACCTTTAGAAGAAGAAGACACAAACCAAGTCATAATCCAACAACAACTCGGTAACTTAAGCCGACAACTAGCTTTGCTTACTTTCCAAGTACAGAAAGACACAAACAAGAACGTTCAAAAGTCAAAGCCTAAGTTTAGGATCCACGAACTCCATTGAGAAAACCAAGGAGAAGAAGACACAGGGTATCATCATGTACACATCCCTGCTTCTCCTACTAAAGAAAAATTGCTCGCACAAGAAGTACAATCTATGAAAGCAACGCTTGCAATCATACAAGAAAGAAATATAGGGAGTATTAGGAAATACCAATATGAAGAACTATGCCCCTATCCTTTTGACAAGACAATGACCCTTCAACCCCTTTCCAAAGAAATTTGATATGCCAAAGTTCGACAAATACAAAGGAAAGGGAGACCCAAGGGATCATGTTAAAGATTTCTACATGGCATGTCAAGAGGTGTCTTATAGCGATAATTACCTCATCAGACTTTTTCCTAAGAGTCTCGGAGGTCAAGCATTAGAATGGTTTACGCCCTTGCCACGAGGATCAATTTTCACCTGGCCAGAATTGGCGAAAAGATTCGTGCGTCATTTCTCATATAACATAGAGAGTGACGTCACCATGGCAGACTTGTGCAGCACAAAACAACGCCCAAATGAGACCTTCGCCAGCTTCCTCCAACGATGGAGAGGGATAGCTAGTCGCTTCCCTTGCGCTTTCCCTGAGAAACAGCTAGTCAGTATTTTCGTCCCTAATCTCAACCCAGATATAGCTTTCCACCTCCAAATGCATTGTGTCCGCACCTTTGAGGAGGTTATCAAGAAAGGGATTCAAATAGAAAAGGCTCTCATTGCCAAAGGCACCCTCAAAACCCAATCTAAAGACAACCAAAGTGTCAAACTCATTGAAAAGCCGAAGATCTTTAACAAAAACAAAAACGTGGTGGGAGACGGAATCACTGATTCCAAACGTGTTCAAACGGTCCAAACCAGTCAACCTTTTAAACTAACCAAGGGCCCAATTCAACCACACACCAAAGCGATGAACATTCACCTCCCTCAATGAACCATTGTCTATCATACTAAAACAGTTGGATGCGGCCCACATGATGACCTATCCTAGAACGCAACCGTTTGATGACAACACTCCTAAACCTTCATGGTATAAGGAGCATGAATACTGTGAAATGCATCATGTTAAAGGTCATAAAACAGACAAATGTTTGCAACTTCACCACTATATTCAAGACCTCATTGACAATGGGGAGATAGAGGTGGATAACCCTAGCCACATGCAAACACCTAACGAGAAAATGGGGATTTATAAGGAACCATTCCCCAAGCATGATAAGTCAGAAAAGGCAAAACCCGATAGGGGAGAGTCATCCCAAACCTATAAAGCCACGAATTACTTGTATACCAAAAGAGATAACAATCATTATGATTCACTTATCGGATGTATTCGCTCCCCTACTGACCGTGTCAATACCATTCGGATCAAGGGAAAGGACTGCGCTGCGGTAACAAGGCGTGCCCGCCTCGTGATTCCAGAACCCTCTCTGTTGACCCCGTAAATTGGTAAATATAACCTTTTAGAACAACTGGAGAAGACACCTGCTAAGATCTCGATCTTAGATCTTCTCAAGATATCCAATGTGCATAAGGACATTTTGTATCAAACTCTTCAGGGGTCGGGAGTGCCTTTAGAAGTCGATCCTGCATACCTTCAAGCCGCGGTGGCAAATATTACACCCAGTGAGCATCTCACTTTCAACCATAGGGAGGTCCCTATCGAGAATCCTACACATAATCTTCCCTTATACATTGAGGTAGTTGTTACCCGCAGGAAAATCAAACGGGTGCTTGTGGATAATGGATCTGGATTGAACATCTGTACGCTTAAATTAGTCAAACAATTGGGACATACGGAAGAAGATCTTGAGTCCCATATCATCACTATCACCGCATACGACAACGCAGAAAGAGAGTCAGCAGGCACCATTACGCTGCCAATGGAAGTGGGCCCCACTTGCCATCAGACAAAGTTTCACGTCTTAGACTTGGAACTTCCATATAATATGCTTCTATGCCGACCATGGATCCATGCCATGCAAGTAGTGCCATCAACATTTCATCAATGCATCAAGCTGAAGCATGAGGGACATACAGTAACAATACTAGGAGACTCAGAGCCCTTTGCTCATTGTAGAGCTCTTAATAGCTTTGCACAAAAGGGTACATACGCATGTCCCTCCACAGATATAGCTGTCCCTCTTCATTCTGAGGCCATGGAATCTCGAGTAGATTCAAATTCTCTTAGTTCTTGCACTCATGGGGCATCTACTTCAACATCTCCATTTAATTCATGGGAGATGAAAATTCCTGGAATATGGCTGTGGGGGAGTATAATGTACAACAAGCGCTCTTGGTTTCTGACCTCTCCTTGTCACCCAAGACTAGAGGTTGACCCAACTACCGCTTCAGGAGACCTAGAGAGGAACATACTATTGGGGTCGTTCCTACCTGGAGGCTTGTTAGCTGAGGAAAAATTACTTGATCCACCTACTACTTGGGTCCCTGAGGACACTCAGCCATCTTGTTATCAAACCCCAGAATATGTAAAATCTAGTAGAATGATGTACTCCATGGGCTACAAAGGCCTAGGATGTGGGAGGAATGAACAAGGACAAAGAGAACCAGTCCCTCTTCCACATTTCAAAACAGAAAGATATGGCATTGGGATTCGCCCTTATGGAGCACACCCCAACGATCAAGATGCGACTTGTTCTGAGCATGAGGATAGCTCCGATTATCTAGACAGCGATACGGATTCCTATTGTAGCCAATATGAGGATCTGGCCTCCACGAAACTTTTCATGAATAATGCTGTCCTAACCATCACCCCCAATGAACCAACCCTTGACCTTGTATACCCCTCCCTTGTTGAATGGGACCAACAATGTCACGTGCCACTAGATTTATTCGAGAATGATGAGGCTATTGCAGAGTTCATGGGCATAAGGGATACAATTCCCATTGGAGATCACAAGAAGGGTTTCTTTATCGACTTGGAAACCTGCACCTACTTCGGCGAGGAGGCTAAACTTCGTGGTCAACAAAATTTAAAGAAAAGTGAGGGCAAGAGTTCTAAAGAAAAGCCTCAGCAAAAATCAAAGTCCAAGTCACACAGTGAAAACCTCTTTGAGGCATTGGCTGACAAACAAATAAGAAAATCAAAGGACAAACAAAGTGACCACGCCAAGGATGAAAATCTTGTAGAGACATCCTTGGATGAAGATCTCAACCTACCTCCCGATCCCATGCGTATGGAGGATTTATCAAAATTGTTAGTTGAAGAAACCATTGATGTCAATATTGGTACTGAAGAAGATCCCAAGATAGTAAAATTGGGAGCATCACTCTCAGCTAGAGAACAAAAGACGTTCACTATGCTACTGCGAGAGTTTATTGATGTGTTCACATGGTCTTACAAAGACATGCCTGGCTTAGATCCAACTTTGGTGGTGCATAACTTGGTTGTGCACACAGACGCTAAGCCTATCAAATAGAAGCTTCGAAAGATGCACCCAAGAGTGGCCTTGTTAGTTAAAGAAGAGTTGGAAAGGTTGCTTACAGCAGGATTCATCAGGCTAATTGATTATTCTGAATGGATATCGAACATTGTTCCTGTCCAGAAGAAACCTATTGGTATCCGAATTTGCACAGATTTTAGGGACATCAATAAAGCTTTCCCTAAAGATGACTTTCCATTGCCCAACATTGACATGATTGTTGACTCAACCGCAGGGTATGAAATGCTATCACTTATGGATGGATTTTCGGGTTATAATCAAATTAAGATCGCTGAGGAAAGACCAACACAAAACAACTTTCACAACTCCTTGGGGCACCTTCTGTTATCAGGTGATGCCATTCGGACCTTTAAGAATGCGGGGAGCAAACTTATCAGTGGGCCATGACAGTAATATTTCACGATATGATTCATGACATCATGGAAGACTATGTAGACGACATCCTGGGAAAGTCCAAAACAAGAGAGGAACATCCTATCATTTTGTGGCATATCTTTGAACGCCTACATGAATATTAAGTCAGGCTAAATCCAAAGAAGTGTGTCTTTGGTGTGCTATCTGGGAAACTATTAGGCTTCATCGTGTCAAGACGAGGTATTGAGGTAGACCCTGCTAAAGTATCTGCCATCACAGAAATGCCTCCACCTAAGAATATCAAGCAACTGCGTAGCTTGCAAGGGAAAATTCAAGCCATTCGCTGCTTTATCTCCCAGCTTGCAGATAAATGTCACTCATTCACTCATTTGCTTAAGAAGGACATCACTTTCATCTGGGGACCTGAGCAACAACAAGCCTTTGCTTTGCTTAAAAAGTACCTGGCTAATCCACCTGTCCTCATGCCTCCCACTCCGGGAGAACCACTTTTGCTCTATATTTCCGCTACGCAATATGCTATTGGTGCACTGCTCACCCAATATGACCTTAGCCATAAAGAGAAAGCAGTGTACTATCTGAGTCGCACCCTCATCGCCTATGAACGTAATTATCCTCAGATTGAGAAGGCTTGCTTAGCTGTTGTTTTTTACCTTTCAGAAACTTCACCATTACCTGCTAAATACTAAGACCAAGCTCATATCCAAGGTCAACCCACTCAAGTATTTATTGTCCAAACCCGCCCTCATAGGTAGAATGGCTAATTGGATCATTCTACTCAATGAGTTTGATATAGAATTTGTCCATCAAAAATCAATTAAAGGACAAGTACTTGCTGACCAGCTAGCGGAAGCACCTTTGCAAAGCACAGAACCTTTGAGTCTGGATCTGCCAGATGCATCTTTGCTCTACATTGAAGAATTTGTCGTATGGCAGATACATTTTGATGGATCTTTTACGTTTCATGGTTCAGGTGCAGGAGTGGTCCTTATTACTCCTTCAGGTGATCCTATACCACAGGCTTTCTGCCTGGCCTTCCCTTCCACGAACAACATTGTGGAATATGAAGCACTCATTACAGGGATGAAGCTAGCCATCAAGTGGAATATTCAACATGTGAAGGTTGTAGGTGATTCACAGCTAATCATCAAATAGGTTAATGATGAGTATAAAGTTAAGGATGACAAGCTCATACCTTATAAGAAGTTGGTGGAAACTCTGAAGGAGTATTTTGTGCGCATTACCTTTGAGAAAATCCCAAGAGCGTAGAATAGATCGGCAGATTCTATGGCAACGGTGGGATCTATGCTTCGTATTCCGCCAGGGAACAATGATATGCCATTCTTCGTAGAAAATCTACGCCAGCCGCGCGTATGACATGCCAGAATCTTGCTTGGCTTGTGAGGTTGTTAGTCCCCATTCACCATGGTATGAACCCATTTTCACCTATCTTAAGGACAATACATTCCCTCCCAAAATCTCCCACTCTGAAAAGCAGAGCCTAATTCACCAGATAGCCCGTTACACCCTGTTAGGAGGTACACTTTATCGTCGTGGCTACGATGGGAATCTGTTACGTTGTCTGGATGTGCCGGAGTCAATCCAGGCAATTTAAATAAGTACACGAAGGAGTATGCGGAGCACATACAAATGGAATGGTCTTGGCTAAGAAACTGTTAAGAGTAGGTTACTATTGGCCCACCATGGAAACTGATTGTTGTAATTATGTTAGAAAATGTGTGCTATGCCAAAAGTATGGAAATTTCATCCATGCTCCATCGCAACCATTGCAACCAATCACTACCCCGTGGCCATTCTCCAAGTGGGGACTTGATCTAATAGGGAAGCTTACTCCTACCTCATCTGATGGTCATACACATATCATCACAGCTACAGAATACTTTACAAAATGGGTGGAGGCGGTCCCTTTAACCTATGTCACAGGAGCACAGATTTCTAAATTCATCATGAATCACATTATTTGCCGATATGGTATCCCTGCAGCCATTTTCACAGATAATGGGAAGTCATTTAAGAACAAAACTGTGAAAGGTCTTTGCCAATGGTTCCAAATCAGATTGAAATGGTCCATGCCATATTACCCTCAGGGTAATGGACAAGCTGAGGCAACAAACAATACTTTGGTAAGGATAATGGAGAAGATGGTTAGCAAAACTGGTCGAAACTGGCACCTACAAATCCACCCAGCCCTCTGGGCCTATCGAACATCAATTCGCACTCCTATGGGTGTGACGCCATATTCCCTTGTGTTCGAGACATAATCTATCATCCCTTTAGAGATTGAACTCCCATCCCTGCGAATTTCTCTTCGAGACTATTTGGATAAGGATGAAGATTACCGAGTGGCAAGATTGGCTGAGTTAGAGCTCCTGGATGAGAGGCGCATTTGCGCTCTTAATCACCTAAAAGTATATCAACACAGAATCTCCCGCAACTACAACAAGAGAATCATCCCTCGTCAGTTTGAGGTGGGTGATTTAGTTATGAAGGAGAACCAGTTCAACACCAGAGCAGAGCGAGAAAAGAAAGGGAAGTTCGAACCACACTGGTTAGGACCCTATGTCATAGTTGCCAAGTATGGCACAGGGGGCATACAAGTTGGCTCACCCCAATGGTGATGAGCTCCGGGAGCCCATGAATTCCATGCATCTTAAGAGGTTTTATGCCTAAACATGGCACAAGAAAGTCATAAAAATCACAAAAAAATATAAAAACATCAAAATATATATATATATATAAACATAAAAAAAAAAGAGAAAATAGGTCATTCACTAGTGAAAACCACGCAATTGTGGCACTTTGGACAAGTCCTTGGGTGAAAACTAGTTTCCGGCGCCTCGGGAGGATTTTTTGTTCACAAGCATTCTATATTAGAAGGGTAGTTGTCTTTGTCCTGGACCTGGTTCTACCTTCGAGTTTCCTTATGCACACCATCTAGTCTAGCCTTGATCCGTCTTTGCCTTCTTCTATTCATCTGTAAGGGACGTGGTCTTTCGTTATTTCCCATCTTACGCTGGGGGCAACTCAATGACTTCACCTTCTTATTCATAAGTGCGTGGCTTCTACCCTTGTATATTCCCCACCTAACGCTGGGGGCATCCATGCTTTCTTGGTTACCTGCACATAGCTTTGGAAAACTGTTAAAAACACAAAAACAATTGAAAATTGTTTCACAAAACACAAAAACAATAGAAAATTGTTTCACAAAACATAAAAACAATAGAAAATTGTTTCACCAAACACAAAACCAATAGAAAATTGTTTCAGACAACACAAAAACAATAGAACATTATTTCGAGAAAAACACAAAAACAATAGAAAATTGTTTCAAAAAACACAAAAACAATAAAAGATTGTTTCACAAAACACAAAAACAATAGAACATTGTTTTGAGAAAACAAAAAAACAATAGAAAATTGTTTCAGACGACACAAAAACAATAGAACATTGTTTCGAGAAAACAACAAAAACAATATATATATATATATATATATATTATAAAATCTAAAAACAAGGCAAAATATTTCAAAAAATTCCTAAAAAGTAAAACACCCTACAAAATGGTAACTTGCTTCTTACGGCTGAAACTTGTGTCTTGCGCATGGTATTTTCTCCATATCCTGTTGGTTTGTCTCACATCTTCCCCGATTAATACGACTCACGGATCACTGGATTCACAACCATTCACAAAAGCTAGCTGCTTGCTTCGTCTGTACTCTGGGGAACTTTTGGTTGCCTGGTGCTGTTTTGTTGCGCACAAATGCTTTTCATGGACCCCGTGTCCATTTTCATTTCACCTTGCATATATCCTTGCTTGGGGCATCATTTTTAACCCTTGTCATCAATCACGAACTTGTGGATCTCTTCAGCACTGATAACAAAACATTTGTACAACTGTCTTGACCGTTGTTGGGTTAGATATGTGTGTTCGTACTTGTTTTCCCTGTTATATGAGCTTGTTTCCTTCTCGTATTGCATTGCATTATTGTATGTTGCATGGATTTGGTACTTTCAGCAATGGACAATTGTTTGTAGTATGGCTTTTCATGTCATTCTACCTTTGTCGTATGCTTATATTTTTCATAAGGACCGATGATGTAGTTCCTATGGCAATATGATGACATAAAATTTGTTCCAAACAAATAAGCGGCTAGAGGTTAAGCTCTTCTCTCCCCTCATCCATATTTCTTCTGCACCACTTCCCTTTCACCCCTAATTCTCCCTCTCCTCGGGGCATCCTGCTTCGTCCCCATTCTTCTGCCTACTTCTCACCTTTTTCGATCATCGATCGAGTTCTTCTATCACCCCATCGACACTCGAGGGGGCATCTCTCCCTCCTACTAATTTTTCTTCTATCTCTTCAAAATATTTTATGTCTGCTATCTTTAAAGTGGCATCACTTACGCCACCCCAAAGAGGGGCAAATGTAGACACCTATAATTACGCCCAAGCAATTTAAATACTTAAATTGTGCTAATTATCCCCTTTCTCGCAAATCAATGACATATCGTCAAAGGCACTCATTTTCCCTCATATCATCATTAATTAATTACACTAAGCTAATTAATTAAGTTATCTATCCAACAAATACCCTAATTAATGACCTTCCGTTAATAAATCACCCCTTCTACCTAGACTAATTAATTATTATTAATTAATTAGCTTTCCCTTTGATTTAACCAATAAATCAATATTTAATTGATTTAATCCCCTTCTAATAGCCTAAATCATACTAATATTCCTCTAATTAGCTTCTATAAGCTTACATCTACCTATTAATTAATCACCTTTGATTAATTAAAATCCCCCCCAACTCCCATGACTTGTTAAACATGTATTAAACCCTTCTAAAGTAAGGTTACCTTTAATAAAGCAACCTTATCCATTCCTAATCATGTTTTACCTTTATCCCACATTCATGAGAATGTGTTGAATCCTTTATCCTTTGGGCTATATAAAGAGCCCTCCACCTACCTTTTTACTTACACCTAAACTTTCTAAGAGAGCAAATGCAAAGCATATAGCAAAGAGACTAAGAGCTTGCACCTTGCCCTTTTGAGAGTTCATCATCTTGAAGAGTTAAGCCTCTTTCTTAAAGTGCTTGGGTCATATGGGAGGTGTCAAAAGGGTCTTGTAGCCCAACTTTGATTAGCCTCCATTCCTAGGTTCTTGGAGCATTAAGGACAACTATTTTGATAGCCATAGAGCTTACTTAGGTCCATTCATTTTTTTTTTTGTTAGAGAATAGAGGAGTTTAGATACTTAGCATTGTTAGTTTCAAGTTTGTATTGATGAATGCTAGCATCTAACCCTTGTTTAATTCTTATCATGATGGTGTTTATGTTTTGTTTTAGCTAAATTGTAGAACTATTTTAGGTGGTAGTTCTTGCTTCATTTGATTTAGCATTAAGCAAAGTATACATGCACACAGTTCTATTTCACTCAATTTGCACAATTTTTCCTTAAATACTTCTCAATCAGCATTGCACGTAAGATCACCATCATAGACCTCTATTCCATTCAAAAATATGATGAATAATCTATCAAATATTTCAGCACATGATGTCATAGCATAATTAACCAATTTTCATTCGCCCTTCCACATACTAAACTCATTGAACTTTTCTCACAGTATTGTGCAAAGCACATATCTTCAACTCTTCAAATTCGATCATTCCAAACCTTTCAGGTGGTGTTCACCATGGCTTGTAAACTTTAACTTCATGCCTTTGAGTAAGGCCATCTTAAGCTTCAATCAAACAAACCCAAAATCAAATTCACTAAATCCTCCATGCATGGTGACACATCCAAGACTTCCGCTAATGTCATCATGGTTAAATCCTCATCTGTATCCACTTCCCACATAGAGCCTCCATAAAAATATCCTAGACCAACCTCTAACTATACCCCTCTTGGGGAATGTTATAGTTCAATATTTGACAAGTTAATTACAGTCAATCTCATACGGCTTCCTCCTATCTAACCCTATGATGAAACACAACCCAAACCAGTATGGTATCATGAGGAACATTATTGAAAATATCACTAAGTCCACAAGCATGACATCGAGAAGTGTCACACATTTTAAGACCTTGTCCAAACTTATAGACTTTGGTGACCTCCAAGTGGAAAACCCTAATGCACCACCCAATCAACCCTTGGATGTTTTTAAACAACCTTTTCCTAACCATACACCCAACAATAAAACTTCATCACCTATTACCATCACCTCAGCATCTATTGCATCTACCCCTATTTCAAATTCTTCCTCCATGGCGAAAACTTCATCAACATCAACTATGATCACAACGAAAACAACCCCATAAAACTTGACTATACCTACTCCATCTACATCCTCATCTATCATATCTCATCCTTCACCTATAGTCACCTCAATACCTATTTCAGCATATACACTTATTGTCATCCCAAACACATCTACTAGCATGATTACACCCGCATCAATCTCTGAATCTACATCCACATTTATACCACCTCTTGAATAATCCAATATACAAACACCCATAATCAATACACCTACAAACGACACTATCACCACATCTACAACTCCAATCAAACCTACACCAATGAATCCTAAATCTACACAATCTACCACCCCTTTGTATCTCATCAAACACATAATGCAAAAACCACTCCCATCTACAATATTCACTCCTACAACACAACTCACATTACCTAGTTCTACCACCACAAATTCTCAAGTCTAAATTATCATCAATCCCGCCAAAGGTAAATCCTCATAACCAAAGATTTAAAACCTTAGTGTTACTATCCAAAATTCACTTACACATCCACATAAAAGATAAAACTTTCTTCTTCCAAGAGCAACCCTCCTAAGCAATTTAATGCCACATCATCAACCTTAGGAGCAGCTTATTCTATTTTTGGGCTACCCTTTCATCCAAAGATCCCATATCCAATAAGTTAACATTATTTAAACCTTCTTCCAAACAAAAAACTCCTTCTAAACCACCCACACCTTCTACCATCCAATCATAATCAAAACTATCTAAGTCATCACCAATCAATACTGAAACTAAAACACAACCATCTTCTTCTTCTTATAAGCCCAAGATGAAATCAAACGCTCTCATGAAACCAACTCAATCGAAACCATCCTTAACTTCATCCACCATCAAATCATCTACAACCTCTTCTCCAACCTCACCCATTGGATCTTATACAAACATATTTCATCAATTACTTTAAGCATCTGCAATCACCCTTAAATATATTAAACCCTTTTTACTAAATTCCCCAATACCTTCATGGTTTTATTCTAATCTCATTTGTGCATACCATTGTATACCAGGACATGAAACTGAACACTGTACGACCCTCCAAACTATCAATCACAACCTTATTCATGAGGATGACCTTCTCATTAAAGGGGATCACCCTCTTCCACCAACTACATCAACTCCTTCATCTTAGCCTTCATCCACTAAGATATCTAAATTTTCTCATTCATCTAAGACTCATGTTGCCATTCCACATCCAACCTCAACCTCTCCCAAAAAATTTCCTCTTCTTTATATCGATATTGTTCGGGTCACAAATCATTCTCATCCCCATGAATTCAAACCACCTACTCAATCCAAATCTAAAGTGGTTGTCTCTGTTCCTCCTAAAGAGTCCACTAAAGTGCCCCCTTCATCAAAACCCAAATTTTCTATCTTAACCACCCTGGTCCTACTGTTATTAAACAAAGCAATATGAAATAACTTCACCAAGTCCTAGTTAAGATGACAATCCATGAGCTCATGAAAATCTCTCCGGATCATAGGAAATCCCTCATGGAAGATCTTAAATGTATCCCTACTCCTAATGATGAGGCTCATCTCTTTTCATCACTTGTTGGGTCACTTGCATCACACCCTAAGAACATGACCTTCCCCTTTTCATCACTACCCACATCATTGACACCTTCATTCATCATTCTATGATTGAAAATGGAGCTAGCATAAACATAATCTCATCTCACACCTTTTATCAACTTAAGCTCACTAAGTCTATTGTCGCCCAATCACTTGTGGTCCTTCTTGCATTCAATTATGTTGTTTCCCTCGCTTTGGGTATAGTTATTCTTCCCATCCACGTTGGTGAAAAATTCCTTCATAAGATCATCTATATCGTAGAAGGGGAATTTCAATATAATATCCTCCTTAGATGACCATGGATCCATGTCATGCGTTGTGTTCCTTCCACCCTTCATCGATGCATCAAGTATGAACACGAGGGGAAAATATTAACTCTCCACGCAGATACTCCTCCATTCAAAACACATCACATAAATTATCATCTGAATGATGTGCTCATTCTCACACGTGATTATTATAAACCATCCAATAGCTCACCCATGTCTGCATCCAAACTTCCCAATGATGATTCCTTAGACAAGGAAATGGATCATCTCACACTGGGTGAGTATCACCTTCTCACACTTAATTCTTTTCCCCCACACCTCCTAGACTTGGTAGACTTGACAAAGCACCAATGTATCAACCTCATGTTGAGGATATAGTTCCTTTCGGTCCACCTCATCTTCATACAAACCTCATCTCTAGTGGCATTGATCACCCTTCATCCCACATTGACATCAACTACACACAAAACCATATACCAACAACTTTGAATTTCTCTACAAGAAATATTTTTCCTACACCTATCTTCACCACTACGCATGGAAATTATTTTTAATGGGGCATTACGAAAAATCCATGCATGACCTTGTCATTGATCAATCTCGTAAACTCCATGAAAAATTTAGGTTGGGATATCAGGAACAATCTGTAGACCCTCTTCTACCATTTATGGCTCTCATGGACATTGAACCTCCATCTTTTCCATCTCACAGGGTTATGGATATAGATGATACCATGTCTATCACCTATGGATTTTTTTAATTTCCACCATTACCTTAGGAATGGTCACTTATCAGTGTGACAACGAATCTAGGTCCCTAGCTCTGTAATTTATGGAAGTAATAGAGGAAGAATCCCCTACCATTGACATTCTTCAATACATCGATGATGATTCCATCCTTTCTTACATGGGGGTATAATATTCCTATCTTCATAAAACCTTACCTCTGGAAACATCCACCCTTTTTAATGAATCCACCATCAACATCAACATAGGGACTTTGTAAGATCCTCACAATCTCAAAGTGGGTCAATCCATGTTTGCTTGAATATTTTACCCCCCTTCCTTTCTCGACATAGCCAAACCTTCGCATGGTTGTACACTGACATGTCAGGTCTCGATCCTTCCATTATTTTCCATAACATCATCACCTTTCCTAACACCAAGCTAGTTAAGAAAAATAGTCACCACATGCACCCTCTACTTGACAATATTTCCAAGCCACTTGTTTTAGATTAGTGAAAAACCAATGAGGAATCAAGAAACTTTGAAATATTGGAGGGTTTAGAGAACCTCCTAATGTGGATAGGATGGTATGGTATGGGTGCACAATAAAATATCTCCATGCAGTGATTCTTCAACCTACACAAAAACACAAGACTAAATATGAAAAGGGATTAGTAAAATATATGGTGGGATTCCCGACAAGAGTAATCTTTGAGAAGTGTGAACTTCCTCAAGAGGATGTCAACCCATGTGATGATAACAAAGAGTGATAATATGATAACAGAAAGGGAATACTAAAAAAATAATCTGAACAAGTATATGATAAGATAATCTAACTGATATGATGATCAAAGATGGAAATGATATAAAATTAGAACAACCCACAAAGGGTCGATGGAGACCTGAGAGTAGAAAAAAAAGTCGATAGTGATCCAAACAGAAATGTATAGAGATATGTAAAACAAAGGCAACTAAGGGTTCTGAGATGCTGCAACAGATCATAGGATACTAACAGAGGGGAAGGATGTCACAAGGATGGATTAGATATAGGATATATTAGACAAGGTTTCATGAAAAATGCATAGGATGGATTAAAGATGAGATGTAGAAAAATTTAGGCCATCGGTTGATGGTAATCGGGTCCAATAGGCATCTACCAGACCAAAGATGAAGTGATAACAAGTAAATGGGATAATATGCTAGATCTGTGGATGATTGAAGCTAACTGCAAGTTGATAAAGAGGTCGAAGAACACCTACAAGTACCTAAAAAACAAAATAAGTGCTTGCACGAACCAAAACTCCCTAATATTATTCAAATCTAAACTCTCAATGAAAAATGAAAACACCAAAATATCTCAACTGATTGGAAAGATTCACAGATGACTTAGAAGGCACAATGTTCACAAAGAACTCAGAAGATTTAATATTTTCCATTCATTTGAGAAGAGGGGTAGGGGTGGTTAAATATCTTGGAGCAGGGTCGATGATGACCTATGTTAGTTACGAGTGACTGGAGTGAGAAGACTATCATTTGAACGTTAGAGTGATAATGAAGGGTGAAAATATGATTTCAAAAGGTTGATAGGCTATTTTTGGGACTGCGTGCTTGTAAGAGAGTTAAATGGGTATAAGGGAGTGGAAAGAATCTTCAGAAGTGATAAGGTGAGTGGGGGGAATCCTAGGGAAGAATTAATAAATGGTAGTAATGGAGAGGGGTGGGAATCCCATGGGGGACGATTTAAATGAGGGTAATTAGGGTGGACTTAGGATAAATAAATGATTTAGGATTTATTTAGGATTAATTAAGTTATTTTAGAGTTAATGGGATTAATGGGGATTTAAAAGTGGGAATATGGGAATTATGTTAGATAACGGGGGATAATGATAAAATAGGATGAGGGGAAAAGCTAAAATAAATTAGGATGGAAATAATATAATTTGAAAATAAGAGGGAAATGAGTGCACTAGGCAAGGGTGGGATGAGAATGCGGGATGAAGGCATGGGAAAGTACTAAAAATAAGTCTTTACATTTTGCTATTTTTTATTGAGGAGTTTTTGATAATAAAAAAATTGAGACAAAAACATGAAGCGGTTGATGGGTTAAATAACTGAGAGATATTCGTAAGGTGATCTCCCTTAAACTAGGGATCGATGAAAAGAGAAAGAGAAGAATTGGTCACGAGTTTGAAAGAGATGGATAAGAAGGGAAAGTGGGGAAGGGTGGGAAAAATAAGAATATGAAGCATGATGCCCTAGGTAATAAGGATGTACACACTAAAAATGATTAAAATACGATGGTGATTTTACGAGTAAATTTGGTAAGGAACAAAGGGTATAGTCTTCAGGGAGATGACGAAAATGTCCTACAAGCTAGTGAGTTGGAAAAAATCAATGCAAAATGGAGGGCTTCTGGTGGGAGACAATGCAAATGGATGTAGGCTATGGGGACCAACGGGTCATAGGCACACATCAAAATAATGCAAATCCAAATGCAAATAAATTGCGAGATCTTTTATATATGAGGAATCATGTGAAAGGTATGTGTCTTTAGGAAAGACAAGGATGATGATGAAAATAGTGATGATGCCCCAGTGAAGGGAACAAAAGTGTGGTGTGAATGTTTTTTCAACAAAGGAAGAGGGAGAATTTCCTAAATGACATAGATGGAGGAATGTGGGTAAGGGACAAAGCGGGTTGACGACGCCTGAAGTGGGTCGGCGGAGACCTTGGCGGAAACTCTATTAGAGCATACATTTACCAAGAGGGTAGCTATATTAGCATGTGAATCAGCCCATAGTTTTCATTTTCATGTCTGACAATGATGATTGAGAGATCTAGTTGATAAAAAGATATCGATCGAGTGTTTGAGTAAAATAGAGGTTGGAGAAGTAGCTAGAAAGAGGCAGAGGACACGTCGAATGGTGAGTAAAAAAAATCTAGGTTGGTTTTTGATTTATTTAATGTTTTTATTTTATTTTTTTTCATTTTATTAATTTTAGATGGGCTCCGAGGGCGGTCAGTAGCAACCAACAGTGGTCATAATCGACCCAGCTCAAAAAGGTGGTGATTCAGTTGTGGAGGCATTGACCAACTTGGGTTGGCGTCGAATGGGTATGAGGGAAGTAGATTTAGGATAAAAGATGATTTTTTATGAGGTTTTGATGAAATTAATGATAAAGAAACTTATATTTGAATGGTTTCTTTGTGATTACGGGCTCAAGAGACGCTCTATTTGAGAGATAGTCCTCACCTTTTATGATCAAATTAGGGTAGATATAGTCAACACTAAGTGGGATCACTTAGCAATAGTCAAATTGGTGGGATTTAGATACTATTAGAGGATCACACAAGATGTGGGTTTGATGATTACACTGGGGGAGAGGTGGGATGTGCGCACATGCACATTCTGATTTAGGACAGGTGATATGACCATCACCCTAGAGGATGTGTACTGCATCCTCAGGTTACTGATATAGGGGGAGCATATAGTTCCCATCATAGTGGATAGTAGCTTAGTAGTGTTGACGCGACTGTTTAGAGTTGATGCCCCACATATTACATTCACTTCAGGGGCATTTGGATATGAGATGAGATATGACTGCAGAGTATCATAGAGTAGATTGATTTGTTTATTGATGATGGTGATATCTTGCTATGCACTTCAAAATTTAGGGGTTGTGAGGTTTCCATGGAAACTAGCAAGGGTACTAGCTTATATAGTGGATCATTAGACCATGTTTTCATTTGGGAAAGAACTGTTGGCATAGGTGTACCATGATCTATCAATGTACATATTAGGGAGGAGGACGGGATTGGATGTAGGGTTCATATGCCACTGTTGGGCTTATGAGCACATGGCAGTTATCTGGCTACCAAGGCTACCATGGGTCATGAGGGATCACATCAAGCTACCTATGGGATTTCTAAGATGGTAAGTTGATTAGGCCTACAAGGATAGAGAAGGTTAGGATGTAGACTGGTATGCAAATAGGCTCGCAGAGTTAGATGTTGATCATATTAGATAATATCCATATCAAGACTTCTCGGCATGGCCAGGAGTGGACATTAAGCTATCAGGGATGAGGAGAAACAAGTGGGTGCAGGGATGCAGGCCTGAGATGATCAAGTTTGTGTAGTTTGATAGGGTGTGACAGAAGTTTGGTGTTGTATAGATAGTTCTAAGGGAGCCTATTGTCTATAGGTAAGAGGAGGGAGATAGGGATCTATCGAGTCCCATTATGATGGATATGTTAGAGGAGGCTCTAGTGTCATGAGATAATGATGATGACATGGGATTTGGCGATGGGTTTGAGGATTTGATGAATACTAAGTGGGTGATTCGGGTGGTAGAGGAGGGAGGGGAGATGGATGATGACAATGTGGTGGAGATTGAGGTAGAGGAGGAGGAGGCTCCTAGAGGTGGTGTGGATGGTGAGATAGGGGAGTCTGCAGAGATGGAAAAGCTATGCACAAATTTGGCTTGAGTGAGGATAGAATGAGATACCGCTCACTAGGAGGTGCATATCTTTCAAACAGAGAGAGATGCAGTGACTCAGGAGAGGGATCGATCCATCTAAGGAAGGGACCAATACCAGAGACAAAGGGAGGTGTACATGGTCTGATTTATGGATATTGTTATTATAATAACAACAAAGTCATCTAGCAGTGTACCGGTGTCACCACGGGGAGCAGGACAGGTATTGCCTCTTGATATGATACCGATGGAATGATATAGGGCCTTGGTAGAAGAGGCAAAGTTCTATGAGTAGATAGTGATAAATAAATTACCACGGACTTTGAGATGTTGGGAGAACCTGCAGTGGCGAGGGGTATCTAGAGCAGGGCCTTCTGGGAGTGCAACGAGCATGGTGTAGCCACATTGAAATGAGGACCAAGGAAGAGGAGTTGAGTCTGAGAGACAAACTGAGGGACTTTCCTCAGAGGGGAAATACTTTAGGATTTTTAATGTTAAATTCACTAGTTTTGATGACATCTCTACTCTGAGAGAGAACCCTTAGAGGTCAATGATATACTGAGACACTTTATTTTGATGATATATGATATATATACATGATTTTTTCATTGTTCTAGCATGTGTCATTTGTATTAATTTGATTATTTGATTAACATAGATGATGATGCGATGATGATTTTATGTTTGTGTTAAATCTAATGATTATAGTGAATATAGATGTGCAATTAATGATATGTGATGAGAAGAATTTTTTTTTTTAGAAATAGATGTAATGGGTAATGATAGATAGGAACATGTGATTAGTTGTGATATTTATTCTGATAGATAGGCTGGAAAAGATAAATGAGATAGATGTTATGGTGATAAAGCAAGGAACATATAAATGATAGATGTGGAAAATTAGAATATAACGTGACTTGATGATTGACGACCTACGGATACGAATGACATTACGTCATAGAAAGGAACATGCAAAGAAATGATGCCTCTGACTATGTTGGAGGTAAACAAGAAAGGGACCTAGCTAATGCAATGCATATTTTACCAAAAATGTATTAACACAACTAATAATAGCTAGTTACATCAAAGATCAGGGGAAAATATGGATGAATGAATTTATGCACCTATAGTCAAAATGAACAAGGTATGTAGATGTGACTTATATGTAGGAAGAGGGTTCTCCATTGGTGGATTTCCCTAGAACTATGCCCCAGCTCTAGGAGAAGGGAAGAGGTACAAACTGATCAATGCGGGAAGTTTATGATATATGAGAAATTTAATCCATGTGGGAAGCTTTCTTAGGATGCTCGTTTATGAATTTTTATGAAATAGAAGGCTAATCAATGTGGAAATCCTTCATTGCCATGACATAACATAGTAGCCATCCTTTGAGGGAGTGGTCTAATTTTTCTTCTTCTTCTTTTTTGATAAATAATTACAGGATATAAATGATAGTTCCCCTCTAAGGGATCAAACTATTTTTGGATAAGATAACATGAGATATAAGCATCTAGAATTTTGAAATGGAGAAGAGTTGGGTATAGCTAAGTAAACAACTAAGAACAAGATGAAAAGATGTACAAGAGACACCCATGGACCCTGGGTGTGGTTCCAATAGGTACATAAGTGGGTGATGGATGTAAATCTCACGGGGTTCTCACCAAGAAGGGATAACTCGTCCATAAGGAATATGTTATCGGCACAGCCGTGGTACCTTTAAGGTCATGTCTAGAAAAGTGATGGAAGACCACATAATTCCAAATCATTACAGTCATGGATGGAAGAGGCTAATGATGAAAGGATGATCATAGAAATGACTAAGCATATATTGGTAGGTGTGCTAACAATAGAATGGTCACAAGTGCAATGCATTAAGAGGCTTTATTTCTGGTTTATCATCAAGGGAGGAAAAATGATAGGCTCCCAATCCATACTTATACGTGATAATGTATGGTCTAATCTAACTAGGGGGAAAATTTCCATGTCGGATCCTCTCTAGAGTAGTGATGTTATGATTTTGTTTAAGGACACGGTCACCAATATTGAATTTTTGAGGTCTAAGTTGTTTTTTATAATCATGGCTGATTCGATCTTGATACACTTGATGATGTTGGAGAGAAATAAGATGATGTTCATCCAACGCCTCAAGTTGTGCTAGACGCTCCTGATGACAGTACTTTTCATAAATAAAGTCTCGATGGGAAACATGTAAGGAAGGAATCTAAACTTCGAGGGGGAGAAAAACTTCAGAACCATAGAAAAGGGAGAAAGGAGTAGCACCTGTGGGGATGTGGATGCTATTTTGATAAGCCCAAAGAGAGAAGGGAAGATGAAGATTCTAGTTACGACTTGTTTTATCGATAGTTTAGTGAGAATATTATGCAATTTCTTATTATAAGCCTCATATTTTCCATTGAATTGAGGGTATAAATAAGAAGATAATCTAAGCTTTATGTTAAAGGTGTTGTTAAACTTCCTAAGGTATCTATTTTTTAAGGACTTTATGTTTTCCATAACAATCTTATGAGGGATGCCAAAATGGAAGACAATGTGTTGATAGATGAATTTGATAATTTGATTGGATTTAGTTGAGGTGAGTGGGATTGGTTTAACCCAATTGGTAAAATATTCGGTGGTAGTGATGATAGAATGATGTTGTTGTGAATATTGAGGACTGATAGTTCTAATTAGGTTGAGCTCCCATTGTGAGAAAGGCCAAAGATCCTAGGCCGGCTGTAAATCCTGACAAGGAACACATATAAGATTGGAATGTTGTTGAAAATTAACACACTTCTTAACATATTCACAATAGTCTTGATTAAGAGAGGGCCAATAATATCCCAGGAAAAGAACACATTTAGCGACAACTAAGCCACTAAAGTTTCCACCAGAGCTACTAGCATGGACATCCTAGATAACACAAATAGATTTAGAGGATTTGAGGCAACGAAGAAGCATACCATCAAATCGAAACTTATAAAGGATGCCACCAAGTATGACGTAGCATTTAGCACGTTACAGAAATTCCCTTCTATCATTCTTAGAAATATCGAAGGGGATTTTAGATTGGGATATGTAGTCAAATATCTAAGAATACCAAAGATCAAATGAATTAGTGTCAGCGTGGTTGACACGAGGAAGCTCATGGGTATGGGATGGCTGATCGAGATGATGAACAAAAAAGGATAGTTTTGATTCTTTCATTGTCCAAGGGATAAGAGAGGCAAGGAAATCCATCATGTCAGCAAAATGATTAGATGATCTTGGAATGGTCTAGATAGAATAAACATTGAAAGCCTCAAGGAGGAAGATAATGGCATCCCTATATTTTTGAAGGACATTGTTTATACATTGATATGTCCCTATGACTTGATTAACTATGAGTTAAGAATCATCATAAATGTCTAAGATCTGGATGCCGAGAAGGATAGTGGTTTCAAGGCCTAGGATAAGGGCCTCATACTCAGCCATATTATTAGTACACTCGAAGTTAAGCTTATAGGTGATAGGGATAAAGGTACCCCAAGGAGGAATGATGATGATGCCAGTGTATCCCCCTTGTTGATGTTTGGATCAATCGAAGAAAAGTGTCATCTTAAGAGGGGAAAAATCATGATCAAGAGTAAAAATAGAGTCATTTGGAAATTGTTCGTGAGGTAGATGAGTATCTTGAGAGATGAGGATCTAACCATAACTAGAAAAATCATCCATAAGATAAAACATCTCATGTCTAGTCATGAGGTGGATGAGATGATCGATGTTGGGAAGGAGAAAGTCATCCTTAGGAAAAATGAGATTCAAATATCAGAAATCAGTGCAAATGCGGAGCTTTCCAGAGGACTTAGTAATGGGTACAATATTGGAGACCCATTGTGGATAGTTGATAGCTTGGATGAAATCAGTAGAGAGAAGGTGTTACAACTCTTCCTTAACTAGAAGGGATACACATGGATTCATATGACATAACTTCTGTCTAAGAGGCTTAGCATTCGGGATGGTGATGACGTTGTTGATGATGATGGATGGGTCAAGGCCTGACATATCAGAGTATGACCATGCGAAGGCCTCACTATGTTTATATAAGAAGGAGGTGAAGGATTCGAGATCTTGAGGATCAAGATATTGGCCTACCTTATGGATGTGGGGCTCTTGGTGAGTTTTGATATTAATGCCAATGGTGGACTCATTTAGAAGGGTGGAAGTGTTAGAAGGATGGGACTTTTGGATATGATAGTCCTTAGACCCCATGTAAGAAATAATGGTGTCATCATCACTGCACTGAATAATGTCAATGGCATAGGAATCTTCCCCTATCATTTCAGGATACTTGAGAGGAAAGGACTGGGTTTCATTTTCAGCCTGATAAGTGACCAGTCCAAGGGAAATGGTGGAGACTAAAAAAATCTAGGGGGAATGGATATGATATCATATGGATCTATGAGATAATTTGATGGAGAGAAGGGAGGTGAATCAGGAGTGGTGTGGGAGGATGAAGTAATGCATGGAAGAGGAGTAGATGGATCTTTGTATCCCGGGCCAAATTTATCACAGGGTTCATGAGATTATTTGAATTTAAGGTTATGGACACCTTATTCACAACTTCCCATACCAAACCCATTCCATTCACAATGATTAAGATATGTGTGGGTGAAGGATGGTTTGTCAAGGAAGTAAAAACCACCAGTATATGGTTTAGTGTGAGGGTGATCTTCAGAATGAGAGGAAGGGCGATAGGGATCGTCATAGATCATATTGGTTTTGAGAAAATAAGGGCCAGATGAGATAATGTCCTCAACATTATATTGATACATATGGGCCTTATTTGGATGGCCAAGGTGGTGGATGGAAGGAAGGGAATTAAGGGTGAGGAGTCAATACTCTCCCAAGGCAAGGCACTACATCACATTATCAACATATACATCATGGGGCAACTTACATGTAGGCATAGAAGAAGTGGTGGATTCTTCGAAAGAAGGGTTTGATTTAGGAACAAGCACATTTTTTGGTCGATAAGTCATACGAAATGCCTTGAAAGGAGGAGAATCAGTAGGGAGAGTATGAATCTTCCCTTCATATTCATATTTAATACAGTGGTGAAGGGTAGATGGGATACAACACATGACATGAATCTAAGGGCATCTAAGAAAAAAAATATACTGAAACTCCCCTTCTACAATGTAGAAAATCTCATGGAGGATTTTATTTCTGACATGAATGGTAAGGATGATTGTGCCCACAGCGGGGGTGACAACGTCATTGAAGGCACAAAGGATAATGGGAGAATAGATGACAATGGTGTCAGGGAGTTTAAGTTGATTGAAGGTATGGGAAAACATTATGTTGATAAAAGCACCATTTTCAATCATGGATTGATGAATGAACGTGTCTTTGACGTGAATTGTGATGGAGAGAGGAAGATCATGGTCTTCAAGAAGAATGTCGTGGATTTTATAATCCTTAAAGGTTATGGTAATAAAAGTTGTGAGAGTATCAAATAGAGCCACGAGGGGTTGAGGCTCATTGGATGACATAGGAATGTGTTATAGGGCTTTAGTAAGAGATTGTTTATGGTGGGGATATATTTTGATGATCTCGTATAGGGACATTTTAACATGTGTTTGATGCAACTATTTTATGATTTTTTATTCGATGGAAGAAGAATTAATAGAATCCATGACAAATACCTTAGCTTTAGAGGAAGAAGGAGGAGCTGGAATAGGATGAGTGATGGATTTACTAGGAGAAGCAATAATGATGACCTTAGGTTTTGATGAGGCAGTGAATGATGTGAACTCCTTAGGAGGAGGGATGACAACAAAGGTCTTTGGTTTGGATTGGGTTGTTGGTTTAGAGTCATGTGAGTTGGAATGGGTGGTTATTTGAACAACATTGATGATCAAGGGGGGAAAATCCTTGGAAGAATCATCTTCTGATGATGGGATGGTGGAAAAGGTATGTGATGAATGGAGGGAGTTACATACTTTGGTGGATGGAGTAGATGCAGAAAGGGTTACGGGTGAGGAGGTGGATGGAGTAGATTGATCTATTTCAAAGAGAAGGTCATCCTCCTCAACGATGTTATGAAAAATAATGTGGAGCACCTTACAATGATCTGTGTCATGTCCTAGGGTGTAATGATAGGTGAAAATAATATTAGATTTGAACCATGAGGGATTCGTTCTATGTGGATCAAAGGCCTTAAAATGAGGGAGTGTGGTGGCTGAAATTTGAAGAAATCGTTGAAGGACGTCCGCATATGATTGGACTGAAGTGTTGAGAGGTGCCTTGATAGAAGTTTTAGGCTCCAAATTGGGTTTGGATGAAAAGATGGATGTTGGTGTGGGAGATGATTTGGATGTTGTGGGTTGTACTTTAGTGCTTTGGGGTTTGGATGTTTTGGATTTAGAAATTATGGTGTTTTATGTATAAGAAGAAGATTTGGCTCTTAGAGGAGGGTTAGATTATTTTGATTTAGATTAATCAGTTGGTTGTGGTGTTTTGGATGAAGATCCCAACCCTAAAAGAGATAGGGGTGGTCCTAAGATAGATTATGTGGGATTGAATTTATTCATATTATGTGTGGGAGCATCTATCTTTTTATGGGTATGAGAAATGGACCTTTGAGGATGTACACCAAGGGCCTTAAATTTTGATTTTGAAGAGATACCCTTGGGAGGGATGATGATGATCTCAACTAGAGGATTGGAAGATTGTGATGTAGTGGTAGGTATTGGTGGAGGAAGTAGCTTATGCATGATGAGGCCTAATGTTGTAGATTGGGTTTATGTGGGGGTTTCTAATGAGACATGGGGATCACTTGAAGTCATGGAAATTTTAAGTGCTTTCAAAAACTCCTTAAATGATGAGATATATTATGTAGGTGAGGTCACAATAGCCGGTGTTTTTGGTGGAGGAAAAAGTGTGGAAAGAGGAATTGGGATAGAAACTAAGGGGGGATTTGATGGAGTAGATGAGGATAGGATACATGTAGGAAAGGTAGTGGGTGTGGTCAAATATAATGTAAGTGTGACAAGTGATGAAGTAGATGTAGATGTGGAATCAATAATAGAAGTTGATATAGATGGGGATAAAATTGATGGAGTTGTAGATATAGGGATAATGTCCAAAGGAGAAATGGATGCAGTAGTTTGAATAGTGGGCATGGTTGTTGGAAAGGTCATTTCTTGACCAATGGTATTGGTAGTGTTGATGGTGTTAATGGTATGGGAATTAGGATTTTGGGATGTAGGAGTACTGGTTTGATTTGTTGGCACATGATTAGGGAATGGTTGTTTGAAAATATCAAGTGGTTGACTGGGAGGTGCATTGGGATTATCCACTTGAAGATCACCTTGGTTGATGAGTTTTAGGACAAGATATTTAAAGCTTCAACATTTTCCTATATCATGTATGTGAACTTGATGGTATTTACAATTGTTCTTTTCACGATACTACATTGGTTTAGGTCTTGATTTTCCTAATGGTTGAATGGGGGGAAGTGTGATGAGATAGAGTGCCATAATTTTATTGAATATAGATCTATAATATTCTCCGAGGGGAGTGTAGTTGGGTGGAATTCTAGGATATCTTTGTTGAGGTGATGTGCTAGAAGAGGGTACGGAAGAAGATTTAACTACTATGACATTGGCTTCACTTTTGGATTTTTCATTATGTGTAGAAGATTCAGTAAACTTAGGTTTTGGCTCGTTTGATCTAAGCTTAAGTTGACCTTATTCAAGGGCACAAGTTTCAAGTTTACGAGCCATAGTAAATAATTACTCAAATGTCTGAAATGATTGGATATGTAAGGTAGATGAGATATGATTCGTGCAAGAGCGTGAAAATAATTTGATGATCTATGTCTTTGGAAGGGAAATGATAATTGGTTTATGTTTCCATTCCATCATGCGATAAAGTCTATGATATACTCGTCATCATATTTTTGAATAGCGTATAAGTTGGTAATGGTGACCTTGTGTGCGATATTAATTGAGAAGTGTTCTAAGAAGAGATGTGAAATTTGGGTAAATGAGAAAAACAATTTTGGGGGATTCCATTATACCAATCTAATGCAGGAAAAACTAAGGACATAGGAAAATTGCATAGCATGAGGTCTTGGTCATGGGAAATGAGATAATTGTCATGCCTAAATGCATGAAGTTATTGTTCAGGATCTTCCTCACTATTAAAGTTGGTGAATTTTAGAAGTTACCAATGAAGAGGATAGGGTTTGACGGGGACCGATGGATGGATAGGTTTGTTATAAATATGTTCATAAGAGAATGTGACCTTAGATCCCAATGTAGCGGATTCAAGGCTGGCCAATCTATTCATTAAGGCATGTATGGGGTCATTTGAATTGATTAAAGGGGAAGTAAATGGTGGTGGTTACATGATGTGAGAGGTGGTTTGATAAGATTGATGCTAAACATGTGATTGAGTGTGTGTTTAAGGGACTATTTGATGTGGAGTAGTGTAATTCTTTGGTTAGGATTGGATATGTTGTTACAAAGGTTGATGTTGAGAAATTGGAATATGATGTGATTTTTGAGGTTGGGTGAGTTTTTGTGAGAGGGGGAGATGGATTTGTTGAGGTATATGATGAGTGGGAATATGATTTTTGATGGGTTGACTTTGTTAAGGAGGTGGATTAGAGACTATGTAATGGTAGGTACTCATAGGAGGAGGTTGGTGGGTGTGGTTAGACTCCATTGGGTGAGATTGGGAGGTGATGGAATTTGCATAAATGTGGGATGTGAGAGATTAGGATTGACTATGTTTTTCAAATATGAGGGGAAATGGTTGGGATTGTTGGAAATATTGGATAGGGATAATGGTGATGACGGTAGATGCTGAAGTGATAGGGAGAGAGGCAGTGATAGTTGTATTGATTGGATGTAGATTAGGAGGGATGGGTGTGACTATTTGGGTGGTCTAATGAGACTGATCATTGGTGGAAGAGAATGGATCAAGCTTGCATTGGGCCATGGTCAGATCGTTCATGGCGTTAGGAAAAAACTTGGCAAGTTGTGAAGAAATAAATTGGGTTGTCTCGAGATTAGAATGATAATCATAGATTTGTTGGATAGGTGGCCCATCGATAGGAAGTTGGGTTGGTTTTCTAATAAGATAATCATGGTTGGCTATGGGATTAGCATTGAGAAGATTTTTGAACTCCACACTTCCACGAGGGATGATGGGATGTCCAAAAGCCTCATCTGATGTGGCGGATTAAGGGATGGCTAGTCTATAGGGAATGGATTGATGATGTCGAAAGGGACTTATTTCCTCATGGGTGGTGGTTTAGCCAAGAGGATTTTGATGAGGCGGATTAATAATAAATTGTTGGGTGACCATATGAGAAGTAACCAAGGGCATGGATGAAACAATGGTCAAAGTAGAGTTCTATTGGGATGAAGCAAATGGATTGTTTGATGCAAGATTTTATTCCATTTTCCTAGCTAGAGAGTGTGTGATAATGAGCATGAAACAAAACAAGAAAAAAATGACTATACTAATTAAAGAAAATTCCAGCATGCAATGTTTTCTCTATCTTGATAAATTAGAAAATGTGAAGAAGAAAAATGGGAGATTGATAATGAGGGTACCTAAGAAAAGGAAATATAAGGCTGGTTTTGGGTAATTTTGGACATGGAGTTCTTGATATACCCAAAGGTACGTGAGGCCCAAGTCTATATAAGATTTATAATGCAGCCAGAACACCGTGATGGATTTCCTATTAGGTGATGAAATCCTAATTAGGTCCACATGGTAAGGGAGCATTTTGATGTGTTAATTTGATGAGTATGCTCGGATGTGTGTGGAGAAATGTGAAATGCAACCAATTAAACCTCTACTGACACTAGATTTGCAAGCAAGAATGCAAGAGGTTCATTTTTAAGTCCAAAACCAAATATGGAAATTTGATGAGAACAACCACACAAAGAAAATGAAATTTGATGCAAAAAGGAGAAAATAAGAAAAAAAAAAGAGGAATACCTAGCTTTCACTTTTCCTTTTTATCTGATTTTCAAGAGAAAGAAAGCAAAGAAAGCGATATCCAAGAAACCAAGAATCCCAACACGTACAAGAAAAATCAAGGCCCTTACCTATAATGTTAGTGAAGAATAAAAGATATATGAAAAATGAAACAAAATGTAAGAGACTCGCCTAAGAGGGTGGTCGCACCCAACGTGCCAGAAGGTTTGAAAATATTTATGTGCTACCTAGTTTCAAATTAGTGAAAAACCAACAAAAAATTAAGAAACTTCGAAATATGGGAGGGTTTAGGGAACCTACTAATGTGGATAGGATGGTATGGTATGGACGCACAATAAATGATCCTCCACATAGTGAATCTTCAACCTATAAAACAAAAAAAGAATAAACATGAAAAAGTATTAGTAAAAGATATGGTGGGATTCCTGATAAGAGTTGGCTCCGAGAAGCATAAACTTCCTTGAGAGGATGTTAACCCAAATGATGATAAAAAAGAGTGGTAATATGATAACAGAAAGGGAATACTGAAAACATAATTTGAAAAAGTATTTGCTAAGATAATATAACTCATGATGATCAAAGATGGAAATTATATAAAACTAGAACAAACCATAAAGGTTCGATAGCGACCTGAGAGCATCATAGAAAATCGACGATGACATGAGATTAGAATAGAGAGTCGACAACAATCCATACATAATTGTGTAAAGATATACAAAGCAACAATAACTGAGGATTCTTAAATGCTGGAATAGATCACACGATGCTAAAAGATGGGAGATATGTCACAGGGATATATTGGATGTAGGATATATCAAATAGGGTTGCATGAAAAATAGATAAGATGAATTAAATATGAGATCTAGAAAAATGTAGGCTATGGGTTGATGATGACTAGGTTTAATCGACGGTGACAAGACTAGAGATTAAGTGCTAGCAAGTAAATGGGATAAGCTACTGGATATGGGGATGATTGGAGATGACTGCAGGTTGATATAGATCTTGAAGAACACCTGTAAGTACATGTAAAACAAAACAAGCATATGCACGAACCAAAACTCCATGATATTCTTGAAATATAAGCTCTCAATGTGAAATGGAAACACCAGTATATCTCAACTAATTGGAAATATTCACAGATAACTCAAAAGGCACAATGTTTACAAAGCACTAAGAAGATTCAAGATTTTCTATCCATTTGAGAAGAGGGGTAGGGGTGGTTAAATAGCTCAGGGTAGGGTCAACGGAGACATGGATCATTCACTAGCAACTGAGGCGAGTAGACTACCATTTGAAAAATAGAGTGATAATGAAGGGAGAAAATAGGATTTCAAATGGTTGACGGGCTATTTTTAGGACTGTGCATATGTAAGAGGGTTAAATTGGTGTAAGTGAGTGGAAAGAATCTTAGGAAGGGATAAGGTGAGTGGGGGGAATCCTACGGAATAATTAATGAAGGGTAGTAATAGAGAGGGGTGGGAATCTCATGGGGGATGATTTAAATGAGGGTAATTAGGGTATACTTAGGATAATTAATTGATTTAGGATTAATTAACTTATTTTAGAATTGATGGGATTAATGGGGATTTAAAAGTGGGAATATGGGAATTATGTTAGATAAAGAGGGATGATGATAAATTAGGATGAAGAAAAAAGATAGAATAAATTAGGAGGGAAAGAATACAATTTGAAAATAAGAGGGAAATGAGTGTGCTAGGCGAGGATGGGAGGTGAACACAGGATGAAGGCATGGGAAAGTTCTAATAATAAGTGTCTACACCCTCGAGTTTCCCTCCTTATCAAAGAGGAGATGTAAAACCTCCTTTCATCCAAATTCATCCTCCTTATCGAATATCCGCAATGGGTTTCCAACATTGTACCCATTGCCAAATCTTTTGGCAAGCTTCACATCTACACTGAATTTTGAGATTAAAACCTTTCTTACCCTAAAGATTATTTTCCACTTCCAAACATTGATCAACTTGTAGAGCTTACCACAAGTCATGAGATTCTTTATCTTATAGATTGTTTCTGTGGATACAATCAGATCCTTATCATACTAGAAGACCAACATAAGACCTATTTCATCACTCCTTGGGGGCCTTTTTTATATCACATTATACCCTTTATTTTGAAAAACACCAGAGCCACCTATCAGCTAGCCATGACTTACATCTGTTATGATCTCATCCATAAGACTGTAGAGGACTATGTTGATGACCTCTTGGGTAAATCTGAGCATCATCATGATTACCTTGTCATGATTGAAATCCTTTTTGAGCACCTTCTCCTTTTATTTCTCTACCTCAATCTAGATGAGTGTGTGTTCAAAGTGCTTACTAGAAAACTCCTTGGTTTTATTGTTTCCATCAAGAGTATTGAAGTTGACCTTGCCAAAATCAAGGCCATCCTTGAGATTCCCACTCCTTCCAATATAAAACAACTTTGTAGTCTTCAAGGCTGACTTCAATCAGTACGCCGCTTCATCTCACAACTCTTTGATTTTTTCTAACCCTTTCATCACCTCCTTTATAAATACGTTGATTTTAGATGGGATGATAATTTCCAAAAAACCTTTGATAATCTCAAGCATTATCTCTTATCCCTACCTATGCTTACACCTCCATGTGAGGGGGATTCTTTCTATCTTTATGTATCTTCCTCATATAATTCTCTTAGCACCATGTTGGCACATCACGATGAGAAAGTTAGGAAGTAGGCCATGTATTACATTAGCCACACCCTTCATGATTATGAGACTCATTACACTTAAGCTGAAAAGTTGTGTTGCACTCTTTTCTTCGCCACCTCCAAGCTTCACCATTATCTCTCAATGATAAGACTTATGTCATCACTAGTTTTCATCTTCTTAAGACCATGAATTTTAAGCCTTATCACAGTGATTGCATCACTGGATGGCTCATACTCATAACCAATTTTGACCTAGAGTTCATCTCTTAAAAATAAATCAAGGGCCAAGCTATTGCAAATCAATTAGTTGATGCCCCTCTTCCTAATACTCATCCTCCTCACAAGAAATTTCCTGATGAATCCATAAACACCATTGATCATGAGTCTTCTCCTCTTAAGATGGCCCTTTTCTTTGACAACTCTAAGTGTCAACAAAGGGGAGCTGTTGGAGTCATTATCATTCCTCTTTGAGACACTTATATTCCTATCACTTGTAAACTTAATTTCAAATGTACTAAAAATATGGATGAGTATGAGTCCCTCATCTTAGGTCTCAAAACTATCTTTCTTGGTGTCCATGTCCTTGACATCTATGGGGACTCTCAACTTATCATCAATCAAATTAAAGGTATTTATCAATTTAAAAATGATATCCTTCAAAAATATAAGGACATTGTTAACTTCCTCATTGGAGCAATCGATTCCTACACCCTTCAAACTGTCCCTCAATCATCCAATCGCTTCACAAGCACCATGGCATATATTGCATCTCTCATTCCATGGAATACTTAAGGATCTCATATTTTTGTTGTTCTTCGGTGTCAAGATCAACCATCTCACATTCATGATCCTCCTCATATCAATCTTGTCGAGTACAATCCTCATTATATTTGGTATTCTCAAATCTTCAAATATCTTTCTCAATCTATTATTCCCTCAAATTTATCCAAGAATGCAAGGAGGTATTTTCTTCAACATGCTAACCACTCTATTATCCTTGGAAAAAATATTTACAAGTGTGGCTTCAATGTTATCTTTCTTTGTTTCCTTAAATCTCATGAATCAACTTGTGTTATCCAAGAAGTCGACAATGGTATCTGTGGTGGCCATTTTAGTGGTTTAGATGTCGCCAAATGCATCCTTCGCATGGGTTACTATTGTCCCTCTCTCAATCAATATTGTTGTGAATATGTTAAGAAATGCTTCAAATGCCAACAACATTCCAATATAATCTACGTTCCTAGTCAGGCCTTATAGTCGGCTCAAGACCTTTAGCCTTTCTTACAATATGGAATCAACCTCATTGGCCTTATCAATCTTTGTTCCTCCCAATGCCATCATTCCACCATTACTTCTACTGAGTACTTCACCAAATGGGTGGAAGTAATTCCACTCTCATTGACCAAAGCTAATCATATTGTTAACTTCATCTATCAGCATATCATTTGTCACTTCGGCATTCCCCACAAAATCATCATGTATAATGGAAATTCCTTTTAAAAAATAACTTAAAAATTTTACGACTCATTTAATATTGATCTTAGCTTCTCTTCTCCATACTATCCTTAAGGTAATAGCCAAGCCAAAGCAACTAATAACACTCTTTGCAACATTCATGCCAAGACTATCAATAAATATGGTCTCAATTGGCATCTTCATATTTCATTCTCTCTTGGGGATTATCGGATTAGCATCTGCACCTCTACAGGTGCTACTCCTTTCTCTCTCGTCTATGTTTCCAAATTCATTCTTCCTCTAGAAGTACAAATCCCATCCTTGCATGTTTCTCTTCACGACTTCATCTCCGATGAATATTATCACTAAGAGCATCTAGCACAACTTGAGTTGTTAGATGAACATCACATTCTCTCTTTTGAACACCATCATTTCCATCAAGAGTGCATTAAACATTCTTACAACAAACATCTCAAGGAATGTGACTTTAACATCGGTGACCTTGTCCTTAAATAAAATCAAAACTTCACTACTCTAGAAAGGAGTCAATGTGGAAATTTTTCTCCTAATTGGATTGGACCTTATATTATCACGCATAAGTACGTGTCTAGGGCCTATCATTTAGCTTCCCTTGATGGTAAACTAAAGACAGAACCTCATAATGCATTACACTCATGGCCTTTCTATTGTTAACATAGCTACCAATGAGAACTTATTCATTCCAGTGGTCATCCATCCATCATTAGCCCCTTCCACCTTTCATCATAATTATTTGGAATTATGTGGTCTACCATCACTTTCCTATTTGGGACCTTGAATATAGGTACCATGGATATGCTCATAGCATATTCCTTATGGATAGGTTCTTCCTTCTTGGTGACAACTTCGTGATCATTACATCCATTACCCTCTTATTTACCTACTAGAACCACGTTAAGGGTCCATGGGTGTCACTTGTACATTCACTATCCCGAACTCTTCCATTAAAATTAAAAATCCCATGGATTCTCATATCAAAAAGCTATCTTATCCTCAAAATAAAATAGATTGCTTCCTTGAAGGACAGTTGTTCATAAAATTAAAAATTGTCAAAAGCATATACTGATTCCTCAAAGGATAGCTATCATGCATATCTTATCCTTTCCATTTATCAAAATTAAAATTAAAAAGTCAAAAATCATGAAATAAAAATGTAGACCACTCCCTTGAAGGATGGCTACCATCTTATATCATGGCAGTGAAAGCTTCTCACATTGATCAACCTTTTATCTGTCTCAAAAAACAAAGCATAAAATTCAAAAGTAAGCATCCTATGAAATTTTCCCTAGTCGATCAGCTTTCTAATCCATAAAAAACTTCTTGCATTGATTAGTTTGTGTAATATTGCTTAGATTTGGGGAATAAACCTAGGGATACACACCTATGGAGAACCTATATTCCCATGTACAAGTCACATCTCAAACCCCTTATGTTGTGTCAACATTAGGTTCATAAGTCCACTTTCCATATTTTTATCTTGCTCATTGGAATAAATAACTATTTATGGTTATGTGTTAACACCTACTTTTGGCTGCAAGTACATTGCCTTGATTAGCTCTTTTTCTTATTTACTTATGATCCAGTTTGAAGCATCATTTCTTCGTACACTCCTTGCTATGATTACGTGTCGTTTATCTCCTTTTGGGTGCCTTTTAATTGAATTTACATCCTTTCTCTCGAACCAAACATATCATTCATGTTTAACCATTTCGCCCATGTTTATGCTTTTCAATATGCCACTAATCATGCCCACATCATCCATATTTAACACATATTTTTACATCCATCATATCATTTGCATCCACTTATTGTTTAGTAAGAAACTCTCTATCCATGAAAAAATCACATTTTCATCCTTACATATATAATCACATCAGTCATATCCATATTCTAACTTCTCAAAACATAAAACTATGAATCATAATCCATCACACATATATATATACATACATACATACATACATGTGTGTGTGTGTGTGTGTGTGTGTGTGTGTGTGTAATCCATATTAAATATCTAAATCACAATTCAAAAATCATCATCTAAATCTATAACATCAAACATCTACATCCAATCCATAATATCATACTCATAATGATCACATCTAAATCTAACACATAACATCATCAAAACCATAAATTATACACAATTACACATGATACATTGCAACCAAAATCATTTATATATATATATATATATATCATCACAAGTCCAAAATACATCATAAATCACAGGATGCTAAGGGTCTTGTATCAATGCTGATACATCATCCATATTAGTAAATTGTACATCACATAACCTAAAGTATTGCCCTTTTGGAGTAGGTGCTTGAATCAATCCTTAGGCCTTATCACCTCCCTCATGGCCCTCATCTCGAAGTGGTTGTGTCATGCTCGCTATATCCCCAGATGGCGTTGTGCCACATACTCCCTACTGTGAAGCTATATATGTTGCATATCTCATTGTCAGTGGTAGCTTCGAGGTCATGATACGCTCATAGAATCGTGCCTCGGATGCTAGTTCTCTATAAAAATATAAGGGCACAGTACCTGGAAGTGTTATATACCCTCCTCCCTATGATGTTGTTAAAGTACCACTTCTCAACTTTGTTGGTAGGATCGGTGCAAGATCTCCAAATTTGGCTCTATATGCCTCCCGTTGCCTCTTGTATTGACCCCTCTGCTAAATATCCATATCTATCTCCTGGCATAAAGCCAAATCCTCCTATCGATAGGCCTCTCACTCCTGGCATGTTGTATCCCTCTCTAAGCCAGATAGATCTTGCTCTGCATGCAACTTTGCTATCTTTGCAGCAACATCTCCATCATCACCCATCTCACCTCTAGGAGCTACCTCCTACTCCATGGGCACCTATTCCTCCTCATATCCATCCTCATCTCCCTCCATCACCATCTAAGCCACCCATGTGGCCATCATCCAGTCTCTAAATCTAGCACCAACTCCTACATAATCATCATCATCCCATGGTGACCCCACTTACTCCAATGGGTCCACCATGTTAGGACTCAAAAAATATCTATCTGAATCATCTCGCATATATATAATAGGCTCTCAAGACACTGTTTTGACTACTCCAAAATACTGTTAGACTCTTTCAAACTGGATAGCTTCTATCATATCAGGCCTCCACCGTTGTACCCACCTAGTCTATCTCATCTGTGTCAACTCAATATCAACCCAAAGCCATACAAGATAATAATGGTTTGGCCACCATCTAACCTAATATATCTCCAACTCTGCAAGTATGTCTGCATACCATGCCGCATCCCTCTCTCTCCTATGACCATGAGCTTGATCGGCTCACTAGCTCAAAAACAAGACCACCAAATAAATATGATCACTCATCGCCCATGGGAGCCCTGGTGGTCTGATCACTGCGATGTGCTCATATGCCTAACAATCTAGAAGAAACCCTACATCTAACCCAATCCTCCTCCTCTCAGTGTACATGCTTGGATCATGATACACATGCACTAATAATGTTGTGCCAAAGGAAATCATTGTCCTGTGATCCACAATGTCTACAAGAACTCCTACCAGTGTCCATGGGAACCTAGCACCCCTAGAATTTGGTAGTGCATAGCATTATATGGCCATCATCAAAAAAATCAATCGACTTTGTGCCACCCCACTCTCATATCTCATCTCATAAGAAAATTCCCCATATGAAAAAGTAATCTGTGGGGCACCGACTCCAAACACTCGCATCAAAACCTCCAATCTTCTCTCAACTGTGATTAGATGTATCTTCTCACCTTGTATGGGTAGCCTTAGGAAGTAAAATACATCCTCAAGTGTGATGGTCATCTCACCCGTCTTGAACTAGAATCTACCTGTATGTATATCCCATCTATCAACCAGTGCAATCATAAGTCCCATATCTCGTGGAATCCAGTGGTAATACCAGAATTCACCCAAACCAATTATAGCCAAGTGATCCCACTCAAAATCTACAATATCACCTCTAATCTATTCGTACACAATAGGCACTTTGTCTCACAAATATAAGGTCTCTCGGTCTAGCAAAACTAATCAAACATGCAAACATTAGATCTCTCATCATCCGATTTTTATCAACAATTAGAAATTCTACATCCCATCCCCAATCAACATTGACCCAATTTGGATCGACACCTCTAGTCTTGAATCGACATCTTTTTAGGCCCGATCGACGATGACCATCTCCAGTCGCTAGCGGTCACCCTTATTCCAAGCTCAAAATTTGAAAAAATGGAAAAAATTAAACAAAACAACTAAATGCTTAAAAAAGATAGGATTTAGGCACTTACCATCCTATGGGTCCTCTTGTGCTTCCTCGATTCTCCTTTGGCCTGCATCTCACTATCAATATCACTTTCTCTTGTATAATCAAATCTCTTAATTGTCACTTTGCACCATACAAATGCGCCTATTTGGTTCACCCAGGGGCTCATATAGCCCACCAACTCCTTTGGGTCATTGTTGTGTCATCCTTGGTCACCGCCAATCCTTCCTGGTTATCATTGACCCAACCCAATCTTGTTTTCTTCTCTTTTTGATCAATCTTGTTAGGGTAAATAGTAATTTTGCCTAGTATTTACTGTTACTATATGTAACTATGGTAAATAGGTTAATTAGTTACATTGTTATATGGTTATATTATTTAACCATATTATTTATTTATTTATTTATTGTAACTATACACCTGTTGTATTTAGTTTTCTTATGCTTCCCGGATGGTTTTTTGGAAGCTTTTGTATTAAGGAATATTGTTGGACCTATGTAACATCTTTATTGTTTGTATCCAATTTTCCAATACATATATATTGTAGCCTGCAACTATGTTAATGATTGATTGATTGATTATTAATAATATTCTACACACTTTCGTACATGTTTTACATTTGGTACCAGAGCTGGTTGAAGAGAGGTTGCAGAGAAAGAACAATCGTGGAGAAGAAATCAGCATCATCGAAGAGCCATTGTTGCCTTCAACAGCTTCCCAGATCTCCCTGCATCCCTGCAACATTCTTTTTGATATCTAGGTAAATGTAAAGCAATTTTTGTTTGCCTTGGTGCCCTCTACACTAGGAAAATTTACTTCCTGACACTCATAATTATTTTTTTTAATATTTTTTCCCCATTAGGGGTTTTGTCTCTAATATTAGAGAAGTGGTATAATCTCTGCTATTTTAGCATACTACTATATTTACATAAATTAGAGAGCTCACAAAGCTCTTGACTGAGTTGTTTGAAGAGCTCTGCAGAGTTACATTGGAGGAGACCGAGCTGGCTAACTACTTTACAAATTCTCTAAGCTATAGACCAAGCTTCTATTGGTTATAGTTGAGTTGTTCTTTGTTGAGCTCGATTTGTGAATCGATTCTGTATTCAGAGTGACCAAGCTGGATCCACAATCCAAAACCAAGCGCTGCATATTGGCAAGTTACATAATCATTGCAACCAAGTCTTTGTTCAGCCAAGTCTCCTTTCTCTACCAACACTGAGCCATCTTTCAACGACCGAATCATAATCAAATAAGCCAACATTGAGCAGAGCTCCCAACCAACTCCCAATGACCCTGCAAAGGAAAAATGGTGGAGATAAACATCACAATGAGCTTCACTCCATTACAATGATCACACAATGGTGAGTTGGGAGCTCCATCACTACAACCTACATATTAGCAAACAGATCAAAATTGTAGTGTCCGAACTTGCACCAAACCTATAGCGGCCAAACCTACAATCAAACAATAAACAAAAATGTTGAACCATAAAATAGTGAACAATAAAAGGCGACGTGCAAATCAAAGAAAAAGAAGAGGAAAAGGAACTTAGATCCATGTTTGGTGTAAGCAAACCCTAAACACTTTTCCAACTCGCTTAGCCACGTAGTCTCCTCAACTGACACCACATCTTTTTTAACATGTCAGCCACGTTATTCTAATTTAAATAGAATTTTCTTCATTTTATTATCAAAGCACATAAGGAGCTGAGTTGGTTATATTGAGAACTTTGGGAGTGGGAAATGCATGGTTCGACCCCCACCCCCAAACTCATTTTTTAACAAAAAATTATTTTTTAGTGGTAAATTCAGAAAACTACCAAATTTGGAGAAAAACTTAGCAGGAAAACCTCCTCCAAACTGCCTAATGATAACTAGAGTCACAACTACATTTTTAGAGAGGAAAACCCTATTTTAGGGCAAAAATTTTAATCTCCGAATAAGCTTATTTTTTCATTCCGAACAACTTTTGCTAAAGGAGGTATACCTAAAAATTGCATTTTTAGAGTTTTTTGCAATTTTTGGCATAAAGGGTCGTATTAGGCTCTGGAGGCCACCAAGGCCCGAAAAATTAAAAAAAATATCTACCATTTAATTTTTCCAAAATTTTGAATGTAATTGTATGCTTCAATATATTATACTAATTTGTAGGTTGCCATAGTCAACCGTAAACATTGTAACTGCTCCAAAATTGGCAAAGAATTGTAATAAAAATAGTGAAATTTGGTTCTAAAACACTCACAAAATCCTAGATCTCATTCGCAACGTTCGGTTTATACAGTGCCTCTGGGAAGCGCTTATGGGTAAAGCCATCACGATTACTACTGCACTTAACAGCTAATATAGATGCAACAACATCATCTGGGCATCGACCCTTTAAATCGACGGGAAGTAATAAGGACATAATACACACACTATGAGCCTTCCCATCCATCTGTGAATGATTACTTGGCTTAAATCTAGACTAAGAAATTATCCAAGTATATAGTGAAGTTACACGCACGTATGAGGATATTTCTTTGATCTGGTGTCAATAATCACATAGACCCCTTTCAGTACTGTCTCGGTACCATGTATCGTATTATTTCACGTACATTAACGCCTCTTTCACGTACCATCGGGTATATCAAAAGGGTGAGCTTCTTCCACGTACTGATGGGTATATTGGAAGGGCGCATATATGGAAAGGTTCGGTATATCGGAATAACAATATATATATATATATATATATTGGGAGACCTTATACCTGGAGTGATAAGAGCCTAACCTTGTCAGTGATTCTGCAAAATGGGCACCAATACCCCTAAATGTTTTATTCCAGATTCACAACTACTCGGAGGAAACAACTATGCTACATGGAAGACTAAAATCAAGACACAACTTGAGTTTGAAGAGATCTGGCCTATTTTGAATGGTACATTTGTTAGGAAATAAGTGATAAAATATGCGGAATAATCCCTCACAGAATCGCAACAATAAAAACTAATATGCAGAAATATTACAGATCTCAAATAAAAGTGCAGAATAAAATAACATAACACAAAGAGATAGTATTTAACATGGTTCAACCAATTTGGGCTACGTCTACCAAGAATCACTTGCTCAGATTTTATTACAAGCCATCACTCTCTCAATATAATACCCAGATCTATTTGGAGCTATGCTCAACAAAATCTACAGAATTCACACCTAAATTCAAAGCACATCTGCAATGTTTACATTATCTCTAACATATGCACAAAACCATATAAATAGACAACTGCTTAAGCTATTTTACAAAACCATGGGTATCAAAACCATGGGCCAAAACTGTCCCATAAACCTATGGGTCAAAAAACCTGCCCATATGAGAAAATCACATTTCTCGATATATCGGGCACATTTTAAGGCCTAAAAAAAAATCAGGGGCTGCACACCGAACCCCGATGAGACAACTGTGGAAAGTATATAGTGCTCTTACTGTACATTCTTCAACACTTTCTCACATGAAAACAAGCTCCACAACCTAACAATATCCCACTTGGAGACTAGTTTTCCTCTAAGCAATCTTCTCAACCCTTCACTAGTTTCTATGAAGACCAACCAAAGCTAAACACAACTTCAGTTTTTCCCTTGTGACCACCTTGGTCATCATGTCTGCATGATTATGACTGGTACAAATCTTCTCCAGCTTCAACTTCTCTTCCTCCAAAGCTATCTTGATGAAATGGGACCTTAACTATATATGCTTCATCCTAAAGTGGAAAGCAGAGTTCTTAGCTAGGTGTATAGCACTCTGACTATCACTATGTAACTTTCCCTCCTCCTGTTTATACCCCAAATCCTCAAGTAATTGTTGTAACCAAATCATTTCCTTTATTTCCTTTGTGGCAGCAACATACTCAGCCTCCATGGTTGACAAAGCCACCAACTTTTTTAGTCATGAAATCCAACTTACTGTTGTCCCACCTACAGTGTAAACATAACTTGTTGTGCTCCTCTTGTTGTCTACATCTCTAGCCATATATGAATCTACAAAACCACACAAAGTGGTGTTTGATCCACTATAGCACAAAACTATCCCCATGGTCCCTCTCAAATACCGAAGGATCCACTTTACTTCCAGTCAGTGATCTCTACATGGATCACTCATAAATCTACTCACCACTCCCACTACACGGGAAATATCAGGCCTAGTGTACACCATGGCATACATCAAACTTCCAACCACTGATGAGTAAGGTACCTTGGACATCTAGTTTCTCTCCTGCTCTATCTTGGGACATTGTTCCTTTGATAACTTGAAATGGCCTGCCAAAGGAGTCCCAACTAGTTTAGCATCCTTCATATTAAACCTCTTCAAGACCTTCTTAATGTACTCTTCCTGAGATAAAGTCATCTTCCATTCCTTCCTATCCCGAGATATCCTCATACTAATGATTTGTTTGGCTTCCCCCAAATCCTTCATAGCAAAGGATTCACTTAGTTGCTTCTTGAGTATTTTTATTTCCTGCATGTTTTTACCTGCAACCAACATGTCATCCACATACAGACAAAGGATAATATAACTGCCATCCTCAAATTTATTTGTATACACGCAATGGTTAGAATGACATCTAATATAACCTTGCTCCATCATGAAGCTATCAAATTTCTTATACCATTGACGTGGAGCTTGTTTCAAGCCATACAAGATCTTCTTCAGTTTGCACACCACCTCCTCTTTACCTTTGACCTCATAGCCCTCTGGTTGCTACATATATAGTTCCTCCTCTAAATCACCATGGAAAAATGTAGTCTTTACATCAAGTTATGCTCTAAGTGTAAGTATTATGTTGTAACTATTCCAAGAATAGTTCTAATAGATGTAATTTTTACTACAAGAGAAAAAATATCATCAAAATATATACCTTTTTTCTGTGCAAACACCTTGACCACCAACCAAACCTTGTATCTTTTCTTTCCTCCTTCTTCCTCTTTGAATCTGAACACCCACTTGTTCTGTAATGCTCTTTTTCCTTTACGTAGCTTCAATAAATCCCATGTCTGGTTCTCCATGAGATCCTGATGCTCTGCATCCATGGCTTGCTCCCACTTCTTCTTGGCATCTACCTACATTGCTTCATCAAATATTTTTGGATCTCCACTATCAATGAGTAATAAATAATAAAGAGAAGGAGAAAAACATTAAGGTTCTCTTCTTAACCTAGAAGAACTCCTCAATATAGGAGTTTGGGGTTCCTGTTGAGGAGGTTCCTAAACTGATTCATGTGTCACTTTCCCATCCAGAAGATCCTCTACTACTGCATATTCTTTCTTGGATTCTTCCCCATTTTCCTGTAACATCTGCTTATACATGACTTTCTCATTAAAGACCACATCCCTAGATCGAATGATTTTCTTTTCCTTAATACTCCAACATTTATATCCAAAGGCATCACCACCATAACCAATGAAAGTACATTTTTCTTATTTAGTCTCTAGCTTGGTCCTATCATCCTTGTCTATATGGAAAAACACCTCACATCCAAAGACTATAAGAAATGAATAATCAACTTTCTTACCATACCATGCCTCCTTAGGTATGCCTCCATCCAAGGCACTTGAGGGTCCTCTATTTATCAATTACATAGCTATGCTCACCGCTTCTATTAAAAAAAAGAGGTAGTCATGCATGTAACCTCATGCTCCTAGCACATTCCATTATTGTTCTGTTCATCCTTTCTAACACCCCATTCTACTGAGGAGTTCATGGAACTGTATTTTGCCTGTGGATTCCATTCTTAGAACAATAATCATCAAATTCATTTCTACAATACTCCCCTCCATTATTTGACCTGATACATTTTAGCTTAAGACTTGTTTCATTCTCTACCAAGGCTTTCCATTTAACAAAAGTGTCAAATACATCAGAATGCACTAGCTCTAACTTACTCTCTTTCTTTGTAGGTCCAACCTTGAGAAACCTTACTCGCTTTTGTTTCCCATATATGCAGTCCTCACAAAACTCCAAACCTATTTTTGTATATCCAAGAAAATCCTTCTTTATGATCTCCATGCCCTTATGGCTCATATGACCGAGCCTATAGTGCCACAATGTTGTATCTACTTCTGAAGCCACAAGATTACAAACATTAGTGCTATAACTGGTTAAATACAAGGTTCCAACCTTCTTACCTCTTGCCACCACAAGAGCACCCTTAGTAACCTTCCAAGAGTCCACTGTAAATATCACAGTACAACCATCACTTCCCAATTACCCTGCCGATATCAAATTTTGTCTTAATGTAGGCACATGTCTGACATCCTTCAATAGCCAAGTATTCTCATTCGGCATATTAACCTGAATAGAACATTTTCCAACTATGCTCCAAGGCTCATCATCACCAAGAAAAACATTCCCAAAATCTCCTTGAACATAATCAACAAAATAATGCCTATGTGGAGTAGCATGGAAAGAAGCCCCCGAATCTAAAACCCAAGATTCAGTAATATTGTGCAAAGAAAGAATCAAAGCATCTTGACATTTATTACATGTTGCCACATTTACCTCCTTGTTTTCTTCATGTTTCTTCTCATCCCAAAGCTCCCAACAGTCCTTCTTTGCATGCCTAGACTTTCCATAGTGCCAACATACTATCTTGCTTTTAGATTTTGACCTTGCCCAATCCTTTGATTTTCCACGGCTTCCTCTATTCTTCTATCTCCCTCTAGTTTCCATTGTCAAAGCATTCCCTGAAGTAGAATATTCACCAGAGATTTTTCTTCACATTTCCTCACTTAGAATCACTCCTACAACATCCTCAAACTTCAATTTTGAGTTAACTAGAACCGAGTTGCTTACCGCCATTACCAGGTTATTCCAACTCTCAGGTAAAGAGAAAAGAACTAATAAAACCCTAACTTCTTCATCAAATTCTATTGTAACCGAAGCTAGCATATTTACAACCGTATTAAAATCATTAAGATGATCTGATATTGAACCATTCTCAGACATCTTCATATTAAACAATTTTTTCATTAAAAATATCTTATTAGAGGTAGAGGGTTTTTCATATAAATTCCCTAATGCATCCATCAGTTGTTTTTTAGTCTTTTCCTTTGAAACATTAAATAATACCGAAGATGCAAGACACAGTCATATTGTCCCAAGTGCCTTCCTATCTAGCAAATCCTATTCCACATCTGTCATGCTCGAAGGTTTTTTCACCTTCTCAGACATCGAAATATAAAGATCCTTCTAATAAAGGTAATCTTCCATCTGCATCTTCCAAAGACTGAAATATTGCCCGTTGAATTTATCAACCCTAGATCTTCCATCATCTGCTATAACTCCCACTCAAGATAAAACTTTCCCTGCGATTCAAAACTTCAACAAACCAAACCAGGATTTGATACCAATTATTAGGAAATAAGTGATAAAATATGTGAAATAATCCCTCACAGAATCACAGCAGTAAAAACTAATATGCAGAAATATTACAGATCTCAAATAAAAGTGCAAAATAAAATAACACAACACAAAGAGACATTATTTAACGTGGTTCACCAAATTTGGGTTGCGTCCATAAAGAATCACTTGTTTAGATTTTATTACAAGCCAGCGCTCTCTCAATACAATACCCAAATCTATTTGGAGCTATGCTCAACAAACTCTACAGAATTCACACCCGAATTCAAAGCACATATGCAATGTTTATATTATCTCTACCATATAAATAGACAATTGCTTAAGCAGTTTTACAAAACCGTGGGTATCAAAACCATGGGCCAAAACCGTCCCATAAACCTATGGGTCAAAAAACCCGCCCATATGAGAAAATCATGTTTCTCGATATATCGGGCACGTTTTAAGGCCAAAAAAAAATTTTGGGGGCTGTGCCCCCGAACCCCGGTGAGACAATTGTGGAAAGTGTATAGTACTCTTAGTGTATAATCTTCAACACTTTCTCACATGAAAACAAGCTCCACAACCCAAAAATCTCCCACTTGGAGACTAGTTTTCCTCTGAGCAATCTTCTCAACCCTTCACTAGTTTCTGTGAAGACCAACCAAAGCTGAACATAACTTCAGTTTTTCCCTTGTGACCACCTTGTTCATCATGTCTGCAGGATTATGACTAGTATGAATCTTCTCTAGCTTCAGCTTCTCTTCCTCTAAAGTTGTCTTGATGAAATGGTACCTTAACTGTATATGCTTTATCCTAGAGTGGAAAGCAGAGTTCTTAGCTAGGTGTATAGCACTCTGACTATCACTATGCAAATTTCCTTCCTCCTACTTATGCCCTAACTCCTCAAGTAATTTTTGTAACCAAATCATTTCCTTTCTTGCCTATGTGGAAACAACATACTTAGCCTCTATGGTTAGCAAAGCCACCAACTTCTGTAGTCATGAAATCCAACTTACTGATGTCCCACCTACAGTGTAAACATAACATGTTATGCTCCTCGTGCTATCTACATCTCCATCCATATCTGAATCTACAAAACCACACAAAGTGGTGTTAGATCCATTGTAGCACAAAATTGTCCCTATGGTCCCTCTCAAATACCAAAGGATCCACTTTACTTCCTACCAGTGATCTCTACCTGGATCACTCATAAATCTACTCACCGCTCCCACTACATGGGAAATATTAGGCCTAGTGCACATCATGACATACATCAAACTGCCAACTACTGATGAGTAAGGTACCTTGGACATCTGGTTTCTCACCTACTCTATCTTGGGACATTATTCCTTTGATAACTTGAAATGTCCTGCCAAAGGAGTCCCAACCGGTTTAACATACTACATATTAAACCTCTCCAAGAACTTATTAATGTACTCTTCCTAAGATAAAGTCAGCTTTCGTTCTTTCATATCCTGAGATATCCTCATACCAAGGATTTTTTTGGTTGCCCCCAAATCCTTCATAGCAAAGGATTCACTTAGTCTCGGGCCCTTCTTGAGTATTTTTATTTCCTGCATGTTCTTACTTGCAACCAACATGTCATCCACATACAGACAAAGGATAATATAACTTCCATCCTCAAATTTCTTTGTATACATGCAATTGTTAAAATGACATCTAATATAACCTGGCTCCATCATGAAGCTATATCATTGACGTTGAGCTTGTTTCAATCCATATAAACTCCTCTTCAGTTTGCACACCATCTCCTCTTTACCTTTGACCTCATAGCCCTCTGGTTGTAGCATATATAGTTCCTCCTCTAAATCACCATGGAGAAATGTAGTCTTTACATCAAGCTGCTCTAAGTGCAAGTTTTCTGCTACAACTCTTCTAAGAACAGTTCTAATAGAAGTCATTTTTACTATAGGAGAAAAAATCTCATCAAAATCTATACTTTTTTTTTGTGCAAACCCCTTGACCACCAACCGAGTGTTGTATATTTTCTTTCCTCCTTCCTCTTTGACTCTGAACACCCACTTGTTCTGTAATGTTATTTTTACTTCGGGTAGCTTCACCAAATCCCATTTCTTATTCTCCATATGATCCCAATCTTTAACTCAAAAATTAAGGGGGATATTGTGATTTTCGTTGTCTATGTCAAAAATATAGTCATCACTGGCAATTCAGTGAGGATGATCGATGCAACAAAGAAATATTTTAATCAATCGTTCTACATGACAGATCTCGGGCTGATGCATTATTGACTTGGTTTGGAAGTATAGCAGAAAGATAATCACATCTTGTTTCTCAATTGAAATATACCAATACAACGCTCAAGAAATTCAGGATGATGGATTACACACTGATTGCTACACATATGGAGAACAGATTACAATTGTCTTGTTCAGATCCATCTCCTGAGGTAAATGCCACTCTCTATCGGTAGTGTATTGGGAGTCTCATTTACCTGACCTACACTAGACTAGATATCAGCTTTGCAATGAGCTATCTATCCAGGTTCATGCAGGAACCCAAATTTTGTCATTGGAAAGTAGCAAGGTGCATCTTGAGATATCTCAAAGGATCAGTGGATCTTGGTCTAGAATACAAGAAGGAAAAATTCTTCTTATCAGGATATTTGGATTTAGATAATGCACAAAATATCGATGATAAAAAATCTAATTTAGGGTTTGTATTCTTTATGGGATCTGGACCAATATCACGGGGAAGAAAGAAACAACACTTTGTTTCTCGCTCTTCCATATAAGTTGAGTATCGTTTTGGAAGAGAAGTTGTCTATGAAGTGATTTGGCTACGTCGCATACTCGAAGGACTTGGAATACCATAGAAAAAATGACCACCATGTATGTTGGCAATGAAGGTGTTCTTAAACTTGTTTGCAATCTATTTTTTCATGAAATAACAAAACACATTGATGTACAAGTACATTTCATACATGAGCATGTCTTGAAGCACAAAATGCAGCTTCAATTTTTTCCAACAGCTAAACAACAAGCAGATATCTTCAAAAATTCACGTGCACATGACAAGTTTCAAGATGTTCAGAGAGTTCCTCTCCTTATCCCTTGAGACAATGCAAAATTAAGGGGGGATGTTAGGGTAAATAGTAGTTTTTCCTAGTATTTACTGTTACTATAGGTAACTATGGTAAATAGGTTAATTAGTTACATTGTTATATGGTTATATTCTTTAACCATATTATTTATTTATTTGTTGTAACTATATGTATGTTGTATTTTGTTTTTTTATGCTTCCTGAATGGTTTTTTGGAAGTTGGTGTATTAAGGAATATTGTTGAACCTATGTAACATCTTTATTGTTTGTATCCGACTATTCAATACATATATATATTGCACCCTACACCTGTGTAAATGATTGATTGATTATTAATAAAATTTTATAGGTTGTCGTCCTTGTTTTACAAATCCTTCCTTTCAAATTATTTTTTCTTGCACTTTTTCCTTGAGTGGTCTTCATGTCTCATCTTTATCATGTCCCACCGAGGCTTTTTTATCTATCACATCTTTATTTAGCATCCCCACCTTTGTGGCTATCCTTGTGCTCCTCTTGGGGCACAATTATATGATCCTTCATCATCTTTCCATTATGGCCATCTTCATGTTTCCTCTTGGGAAACCATTATTTTACCAATTTTTCATCCCACCCTGGATGAATATTTCCATTTTTTTCACACCTATATCCTTTTATCATGACCCTTGTCTTGCCCATTTTTTCATATTTGTTTGAAAATATTTGATTTCTTCCTCTGACCCATTGGTCCAACGGCTTCTAAATCCATTTGAATGGATTCCCCCTTGTTTCCCTCCATTTTGTAGTGGTTTATGCCGACTCACCGGTCCATAATAAGTTTCCATTATCTCCATTGAGACCGTATTTTGTTCCCTACCAAAGTGATTCCAAAATCACCACCATATTTTTATTTAATTTTTTAGTTTTTTTATCCTCGTCAGGGATATCTTATCCCCTCATATTCTTTTCTCATCCTTTCTATCCTTCTTCATAAATCTATTTCAAACTCGTGATCGAATTCCATTCATGTCGACAACCCCTAGTTTGAGGATCACTGCCTAATCAATTATCTTTCTGATCATTCTCATTTTTGTCTCATGGCTTGCCCAATGTAAACCACTCAACAAAAAGGGGCAAATGTAGACACCAATTTTTGGTATCGCTATAGTTCACCCTACGTTTGCTCTTTATCGTCTTTTTCCAATTATCCATTTTCCCTCATAAATTTAATTTATCCCACATCACATCATTTTCCCACCTTTAATTCCATCTCATCCATCCCATTTCATTATTTCCCCATCTTTAATTAATTATCCATTAACTCTCCTTAATCATCCCTAATTAATTATAATCCTTTATTAATTTATTTCCTCTCTATAGATTCCTCCATTTTATCCTTTTTATGTTCTTAACCACCTCCATTTAATAATTTCATCCACCTCTTTCCTTAATTTACTCCATTTCACCCCTCACCTACTCATTTCACTTCCCTATGAACCCATGACCCGCCTAAGCATCCTCAAACCCTAATCCCGCTCCTAATGGGATCCTTGTTTCGATCCCTCCACCCTTTCCACCACCCAAATGGATGGATCCCCACGATTCACGGTGACCCATCCGGGACACCATCGACCTTATAAATCCTCCCTTACCACTCCCTTCCTAAAGGATACAATTTTGGAGACTTTAATTTTCTTGTGACCTTACCTTCATTCTTGAGTGCCTTTATAGCTACCGCAACCATCTTAGAGTCTTCTTGGAGATATTGTGCTTCAATTTTGGAGATTTAGGGAGACCTCTTTCACCCCTTGCATGATTTGATTTATTTTTGTTATTATATCATCTATATCATTCATTGACATATTTTGTAGGTTAAGCTATCATCAAGGACTCAACCTCAACCTTATGTGTATGTTTGTAGGTCTTCGTTTCATCCCAACCATTTTTCATCCAAGTTTAGATCAACCCTAGTCCCTGTCCACCTTATCTGGTCACCGTCGACCTAGCCTCATCTATATCAGTTTCTTTCATTCAGATCCACATTCACTCACTATCTATTTCTCAATACATACAGCCTCCAGATCTTATCATTTTTCCCCTCTATCATCTCAATTCCATTATGTCAGCCTCCAGTCATCGCCGACCTAGCTTATCCTTCATTGACCTTATCCATATTTTTAACATTTAACCTTAGATATCTTATTTTCTTGTATATTTTTTGTTTCTTCTTGTTCCATATGTCTTGCGGGTTCCTTTCTGTCATCAAAATGAATTTCTAGATCCAAATCAAATTCAGATCTAGCTACAGGAGATCTTGCAGGTCTATTTTTCTACATCTTCTTCCCATCTTTCCTCAGTTGTCATCGACTGGATCTCTATTTTCTCGGGTCACCCTCAAACCACTCCAAGTTTGATTAACTTTGTGTTCATTTAGATCAAATATGCATTTCTATCACTTATTTTTTTATTTTAGTTTCTATTTTGGTTCATATTCTACTACATCCAATTTATCAATATCTGATTTTATCTCATCTTTGTCAAAATGAGGGTATACATTCATCCTAGGAATTTATCACTTCTTGGGATTGAATTTGTCAGGAAACCCTCTCATCTATCTACTAATCCCTCTCGTGTTGAGTTTGATTGATTTGCAAGTCACTTAGCTTTCTACAGATAAGGATCTTTCATTTGTGAGTGTATCCATCGCCATCCCATCTAAAGGTACCATAAACCCTTGCATATTTGGAGTTGCTTGTTTTCTTTAGTTTTAGTTCACTAATCTGAGAAGGAACAAGGGAATTTTTTCCAACATAACTATTTGGGTTATAAAAGGTCTAAGCCTCGCTTTACACGCATGCCCTAATTTTGCATTTCCTTGAGACATCTACATAATTGAACTACCTCCACTAGTATGATTTTTGCATTCTTTTTCTTCAATAGAATTTAAATAAGGTATCTTTGAGGAAAGTGGGTAATTTAAATTAGGTATGATAGTGAGGCTTAGACCTTTTATAACCCAAATAGAATTTAAATAAGGTATCTTTGAAGGATCATTACTCGCTTCCTTCAATAGAATTTTTTTTACAAATGGTTCTAGGATCAGAAATTTTTTATCTTTTAGATGGCTACTGTAGCTACAATTTGATCATGGTAAAGGAGGAAGATCAATGCAAGATAAATTTTACCTCAAAATGGTGAACCTATGCCTATAGGAAAATGCCTTTTAGTTTATCTAATGTAGGGGAAACATTTCAAAGGGCCATAGACATGGAATTCAAGGGACTGATCAATAAAACTATTTTTATGTACCTAGATGATATCACAAAGTTCTCTAAGAATGTGGATGATCATCTTATCCATCTCAAATAGGTATTTGAAAGGTGTAGACAATTTGGTCTCTCTCTTAATCTGAAGAAATGCATCTTCTAGCTCCTAAAGGTAAAATCCTTAGCCATATTGTCTCTACAAAGGATTGACCATTGATCTAGAGAGACTTAATGACATCCTTGCATTACCATTACGTGGTCATAAGAAGGCACTTAAAATATTCTTAAGGAGAATCAACTTCATTAGGAATTTTATCCCAAAACTTTTCTAACCTTGTAAAGCCATTAACATTAAAGATAAAAAAGAGTATGGTATTTAAATGGAATACTGAAGGAAAGAAAAGTTTTGAAGTCATAAAGCAGGAAATTTCACAGGCCACAACTCTCATCAATCCTGATTTTACAAAATATTTCATTATGTATGTTTTTGGTGGCATAGAGACAATATCCACCATACCGGTGTAGTTGAATGAGGAAGGCTTAGAACATCCTGTTGTAGTTTTCAGCCAAGGTCTAGAGGATTATGAGGTGAGATATTCATTTGTTGAGAAACACGCCCTTGTTGTTATAATGAGTTTAAATAAATTCAGGAAATTAGTATCCAACAAAAATATATATCTACTAGTTTCATATGATGGTGTGAAATACTTCCTTCTAAATAAGGATCTGAAAGAAAAGAGGGTGGGTTGGATAACCAAAGTAATTGAATATGATGTTGATATTAAAATGATTAAGCTAATCAAAGGTAAAGGAATGTGTGAGCAACTGGTTTCAAACCAACATACTTATGAAGAAGCCATCCTCGTGCTTCAACATGGTCAAGAGCAACCAGCCAATGTCTTAGCTACCCCTTGTTAGACTCACGAAGTAGTCAACATTCTCCAAACATTCCAATGCCCTCAAGGATTGAACAAATCAAAAATAAGATCTTTCAGACTTCATTCCATCCCCGATGTGATTATTGATGGCATCCTACTCAAGAAATATGTGAATGGAGTTCTATTGAGATACATGAAGACAAAGCAAATAGAAAAAGTGATGCATCAGTTTCACGATGGAGAAGTAAGAGGTCACTTCACTCCAAAGAAAAGAGCTCTCAGGATCATCAAAGTTGGTTACCAATGGCCTAACCTTTTCAATGATTGTTATGCATGGGTCAAGAAATCTAAGTGTAGACACCTAAAATCCTCTTTTACAATCTTATTTCTAAAAGCACACTAATTACTCTCATTCTCACCATTTCTGTTATAATTAGCGATTTCTGCTAATTAACTAATGTTTCTCTCTATCTTGGTTAATTAACGATGCTTTTTTGATTACCTAGCCTCTTTCACATTCAGGATGTCAATTTACAACACATTGTAAGTCATAATCCTCTTTCAAGCAAAAAATTAGTGTTTATTAGTTAATTAAGCTTATTTACCCTTGTTTTGATCAATAAACCCTATTATTGGCTCAACCCTCTCTTCCAACCATTCAAATCATGATTTTTTTCTCCAAAACATCTCAAAAGGATTTAAAAGCTTATCCTAGCCTCTTAATTAGTCCTAATTGGTTAATTAAGGCTCCTCACATGCTAATCACTTGTTAGTTCACTAATCATGATTAGCAATCCTTAATCTACTTCGTACTTTTAGTCCCACATACACCAAGATGAAAATTTTCCTCAAAGAGAAAACTATAAAAATGACTAAGTACCTGATTAATGTCGTCAGTCCTCCTCATTAATAATGTCAATCTAGGGCTGGTATCTAATGGTTGTATGCAATAAGAGAAGAAATATCTTTGGAAAATATCTCCTTTAAACACAATCCAAATTGCATAAAATAAATCGCACATGCGGAAATGGAAAGGCACACTTGCATAAATAAAGGCACGATTACATAAATTAAGACACACTTGCAAAAATAAAGTTTGCATGAAATAAATCACACTTGCATGAAGGAAATCACACTTGCAGGAATAAAAACACACTTGCATAATTGAAATTGTTGAATTGGAAATAAACATAATTAAATGAAACACCTGTAGGTTCACAATAGATTGAATTTTCACAATACAAAGAGAAAAACAATACAACAGAATGAATTATAGATAAATGAATAAATATAAACATAAATACATAGATCCATCTTCCTTGAAATGAGTGGCCAACTCATTCCTTGGAAGAGGATTTAAATCATACTTCTGAGATCTTAAAACTATAGAATATTTGAGAGGAAAGAATAGATTTTAATTTCTTAGGAGAAACAATTACATATCTTAGTGTGGAAGGTTGCATTTATAATTCATGCATCCAACCAACTCATTATTTTAGGAAATACAATTTGATCTTATATTTATTCCAATCCTAACAACTAAGATCTCCAGCTCCACAAAATATGGAGAGAGATATATTATTAGAGTCAAAGTTTAATCTCACTATTTTAGGAAGATTTTCTCCCAAATCTTCTCCTTGATCTTTGGTAACAAGAATCACAATGATTTTATTCTCCTACATTATTGGAAGAAGGTTTTTCCTCAAAATATGATTTTTACCAAATACCTTTCCTATATTTTCCATTTGACTTTGTTGTTTTTTATTGTGGAACTTTTGACGCTTGTCTGATACACTTTTTCCTCAGACTGCAGTTTACTAAACATTAGATTTATCCTTATTGGTAAAATCTGTAGAAAATATGAATTATTTTTTTGTTAAACATATTTATATGAACAAAAACCTCTCTCATATTTTCCGTTTGACTTTTCTGTTTCTGTTTGTGGAACTTTTAATGTTCAAATGATATGCTTTTTCCTCGGACTACATTTCACTAAAAGTTAGATTTATCTTTATTGGTAAAACTTGTAGAAACTCTGAATGAGGTTTTTTTTTTTAACATTTCTATGAAAAAATATCTCTCTCATACTTTCCATTTGACTTTTTTGAATCTATTTTTGGAACTTTTAATGCTCAACTGATACGTTTTTTCCTTGGACTGCAGCTCACTAAAAGTTAGATTTCTCCTTATTGGTAAAACCTATAGAAAATATGAATGAGGTTTATATTAAAAAAAATCTATGAACAAAAACCTCTCTCATTTTCCATTGGATTCTTTGATTATTAACAATTCCTCAAAAAAAATCATTTCATTTATGCAGGTTCTGGAGCTAACATTACTTTGTTGATGCAGGTTCCAGAGCTAACTCTAATGGTTCTGAAGCTAACATTATTTTGTTGATGTAGTTTCCAAAGCTAACTCCAATGGTTCTGGAGCTAACGTTACTCTATTGATGCAGGTTCCGGAGCTAACGTTACTCTATTGATGCAAGTTCCGAGTTAACGTTACTCTGTTGATGCAAGTCCAAGAGATAACTCCAATTTTTCATGACTAAATCTGCAAGTTCTAAAACAAAATTTGCAAGTTCCATAACTAAATCTACAAGTTCTAAAACTAAATCTGCAAGTTCCAGAACTAAAACTGCGAGTTTTGGAGCTAACTCTAATTGTTCCGGAGCTAACTAAAAACATATATAAATTTTGCACATGATCTCAGATCGAGATGATTCTTTTTTTGAAGTTGCATAATTTTTCAAGAGAAATATGAATATGAAATCATATTTGAGTTTAGATATACCATCCATGATCAATTATAATTTTACCAGAACTAGCATTATCTTTCCTTTATGGCCTTCACGCACAAGACTTTGCATCTCTCCTAAATAATCAATACAATTAGTCAAAAAAATAGATAACAAAATATTTATAAAGAATGAACAAGATATATATCCTATATTCTATCTTAAACCAACTATAAATTCCAAGATTACATTTAAATCCACTTTCAAAGGTAACTTGAAAGAACAAACTAATGGTAATTTATGGCCAATTTATGGCCTCGTCAGTACCTACCTTCCAACTTTACACCATGTTTTAAATAGCATTAATCATATAACACGTATGAGCCTTAGTTCCTTCTAGGATGAGCTTGCTCAATCTTTTCATCCAAATCTCCATTTTGGTTAGTAGAGGAATATCTAACATGACATTGTAGTCTTGTGTTAGTGATATCCTCTCACCATTTGTGGAGTAGCAACAAACATAGTCTGATTTCCCTCATATCTAATTAGTTCTATGTTAAGTAGTCCTTTCACAAAGTAAGGATGTTTGTAGATTGAATGTTTAATTCCATTTAGTTTCCATTAATTCATGCTTTTAAGATTTTATCTTTGATGTTTCATTCTTAAGCTTGAGTTTGGCTCTAAGATATTATGGTGTTAGCCTTTACTAGTTATTCATATCACAAGATTTTTTAGGGTGTTATCATTTGACACACCTGGTGGGAGCTTCCCCATTGCATTCATTTCATTTGAATTTTTCTAGATTAAGTTTCAAGATTTTTTAGAGTAAATTTCAAAAAAAAAATATTAATTTCAAATTTCAATAATTGTTTAAACTATATTAGTAGTAGATTCTTTATTTTCATGTTCTTTACAGGATCTAAGGAGGTAAAGTGTTGTCAAAATTACATCAAAAATTCAAATATTTGAGCTTTATCATATTTTTCTTATCAAAACCCATGTTTTGACCACCTACAGGAAGATGCGCGCTCACATCTTCAAGTTCTTGCTCACGCTTCAAGGTGTGTGCTCACGTCATTAAGGTTGTGCTCACACTCTAAAAGTTGTGCTCACACTTCCCTGGAAACGCATGTGCTTCATTGGATTTTTTCCCTGTGTGTGTTGGTCGTGTTAGTGCTTCTAGGTGTGCACTCACACCTCTCTGGCCATGCTCATGTTAATAGACTGTGTAGTTCTGACATAGGCGCGCTAGTGCTCTTAAGGCCACATTGGTGTTGTTTGAGGCACGTTGTTGTTGTCTAGGTTGCACTACCATGCTAAGGGGCACACTAGCATTCTACAGTAAATTTAGCTCAAATTTCAAAGTTTTAACTTTTGGTTTTTGTGTTCCTGTCATTGTCTAGGGGTTTTAAGTTGTTATTTCTGATTTAGAGAAGGTTTTCTAACACATTTTCTTAGAGTTTGATGAATGATTTTTTTTCATGATTTGCATGAGTTTGGAATAGGGTTTTGTATGCTCTTATATTGCACCTTGTGTGATCTTAAGAATCAAAAGAAGCTTTAAACCTTCTTTTGCTAACTTTAGAGTAAGTAGGAAATTTCATTATTCATTTTTTTTCTTAAGGGAATAAACTTTTCATATAGAATTTGTATGATCCTATAGTTTAAGATCTTTCATTTGATAAACAATTAAGGCTAAAGGTTATGTATTCTCTTCTCTTACACCTTGTTTGATCTTGAGAATCAAAAACAATGTTATTTTTTCACTAAAAAACACTTGGATTAATTGGGAATGAACCTTAATTTATAAAGAATTATGGTGGTTATTTGATTTACAAGATTTTCATTGTTATCTAGTTGGGATACTTGTTGTGTATGTTATTCTCTCGCGTCCTTAGACGATCTTGAGAACCAAAAACAACATTTATTCCTCTTTTTATGATATTGTAAACTATTTTGGATAACTACTAACTATTGGTGTGTATGACCTAACGCTTACCAAATAAATGAGAACTCTCTTCAAACCAAATTATAACATACATGTGTGGTTTAGGTTGTCAAAGGTGGTCTAAACCAAATTACTTAATCCAAAACATAAGAAAATACACCACTTTGGAAAATATTATATGTGCAGGTTTGGTTAAGAGCTAAAGCTAGTTCGCTTAACTAGGAGAAACTTCCTTTGGCATAATCCTTAAGATAACAAGAGGAATGCTCCTCGGAACCCCAAAGTAGTTCACGTAAAAGGCAACCTTGTGAAAAACATGGGAAAGTGGTCCACTACCCAATTGATTAGTACACCTTGGTAAGATTAGAGTCAAAATTATCTCCATTGCGACCCCAGTGAAAATACAATTGAACCCATTTTTTGCTCATTGTATTAAAGGGGGTAAACTAAATCCAAGATACTCCAAGACTAGTTAGTGTGACTTTCTTGGAAAATTGAGCTTGCAAAATTAATTTGTGACACCTAGAGAGTGAACTAATAGGAAACTTATGGCTTAGAGCCAATTTGACTTAGACATCATGTTTCAAAGATCTCTCACAACGTAACAACTTTGTTGGATTCTAAACCTTGTTATTCAAACAAGGGGAAGAGTCCCTTAAATTTGAAACCATGGGTTATTCATCACATGACCTATGATGTGTTACTTTGTCCTAGTTTTTCACTTGTCCTAAGACAAGGCAAAACTCTATCGAAGTTACACTTAGTTTGTTTCATCACCACTTGGTTTACACCTTTGTTTTCTTGTTTCCCATATGGGACAAAATAAGAACAAAATACATGGATACCACTAGAAATAATTGTGTCCACCACTTTTTTAGTCTACTTGCATGACTAGGTTGTAATGTCAGAATGCAAGTGTTGAAAGTGTGAATGGTACGTCTTCATGTTCTAGTAGGCCCTTTGTCTCACACCCATATTGAGACTAATTATCATTGTAGTTAGCTTATATCGTCATTTTCTTCCTTTGATTTTTTATTTTTCCCGCATTATAGCCATAAAATTGTGATACTTATGTATTTTTTCCATTTTGAAACTTGGTCTAAGTCTCTAAATTGTATTGCTATGATGTTCGCATGCATAATAACTTCTTCATATAGTTAGGCTTAGTTTTTGATCTTAACATTGCCTTGAGTTTTTTAGAGTGTTGAGGTTACATTGTTTGCATCACGAAAACATCATTTTGATACTAAATAATATTTCTTTCATCTTAAATCTTGGTTTACGTGTCCAAATAGTGTCGTTGTGCTGCTCACATTACTAACTTCCATTTTTAAAAACTTGGACTTTTTTGGTGTCTAAAACTATTTTTAGTATACCTTGTTCGAGGACCACATCAACATTTTCTTAGCATTTATTTCTTGTTTATTTTAAAATTGACCTAAGTGGTGATATTTTGTTGTCATTATTTGCTTTGAACCTATCTTGGGAAAACGTAGGGAGTAAACTATTATTGTGACTAGATTTGATTCTTGTATTTCATTGTCTTATCCTAGATACTTCTTGTCATATATTACATTAGTATGGGTATTCTTTATTCTTTTATATCTTTGGGTTTGTATTGACCTTTGGATTTTTGTTCATTTAGTATTACACATTCTTTGTGAATACTTGACATCGTTAATCTGTGGAAATTTACCTAGGGTCCATTTTAGTCAACCTTAGTAAAACCTTTCACGCTATGCCTCCTACCACAATAATGGGGCATCGAAAAATAGGGGCAAGTCCCTTTAGAGATAACATATTAAACCCACTTTTAGAAGACAACATCATGGTTGATCATGGTGGTGGTGAGGAGAATTCTCCTTGAGGAAATTTTGAGTTGAATCCCACCCACTTTGATGATTATATATACCAAAATAAACATGAGATCTTAAAACGTGTTGTAGAGATTGGAGTAAGGTTACCCTCTACAGTTGACCCTTCTCTCATTGCTGGTATGGTTCATGGGGAAGACGAAGTAGAATGTCCTTATCAGAATATTATCGACATCTTAAACATAGCTCATGGCTCTACTTCAAGAAGATATAATGATGAGGAGGTACCTTTTGAAAATGATGGAAACTATCATATACCTAGTGTTAGAGTCCATTGTGAGAACCATGAAGAGCATGCTTTTCATGAGTAACCTCCTCCTTATGAAAATTGTAAATAAGTACCCACTCAGGAAGTAACTTTAGAGCAACAAGTGCAAGCTCTCACTCGCCAATTGGAAATTTTGGCTTCGCAAGTAAACAAGGAACAATTGAAACCTTTGAAATAAGCTAAACCAAAAGTGACGTACCATGAATTCAATACCAGCTCTCCTCATTGGGAGACACATACAAAACCTTATGAGGACTTTTATGCAGAAAATAAAGGTGGGGATACAACTAGGTTTAATAATTTGTACAGGTCCACCCCACCTACATAAGACCAACTCTTTAACAAGAGTGTTCAACCATGAATAATGTACTTATAGCTTTACAAGAAGGCAAAATAGACAATAAAAAAAATTACCAATTTGAAGAGTTATGCCCATATCCCTTTGAAAGAGCCATATTTCAAGTACCTTTCCCACGAGATTTTGACTATCCAAAGTTCGAAAAATACAAGGGAAATAGTGACCCAAGAGACCATATTAAGGATTTTTATATGGCATGTCAAGAGGTCACGTATAGCAATAATTATCTCATTCGCCTCTTCCCATGAAGTTTGGGAGGTCAAGCATTAGAATGGTTTTTACACATCCCTAAGGGATCTATATCTACATAGCCAGAACTAGCCAAAAAATTTATACATAACTTCTCATTTCATATAGATAATGATGTCACCATGCTAGATTTATGTAATATAAAACAACGGAATAACGAGAACTACGCTAGTATCTTATAGTGATGGTGAGGGCTAGCTAGCAGCTTCCCTTGCTCGATACCACAGAAACAACTAATCAGTATATTTTTACCCAAACTCCACCCAGAAATACATTCCACTTGTAAATGCATTGTGGTAACATGTTTGAAGAGGTGATTGAAAAGGGTAGTCAAATAGAAAAAGCATTGTTAGCTAGAGAGATCTTAAAACCCCTTTCGCGTGACCATGATCATAATGATTCCAAACCTAATGAAAAAAAAATTGTTCCTAATAATAACAAAAATGTTGTAGGTGAAGGAATAGTAGACTCTAAAAGAGTGCAAGAAGTTCAAAACCATGCACCCTTGAAACTAGCAAAGGGAACTCCACCTATAGAGTATAAACATTGTAACTTCACCCCTCTTTCTAATTCTATGTCGTCAATATTAAAATAGATAGAGGTGGTTAATATGGTTAAATATCTTGAAAATACACCTTATGGGGATGATGCACCTAAGCCATCATGGTTTAGGGAAAATGAATATTGTGGATTTCACCGTGTCAAAGGTCATAAAACCGATAAGTGTTTAAAATTAAAGCACTATATTCATGATTTAATCAACAGTGGCGATGTGGAAATGGATTCCACCACCCCTAATAAATATCCTAACATAAACATGGGGATCTTTAAAGAACTTTTCCAAAATCACAACAAAGGAAAGGAAAATCTGGATCAGGGACAGTCGTCTCAAACTAATAATTCCAATTATGTTTCAAATACAGACCATTTTGATGCCCTAATAGGTTGTGTCAATCCACCCATTGAGAATATCAACATGATCAAGATTAAATCAAGGGAGTGTGTTATAGCAATGCGACGGGCTCACCTTGTTATTTCATAACCTCGTCCCCTTATTCCTCAAGACATTCATTATGACATATTAGAATAATTAAAGAAAACCACGACCAAGATTTCAATCTCGGACCTTCTTAAAATTTCTAAGGTTCATAAGGAAATTCTTTGTAAGAAATTACAGGGATCAGGAGTGTCTATTAATGTCGACCCCACACTATAGAGCATATAACCTTCAATCCAATAGAAATCCTAGAAGATAATCCCTCTCATAATTTAACCTTACATATTGAATTCATAATCAAATGTAAGAAGGTAAAAAGAGTGCTTATGGATGGCGCATCAGGTTTAAATATTTGTACTCTGAAGCTAGTTCAAAAACTAGGGTGTACTGAAGCTGATTTAGAAATAAAGGTCATCACCATAAAGGAATATGACAATGAAGAACAGTAGTCAGCCAGTATGATCACTTTCTCACTAGAATTAGGTCATATCAATCAAGATACAAATTTCCATGTCTTGGACTTGGAGCTCCCTTACAACATATTGCTCAGCTACCGATGGATTCATGCCATGCAAGCTACGCCTTCAACGTATCATCAGTGCTTAAAGTTAAACCATGAAGGAAATACCCTCACAATTCAAGGAGATCCCCAACCATTTTCTCATTCCAGAGCATTTTCAGGCTATTTTCCCACCTTTTACAAATTTCCTTCTACATAGATATATGTCCCAGTTCATTTAAAGGCCCTCGCTTCATGAGTGGACCTAGATACCTTGTCTCCCAATGAAAATGGTGTGTCTACATCAGAGTCTCCTTTTTCTATGTGGGAGATGAAGGTTAAATAAAATGGGTGTGGATAATATGATCTTCAACAGAATCTTCTAGTTCACAACCTTCCTTTATCAACCAAACCACGCAGTAGGCCATGTTAAAAGTTTCAAAGATCCAAGGAGAACTACCATTTTGATTATTTCACTCCTGTTGGATTATTAGAAGATGAAAGGATACTCAAAGATATTATATTTCATCTTGAAGATGATGAAATGGCTCTATGCTACCAATCACCTAGGAATGTTAACCCCAATTGAATGATGCTTACTATGGGATATAAAGGACGTGGCTACAGTTGCAACAAATAAGGTATACTGGAAGCTCTTTCGATACCTCATTAGATAGTGGGTAATTGTGGCATTGGCGCCCAACTATAAGAATCTCATCCCTCAAAGATCAAGGATACCTATTTTGAGTGTGAAGATAGTCTTTCCAAATATGAAAGAAAAATAGATTACCGATGTAGTCTTTACGAAGACCTTACCTCCAAGAACTTGTTTTTTGACATGGATATCCTAATTAGAACTCTTGCTATATCCCCTACCACTCAGACACTAAACATGATTTACCCATCACTTGTAAATTGGGACCACAACAACATGTTCCCATAGATTTTTTCAGAACAATGAGGTTATTGGTGAGTTCCTTAGAATTTGTGACAGTATTCCAATAAATGACCACACGAAAGGCTTCTCCATTTAGCTCAACGCATGCACGTCCTTTGGGGAGGAGGAAACATTGTGTAGTCATTTAAGCAAAAAAGTAAGCAAGGGAAAAATTTATATAGAAAATCCTTGCAAAAAGAACAAGACTAATTCCTATAGTGAAAACCTCTTTCAGGCACTTGCAGACAAAAAAAAAACAATCAATGGAAAAAATAGTTGACCCACTTGAAGGTGAAAATCTCTTTGAACCACCTTCAGCAGAAGAGGATCTTAATCTTTCCCCTGATCCTACATGCATGGAAGATGAGTCCAAGCTACTAGAAGAGGAGACAATAGATGTCAATATTGGCACAAATGAATCTCCCATGATAGATAATTTGGGAGCTTCGCTCTCATCTCAAGAAAATAAAACTTTTGTGTTGCTTTTAAAAGAATTTGTAGATATCTTCATTTGGTCTTACACAAACGTGTCAGGACTTGATCCTACATTACTTGTGCACAATCTTGTTGTACAACCAGATGTCAAGCCCATAAAACAAAAGATTTGAAAGATACATCAGCACATCATCTTGTTGGTCAAAGTAGAGCTAGAAATATTATTGGAAGTAGGCTTCATTAGGCCTATTGACTATTCAAAGTGGATTTCCAATGTAGTCCCAGTGCAAAAGAAACCTGTTGGTATTTGAGTTTGCACTGATTTCCAAGATATTAATAATTCTTTTCCTAAGGATGAATTCCATCTTCCCAACATCAACATGATTTTTGATTCAACATCTGGGTATGCAATGATATCACTCATGGATGGCTTTTCAAGATATAACCAGATAAATATTTCTAAGGAAGACCAAACATAAGACAACTTTTACCATCCCATGGAGGAATTTCTATTATCAAGTCAAGCCCTTTAGCCTCAAGAATGAAATCACAACCTATCAATGGGAAATGACTATGATATTTCATGATATGATCAGTGACATCATGGAAGATTATGTGGATGACATACTAGCAAAATCCAGGACTTAGGAATATCATATAGAGATCTCGTGATGCATCTTTCAGCATCTAAGGGACTATAAGGTATGCCTAAACCCAAAGAAGTGTGTCTTTAGTGTGTTATCAGGAAAACTATTAGTATTCATTATTTCGCGGAGAGGAATAGAAGTAGATATAGCAAAAGTTACTGTTATAATAGAAATGCCTCCTCCAATGAATATCAGACAACTACAAATTTTGTAAGGAAACATCTAAACAATTAGAATTTTTGTCTCTCAGCTCACACATAAGTGTCATACATTCATGCATCTTCTCGAAAAATATGTCATTTTTCACTAGGGACCAAAACTGCATCAAGCATTTTCATTGTTCAATGTATATTTGGCAAAACCCCTTATTTTAATACCACCCACGGTAGGTGAACTATTTTAACTCTACATTTCTGCCACACACTTTGCAATTGGGGCACTGTTGGTGCAGTATGATAAGAAGAAGAAAGAAAAATTGTGTATTACTTAATCTGAATGTTGATATCTTACGAGCTCAACTACCCATAGATAGAAAAGGCTTGTTTGGTCGTAGTTTTTGCCTTTTAGAAACTACGTCATTATATGCTAAATAATAAGGTCAAGCTTATCTCAAAATTTGATCCATTAAAATACTTATTGTCAAATCCTACACTCACATGAAATATGGCCAATTGGATCATCTTACTCAGTGAGTTTGACATCAAATATGTACACTAGAAATCAGTAAAAGGATAGGTTTTAACAGATCAACTAGCTGAAGCCCTACAACCAAGTACTGAACCTTTGAGTCTGGAACTCCCATAAGCATCCAAAATGTACCTCGAGGAATCTATTGTATGGAAGCTATACTTTGATGGCTACTTTACCTTTCATGGTTCAGGTGTTGGAGTTTTGTTGATCACTCCTTCAAGGATACTTGATCCCTCAGGCATTCCAACTTAGAGTTCCCATGCACCAATAATTTAGTGGAATATGAGACCCTTATTGCAAGGAATGAATCTAACTATTAAGTGGGATATCAGAAAAGTAAACATAATCGATGATTCTATGTTGATTATAAAATAGGTTACAAATGAACATAAAGTTAAAGATGAGGAACTTATTTCATACAAGACAATGGCCGATTCTTTAAAGGAATTACTTTGAGAAAATTACATTTCAAAAAATCCCAAGAGCACAAAATAGAGCAGCATATATGCTATGGCCATAGTGGGGTCCATGTTGAGCATCCCACCTGGGAACAGAATGATATATCATTCTTTATCAGAACATCTGCGAACATACAACCATATGACATATCATATTCATGTTTGGCTATGTGAGGTTGTTAGTCCCTTTTCCCCATGGGTATATTGTGACATCTTTAATTACCTTCACAATGGAACCTTTCCCACAAAAATTCCCCATGCCAATAAATGAAAACTCATCCATCATATATCCCATTATACCCTACTTGGGGGCACTCTCTTTTTTTGAGGCTATGATAGGAATCTATTACATTGTTTAAATTTGTACGAGTCCATCCTGGCGATCAAGGATGTGCACGAAGGCATATGTGAGAGCTCATACTAGAGGGAATGTCTTAGTAAAGAAGATATTTAGAGTAGGATAATATTGGCCTACCGTGGAAAATGATTGTTGCAAATACCTAAAGAGATTCTTGCATTTTTAGAAGTATGACAATTTGATACATGCACCAGCAAAATCATTACAGCATATCACGATACCTTAGTCCATTCTCAAAGTGGGGGATCAATCTTATAGGTAAGCTTAACCTTGTATCCTTAAATGGCCACAAGTTCATTATCACTGCTACTAAATATTTCAGAAAATGGGTATCTAGGTTGTTCCTCTTACCTATGTCGAAGGTTGCGTGCAAATATCTAAGTTTATAATGAACCATATCAATCTGTCGATACGGTATCCCTTCTTCCATTGTAGCTGACAATGGTAAGTCCTTTAAAAATAAAATTGTGAAATCGTTATGCAAACATGCTTTCATAATATCTCTCAAATTCTCAACCCCCTATTACCCTCAAGGTAATGGGCAAGATGAAGCTTCTAATAAAACCCTCATCTGTATTATGGAGAAGATGGTGAATATAATAGGTTGTAATTGGCATTTACATATTCACCCTACCTTTTGGGAATTCAGAACATCTATTTTCACTCATATGGGTGCCACTCCATACTCCTTAGTATTTAGCATAGAAGTCGTGCTACCCCTAGAGATCAAGATCCCCTCTTGGCGTATAGAGTTGAGATATTACCTAAATGAAGAGGACTACACATTAAATCAAACATAGTTAGAGCTATTAGATTAGAAATGACTTCACACCCTCAATCACCTTAAAGTGTATCAAGATCAAGTGCAACGAAGTTACAACAAAAGAGTGATACCTCATCAATTTGAGGTAGGAGACTTGGTATTAAAAGAAAATCAGTTCAATATAACCAATGACCAGGAAAAAAAGGAAAGTTTGAGCCTAACTAGTTGGTGCCATATGTTGTGGTCACAAAGTTTGGTTCGAGAGCCTACAAGTTTTCTTACTCAAATGGTCAGGAGCTTTGGAAAACCATGAATGCAATGCATCTTAAGCATTTCTAAGCTTAAGTGTGGGGTCTCTAAAATATCGGAAAAGTAAAAAAAAAGTATAAAAATAGAAAAAGAAAAAGAGAAATAAATAGGTGCGTCCAATAGTGAAAACCACGCAATTATGGAACTTTGGACAAGTCCTTTGGTGAAAACCAGTTTCTAGTGCCATTAGAGGGTCCGTTTTTCAAAAGCATTTCAGGTCTAGGAAGGTGATAAAAAAAATTCCTAAAAGCTAGTCCTTTACCTTTTGTCTAAGTTACTTTTGAGCCTAGCTCTCTTAGCCTTCATCCGACTGATCCTACTTTTATGTGCAAAGAGTGTGCCCTTGTATATTCCCATCTCACGTTGGGGGAAAATTCACATCATCACTTCTTACGCATAGCATGTGGCATTCTTCCCTTATACATCCCATCTAACGATGGGGGCATCCACGTTTCTTTGTTTCCTTGCATTTAGTTTTGAGAAAACTTCTTAGAAAACATCAAAAACATTTGTATATCTTTGTGAAAACCTCAAAACATTCTGATATGTTAGTCAAAAAATTTCAAAACATTCACATATGTTTTGTAGAAAATTCAAAAAAATATAACATTGTTTCAAGATAATACCAAAATTAGTGCAAAACGTTTCAAAATTGTCCCGTAAAAACAAAGTAGTAGTTAGCTTACTTTTAGTTGCTAGTTTGTATAGTTTTGGGTTGCATTGATTTTTCATCCTGTATGTGATTTAAATAGGAAACATTTTCTTACTTAGATTGAGTGTTACTTTAATCTGTAGTGCATTACATTGAGTTCATTTTATCTTGCATACTTGTAGATAGTTGTGTTGTTTTGATTAGATTTGATTAATTTGTGTTTTTTGTTTGCTTGTATAGTTTGTTGTCATTTCATCATCATATCATCTATCATCACATCTATACATCATATATCAATAAAGGCTAAGCTACATAATCATGAACATAAAAATTAAACATGTATGCTAAGCTAACATCATATAATATCGCCAAGAGGGGCAAGAGGGACCACCTTCTTGTCACCCCATCAAACATAGGCCATAATAAAAATTTGGATTAAACATGCTATCACATATACAAAATGTTATAAGTAAAACACAAAATATCTCATCAACATGCAAAGTGATATCATCAGATGTTATATCATAAATATAACAATATGTGATACAAACATAAACCACAATAAACATATAGATTAAGCATGATATCTCATAAAAAATGTGATACATCAGTAATCCATCAATCATCATATATCCATAAATATCAAATGTCCATGTACAAAATCATGTGTCTCAATACATATTAGATATAAAACGCCATCATGGGCATGGGTCAAAAGTGTGCCTTCATCATGAGGCATAACCAAAAATAATATATAAAGTACATTTGTACAAAAATGTGCCTTCATTATGAGGCATGATAAAAAACAATACATATACATCGTACAAAAGTGTGCCTTCATATTGAGGCATACATAAAAAAGATACATCAATAAGTGATTCATCCATGACTCTCACCCTCTCCAGGACTACCTAGCCTAGGTCTATCACTAGGTGGGGGTATCTACTGTGAGGGACGCATAGAAGGCATTACACCATGTTGTGTTGCACCATGCTACTCCTAGGCCTGCGGTGTTGATGGACCATGTATTGATCACACTAATTGCGATGGCCTTTGTGATCTAGACCATGATAGACTGCCAGTTATCTAGCTATAATCTGGAGCTCTCTTATCAGCTAGGATAGTCGCATGATACTACATCCTGTAGTAAGTGGCCTCACCTGCCAAGGAGGCACTCTGACCAATCAAAAGTTATACTCCAGAGGGAGTACCTCCCTGCTGGATCGTATCTCGCTCCACTCTCATGCTCGCTAACTCTTCTTATAGTTGGGCTCTATTTGATATAGCCTGATATCTCAGCACTTGCAGTTGTGCCCTCTCTACTGTCACTTGATCCCACTCTGTCTTGAGTTGATCTCACTCTATCCTAAGATAATCTCTCTTTGTAGTAGCCTGAAGTTGTAAGGCTATAACCTACTGTAACTATTGCTGCAAGGCAGCCACCTACACACCAACATGTATATCCACCTCCGCCATCTCTTCCACCTCTTGGTGGACTATGTAGCAGACTCATGTGTGGGGGTGGTGGAGGTACCTGTAATGGTGCTCATAATGGAACCTAAAGTGAAATTTGTGGTGTTTGTGCCTATGGTTGTACAACTACCTGATGTTGCACAACTACCTGATGCTACACCAATACCTATTGTACCTATACCCCTCCCTGTGGCCGTACTTTTGGATCTACCTGAGGATGTACTAGAGCCTGTGCTCTATGATCTAGGCCATGTAACCCCTGTGTTGCCACATCTAATATTGCCTATGTAATCATCAAAAATTGAGGCAACACTATAGCATATCATCCCTGATAATCTAGGGTCGTACCTGGATCTACTATCTAATGTCATTGCACCCAAGGATGTGCTACTACCTGTAAGAAAATAGAGTGGGCATTTCCTAATATAATACATGGCCCAATGTGAAAGGTCTCTCTAGACCTCCACCCATACCATCTCTCATCACCAAGAATCCCCTATATGAGAACGAACTACCATTGGACAATGTCTACTCTTTACCACTCAAGATATAGTCCTGGCTCCCAATAATGAAATAATTAACCGTTGCAGTGCTCAACGTTGTTGCATCTTCAAGCCACTGATACAACATGTATGGTCATTAGGTAATCATATGAGGTTGTACCTCATCAAAGGATCTCCTATAGTAATATGTGTCCCCCATATGTCCATGAATGTTGTCTCCATCTAGAACCCAACCCATCATAGATGGATCTCCAAGAGCTCGGGCTCACAATACTCCTATTGGGTATCTTATCACGATGTGATCCAAGGCCCATATCTGAAGTAAAGTAGTCAGCCCCATGGTCTTCTAACCATGGTAGGCTATTAAGTGTAAATCTATATATAGATGGGCCATTATAAACTACCTCTAACAATAGACCTTCCCATTGAATATTCCCTTTATGAATACAATCAGGCCCAAAGAAAAATGAGCACCAGTCTTGTCAGGTAGCAACAAGATACTAATAAGAGCTATGAGATACACATGAACCCATCCAAGATGATGATCTTCCATACATCTGGTAACGTCCACTAAAATACCCCAGCGATGTAGCTGTGCTATTCCAAAAATTGCAGCAATGTTCTACATGCTACGACCGCGATGGCCATCATATGTCACCAGTTGACCCTAAATGGGCACTCTAAAAATTCACCAAATGTCCTCTATTATGACGCTCATCTCACTAGTAGGTAAGCAAAATGTCTGACTCTCACTCTGCCATATGTTAGCTAAGGTTGTAATTAGGCTATGGTCCAAGGTGATCTGTGGCATGTGACCCACGTACGAGAGACCCATAACATCCAGTAGTATATCCAAGTAGACATGATCTCATCAATAAAATGTCACCTCGTAGTCCTGGAGCCACCCATGTTGATTTTGCATCTCTAATCACTCTAATTCCATTTGCACGGTTAGCCAGGTCATTTGTTATGATCTTATTCATCTCTTCTATCATCTAAGTTTTTCTTTAAAACTTCCTAATTCTTCTAAGGGCAATATAAGGTTAACCCTTCGCGCAAGCACGCCCTATTTGGTGTCATCGCGCCCAAAGCACCAGCACTCCCTTTTCCACGTGGATTCCTACATCTTCACACAAGCACACCCCTTTTCCCCCCACCCTTTGGCTCGTGCCAATGTGTGTCTTTTGAGGCTAGCGTGCCCATGTTCACGTATGTGCACAAGCATGTGTGTTTTCTACAAAATTTTACACCATCACGCATCATTTTACACCAACGTGACTATGTCTGTGTGATATCACACCAACGTGCCCCCGATAATCCCTATGTGCCGCAAGGGCCACGCTGGTGAGATTGCGCGTGTTTTCTAACCTAATTACTACAAAATAAATGTGATTTAAATACTACAAAAGGACAAAAGTGAAAAGTTTGGCTTTGTGTACTTGTAGGCCATCCCTGGGAAGTCCCATGTAATCTTGAATGTGATCCACACAATGTTTATGGTTCTGCACCCTCACTATTTCCTCTCATAGGTCAGAGAAAATTTAGCAGTAAAAAGGATGACTATATGTGGTAAATAACTTGACGTGATGGTTTTTACCCCTCGTCGTGTGGTATATATACCCGTTTTGACCCCCCACATTGTGTCTCTCACCCTCGAAGTGCCCTGGGACCATCGTGATTCTTCTACATTCTTCTAGCACTCGCCACACTGATTATTTTTAATAAATAATTATTTTCGCATGTTTTCGTTGCATTGGGCATGTTTTTACTTCCCGGCAACCCTTTCTACTACCTGGGGCATATTTTTACCTTCCGAGATATTTTGGTGATGTCCCATGACTTCATCATTTATTCTACAAAATTTTCTTTCCAAAAATTCAAAAAATCAAAACAATATACATTTTTTCAAAAAAATTTAAAATGCAAAAATTCAAAAAAAACTTAAAAATGTGGTAAACAACATGCCTGCAACTGAAGCCTGTATCAAATGCATTTCCCTCGAACATCAAATTTTTTCCTACAAAAACATCTTTCCTAGGTTCTTGTTTATTCTTGTCTCAAATGACTCGCGGATCATTATGATTTACCTCCATTAACAAAGGTTGGCCTGCTTACTATGTCAGTACTCCTGTGCAACAGTGAGTTGTCAGAGGCTATATCATAGCACAAGAATGATTTTTCATGGGACTAATTGTGTCCTCCATTATTCCCCTTGCATGTATCCTTGCTTGGGCACCATTTTTAACCCTTTTTGTTAAAACATGAACATTTAGGAACTGAAGCTTGATAACAAAAAAAATTGGTGCAACTGTCTTGAATGTTTTTTTTTTGAGTATGTGTGATTGTACTTATTTCTCTATTAGGTTAGCTGGTTTACTTTCTCACATTGCATTGCATTATTTATTTTTCATGGAGTTAAGTATTTTTAGCAGTAAACAAATGTTTGTAATATAGCTTGTCACGTTATTTTACACTTTTATTTATTTTAATAAAGTTTGATGATTTAGATCATAGGGGCAACATGATGAAACAAAGTTTCTTAATGAGAGATTAGATGCAAGAGCTAGTACTATATTCTTCACTATCATATCTTATCACTATTCATTTTTCTTCCAAAAACACATGGGGCAATAAAAAAATCATTTTCATGCCTATCCTATCTCTTCTATTTGTTTTTATCAAATTTTTGATCGTTGATTAACTTCTTCTATCACCCCATCGACACTCAAGGGAGCATCCTTATTCCACTAATTTTTCTTCCAAAATTTACTTGTTTACTCTTGTCTACTATGTTTGAAGTGATGTCACCTACTTCAACTCAAATAGGGGCAAATGTAGACACCTAAAATCTACTTTTGCAATCTTATTGCTTAAAGCACACTAATTACTCTCATTCTTACCATTTCTGTTATAATTAGTGAATTCTGCTAATTAAATAATATTTCTCTCTATCTTGGTTAATTAACAAATCTTTGTTGATTACCTAGCCTCTTTCACATTTAGGATGTCGATTTACGACATATCATAAGTCATAATCCTCTTCCAAGAAAACAATTAGCGTTTATTAGCTAATTAAGCCTATTTACCCTTGTTTTGATCAATAAACCCTATTATTGGCTCAAAACCCTCTTCCAACCATTAAAAATCACCCCTTTTCCCTCCAAGACATCTCAAAAGGCTTCAAAAGCTCATCCTAGCCTCTTAATTGGTCCTAATTGGTCAATTAAGGCTCCTCACATGCTAATCACTTATTAATTCACTAATCATGATTAGCAAGCCTTAGTCTACTTCGTACTTTTAGTCCCACATACACCAAGATGAAATTTTTCCTCAAAGAGAAAACTATAAAAAGGACTAAGTACCTACCTTCCAACTTTACACCTTGTTTTGAATAACATTAATCATATAACACATATGAGCCTTACTTCCTTCTAGGATTAGCTTGCTCAATCTTTGCATTCAAATCTCCATTTTAGTTAGTAGAGGGATATCTAACATGGCATTATAGTCTTGTGTTAGAGAGATACGATCGCCATTTTTGGAGTAGCAAAAAACATGGTTTGATTTCCCTTAGATCTAATTAGGTCTATTTTAAGTAGTCGTTTCACATAGTAAGGATGTTTTTAGATTCAATGTTTAATTCTATTTAGTTTCCATTAATGCATGATTTTAAGCTTTGATCTTTGATGTTTCATTCTTAAGCTTGATTTTGGCTCTAGGCTATTAAGGTGTTATCCTTTACTAGTTAGTCATATCACAAGAGTTTTGGGGTGTTATCAATAAGAATTTTGTATTCTTTACAGGGAAATACAAACTAGCAACTCTATCCCTCCATCCCATATCAGTAAGTCATCCATTCATGTAGTGGGGATTGCATTTTATTGGAGTAATCAATCCACATTAAATCTCATGTCATAAGTGGATTCTCACATCCACTAACTATTTCACCAAATAGACAAAGGTAGTTTCACTAAAGGAAGAAAATGAGGATAGGGTCTTAGACTTCTACAAAGATATTGTGACCAAATTTGGTGTTCCTTCAACAATCATTTATGATAATGCTCTAGCTTTATTTGGTAAAAAGATATCTAATTGGGCTGTGAAAAATGGAATATACTTTAGCGCCTCTTGAAACTATTACCCCCAAGGAAATGGTCAGGCCGAATCCATGAACAAAACTATTTTAAGGATCATAAGGAGGACTCTGGATGAGGATCAGAGGAGCTAGCACAAAAATTTTAAATCAACCTTGTGGGCTGATAGGATCACTCCCAAGAGATCAACTTGTAGCTCTCCCTAAAAACTGGTTTACAGTAGAGAAGAAAGGATTCCAATAGCCCTTAAATTACCAACATTGGAGCTCATCAAGCAACTAGAAATGTTTGAGTTTGAAGCCATGAAATTCAGGTATGTAGAGCTCATGGAGCTAGAAGAATTGAAATATCAAGCAATGCAAACAATGGAAAGGGATCAAGCTCTAATGAAGAATCCCTTTGACAAGAAAACAAAATTAAGAAGTTTCCAAGAAAGATATCTAGTCCTAAATTGGGATGTAGACATAGCCAAACCAAGTAGGCACTCAAATTTTGATGCAATATGGATTGGCCCCAACATAATTTCAAGTAGCAATTCAAACAATGCTTTCTAATAGACAAAATTGGATGGAAAAGAATTATATATCCCAGCCAATGGGATATATCTCAAGTATTGTTATTAAGGGAAAGACCCTCACTTGTATATAGTAGTTTAGGTTTCAATTCCTCTAAGTGCATCTAACACATTATCTTGTTGATCATTTCAGTTTGTTTCTCCCGCACACTCTATGTGTGTTATTTTGTTACTTTTGGGATGATAGTTCAAGTTTTCAAAGGGAGGCGGTATTCAACAGTTCTTGTGTGACGCTTCAGGTAGGTCAAGGTGGGATTTCTAGGTTTCAGATCGATTTCTAGATTATTAGGCTGACTCTATTCCCAACAGATTCTCCAAGGTAATGATATCTTTATCTAGCAGGAAGATTACATCGTTGAGTCGCTAAAAAATTATCCAAAATTGTACCTCTACAAATTTAAATAACTCATCAAGATGGAGTTCGTCAGTTTTATGCTTCGCGGAAGCCGTGAGGTTCTCATTCAGCTTTCTAATGATTTTGGTAATATGGTATTCCTTGGGTCCTTAATAAACTCGTGAAATAAAGGAAGTGAGTGAGTCATGACTTATGCAAAAGTGGTCAACTGGTGAAGGATTTGAATTCCGCGGGGCTTCCTTTTTTGAATAAATGAAGAATGTGGCTAAGTCACAAATCTGTGGGACACTAATTCAATGTTTTGTGGGTGTTTCAAAGGTTAGTGTTTTATAAATCCAAAATCCATGAGACACTGAAGAACCCACAAACAAGAGAATTTCCACGGGACATAAAACATTTAAATATTTCAAAAAGGCCCAAAAATAGGGGAGAAATATGAGGAAAATCCATGGAACGAGCATTGGAGCATTTTTTTGTAACTCTCGTTACAGTTAACCAAATCAAGAAAGGTTGATCTTGTTTAAAAGGTCTCATTAATGGATACATTTTAGGGCCAAAAACTTCAGAAATCGATGCATTCTAAGGGACCTAAATTTCAAACACAGTTTTAAGGGAAAAGTGATGATCCTGAACACACACGTTATCAAATCATTCCCTAACCACCAACATTAATGAGGTTGTTTTTTATATTGGATATCATAAAGGAATGATCTTCCAAAGGTGACCATGTGCTTTCATATGAGAATTAATGAGTTCTGGTCGGTGGTTGAATTTTGAATTCAAATTTCACTCTCTTTTCCCTCCTCTCTTCTATATATTGTAGAATAATGCTCATTTATAAAGGTTAGACCCTCTTGGATTGCAAAGGTGTTATTCAAAGTAGTTTTTTTTTCTATGGATACTTGCCTCTTTCCACCATTGTAACTAATTATGCATCTCTTGGAAGTAATACAAGTCTTGTTTTCTGGTTATTCTTTTCCCTAGCTTGTATTTTAATACATCTTCTTTCCTTTCCTTTGTTTTATTGGTTTGTTGTGTATTTTCATGTCCTTTACAGTTCTTTTTTTTGTTATACCCCATGAGAATGATTGTGTGAGTGTTGTTTCAGACTGTGTGATGTTTGTTTGTCCTCATGCATATTTTCCCTTATTTTCACTCATCAAAAAATGTTCATCCCCCTTCTTTATGTTCTTATCACCTTTGTTAGCTTAGGACTTTCCCTTTTCATGCATTTGTCTCTCTCCCTTGGTCCCTATGGATGTTAGAGTAGGAATAGATAGCCGCATTTCCTTCCTTAGGAGTAGTTTAATATTAAAAATAGGTAGAGGAACCAACCTTCTCTGGAGGTTTGTCTCAAGTAGCAAGTCCAACAAATTGAGAGATAATCCCATATTACCCAAAAACATTGATTTATTATCATCCGTTCATGACAAATAAGAGGGTGTTGTTTTTTGGTGATAACAGGTACCAAACATGGCCAAGTTTTCAAGACCCATATTTTAGGTTTTGTCTCTATTTCTCAATTTCTCAAAGTTTCTCTTAAGGAGGTGATGTTGATGTTGTACTTGATCATGCCAACTAGATTCTTCATAGTCTCTTACTATATTTTCTAAGCTTACGTAGGTTAGTGTAGCTTCATTTTTCCTCTCCTTTTAAAAAGTACATATAAGTGGGAAAATTAGTGTATTTAATAACTTTTTATGGTTTTAAGATACAATTGTGTTTTTTATTTATAATATAATTGTATGAATAAACACGTTTGTGCACACTTATCAATATCCTATAAAGAGAGGAGAGCACTAACTAATGAATGACATAATTCACTTTGGCTATTAATAGGAAAGTCTTCATTAAAGCATGTTTTAAAGAAGACTTGCTCTACAAGTAATCTAGTCCATAAATCTAATCTTAGCATCCTTCTTATCTATATAGAGAATAGAGGCATAGTGATAAGAGAGTTAATATCAATAAGAGTTACTATTATAGTATTGACATTCTATCAAAAGTTGTTTAATCTAAAAAGGTAGTAATGCTACCCAGATAAATTTTTGTATTGTTTTTTAAGATTTCATTAATTATGCATGCATGTGGGTGTTTGTCTTTGTTATTGCAAAAATCCTAGAACATATCTAGGAATTTTACAATTTTGTCATTTTTGTGATTTTTGAGCAATTGCAATTTTTTCCAAAGGTTTCCTTTTAATTCCCATGTTTTGGACATTTAGAGGGCTATGAATTTTGATCCATCTTATCGATTTTAGTTCCTTTTTATTGAAAAATAAGAATCTTGATCCTTTAGTGGAAAACTAAACTGACAATATCATGTGCACAAAATAACCTACCTTCTTAGGATTAGTGCCAAGAATCAAAGGGTATCTATTCTTACAAATTCACTTGGGGAATGATCCATGTCCCATCCCTTTGTGGGGCCGATGCACTTGGTAAGAATTGATCCTTAATGAGCTCTTTGTGATAAAAAAAACTTCATAAATGGACTAACGACCTATTGACTTAGTGTCATTTTTTTAAAATACATGTTTTTGTGGCCTTTGTAAAGATACCATCATATCAATACCATTGCGCATCAAAATTTTACTTTTTTAATTTTTTTTGTAAAATTTTAACTAAAAATGAATCGTGTATGGACTATATTACAAAGTGCCACATAGTTTTAAGTGGGGGTTCATTTTTGTGAGTGAAATTATTTTCTTGTTTGGCTCAAATACATTTATGTGTTTTCCAACTCTTTTGTCATGACTTTTTGTAAAAAATACGTCATTATAAACAATTTGGGAGGTGTTTTTTAAGTGCGCTTACTTTTTGAGGATATTTCAACATGATTTTCTCCTTTCTTTTGTAAATGGATTCTAACCATGACCTTCACACTCTCACATTGGCCAATAATAACTTGTTTTAAAAAAATGCTTTTCTCATAAGTATGTTCACTTCAAGAAGACATGGTTGCATTTGTTGAAGAGAATAGGAAGCTAAAAGAACAAAACTCTCTATGTCCCTCACTAATTTTTGAAAAAAACACCCTCCTAGTGAATAACCCAAAATTGCTTGAGTGGTCAAAATCACAATAACCATATAACTAAGCATCATTAGAACAAGAATAATATAGACAATAATTATATGTACGTAGTATTATTTTTTCCTTATGTTTAAAATTACTTTATTAATTTGGAAAAAGTTAAAACATATTAGAATTCCTACTAATTATCAAAATTATGTAGGGTTTGTTTTTTCACATGAAAAATTAGAATTTAGATTAATTTTAACTTTATAACACACATTATAGTTGCTTGTGAAACAAACATTAATAAGTTTTATGCATATCTTATTTGAGATAGCATAATTGAGTTCTATTCCTAGAATATAACCTATGCCAAGGATAATAAATTATGGCTCTATCATAAATTTATATGTGATCAATATGTTAAGAAAAAATATTAAATGCAATCAATATTGGATGTCTCCAATACATACACAAAAGGCATCCCAACTTGCATTCGATGCGAATACAATATTGTTCTTAGTAATCGCACACTAATTTACTCAACCATTAGAGATATTATAATATAGAAATGTTTCATATAAAGATAGATTTCCTCCAAAAAAAAAAAAAAAATCTCATAGTAAATGCATACATTGCTATAACATCATCCCAATCAAAGACTAAAGCTAGTAGTAGATGTTCCATGTATAGTAACCAAGTCAATTGAGATAGAAATTTTAAAATAACTTCATGTGAACATATTTTACCACTTTTGCACGTAGTCATGAGTTAAGTTTATAATTTGATCACCAAAGGTGTGCTGATTTGTATACAATACTCATAGCATGATAATTATAAAAATGAAAGAGAAACCATATTAGCTCACTATAAAACATTACTAGTTTATACTATTCTTACACCTCTCTCTTAAGACTCCTCTTTGACTAAAAATCTTAAACTTGTTCCCCTTCTTTAAAGATAGAAGTTTCTTTAGAGAGAAATTAATCCACTCAAAAAGCTAATGGTTTGTAAGTACCCAAACAATATTATATCATTAGAGGTACTGAACATGGGATGTGGAAAAGGGGTATGAAGGAGACAACCCCTAACAAGGTCAAGAAACTCCCCTCGTGGGGTTCAGGGACAAATCCTTGGGTGCGCACCCTATCGCGGTATAGGGTAGGGTCAAGGGGAAACACCCATGACACTAATCACAATTATCAACTTGTTTGGTGTCATGGGTGTTACCCACCAACTTCTCCCACCCACCTAGCCCCCCTACCCTTTTAGAATAGTTTAGGGATAGATGAAAAATAATTTTACACTTTATGATCAATTTTTATGAAGAAAATAGTGTGTCAAATAATTTTATTTTGAAAAAAAAGAAAAAAACTCTTTATTAAAAATTTGTGACTAAATTTATTTTTTAAAAATTATAATTTTATATATATATATATATATATATATATATATTCCAAATAAAATAGTTGTGGAAGAAATTTCCAAAATAAGGATGGTTAGGGGTTTTGAACCCCTAACCTCCTAGTTGTAAGTCCTTGCAAAATTATACAAAAATCCAATTACGTTATCATATTGATCATATACATACATATATGTATACCAATATATACATATATGTATATAGATATGTGTGTGTGTGATATTTAAATTTTAGTTTAAGAGATTTGTATTTTTTTTAAAGGAAGAAAAGAGGGAGGGGGTCGAACCCCTCACCTATAATCCCTTAAGCCTAAAACTGTGGATATCTTTCCAAGTGATTTAGGTATTTCACACTTGTATTATTGGCTTAGTTTCTATTTAGATAAAAATATGAAATAATTTTCCTTTTAAAAAATATAGGAGAGGGTGGGTGTCAAACCCCTCATGTAACACCTACTTTCCAAAGCTTCTGATATGGATTTTTTTTTTACTTCCCAAACTAACTTTTTCCTTCAATGATTTAATTGTACAACTTTACATTTAAATACAACAACAATATAATTACAATTCATCATATAACAAATCAATTAAAAAATGTGCCTAACTTTGGGTCAATTAGATCCACCGATCCCCCATAGATTACTCTTTCGAGTCAATATACAAAGTATACAAGTGGTACCCTCCTCAACATTGATTTACAAGTGATGCTTTCTAAGTGTCTACCTAGAACTTAGTCAATTGAATCCCATCCGGCATCTCACACTATTTTTTAAAACTTGGTGAGCTTGATAGTGTAATAACATACACTACTTTAGCCAAATTTTAAGAGTCGTGCATTACATGCTCAGTTTCTAGATGACACATTTGTCAATAGAAACATGTCCCATCACCATATCACTTGGTTTATTTATTAGAATTGAATCAGTTAGCTAAGTCAAAATTAGTTGCATGCTGCGCAAAAGGTGCAAAACTTGTTCAACCTGTGCGAAGAAGCACATTTTTTCCAACTCAGGTTTCCTATGGAAGAGAAAGTGCTTATGTAATGGCTCTAGTCATTACGAAACCAATTTCTTCCCCATAGCCAACATAAGTTGGTACCAAGGTGACTTGTTCATATAGGATAAACAACTTTTGCAACTCAAATGTAACACAATTCTTCAATGTATTGTGACAGACATAATAAGTGGAGCTCGAGGGACAACTTATGATATCTGCTATATGGAGGTATTCAATTAATGAAATGTGTCATAAAATGAACACTTCTCTACAACAACCATCTGAAGTTTGCCTACCAAGTTCCATATATTAGGAATGTCCTAATTCTTAACTTATTTCATTATAAATTAATTTTTTTATGACATTTTTCCCTAGATCGCAGTGATACACGTATCACATTTGAATATGTTTATAAGGTTCATAACTTAGTTTCAATATAGAGAGTAATAACTTTCATAAGTTATTTAAATGCATCCATTATGCATCTTAAATGTAATTTAAGATAGTTTGATGCGTGTTATCGCAGTCCATGGTTTAATTTATTTAGGACTTCTTCGTATTATCCATAATCACATATTTAACTGAACTTATCCAACTAAATAGCGTACAACATTCAAAGTTTTCTATGTTCCATATATGTAGATATATCATAATTAATCCTCAATCATTTAATATGATAGTTTATAACACATTATATCCATATATCATTAATTCATCTTAGGCCATATAATGTTGAATCCAATAAGTACAACCATGTAACTTACAACTAATTTTCTTCACTTTATAAATAATAATTCAACAATAAATACAAGTTTAATATTCCATCTCAGGATAGTACAATAACATTTAAGGATAAATTTCCTTCAACAAATAAGACAACGATGCTCTTGCTTGCTTATACAATTATGTCTTTTAAATGAAGACAGATTAAAGGCATAACCAAACATGTAATACATTCATGATATTTCACAACTCGGAATATCATCATCAAATATGTCAGATCCCTCCTTTTATTCATTTTGCATTGTTCTTTAGCTTGCATTCTGAAAATTTTGAAGTACAAAATTGTACATGGTCAGTTTCAACCGAACTGGCATGAAAAGGTTATCCACCGTATCTTTACTATTTATAACACAAAAAACATTTCTATGATAATTCTTCAACAGTACTAGAACATCAAGATGCAATAGCAAAGATTATAATAACATTTCACTTTTTCAACCTTTTTATAATATCTTCACAAGAAGAAAGTAAGGTTTAAGACTTTACCAATACATGATTGAATAAATAAACAATACAAAATTACAAAATGAACCCAATAATAATTCATTGGTTCACATAAAAATATCATGATGGGTCCTATACCATTTCTACCCAAAAGGTGATTTCATAATATTCTCATTAAGCTACAGAAATAAGACTTTACTCCTCATTATCCAATCATTACAGTATTTGATTTTACTCACACAATCAAGAGGAACATTCAACTAAACATAAGTTCCACACAGTCCTTATTATATGAATCAATACATAACACTATCCATACATAGCATAAAAATAATTTCTGTCAAGGAATGCTATAGTCAAAATCCACAGGAGATATCATTAAAAACCTTTTAAATAATATCAGGTGGAATTACCTTAATTTCTCCAAGATTTCCTTAGAAAATCCAAACCACACCTATCCTTCTAAATAGAACCAAACAATTCATTCACAGTACAAAATAAAAGATAACTGAGTGATATAAATTTTCCATGCAGAGCTCGAAAGAGTGAAAGAATGGCCAACAAAGAATGAAACCAAAAATAACTCCACCTTTGGTGGTAGCTTCCTTAAGAAGCTTTTCACTTCTCCCCATGTCCATATGATCAGGATTAATGACAATTAATGCAACTAGTACCTATTTCCAGTTTTCCAAACCACCAGAAAAATTTAGGTATCTCCCCCTAAGCTTCCAGCAATCCCCACCATCCATGTTGATAAGGTGGGCCATCAGAAGCTCCAAGACCAAGTCCACCTTACCTATAATCTTACAAGGTTGGCCTTTAGCCATTTGAAATTTTGAATCAATTAAATAGACAAGACTCGGTGGCTAATGCCATGATTGGCTTGACCAACCCAATCGTTCATGAGCTCAGGTGGTGGCTCAACCGAGCTGCCTTCCATTAAAATGAACATCGACCTTACCCATTATCAAGGGTTGACATAATGGTCTATAGCGATTATTTAATTTCCACTTAGGATATCGTCTTTAGAATATTTAGATATACCTACTATAATGTAGGTTATTTCTTATTTTTTTAAATCATAATCTTTTCATCATTAATGATAAACATTATGTCAACACCATAAAATTGTCGAAGAACATTTTGGTCGTAGGATCTAGGAACAAAGTTTTCAAACTATATGCCATCATGCAATATATATATATATATATATATATATATATATATATACATATATACACACACACACACACACACACACACACACATATACAGTAACCTGGTTGTTTATTATCCATAACCAGTCAAACTTTAACAGCTAAATAATAACTTAACCTTACCTGTATCCCTCATTTTTTACCATTTTATCAAGGCTTCTACCTTTTTACATTATCAACTATAATGTTGTATTCACCATTAGATCAACTTATATTACCAGTTATTTTATAGGAGTTGCATCATAACTCTGCCAAGAACCAAAACACAATAATGAAATATCAACAAGTACTTGTAATCGACAATTTAATCATAACAAGCTCATTGTCAACTTGTTATCTTTATCAACTTTGTTTGCAATATCTAGAGCATAACTAAGATCACATTCCAAGCATCATGTAAAAGTAATATAACCAATCATATTATTATCTACAGCAAGATATACACACACACACACACACACATTAAGGTATACTAGATGATTTTCAGTATTTGGAAACTTGTGGAATGTGATGAAAAGTGCGGAAATGTTGTCATGCTAACGGGAAACATACCGAAACTGGTCTTTATGTCCTACGAGATGTATGATATCACAGCTCATTTATCACTCATCAAAAGGAAAACAACAGGGGTGTGACTCCTCACCTCCACACTCCTTAGTGGACCTAAAGCTCATCCAACTAGTCGCGCGAGTTAGATACTTGATCACACTTATGGATAGGAATTATATACTTTTTAACTTATAAACTTTAAGCTTAAACTTAAATAAAAAAAACCTCTTTATACCCTAATTAGGGTTCCAAAATTTATACTTTTTTGAATCTAGACTTTCATTGTTTCCCAACAAAGTTTCATTGCCTCAAACAACGTGTTGTTTTTATTCCCATTTAAACAACATCCTTGTATGTTTGTCTTCATGATAAGCTACCTCCACATGAAAATAGAACAACAAAACAATCATAGAGGTGTGACCATCACCCAACCTCTTCCTTGGACTAAGTCCCACAACTATAGATGTGTTACTATAATTGTTGTACGATAGCCAACATGAATATATACATTTGTGTAGAAATAGAGCAACACAAGAGTGTAACACTGTATGCATATGTATAGCCACGCTCAACATTGTTAGCACATATTTTTCTTAACTGTTAGACAACAAATAAATCACACGAATACAATCAAATAATTTTGACGAGTATAATACCAAACAACAGGTTTGTCACATGGATATAACCAACCTTGATAATGAATGCATTTAACATATCATACAAGCTGAAAAAGACCCACTAATTTTCTAAAAAATCCCAGAAAATTCAAACTTTGGTATAGTAAAAAATTCCAACAAAGATGACCATTAAAAATTTGAAAAAGACCGGATTTGGCATGCTTCAAAACACACTTGAATTTACTCTCAATCCTAGGGTTTTTGCATGATTCAAACTTAATGGTGTAGTTTCTTTCTCCACAGAATTTACATAATGAATTTTTTGTTGTAAAACCATATATTTCCTTCACTCTTTTCTGATTCTCCAGATCATCCAAAGACGCAAAAGAAGAGCATACTCAGAGATCAAATGATCTACATCAACAAACTTAAAAAAATCAATATTCCAACAAAATAAACATGACAAATTAATTGTGTTCGATTAACAGAACGAGATTTGATACCATGTAAGAATGTGGGCCAAGATTGAGCATTAATAAAATATGAACACACAAAGAGAGTAGAGTTGTAAGAGATGAATCACACATGAGCCAAAAGATAGCTTGTATATTGAATGACTTAAAAATAGTTGTACAAGAGGCGTATAAATAGGAAGTGGGGAAATGTGACCACCACCTAAAGATATGGAGAAGTGTAACTCCAATCTACCTCGCTGACACCTAAGCAAGCTAACTACATGTGTAGAAAAAACCGTGCAATGAAATAAAAAAATTATACTAACAATTTGCATAATTTTTCTATCTTCTCATCCATCCATTCACATTTTTCTGTCTTTTTGCCTAAAACAGTAATATTCCACCTGAGATAACCACACAACTAATTTTTATGGGAGATTGCACAAAAATATCTCATGAATGTCTCAATATATTTGTTCCAACTTGATTCCTTTTATAGGAATTCCCATCACAACCTCTTCATCTTTCGCATAACTTTTCATCTTCACTTGTATCCATCTTTCCACATCCCACGACCCTGGTAACCATCTTAACATTTTCATGTACCAAAAATAGAACCATTGTTAACAGAGGTCCTGAGATGTTTAGAAAATTCCATTTAAACAATTCACGAATGATAAAATAGAACATAACAAGTACTGCACAATAGCTACATATCATAACTGATTAAGGGAAGATGAGACTAAGAGAAAAGAATATACAATCGTAGACTATAATTATATTTATAAATCAAGAACTTAGACGTGAATTTATAGTGGAACTGAGTATCAATATTAGGGATTCAAGATCAACCTTCTACAAAATGTGCTTACATGTTTTTATGCCATTCAAGATGACTATTGGTTGACTAGTCCCTTCTTCTTCTATTATTTGTCAAAAGATACTATTCACATTCTTTACTTATGCTTAGAGAGAATCACATATTATATACTTTATCTTTTAGATATTATGCCATATATTATGAATTGTGCAATATATAATAATATCTAAAATCTATTCTAGCTGGATTTAAACCCCTTTACAATCCCAACACTTAGCAAGGGGAGAAATAGGCAGTGGAGATAAATTAGGTGGATTTCCCTCAAGTGGTTTCTTATCATGCCTTTTTGTAAGAAAATTAACATTAGGATCTATGGGTGAAGGTGCAAAGTGGGGTGGATGCTAATGAACTCAGATTGTATATCAATGTTAGAAGGAGTCATATCGGTCATGAGGCAAGTGGGATCAACATAGGGCTCCCCTATATGGAGTATGGTCATGTACCTAGTTAAAGGTATGGTATCTCATATCAGAATGAGGGAGTGGTCCCTTATGCTTGAAGCAAAGATCATACAATATTGGAGGAAGATACATGCCGACACATAAAAAAGAAAAAATGTTTACATCCTAAAAATATATATGAGAGATGTGATATGACATCAATATATAAGGATATAAGGGTTTTTAAGAAGGAATTATTTAAAATTATAATTTACAATCAATCGTGCATAGTTTGATAACACGTTAATACTTGTAATAGTGATAAGCGATACAAGGATATCTCAAAAACAAAAAAGGAGAAGAAGACTTAGTTGTACAAAGTGAAACACAAGATATCTTGGTGTGCAAATTGATTAAACAAGTTGATACGAACCTAAACATGCTTTCATTTATGATATTGTAGCTCAAAACTTTCTATGTCCAAGATTGTACATTCTTGACCTCATTCTATACAATCTCGGACTTGCTTACAAGGTAGATTTGTAACTTTTTATGCCCTTTACTTGTTTGTAAGTCTTCGTCATTGTATATTACTCTATCCCACATAACCTTGACACCTGTAATGATTTGCAGCAAGTGGAAACCCTAGATACATGCAATACCCTTCATCAAATCACTAGATAATAAAAGGATAAATTAGTATGTGGGTGAAGATAGACTATCCTTCATGTTTAACCCTACTAGTCCAAGTATTGCACTACATTCCCTTGAATGAGATCAAACCTCTTGTAGTTCTTCTAATGTAGGTGCAAATGTGAATGTAATGTAAACTAACCCCCTATGTGTGCCCTCATGTCTCTTGACACAAAGAGAGTGAGATAACTATAGGCTAGAGAATGTACATAGCACGTTACTAATGTGATGTGGTGTGCTTCAATTGCTAAAATAAAGCTTTTTATCCCTTGAAGAATTTTGACAATACTTGGAGTGACTTTTCTCTTGTTAAGACATGGCTCTAGGACCTTTGCAAGCTTAAAAATGGAGGAAGTTAGACTCTTTGACTTGGTTGAGTTCTTCAAACCTATAATAGTGTCTACTGTAAATTATGTGCAATTACTTTATGAAGATTTAGGAGAGCCTTGAGTTCCTTTACATAGATATTTGCAATAGAATGTTATGAAATTTTTAGGTGAGTTATAAAGTGATATTGACTTTCTTATATATGCTTCTCTAGGTGAAATGTCATGTTAAGGACGACCCTAGGAAGATGAAATGACACATAATAAAATGAAATTGAAAATATAGTTGTAAGATAAGAGGGGGTAGGACTGTATAGGTCGGCTAGGTTTGTAGTCCACTATGGCCCCGAGATGTACGGTTTTACCTAAGTAGATACTGAAATAAAAGTTGAAGTTCATAAATGATGCTTTAAGGAAAATGACTGATTTGGTTGATTAGATTAATGACAAAGATAAGTGTATGGATGAGAAATTCATGAGATAAATAGTAATATGTATTGATTTAACTTAGAATGTGAACATTTGTCTTAACAAGGGAACAAAGTCAAACTTGTCATTGTTAAATGATAAGTTACCAAATTTTAATGTCTTCAATTAGCCCCTATCCTCTTATTTATTCAAATTAGGGTTGAATCCTTTGGTGTGATAGGTCCAACATATATTAAAATAAAGATAAAGATGGTTGATGTAATGGATCAACATATAATAAAGACTATGCCATGATATGGCAAATCCTACCAAAATTAATGTTTTTTAAAGATGGAGAGAAAAACACTAAAACCTATGTAAGTGAAAGATAGGTTAGGAAAATATTTTGGAGTATAAAAAATATAGATTGGGAATTTGAAGGGGCTTGATTAATTTTTGTGTTCTCTATGCACTAGCAAACGTGAAATGCACGTATGCAATGAGCATGTTTGTTAATGGTGTTTAGTCTTATAGTCTCATACATTCCATTCTAGATTAAGTTAACATAATAACATAAAATTAATACCCGATAACACTTAAGAGTAATATAGTATACAAATGGTGGTAACGAAAAAAAAATGCAACAAGAAAACTCTATGATAACCGTACAATAGATTTTTGGGTCATCAAAAAGTCAAAATACATGTGAAAACAAGTGTTACAAAGATATTGTAGTTGAAATTGAAGAATTTTTAATGTATTGAGCATATGTTTATAGTCATAGTTGTTCAATAACATTAATTATTTAGACACATATTTAGAAAATAAATATGAGAAAATATTTTATTTAGTCCATAAATATTTAATATTGTTGTGGACTAGGCCTAGTTAATTTATATAATATTAGTTTATAATATCGGTGTATTTGTGTGTTTATATTATAAATTGTGTTAGGGTATATTCATACATTAATTGTTGGTGTGAATTTAGTCAAATAATAATTGTTATCATATTAATTTAATTATGAATTTATATTGTGAAATTTTGACATAACATAAAAGAATATGCTAGAATGAGACCCCTAAGAATTTTCTGATGTCAAATTAATTTTTTTAAGTAATATCCTAATAGTAGCTTTTGATTAGATGGTACATTGAAATTATTTGGTGGAGTGGATGCAATATTTAATACCTTCGACAATAATTAAGCCTTGACTAATATTACCATATGTTCACAAAAGCAACACATCATATTGAACCTAATACTTAATAGAGCCAACCTCTTATATACTACATTGGCACTTGAAAAATATATCCTAAATTTATAGTCACTTAAAATAATTTTGAAGTAAAATAAGGCCTTTAAAATGCAAAATTGACAACAAGTGTAACTACAACAAGATTTACATCAAATTTAATTCCTTGTTTAGGGTCAATGTTATAGCCACCATAAAAGTTAGATATTCAAGAATTTGCAAAAAAATGGAATCATTTGAGCTCATGTAACATTATTTTTTTCCTTGTATAACAAGCCTCATGCAACAGTATTTGGAATCTTTTGAGCTCATGTAACATTATTTTTTCCTTTTCTAATAAGCCTCATGCTAAGGTAACCACAACAAGATTTACATCAAATTTAAATCATTGTTCATGAGCAATGTTATAGCCACCGTAGAAGTTAGATATTCAATAATTTGCAAAATTTTGGAATATTTTGAGCTCATGTAACATTTTTTTCTTTTCCAATAAAAACCTCGTGTGAGCCCAAAATGGTGGGTTATAAATATCCCACAAAGTGGTTATAACACTAAAACTTTCCCTAGTGCTTATTGTGTGGGAACTTGAAAGGAACATCCATAGGGACTCAATTTTTTGGATTTTAAAATGCTAGCTTTGTAGCTTCCATGGTCTTTTGCATTCGTAAGAAACAAGAAACGCATACAGAGAAATACACTTCTATATCCATAGGAAGCACACATAAATGCATACACTGATAAGTAAAACATCAAATATTTAGTGGCTAATTAATGACTATTAACTTCATAAGCATTGCTCACAATTTTATACTGTGTAAAACCAAAAACAACTAATTACAATGTTATCTTACATTATATTATCTATGGAAAGTGGTCAACAAAGGGATGTACTAGTGTGGCTTATGGCTGAATTTTAACTTCCCAAATTTTAGTCCCAAAAAGTGATGTAGGATCATAATAAGAACTCTATGAAAATGGTGTAAATATGTCAAAAGTGATTAAATAAGGTATTATGATGTTCTAGGAGTCAATAAGGAGTCAAGGTTGTCTATTCTAGGCCCATAGGACTCAAACCTCATCTTCCCTACAAAATGAGTAGTTTGAAAATTTGAATGTTTTAGCATGAGTAATAAGGGTAAAAAGAAAATATAAGGAGTTTAAAACTTGTTGAAATAGTCATGAGTTATTATTATTTTACCTCCATATAAATGTAAACTTACCTCATAGAATCTTCTTGAGTTGTCTCCAACGTAGGAGAAGATAAAGATATAATTGTTGCATGGTTTTAGCAAGATTTGAGGGATTTAAGATTGGAAAATCAGTCTGAGTCAGTTTAGGATCAGATCACCCTTGGAGAAAGTCAAAATAATCTATAAAACTATATGGAGGATGAGTAATCAAGAGGTAAGTAGAGAGATAGAACATGAGAGAGGTTATAATTAGGATAAGAGAGCCATGAAGGCTTAGCTAGGTTTGTGTATGATCGTGATAATTTGTTAAAAAAATCTTGAAAAAATAAAACTATGATAATATTTAGCATGTATGTTAATAGTATATGAAGATGTGATTTTTTGGTGCTCCTTATGTTATACATGTTTTGATACTGATAAGTTTGTAATACTATGATGGTGATCTCCATGATATGACAGGGTAATTCTAGACTAGGTAATATGTGATCTATATGATCATATGCATAAAAAATATGTGTTTGGGAGTATATTGTAGTTGTGCAGGTTGATTAGACATAGAGAAACCATATGGCATCAACAACAGGACAAAGAGATGGAATAGATCTATAAAGGTCTACGTAAGTAACATATTCTTGAAGAGGTAAGTAAAATGTTTAAGTGATCTTGTGATTTAAATATGGATTTAATATCTTAAAGGATTGTTAAGTTAAAATATTGAATAAATACATGTGCATATCTCATATGAGATAGAGTGCAATGGAAAACATATAAAGTGTCCCAATGTAGAGAATTTAAAACTAGAAATACATATAATATGGTTTTCCCTAAGATAAGAGAATCTAGATTTTGTTGATATAACACTATTACAGTAGTTTAACGTGCTTGGAGGAGATTGGTGAAGAATTATATAGCTTTGTAGAGGGGTTTAAGATCGTGAAGAAGGCATTTTTTTGCATACCTACTGGAATACACAGTAACTGACGTCGGTTGACGAACTGTCGTCAATCACCCATGGACTAGTATCAATCAGGCAAGGAGGAACTGGCATCGTTTTCTAGTGTGTAACTATTATAATTAAGTTGCGGGAATTAGATATATCTTTAGTTGTAAATTGAATATAATGGTTGTAATTTCATAGCTAAAGTGCCATAACATTGTAGATGCATATATAAGCATAAAGCTATTGTTTAGAAGGTAGAATCCAATTGAGATTAGAGAAAATTTTCCTTTTGAGAGAAAAGAGAAATTTGTAGAGAAGAAAGTACAGGACATCCAAGAAGGTGTGGAAGATTGTAAATTTTCATTATGTTTCCTCTATGATAATAAATTGGATGTTTCTTGGTGGACGTAGCCCACATTGGGTGAACCACGTTAAATCTTGTGTATTGTTTCTTCCTATTTATATTCGTATTGATTGATTTTATGCATAGATCTGATTAATATATTTGTACAACCAATGTGTTAACCCCAACAACTAGTATCAAAGCATATTTGTTTGAGGGTTGTGTGTGTGTTGACATATTTACTCATAGATGGATTTTTGATTGAGTGGGAACAAAGCAATGAGAGAAGAATGTGAATTTAGAGTAGATAAATTTGATGGCCATGACTATATATTATGGAAGATGTGGGTGCAGGATTATCTGTATTAGAAATATTTATACTTATCGTTGGATGAGAAAGCAAGACCTGCAAAGATGACTAATGAAGAATGAAAAATTCTTGATAGAAAGACTCTGGGATCTATAAGATTGATCCTGACAGCATATGTGGCTTTGAATATTACCAAAGCAGGATCTATGGTAGATTTGATGAAATATTTAGCAAATCTATATGAAAAACCTAGTGTTTCAAATAAATTTTATTTGATGAAAAAAAATGTTTAATTTAAAGATGCAAGAAGGTGGATCTGCATCAAGTCATTTGAATGATTTCTGGTCTATTCTAAATCAATTAAAATCAGTTAGTATTCCATTTGAGGATGAAGTGAAAACAATTTTATTATTATGCTCTTTACCAGATAGTTGGGCTAACTTGGTAATGGTTTTTAGTAATACAACGGCTGTTATTAATGTTTTAAAGTTTTATGATGTGGTTAGTATAATCCTGAATGAAGAAATGTGCAGGAAAAGTACAAGAGAATCATCATCTGGGAATGATTTGAATGTAGAAAGTAGGGGAAGGTAGAATGAGAGATCCAAGAGAAAGACTAATGAGAAATCAAAGTCTAAGCATGGTAGATCTAAATCCAGAGGTAGAGGTATAATCTGCTGGAATTGTGGAAAGAAAGGTCATGCAAAGAAGGATTGTTGGTTCAAGGAAAACAAAGATAATTTACCAAAGAAAGGTAAAGAGGAAAATGTTGCTGTAAAAGAAGTAATGCAAGATGCCATAATTCTCTCCTTAGATAATAAAATTGAGTCATGGGTTTTAGATTTAGGAGCTTCTTTCCATGCAACCCCTAATAAGGGTTATTTTAGAAATTATGTCCAGGGTAATTTTGGGCATGTTTGTTTAGGAGATGATGAACCATGCAATAATGTTGGTAGAGGTGAATTTCGTCTTAAATTGCAAAATGGAAATACGTGGATATTGAAATATGTGAGGCATGTTCCAAGCCTCAAATAAATCTAATTTCTGCAGGACAATTGTGTGAAACTGGTTGCATGGTTACACTCATAGTCAAATCTTAGAAAGTTACCAAGGGATCTCTTGTTGTAGCAAGAGGAAAGAAGGTAGGATCATTGTATTCATCTACCTATATTACTGATTCATTTTTTGTTCTATCTACTTCAGATTCAGATACAAGAATGTGGCACAATCGGCTAAGCCATATGAGTGAAAAGGAAATGCAGATCTTAAAAGAAAAGGGTAAGTTATCAGATCTAAAATGTGTAGATCTTGATTTTTGTGAGCATTGTATTTTTGGAAAGAAGAAGAGAGCGAGATTTCTCAAATTAGGGGTAACAAAGAAGACTCATAAATTAGATCTTGTACACTCAGATCTGTGGGGACTAGCCCAGGTAGCTTCTCATAGAGGATACCAATATTATGTTACTTTCATTGATGATGCCAGAAGAAAGGTATGAGTTTATTGTATTAATCGTAAATCTGATATTTTTGAAAATTTTAAAAGATGGAAAGTCTTTGTTGAAAATGAATTGAATTCAAAGCTAAAGTGTCTTAGATCTGACAATGGTGGTGAGTATTGCAGCAAGGCTTTCAATGATTATTATTCAGTAAATGGAATACGCCAAGAAAGGATGGTTCCTATCACACCACAGGAGAATGGTATCGGTTTACCCTTGACCGGCATTGGTCCCTTGTACCGACGTCGATTACATAAGAGACAAACCGATGTTGGTTAGCCGAATCAACGTCGGTAGAAGGTGAATGGAGTCAGTCACTGTTAGAAGTAGATATAAATCTATAGGATGAGCAAGTTGAGCCTCTGACAACCCAAATCTCTGTGAGAAGGTCACAGAGGGTAAGTAGACCTCCAGAAATATTTTCACCTTCCTTGTCTTATTTATTATTGACTAATAGTGGTGAACCAGAAAGCTTTGAAGAAGCAATGCATGATAAATCCCACAAGTAGTGGGAGCATGACATGAATGAGGAGATGGACTCCTTAGTGTGGAACCAAACATGGAATTTGGTTAAGTTGTCACTAGGTAAAAGAGCATTGTAGAACAAGTGGGTTTACAGGATCAAGGAAGAAGAGGATAGATAGAAGAGATACAAGGCAAGGCTTGTAGTAAATGGATTTACACAGGAAGCATGTACTGACTTTCATGAAAAAAATTCTCTTGTTGTTAAGATGACTTCTATTCATATTGTATTAAGTTTAGTTGTAGTAGAGGATTTGCATTTAGAGAAACTTGATGCCAAGACGTCGTTTCTTCATGGTGATTTAGAGGAAGAGATTTATATGAATCAACCGCTTGGGTATGAAGTCAAGGGTAAGGAGAAACTTGTGTGTAGATTGAAAAAGAGCCTATATGGGATCAAGAAAAATCTAAGGCAATGGTATATGAGGTTTGATAGTTTCATGCAAGAGCATGGTTATTTGATATGTGAATCTGACCATTATGTTTATTTTAAAATGCTTGGAAATGGGAGCTATATTATTTTGTTATTGTGTGTGGATGATATGCTTCTTGCAGGATGTAATATGTAGGACATTGGTGAACTTAACGAAAAGATAGCTCACACATTTGCAATGAAGGATTTGGGAGCTGCAAAGAGAATCCTTGGCATGCAAATTCAAAGAGACAAGAAAAATAGGAAGTTGTATTTGTCTCAGGAGCATTATATCAATAAGGTGTTGGAAAGGTTTAATTTGTAAAATTCAAAACCTATAAGTCCACTTATGGCTGAACACTTCAAATTGAGAAAAAATCGGTGTTCTACATCACACGAGAAGGTTGAGTACATGGCACAAGTTCTGTATGCTTCAGCAGTTGGGAGCTTGATGTATGTTATGGTTTGTATCAGACCAGACATTACACAGGAAGTGGGAGTTGTGAGAATATTTAAGGCTAATCCAAGTAAAGAGGATTGGAAAGCAGTCCAATGGATTCTTAGGTATTTGAGAGGGACATCCGGCATGCAGTTATGTAGTTATTATATGGAGGGTCAGATACTTATTTATGTGGCTATGTGGATTCAGACATGGCTAGTGATTTGGATGGTAGGAGGAGCACCACTGGATATGTTTTTACAGTAGGTGGCACGACAGTTAGCTAAATTTCTAGATTGTTGAAGGTTGTGTCTCTGTCTACTACAAAGGTTGATTATGTTAATGCTACAAAAGCTAACAAGGAGATTATATGGATGAGAAGGTTCATGGAAGAGTTAGGATAAGAGAAAGAGGATTGCATATTGTATAATGAAAGTCAAAGTTCAATTCATCTGGCAAAGAACTCATTGTTTCATTCTAGAACAAAACACATTCAGTTGAGATATCACTTCATAGGGCAGGTATTGGAGGATGGGCACTTGAAGTTGGAGAAAATTCATACAAAGTAAAATCATGTGGATATGCTAACAAAGTTTTTGGCAAAGGAGAAGTTGGAGCTACACTCCGCTTCTGTTGGTCTTCAAGTTTTAAACTTGAAGAGGTAGAAATAGGCCAAAGGAAAAGATCAAAGGATGGAGTTGTATGGTATAATGCAACAATTTATCTCCAAGTGGGAGATTGTTGACTTGTGGAGCTTAATCGCTTCACTAGCATGATTTTGTAGACTTATTGGAATACATAGTACCCGGCGTCATTTGAAGAACTGTCGTCGATCACCCATGGACCGGTATCGGTCAGGAAAGGAGGAACTGGAATCGATTAGGGATAACCGACATCGGTTAAGGCTAACCAACATCAGTTGCTCATGCGTGACTATTATAATTAAGTTGCGGGAATTAGATTTATGTTTAGTTGTAAATTTAATCTAATGGTTGTAATTACATAGCTAAAGTTCCTTAATATTGTAGATGCATATATAATCATAAAGCTATGGTTTAGAAGTTAGAATTCAATTGAGATTAGAGAGAAGTTTCTTTTTGAGAGAAAAGAGAAATTTGTAGAGAAGAAATTACAGGACATCCAAGAAGGTGTAGAAGATTGCAAATCTTCATTGTATTTCCTCTGTGATGATAAATTTGTTGTTTCTTGGTGGACGTAGCCCATACTAGGTGAACCACGTTAAGTCTTGTGTATTGTTTCTTCTTGCTTATTTCCATATTGATTACTTTTATGCTTAGATCTGATTAATATATTTGTACAAATGATGTGCTAACCCCAACAAAAACTTGATCAAAGAAAATTATACTCAAATTGAATGCTCTTGGGTTTATACAAACTCTGAACTAGGGTTTAGACTAAAATCATTGTATCATTGTCATTGTAGAGAGTTAGAAACTGAAATTCAGAAGAAACAATCTAAAGGAATCATACTTCAAGATCTAAAAGTTTTTGGAGTGTTTCATGCTTACAAGTGAAATTTATCCATGACATTTTTGAAAGGTACAAGTTTAAATACACCAAGGCCTAATGTATCTTACTCTTTTGTGAACAGGGTAAACTCTACTAAGAGTTGAGTTCTAAAATTTGGTGGCCTTCTTAAACATGATAAAGGGTATTAGAAAACATTTAAAATGTTTCTAGAAGCTGAGTTTAGTGAAATATAGACCCAAAATTGTCTCAGGACAAGCCTAAAAGATAGTGTAAGACAAAGTATTAGATAAGCAAAAAGAGTCTTAGCTCAAGATTATTTTAGTTGATTTCCTATTAGAAGGATGATGTTATTGTGACTAATTTTAGGTAATTTTAGGTCATTATATGTTGATTCTCAGGTCCTTAGCCTAGAACAGTGATAACTTGAACCCTCATAGCTAATAGCATTAACAACGATGAATTGTTGAATGAAATTGGGAATGGATCTGAAAAATTGAATAAGGAGCGAGAGGTCATGTTTAATTGAGCATCATGTTTTGGATACAAAATCATGTGTTCTTATGAGGACAATGCCTTCAAGGGAGAGTTCATTGGTATGGAGCTGCTAGTTATTTAGTTTGGAGCTAAAGTTCAAGAATGGTCCAGAGATTCACTTTATATTTGGTCTGGAACTATGAAGAATTTTTACTCTGGAAAGTGAAATAGTCAACAAGAGATATCAGCCTGTGGGTATTTTCATCATTTTGGTATCAAAACCTAGGGTTGTCATCATTTTGGTATCAAAGCATGGTTATAAGATCTTAAAAAATAGAATTAGAGGATTGTGATTAGTTTGAGTAAGTTTTATGATTTAAATTGTTATGGTGCTTTCTTTTCAAGGTTTATATTGAACTAAGCAAGAAAAATTCAGGTTGGATACAGGTATTTCACATCAAGAAAACTCTAAATACATGAGATAAGAGGCGTAAGAAGATTGGTTGCTTCAGTTAAGAAGAAATTTCCCTAAAGTAAGTTCATAATAGTTTTTTATTTAATCTAAACTGAATTAAATCCTTAATTTAAGAGTAACTTACTATCACTAATGATAATCAGGTAACTATATACAGTAGTGCACAAGCAATAAGCATATAATAACATAAAACCCTAAGAAAATGAGAAGGGAATATGACTTAGCTGATTCTGTGCAACATGGGAATGACCTGGAGTGAGTATTTGCTAGATTTGGTTGGGAACAATGTCGAACAAGCTCGATGAGGGTTCAGAACCCTATGAATGTAAGGGAGTGAAGCGCCCGCAGAAGGATAGGAGTACCCCGGGCGCTAGTGACTAGTCTAGGTACCTATGTCTACTCCAATGCTTAGGTTCTGATATTTTATGGGTCGGAAGATAGTTGTTTCTACTCACTCTTTGTTGCCCTGGTTTCTCTTTTATGTCTTTGGTCATACCTGTAACCTACAAAATAAGTATCTACCTACACATGCTCAAAAACAACATTAAATCTAATTAAAAAGATGTATAATGGAGATTCGGGATGACCCCGACAGTCACCCGAAGAGTGAACTTACTACCAAGCACTACACTACATCTTAGACTCCATGTAGTTCTCTATGCTTGTGTGTGTAATGATGCCCTAGTTTTCCCTTGTGCAAGTTACACGATGATAGCAGGCAAGATGTAGATTGTACCGAGTATGTAGAATGTATGTAATGGAATAGAATGAACTCCCCTCCTATGTTGTGTATGCAAATCAATGCAACCCCTTATCCCTTGTATGAATGTGTTAGATATATCCTTGTAATGTTCTTGTTCCTTTGTACAAGCTTAGGTGGTAATAGATAATGCTTATAGTACTTGGCCCCTTATTTGAGAAAAGTAACTAACTAACTAACTAACTAAATATATATATATATATATATATATATATATATATATATATATATATGTATATGATTCCCTTGTTTGAATTTTGTAATTGATAACTAAAAGGCCGACCCAAAGTTTTAAAAGGTGAACAAAAGGTGAAAATGACCCAAAAGAGTAAAAAGAAGATAAAAAATGGTAGGAGTGCCCAAGAGGGATAAGATCACCTGGGTGCTTCTGTCTTAACTGGGCGCTAGTGTCTGAGGTCATCAAAAGATAAATCAATTAAGTGCCAATAGAGTTGTAAGATGTGTAAAGCCAATAAAGTGTGAAAGATAGTAAAGAAAAGGCCCAAAGGAGTTGTCAACGACTAGTTTTCTTGCTTAGGAATCGTGTATACATTACTTTGCTTTAAGGCCTAGAAATGTAACCAAGTGCATAGATTTTGTGTCTACAACTTGAGGAGAAGAAGAAAAAATTCTCTTTGAATCTTGAAAGAAGAAGAGTTCATTAAAACTTAATAATAAGTTATGATCAACCTTCAAAGAGTACCAAAAGACTATGGTGAAAAATGCCTTGGTGAGGTATTGTGAAGAAGAGAGAACGAGAGATTTGAAGGGCAAGAAAATGAAGATTGAAGATTTAGAAATTGAAAAAAATAAAATGGAGTTAAAATAAAGGTTAGAGAGATTGGAGCTCATGGTAGAGCAAATGGGAAATAATATGTGGTGTGGATGGAGGATGAAGAAAATATTAAAGTGGCCAATCGAGTTACTTGTCAAAAGAAGAATAAAATAAAAAATGATTGCTTTGATAAAGAGAGAGAAAAAAACCTATGAGGTCATGAGGAAGAAAGATATATCAAATGAAAAAGAGGTATTTTAGGAGATGTTCCTAATGGAAGACAAGAATGAGCATGAAGAGGTCATAGAAACATTTCTATCCTCTTTCAAAGATGAATAAGAAGTGGATTTATCAAAAGAAGCACCAAGAGGGGAAATTTTTCCTCAAGTTTTTGAATCTAACATTGATTTTGAGTGTGTGAATGTAGGTTTAGAAGATGAATTAACAAAAGAAGAAGTGAGTGATCTATTCACTTATGTGGATGCAAAACAATTGGAGGTTGAGATCAAAGCCTTAGAAATTTTGATTTTCAATGAAGGTGCAACTGAAGAAAAGTATGTAAAATATGATTATGAAAGAGTGAATACCAAATAAAAACATGAATATGTTGAAGAAGAATAACTAAATTGCAGCAAGAACTTGATAAGACTCAAAATTCTCAATGTTTTATATTTGATGATTCATTTGATTGTGTATGTACAGGTGTATTATTTGCTAAAGTGAAGAATATAGAGAGAAGAGCTCTTGAGAGAGTTCAAATGAAGAAACTACAAGAAGGTATCCTCATCCTAGAGGATGGATCTATAAAGAAGAAAAAAAACAATAATGAAATCAGAAGAATTGTACCAATACGGTACAATTGGAAAACAAGAAAGAAGAAACTATATACTGCATTTAAGCAGGAGCTCGAATTTCAACCCATCTAAGAAGTATGATGCGGGAGCATCATAAGCACTCTGTGAAAATGTTGTAAATATGTCAAGAATAATTAAATAAGGTATTAGGATATTCTAGGAGTCAATAAAGAGTTGAATTTGTCTATTCTAGGTCCATATTAGTCAAACCTCATTTTCACTCTAAAATGAGTAGTTTGAAAAATTGAATGTTATAGCATGAGTAATAAAGGTAAAAAAGAAAATGTAAGGAGTTTAAAACTTGTTGAAACAAGCATGAGTTATTATTTTCACCTCCATGTAAATGTAAACTTACCTCATAGAATGTTCTTGAGTTGTCTCCAACGTAGGAGAAGATAAATATATGGTTGTTGCATGATTTCAACGAGATTTGAGAGAGTTAAGATTGGAAAATCAGTTTGAGTCAGTTTAGGATTGGAGAAAGTCAAAATAAGCTATAAAATTATATGGAGGATGAGTAATCAAGACGTATGTAAAGAGATAGAATGGGAGAGAGGTTGTAATCGAGAGAAGAGAGCCATGAAGGCTCGATCAGGTCTGTGTATGGTCATGATAATTTGTAAAAAAAAATTGAATAAATAAAACTATGAGAATCTTTAACATGTATGTTAATAGTATATGAAGATGTGATTTGTTGGTGCTCCTTATGTTATGCATGTTTTGATAGTGCCAATTTTGTAATATTGGGATGGTGATATCCATAATATGACAAGGTAATTCTAGATTAGGTAATGTGTGATCTATATGATCATATGCATAAAAAATGTGTTTGGGAGTATATTGTAGTAGTGCAGGTTGATTATACATAGAGAAACCATATGATATCAACAAAAATATAGAAAGATGGAATAGATATACAAAGGTTCATGGAAGTAATATATTCTTGAAGAGGTAAGTAAATTGTTTAAGTGATCTTGTGATTTGAAGGTGGAGTTAATATCTTAAGGGACTATTAAGTTAAAATCCTGAAAAAATACATGTGCATAGCTAATAGCAGATAGAGAGTAATGGAAATCATATAAAGTGTTCCAATGTAGAGAATCTAAAACTGACAATACTATTAACATGGTTTCCCATAAGATAAGAGAATCAAGATTTGGTTAATATAACATTGTTACAATAGTTTAACTTGCTTGGATGAGATTGGTGAAGAATTCTACAACTTTTTAGAGGGCTTTAAGATCACAAAGAAGTCTTAAAACTTGATCAGAGAAAATTATACTCAAATTGAAAGCTCTCGAGTTTCTACAAACTTTGAACTAGGGTTTAAACCAAAAGCATTATATCTTTGTCGTTATTAAGAGTTAGAAGCTGAAATTTGGAAGAAAAAATCTAGAGGCGGTCTACTTCAAGATCTAATTTTTTTTAAAGTGTTTCATGCTTATAGGTGAAAGATATCTATGATAGTTTTCAAAGGTACATGTTTAAATATGTTAAGGCCTAATTTGTCTTACTCTTTTGTGAACTAGGAAAACTCTATTAGGAGTTGAGTTCCAAAATTTGGTGGCCTTATTAAACATGATGAAGGGTATTAGAAAAGATTAACCTTGTTTCTACAAGCCTATTTTAGTGAAATATAGACCCAAAATTGTCTTGAGACATGCCTAAAAGACAGTACAAGACAAAGTATTAAATAAACAAGAAGAATCTTAACTCAAGATTATTTTATTTGATTTCATATTAGAAGGATCATGTTACGATGACTGATTTCAGGTCAATATATGTTGATTCTCAGGTCCTTATCCTAGAACAATAATAACTTGAACCCCCATAGCCGATAACGTTAACAATGATGACTTGTTGAATGAAATTGGGAATGGATATGAAAATTTGAATAAGGAGTGAGAGGCCGTGTTCAATTGAGCATCATGTTTTGGATATAAAATCATGTGTTCTTTTGAGGACAATACCTTCAAGGGAGATTTCATTGGTTGAATGAGAAATCTTATGCATAAAGGAAAAAATATAGATTTACACTCTCTTTCAAGAATTAATGATAGTTATACATAGTCATATTTTATAATAGATTTCTCATAAGTTTGAATTGAAATTGTACATGTCAGGGAATATGGAGAAGGATTGAATGGTGATGTGAAGAACAAGGAGGGAGATGTAGTCACCAATCCAAAATCATCAAGAAGGATATCTAAACATTTTAAAGGTGAGGGCGTAATAAGTGCATAGTGAGAATTTGGAATTCTTACTTATCTTTGTTGATTATCATCATTTTAAAAACAACATTAATTGGTCTAGAGTTGATATTACATTTGGTTCGGAGCTCCCCATAGAATTGGTCTAGAGCTAGAATTATGTTTGGTTTGGAACTAGAGTATGTTTGGTTTGGAGCTATTAGTATAACTGGTTCAGAGCTAGAAGTATAATTGGTCTTGAGCTAGTAGTATGATTAGTCTGGAGCTACTAGATATTTAGTCCAAAGATAGAGCTCAAGAATGGTTTGGAGCTTCCCTTTATATTTGGTCCGGAGCTGTGAAGAAATTTCATTCCGGAAAGTGAAATAGTCAAATGATATCAGCATGTGGGCATTATCATCATTTTGGTATCAAAACCTGGGGGTGTCATCACAAAGTTGTGTAAAGCCAAAATAACTAATTACAACATGTTATCTTACATTGTCTTCTCTATAGCTAGGGGTCAACTAAAGAATGTACCAACTGCAGTATTGATAATACTATGTCCATTTAAAATTTCTCTCGTTTACTGAAAAAACATAGAAATTACATACACAACAACAAAATAATTTAATATGCAAACCTTAGAAAACCTTTAAGATATTGTTAACAATAATAGTGCTTTGAATTTTTTCCCAAAGCATCAATGAATTCTGAGTTGCAAAAGTGGCTCCCATCATTGATTTAATGGTGTCAATTATATCAAAATATTATTAGAATGAATTGAAAAATAACAAGGCCATGATATGGCAAATACTGCCGAAGTTTATGTTTTTTAAAAGTGGAGAGTAAAAAAATAAAATTGTGATATGAAAAATACAATAAAATTTGAAGCATGCATTTTGAGGGTGGAGGGACACAATAAATAGGCAATATGTGAAATTCAATGATACATTTGTTTTGATCTTCTACGTTTTTCCACGTGAAATGTAAAATACAATGTTAGTATGATAGTACGTTTCTTAAGCGCTTTGTGTTATTGTTAAATACAGGTGAACTTATAAATTTAATAAGTATTGCACTCGACTAAATAAGATGTAAAGAGTTATTGTTCCAAGATAAGTGTTTGTATTACCAGAGAGAAAATAAATTGAAATAAATTAAAATAGTGCACTCACTCTTCTTAAGGAAAATGAAATTTAGAAATGTGGATATTCAAATTTGTTCTATTTGAAAGCTTGAATTGCTTCATTCTATTTGAATAAGATTTTTGAAAGAGACTCTTCCAGTGTTTTAATTGTAGCATATAATTGTTTTTTCAAAGCCCTTCCCAAATATCATATTGTTAAAGGGAAAAACAATGTGAGGCTTCAAACATTCAAAGTTGGGAGAGAAAAAGCCTAAGCAGACAAATGGGGGTATTACAGCTAAGATGAAAATGTATAAATATTGAAACCTCAAGATTTAAAAATAAGAGGATTATGATAACAGACATACAATACCTATGAAACGAAAAAAAAATCAATGTCCTACATATCCCATCGTGACATAGTGTCATTCAAGAGAAGACTATTAGGGGAGGAATTGACCATGAACCATAAAATTGATAGAAGAAGAAATAAATGATTACATCGATTAAAAATTTAAAGACTAACCCTACTTTGAATTTGACTTTGATATATTTAAATACAATGGAAAAATGGCTCAGTGACAATTAGACTAATCACCAAAGCATAATGTGTATGTGTTACATAATGCATACGCATTACATAACACGTACGCATTATGCCTGCTATAAACAAAAAAAAGAGGCCCGAGCCTCTATCATTTTACCTCCCTCAAACACGAGTTTCAAAGCTATTTCGTGCCCTCACATTTTTTCATTCAGCTAGATCTCAAGCTCAAAGGATCGTTTCTAGATGGCTGGGAAGATCTGAATCGACGATGGCACCACGGAGAAGAGGTAAGCACAATTATTTTCTCAAAATTGCATTGAAATATGATAATTATAGATTAAAATTTGAATTGAGTACATATTTTTTATTGTTACAGTTAGAGGTCAAGGGAATCAACCACAACCAAACCCTATTATTCCTGACATCCCTCTCGACACTCCCACAATTGCTCAACATCCCTCGGGTAGTCAAGAAGATTTAGCAGCCCAAATAGTTGAAAACAAAATTGAAATTGAGGATTTAATCAAAATAATGAGGGATGCACAATCTACAAACCCCCACCGTGCCTCTCTTAGTAAACACATTGGAGGCATTACTTGTTCAAATTGAACGGCAACGGGGAAAATTGATCATTGGAAAACTTACAGAGAGGGTTGTAGGGTTTATTATTCCAACAAATTGTCATATGTGGATGTAAAGAAAAAATAAATTTCAAAAGAACTCATATGCACCTTATTCACAGACCCCCACACTAATTTTCCTGTTTTGTTGACATGTAAATGATTTCCCAACCATTGGTGCAGTAATAATTTGATTAAAAATAATTTTTGGGACCGATGGTGGATGGTGTTTGATTTTCCACCTTGTAATAACAACGAGGTGCCACTATACTTTATGAGGAAACTCTATTGTGAGTTTATCCTCAACGAGATCCCAAATTATTTTGATTTCTGAGATTTCCAGGGCCGAGGCAAAGGATCTACACAGGATCTGACCAGGTGCACAACGTGCACCTATTCAGCAGGGTAGATTCCCCACACAGAAGCCCCCTCACCCTGAGATTGTCCCTCAAGCAGTGAAGGAGACAGTAGAGATTGATACACTCCACGTGCTTTAGGGGCTATCTGCGACCCTTGTTTGACATACGAGGGATATTTCTGAGCCAGATGCTTGCGGAGGTACATAGAGTATTCCCTCAAGGAGTACTAGCATGAGGCCACATTTTTGCTCGTCATGTGGTAGCATATGTTTGGGGCCCGAGGAGGACGATACTTTCATGCGTACTGATTTTGGTGCACCTGGTGCTAGGGGTGAACATGATAATGTCACTATGTCAGATGTCCTTTTGAGTGAGACATTTGGATTACATTCATCGGCATCACCTTCGCAGGTAAATTTGTTATGTTTTGTTATGTGTGTTACAAAAAGTTTGGAGTACCTGATTTACTTATATATGTTAAATTTTTGAAATAATTGTATTTGTACATGTACATGCATTGATATTACAGCGTGCGCGGGAGGCACATCTTCATCCCGACCACAGGCGGCGAGCACCATGCGTACACATACAATCACAGAGGTAATTTATAATGTTAATCATGTAAAATTTTCACATACATGTGTGTGTATATATATGTATATATATAATATTTGATATTACACACACATATATGTATGTTGACTTGTACATTGTGTATATGTATATGTATGTATGTATATATATATATATATATATATATATATATATTAGTTTTGAAGTCAAATATATGTATGTTCTTGTATGTCCATCTAACTCACGTGATATACATGTTTGATAAAGATGTTGACTTCACTAGACACCCCACCATCTCTGCGACAAGTAGATAAAGGTGTTGCCACTGCGATTTCATCTGCGCAGCAACTCACTGAGGTATTCAAACAACACGTAAATTTTGTTAAATTTCTCGTGTAATTCATATTATGTTAAATTACATGTTAGTAATGTCTTTCATTGTAGAATTATTAAATTATGTTAATAATGTCCTTCATTGTGTGTATGCAGGAGTTACCTGTGACAGGGCGCAACCCTGTTCATTTGATTCACAGGCGTGGCGGGGTAAAAACAATAGTTCTATATTGATAAAATTAGTTAAAATATTGTCATTATGTAGATACATGTACTTAGCTCTATTTTCACTAATTCTGATGTTAGATTTTCTGATCTTATGTGTATGTAGGGAACTTCAACCCCCTCCATTTTGACTTCGAGGGCACGGACTCCTCCATCTCATCGTCTTCGTACCCCCGTTCGTACTACAGGAGCTCCCGATGACTCATCTGAGCATGAGATGCAAATTCGGCGTGATCGACAACTTGCGGTAAGTTTGTGTATTTATGTAAATACTTTCATTCTAGCATGGTCTTAAATACATGTTGAAAACATATATAAATTAAGTTTTGACAAAAAAACATTGTTTGCATTTACAGGCTCATCTACAGGCGAGTATTCAGCGGAAGAGGACTCGAAGCATGGGCTCGGATGATCCAAAGTCATCTCATGGATCTCCATCTTCGTCTAAGGGAGGGCCTTCTTCGAGAAAGGCCAAGAGAGGGATAGATTTTGATGAGTAGGAAATATATATGTCTTACATGACATTGTTTTTGTATGCCTATGTGCATGGCATTGTATGTAAGCCTATATGGCATTTGAACTTGATGGTATATGACCTATTTGGGCATTTTTGTATTTATTATGCACATTAAAATACTATTTGGAACTTGATAATTTTGTATGAGACCTTACATTTCTGAGATTATTTTCGCATGAATCTAATATGATGTGCACTTGACAATATTTAAGACATTATGGATTATTTTTTCATTTATTGGTGATGTACATGTACTAGCATTTTCAATGTATAATATGCATCAAACTTTGGAAATCAATATTTATATAATGTATGTATATAAAGAGTTACCTAATCTGAGTAATTATTCATTCAATTTATCAATGTGTATATGTGTATTTACCTTACTTGCGCTTCTTCTTTCTCATGGTCTCTTTGTACTGGTTCCTACCTTATCATGCACTTATTACATTCTTATATGCTTCGTAGTCTTCTCCCCTGTTAAAACACTTGATAGTCGTCACAATTTGATGCCTTTCATCTGTTGATATTTTGAGAATGTCTCTCCATATACATTACTCCAATACTTGAGAATGTCTCCAGATGCAATGACATTCTGATTCAGACACTCAATGATTCTTGATTGTCTAATCCTGTCCAATTCATGTTACTACCTTTAAATCTGTAGGCATTTCAAGTTATTTGGAAATCACATCACACCCTTCACTAGGCTTGATGACTACCCCTATCCTTTTTAAGGCACTTTTGAAAGCATCCATGGGTTTATCATAACATAAATTATCAATGAATGGAAGGTCACTAAGCCGTAGGCCAGCTGACTCCCATCCAGAACTAAACAAGAAAGATTTACTAGGCGATTGATAACTCCCATGTGTTCTTAGACATACCCCTATCAAATTCATTCTTAAGCCAATCTAGTCATTCAGGGCTCTTAAGTGACTACGCCCGGACGGGGTAGCCCTACACTGACTCAGACTGCACTATTTCACGCGTTTGCAAACAATAGCACAGCGAGAGAACCAGATGGAGACAGAGAAAACCGTGAGAGGATTTCATAGAGGGCCCCGATGTGGAGGTCTCGGATCTAACGAGATGTCTCTAGGTGCCACGGAGTCTGAGAAATCACCCGTCAAAGATATGGCGTGTTTGGGCCTCAGGGCTCTTAAGCGACTACGCCCAGACGAGGTAGCCCGAAAGCACGGGGAGCATAGGGAACCAAAAAAAGCCTCCAGTAGCATTCACCAGGCCATTTGGACATGTGTTGGTGTAGTTGGTTTGGTCCCATGAGCTTCTGTTTGCAAACTACAACATCTAGCAGCCCTACACTGACTCAGACTGCACTATTTCTCGCGTTTGCAAACAATAGGACAGCGAGAGAACCAGATGGAGATGGAGAAAACCACGAGATTTTCGTAGAGGGCTTCAACATGGAGGTTTTCGATCTGATGAGACATCTCTAGGTGAAACGGAGTCTGAGAAATCACCCGTCGAAGATATGACGTGTTTGGGCCTCAGGGCTCTTAAGGACTACGCCCGACGAGGTAGCCCGAAAGCACGGGGAGTGTAGGGAACCAAAACGAAGCCTCTACTAGCATTCACCAGGCCATTTAGATGTGTTGGCGTAGTTGGTTTGGTCCCATGAGCTTCCGTTTGCAAACTACAGCCTCTGGCAGCCCTACACTGACTCAGACTGCACTATTTCATGCGTTTGCAAACAATAACACAGCGAGAGAACCAGATGGAGATGGAGAAAACTGTGAGAGGATTTCATAGAGGGCCCCAACATGGAGGTCTTAGATCTGACGAGACATCTCTAGGTGCCATGGAGTTTGAGAAATCACCCGTTGAAGATATGGCGTGAGGACTATGCCCAGACGGGGTAGCCCGAAAGCACGGGGAGCGTAGGGAACCAAAAAAATCCTTTTAGCGTTCACCAGGCCATTTGATGTGTTGGCGTAGTTGGTTTGGTCCCACAAGCTTCCGTTTGCAAACTACAGCCTCTGGCAGCCCTACACTGACTCAGACTGCACTATTTCACGCGTTTACAAACAATAGCACAGCGAGAGAACCAAATGGAGATGGAAGAAAACCATGAGAGGATTTTATAGAGTGCCTTGACATGGAGCTCTTGGATCTGACGAGATGTCTCTAGGTGCCACGGAGTCCGAGAAATCACCCGTCGAAGATATGGCGTGATTGGGCCTCAGGGCTCTTAAGTGACTACGCCAGACGAGGTAGCCCGAAAGCACGGGGAGCATAGGGAACCAAAAAAAATGCTCCACTAGTGTTCACCAGGCCATAGTGTTGGCCAGACGGTTGGTCCCACAAGCTACCGTTTGCAAAATACAGCATCTAGCAGCCCTACACTGACTTAGACTGCACTATTTTGTGCGTTTGCAAACAATAGGACAACGAGAGAACCGGATGGAGACGGAGAAAACTGCAAAAGGATTTAGTAGAGGGCTTCAACATGGAGCACTTGGATCTGACGAGACATCTCTAGGTGCCATGGAATCTGAGAAATATCCTATCGAAGATATGGCATGTTTAGGCCTCAGGGCTCTTAAGCGACTACGCTCGGACGAGGTAGCCGAAAGCACGGGGAGCGTAGGGAACCAAAAAATCCTCCAATAGCATTCACCAGGCCATACTTGGATGTGTTGTGTAGTTGGTTTCGGTCCACATGAGCTTCTATTTGCAAACTACAGCCTCTAGCAGCCCTACACTGACTTAGACTACACTATTTCATGCATTTGCAAACAATAGCACAACGAGAGAACCGAATGGATATGGAAAAAACCATGAGACAATTTCATAGATTACCCTGATATGGAGCTCTTAGATCTAACGAGACATCTCTCAGTGCCACGGAGTCCAAGAAATCACCCGTCGAAGATATGGTGTGATTGGGCCTCAGGGCTCTTAAGGACTACGCCTGGACGAGGTACGAAAGCACAGGGAGCGTAGGAACCAAAACAAAGGCTCCACTAGTGTTCACCAGGCCTCTCAGTTGGTTTTGGGAGCTTCCATTTGCAAACTACTGACCAGCCCTACACGAGGTTTGCAAACAATAGCACAACGAGAGAACTAAATGGATATGGAGAAAACTGTGAGAGGTTTTCGTAGAGGGTCCCAATGATGGAGTCTCTCAGATCTAATGAGACATCTCTAGGTGCCACGGAGTCTGAGAAATCACCCGTCGAAGTATGGCGTGTTTGGGCCTAGGGCTCTTAAGCGACTACGCCCGGACAGGTATCTAGGGAACCAAAATGAATCCTCCACTAGTGTTCACCAGGCCATAACATGTTGGCCCAGACGGTTTGGTCCCACAAGCTACCGTTTGCAAAATACAACATCTAGTAGCCTTACACTGACTTAGACTACACTATTTCGCGCGTTTGCAAACAATAGGACAACGAGAGAACCAGATGGAGACGGAGAAAACCGTGAGAGGATTTCATAGATGGCTTTAACATGGAGGTTTCAGATCTAACGAGACATCTCTAGGTGCCATGGAGTCTGAGAAATCACATGTCAAAGATATGGTGTTTTGGTCTCAGGGCTCTTAAGCGACTACGCCCGGACGAGGTAGCCCGAAAGCACGGGGAGCGTAGGGAACCAAAATAAATCCTCCACTAGTTCACCAGGCCACCCAGATGTGTTGGTGTAGTTGGTTCGGTCTCACGAGCTTCCGTTTGCAAACTACAACGTCTGGCAGCCCTACACTGACTCAGACTACACTATTTCACACGTTTACAAACAATAGGACAGCGAGAGAACTGGATGGAGATGGAGAAAACCGTGAGAGAATTTCATAGAGGGCCCCAACATGGAGCTCTCAGATCTGACGAGATGTCTCTAGGTGCCATGGAGTCTGAGAAATCACCCGTCGAAGATATGGCGTGATTGGGCCTCAGGGCTCTTAAGGGACTACGCCCGGACGAGGTAGCCCGAAAGCACGGGGAGCGTAGGGAACCAAAAAAAGCCTCCACTAGTGTTCACCAGGCCATTTGGATGTGTTGGCCTAGTTGGTTTGGTCCCACAAGATTCCGTTTGTAAACTACAACCTCTAGCAGCCCTACACTGACTCAGACTGCACTATTTCACGTGTTTGCAAACAATAGCACAGCGAGAGAACCGGATGGAGACGGAGAAAACCGCGAGAGGATTTCGTAGAGGGCCCCAACGTGGAGCTCTCAGATCTGACGAGACATCTCTAGGTGCCATGGAGTCTGAGAAATCACCCGTCGAAGATATGGCGTGATTGGGCCTCAGGGCTCTTAAGCGACTACGCTTGGACAGGGTAGCCCGAAAGCACGGGTGGAGGAAACCACCAATGTTCAATGATTTTTCCATAGGATGCAACTATGTAGACTATGAACTTAGTTTTGTTGGGGAGACCACCAATGTTCCAACTGTTCATTTTGAAAGAATGAATATCTTCAATCAAACAGAGAATGAAGAGCCTGAATTTTTTTGGACATTACAAAAGGTTGTTTGTGCCCAAAAAGAAGCGAAGGCCATATAAATATTCAGTCTTCAACTTTAGATGACAATGAACATCGTGAAGAAAAACAATTAGGTGAAGATGTCACTATGATTCAAGAAGAAATGCCTCCTGAAAGTCATAAAGAGTCAATTTGATTACCCAAAAACATCTGGAAGAACTTAAAGAGAAGATACGAGTAGAAGAAAAGGAAAAATGGGAAGCGTGGAAGGATCACAACTTAACTGGAATGGAAGATCTATGTGATGTTGTCGATAGAATCATGGATAATCTTAAGGACAACATGCCAAGTTGATTATTTTTATTAATCCCAGCTGCTTCAACTTCACAAATCAAACCAGGTAGTTCCAAAAGCAAGCATACTGGCAAGAAAAACTGCAATGAAGTATTGATAATTGAGCCTGAAACTCGTTTAGAATTGTAATTTATTTTTTGATTGAGCATTCACCCATAGTTTCTTTTTTGAAGGTAGAAATTCATTTTATATGTGAGAAATAGAATGCTGATTTATTCTATTACTCTAACTATTTAGGTTATATTTCTGTAGTCTATGAAATCCTCTCGCGGTTTTCTCCGTCTCCATCCGGTTCTCTCGATGTGCTATTGTTTGCAAATGTGCGAAATAGTGCAGTTTGAGTCAGTGTAGGGCTACCAGAGGCTGTAGTTTGCAAACGGAAGTTCATGGGACCAAACCAACTATGCCAACACATCAGGGTGGCTTGGTGAATGCTAGTGGAGCATTCATTTTGGTTCCCTATGCTCCCTGTGCTTTCAGGCTACCTCGTTCAGGCGTAGTCGCTTAAGAGCCCTGAGGCCCAATCACGCCATATCTTCGACGGGTGATTTCTCAGACTCCGTGGCACCTAGAGACATCTCGTTAGATCTGAGAGCTCCATGTTAAAGCCCTCTATGAAATCCTCTCATGGTTTTCTCTGTCTCCATCTGGTTCTCTCGTTGTGCTATTGTTTGCAAACACGAGAAATAGTGCAGTTTGAGTCAGTGTAGGGCTGCCAGAGGCTGTAGTTTGCAAACGGAAGTTCATGGGACCAAACCAACTATGCCAACACATTGGGGTGGCCTGGTGAATGCTAGTGGAGCATTTTTTTTGGTTCCCTACGCTCCCCGTGCTTTCGGGCTACCCCGTCCGGGCGTAGTCGCTTAAGAGCCCTGAGGCCCAAACACGCCATATCTTCGACGGGTGATTTCTCAGACTCCGTGGCACCTAGAGATGTCTCATCAGATCTGAGAGCTCCATGTTGAAGCCCTATATGAAATCCTCTCATGGTTTTCTCTGTCTCCATCTGGTTCTCTCGCTGTGCTATTGTTTGCAAATGCGCAAAATAGTGTAGTCTGAGTCAGTGTAGGGCTGTCAGAGGCTGTAGTTTGCAAACGGAAGCTCGTGGGACCAAACCAACTACGCCAACACATCAGGGTGGCCTAGTGAATGCTATTGGATCATTCATTTTGGTTCCCTATGCTCCCCATGCTTTCGGGCTACCCCGTCCGGGCATAGTCGCTTAAGAGCCCTGAGGCCCAATCACGCCATATCTTCGATGGGTGATTTCTCAGACTCCGTGGCACCTAGAGATGTCTTGTCAGATTTGAGAGCTCCATGTCAGGGCCCTCTACGAAATCCTCTCATGGTTTTCTCCATCTCCATCTGGTTCTCTCGTTGTGCTATTGTTTGCAAACGTGAGAAATAGTGCAGTTTGAGTCAGTGTAGGGCTGCTAGAGGCTGTAGTTTGCAAACAGAAGCTCGTGGGACCAAACCAACTACGCCAACACATCGGGGTGGCCTGGTGAATGCTAGTGGAGGCATTTTTTTTGGTTCCCTATGCTCCCCGTGCTTTCAGGCTACCCCGTCCGGGCGTAGTCGCTTAAGAGCCCTGAGGCCCAATCACGCCATATCTTCGACGGGTGATTTCTCAGACTCTGTGGCACCTAGAGAAATCTCATCAGATCTAAGAGATCCATGTTGAATCCCTCTACGAAATCCTCTTGGTTTTCTCCATCTCCATCCGGTTCTCTCGTTGTGCTATTGTTTGCAAATGCAGCGAAATAGTGTAGTCTGAGTCAGTGTAGGGCTGCCAGAGGCTGTAGTTTGCAAACGGTAGCTTGTGGGACCAAACCGTCTGGGCCAACACATCCAAATGGCCTAGTGAATGCTAGTGGAGTATTTTTTTTGGTTCCCTACACTCCCCGTGCTTTCGGGCTACCCCGTCCGGGCGTAGTCACTTAAGAGCCCTGAGGCCCAATCATGCCATATCTTCGACGGGTGATTTCTCAGACTCCGTGGCACCTAGAGATGTCTCGTTAGATCCAAAACCTCCATGTTGAATCCCTCTATGAAATCCTCTCAATGGTTTTTTCCATCTCCATCTGGTTCTCTCGTTGTCCTATTGTTTGCAAATGCGTGAAATAGTGTAGTCTAAGTCAGTGTAAGGCTGCTAGATGTTGTATTTTGTAGACGGTAGCATATGGGACCAAACCAACTATGCCAACACTGTATGGGGTGCCTAGGTGAATGCTAGTGGAGGACTTTTTTTGGTTCCCTACGCTCCCCGTGCTTTCGGGCTACCCCGTCCGGGCATAGTCGCTTAAGAGCCCTGAGGCCCAAACACGCCATATCTTCGACGGGTGATTTCTCAGACTTCGTGGCACCTAGAGACATCTCATTAGATCCAAGACCTCCATGTTGGGGCACTCTATGAAATACTCTCATGGTTTTCTCCGTCTCCATCTGGTTCTCTCGTTGTGCTATTGTTTGCAAACACGCGAAATAGTGCAGTTTGAGTCAGTGTAGGGCTGCCAGAGGCTGTAGTTTGCAAACGGAAGCTCATGGGACCGAACCAACTATGCCAACACGTCATGGTGGCTAGGTGAATGCTAGTGGAGGCATTCATTTTTGGTTCCCTATGCTCCCCATGCTTTCGGGCTACCATACCTTCTGAGCGTAGTCGCTTAAGAGCCTTGAGGCCCAATCACGCCATATCTTCAACGGGTGATTTCTCAGACTCATGGCACCTAGAGACATCTCGTTAGATCTAAAGACCTCCATGTTGAAGCCCCTCTCAAAATCCTCTTGTGGTTTTCTCCGTCTCCATCTGGTTCTCTCGTTGTGCTATTGTTTGCAAACGCGAGAAATAGTGTAGTTTGAGTCAGTGTAGGGCTGCTAGATGTTGTAGTTTGCAAACAGAAGCTCATGGGACCAAACCAACTATGCCAACACGTCGGGGTGGCCTGGTGAATGCTAGTGGAGGATTATTTTTGGTTCCCTACACTCCTGTGCTTTCAGGCTACCTCGTTTGGGCGTAGTCTCTTAAGAGCCCTGAGGCCCAAACACGCCATATCTTCGACGGGTGATTTCTCAGACTCCGAGGCACCTAGAGATGTATCGTTAGATCCAAAACCTCCATGTTGGGGCCCTCTATGAAATCCTCTCATGGGTTTTCTCCATATCCATATGGTTCTCTCGTTGTGCTATTTTTTGTAAACGCACAAAATAGTGTAGTCTAAGTCAGTATAGGGCTGCTAGACGCTGTAGTTTGCAAACGGAAGCTCATGGGATTGAACCAACTATGCCAACACATCGGTATGGCTTGGTGAACACTAGTGGAGGATTTTTTTTGGTTCCCTACGCTCCCCGTGCTTTCGGGCTACCTCGTCCGGGCGTAGTCCCTTAAGAGCCCTGAGGCCCAAACACGCCATATCTTCGACGGGTGATTTCTCAGACTCCGTGGCACCTAGAGATGTCTCATCAGATCTGAGAGCTCCATGTTGGGAATCCCTCTACGAAATCCTCTCATGGTTTTCTCCATCTCCATTCGGTTCTCTCGTTGTGCTATTGTTTGCAAACGTGCGTGAAATAGTGCAGTCTAAGTTAGTGTAGGGTTGCCAGAGGCTGTAGTTTGCAAACGGAAGCTCGTGGGACCAAACCAACTACACCAACATGTCAGGGTGTCCTAGTGAATGCTAGTGGAGGCTTAGTTTTGGTTCCTTATGCTCCCCATGCTTTCGGGCTACCCGTCCGGGCGCAGTCACTTAAGAGCCCTGAGGCCCAAACACATCATATCTTCGATAGGTGATTTCTCAGACTCTGTGGCACCTAGAGACGTCTCGTTAGATTCAAGAGCTCCATGTTGGGCCCTCTACAAAAGGTTTTCTCCATCTCCATCTGGTTCTCTCGTTGTGCTATTGTTTGTAAACGCCGAAATAGTGCAGTCTGAGTCAGTGTACTAGAGGCTGTAGTTTTCAAACGGAAGCTCGTGGGACCTAACCAACTATGCCAACACGTCGGGGTGGCCTGGTGAACGCTAGTGGAGGCTTTCGTTTTGGTTCCCTACGCTCCTTGTGCTTTCGGACTACCCCGTCCAGGCATAGTCGCTTAAGAGCCCTGAGGCCCAAACACGCCATATCTTCGACGGGTGATTTCTCAGACTCCGTGGCACCTAGAGACGTCTCGTCAGATTTGAAACCTCCATGTCGAAGCCCTCTACGAAAACCTCTCGTGGTTTTCTCTGTCTCCATTTAGACTGAGTCAGTGTAAGGTTGTCCATTGCCAATCACCTGAATAATATAGGTGGTTCATACAATATAGGTGGTGAAATGAGAATTTTAATAAGATATTTTTACAATATAGGTGGTGAAATGAGAATTTCTGTTTGTTGTTCCTTTCTAATATTTAATTTTTCTTAGCTTCACTTGGCTTCGAGAATAATAAATTCTCTACTGACAGTGCCAACCACGTGAAGGTGGAAGCTTTTTTGGCACCACTAACCTACATAAACATGTTAGTAAGCAATTAAATAGAATTTTAAATCATACAAAATTTAAACAAAATCATTTAAGTAAATATTCAAATTAAATTCATGAAGAACATACCTTTGCAAATTCAATCCAATGAACCGCAAGGATCAACTCTATTCTTGACAGTAGCAAGAATTGCTTCATGATCTGATTCACGAACCTTCCACATATTTTTGTTTGATGGCCGACCTCGATATTTGATCAATTTAATATTTGTTGCAAGGACCAAATGTGAATAGTGAAGTATCTTCCGATGTACTTCATAGTCTTCAAACAACCAAATGTTTGATTTTTTGATAGGATATCGTCGAAGCCAAGTTCCAGTGACTACCACTGATCCAGTGGGATACTCAAGGTCTTCACCATCAATGACTGTGGAAGTCAATTTTTTTCCCCTCTACACAACGAGATAAGAAGTAGTTTGTTCCCTCTTCGTTAAATTCCGTGTCGCAATAACTACAAAAATGTGCCCTATGTATCACAAAGTAAAATTGTTCAGTCAATTTATAAATACATTAAGAGTTGACCATTTAATAATTTATAAATCTAAAACATGGCATGTACATATATGTATGTACCTTGTTGCACTAAATCAGAGACTTGGTCAAAGTCAGGTGATGTTGTCATTTGATCTGAAGACCCTGCAAGTTGTAATGCTCGTGGAACTTGATGTGTGTCGAGTGGAATTAGAGGTCTACAAGTCCATTCATCCACCCACTGTTGTGACTCACATTCATTCCATGCAAAATCAATGCATGATATACAAAAACATGTCATGCACCTAGTATAAATAGTCCAAGCATTTGCATCTGAACTACGGAATGAGTGCATATCACTTGATCCTGCAACTATCATACAATCTTCAAAGTTTGTCAGATGTTGTTGCTCTATCAACCAAAAATATCTACGAACCATTGATCTCTCTTGAGATTCATGGCCCATATTCTTGACACACCAATCAACAATACTTTTTACATCTGTAAATTTAGCACCATCCTTGAACTTTAACTCTTCTCTTGCAAGTGCTCTTTTCACACATGCTCTTGCACCATCATGCTCTCCTTTTCCATGCCCTACCTCAGTAAAACTCCAGATATGTTGTACATTTGTTTCTTTGTGCATCCTGCTTAGCCAATAAAACATTTGTGCATTCTTGAATTGTGATGTGCAGTTGTCCGACCAAATGTAATGTTGATCGAAACTAATGTTCCTCTCATTCAAGTTCGCATAAAACACCTGGAAACACCCTTGTACATATTCTGTAGAATGTGTATGATCATCACTGATGTAGAAATGATACTCTGTGAATATTTTTTGATCTTGCTCAGTGCTTTCAGGAGAGTGCATGAATGTTATATACATGAAAATAGAAACTTGCACTGAGTTATAATATTGAGATTGAACCTCCATTTGTGGCTGCAATGTGTAATTTCTTTGCGAAGTCAACTACTGAAACAATAGTACCAAGTGGGAATGTGTCCTTGCTTAACTTGAATTGTTCATCCAACCATCGAGCTCTATGTGTGTGCCTTGCATACTCATAAAAAAATTCCTCTCTGAATTTGACCATATATTCTGATACAGGTAATTGTTTTGTAACAAGCTCACACCTCTTAGATTCTTTTCCATCTTTTAATTGATATGCCACCGATTTATATTTGGTGAAATCAACCAATTCTTTTCCTATTGAATATGTACTCTCCTCGTGGATACAACTTTTCAGATTTGGCAAGCCACCGCATACATTGCACGTTCCATCCAAACATGCTTTGTTATAAAAAAATTGTCTTGTTGATTTTTCACAAAATATTGTCGGAATAAATTCCCTTGAAGATTTTTGTGGGACATTTATTCCACACTCCTGCAACATGATGTCAGTATGCAAAACACTACGTATTTGACAAAAAACATCATAATGCATTGAAAATTCAACATGATGCCTGCAACAACAAGTGGTACGTGAGTGATTGATTTTCACATAAAAGGGTTTGCTCATTTCAAAGAATCTTTGGCTAATGTTAATTTGTGGATTTTCATTTTTAAACTTAGAGAACAATTCTGTTTGAGTCATATCTAAGAAATGTTTTGCACACAATTCACGATTACGAGAACCTATTCTTCTTTTTACTGTATCTCTTCTATTCGGTGACACCCTTGTGTTCTCATTCCAAAATTTTACAATTAATTCTTTTAGAATATCAGATGTATTCTTGTCTTTTTGTGGAAGTCTGCTAGAGAAATCCCAATAGTCAGTGTTATTGACTAACTCAAGATGTTTACGTCTCTCTATTGCTTTCATTAGTGTTTTTCTGTTTAGCTTCAAAGCACTACTTGTTTTTCTAATCAAGCATTTATTAACTGTTTTATCACTTACTATACAATTAGTTAGTGCACGTCGTGTAGCATTACTATCTTTGGTGTGTCTTTTGCCACCTACAGTTTGGTATGCTTTATGTATGTTTTCAACAATTGACGCATTTTGATCAACAACATTAGATGTTCTTAACCCCAGGGTCTTCATTATAGGTCTCATCTTAATTAATTTCATCAATGAAACAAATAATTGACATCTTTGTGTGTCATTTAAATTCTCAAAGTAATTATCCCAAATTCCACTAGCTTTTCTTCTCGCATTTCTTTCAGACATTTTGTTAGGCATTGGTTTTATAATGTTTTCATCAATTTCAATTAAGTGAATTGGTTTTCTTCGCGAAATGGAAGGAGGTGTTCTTAGAGGTGAAGATTCATTTACAAGGTTACTTTCTTCATTCAGTGTTTTCATACAAATTTCGGGGTTAACATTTGGATTCTCAAGTAAGGGTTCAACAATTGGATTCATATCAATTTCTTCATCCATACCAACATTATCATTCAATTCAATATCATTATTCATTGCAAAATCATTATTCTCTACATTTTCATTATGTATTTCATCCCAATTTTCTAATACATTAGCTACATTTGATATAGCAGATGTACCTTTCCCTGCTCGAAGTTTTTGCATTCTCTTCAATTTCTTTATTCTCTTCTCTTCCAATTGCTCCGGTGTCTTATTCTTGACTTTCCTCTTGTCCTTAGCTCAATGTTTATCACCCATGATTAGAAAAAATCAACTAGTGGGGTAGGGGACAAAATGAAATACTAAAAAATTGTGCAAGAATGTAGAGAATATTGCAGACAAAATAGAATGTTTGCAGAATTCCCATGAAAGAGATGAAAGGGACGTTGGGGGGCCACAATATATAAAACAAAGAAAAACACGTATGCGTTATGTAACGCGTTATGTACGCATACGTGTTTTGTGTTTTCTCTTTTCCCAAGCCATGCCTCAAGGCTTGGGATCCGGTTTGGATCCCCAAGCCTGAGGCATGGACCTGCACAAACACAACAAACAACGAGTTTTTACAAGAAAATGTAAAAATGACACTTCCTCTATGATAAATCAAAATAAAACAATCGATCCATTTTAAAAAAAATTATACCACGACGTAGAGCAGAGTCTCTTCTTTCTAAAAATATAATTTTCCAAATTTTCTAACTAATATAAGGTTTCCATATTATTTATTTTCTAACTATGCCTTTTTATAGCTATTTTTTGAAGTGTAAATATGTCTATCTTTCATGGTGTATCTTTTTTTTGGGTGATCGAAATTTAAAAAAATTATACTAGCCCAAACTAGGCATAATTCTATACATATTAAAAAAAATCTAATTTTTGATATTTTTTGAGGTAGTTAGGGGGGGGCACGGTCGGAGCTCCGTTATTTTTCAAAACATAAAATTTTTGTACTAGAAAAATCATAAATAAAAAAATATTTGCTAAAAAAATCTTTAAAAAAAATGGAGCCCAAACTAGATGCTCCTAGCTATCTTTCTACCAAAGGGTTTTCAAAAATACTAAATGGTGCTCAAAAAATGGTGGGGGGCACGAAAGTCACTCTATTATGTTTTTTTAACAAAAATAGGAGCATCTGTTGGTATTTTAGTTGTTTGACCCACTTAAACTTATCCGTTTTCAATAAAATTTAGTAGCTTAGAAACTAGACTCAAAATTCTACGATTCATATTTCTACAACATCTTCCAATTTTGAGTGTAACTATTTCGAAAAACTCGTACAAGTTGAAGTTTTTTTTTCAGAAAAATGCGTCCACTTAAGACCCCCTTTTGGCCCCCCAACTTGGTGCACTCACCCCTAAAGAACCGTGATCAATGTATGCTTAATCTAATTCCTACTCTTCAAGCTATCAGTGAAACGCTAATTGATCAAGCAATACATCTTGGCTTGTCACCAATGCACCAATCATGAATCACTAATGCAGGAGGAACCGTTCAGAACATGTTTCATCACTAACACATCTCCATGCAAGAAGCTACAATCCAAGAAGAAGCACATCAGGTGTACAAAATGGATTACTTATCCAATAAGTCTAAATCTATGAATCTTGGTGATAATGATATAAGTGGCATTGCAACTTACAGCATTGAGCTTAAAGATCATGATAGTGTGAGAATTTACAGTCAACGGTCCTTGCCAACATTGACTACATCTATTGGCTTCTATGATGCAAAAAAAGATGGGGATCCTTGAACAACCAATTATTGTATTGGTTTATGGTGGGCAAATTCTTCAATATGTTTAGATAGGTCGAATAAGCTAATATATAAGCTTTGTTAGTTGGTAACAATTTTTTAATATATATTTATGCTAATTAATAATAGTTTACATATAAAATTAGTAGTATTATGGAGCCAAGCTATGAAAACTATAGTCTAAATTATCTGTATCAGTAAAATAGTCTTAATATAGCCGTTATGTCAGTAATGAAAATTTACAAATTTCTTGTAAATCATTATATGAGAGTGAATATGCAAATTGAGAATTAAACCCTAAAATTAAATGGCTTATTGAATAAAGAACCTTGCCAGTGTGACTAGTTATCGCTGCCCTTCTTGGTGTCACCAAAATGATTAACTAAAATTCAACTTGAATGTTTTGGAATAGTGTAATAGGAAATCTAACCTAGTGTCATGAAAGCGTATATAAGATACAGTGAATAAATGTACTAAGATGATTCTAGGGAAAAATAGTTGTTTTATCAATATATAACTAAAAAATGGGTTTACATATCATGATTTTCCCAAACCCTAATATACAAAAAGGGTAAAAGTGACCTGAAAAAACTTAACTGGAATTAGTCTTATTCTTCAATATTGCTATGTCGGATTTACTTTTACATTTGAGAAAAACACATAGCATATAGTTTTTATATAATGTCAAACTGTTCTTATGCTAAGGACAGATTTGGGGAGCCATTTTTCTATCAAAGCAGAGTTTGATAATAGCAGCTTTAAACAAGCGATTTGGTGACAAAGATGAGATAAGTCTTTTATGTGACCAGAGTTGGGATTCATTGTTTAGTGAATAACGTGCTTCCCATTGTCAATGCTTGATCGAGTAGAGAAAACGTCTTGCCCGGTACACAACGGGCGAACTATCAGCGTTGCACTAGATTCATTGTACTCATTGTACAAAATATTAACTATTATAGAAATTTATCTGTGCATTTCATCTAGTTTATCAGCAGCCACATCTAAGAAGAATAAAAATATGGAGGGGAGATCTTGACCTCAATGTTACATGTACCTGTCATTTTTGTAGCGCTGCAGGATATTCAGACCCAATATTGTGTGCCTTGCTGCGGAAAAATAAAATGTCGATTCTGATATGCGCACAAACGATTCTCTTTCACTGATAAGTTATTGTAGAGTCGTTTGGAGGCTTTATATTTGAAGATGGTTCACAATTTTGATTTATTGTGGTGTTATGTTAAAAACCGACAATATTTCTCAACTGGTTTAATTTTTAAATATGCACTGAACCAATATATATCTTCCCTTTTAAAAAAGATTAAAATCTAGTGATGGATCTATACAGTTATGAATGTCAAAATTACTCAATTTGATAATTTTCATTAAACAATGAACAACGTTATTGTGGGAAAAATTTAGAGAATTTCTGGGTGAAAATGTCCTCTTATATATGGTTGATAAAATTCTAGTTGCCTAAGTTTGTTTTGAAATATGCATTGCTCCATAACAGTCTCCAGATACCCTGCCTATCTAAGATGTGAGAACTAGTGCAATCGAAAACTTCAAAAAGTTCAACAAAATGTAAGCAGGTTATAGTAGTCGAATTCTAGAATTAACTGTCAAATTGGCAAAGAATATACCTTGGTTGTGGAGTTGCAGGTTATCTCCAAAAAGGATAAAATACAGTACTGGTTAAACCGAGAAAATCCCTAAAGATATGTTTCTCTAGAACAATTTAAACTAAAATTAAAAATGGAAATTAATGACTATACAAAGTCAGGAAAACAATGTAGCTACCATTTTCAAATTCATTGTAAAAAAAGAAATGATGATTGCAGAATCTCGCAGCTACTGTGATGAGGAATGTAAACACACCTGTAAGAGAATTATCTGTCTTCTATTCTCTTTCAAAGTGTCGGTACAGGTCTGAACAATGTTTTGAAAATGAAACTCCAACTTGTATTCACCACCACTTTCAATAACAAAAAAGATGAGTGTTTCCCTTGCTAGGTAAGTAGTGCAAATTCATAAAATAATTCCAAAGAACAATTAACAAGCATGGCATGCAGCAAGCCTGTTAGTGAAAATACATTTATCAAATTTATGTGCCTTCAGGTACGGCTGTCCCCTGTCAGCAGTCAATCAATCACTCTTCCTAAAATTGCAGCCCCCACAAATTTGCTGCCATACAATTAATGTTTCTGCATAGTGCAGAATAAAGGGAGTAACTAATGGAATTACAGCAAATCATAAAAATTTATTCTGAAACTATAGATAGATATAGTTTAAATACAGATGACATTGTTTGATTGTATTCGACTAAAATATTTTTTTGTTGGTGTGAAGCCAATATAACTGCCTTCGGCAGTATAATAATAATTCACCGGAGGCGTTTTACTTTGAAGAAGACATTGCTAGAAAGTGTCAAATTGGCTTAACTTTACAGGTTGATTTTAGATATTTTTGTAAGTCATAGATATTTACTATTCTTTGACTCCAATAAATGACATTTTAGACTTGGCAATAACCATTCTTTGGTGCCCTTGTGAGTGGCCGGCCTGAGAACATGACATGAGTACCGCGGTGTTAACTCATGGTTCTGTTTTTTATTTTCCTTTACTGGCAGCCATAGCTGGCCGACAAAAGAACTGACTCTCTACACCTTTCCCTTCTTTATCTTTACATTGGAATTTTTCTTTGAGTAAAATTATACACATAAAATTGAAGCCGTCTGTAACTTACAACTCATTTGCAATTGCTAGTAATAATAATAATAATAAGTGTCACCCATCACCAATATGAAAGAGACTTTGTTATTTGTTTTTTCTCTCTTCAAATAAATTGGGAAACATCAATCAATTCTGATGGCAAGCCTATAGGTTCATGTGAATAGATAAAAAGAAAGCCTTTTCTCTCTATGGCCCAGTTTGGTCTTTTTTCTGTTGAAGAACCCATTTTGATATTTTCCAATTTTTGTTGCTCTATATACAATGACATGTTTTTATTGCATAACCTACCTATTCGGATATTTCAGTCAAATAGCAAATGTTGAATAGATGGATGGAAGACAAAAACCGGTAGATTCCCGAGCTGCTTTGTTCAAACTCCCACAACCTCCATAATTTGCATCTTAACAAAATGCCCAATTCGGGAGCATGAATGATAGTCGAGCCTATTTGATGTCACAGGTTTCCACAATTACAGTGTCGCAAAGCATATGGGATAAAACCACTTTCAGAGCATACAATGATAATTTCTCTGAGTCACCTTTTCCATTGTTGAGCAGAGCCATCACACTTTTGATGCTTTTCTCTATTGACGGTGAAAAAGATTTAGCATTGCATAAGCAATTTTTTTCTCACAGGCTAAATAAAATCTACAAGTTTACGACTGTAATAACAAGAGCAGTAATGTTGCAACTAAACTGATAATATCTACAAGTTTATGACTGTAATAACAAGAGCAGCAATGCTGCTAAGTATTGTTGCAGTTAAACTGACAATAGGTTGGCAGTATGTTGGAAAAGGTGAACCGATCAGTTGGACAACTGTTGTTTGCATTTAGTGAAATAGTGTCAATTTCATTTCTTCCGTGAGTTGCAATGAACGCATTCCATGAGAGGATGTCTCGCTCAGTCATTTTATCAAACACTTCATGTGCTTACACTAAACTTCCGCACTTGCCATCGTAGTAACAACTTTCGTACGGAGAGTATTAAACAGTGCACACTAAATATGAAGAAGAAAAAAAAAAAAAAAAAAAAAACAGTTCTTAAAAAAAATACGATGAATACAGAAAAAAAATACAATAAATTGTATATATAAATAAATATGGTAATTTTAATAATTAAACACATAACTATACAAGAGATTAAAAATTATTAAACTACAACCTTTTGTTTTACATTTAATTAATATCAAATGGGTATTATAAATATAATACCATCAATTCCAAAGAGAAGATTTTTAATTATTTCTAATTTTCTAGCCGCACTTTTTGGCTTTTTTATTTTTCTGAATTTTAAGTGGAGGGAGGAAATTGCAAAAATACTGTAAATCTGTAAAAAAAATGACCGTATTTGGTAACTGTGCTTGCCATACATACATAGAAGAGTATATCGTAGAAGTTAGCATGTGGGATAATTGAATTCAATGTTACTGATGTAGGAGTGGATTTGCGTACTCTTAAGGGCTTTCGTAGAAGTGCAGGTCTGCAATAGTCAAATATATGTGGAAAAGTTTACAGGGGAACCATGTGTAGTAAGGAGAATGTGTAGCGCCTCCTTATGCCGACCTTCTCTACATAATGTTGTGAGATTGCAATTAAGATTGGCAATGGATGGCATCGGCATTGGCACTGTATGATTATGATTGAAGCGTTGGATATGTGCAGTATTAAGCGATCTATTTCTAGCATTTTCAAGAATGAAATACAGTCAATGCCTTTGTCTTAAGAAGTGGTTTTGTGGTGGCAATTATTCAAGGAAGTGGATGTTGAAGCAGAAATGTTTTAGAGGTCGATTTAATCACCTCCAAATCCCTCACCAGCGAATGGGGAAAATGCAGGTATCTTTTTTCATGCACTGATTTGTACAGGGAGTCTTGCTGATAGCGTTGCAGGGCTCTGCTCGCATCTTCCAGCCGTTTTCTGCTTACAGTAATTAAGATTGATGGCTTAAGCTGGTTCTTGCAATGCAAAATATATAGAGAAAAGAGTAAATGAGACTACAACCGTGGCCATGTATGTTCTGATGTCTTCATCCCCTCCTTCATCAGGACAGATTAGGGATGGCATTATAGAGACTGTGATGAAGCTTACGCTACGATCCCTCTCCAATTCAAAGTTCTATCTTATTAATTGTTTGCCCATGTTTTGCGTATTCAGCCAATGCAGTTAAAATCCCTCTAGATTATGCTATTTTTGGAGAAGTTAAGGAACCAGTAGAAGATGGTGGACTGCAGTATGCTCACATGTTCGCTCAGTTGGATGCTAATGTAGCTGCCATGGAAAATTCAGCATACCACAATATCCAAATTGCAAGCACTGAAACAGATTGATCTACAACAGGAGATTTATGGGCATAATTTGATTTAAAGGAGTAAGGGTATTGTGCTACTTACAAAATCTGCTTGGGATTCCAGAGCACAAAGTGTGTCGGGGAGTCTGCGGTGTGGTCAAACCAGAGGTAGAATTAAATTTCCAACCAAACAAGAATTGTTGGATGGGCTTGCCAAAGTTGCAGACCAGGAAAATGAACGCCTTATGCACAGGCTTCGCCAAAGAATCGACAGGTTTGTTCTTTTTGTGAGCGCTCTCAAATGTTGTAAACAAGTTTTTAAAATCTAAAATGCTAGTGCATTATGTTTCTTAACAAGCATTATTTATCATTTTTACCATGAAACTTGTTGGTTGAGTGTTGGAATTGTACACAGAGGGTTCACTTAGTAAAATTATGGTATAGCACGTGCGTTCGAAGGGTATTAAATAATACCCTTAATTCTAGTTTTTACTTCTAAATATTCAATTGATAATACCCCTCCTGTTATATTATTAGAATGAAAATACCCCCTATTTTTTCCATGTACCTTACTTACCCATTTTTCAATTACAATTTTATTTACCCCTTTTTATTTATACTCTAATATATTAAACAGAAAATATATCATATTTCTCACTCAATTTTTTTTCATATGCATTTCCTCCCGAAAGATAGTTTGAAGCCATTGAAGACCTATTATAAATCACCTTATAAATGTTACACTTTAATTATTTATCAATAGTTCTTCAAATAATTAAGATGGTGAAATAACATCACTTGTGTTGAAAAACATACTCAATCCTAGTTTTCTACCATCTTATTATTTCTTGGTTAAGAATTTCTTAATTGAAATTTCTTTATTAAAAAAGATATTATAATTTAACTTTATGAACAAACTCCTTTTACAATTTTAAGGCATTTACTTTTAAGAAACTAGGGTTCAAATGTTTTATTTTTATATTAAAATTAAACTCCCCTTTCCTTTGACCCACCTCTCTAACCTACCCCCAACACCTGATTCAAAATATTAATAAATTAAACTCTTTCACCCTGTCATGTCTACCGATATATTGAATTTAATTTTATTAATTTTAATTACCTCAATATGAACCCATGTGTTAGGATATTGCCTAGCTAATGAACCCCCTGTGTATATACCAATCCTATGGTATGGAAAAGACCAAGGCTAACTTGTACTAAACATATGAAATCCTAAATTAATAACATATGAAAAGAAGAGAGATTATGTAAGCCATAATTCGATGCTAAATATGCCAATATAAGCTATAAGAATAAGGGTGTAACATTTGGATGAAGACTTACTCACTGCAGAAAGGAAATTGTTTGAATCTCTAACTCTCTGAATGCGAACTCCATTCCAAATTGTAAATGATTTTTTTGGTCACGGAACTCAAACAGTGTACTAGAGAGCCACGTATCCTAGCGGCGCTTCATTTATATGCATGAATCCATAAAGAGGCTCAGAAAAGCCCCGCATCATCAACACCCAGGTTATTTAATTTGACATTTCTTCAGGGGGAAAGTTTTTCATTCCATTGCTTATTCCAAAAAGGATTGAAAAGTTACAAAATTTCACAACTCCACCCAATGACATCAGCTTTCTGAGCCCTGATTTCAAGCCATTTTATATTTTTGACACCCTATATACGGATCATCCGATTAGGGAAATGAGTTCAAATGTGCATATCTTTCAACTCTGGGCATTGAAATCTTTACAAATCTTTTTTGGACTTTTGGAAATGTCATCTTCCTTGTTCTCTGTTATCACTCTTAGTTGGTCATAAAACTTTTATTTTGAGGAGGAAGGTGAAAAAAATGGGAATCAATATATCTATCTATATTAATATATAGGATCCATATATCAATACCATATATCGGATTCGATATATATATGTCTTATTTAACCACATTCTTTCAAGGCATCCGAAGACACATATCAATCTAGTAAAGACGGATTTAATATTTATATCTAGAAGCATAACAGGACAGTGGTTGAGTTGGACTTTTATACTTCACTCATTCTCTTTATTCTTCCATACCACACATTATAAATACAGGGGCATGATTCACAAAGGGTTGTTGTATCATTCTTCTTCCCTGCCCCCCTCTCTCTTTCTTCCTAGGGTTGAATGTGGAGTTTAAGCCTATTCCAATGGCACACATAACAAGAATTTTCTTACCTCTATGCCCATTAATGGTGTACTGTGTGAACACTTAGTGAGCAATAAAATTGGGATGACCATGATGGTTAGTATGTCCAGAATTTGCTTATTTTGTTATCTCTTCTCCCCTCTCACCATTGTATGTGTACTGTGCATATCTCTGATGTCGACATTATAGGTTTTGGGAGATGTGTTTAAGGGGTTTGAAATGGTGTTCTGTGTGAACTTTATCCTTGGTCTGTGAAACAAATCTAGTCCATCCTCTCCATTGCTCACCTCTCTCCATTTCAGGCAGTTGGGTTTGTGATCAGCAATTCCCTTTTCTATGGTGCTATCACCTCTGTAGTGTAGGATTTCTTTATTTTCATGCTCTCTCTCTCTCATCTAGTCCCTTGGAATTGTTAGATTAGGAGTAAACCTTAGTCGCATTTCCTTCCTTAGAAGTAGTTTATTTAAGATTAGGAAGATGAACCAGACTTCTCTGGAGGATCATTCTCATTTGCAAGTCCCACATGTTTGTAGGAATGATCCAATGTTATTAAATCACACCAAATGACCATGCCTTAGAAAGAGATTGTTTGATCCATAACTCATTTGGGGGACTTACTGTTGTGATTTTGCAAGTTAACAATTTTGACACGCAACGGTGGGACAGGATCTGAAGCACCTTACCACTTTCTTCATCAGGTTCGATGTGCTCTTGGTAAAGATTTCAACCTTTGGAGGCACTTTCAAGCACATGATGGCGACTCCATATGGCCAAAAACCCATTCTGTTAAGTCACAGAAATTTTCCATCCATTTCCACTCTTTTCATCTATTTTCCTCTTCCATCTCTTCCATTTTCTCCCATTCCATGAGGTTGTGGGAATTATGACTTCATTCCCTTCATGGAACTCACACTTACAGCAATACAGTCCACCTCCAATGTATTTCCCAACTCCTCCAGATCAGCATTATAATCATGATCCAAGACCATTATACTTACCCATATGAGCAGGGTCAAAAACAATTTGACTATGAAACTTATCAAGGACAAGGGGACGCATATGATGGCGATAGTAATGCAGAGGATGTTGGTTTACTAGAGAAGATTCAAAAAATGGAGGACTGACATGGTTCAGTCAAGGGGCATAGCACAAATGAAGGCATTCAAGATTGGTTGCAAGGCACCTTGTCCATGGGAAGGCCCTTTTCCAAGACATTACAACCCTGTATTGAGAAGCTTGACTTCATGGTTGAAGGGTGTTGCCTCAACTTACACAGTGGATTGAGGACATTGGGGCTTATGAGAAAAATGCGAGACAACCTTGTCAATGGGTAAGTCAATTACCAGATTCCCTGCCTTTCATTTTCTCTCCCTCAATCTTTATCATTTAGGGAACATTTGAGGTAAGAGTCAAGCCCCTCACTTGCTGCCCCAAGTGTTGATTTCATTTCTCCATCTCCTAGTCTTCCACCTCATCTCAGTTCTTTTGTCCTTTTCCCTTCCAAACAGTCATCCCCTCCGAACAAACAAGAAGTTACACCTTCCTTCCCACCACAAATAATTGCAAAGATGGTTGAACCCCAACTTGCCACTCCTCTTGCTTTCCCAAGCCCATGTTGGGAAGAGACTGAAGAATCCAGTCAAGGAGAACAACAAGAAGAGGAGCCCAACTTAAAGAAAATAGACAATACGAAGAGTTGGGCTGCAAATTTGGGTTTACAAAGATCCCCTCGATGGTCAACCCAATAGAGGAGGTCAAGGTCTGAAGAACTGTTGGTGTCTAAAAATTTGAGGCTGCAATATAACTAAATGCAGTAATGTATTAGAAAAGCAACAATGGAAACAAGAGGTGGAACAATTAGCTTCCAAGCCCTATTGAATAGGAGCAATATGGGAGAGATCCTAACTATCAGTGCTGAGGCCACTCAATGAAGAATGCATCATTGATAATAGGGAGAAGCTTTCATTTGAAGGGCCTAAATTTGATTGATGAACCCATGATGGAAGAGGACACATATAGTTCCAGAGGCTCTACCTATGTGGACACAAGGCTATAGGGGAACCTTCAGTTATTCCTCCACACTTCATCCCCTTCAAGCTCTGATGTAACTAAGCCAAAGGGAAGATTAATCTTTCAAAATTCATGTTTGAGAGTGAAGGGATCCATGGTGATCAAGTTGCAGATCAAGAAGGCACCATGCAAGGAGGTAGAGCACATGCAAGCTATGACAACAAGGAGGCTAGATTACCTGTCTGACTTGGAGGATTTCCAAAATGGAGAATAACCCATAGAGAGGAACATCATTTTTTCCTCCATCCATCTTCCATAGCACATAAACCTGCTGCCATGAAGGAGGATATTCAAGTACAAAAGCTAATACATTGACATAATGGCCTCTCATCACCAAGGTTGGAAGATCTTGATCTTCCATGTTCTTCAAAGGAGGAGGAAGAGAAAAGGCTAGGAGGATGTCATCATCCCTCTCACACCATCCACCCTAAAAGAAGGTCCACAAGAACAACTCCCATTTTTGGAGTTGAAATTCAGAGAAATGAGCACATCTAAAGGATCAGACCATGCTCAATCAGGACTTGGCTTCATTGGAGCCAAAGGAGAAACCAAAACCAGTCTTTGCCTACTCCAGGGCATGAGGATGAGCATCAAAGTACCAAGGGTCACCATCAATACCTCCAGGAGTCCAATGTAGGTCAGCTTGAGGAGGTATTTTCCATTAATGTTGATATCTTAATGATTTGGGTGGAGGACAGGCTTATAGCCAGTTTTTCACTCATACTGGCAGCTATATTTAGTGTCAAATCATTTGTATGGTTGTCCCTTTTGAGAAAGGGAAGCTATTTTTCCCTGTCAGTTGCAGGCTTTGTTTGAGATCCTTTTTCTCTTGATGCTTAATTTAAGGGTAGGTTTGTTTTCAGCAGAAGAAGTACTTATACATGCTCTACATGTCTCATTTGAGGCATGTATGATTTGGTCTTTATACATAAATTTTGTCCATTTTGCTCCAAGGGTGCATAAGGTTAGGCTCTTCAATATTCATGGCAAGAAGACTCATAGTAATCTATAATAGTTGCTAGCTCCAAAATGGAACAAATCCTAAGACTCAAACTCAAGCCATTTCACCACGAAATATCCATTTCAGGGACTTTGTGAATTTCCATTCGAGTCAATACAATTTTCTACTCTCAAAAACTCCATTTTAAGATTTTCTTATGAAAATTTAGAGTGCCTTTTGCCTGGGCGGATTCAGAGCACAGGATTAGAGGTCAGCACCAAGTGACACAAGAGAGTCAGGGGAGCTCTTTTATAAGAAGGATTGGTGTCAGGCCATCATTCTTGACTCCATGCCCAATGGATGCTTTATTGTAACTGGTCTCTTCATCTAGCAAGGGACGGATGTTTTCGTGAGTCACCAAATTGCTATCCCAAATTCACCCCTTGGAAAATTTGGTCAAGACAACCAAAACACATAAGGAAATTATGAAGGAAATGACTCAGACCTATGAGCTCACATTTGAACCAGGATGACAAACAGAGTTACAGGATTGGGCTCGGAAATGAAGGAGCAGTGTGTAGAGAGAGAATACGTGTTCAAAACGGTGACTTCTCCAAAGATGAATCCATAAAAGGAGGCTCAAACAAGCCCCACATCTCCACATGTCCTAGGTCAAAGCGGGTTGTTAAGAGGAAAGTTGGTTTTTTGCCCCTTGTTATATAAAAAGGGGTAAAAGTTGCAAAATGGGCCGCAACTCCGCCTAAGGGAAAAAGTCAGCGTTTGAGCCCGAGTCAAGCCAAAGCCCGCGCTTCTGTACGGACCCGATAAAAACTTCAAAGGGGCATATCTTTCGACTTAGGGCTCGAAATATTGTAAATCTGACACCATTGGAAAGATCTCTACCTCACCTATGCCACGGAGGTCTAAAACTTTAATTTTGAGGAGGTTAGGTGAAGAAAAATGGAGGAAATGTCTTTTGGCCTTCAATGCAGGATCCATCTGTCTCAACAACCAGATCGAATTCGATCTGTTTCTGTTGTTTCCACTTCTTTCAAGGCGCCGAACCAAGGATCGATGCAGTAAAGACAGATTTGGGGCAGATTTTATCAGAAGAATAAATAGTAGTGGTTGAGTTCTAACCTGCTTTTCCCACTTCCCTCTCTCTTTCTTCTCTCCGATCAAATCTATAAATATAGGGGCAGGATTCATTGTAAAGGGTTGTTAATTCTTCTTCCCTATCCCCCTCTCTCTTTCTTCTCCAGGGTCGAATGTGGAGTTTAAGCCTCCTCCCTTGGCTTTGTAATGGCATTTTTTTGCCTCTTGCCCATTAATGGTGTACTGTGTGAACTCCTAGAGTGATACAATTTGTTTTGTGATGCGTTTTGTCCATCCTTTGCTCATTTTGTTTAACTCTTCTCGCCTCTCACCATTGTAGGGTATATTGTGCATATCTCTGATGTCCATTACAGGTTTTGGGAGTTGTGTTTAAGGGGTTTGAAATGGTGTTCTGTGTGAACTTTATCCTTGGTCTGTGATGCATCTGTCCATCCTCTCCATTGCTCACCTCTCTCCATTTCAGGCAGTTGGGTTTGTGATCAACAGTTCCCTTTTCTTGGTGCTATCACCTCTATAGTGTAGGATTTATTTATTTTCATGCTCTCTCTCTCTCTCCTTGGTCCCTTGGAATTAGATTATGAGTAAATAGTCGCATTTCTTTCCTTAGAAGTATTTTAGCGCTAGAATTAGGAAGAGGAACCAACCTTCTCTAGAGAATCATTCTCATTTGCAAGTCTCACAGCTTGGGGAATGATCCAATGTTATGCAAATCACACCAAATGACCCTGCCTTAGAAAAGCAAATCCATAACTCATTTGCGGGTGCTGTGATTTCGCACTAACAGTTATGACATCAGTTTTTTTTAATTGCCAAAGCCTGCAATAACATCTCAAATTATTAGTCAATTAAATTGAAGATAAATGTAATTTTGTAATTATTTTGTTAAAAATTGTGCAGTTTACTAATGTTTATTATTAATGTGAGAATTGTATATTTGTTTATAAAAATAATAATGATTTTTAATTGGTTAAGAAGTGCAAGTAATAATAACTCGTTAAGTTTATGTGAAACATATAGTCTAATGCCTTCGGAAGTACTAATAACGTAAAAGGAGCAAAGTAAACTACTACAAAAGGATACATATTGTGAGGTTTAATTAAGGCACAAGGCATTGCAATTTACAATACACAATGTTCTTAGAAAATAACTTTGAGGTTATCCATGTCTACATTGCCTCACAATCCAAATTAGCACCAAAATTCTCCACTTTGTCATTTCTAATCCTCTTTCTCCTCCTCTTTTGCATGTTTAACGTGATAGTTAATACCCTATTTTCTTCCACTTTAATCTTTATCTCGTCTTTCTTCATCCCTAAAAACATATCAATACATTTTTTTATTGTTTATACCCTAGTTAGATTTTAGAATTTTATAATACAACTAAAAATAATGCAAGGGTTTACAACAAGTAGATTATGCAGATCTAATTATCTTCCAACATTATACAAAATCAAAATAATGCATTCAAACTTGAAATGATTAAAATGATCGATAAAAGATAAGTACTTGCTCAAAGATGAACTAAGATGCTCAAGGCGGGGAAAATATAATATGAATGTGCGAGGTAATGAAACAAGATGATCTGGAACTAAAGATAATTCAATGAAAGTTCTAAAGCTGAAAACCCAATAGGGGTGGGACCATACAACTTCTTTATGGTCCAAACCTGAAGTGTACAATCCTAACCTAGATTTGGATGGTTTCAGACCCTGTGAATGTTTATATCTGCAAATTTTTGTGTGCTTCGCTTACTTGGAAATGATCTCCGCTATATATTGCTCTTTCTCACACAACTTTGGAATCACCTGTAATAACATGCAACAAAGTAGAAAGCCTAGCAACCTACAAAACCAATCATTAGAGAATTAACAAAGCAAAAAGAAAAAAGCATGGGTGTGTGGTTGAGGTTGGACTATCCTTGGTAGTTAGACTCTCCACTGTGGAACCAATCCAAGTGTTTCACTATATGCCCTTATTGTGGGATCAAACCTTTTGTAATTCTCCTAAGTGCTTGTGCATGTGTGAATACCTAACCAACCCCCTAAGGGTGTCCTTGTGTTTCTTGACACAAAAATAATAGGCTAATTGCATAGTATAAAATGTACCAAATGCGATAGTAGTGAGATTTGGTACACATCGACTATGTGACTTAATAATTGTGTTGATTGAAACCCTTGTGTAATGCTTGGAATGACTATACTCTTGCTAAAACATGGCTTTATGACCTATGAATGCTTGAAAATGGATGGAGCTAGGCTCTTTGACCAAGTGTTGAGTGCTTCAGACTTGTAGTAGGGGTTGCTCTTGGCGATGTGCAACTGATTTGGGCAGATTTATGAATGCTTTGAGGGATTTTGGAGAGATATTTGCAATAGGAGATTATAAGAATGTCACGTGAGTTATAAAGTGACAATGGATTGCTTATATAACCTTCTATAGGTGAAATATTTTAATAAGGTCAACCCTAGGAAGATGAAACAACCCAAAGAAGAATTTAAAATTGAAAACAAAGTTAGTGAATGTGAAGGGGCGAGACTGTACAAGTTCGTCAAGACCAAACCCTACATCACAACCCTTTTGTATGCTTTCAAATCAAAGCTATGAATACCAATTATGGATTTGGTGTCATGAATCTCAGAGGTTTAATACCACTTTGATAAAATAATATTTTCACAATTGACAACAAAGCAAAGTATAAATATAAATAAGTTGTAGAAGATTTACATAGATGAGGAGATTATAATTTGAATGTGATCATTTGTCTTAGCAAGTGAACATGGTCAAACTTGACATTGCACAAGGACAAATTACAAAATTTTAGTGTCTACAATTACAAACCCTAAGTTCCCTTAAATACAATAAGATGGAAAAAGAAGGAAATGAAAGACAAATAACTCAGCACATCGAGGGTAAACACATGAGCTTTAGGGGTTTCCTTCCAGTAAGATGGGGGCTCCACATGTTAGAGTACGGAATGAATCGATAGTTGAATTTTAATTCAACAGATTATTTTCCTCTATCAATATTCTTCCCCACCATTCTATCATGTTCTGATTTACATAGGTTGTTTGAATTAATATAAAAATTTACTAAATATAGAAGGTAGTTAGTTGCTGTTTAATTTCTTCTATCTAAAATTTGTGTAAATTATGTACACAACAAATTACAAATTTTTGTGTGAATACTGTAATTAAATTTTAGGAGAAATTTTGAAAGAAAGTGGTTTGAGATTTGTAAAGTTTGTTGGATGATTGCTAAATTTTAGAGATTGAAAGAAAGATGATATTGATTATTTTTGTAAAATATAATTTAATTTTTAACTTAATTATTGTGTAATTAACATTTGCTAAAAGGTAGTGAGCCCGACGCTAGGGTTCATTTTATTCTTGGTGGTTGTCATTGTGGAGTGGCCCATGGGTGCTCTAGATAGGTGCTTCCGCTATAGTAAGGAAAGGAGAATTATGGGCCACTCTGTTACCTGTGTTTATATTCTCTTACGCTTCAATACAATGTATTTTCAGTAGGTTTGTCTTATCTAAATCCGAATCTAAAGATTGTTTATGTATTTTATTTTATATTAAAATAAATATTTTATATTTTGGATTTTATAGTAAGAGATTTTTATAAAATATTTGGTCATAGCCATGGCCGGATTATTATGCGACACTAAAAAATGTTTAATTGTTTATCATGAATGTGTTTAATTGTATCTCATGAATGTTAAGTGAATTATTATTTCTAAGCAAAAAACATTTTTATATAATAAAGATTTTTTTTATAATTATATTTAATTACATTTTATAGATGGTTGAATAATAATTTTTCTAATCATTAGGAGATTTGATATTTTATAAAGCTTAATATTAAAATTAGTAAAATATTCTTATAATTTTACTATGTCTTTAAATAATATTTTTCAATATTTTATTTTTAATGGCGTTTTTTTACTATATTTGTAGCTTGGTGTTGTTCAATCCCGACATACTACTAAGCATATCAGTGATAACCCAATTTAAGTTAGTGGGATATGTATCGTTATCTGTGTAAGTTGAGCCTATTTCATTTATGCAATGTGTTGAGGTTAAAAACTCAAGTGTTTTTTTCCTCGAGAAAAAACCTTCTTTACCCCATGAAAACTTAAGAAGTTTGTGAATCTGTTGTACAAGAAGCATGGTTTGTCTTACGGAAGCCATATTTTCTCATAAGCAAATCTGGTAATGCTTAAACACAATTAGGGGTACGTCACGTGCCCACGTCTTAAGTTTCATAGGATGTTAATACCTTTGGTTAAAATTTGTGTTCCTCTGTTTACAATTGTTTCACATGTATATATCTTAATTATGTTTTCTAAATTTTTAAAATAATGTTTAATGTCCCATTATCTTCCATTTAAATCTGGTTCAATCAGGGTTTAAAATGCATACTAATATTTTCATATGTTGATTAGTAAGTCTGGGATGGGAGAGAAAGAAATGGAATTTGAAGTGCTTCATGCCCTTATCTTGCCACACTAAGATAGTTAATATTTGTCTTATCTTGGTTCCCTCCTCGTGGGTGTGATAAATAGCAAGAAAAAATATCGTGTTAATAACCAATGTAAATAGAAATACCCAATTTCTCCATAGAAGCTATTTTCCTTGTCACACCAAAACACAACTTCATATCAATACTACTAGTATATTACCTCCATCATATATCCCTTTTAAAATTCCCTTCCTTTTGTGTCTATTTCTTGATTTTCCCATATTCAAATTTAGATCAAGGTCCTACATGTAGTTTTGTGGTTAAGTAGCAAGAAGTTATTGTTAATTTGCAATGAAATATTTGTAATAAATTAGATCTGGACGCCTGGCAACAAAAAATGTGTCATAAATAAATATGAGATCATGGTTTGGGGTTAATATATGAAAATAGCAGCACTTGCAATTTTACTCCACTAACATGCCATACACATCAATAACTACTATAATGGATCTCTTAGTTTTTTAATAGTATTCTAAAGTTTATTATGCATACAAGTTAAGTTTCATGTTTGTCTTTAACCTTACAAGAAATTTAACCGTGAAGAATTTGGTAATTACATGTTCAATTGAGAAAAAGAATGTGTTCTTATTTTTCATGGAACAAAGAGTCCTTATTTTTTTCCGGTATATGAGGAAGTTTTTTTTGTTATCAATAAATTAAGACCAAGGTAGCCCTCTTTTTTCGAAATCATGTATTTATATTGATTCTTATCCTTTAATCTAATGTCTATATCAAAATTGTTTTGTCTCTACTTTAATTATATTTCATACAAAATATTAAAATATAAATATATTCTTGAAAAAATGATGGATTTTAGTTTAAATCAATTTACAAATATTTCTCAAAACAAAAAATGGTATTTGTTAGATTAGAATTTAACTTGAAATATTTATATTATTTAAACAATAACTACACATTATTATACACTATTTAATTACTTCATTTTTGGAATGTTATGGTTATAGGTAAGCTTATTTTCACAAATTTGTAGGATATGAAAGTTAGATTGTAATTACACCAGTGAAACACACAATAGGTTTGCTTCATATCGATGACATATTCAAGAATCTCAGGGAAAATTTTAAGGAACCCCCCTGAAAAAAACTTATAGAAATCGTGGTGAATGTACATGTAACCAGTTTCATGGTTTTGACAAATATCCCTTTAACATTTTCGATCTTTCAGCTAAAATGGTAAAAATATTAAAAATAGTTGGAAATTGAATGGTGAATCTCTTGTAACTTGTTTGGCGAGTACCCTTTGTCGAATTTGACTTTAATGAGGCCCAAAAGTTTTCATTTTTTTGCATGTCTTACCTTTATGCTCAAGTTCCTAGAATGTGCGACACTTGGCCACTTGAAGGAATAGGAAAATGACACGTAGTATCTTTTTATTACTCGCTGCCACTCTGCCTTGCCTCACCGACACCGCGAACGCGAAACTTTATTGAATCGGTTCATTCCGCGGAGCTTGGAGTCTGGGGAATGCCTTTGACTTGGGGAGGCCCGGAATCCTGCCACGTGTTTGTCTGATGGGCAAGGAAGGATTAATAACTTTAATAATAAGGAAAAAATAACTTATATTTAATAATGAAGGATACATCTTTGCGGTTGGTTGTTATTAATTTTTTTATGTCAGGTATGTACAACAGTAAGAATGTGTTTTTTTAACAAGGCCATGATATGGAAAATCTTGTCGAAGCTATTGTCTTTTGATAAATAATGAAAAATAGTATGGGGGACCTAATTACTATGTCTAAAATTAAAAATCACATGTATTTACAGGGTCTTGGCACAATTCTCATCGTTAATCACAACAACAACAATAGATCATTCAATAATCAATGATCGAATTGAATAAAGATGTCAAATGGTCATTTGAATGCATAGTTAGCGTCACATGCGTGGGAATAGGAATAAAGATGAGTGTCGAGTATGCCTTTGCATGCAACTATGGAAAACAATAGAATTCAGAAATTCTAAAAACATGACAAAAACACATGAACCGAAAATCATGCCACTAAAAGAGAAAAATTAGTTTCTAACAGAGAATAATCATGCACCTTAAATATAGAAATTTCCATTTTTTGGATTCTTGAATTTTAGAAGATAGATCATAACAATAAAAATAAGAAATTTTCCTACAAATATGTAAGTTTTTTTTAGGAAACAAATTTGTAGTTGTCTTAAATCAGCCTGGGCTCAAAGGCGATGCCACCATTATAACATATGCTAGTTGTGTTTATATATTCCGGTAGCCACAACCAAGACTCTTGCTTTAAATGAAAACAAAGGATGAGGATATTTCTGGAAAACACCTTTCTGAAACACAAGAACTCTCCTACCGCAGTGCAACTAAATGAGAATATCCTTTTCCTCGCAAGAAATACACTGGCACATTATGTGGGGCATCCTTGCAATTTATTTCCAAGACCAAACATTGCCTCTCCTCCTTCCAAACTCAAGCTCGAGCTCAAACAAAATTATGTTCTTCAAATGGTCCCCATCTACAATTGGTGTTGCAAGTAGTACCCTCTCTTTAGATAAAACCAACCGTGGTCTGTAGTGAGGGAAATGGTCTCTGCCATATCTTACAGGTAACAACACAAAATGCATAGTAGCATAATCTTGAGTGTTATAAATTCTCACACCCAACATAGGTTCATATGACATTAAGAAGAAAAAATTGTTGCTGAAGACAACAGGTCCATAGAAGAAACAATCTCTCAATTGTGCCACAATCCTCCAAGTCCTCGTAGAAGAATCATAAATTTCTATAGTACCATTACCTACATTAACTCCAGATCTATTAGCGCCTTCTTGAACCACTTTGTACCCCTTGTTGTCATCCACAACCAGAATGCCCCACGCATAAATATAAAAGTGTCATTCATTAGTTGATAACATTCGAGGAAGCTTGAAGGAGGTTCCAGCCTTCAGTGGATTACATACCCTTAAAACGTGACTCGATTCACTCAAACAAAATAAGATTATCCCTCGATGTGAATCTTCAAACCATACCCCATCAAAGCATGATAACCATGAAAAGTTGAGAATTTTCCATGTCCTACTATAATAGTTGTATCTCAGCCAATGATGACCACTATCATGATTTACAAGTATCCATGGATGTTTGTTCCTTGTTTTGCTGTAACACTTGAAGAATGTGGTGGAAGACATGAGTGCTTTCCATTCCTTAGAAACTAGAGAGAACCTACATATGGATTCTAATGGAAGCCAAAGCAATACATTTTCCCAAACATCTTGAGGCAATGAATGATCCCACAGAACACGATTTCCATGCTACTCCTCATTCTTTGACATTAAATCATCGTCCATTTCCAAGGATTCTCTTTTTCCTTTTCTCGGTGACAGCTGAAAAGAAAAGGCAAAGAAAACTCAATGTCGATTGATGATGCTAAAGGGCAGCACGTAACAAGCACACGATACGAGCAGGGGGTTTAGGGGTTATAGATTGAATGGTCAGGTAGGGTTTTAGTGCTTACATTGGAAATAACCTAGAATGAAGAAAAAATTATGGTGTTTCAAGAAGGAGAAGACAAATAAAAAGGCGCGACATTGTAGCAATGCAAGAGTATCCACAAGAACAAGTGCTGACAAGGAAAAATATATTTGTTGAAACATAAACAAGAGTATTACATATATTTGTTGAGATCCAGAAAAAAAGCATCCATAAATTATTCACATATCATAACATATGTATAAACATTACATATCATAACATAGGCATACCAAATAAGCTATAATCCCTTAGCCTATAACTATATTATAAAATAAATATTACATATCATAATATATTTCTCAGTTCTTGTGTTGCTTTCCTAACTGCATCGGTATCAATCTTCTCCGCTAGAGTGTCAGGGTTAGTATCAAGACACATTCTTTATCAACAATAGCTCTGCAAGTGTCTGTTAAGTCTTACCAGGTTTTAATCACCTCAAAATATCGTTGTAGACTTGCAAGGATGGAAGACACCGTTTCGACTTGACTTTCCATCTGAGGGGTCATCGTCGGGGATTGATTGCCATCAATTTCCATATCCACATCGTTTATAGCAGCATGTGGAGAATCCATAGGTTATGGGTCTGGGGATTCTGGATAAACAACAGAGAGTTCCAGTAATACTTTGGGAATCAGGTTGCTCAGACAGGGAATCCAGTTGGAGCTCTGCAGAAGAAGTTCTAAGAGAATGAAGGGGAACAATGGTAGTAGTCAACTGGCTAGGAGAGGGGGGGTGGAAGCACCATCAGGAAGAGAACTAGAAGCAGAGAGGGCCAAAGGATTTCCCAATAGTAACCTCGTCTGAGTCCGTATCAGAACTAGAAGAAACCACGATGTATTTATGGCTTGATACTGGTTTGATGCGCTCAATTTGGTCCCCCATGATTTTGTAAAAGAAAGCAAGTGTCGGAAAATGACCATGGGCCTTGAATTTATAAATTGTCGAGTGAGTTCTTCGACTAGACCTTTACACGTGTCAACCAAACCCGGGTATGAATTGATGGTTAATATTAAATGCAAATCATGGCAAAAAATTCACATTGAAATTGGCGTCACTATCCCACATGCCTCCACCTGCCTTTTAAACGTCCTTTTATCATGATGAATATGATAAGGATGGAATGTTATACATTAAATCAATAATACTTAACTTCCTTCATAATAAACATTTAACATATCGAGATAGTGACGTCGGTGAGAAATTATCGATAGCCTCGGCCCTTGACCTGAGTTTTAATTAATTACAATTTACCTATTCATGACACATGTAAAGTGTGTCGCCAAAGATTTAATCGGTACCCTCGCAGTTAATAAATGTCTTATCAATTTTAATTCTTGGTGACGTTATATTTTCTGGCATGAAGGTCCAGGAAATGAGATATTTAATACATATGGAAAAGTCTTATTTCATAAAAGTGACATATTTAATAAATATGGAAAAGACTTATTTCATAAAAGTGACATATTTAATAAATATGTATATTCAAAAGTTACTAAGCTTTATGAAAAGGGCACTTGCCTGCAAAATATATTGAAACGGCCATCATTGCATTTAGTGATCAAATTTGAAGGGCTCCCCATACTTTAATTTGAATGGCTAGGTTAAGCTTTACCCATCGTAAATGAGACATTAGAAAACACATTACCCTTCAATAGAAAAAATGAAAATGTTAATTTTCTTTTAATATATATCTGATTAATTTGATTAAAATAAATATGAAAAAGGTCAAAATTATGAAATATATAACGTCTAATAATAATTTTGAAAACACTATATAAATGTGAAAAACACTCTATTTCATCAGTAATGACATCAACAATTCTGAATTCTATTTAAAAACAACATTTTCATTAGTTATTTCAATTCAAATAGTAAATAATATCTAAGCAACATTTGATTTTATTCATATTCATTTTCTTTAGAGAGAATTTCTTTGATCTATTCTCAGCTTAAATCTATGGATATTTGGTTTTGTATTTTAAAAATTGAAATTGTGTAAATTATATATATATATATATTAATAATATTTATATAAATCTAAATATATATAGATATATATATCAACTATATCAAAATAATATATTTATATCATAATATATATATTGGAATTTGGGATGGTCTTGAAATCATTAAATATGGAAGGGCCTTAAATATATGTTGTCGCCAATCTTTTCAAGCGTGTGAAGGGCCTTGTTTTTTGCCTATTTATTGTGGGTCGATTTTTTTTCATTTTCATCCTTTTTTCAGTGAGCACCTATGGATTCCCCTCGAGTTCCCATACTGTCTTTATTTTGTAATAAAAGGGAAATGGATTTCAGGTCGTCTATATCCGATAATCGTCTGCGGCGGATCTTCAAAATTGGTAATGGTAGCGATCTGGAGGCAATTAAATTGGTTTTGGGGGAAAATATTTGTTTGAGGATGGATGGTGTAGGGTTAATAGTAGTGTGGCCTCAGTTTTTGTGGAAAATATTCTGATAATTGAGCCATCAAAGCCTGATGCGGTCAACGTTGCTCTCCACTGGGTTCGGTTGTCTTTCTGCGGAAATTTGGTTGCAGAAGTGCAAAAGTGTAATGTTACTTTCTGGGCAGTGGGGGAGGAGGAGAAGCTCTGGGTGGCGTGGATTTGAGTGTCATTAGGGAACTGGAATGTCACCATGGGGAGCTGATGGCCTTTGCAGAGAAGCTGACGGTGTTCAGCCGTGACAAGAATGTTGGAAGGACATGCTTCAAAATCCCTAATTTGGTTCCCCTCAATTCTCCCATCGATCCAGTGCCACTTTGGTGGATGGAAATCCATGAAACTGAAGGGGAATCTTATAATCATCTTTGGCGCGGTTGGGCCAATGAAGTTGTTACTCAGGACTCTGAGGAGGGTGTGGTTGAGAGGTAGGGATCTCCCATTGTATTTTTTTTTGTGTCTTCTGATTCAGGGGATTGATCAAAATATATGTTGTAATGTTTATAGTATAGTATAGCTATAGTATTCCTTCATTCTGGATGGATTTTTCTCGATATACCCAGTAGTCATGATTGACGAATTTTTTTGCATCTTCATGTTGTATCTGAGGTTCAGCCTCTCTCTTTTGTAAAGGGAATGAGACCCTTCAACCCACTTTAACAATAAAAGACAAGGCCATGATATGGCTAATACTATAAAAGTTTGAGGTATCTTAGTGGAAGCTATGGGACAAAAATATTGTATATGTTAAGGAGTTACACTGGTGTAATTGCAATTTTGCTTGCAAATTCCCCAAACATGTTTAGTAAAATTGCTGAAATTAGTTTGTAAAATTGCTGAAATTAGTAAAATTGTCGATGCCTCCAAAATCCCATCTCATTTTCCTTTTTCTCCTATTATTGATACTAAATTGATAGGAAACAAAGATTTATTGAGCCTGCAAAATTAGAGATAAAAATGAAAAATATGTTATGATGCACTTGAAAAAATAGAAGAGAACTTGTCTGAAAATTATTTTTAAAAAATTGTGTAATATTTGTTGGTATCAGATAATTAATCCCCAATCTTTAGTAAATTGCATATTACAGTTGAAGTACTGTGTGAACAGAATGTTAACAACCCAAATGCCATCGGAGTGTCCATGCTTCTCCATGCCAACTGCTCTAAATTAAAATCCATAACTTTGACTGCCTCCCATGTTATGAAATAGAAGCTTCCCCTGTAGAAAACCGCTTCACTCCAAATGCAGGGCAACAACCAAGATATTTCCTCTAAAGCGGATTAAAGAACCAGGCACTCCAATTGAGACAAAGAAAGAAATTAGCCCATACCTGTAGTAAATTTGGTGACTCAATGCTGGGGAGAGAGGAAACATGCATCTAACCTTGAGCCCCATGAAAATAGCCCCCGGAGGAAAAAACAAGCCACAAAAGTTAATTTTTTGCACAGTGAGGAATAAAGGGCCCAACCAATAGAATTGAAACAAAAATAATAATTTACACTTGAATCTTTAGTTAAATGGTATCTAAATACACATGGCATTATTTGGTTGGTTTTTGTGAAAGTGATTATTTGTTGGTGTGAAGACTATATTACTGCCTTCAACAGTATAAAAAATAATAATATATATAATGTATTTAAATTATATTAATTCATCCGCGTGGCATGGGAAAAAGTGGGGGTGATAGCTTTTTAATTTATTGAAAACTTTAAATTAATTTAAGAAAGAAATAATCTAATTTAAGAAGTCAATAATGTAAAACACTATATAAATGTGAAAACACTGTGTGTGTGTGTGTGTGATGTTTAAACATTTTTTTACCGAAGCTATGAACCAGAGGGTTAAGGGACCCCACCCTTACAACTATACTCCAAAAAAAACTAAACATAAACCAACAACACAAGGCCCCACTGAATGGCCCACATGGAGAAGAAGGAAACACCATTTGAACAAACAGAAGTGGCTTCAAGACAACGAATACACATGGGCACAGAACCAAAAAAACAAGCTAGAAAAGAGTATTAATCCTCATCTGAAATAACTTCCACCTCTTGAAATGACCCGACCGCCACCGCCAGAAATGCCGCCTTCCAGCTGCTTGGCCTTACCTAGCAGAAGAAAAAAGGCCTCACTGGCATTATCCCAAAACTCATTGAGGTGGTCAATGGCTGAGTCGATAGGTGAGCGAGCATCGGTGAGATCCAGAGGAGGCAATCTGCTAGGGTCTAGACCACCATGCCAGAACAGAACGTGAACAACCTCTACGTAGAGTAGCAACTCCCTATACCACTTGCCGAGCCAATATTCCCCGCACCCGGTGTCATTCACCTGAGCGTCTGCCTCCTCCACCCAGAGCAGAGGGTCTGGGATGCAGCACCTGTCCATTTCTTTGTGCAAATTGACTCGATGGATAGGGTAAATAAAGAACTCCGAGATAGCCACAACATCCACCTTGACTGGATGGAGCAAGAGGCAATTAGAAATGAATGCCGCAGTGAGTTCAGAGTTGACTCTGGCCCTTAGAGAGTCCCACATATAGGAATCTCCTATCACACGCTCAATGGCCTCGGCCTTTAGCACAGAATTGTAGCGAAACACCTCTTGAAGCTTCCTGCAGGAAATGGCCAAAGTAAAGGCCATTTCCCTTCTCTCCCCATGCAGAGCAATGAAAGGAAACCCCAAAAAACCATTTTCTGCCAACCCAAAAACACGAACAAATAGAGGTAGGGAGAGAGGAATGCGAGCGGCCACCAATAATAAAGGCCCAAAGTGTGGCACATGCCACCATTAATTCTTTGAGCTTTGTGTCTGCCACCCATCATAAATGATAATATCTTCCAAGCCATGCCAATATTCTATATTATTAGAAATTAATTCAACTCCCGGGCCATCAATTGCCTCGTTTTCGATAGTGCTTACTTTGCAAAACTCGAGGGGGGTTAAATTTGACGGTCACCCCTACCCGTCAAGATTTTTTTGACAGTTTCTTAATTAATATTACCTTGCACATGACGTTTACTTTTCAATTTTTCCTATTATCTTCTAAGCATATGTTAATATATCTAAAAAACACTAAGTTGTCATAATATTGTAGATGCATTTATATTGAAACCCGTAACCATCCAATCAAGATGATTTCAATAGAATGCATAGACTAATTTAGCATTAAAAATTATGATATAAATTTGATAGTAACAACAATAATAATTATAATAATATCAAAAATAGGATGATAAAATTCCAATTTGAACAAGCAATAAAAATATTTAAATAGTTTTACAAATTTGAGTAAACTAGAACATGTTGGATTCCCATTTTGTTTGTTTCAAATAACTATGATCTAATAGTATGGTCTTTGGATACTTTTTATATTTAATGGAATATATGTTTAATATCTTAAACTTAAGTTATACCAATTAGAATTATATTCTCTAATCCATACAATGTTGTAAATGTACATTTCTATTGAATCTAGTTTTACCTTGTTGCTTGCTAAAACGTTGAAAATAAACATTTATATTTAATTCATTTCTACCATTACTATATGGACTCGAGATGGTGTTTACAATAACATGTTATTCAATTTAATTGTGAGAAACATTGCATTTAAATAAAAAAGAAAGCAAAAAAAGGAAAGTAATGCATTAAAACTTCTTACCAGGGATTATGTTGTAGAAGAAATTGATTTTTATCCCGTCCTCCTCATTGAACTTGACCTAAGATATATGAATTCACAGTTGAATCAGTGTTGAACATGATCACTACAAGAAGAATGTTGCTTCCCCTCTCTCCATCTTCTTCTTTTGTACTTAAAATTCTTTCTTGAAAACATCTGATTCCCAAATAAGAATTTAGCTATAGATAATAGAAGTTAATCGCAACTATAACTCTAATAAAAAAAATTAACTACTTTTAAGTTCCCATAGTTTAGAAGCTTATGGGTGTTTTGATATTCTACCATTTTTCTCATCTTCTTTATGATGGGTCTGAGTGAGGCCCTAAATGTTAACAATAGAAGTGTATCTCTTATTAGAATTTTAACTATTGTGATGGGTTTTAAGTGACGCTATAATATTTTTGAATAATTTGATGATGGGTTTCAAAAGTTTTTCTAGGATTTTTGAGTAATGAGATATTGGGTTTCAATTTTTGAGTAATTTGATGATGAGTTTCAGGGGTCAAAAAAAGAAAACTAATGATTTAAAACTTCTTACCAAGGATTTTGTTGTAAAAGAAATTGATATTTATCTTGTGCTCTTCACTGATCTTGACCTGAGCTCTATGAATTCTTAGTCGAATCAATTAAAACTAAACCTCAGAGGTTTCCTTCAATGGCTCCACTCTTAAATTCTTTATCTGTTCCAGTAGGCATCGAATTTAATCCCTAAAATAAATGATATAAAAGACCCAAATGACAGGCTGAGGAAATTGGTTTATTTGGAAATTGGGAGATAGGTGTTAGATTTTGAACTTGCATGTTTAATTTTTTTAGGGGAAAAAAGAGAGTTTACAAAATTCCTAAGAGACGTAACATTTTTATCTAAAAGGTGGTGTTTTAAATATGTAAGCTTGTGAAAAAAAACTTTTTCAAGTTTAATTTTTCTTTAATGAATAGATTTGTTAATTCGTATCATCTATAAATCTAGCTTTTTGAAACTTCTGTCTAATTATTAGGAAATTAATCTTCTTTTGTTTAACCCTAAGCAGGGTGCCAACATCTAAACCTAACAAAATATGGGGTTTGTATTTGGGATGCATATTCCACTTAGCTCAATTCTTATCAAATGCCATCCTTCTATACAATATCAAAGACATCACTCCAAATTTATATTTATGTTTTCTAGCCAAGAAAATGTAAGTGTAGTGCAATGTGTCTATACCGTATATGTTAGTACTTCAATGAATGCTATAAAAAATGCTCAATTTATTTGTAATACTTGTAATGATCACTACAACACTAGGGTACTTATGTATGTGTAGAAAATTCAAATTCACACACTACAACAAAAGGGGTATTTAGAGACATTAATTAGAGGCAAAACTATATTTTTATTTCTAAATACCATCCTCAAATCTTACCCCTTATAAAATTTTATATTAAATAAATATATCTTCTCTCAAGATCAAGGCGACTTATACTATGATGTTAATAATGCTATTAATTATTGTAGGATCTTTCAATCGCAATTGATCTTCAACACCTTACATGGATACTTGAATCTTGAATGGCTAGCAAATCTTCACTAATTTACTTCTTTCAATTACTCCTCCTATATGCCTATCGGCCTCTCACAAGCACCTACAGATGCTTTTGCTAGTCTATATTATTAGAAATTAATTCAACTCCCGGGCCATCAATTGCCTCGTTAGCTAGATGATCGGTCCAATTCCAATGTCCATGACCAACAAATTAACAATGAACAATTAATCCGGACCCAAAATTATAATTCATCCCACCTAAATCTGGGAGATTCACATCCGTTGGGGCACGACAAAAATAAATCCATGGAATTCTTCCATGTGGCATGGGCAAAAGCGGGGGTTTATTATTTAAAATGTTTCAACGGCCCCCAAAAATTTCAACGGCCAAGTCATTAAATGCAAACACCTGTCACCACGGACCCAAAACTTTATTATTGAATCGGTTCATTCCATGGGCTTGGAGTCTGGGGAATGCCTTTTCCTCGAGGAGGCCCAGAATCCTGCCACTTGGCCATCTGATAAGTGACAACTGTCATCCATTGAATGGAATTTGATTAATGACTAGATTTGACGTCTACAAAGTATAGTGAAAGACCTAATCGTTTATAGTGATGTTGACAATTGAAATTATGTTTCTAGAAGGCATACTGCAACGGAAGGCAGAATAGATTCATAGAAGTTGCGGATCGTGTAAGACTCAAAATTTTCATATTTTCGAGTAAGTGTCATCCTGCATTCCAGTCTTGATTCTTTAAATATTATATTTTTTATAAGTAGCACTGTATAAGCCTTCGCTTTCAAATATTTCAATATAAGGGTTGAGAAATTAGGGTTGAGGGTTTACAAAATCCAAAATTCCAAGCATGTCTACTTCCACAGGATCCCAAAGTAAAAGTAAAACCCAAATCCCATACGCCAAACTTCTTAAAAGTAAAACCCCTGGTTTTACTGATGAATATCATGATATTTATGATCCTGTAATTGGCACAAGAGCTTCACAACTTAGATACACATCTGAGATGAAGATGAGGGAAAGTAGAAGTTCGGACCAATCAGGTAGACATAAATATTTTGGTTGGATAACATGGGTGTCTGGATTGGGATGCATGATGTTCCATGAGGTTTTCCCCTGCCCTGAATTTGTCAATATATGTGCCCAAAATTACAATGAGACAAAAAAAGCAATTGTTGCAAAGGGAAACAGACAAGAACTTTTGTACATTATGGAGGTAAATCTTGGCAGTGCGTTGGGGTTTGAAAGCAAATATTTAGGAACCGTCCACATAAACCTAGAAAAAATTGCTAGCGATTATCATGCCACAAATAAAAAAGACAGAGATGCATTTTTACAAAAATTAACATTTGATGCAGAGGTACCAAAAGGGAAGGCTTCGTATGCAATTAACATATTTAAACCGTGGGTCAAGGATACCATTTCTATGCTAGTATTTTTCCTTGGCTTCGATAGCGATGAGACAGTGGATGAAACCCTCCTGAAAATGGTATACAATATCCATTTCGTTAATCCACCTTGTCAATACAGATTTGTTGGGTACATTGCAGAATCTATGCATAAACAATTATTAACAATCAAAGAAGGCTCTGACACTAAGACATTTAGGTTCACTACCTACTTGTGCTATTTAATTCTATGGCGGTTTGCTGGATGGTTTGAAAAAAACAAACTTGCAATTGAGCTCCAGCCAGAAGTCGTGCGTCCATTAACTGAGTGGGCCCCCAAGATAAGGATGTATGATAATAGAGGGGACTACAGTCAATTTGTAGATTATTTTTGGGCTCCAGTGTATGAAGCATTTACAAAAAGTACAATGCCTAGATTTCCTGTGAAATGTAGAGATTGCATTCAACTGGGATCAGAAATACAGTTAGCAGACTGGTACTTCACGGAGGATTATATTGTGCTAAGGTTTTATGGATCAGGAGTACAACCTTACAAATTGCCAATACATGTGACAGAGAGATTTTTTGCCTTGGAATATATACAACAGATGGAAAGCACAGATAATCTCTATTTTGTTTCTCAACAAAAGAAGAGCATATTTCCTTCCTTACCATTCTCATGTGGAGGGTTCACATTTGAAAGAAAACATTCTATGTGGCACATGAAATCTTACAGATTTTTAAGTTTGATGTTGACTCTCACTGGGTGTATGACCCATGTGAGGTGATTAAAGCAAGGGTAGTGGTGAACATGAACTCTACCACTAAAATTCAACATGAAAGCAAACCCTTGCTAGAAAAATTGAAAAACAAGAACTCTTGGGATGAAGTACAAATAACAATGAATGAAATTGTTGTTGAACAAGGAATTAGTTCTCAAGAGTTGTCAAAACAAATTTTTGGATTGCCTGAGCCTCCACAAAAAAAGGCAGAGGATTTTCAATCTGCAAAACCTGATAAAAATTCCTCTAAAAGCATGCCAAAGGCATTACAACAAGAATTGAAAGATAGAAATTGGACAAGGTCAAAAATTACTACCTTTTGGTCTATGAGGCAGGACCTAGGCCATCCAAAATCTGTAGAAGACTATGATTCTATTCCAGAAGATGCAAATTTCAACAAATTGTGGAATAAAGAGCATCCTCGAGAGGAAAGTAGTGATGATGACACTACCTCTGAGGAATTACACAATCCCCCTAGCAGTAGCACATATAAACCAAGTCTCGATGAAGGTTTGAAAGAAATATATACTGTAGGAGCAGTTATTGTTGAAAAGTTGGGTTTTACTGGTGGTGGTTTGGGTTCAAGAGGACAAGGCATTTGGCTTCCACCAAAGGTACAGTCTAGAAATTTTTTCGACAGGTCAGGCCTTGGAGCTTCGCCTTCGAAGAAAGGATCACTGCATACTACAACATCTACAAGTGCTAATCCAGTGCAATTTACTCCAGAGTCAAATCCTCAACAAACAGTTCAGCCACACGTTGAAAATCCTAGAGGAGAAGTTGGCCATGAATCTGTTACTATTGCTAAGGTTGGCAGTTCTAGTGATGATGGTAGTAGTCAACAGAGTGTTGGAAACTTAAAGAGGGCAATAGAGATAGTTGAAGTTGCTAGGGCTATTGTCCAACAAGGAAGTGAGAAGAGGCAGAAGACAGAGGCAGACACAGGTACAGTTACTCTTGGCTCAAGGAAACTATTTATAGAAGGCGGTGTCACTGCCACCCCTAAACAAACTACCATTCCACAGGGAAATTCTCCCCAAACTTCAATTACTCCTCCATTCAAGGTGGAACAGTTCACTCCTACGAACACCTCAGGTTTTGATTACTAAGCTGAGTTTGCCAATAAATCAGAAAGAGATAAAAGAAACAAGAAGCAAATTCTACATGCTACTAGAACTTCAGATCCAGCCACAATGAGGGTATTGCCTACATATAACCTAGACACAGATACCCTGGAATACATGTATGTTGTGCCCAAAGTTGTAAAACCAGAGAATGAAATGCTTCCCATTGACTACGATGTGACCTCCCTTCAAATGGATCTTAAGGCAATGAAACCTTCTGACAAAATTAATGTATCAAAAAGGAACAATGATGTGGTTTACACAACATTACTAAAGGCAGAGAGGGAGAACAATAAGTTGAATAATAAGATTCAAAAGTTAGAGGCAGACCTGACAAATGAGAAAGCAAAAGGAAAAGTAACAGTTAATAAGACAGGTGAGTTGGAGAGGAAGATAAAATCATCTACCTCTATGACTGCAGTTGCTTTGAATGAACATGCACATGTAGAACTAGAAGATGCGAAGAAAAAGTTACAGGAAACAATGAGTAAGAATAATAGATTACAAAAAACATTGGGAGAATTGAAAGAGGTTGTGAAGGAAGAGAAAGAAAAGGTTAGAAAATGGGAACAAAAATTTGTGAAAGAAAAAAAGGAAATAGAGTCTTCCAACATCAAACTATCTGGATTTCAACAGAGCCTAGATGATGAGAAAAAACAAAATGAAATATTGCAACAGGAATTGGTGAAAACAAAAAAGGAAATAGAGTCTTCCAACATCAAACTATCTGGATTTCATAAAAAGACATTGATTAATATGACGGATAATGTTTGGGGGAAAATAAACCAAAAAATTGATGATTTGATTAGATTGTTTGAATTCATGACTGATCTATAGAGAATCTTTGATAAGCTCCACGAATACGTAACAGGTAGCAGAAAAGTGATGGCTTTAAGAGAGGATACAACAAAGAAAATTTTGGAAGCTATCTACAAATTCAGTGACACAGAACTAAATCCAGAGGAATTCATAACTGGTTTGATGCCTTAATAAAGGTATCATCTATCATTCGGAAGTGTGTGATGTTGGGCGAAGCACAAGAATTGTTGAATAAGTGTCAAAGAATGTTACAGGAGCTGCATGGAAAGGTACATGAGTTCACAAATCTTGGTTTTCCAATGCCTTTTGACAATACATGCCAATTCATTAAGAAGGATGCATTCCAGAAGAAGATGAAAGAAAAAATGACTCAAGAGAAGGACCGAATTCCTGAGAAGCTAGATGAGAAACTTTTTTGACTCTGTTAAACCATTGATAACCTTGTCAGTAAGTTTGCATTCAACAGTAAAGGAAAGCTCCACTATCAGTTATGAATTGCTAACAAAGTTACATGTCAGTCACTCTGATTTACAACAAATTGCAATTCCAACAGATGAAGAGTGGAGCATGTTACAGAAGATGATATAATTTGTTAAAGTTGTGGAGCCTGATTCCAAGTTGAAGTGGCAGTTTGGTTTTGTTGTTTCTATTATTTGGGAGGAAATCATGGTCATGGATAAAAATAGTAAATTGTCTTATTAATAGACTAAAGTTATCTTTATGTTTATTGTATTAATAAACATGTGATATTTAGGTTGCTTGTGGTTGAAGAAAACTTTTACAAAGAGGTGCACAAGTTAAATATATATGTGCATGGATTTACTCTTTAGTGTATTTAGATCCATTTTGAAAATTGTTCCATTTGTTGCAATGACAATCTTCAATTTTTTCATACAAGGCATGTCTCAAGCAAGTTGAATGAGGAATAGTGTTATTTTTAAATTTTCATTTCAGTAATGATTCAAGCAAAGCCACTTATTCTATCTCAGAATTAAGCACCACAACTCTTATATGCCTAAAGTATATAATAATGTAAATGCATTGTGATTTAATAGCCAACCAACCGTGGTGTATGCTTTCTATAAAAGAGATCAACAACATTGTATGTGAAATATATTAAATACTCATTAAAACATGACTTTGTAATGTTTCTGCAATCAAAATGGAAATGGAATCAATATGATTACCTTTAGGCACATGTTTGGGGTGAGTGCTAATCCTTGTTTGAGATTCAAAACAATGTACTGAATATTTGAATATATTAATTATTATATGAACATCTATATCATGGGATATCCACCAATGGAAGCTTCCAACTTGATGGACCTGGATCATCTCTATCATTTGATTCACCAAATCTCTGAGACTGACTCTCTCTTTCTTGACAGTCAACTATTGCAATAGGGTCATCTGTTGTATTTGTGTCATTTTTTTCAGCCCCTCTCCTTTCAGTAATCGACTTCCATACTGCCAGAGCCCTGTCGTAGGGAAATTTATCCACTTCGTACTATGATGTATAAATTCTCAAACAATTTTCCAAATTTTTGTCAAGCTTGTTTCACAATTTTGACTTTATAAAGGCCAAGGCACTGAAAATTCTCTCATCTTCAACTGAACCCAAAATCATTGTTTGACATAGATCAGCCAATGAGAAAAACTCGGACATGGTTTGCTGTAAAATAGTACTCACCCCAACTTTTTTCCATAGTCTGGTTATTGCTCCACACTGTAAGGGATTATCCAAATCTTTGAATTGTTGAATCATTGTAGTGGCGAATTCATGAGATTGAGCACTCAAACTATCCTTGCTTAAAATACCTGCAATATTCATTCCATTGATATCAACAGGATTACAAAAATGTTGAATCAATGTAGTCAACCTCTTGAAGTAGTCTTCCTGCATATGTCTTTCATTTTGGACAGGATTCCAAAAGGTCGGATTTACTATAGCCATTGCTTCAAGTAAAGCATCCCTTCTAAATCGCTCCCTTATTTCTTCTAGTAGGGACACTGCAATTTCTCTTAACCTCACCCTTGTTGATGATACAATGTTATCAAACAACAACCCTGTGACTTTTACCTCCTCAACCTTACCAGCTACTACTTTAAACATGTACATCGGTATCTCATATCCACGTACAAAAGCACATACTTCCCCAAACAAGTTGAGCTTCAGAAAGCTACTTGCATTTCCAATATTTATCAAATCATTCCAACCATCAAATGTTGGACCTGTAAAAGTAGTTTCATTGAGATACAAATATTCTATTGTCATACAAACTCGTTTCCTCAAACTAGAAAAATCAACAATATAGATAGTTCTTTCTTGTGCTTGTTTAATTAAACGATGCATTTCTTCCAACATGGGAAGGAGACCACACAACATCAACAATGACTCTATATCAGTCAAATGATGTATCAAATCCTGGGCCTTGTCCACTTCCATGTGATTCTGCCACATCACTCCTAATAAGGATTGATACTCTTCGTACACCCTACGAACCGGTTGGTACAATGAGATCCACCTGGTGTCGACATATTTTAACAGTTTATGCCCATTTGTTAGTCCTTCTGCAAATATTTGGAATTCCATGAACCTTTTAGGACTACGAACAGAAATAAGCATGCACCTCTCGAACAAGGTCTTCAACTTTTGCTACAAGTTTAAATTTGCCAACTATTCTGTAAGCTAGGTTCATTCTATGAGCCATACAATGAATGAAATCATATAAGGGAAATGAGATGTTTGGAGTCTTACACATAGGCCATTACGATGACCTTGCATTACAGATGCCCCATCTGCCCCGACACATACCAGCTTTGATGTAATTGCAGCATCATCCATGTCACCGATCTCCTTCAAACTTTTTATCACCAACTCACAAAGGTTTTCAGCATTGGAGTTCTCTCTCATCTTGTGAATGACAAGTAAGTGAGGTTGTCTCACAGAATTCTCAACAGTATACACATGCATACAGACCCAAGCAGTATTATCTAACCTCATCAATAGACAAAGATATGTATCATGCAGACTTCAGTTTCTCTTTCAAGTCTTCTTTCTCAACCATAGCTAGGCATTTTTCCCAATCCCAACCACTACTTTCTGACCAGTGAGAATGAGGAAAGTGTGGGACACCAAGGAAAGACAACATCTTCTTTTGTTCAGGAAAATCTGTTATAGGATGACCTCTTTTCAAAATGTGAAAAATAGTAGCTAGCTGAACTGTTTTACCCAAAAGACTGTTTTGAACGATCTTGTTGAATTGAGAGGTAATTGTCCCTCCATTTGTTGCAACTATTATTTCATTTCTCTTGTGCTCTTCAAATTATTTTTCATACCTAATATGCAAACAATCATCTATAGTTTTCCATCTGGAAACATTCTTCTCAACGCCATCTACAATTATCTTTTCATATATCTTTCCTACATGCTTCTCAATAGTATCCAACTTAAGTTGCATTGTCTTGTCCCTGCCCAATTTCCAGCTACAGATTGTACATTTGCATTCTTTGGGAGGTTCAAATTTATTCTCATTTTCAACAGGTTCAATAAATGGAAACTTAGAAACCCACTCTAACCTGAAACTCCTTCCCAAGTCCCATTTTCTTTCCTTTCTCTTTCTTCCAGAAATAGGTGTCCGCTGAGTATTTGCCTTGGTGGAATTTATACTTCGTTGACTGCCACTGCCAGAATTTTCACCTTCAACATTCACTTGGGCACTGACAGGTGATGCAGTGTCATCTTCATTCAATTGGGCAGGTGGTACAATGTCAAACTCAACATCATTCAATGGAATGTCTTCAAGGGGAGGCATTTCATTGTTGTTGTCATTGACAACATCAAGAAAATAAAAAATGAACACATTCTCATTCTGAGTTTCATTTTGAATGTAATCATTATCCCTTGATTGTGATGGTCCTGCTGGAGAAGGATGGGTTTCCTTAGATGGTTTCTCAAAATAAGATGCTATTTTTCGAAGGCCAGTACCACTACCAAGAGGGGTTGGAATAACATTTTTTCCTGAGGCTGAGCTTCCCTTTTTAGGTGCCATTTTTTTGAATCAGTGAATCCTATAGAATTGAAAGAAAAAAAGATACAACATGTTAGACTAAATGATATTGATATGTGCACAAACATCTCAACATGAGAAATATGTATAAAGAAAAATTATGTTGTGTCACTTAACATGTACTACTTTTTGCAAGAGTGTTACATTAGTATAATAAGAATTAGAGCATACATCAAGCAAACTGAAGATGTATCAGAGGTTTGAGAAGAGAAAAAGCAATTTAAAATTTTAAAAGATTTGTTGAGCAACCAAAGACACTCTAATGATAAGACACTCTAGTGATAAGAAGTCTCTGTTGTAGCTAATCAAACATGAAATAGGTGATCTCAAGGTTTGTGCTCAATTTGAAATCAAAGTATAGTATGTATCTGCTCGTGAAGGACTCTGAGTTCATTGATTCATCCAAGGTATGATCTATCTTTAGTTGATTAATGAAGGAGTCTCGATGACCGAGCTCTGTCATAATGTATAGAGGTTTGTCATGTTGTATAGAGGTTCTAAATGTTGTCATCAAGCCAAATAAGGTGTGCATCTGCTCATGAAAAAATTATTGATTCATCAGAGGTATGAGGTCTGTCATAATGCAATTACCAAGAGTGTTCATCATTTCAAAGGAGCTGAGACAGAATATATGGTCTTCCAAAAAAAATGTTGAAATTTAAAATTACACTTCAATACTAAAAGACATTAAAATATTATAAATTTTCATTAGAAGGGCTAACTAAAAAAATCACTTATCATGTAAATTGTATGCTGGGTACTAATTTACTTTTTATATTTTGTTAAATTTATTTTAATAAATAAAAATTAAATAATTATTAAAGCAACAAAATGCATGTTTGTTAGTTTTCTATTTTCTATATTAAAAAAATTTGCATTCACTTCACACAAATTATGCAAAAAATCACTAGGAAAAAGGATAAATCTCTAAAAAATAAGAAATTACCTTACTCTTTCTATTTTCAAGAGAGTGATATTCTCTTTTAGCTTTTGCTTGCTTGTAAATCATGTTTGGAATTTGGTAGTTTAATCTCAATACCCTTATTTATTTTATAAATTGGTCATTTAAATATTACTTCTTTTTATAAATGTTTGATTACCAAATGCACAACCTTATGCATGAGTGAAAATTTGTACAAGAAACAAGTGAATTCAAGTCCTGGCGAGTTTTGTTGCTCAAAATATTATCAATGTAAATGTATTGTCCAAGGCATTGTTTGATAAAAATATTATCTATTGCACACGTCGCCATTTCGTCAGTCTCCCAAGGAAATGCCCCTGGCGAACGTGAAACCTGTGGAATGTACCACATTTTATATATCCTTCGGGTCCGTTGTGGGACGAGGCAGTGTCAGCGGACAGTGAAAAATGGTCATGGTATTGGTCGTGGAATAAATGGAAAGTGAAACCACAATATATATATATATATATACTGCAGAAGAGAGAACATTAACAAAAATATTCAAAGAAGATACACTGATAAAGCAAGGAATATACAGAGCAACAGCTCATGGAGATGTATGAAGTGATTTTAAATTTTATATATATATATATATATATATAAGAGATAACATTAACAAAAAGATTCAAAGAAGATATTGATAAACCAAGGAACAAATATAGAGAGTAGCATCTGGAAAGATGATTTATATTACATAGAATCTAGAGATAAGATAGGAATACTAGTTATGATTCTCTGCTAGCGGAGGACTATTCTAGATGACATAAAAAATCATAGTGTTTATGAGGATGAGGATTTTTAGGCTTTGTAATAACTTACAAAGGCGGAATCACAGATAAAACAATGCGACATGACATAAAACAGGTCTTAAATAGACTGAGGACTCACCTACAGTAAGTGCTTCTAGGATGTAAACTGCAACGCACTAGCCGGGCGCTGGCAAGACCTAGATTTATTTGAAATTTTGTAAGCAAATTGCAATATGTTGATTCGCTAAATCCCTTTCTACTACTTCACAAATACACAAATTGGAAAATCACAGGAGAACATCACCTCTGTGTATATATCGAGAAAATTTTGGGAACGTTTTCTTGGCCAAATAAGGTTCCATAGATTTCTTGGTGAAACATTAATGTTTTCAAATCTCGATGCGTCGATGTCTTGGTGAAACATTAATGTTTTCAAATCATGGCGCGTCGATTTCTTGGTGAAACATTAATGTTTTCAAATCCCGACGCATTGATTTCTTGGCAAAACATTGATGTTTTCAAATCCCCGTGCGTCGATTTCTTGGCAAAACATTAATGTTTTCAAATCCTTGTGCATCGATTTATTGGCGATAAATTAATGTTTTCAAATCCCGGCGTGATGATCATGCAGTGATTTAATATCAAAATATACACTGGGATTGAAAATTCCTTGGCAATTCAAATGGGACAGATTACTGTTTATGGGATTTTTGGGCAAAACCTGGGAACTGTTGTTGCTGTAGTATTCGCCAAAATCAAATTCCTGGAATTCTACTATTTGTCAAACTACAAATATTCGCCGCTAAATTTTTCCTTATTCAAGATTTAAAATTGAATGGTGTCTTCCAATATTAAAAAGGTTTATTAATGATCCATAAGGATCCAAAATGACTCTACTTCATCAAATCAGTCAACACGAAGAAGGAAAATAAATACACGAATGTTTTGTCTTTATAATAACAGGACCGCTGCTTTGTGCAGAGCGGCGGTTACAGAGCCGCCGCCCAACCAGGGCGGCGGTCTTGTAACCACCACCCAGCCAAGGTGGCAGTCCTGAGACTGCCGGTTTGCATTGGGCAACGGTCCTAGTTCTTTCGGACAGAAAAGAAAACATGAAATGAACAACCTCATAATTTGAAAGGTTGTCCATGTCTCTTCTCCTCCATGACCTTTCCCATTCTCCAGTGCACGAGAGGACACGAGAAAGGCTACAAATACATGTTTTTAAAAGAGAATAAGATCATCGAAGCATGAAAACAAGTGAGCAAGAAGTTCACAGTGCTGGAATCATGTTTTGTAGAAGAAAGGAGTGTTGAAACAGAGCAAGCAAGTAATTGGGAGGAAGTGTGAGATATTATTTACTCCTCTTTCATACTTATTGTAAATTTTGTACTTATTGTTTGAATTGGCCAATAAAAAGTGAGAAGAAAGAGTAATTGCCCTTCCCGACTAGTTTTTCCTCCTCTGGAGGTTTCCAGGATAAAACTTGTTGGTGTTTGTGAGTTTATATTCTTTCCTTTCTTGCAATTGTTGATTCTAAGCATAAGCAAAATTCATTCACTAGCTATCTTTGTCATTTTCTAATCGAAAGTAGAACAACAACGTTTAATTTGTGATTCTGTGGATAATTCCAAAGTTGAAGAGTTTACAGATCAATTAAAACCATATACAACTTTAACAAAATATCATTAAGACATAAGGATTGTTAAGTCACTTATTTTTTCTTGAACAACATAATAGTGTTTCTCACATACACCACATTTGGCGATGTATTTTTAATTTGAAATTTGGTCAAGCGTTCATTCCTCACACAAAAGGTTAATTCTATTCAACTGGATTCTATTATCACTGATAAGTTACACCATTTCTATCCCCCAAAAAATTAAAACCCAAATTATTATACAAAATAATTTATCCTTATGCCTTCGTTGTAAAGTCTTTTGTATCTAATACTTCTCACCACTTACCACAAAACATCACCTTTGACAGTATTTGTCATATCATGGCCTTGTTTTTTAAATGCAAAATAGCTTTACAACATAAAAAAGTCTAAATGGCACATAACAAACGTTGATTAGACTATGTCTATTGGAAAAAATAATATAAGGGAAAGGAGCCAATGATCGTTAGTGGCCAGAGGCTATTCTCCCCACAAAATGCACCGCATGCCTAAGACCGACCCATAAAAAACATTATAGACACATGCATGTGCATGCATGAGTGGGACCCGTGTGTCAGCGGTCACATCATTATTTTCTTGTTTTTTAATAAACCGGATTGAAATTAGATAGAGGCATGTGGGAGTTAGTGGGTGGATTGGTAAGAGCTTGTGTTTGTAACCCGCAGGTCGTGGGTTAGAATCTTGTTGGGCACCTATAGTATGTTTTTCAACAATTTTAACATTGTTGAAAAACACACTGTGTTTTTCAAGACAAATAAAATCGCAAAAAAAACTAAGTGTTGAACCTTCGACATGTGGCAACGGATGGCATGATGGTCACGATGATGCATTGCATGGGTACTTTTATGTATGTGGTGCATTTTGTGGGGAGAATAGTCCTCACCCCGTAAATGTATATGTGAAATAAAGTATCATTAGTTGTTTCAATTAAAGTGAACACATGTCACTTTCAAAATTAACAATTATATATAAACTAGCCAATAAAACAAGTCACATCAATAAATTAACCAATGAAATGGTGACACATAGACAATCCATAAATGATGATTTTATTCCTAAATACTGTACCACCTTAAATTTCTTTATATTCAAAAATATTAATTTATATCCCTTCAAAATATGTTTTCCACACAATTTTAATGTTAAACAAAAATCTCTATGTTGAAAAAATCATGATAAATTATTATTTTATTTTATTTTTAAATTTTATAATAATTAAATGACTTTGAAAACTTAAATTATTGATTGTTAATGTCATAGTGAAAATATTAATTAAATATGAAAAAGACTTGCATTTACTTTCATCAATAGTAAAATGTAAATGCAAGTCTTTTTCATAATTAATTAATATTTTCAGTGATGACATTAACAATCATATTTTGTTATTTTGTTTATTACACCGGAGGTGTCTCATTTGAAGATGACCCTGCTGGAAAGCGTCAAATTTCGGCAGGGCTCTTTCCCGGCTGCATAATTCCGACGATGTTTTTGATGAGTCATAACACTTTTGTGAAGCAATGGCAGCAGATTCAGGCTTTAGTGATCTTTCTCCGATGGCTCTGCTGAAGGCGCTGCTTGATTTGGGCAATGAAATCTGTGTTTGTACGAAGCCCAAAGCCTGCCAGAGGCGAAACGCCAGTGCCATCACGGAGTGGATTAAAGTACTCTGTCTTCTGTTTGAAGAGATTAGAGACAACCCCGCGATTATAGCGCTTCATCCTCCGGCCCTGCTCTGTCTCAGGGAAATGCACGTTATGTTCCAGCGAACGAGCAACAGGTGGTGGGGTTTTCAGAGGCGGGTTCAACGGAAAATATTCAAGTGCCGGATGATTTCAAGTGCCCCATTTCACTCATTTGATGCGCGACCCTGCGATTGCGGACACACGCAATTTTTTTGACTATTGTTTAAACTATTTTCTGCGGTTATTTTAATCTCTGTACAAAATGGTGGCGAAAAAGCCCTCTGTTTCCACCTGGTGGAAGATTACTGGAAAATACAAAGTTGTAGCCTCTAATCAGGCAGTTGCAAGCATTGCGACGCTCGGGAAGCAGAAGATATACAATTCATATTCCCTCGGAAAGTCATTAAAGAGGACTGACATCACCATTCTGGTTTAAAGTGCTGTGAAATCAGAATCCCTGCCTCATGCCAGCATCAGATGATATTACGGTCGAAGGCTTTTGTATGACTTCTTGCTGGTTTCATGCGAATATTTTACCCTCCTCTGCGAATGGAAAGAAGCTTCTTCTATAGGCGTGGGTGAGTAACTTGGCAAGTTATTTCCCTGGTCAGGGCGCATGGCCGTTTCAACAGCCAATTTACGGCTCTCTAACCCCACCCCTAATTGCACTTAATGGCCACATCGGCATTGATGGAATGATTATCAATATTGCCACTATTTTGGATGGAGCAGTGACAAATCCGTTCAATACTGGTTATTTCCAAGGCGATGCAGCTGCCCCGATGGAGGCCATGTCATCCTATCCAGGAATATTTGGGAAGGGGGCGTATCCAAGTTATGCTGGTGAGCTTTTGTAGACGACATAACGCGGGCGAGTTTGAATGTGCATGGAGTTAACGGGCGCCAGTATTTTCTTCCTGCCATGTGGGATCTTCTATCCAAATCCTGTAAGACATTAGTGTAAACAATTTTGTAGCAAGCCAGCGAAGAAGGATACCAAAATACAAACATATTGTAATTCTTTGTTCTTTATACGATATTTTAAGCAATTTTTTTTTTATGAATGAGATCTTATATTATATTAACAAGTAAAATGATATAAGATAATTCAACAAAAAAGTAGGTGATATGAGAGCACGCTCTAAAGCCACGAACAAACTACGCTAAGTCCAAGGCAAAACAAATAAGACAGTCACAACGAAAAAGAAACTGCAACTGCAAAGAGTTGACCAGCCGCGGGTGGATCATGGTCATCAGTCCAGCCAGATCCAGGAAGGTCTTGGCCACTATCGAGCACCTAAGCGTACCTACCACGCACAAGTAGTCGACGGCGTCGCAGTACGGATTCGACCCCTGCACTTGCACCTTCCCACCGCGGCGTCCCCACCAATCCCCCTGCGCACACTACACGCATATGAATCAACCACCGTTTTATTTAAATTTTAACTTTTCGACTGTTGCCCGAAAAAATGTGTCGCTTCTACACGGGCAGTCAAATTCTGACAGGGCTCTTTCCCGACTGCATAATTCCAACAATGTATTTCCTCAATTGGTAACGATACTTATTGTGGCCGATGTTACTGATTTTAAAAAACCTCCATTTCCAATAATTACAAATTTGGTAGAATGCGTGGAACCATTGCCACGGACAAAGGCCATCCTACAACCGCTCGCCCCCGCGCATACTTTCAAGTTGACCGTGATATCGATATATACCCTCAAATTTTCTGGCTTTTTTGACAGCAAAAAATTATCCAGCACTCACAAACTACTCAATTTACGACGGATCGGAGCTTACATCTGCCTTCATTTTTCAATGGTTATTTTTCCTGTTTGGGTGCCAATTTGGATTACCCATTTGGTATTTGTGGAGCATCAAATCTGTAACGGAGAAGAGAAGCTTACTGCAATGGACACTTTAGTTGTTGAGCTCCGCAAGCTTATCAATAGGCATCATTACAGAGCCGCTGTTGGCCAAATGCAATTTTAGGCATGTTGAGGGGATTCGCTTATGGCTCCTTGCGTTTCTATAGACGACAGGGTGTCCACTTCTGATTCTGCCCATTTGGATTTCATCACTCTACAACAAAAATCAGGGGTGCCCATTTCAGAATGTCCATGTCACTCTCAGGATTTTCACTTCTTCATTTGGAATCGGGATCCTCCTTAGCATATATAATGCCCTGTATTCATGGTGCCTCCGTTACCTACCTCTCTCCACCTCGGCCATGGTGTTCGCCTCCCAGTTGGGATTCAATACAATATTCGCATATTCAATAGTCCGTCAGAAGTCGACTCCTTATTCCATCAATGCTCTGATTTTTCTCGCTTTCGGCACAAGTATACTTTCTTTCAACAACAGTAGTGATAGGCCCGAGGAAGCCATCCGTGTAGACTATGTTGTTGGGTTTATCCTCATAACGAGCGCAGTTGGCCTCTATGGATTAATCCTTCCCCTGATTGAGCTTATTTACAGGGAAACTTCACCCCAAATAATGTATACTCTGGTAATGGAGATGCAACTTGTCATGTCAGCCTATGCAAGTGTTGTGTGTACAATAGACATGGTGGGCTACAAGGATATCCCTGCTATTGTGAGAGAGGCCAATGCAAGTCCACTGGGCGAAGGTCTGTATTATACTTCGCTTCTTGCCTGTGTTGTTTGCTGGCAGCTTTTCTTTATTGGGGTCTTTGGTATCATCTTTCCTCAATTAGTTGCGAAATTTCCATAAGATTATTCCCGCTTCAACTCGTGTAAAAGGTGTGGTGATTTGGGTATTGAATACCCATTTGGCATTGACGATGGATGCGGGAGTTTTGGAGTACAGATCGTTATTCGTGTGTAGCAACAACACCCACTTGAATCAAGGATACCGATTGGTAGATATGTCGTCGCAACTATCAGCTGCGATGCACATCCCTGAAATTCTTTATTTCAAATACCAACAAATTTCCTCTATTTCAATTGCAACCACACCTCTGTACTGCTTCAACCTCAATTATCTGAGTCTATGTGTGACACTAACAATTACCTGTGCAAGAGGTTCGTTGAGTGTCCCACTCATGCATTATCTTGCTTCTACTATCCACATACTTTATATTAGTTGCGATTCATGCTTAATAACAAACTTGATTTGGTCTAAAGTTTGAATATAATTCGATGTTAAATCTTATGCCAAGCTCATAAATGACACATTTCACAATGGGAGATTTACACACGCCATGTGAAATCTTCAATGTTAGTCAAATGTTGACATTGTTTCACCTAATACAACCAACATGTGTCTAATCTTTTTCTAACACATGCTCACATCCTATGAGAAAAAAGGAGCTTCAAAACAGGTCGTGGACTTTCACCAAAGCATAATAAGAATTGTTTTTCTTTCCAGATGTTGTAGTTGTACTATATTTCTCCCTCCTGCCCATAATATGAACTTGAAACAATTTAAGATAGCATATATTTCACCACAAATTGTAACTCCAAAAACTAAACATTGTTATCCTCTCCAGTGTAATTTGCAACTCATTTGCAATTGCTAGTAATATGTGTTGTTCTAAATTGGGAGAAGAAATGGTGTTTTGAGCCTCCTATTACTCGGTCAACGACAACGTCAACTTCTCCGTTTGCTTTTGGCGCTGCGGTGGTTCCTTCTACACCCTAGTCTTTTTTTTAGCTCTGCCTTCGTGACATTTTCTGTTTGATTGTTGTGCCCTTTGAGCGTTCTATACTGCCTTTGTGGCGTTTTACGGGTCCTGAGTTTTCCGCCCCCTTACTATGTACTTAACTCTCTTTATTTCTTTTAAAATAGATTTTCATGGAAAAGACATGTTACTGTATTTACCCTCACGTGGTACGAATTTGGGCCCACACCAGTTGTGCTGTCGCGCGCCAAAGGCATGGTTGATGGTGATTTGCTTCTTTCTCCACAAGTCTCGAAATTTACAAAATCAACTGCCATTTTTGTCAACTAAATAGCTTCCATTTCGGACACCTGCCGCATTAAATTTCGAAAACACCGTTGATACCGCGACTCTCCTGCTTCTCTTAGCCATCGATGTTATGCCGGAAATTCGAATGCTGAGACTATTTTAGAGAAGTTAACGCCATCGCTCCCGAGTCTTCCAGTTCCTTTCAAAGCAGGAAGAAAGGTGACGGCAAAAGCTTAGGCTTTGAGAACGGTCGTGAAAACGAAAGTTCCAAGGAAGCAAGATGGATCCATTAATGGCTCCCGTTACCAGAAAAATGGTCCAAATAACAAATCTTGATGAAATAATGGGAATTGATGAAGAAGAGATTGAGCAACAGGTTGCAGAGGCTTCTCCGGAGAAAAAAAGGACGCGGGTCAAGCCTTCAAATGCAGAGCCAATTGCTAGAAGGTGAACTATGTTTGAATATTTTCAGGTTTTTCTTTTGGTTTCTATATATTCTGCAAGTATTTAAGCGAACTACGAAAAGCATATACAAATTTGTCGTCTTTTTGAGTTTTAGTTTTTTCTTTTTCTCTTTAATAACAGAGCTCAATTACGTAAGCATTTCAACATATATACTGTTAAATCAATGAAGTTCCTCAATACATGGGTACTCAAAGTTGCTGTATAATGTGAAGAGTAGGTTGACATGGTTCATATTATTTTACTGTTTTAATTCCACTGCTCAATTTCGAAAGTGTTTAAATATGACTGTTAGTATGTAAACAATGTTATTTTTCTAGTTCCATAACTCACTTCTGTAATATATGTTAGTATTTATAATAAAAAACTTATAAGCGTTTCAAGGCGGATTGATTCGTGCAAAGTATCAAATATATATGTCTTTTTCGAAGATGTCAGCGTCTCGTCTCTCTTAATATTCAGTTCTATCCTCAATATTTAAAAAAGCCGTTTCATCCAATCTAGTTTCTTTTGATTTTTACAATTTTAAATTTCTATTCCACAGCTCAATTGTGTCAGAATTTAAACGTTGGAATCAGGGGGGACTGTGTTTTTCCTCAAATCCCCTGGTGGTCATATTGCCAGATATCTCCTTTACATATTTGAGTGTTCTTTTCATCTTTTTTGTTTTTATTTTTAGTTTTTCAATTGTACATCTCAATTCTCTAAGTACAGGGATATGTTTAAGGGCACTTAACTTCAAATTCCTGAAATTTTTCTCAAAGCTGTTTGATGTTATTAACGTTAGTCCCATTGTGTTCAGTTTACTGAGAACATCACTAGGTCCATATCAGTTTCTAGCGTGATTGGTTTCTAGGGTTGAACAGTTCCCAGTCCTGGACATGTTACTACATGCACATGTCAGTCTAGTTGTGGGTTGCCTTGTTGCAATGTGGAAATTTGAACTTGAGTCACTCTTTTTACCAATGCACCACTCTAACAAAATTATGTATTTGATTAATAATATGTGTGTGGGTGTGCATGCCATGGCCAAGCCAGGCATTAATTCAGTGCATACATCAATTTTGTTCCCCCAGGTTTTGCCAATTTTGTATTCCTTCTCTTAAAACTACATTAGATCTGTTGCGTATTTCAAAGGAATAGATTCAGTTGGTAAAGTAGTTGTGTGTGTGTGTGCGCTTTTCCTCAAGTTTAACACTCAATAGTGTAAGTATTCAAATATTCTTAATTTCATATTTATACATATTTAGGAATATATGCCGGTATCTATAGATTATCTTGTAGTTGTTAAGTTTTCTTGTGTGTTTTTGAATATATGCAATTTCTAAAAGTATCTCAAAATTTGTACAATGTTAACAAGGTTAGGCTGATTTACGCAATACTTAGTGAAAAAAGTGGTTTATATAAGACGATCTTTATGCAGGCATCAATTGGAAATACTTGAACAATCCTTGGAAAGAAACACACTTGTTTATTTGGAAACAGAATGGGGAAAAACATTAATTGCATTACTTCTTATCAAGGAAATGGGTATTCAGTTGAGAGAACAACAAGACAAAGGAGAAAAAGAAATCATAATTTTTCTTGCACTCACTATTCAGTTAGTCATCCAGGTATTGACAGATCATAATTCTTGTTTAATTAAGTGTTCAATTATTTGTAGAAAGAAATTGAAACTTATAATGATTTTCAATCCTCATTGCAGCAATATGAGGTTATTTCCATAAATACCGATATGAGAGTAGAAGAGTACCATGGAACCAAAGGTGTTGATGAGTGGACCTCTCAAGCTTGGAATGATGAAATAAACAAACATGAGGTATTTCAATCGGATGATAAGACACTTCTTTATGATATGTAAGGTTACATATCTTCATATTTTTCATTTATTTGACAGATTTATTTTGATCATGATTATGGCATTCAGTTTCCTTTAGGTTACATAATTTGTATGAGGAATAGCCTCTGATCTGTCTTATTTGACCTTTTTTACTAACCAGGCCGCACTTTTGAAAAAAATAGGGCTCTTTCTTCAAGCAGAATACAAGGATTAGAAATAGGCTTCTTTATAAGATCCTTGTATACATGGTGAATTTTCTTATGACCACCATTGATCCACTCCATCTGACAGTCAGCACTTATTGTTGATTTCATTTTCAAGTCTGCACATTCATTTCCTATAATATTGTTACAGCTTGTTTCTTTTCTATCATTTCCATTGACTATCTTGTCATATCTTGAAAAGTATTAGGTTTATCACTCGTAGCATTCTGTCTTTTGTAGACTGTCTTATTTTCCACCATTGTATTCATTTCAATAGTTTGTCATATGATATAATTTGTCAATTTCTGCGTATTTCAGTTGGTAATACTTTTGTATATTTTCTTTCGATAATATTTTCCTAAGGTTTTAATATGGCAGGTTCTTGTAATGACACCTCAGATTCTACTTGACATTCTTAGACATGGTTTTTTGAAACTAGAAATGGTTAAGCTCATTATTTTTGATGAATTCCATTATACTCTGGGAAATCATCCCTATGCCCAAATAATGAAAGTAAGTGCAACCTTTCTCTTGGTATTAAAATAAAGATATTTAATTTTTTAGTCTTTTCAAGGCATTTAGTATTGTTGCTACAATGATAGCTTTCATTCTGTACGTTATTGTATTACAGAAGTAACTGCCTGTTATTGTTGTGGTTTAGGAGCATTATCAAACATCACCAAAAAAACCAAAAATATTTGGAATGACTGCATCACCTGCCATAAAAAAAGGTTTGTAAGTTCTACTAATGTGGTGCAAAGATATATTAATTTTGAATTTTCACCATAAACTCCAAAAACTTCAGTAAGGAACTTAAGTTTTGAATTCATATAGAATTTTCGCCAAAAACTTAAAAAACTTCAGAAAGGAACTTAAGTTTTGACATCTATTTCATGAAAATAATGTACTCATTTGGCTCATTATGCTTTTGGGTAATTGTGCATAATTGCTTTGATTTTTCATGTTTCTCGACGGCTTCCTTGAAGAGCCACGTGAATTTGATCTTCCATTTTTAAGCATGCAATTTATGTTATAACTTGACCAAGTAAAAGTAGCAAAACATTTTTTTCTCTGTTTGTGTTCATCTGCCCTCTTTTGTTTGGGCTTTGTTTCCACCCATGAAGGAACAAAATTTGTCTAATTTTATTTTCTACGTGTTGCACTATGGTGCTTTGATTATTAAACTCACTCCAAACTATGGGACTAAAGTGCACTTTGCATCATAATGCCAATTACAGGTGTCTGTTCAGGCTGTGATTGGATGGACCAAATAGCTCAACTTGAGGGCATTTTGGATTCACAGGTTCATTGGGGACATTTTTGTGAATTTTGATGATTCATAGTGTATGAAATTTGTTTTGAGACAAGGAATGATCACTACTTGTTTGGTCTTAACATTATTCACATCTGCACACAGGTCTATGCCTTGGAGGACAGGAATGAGCTAGAACTATTTGTTCCTATGCCAAAACATAAAACAATATGCTATAGTCCATCTTGTTTTAATCATGATGTTTTGAAATTTGAGTTATCTAATCTTGGCAAGAAGGTAGAATTTGCTTTTATTAATTGATACTAGCTTTGATTTCTTTTATTTTTGAAGCACAATAGTTTTATATAAGTATCTTAAGTGGATAATAGATATGATAATGAATTTTTTTCTGATGGGGTATTTGTAATGTAAACAGTATGAAACTTTGCAAGGATGTCAAGGAAAAACTTTGCAGTCTCAATTCAAGGACTACGTAGGTTTTATGAAAAATTCAAAGAAGGAAATTCGGAGCATGCATGGAAACATTGAATATTGTCTAGAAAAGTTCGGCTTGTTTTGTGCTTTAAAGGTATGGGGTTGTGTCACACTATTGAGAAAATCATTGAATTTCGTGAAATCCAATTGACATAAATATCAAATAAATATGAATTTATTTTTCTTAGTGTAATCATTACTTTATTCATGATTTTCAGAATAGCATGCACAACATATATATTATATAGATAGATAGATATTCCCTTAGCAAACAAAAGCAAAGGGTTCAATCTCAAAGTTTCCAATGACAAGTGTGTGCACACACACATGCACGCACACACATTCCCTTATTTAAAAAAATAATAATTGAAGGGTTACATCTCAAAATTGCTAACAACATCATCCTAATGTATTGTTGTTGTTGGCAATTTTAAGATGTAACTCTTTAAAAATAATTGCTAAGGGAATCTCTCTCCAGCAAAACACATACACATGCACATGACCACAACCACACACACGCATGCATGTGCACACATCCCTGCACACACAATGACATCACGTTTCAAAATTACCAATCAAAGGGTTAGATGCCAAAAATCGCCAATAAAGTAATATTTTAAAGTGCTGCAATATAATTATTGTGACCTTAATTTTAATTCAAAATTTGACTATCCCCCCTAGCAAAGATGTCAGAATAACAACTGTATCTGAACTTCCAGAACTAGAACAATTCTGTAATACTATTAAGAACAAATCTGATCGCTAACATGCTGAGAGGTATGACTCTAGAACATAGGTACGAACCAAAAAAAGTCAAAATTTGGTTGATCATACATTTGATAGTTCTTTAAACAAACTGGCAAACATTGAGAAAAGCCCATAATAAGATTGATAACTGACAAGTGAGAAAATTCATATCAGTAGCTTGCCCTCGGGCATCGTACTGTGATTGTACTTCCATCCATGACATATTTTCCACTCAATTCTATTTTGTTCTTTATGTTGTCATTTTGAGCTTGAAACTCTTGAATTAACAATCCAGGGAATTCCTCTAGGATTGGGACAGAGTGGGGATCCTCAACTTTGATTGTCTGGGGCCTTTTCAATTTGCATCATGTTTGTTCATCGTCTCCAAAATATGAAGCTTTTCAGTGATTCCTTATATTTCCCTTGGTATTCAGTTAATGAGTATTTTCATTTCCTCTTGTGAAAGGTTATGGGCAGTACCCAAGAGTTGTTCTAACTTTTTCAACTAATTTTCTACATCTGGTTGGTTGCTTCAATTTCTTTTGAAATTCCTTATAATTCCATCAAAGCGAGTCGTGAAAACCTAAGTGCTCTCCTACAGTATTGGTAATATGGCAATTGCAGTTAAGGAAGGCCTCTGTGGGCTGATGATTATGAGGCATGAGATACATCTAGATTTAGAAAAAAAGTGACAAGATTTTTTGCTAGTTCTACCTATGGTAAGATCAAAGGTTCTTATAAGCTTACATAGAGTTTTGTTATGGCCGTTAGAGTGGACATTGTAAAAATCATAGGGCATTGATGGGAGTTCTTTTGTGAGATTTAAGCAATCCAGATTTATTCATATACCATGGTGAAACGTAAAAATGACTTCCTTGTCTTTCATGTTTTGCAAATAAGACTGTCAAAGTTCGTTTCGGATCTACCATTTATGTTAGTCGAGATTTCTTTTATCTATCATTTCATTCCAAATCTGTGTATGAGAAATTGTCCATACATTCCTTGTATATTTTGTTATTTGAACATTGATAGTTGGTTTCTCTTGTGGATTTTGGTGAGATACACTACCAATCTTGGTGTTTGTTACTTCTAAAATTCAGGACCGCTTGGTGTTTTGTTGCAAATATTTCTCTAGGTCCTCGGATGATGGGAGGGATATTTCTCCTACAAGTATTTTTCCGGACAAGGGAGTTGAAGGTGGGAGGACAATACCCTTCCTTAAACAGACACAGTGAGGTCAATATCCATGGCAATGGAAGCAGTTTTCTGATGGTATTTAACAGGCTAAGGCTTCTTAGAGATAGCCGAATAAAAGGTACAAGCATGGGAAGCAGGGATCCTCCATTAGAAAGTAGACTAAATGGGACAGGGGAGAAGGAGCCGCCAACCCAGCCCAATAAATAAACTGCCACGCATGGGAGTGAGAGAGAAAATGCAAGTGAAGCGAGGGGATTAACGTGTCTTGTCCTTGCACAATAATGGAAAAAGCAAGAGCCATTCCTCCCCACTTTGAGTTGAGTATCTTTCATGTGCAGATATTGTTGGGAAAAAATTGAATCATTCGATTTTGATTTTGATCTGCAAACCAAACACCTCTTACAAAAAACTTGTATTTGGATGATTTGATTTTCTTACTTAATGCCCCCCAAAATATTAAAATACGGGGCATGTCCCATCAAATATGTACATATTATAATCAGAACGAAAAATTTGAGATCACCAATATGATCCCATAACACTGAACCAACTAATATCAGACGGTAGAGACCATAATAGAAAAATTAACCTTTAAAGGAAAGACATTTGAATATGCAGTTTACCATGAAGCCATACGTACTAGCTTTTAGCTTTCTAACAAATCACAACAACATGCATATAATGGCTCACAAAATAGTATTTTGTTTCTCATTCTTGACAATTATTCTTCAATTTACTCCCCTAATCTTCTATGATAAGTTCCCAGAGGTCGTCCTTGTAATGGGTGGATATGGCCTACTCATGATCTATTTTATTGCTTTTCAAAGCTCCTATCAAACCAATTTCCTAGATCCTCAAAAGATGAGCTACTGAAATTTCTGCTTCAGCATGCAACAAGACAAAAAACAGTTATCAAACCATCTTTTTGGCCAAAAAGGAAAATATTTACTATTTGAAGATGGATAGTTCTCCCTATCTTGTATAGGGGAGCCTAGAGACCTTTTGTGAATCCTCTAGCTTCATCTTGTAGTGACACAAAACTTAGCATTATAAGCAATGTCAACCTAGGTTCTTGATTTGATTCAGCTCTCGTGTACCTTGATGTTTTTTTCATGTACTAATGGGTATATTAAAAGGGTGAACTTCTTCCACGTATTGATGGTATATAGGAAGGGGCAGGCATATCAAGAGGTCTGGTATATTGGTCAGCAATATATAGAAAAGGGAACTTGTTGGAGTGATAAGGAAACCCTCTATTTCCCTAATACAAAATGACTTCAATAAAATCAATTGTTGCCACAACTTTGACCGGAAAAGATACCTGGTTAGAGTGGTCTTGGAAAGAGGAGAACACACTTATCTTCAATGATCTATGGCTTCGACATTCTATGACAGAGACACAAAATCGACACCTCTTACAGATACAAAAGAAGCCAATATCTGAAACCAGAAGTAATTTTTTTTGAAAGCATTGGCCTTATTAAGGGCCTCGGTCAATGCAAGAGTCTTTTCCTCACATTCTAGGGGTATGATACTACATGGGAAACATTCAATAAGTTGAAGGACTTGTATGATTGTCTATTCAGAGTTGAAGTTCATATAGTTGCAGTTAAAATTGTTCAATCTTGAGTTGAAGAATGATGATGTCATGAGTTTGGCCTCAAAAATTTGTGCAATCAAGCATGATGTAGAAGCCACTGGTTTACACAATTGACATATATATGTCTGGTTTCATAAAGGCCCTTCTTCCTACATACTTAACCTACTTGGAGTCCTTACAGGCAAACAATCAATTGAAAACTCTATGATTTTGATCAATTGGTTGAAAAGATGGCTGAAAGATAAAAGACTCTTTGGGAGAAAAATTGAGTCATCAGGAGAAAGCATTGGCTATGCTAGTCAAAAAGGCAATTCTTTCAAGGGTTCTTCCTTCCAGGCCTCATTTTCCAAAAATGAAGGAATTTAGAAAAACTAAGGGGAGGAATAAGGGTCAAGGAAGCAAAAATAACAATAATAGTGGGTAGAAGCAAAATGACAAACATCATTTGTTTTGCAAAGGGTATGGGAAAAAAGGGATCCATGAGGCTCATGAATGCAAGACTTTATGGGAGAAGATTGAAGATTATCGCAAATAAAAAGAGGAAAAGGAGCCCACCAAAGAACCAAACTTTGCTCAATTCATAAGTGAATATGTGCTCTTAAGTACAAATGAGGAAGAAAACAATGTGTTAGTGAATTCAACATGGTTTGATGCTTTTGGGTACTTGACACCAATGCAAGTCAACATATGATTTTTTAGAAAGGACTTCTTTGAGGAGTTCCATGAGGAATGTTGTGGCTTGGTATATTTGGCTGATAGATCAAGTCTACAACTAGAAGGAAAGGGTACAATCCCACTCAAGTATCTGAGGATTCCAAATTTTATTCTTAAAAATATAATCTACCTTCCTCTTTTGAAAAGAAACATGTTGTCGTTGGTGCTTATTCGTCAACAAGGGCACCCCATTTTACTAGACAATGGGGAAGTCACTATTAGAAGAAAAGTGACAATACAGTTGTATTGACTAGATGTGAGTAAGGACAATTAATAAAAATCAAGGGCGAGCCATCAATTTCATAGAATTTTTCTCATCTCGTTAAAGATAGAAAGTCTCCCAGTATGTTGTGGCATGCGATATTTGGGCACTCCAATCATGATTGCATTCATGTGTGTTGTAAAAAGAATGACGTAGTAGGATTGCCCACCTAGCTCGCAAAATCTAAGAAGTGTGAAGCCTGCATTTTAGCTAAACACTCTAGAGGACCTGTTTCAAAAGTTAGAATGGAAAGCCAACAGAAAGGTGTAGTTGGTCCACTCTGACTTGTGTTCTCATCCAATTTTGTCAGCTAGTGATGAAAAACACGTCATGTTGTTCATCGACCTCTACAACATAATGACATGGATCCATTTCCTCAAACAAAAATCAAAACATTTCAAAAGTATCAAGTTATGGTGGAAAATGAAGCTCAAACCCGCATAGGGGCACAGGATTGCTATGGACAGTGTTACGGAGGGACGCGTCCCCTAATGGTGGTGAATGTTTTACACTTCATCCCCAAAATTTTTCAAATCTTTTGAATTCTATCTCAAGAAGTTATTTTTACCAAAAATCAAATTATGATCTTGAAAGTACCATACATTCACATAAATCCCTCACACTCAACAAAATGGAATAGTTGATTAATTTTTTATGAATTTTAAAAGCCATCCCCCTGTGATCCCCAAAATATGGGTTTGCCGTTCCAAAAATCCCTCCGTATTGTGACTTAGGTAACTAAATCTACACTTTATGGGTAGAGGCAACAAAACAAGAAGACACCAGTATACCTCACAGTCCTGAAAAAAATCAGTTCATGAAACAACCCTTTAATTTGAAGACTCAACATATAACAATGTGCCTTTGGTCATCAACCCTTCAATGCTTTGTATCATCTTAAGGTTTTTGGATCCACTTGTTACGCATTGATTCCTAAGGAGAAAAGGAATAAGTTGGACCACAGGAGTCACAAATGCATTCACTTGGGATACTTTGAATTCTCCAAGGCATACAAGCTATATGATGAGAAAAATAAAAAGTTTCTTGTTGCAAGAGATGTGGTTTCTTGTCACAAGAGATGTGGTTTGACAAATATGCAAAGTTTGTCTATAAGGAGAGTGATTTGGAAATTCCAAATAGCGAGGGGCAGACATGTAGTTGGGGGTCATTTGATTCCTTATCATCTCATATAACAGAGATCGAAACTCTTCCTGAAGAAGAAAATGAATCGTCATTAGAACATGAATTGGTGGCATGCAAATACAGGATGACAGAAAGTGAAGGAGCTTCAAATCTTAAGATTGAGGCACCAAAACCACAAAATAAAATGCCTAAATGGGAAACACAAACATTGAAATTTGTTTGTCCTGATGAAGTTGGAAAAATTGGCACACAAAGTGCACATGTAGTTGCACAACCAATATAAAATGTCCTAGAAGAAATTCAAAACAAGATTTAAAAGCTCACCTTGAATGATTTTCCAAAAGAATACAATTTTGCGTTCAATTCAGAACCAACTTCTTTCAAACAAGGTGAAACGGATGAATCTTGAAGAAAAGCCATGAGAGATGAGTATGATGCATCGCTAAAAAATAGGACTTGGAAGTTGGTTGATTCTCCACTCGGCTGTAAACTAATTGGTTGCAAGTGGGTCTTTTGCAACAAATACAAGGTTGATGGCGCACTTGACAAACACAAAACATGGTTTATTGCAAAGGATTATACTCAAAAGGAAGGAATAGACTACAATGAGACCTTTGCACCTACAACAAAGTGGACTACTATTCAGAATTTGTTGGCATTGGTTGCACATAACGGATGGAAAGTTTGTCAAATGGACGTGAAGACTGCACTTCTCAATGGTGATCATAAAGAAATAATGTACATGACTTAGCCAAAAGGGTTTTTAGTGAACGACCAAGAGCACAAAGTGTGCAAACTTGAAAAATTGTTGTATGGTTTGAAACAAGCCTCGTGTGCTTGGTATGAAAAGCTTGCTGAGCATCTCCTGAACATGATTTTCAAGTGATTTGAGTTTGAAGATGCAACTCTTTTGTCTAAAAAGTTGACAAAACAGTTGTATTTCTGGTGGTGTATGTGGATGATCTACTCATAATAGGGAATAATGAGAAATATACTGCAAAAATCAAAGAAGAGTTGATGAAAGGGTTAGAAATGATAGATTTGGGCTATCTTCATTACTATTTGGGTATTGAAGTGCTTCAAAAATCAAAGTGCATCTTCATAACTCAACAAAAAGTATATTGGTGAAATTCTAAGAAGTTTGGAATGATAGATTGTAAGCCTCTTAGTACGTTGATGGAACATTATCTGAAATTGACATAAGAAGGTACCACTGATTGGAATTTTGATCTATGTGACCACAACTAAACCATATATTTCTTTTGCAGTTGGTGTTTTGTCTAGATTCATATAACAACCTAGAGAAAGTCACCGGGTAACAAGAAAAAGAGTCCATCGATATTTTAAAGGAACACATAGTTTTGGGCTCAAATACTCCAAGGAAGTAGACTTCAAACCGGCTGGCTATTCAGATTCTGACAATGGTGGTGATTTTGAAGATGGGAAAGCTACATCAGGGTTTCTAATGAATTTGGGAACAATAGTTGTTAGTTGGAAATCAAAGAAGCAATACGATCTTGCAATTTCTTCAACAAAAGTAGAATACATGGCCGCGTTAGAGGCAACAAGAGAGATTTTGTGACTCATAAGGGTTCTTCTAAACTTGCAGGAACAACAGGTTTCACCAACACCATTGATGTTTAACAACGCATATGCAATTCAAATGGTAAAGAATCCAGTCTTTCACGACTGAACCAAGCGCATCAATACACAATTCCACTTGATTCGGCATCATGTGAAAGAAGACAACTTCAAGTTACTCCATTGTCATATTGCAGAGCAACCAACAAACATCTTGACAAAAGTGCTTTAAAAAGAAAAATTTGAGACTTTCAGAGGCATGCTTGGTCTCTCACCATAACCCTTGCAGTTTAAGGGGGGATGTAATATTATTGTACATGATATTATGTAATGTCCCTAAGCAGACATTTAATATAATTACGGATTAATTGGAAACCCTTAGGGTAGAATTGATAAAACTTATTTTTATTGGAACCCTTTACAACAAAAATTAACATTGCTGGAAAATGATGGGAAATCATTTCTAAACCCTTGGAAAAGTACAAGCATCTAGGGAAATTTAAGTTGAGATATAATAACAGGCATTTGTAAATTGGATACATACTTTGTATTTTGGAAAATCTGAATTTAAACCCAAAAATTTGAATTTTTATATATTATTTTAAACTCAAAAAGACTAGGAAAATTACAGCTAATCGTATATGCCAAAATTCTTGGTAAATGACACTCTAGATAGATGAAATTCTCTAGCTCCAATTGTTGGCCCCCAAAACCAGAAATGATGACATCAGCTTGCTGCAAATGATGTCATCCCTAGAAATCAGCTCCCAATGGTGATGTCATCTCTAGAAATTATGCCCTAGTTGTAAATGATGTCCTAGCTGCTAAAACTAATCTAAAGTTGCAAATTGGTGATTTGATGCCCAAATGATGCCCCTGGATATATGCCCTAACAAATATGGATGAAAATCTGATATTTCCGTGACTGATTTCGATGAAGATGCAAGGGAGTTGAATTTCTGAGGAGAAATGATCCAAACCAACACTCCAAGACCTAATTATTTTGTCACTTTGAAAGTTAGGAAGATGAAGTTGAGTTTGTAGATTTGAAGTTCTACCACACGCTACCCTAGCTACAACCTGCTATCAAGTGCAGCTTGAAATGTGATAAAATCATATTTGAAGCCCATATGTGATTCTTGGATGGAATCACCACAAAGAATTGGAGGGTTTTTGTCCCCAAGCCCTTGTCCATGTGAGTTCAAGGTTGGGTTGACTTTTTCCTTTGATGCATTCCATTTTCTCTTTTTGAGGCTTTTGTATTTTGTCCTCAATTGTGCAGGGTTGAAAGCTAATTTTGCAGTGAATGCTTAAACTTGCCAAGTGTGGATGAGTAAAAAATGATTGATCAAAGGTCCAAATTTTTCCAGATTTGATTTCTGAATTTGATCCCAATGCCCCTTCTTATACTTCAGATCCCTTTCATCCTTTTTTGAGTGTCGGGCATATGTCATTTGCCTAGATCGGAGTTGTGTGGAGAAAGTTATGCTATCTTGACGATTGTAGTCAGTTAGGGTTTCAAGTATAAATTATTTTCCAGCTGTTGTAAAATTCTGATTTTTGCCATAAATTCTCCCGGGTTGTGTCCAAGGGTTTGGCAATAAAAATAATTATTGTATACTGATTTTGGGTGTGTTTGCATATAAAAATAATTATTTCCCATAGCTGCCAAAAGTATATTTATTATTTCTGTGGGAAAATCTCATATTTGGGCAAAAGATCTATTGGGGATCTTTCATATAAAGCAACTTCTCCTACTTTTATTTTAATTTTGAGTTGCTTTATCAAAATTTACCTGTATTTTAATAATAAGACAAGATGCACTTCCATGATATAACATAAAGTTAATTTATGGCCACTTAAGTTAAATTCTTCATCTATTTTCCTTCTTAAAATGCTTCGAAAAGGGAACATGTCATTAAATTTTCCTAAATCTTAGTTTAGGAGAGCATTGTGTCATGTAGTTGTAACTTTATCATTTATACATACGTTACTCTGTAGAGTCATCTTGGAATGTCATGTGAACAACCATTCTTTGGCTTACTTATTTGTAATCTTCTTCATTCATTTTAATGTTAAATGATATTCTAAGTTTTGGTTTGCAAATTCTATTTTCATTTTCATTCTCTTTTGCATGGCCCATTAGTCTTCGCCCGACACATTTGATTTGAGACGTTATTAATAGTCATCTTGCCATCATAAGCCCATTTCTTCCCAATCAACACTAGACAATGAGTCCCATCTGTCTTCATATCAATAACTTCAAAATCTCGTCTAAAACTAAAGTCTTCTACCTTGATTTCAACATCTTCTAATCGACCAATAGGTTCCCCTCGTCCGTAGTCAGTTCGGCTCAATGTCGGTAGACTATTGTCGAAGTAGGCTTACTCGTGGCTTCCCAAGTGGATATTGGCATCATGTTTACCGAGCTACCAAAATCAAAGACCGCATCTATGATTTCATACCCTGCTAAAATGGTATTTAACCGCGTATCTACATCCCATGGTTTCTTAGTCTTGGCATACCATACCAACTTATTAACATGCTGAGAACCTCTTATTGCACTCTACAAAAGAGCTTTTAGCAAATTGGCCACATTCTGGGAGATATCCTCATTGCGAAATACATTTATTATCTTGAGCATAAATTAGTGAGGGTTGCAACAACTTCTTGTTTTATTATGCGCATGATTTGACCATATACTTGTGCTTTCAGTTTCTGCAACATTCAAAGTCCCCAAATCCTTATTCTAGAATAAAATTTAACAATGTAGTGGCTTCTTCTAAGAATGCCCTTTCCCCCTTTGGGGTTAAGGTGTTTATCTTATTTTGCTTATCCTTATTTGAGGATTCGACTGCCAACTCCATGGGTCCTTGTCCTTGCTCCTTCCTATGTAACCTTGTCATTGCAAGGAGATTTTTGGATTCCCTTGACATCACATTCATCATTTTGGCATTGTGCATTTTCTTGTCCTTGCTTTGTTTCTCTTGGGAAAAGTATTTTGTTAGTGTTGCAATGCACACCAATATGTGGTTTATTTCCCCGCAAAGGTGGACAATTACAATGTAGTTTGTGCAAAGATAACAAATAATATGGCGTTGAGTCATGTTCACCATTGTTGTTGATAACCACCTTGATATTCTCCTTGTGCATTGTATCCCCCTTGTCTTTATGGAGCACCTCATCCCTTTTGTTGATTTTGATATCCTCCACATGGCTCTGTGGAGTGGATGGTGGAGTCCATTGTGGTTAATTGTTGGTAGCATGGAATCCTAACCCATCATGTGTTTTGCGAAGAAGGCGGAGCCCAGTGTTCTTGGATGTTGGGGAGAGAGAGGAGCCCTATCCTCATAGAGGTTTCATTTCCAATATCCTGCGCATGAAATTGATATTGTAGAGAGGTTTGTGCTTGAGCTTGTACTGCAAATACACTTCTAGTTACTTCATCTCTCAAGTCCAACAACATTGACCTTGAAATCTTTGGATTTATGTGTAGTGGACTTGCAAAAGTTACAAACTATATTTTGAGGCTGGCAGAAATGGTCTTCATGTACTAGATGATAATTTGATGTAGGATGACCCCATACTCTGCAACTATGCCATCCATAAATACAAGAGGTTTGATCCCATATATCTTGGGGCACTCGTGTCTATGATGTCCCTCCACTCCACAATCTCTAGCATGACATTTCCTCATAAGATGACCCCATGCTTCACGAATCTCATAGTATCCATCTTTGCCTATCCATAAGTACACGAGGTTTGATCCCATATATCTTGGGGCACTTGTGTCTATGACGTCCCTCCTCTCCACAATCTATGCACCATTAATACTGAAGATGATGCTTCTTTCCTTCTTATAGTTCCTCAAGCCTCCTCATGTCTGCATCCGACTTAGCCTCCATTTTGGTACTTGTGGATGACCCTTCTTTGTAATCTTCTATATTTTCTACTCATATTGCAACCTCAATAGCTCTGAGATTTTGTAGTGAAATTTGTTTGCACAATGATAAACCGAATCTTACTGCACAATCCCTCTACAAACCAAACATACTTTGCTTGCATCATCAAATTAAAACTCATCTTGTTAATTACATCAAAGATATCTTAGATCATATTCTGAGCATGGATTCATTAGGTCTATGCTTTGATTTTCTTGAGGTCTTGAATTCTCTGACCAACACATTTGGTTCTTTTAAATTGTTATATTGAAGCGTCTCAGATGTTCTTTTTTAGAGTTGCTTTTGTTAGATCCATGTTGCATATGAACTCTAGATCTGTCCATTGCAAGACCCCAATGAGCTCATAAATGTTAGTATCATCATCAATGATTCCCTTAGATCCCTATTTCACGTCACACGTTAGCAAATAGTGTTATGGGTCTATGGATCCTTCATATGATTGCAAAGTCACATAAGATCTGCAAGAATGAGCCATTATACTTCTCACTAGTGTTCTAATGCTCTCTAATTGTTACCAAAAGTTTTTCTAGTTTGTGCAGAGATATGAATATTAATTGTACAAGTGCTCATAACTGTGTAACTATTTGCACACTTGAAATTACTTGAATATGACACTAGTAGGCATCTCTTTTGAGTTAGAGGATGATGTACTTGAGATAGAGCTATGCAGAGCCAGGAAAAATGACTATATACTTTAGGCATTACCGAGGTGTTAGTTCGACATAGTTGTTGGTTGTTGGCTTACTTTATATTGGTGTATGTAGATGATGCAATGGAAAATTTACTTCATTTAATGAGGGAAAGTTATGTTATTGTGCTTACTTAGTGGAACAACTAAGCAACGGTTGTTAACCGAAGTCAAATACACTTAAACACATTGTAGGGTTCTTTTATTCTGCGCATTTTTTCCTTTTGGTTCTATAGTCCTACTTTATTAAATTCTTCCCAAATATTAAATTTCTCTTGCATCGGTCAAACAATTCCACACGATTTCTTCCTAAAGTTGTGTGGGGGATGCTCATCCAAGAGAGAAGGGGAAATCTATCTATTTTTGGCTTGTATGGATCAAACATTGGATTCCCATTTTGATTTAATTTTTTTGACTTCCTTGTAAGTTAATGTTTTGTAGTGGGTCTAACCTTCTTCTAGACTCAAATGCTTCCTAAAGATGCTCCTACAAAATTCTAATTCACCCTTTTCCCTCTTTGTTCACTTCATTCACATCGTTCTCTTTATTTGCTTCGTTCACCTCACTCTCTTTGTTCGCTTCATTCACCTCGTTCTCTTTGTCTCCTTCCCACTCAAGGCTCATTTCTTCATGTGCATTTTTTGTGTCACTAACTTCCACTGAAGTCTTGTCCTTCCTCAATCACTTTTGGAGGTTTCTTGCTTCTCTCCTCATTCACTTTATCTACTTTACCCCAAATCGCAGCCATCTTTGGATGATCCCACTACGGATACTTTAAGCTCCCCATCTTTTGCGTTTTCTTAATTATCTTTGTAGTCTTATCTAATTCTTCTCTTTTCCTCATTTTGATCCTTCTCGAGACATCTTTGTGGTCCTTTATATTGTTGGCCCTTTCCCCTTCATCTCCCCCCTTCTAGGACAACATCCCCATGTCTCCTACCTGACTACTCTATATCAGGGGGAATTGGCACCGTGGACTTTTCCACCACCATCTTTATGAATGCATAGCAGATTTCAATAAACTTTCTCTTGATTCATCTAATAAGCCAGTCTTGTGCATAGTCAAAAGAACTAAAATTTTGAACATCAAACTCAGTTACATACCCGTCTATAGTTGTTTGTAGCTAGTAGTTTATAACTCTATCCCACTCAGTATCAAGCTTGCACAACTTATACACTTCTCATCCCACTTGAAGTCTTTGTTGGCTCAGAACTTAAAGCAATAATGCTTCTAATCGTGACAACCATGTCACTAGTAATTTTAGAAAAAACGCACCAAAATCCTTAATAAATGTCTCCATATACATGTTCTATTATTTTTTTCACAGGGATTCCTGTTCTAATCATTTCTTCTTCCACAAAATACTCCGCCTTCTCCTCTAGCCATATCCCTACATGTCATTTTCCATATAGCCATCTTAACATTTTTTCCAAGTCCCAACAACAAAACCATTGTTAGGAGCGGTTAATGGATTTCTTCACTAAGAATTGCTAAAGTTGTTGTCTTTGTCCCTATAGCCATCTGAACATTTTTCCAAGTCCCGACAAAAAAACCATTGTTAGCACTGATTCATGGATTGCCTCACTAGGACTTACCAAGGTTGTTGTCTATGACTTAACAAGGATTATTAACTCAATTCCAACACAATTCTTCTTCTTATATGCATATAGCAATAGGTATTTCTTAAAACTAAATTCACATATTGCAATTACGCTATAAACTACTAAACAAAATTATGTAATAACTGCTAACACAAGCTAGAGAAAGAAACTTCATAAAAATTATATTTTTTTTACTCTATTATTTTTCATATACTTCAGAGTCAACCTTCTGCGCACGATTTCTTACATCTTTTATACAATTTTTGGTGAGTCCTAACTGTCCAACCACTTCATTACCTCCAATTTTCTCCCTAGGGGAATTTACATTCTTTTGTTTCTTTCTATTCGTCATCACATTCTTGTTGTACATGTTGACAAGCACATTTAAACTCATCCTATCTCATTTCTATTCACATTACTAAACCTCATATGTCATTACATCAAGTCATATCCATAAAAATAGTATAGTCATATAAACAATGTTGTCATTACAAACACATAAGTCATACTATCATTATCATGTTATAGCTCATAATCAACAATGAACCCATTTAAAGCAATAACAAAAGAGGATTTATCTAATTGTTAGGGATATACCCATAGATAGGATTGCATAGGTTACAATCTATGAACGGGGAGATCCTCTTGTGGATCTTTGGGCCATGATAAGGTGATAAATAAGGGGAAGATCATCTTGTACATCATTGTCTAGATATATGTTGAAGCTGGGAATATCCTCTTGTGGATCTTCATCCATGTTACATTCGATGGTTGGTTGAAGTTGAGAAAAATTGAACCATAAAGTGTTTCCCTCAATGGTGGAAAAGAAAAGAGAAAGGAACCATCCATATAAAATTTGAATGGATTGAGGCTTTCTGGGAAAACCCTAATGAGTGACATGATCATAAGTGATGATAAGAAGCTTGGAAGCTAAATGTGGAATTAAATAAGAGATAAGAAGTTCGTAATGGAGCTTAAGAGCTAGAAGAAAAGATAATGAAAGAAGGATGAGAGCCCGGTATATGGTTGATACTAAAGGAGGTAAAATAGGAGAAAAATATGAACATGAATATGACTCACTTAACGGTGGAGTAAGATTCACATCAAGTTCACCAAGATGTATGTGGGCTAAGAAGGTTGATGTGATTATCTTCTTTCTTCTTAATAATATAGATTAGGATGTAGATAGAAGACCATTCTAGGGTCAACAAAAAAGCCAAGATTGTAACCAAGAGATGTATGAGTCGTGGATCTAGAAGACAATCCACACTCTATCAAAGGTGTAGGGGTCCAAAGGCTATGACTAGGATAGATGATGGAATCTTACTTGGATCCTAGATTGTAAGAAAAATGACAGTAAGATATCTAAAAAAACCTTAGGTATGAAATGACACGGAAATGTTTGTACAATATATATATATATATATATATATATATATATATATATATATATATATATATATAATGCATAATACTCATTTTTAGTCCATAAAAGATAAAGCACTTGAAATATTTTGTATTCATAAAAGTTCAAAACATTCAACATGCTTAAAATTTCACATTCATGAATCATGTGACATAAATGAGAGTGTGTTTTTCCATTGGATGGTGTGTTTATATAGGTTTACAACTATACTTTTAAGTTATTGACAAGACTCATTGGTTTATCAATCTCCTTGAGTGCACGTCCTATGGAGTGTATTGGGAAAGGGGTGGGGTTCTCTCGTGATATTTTAGGAGATATGTCTATATGAGTTTCAATTATACCTATTTATTGATTCATACTACCTTCTTACCTCCTATGATGTCTCCTTGAATAAATCTGAAACCTTGAAATCTAAGTATGTTTGGAATTTGATTGGACCCTCTAAAACCTAGAATTGACATTATAACTCCTAAATGTCCAAAACAACTCTCAAACATGTTGGAAGTATAAACAAAAATATAACTTAAAGTATACAAAAGTAAATTCCCATATCTAAATGTAAACTTACACATTTATTTTATGTACATATTAGAAAATTTTGCATTTTTTAGTGACTTCCTTTGTGAGAAACAAGACGGAAACATCTCGGGTTCATGGTAGAAATGGTACGAAAAATGTCAAGGTTGCTTTAGTATTGTTTCAAGTATGAACTTGGGATTGCATGATGTTTCAGAGCCATATGCGTATTTATACCCGTACGTAGGTACGACAAGCTTGTAGGTGTTTCTTGGTAACACAACTAGACTAGGGTTGCAAGAATAAGCAAAGGAGGCAAGTTCATGGCAAGGATCTAAATTAGGGTTGTAAAAGAAAAGTCACGGATGCAAGGAAAGGGTCAATATAGGAATAATTCAAGATAGAATATGCAACTTTATCTTAGTCAAATACACAATAAATCAATCATAATTAATCAAATCAAAATATAAAGGAAAAGAAGAGGTTGGGGATACTTACTTTTTGAAGAGATAGATGGTGCACTAACCACCCTCAAGGTTAGTAGCACCTTATGAGAGAGTTGTTATGGGTGGATCACAAGAGGGATAGGTGGAAAACCCAAGTAGACCAAATTTGGGGGACTTGGAAAACCTTGCCAGTGTAAAACCTTTTCTTGTGGCTCCTAATAACCCAATGCTCTAAAGTAGACTCCCGAATATAAGCTCCTTTACACCTTTAAACTGTTAGGATTTTTAAGGACAGCTTGGCAAGAATAGGAAAACCAATATGTAATGATGTGATCATATAGAAAGTGACTTCAATGACACTGATAAATAGGAGACATAACCTGAAGTTGCAAAGGTTTCTAGCTGACGACATCGACCATGATCAATGTAGTTTGATAACAAAAAGTATTACTGGACGACATCGACCATGGTCAATGCCGTTGGCTAGAAATTGCTAGCATGAGGGTCCTAAAGGGGAGAAGGCATCAGAATGGAGCAGAGACTTAGGAGTAGATGTGAAGGTGATCTGATGGGGATCCAAAGGTGTTGTAAGAGGATATCAAAGGAGGTGTCAAGGAGGTATACTAAGGCATACTAGGATGATCTAAGGCACATGGAGCTGCACTACAAATCTATCTCACCGAGTACCGTTAATCAACCTGCTTGTTCCTGGTATGCCCCTCACTCAGGGAGATAAATGGGTGAACAGCTTGCAAAGAGAAATTGTTCGTAAGAATGAAAAATAAGGTGTATTCACTTAGTATGAAGTCAAAGGTTAGTCATTAGACTAAAACGACCATACAAACATGATGCAAAAGTTACACACAATCAAGTGTTCCATGCAAAATGAGACTGCATTCCATGGAAAAGTGCTAAGCGTAGTTAAATAAAATTCCAATCACAAAAGGACATGGTGACATACTCAATTTGCATATGATATTTTTGGGCTTGCTGCTTTTTTTGGCCGATTCATGGGCCCCTCTTCTCTCGGCATAACTCACAGTCACAACAGAGGCGCACAATCATTAATAGAAGCTCCCAATAAGATATAAATCGAATTCAGTTAAGCAAATAAAATTAATTACAGCATTCAAATAAATGACATAAAGCCATTCAATTCATAATTCACCAAAAACATTGAATGCATCATTTAAATAAATGTGTCCTCATACAATTCAATTACGTCCAATACATCAAAAATGATCCAAATTACATCGAGACCTGGAAATTAACAATTTACATTGACAAAACAATGACCAATAGAGGCGGATATGACACCTTATCGGCCTTGAAATTCTCAAAGAACTAGAAGTGTAGGTTTAAAAAGTAAGCATAAGGTTGAGTAGCTTAGGAAGCTTCTTTTGTAATTATTAGTCTATGATGTCCAAATGGGTCAGTACATGGATACCACATTGTTATCAAAGTGACTAATGGCCTTCTTGTCTCTATCCATGCCATCATAGATAGCCCACTAGGGCCTTATGAGAGAGAGAGAGAGAGTTTAGTCATGTCATTATATCGGCACTCTGCTCTTGAGTGGCACAGTAATGAAGAAAAATGTCTTCATTGTCAACCAGCTGTTGAATGCAGTGACAATGAACCTTTATGCATTTGGTTTTGACATGGTATAGTGGATTCTTTAAGACACCTTAATTGTTGCAGTAGATTGGAGTGGGTACAGCTTGGGATATTTTTAAATCAAGAAAAAATATATGCAACCACACTACCTTGCAAAGTGCACCGACAGTTATCTTTTATTTAACTTCAGTCAAAGATAAAGAAACAATATGTTTAGTCACAAAACAATTTTTGAAACCATCTGTTAAATGCATTGATGATGAACCTTTACTCATTTGGTTTTGGTATGGTATAGTGGATTCTTTACCAGCTTCAAGACACCTTGATTGTTGCAGTAGAGTGGAGTGGGTACAAGTACAACTTGGACTATTTTTAAATCAAGAAAAACCTACACAATCACACTGCCTTGCAAAATACACCAACAATTGAGTTGTATTTAACTTCAGTCAAAGATAAAGAAACAATATGTTGTAGATTGCTTTAGTCACAAAACAATTCCTGAATTCAAGGCAAAAGCATAACTAGTATTTGCAATGAACTAGTTTCGGCTATGGGAAGAACCAATAAAGGTAGCTAACACCAAAACATAGATCTGGTCGAGTGTAAGATAGATCACACTACTCACCAATCAACTGTCGTGTGATTCGTTGATAGGGGGTGAATCATCACAGACTGACAACTTCAGCCCGACCTCCATAGGTGTAGTGAATGTATTGCTTTCTGTCATCCTGAATTTTTACAAGAGTGCCTTCGCAGATTTTATTTGTGTGATAAAGATAGTATGATCAAATTGTCAAAAATATACACCTAAACAATAATGTAGCAGGCCTAGATCAGTCACTGCAAGATCAGAATATAAATCATATTTCACTTACTGAAGTGCATTGGCCTCACTACCAATGATGGAAAGATCATCAAGATAGAAAATGAGTATCAGTATGTCATCACCATCTCTTTTGACAGAGATTCGGATCATAAACATTTACTTTGAAAAAAAATCTGGAAGATGCTGATCATTTTTTATATACTGGGCACATGGTGCCTACTTTAATCCAGACAAGGACTTAATGTGGCTACAAACTTGATGCTATTTGCCGGGTACTCAAATTCCTTTAGGATGTACAGTGTAAACTTCCTTGTACAAATCCATTAAGAAGGTTCTCTTCATATCCATTTGATATACCTTCCAACCAAATTGGCCAGTTATGGAGAGAATCAACTGAAATGTGACTATCCTAGTAGTGGGGGAAATAATATTTTTGTAGTCTATCCCTTCCTATTGTGAGTATCCCTTAGCAACAAGAAATGCTTTCTACTTGTCCAAAGTTACTTTTTCTTTACATTTCACCTTATACACTCATTTACATCTAAGGGGATCTTTTCCCAGAGGCGAATCCACCAAGTCTAGATATGATTTTTCATTTGGGCATCATACTCAGCTTGTATAGTAGCTTTGCACTTAGGTTTGCCTTGGAATTCTTAATAGATTTGTGGTTTAGTCACCTCAAATCAATGTTTTAAAAATCAGGACTACAATCGGAATTGGCTAAGGGTCAGACCGGGTAAAAATTTATGAACGTGTTTACTAAAAAACACAAAATATTACAATTTTAAAGAAAAATATATATTTTAAAGATTCCAAACCATGATTACAAACAATTAGAGACAAAAATGCAAAGTTTGCTCATGTATATACCATGTAAGGGTAAATATAGCAAAATGGCACCAAGTGCACGACATATCCGAAACAAGATACATAAACAATGAGGATTTAAATGGCCTATAGAGTCCAAAACACAATATGCTACAAGCAATGTTTTAAAAATCGGAACCGGACTCAAAACTGGTCGAGGGTCAGACTAGAACCAAACTGAATCGGACTGGTTTAAAATTTATGAACCAGTTTACTAAAAAATACATAAAATATTACAATTTAATGAAAACAATATATTTTAAAGATTCCAAACCATGATTACAAACAATTAGAGACAAAGCATGCAAAGTTTGCTCATGTATATACCATGTAAGGGTAAATATAGCAAAATGACACCAAATGCAATACATATCCAAAACAAAATACATAAAGAGGCTCTAAATGACCTCTAGACTCCTAGAGTCGAAAAAACAATATGCTACAAGCTACTACATGTCTGATATCAATGATCAAATCATTGATCATCAAAACTAGATTAAAGCCAATTAAAAAGTTGATTTAAGAAAAAAAAGTGTTTTAAATGTCAATTTTTTGTTTATTTTGGTACAAACCGATTCATACCGGTTCAGGCCAGTTTAGACCGATTTAGACCCGTTTATACCGTTTCAGAGCCAGTTCAATACGAAACCGGTCACCAATCCAATTTTTCTACTAGTTCCTTCCCTTTTCCATTGAACCGGTTGAACCGGCGGGTTTTGGTTCTTGTTCAACCGGTTTTTAAAACACTAGCTACAAGCTACTACATTTTTGATATTAATCATCAAACTCAATACCGCTACTAAGAATGGGATCCTCGTCCTCATCAATGTTGTCATGCTCCTCTGGCTAGGACTCGTCGAACTCTTCAAGGACATCTACAGTAGTTATGGTAGCACGGCTAGTGCACTCCATGTCTGGTGCTACTAGTAGTTCATCATCCAAAGCCATCCATTGCAAGTCATCAAAATCAAACCTATTAGGTGACTCTCCTCTACCCATTCGGAGGTTGGATCAATATCATCCAAGACAGTAGGATTTGTATCAAGTATTCTATTCACTAGCTGATTGCGCCTGAGCTAGAGGTTGTATTGTACCAAGACGGGATCATTTAACCATTATCCAAACGGTTTTTCTTTTTCATGTGAATCCAAACAAAAGCAAACCATTTGTGCTCACACTTGGAAGCGTTGCAAGTTTGACATAGGATCCGAATTGCAATCTTTTGTAGTCGAGGACACTGGGTATCAAATGACTCCCACCAATGTGTTATAGTAAATTCCTAAACCAGAACAAAAAAATAAAGTTAGTTAATTCAACACATTAGATTGTGACTAACGTTAAAAATTCAAGTTTTATTAAAAAGTTTAAACAACTGAACTTAAAAATCTTTGGAAATGCTTACCTGGCTGGTCCACTTCTCTTATAATCTTTGCTAGGTTTTTCCCAAAGGTACATGTGCCTCTACAGAAAGCATTGATTTGTCGGTGTATTTCCATGTGTTGACTCTCATTGGGGACCATGCACTCTAGTCACTCGTACAATCCATCTTTGACCTCCTCAATTTGATCTTCTCCAAGTTGAGCTTTGTAATGATACCTTGGTTTTAATACCTAGCTACATGTATAGGGCAATAGAGTTGATTATTCAATCTATTATCAATTATCTGCCATATAGGCCCATACTTTGCTACGCTATCCTTGTATGTTGCCCTTATTTGTTCCTTTTCCCGATCCATAGCCTTATAAATGTAACCCATTGCTAGTTTTTTCCCATCCACCAATCGCAACACCTTACCAAAGGGATCAACAATTTTCACAACCTTTGTTGTTTTTTTCCAAAATGAGTCGTCAAAAAATTTCTTTTGATGTCTTTCCCATCTTGTTTGCCGCTCCAATGGAAAGGAGGGATTGTAACATGAGGAAGTTTGTTGCAAATCTCATGATGGCTAGTCTAACAAGTTCTCTACCCTCAGTGTTTTTCCTCATCAGGTTCAATACCCATGAGTAGTTATAGATGTATTTTGTAATGCTTTTGGCATGATCTACAGTGTTCCTGATCCAATCCTCTTTGCTCATATCCTCAAGCATGAGGTTTATGCAATATTCAACACCTTAAGTACAAGGACAGTTAGAGGCATTGTTCGCGATGATTTGTACAACATTTTCCAACCCCACCTCTACAACAACCTCATCCAAAAGTTGAAACAAAAAGTTTGCATCTTTCACCCTATCAGATGCATCAACTGATTTCAAAAGCATGGTTCCTTTTGGGCAAGAGGCAAGGAAATTTATTATGGTACGATTCTTTCCATCACTCCATCCATCTAACATAATGGTGCAACCCATTTTGGCCCATGACTGTTTACAACCCTTCAAGTATTCATCTATTGAGCCAACTTCTTTCTGCAAAAGACACCCCTTAAGGCATGCATATTAGGGCCTTTGAAGCCCTTATCAGTAGCGACAATGGAATCGCACATAGGTCAGTAATAAGGTGAGCAGGCAGCATTGAAGGGGATATCTGCATCATACCACCATCTAGCTATGTATTCAACAGCAAAGTTTTTGTATTACTTCTTCCAATGACAATCTAAAATAGGTTGATTCTCACTCGGCCTAGAGGCACTGAGAGGGGTGAAGGATGGGGAAAAAATTTGAATGTTCTTTGAGTTCCTCTTTTGAGGCTGCTTTTCATGAATGGGAGGAACATACCGAAAAGGGTCTCTGACATTGACAAAAGGGTAATAACAAGAGTTTTCAACACTAGTTTTGTTTGGCACATGGCATGCTGCCTCTTTCTCCCAATGCCACATCAAGGGGTCCTAAAAAGAAGTCTCAAATGAATAAAAAAAACTCTAGAGTTGCTTAAAGGTGATGACGAAGGTATGTGTGTGTTGTAAGTAGATATGCATGCGACTATAAGAGGAGAATTGTTGGCGATATTGTCATTGATGTCAACAGAGAATGCACAACGATCAAAAGAAAAATAATAGTGATCAAATTGATGTGTTATAGTGATCAGATTTAATAACAGTGAATGTAATAATTGTATACCAAAATGTGCAGCGAATTCATGAAGGGACAACATTTATTTAATGGGTCAGCCAACCTCCATTAAGATTAAATGATTTGTTTTTATGTGGTCGACCTCCCTTGAAGAAGAACGACCCTATTGGGTGAAGATTCATGACCATTCGAAAGGGCATTTTTGGGCTATAAAAGGAAGATTTGTTGGATGGAGGAAGGGTATAGTTTGAGCGAATATCATTCGGAAGAAGAGTATAATTTTATAAGTGTGAAATAAGAGTTATCTTGAGAAGACAAACATATTTGTGAAGAGGAAATAAAAGTCTTCATCATTCGTCGAAACAACAACACTACAAAGGTAGTATCATCATCGGTTTGGAGGTTGGCGCCTCATAAATCGAAGAGATTGGTGTCTCTTGCTGAGTTGGTGCTCGGAAAAAAAATTGGTGTATGAATTGCTAAGTTGGTGCTTGGCATTGGGGATTTGTGTCTCCAGTCGGTTGGTGCCTACACAAATTGTAAAAGAGTTATTTATATATAAGCAAATGTTTTGCAGTGGTATTTCCCAAAAGGGTTTCCACCTAAATTTTGTGTTCTTCTTGTGTTGCATAATTTTTAGATCTTGTGAGATTGTTGTTGTTCTGACTATTAAAGTTTTGAATTATTAAAATTTTATCTTATACCGATTCATCCCCCCTCTCAGTATAACTGTGTGTTTAACAATTGGTATCAGAGCCGATTCCTTCAGAAACAGTCTAATGGACGGAAGGTAGATCTCAGCAACACAAATGGCCAGTAATCAAGAACCACAGGCTTTTTCCACAAACAAGACTCAGTTATTTGATGGAACAAATTATGCTTTCTAGAGCATACGAATGAAAACCTATCTAATGGCTCTAGGGTTCGATATTTGGCAATCGGTAATAACGGGATATATAACTCGTCAGACTCCACCAAAAGATCAAGCTGGAAAGAGGGCCACTAAAAAAAATGCCAAAGCATTGAATGCAATATTATGTGGCTTGTTTGAATCTAAGTTTGTCAAAGTTATGCATTGTGACATGGCAAAGGAGACATGGGACAAACTATAGAATATCTATGAGGGAGACACCAAAGTAAAGCAAGCTAAGCTCCAAACCCACAGAAGGTAGTTTGAGAGTCTAAAAATGAAAGAAGAAGATAATGTTGAAGCCTATCTTCTTTGTGTGGACGAAATTGTGAATACCATCAAAGGGCTCGGTGAAAAGATAGAAGAACCAATAATAGCATAAAAGGTGCTAAGGCCTCCCCCCTTCAAAGTTGATCCTAAGGTTTCCACAATTGAGGAAACAAAAGATCTAAACACGCTAAAGATGGATGAGTTACATGGAATCCTCACAACATATGAAATGAGGACAGAAACAGAAAAGCCGTCAAAGCGAGAAGCTGCCTTCAAAGCTTCAAAAAGGGTCAAAAATGCAAAACCTGAGTCAAGTGATGAATCAGAAGAAGCTCTTTTTGTGAGAAATCTGAAAAAGGGATTTGGTAAGTATAAAGGTAAGCTTCCTTTCAAATGTTTCAATTGTGGTGAGATAGGGTATCTCACTGCTTAGTGCCCTCATGCAAAAGATAATAGTAGTGATGAAGAAGAACATGCTAAGGTAGGAAAGAGAAAATGTCCATACAAAAAGAACTATAAGCCGGGTAAATATGAAAAAAATAAAAATGTGACAGGCATAAGAAAAGCCTCTACACCATCAAGGAGAGTAGCTCAGAAGAAGAGAGTGATAGAGAAGAAAGTCTTTTCATCGTAATGGAAACAAATAACGATAAAAGATCAAATGTTTCTGGAAGAGGAAGAAAATTTTGAGGATGGGAGAAGTGGATTTGGAAGAGCTTTTTTGTGCCTTGGGTGAAATAAAGATGCTTAAGAAAAAGAGCTTGAAGCAAAAATTACAGCTTCAGAAATATGAAGAAGGTGGAAATTCGCAATTGAACATATCTCAAAGCTTCAAAGAGTCTGAAAATATTATTATCATTTTGAAAACTCAATTAGAAGAGGCTAAAAGAATTGAGGAGGTAGTAAGAGATCAGCTGAAATTAAAAGAGGAAAATTGGGCTAAGCTTGAATATGAAATTGTTGATTTAAGAAAGGAATTGGAGAAGTTTAGTGATAAGCTAAAAAATAGCTTAAAATTTGAAAAAAGCACCGAGGTCTCTGGATAACATTTTTAATAGCCAAAGGTCACCATGCATCAAGATAGGTCTTGGCTATGAAGAAAAACAAGAGGTTACTAAGAAGGAATTGAATTCAAAAATTGTTGAACCTCCGAAGAAAGAAGATAAGCCTCCTCATAAGAACAATATTCCTCAAAAGGATAACAAAAATGAGAACAAGTGGCATAAGTTTCCACAAGAAACTTCAAAAGATCCTTCTATCCAAGGTAGCCTTACATGATCAAGTATCAAAACTCCTTTTATGGCTATTGTTTCTCGTGCAACAATTTTGGTCATAAGGCAATAAATTTTATGGTTCAGGCGAGGAATACTGGTTGGAATAAAAGTGCTTATGGTTATTCAAGTAGAAATCATAACTCATTTTTTGCACTATCGGATTACAACGAATATGATATTTGTGTTATAAGTGCAACAAAGTTAGTCATATAGCACGCTATTGTAGAAGTGTTTCTGTAGAGAATCCAAAGCAAACCAAGAAAGTTGGATACCCTAGCCAAGCAGAAAATAAAATCTACAAAAGCTTGGAAAAAGAAACAAAAAGAAGAGAAAGAGAAAGCTATGCTTGTTCGAAACTGCTTTTCATGTGCAAAATGAAGAGCAACATTGGTACATTGATAGTGGATGCTTGAGCCATATGATAGGAGATAAGAGCAAGTTCCATTCTTTGAAGAAAGTAAGGGGAAGAACAATAAAATTTGGAGACAACGCTACAACAAGGATAACAAGAAAAAGGTAATCTCTGTCTTAGTGATGGAAAGACAAAAATTGAGAATGTGTTGTACGTTGAAGGGATGAAGCATAACCTCCTAAGTGTTAGTCAAATGTGCAATCAAGGACACATCCTCACTTTCCGTCCTCATGGTTATAAAGTAAGGAAAACTGATTTAGGAAGATTAGTTGCAGATGCGAACATAACCACAAATTACTTGTATGTGCTCAGTGAAGTTAAGAAAGAAAGAGGCTATATGACACAATTAGATGAGAAATGGTTATGGCACAAAAGAATGGGCCATATGAATTTTGAAAATTTGGTGAAAATGAACAATAAGCAGTATGTGACAAACATGCCAAAAATCACGAAGCCTTCAAACACCATTTGCAAGCAATGTCAACATGGAAAACAAACTAGAGGCAGATTCAAATCAAAGGAATATTCAACAACGAAGCCTTTAGAATTGATTCATATATACTTGTGTGGGCCCTGTTGGTTTCTCAGACGTGCACCCGCGTTCTTCGGATCTCGAAAGGGCCAAGGTGTCTAAGAACCACAATGGAACTGTCCCCAAGTTGTGGGACCTTGCGCACTTAGGACGAATCTTTGAAGAAGGCCGGTTCCTCTACCTACCTCTAACGCTACTGCTACTCCTAGTGTTGAAAGGGGAAACTAAGCTGCGTGAATGCCAAGGGACCAAGGAAAGAAGGATAACATGAAGTAAACTACACTAAATTTTGGCGATAGCACCAGAATAAGAGGGGTGAACACTCATCTGTTATGAGCGAGAATGATAGGTAATGTGTGAAAGGAGGCTAGGCACGAGTAGCACAATGAAATACGCATTCACTAGATCGTTCTCGTGGAACACAACCAAGTATGGAACTGCAGGGGACTTGAAATAGCACAAGAATACACAATGCAAGAGAAGCGGTTTACAAGAGGAAGGAATGCAAGCACGTTAGGACAGAGAATGGTCACAAAACGATGCTTACTATTACTTCCAAAAATGCACAGAACTGTTACAATGATAAGGAGGTTGATATTCATATGCAAGAGCCAAACATGGAGGTCTGCAACTCAAAATACAGAAAATATGGAGTCCTTAGCAACATGCGTAAGGTTTGATCTAGAGTGTCCAACCCTTTACAATGAGCCCCAACCCTACTTTTTCTAGATTCAGCATCAGAGGAGAAGAAGGAGAGAGAAGTGGGAAAACTAATTTGAAGCTCAACCACCATTCGTTAATGCCTCCTGCAAATCCGCCCCAAATCTGTCGTGTCTGCATCAATTCACTTGTTCGGCGCCTCGAAGGAGGAGGAACGACGGAGTCAAATCAAATCCGATCTGGTTGTTGGGGGCAAATAGATCTTGTAATAATGGCACGAAGACGTTTCTTCATTTTTTTTCCACCTAACCTCTCCAAAATTAAAGTTTCAGATCTCCATGGCATAGACGAGGTCGAGATCTTTCCGTAACGGTGCCAGATTTGTTGAATTTTGAGCACCAAGTCAAAAGATATAGCTCAATTTGAAATTTGAATCGGGTCCGTACGAAAAGGCGGGAACCAACTACCATTAAACGGGCCCCCTTTAATGAAATCGGACACGTGAAGGGCAAGGCGCATATCTGAGGGCAGCGTTTGTATTTTGCTTTTGACAGTTTCGGGCTGACACGTGGCTGCGTTCCGTGGCTCGCTCTGTTTCTTCAATGTTTTGGCTAGCAGTCCTTTTGCTCGGTAGGGTCATATAATACAAACCGGGGACACGCGGCAGTCTGGCGCTATAATTGGAATACCCTCCCCCAAGAACCTCTCTTGAATTAGCGTCGTGCTGACAGCTTGGTCATCCTCCGCTGGCCTGTCTCAATGCTTTGACTATTAACCCCGAAATGTGGAATTTAGGACATCGGCTCCGCAATTTGGAGGCTCCACGCTTCATTTAGAAGCCTGCTTAAAATTTTGCCTTTGAAGCCTGAGCGTCGGGTTGAAACGTGGAAGGAACTTGAATCGCGCAAATAAGCGCAAGGGAGAAGTGGAAGAAAGAGGCGAAGAGGGGTGCATTATATGTGCGCGGGGAGACATAGGAGCAACCTTTACACGAAAGGGAAACAAAGGGAAGGCGCAAAGGAGCGTACGCGAGAGGAAGGCATATTTGCAGAAGCAAGTGAAAACAAGACGCGGGTATTCAACTAAAAGAAGGTGCGCTTGAGGGAGAAAGAAAAGGGCTTATGCGCAAGTCAAAGAACCAAGTTTGGGTAAGCGCGCAAGAGGACATGTTGAGGGACTTAGCTGATTGGAATGTAAGTTTGTAGAGCTTTTGCTTTGCGAAGATTTTGCGCGACAGGATAGAAGAGAAAGTGAGCGCACATGAGGAAGGCGTTCAAGGGAAAATGGAAGTGAGACGGAGAATGCAAAAAGGAGCAGGAAGGCACGCAAGGGCGCGCAGAGGAATGAAACTGTATCAAGGGGTTAAATGGCAATAATCTTGATGCATGCGTGACCTGAAATGTGAAACACGTTGAAAGTTTGCCAGGATGGCGCCTTACCCCGCGGGCAAGTTAATCCAGAAACTAGGAGAGTTATTTGGATAATAGGCCCACAGGAACTCAAAGTTTAAAAGGTGAGAGTTACTATTATTTCTAGAATGACATGGGTTGCTCTTCTAAAGAATAAGTTTGAGGCATTTGAGAACTTTAAATTTTTTAAAGCATTAGTATAAAATGAAATTGGGTTGAAATTAAGTGCTTGAGATCAGATAGAGGAGGAGAATTTCTTTCAGACCAATTTCGGAGAATTTTGTGAGGAACATGGAATAAGAAGACGACTCAAGCTACACGAACTCCGCAACAAAATGGAGTTACTGAAAGAAATAACCGAACAGTTTAGGAGATGGCAAGGACTATGTTGAATGAGTCCTTGTTAGATAGGTATTGGGAGAAGCAGTTAAGCGGTTTACATCCTTAATAGAGGACAAATCAGAATAAACAATACCAAAATACCTTACGAACTATGGAAGGGTAGACCAACTACCGTTAAATACTTTAGGGTGTGTGGAAGCAAATGTTATATTAAAAGAAATGATGAAGATTTGGGAAAGTTTGACTCTAGATCTGATGAAGTTATTTTTCTTGGATACTCCTCAAGGAGTAAAGCTTACAGATGCTATAGTAAAAGACTTCAAAAGATTGTGGAAAGTGCCAATGTAAGAGTGGATGAGTTCAGAAAACATAAGGTGACCACATAAGTGATCACTCAGAAGAATTAGACCAAAATGAAATCGAAGAAGAAATTGAAGAAGAGGAACAAGAAGATACTAAGGCACCATCGAGATTTGTTCAGAAGAATCATGTAGAAAATCTGATTCTCTGTGATAAAGATGCTGGGGTGTAAACTCGATGGAGGATAGTAAGTACTTCTGAGCAAGTCAATTTCTCTTTGTTATCAAAAATAAAGCCTTAAAATGTTGTAGAAGCTAGTAAAGATGAACATTGGATCAACGCCATGGAGGAAGAATTGAATCAAATAGAAAAGAATGAAACTTGGGAACTTGTTCCAAGACCAAAGCACAAAAATGTGACTGGCACCAAATTGGTCTTTAGAAATAAGCTGAATGAAGATGTGGAAGTAACCAAAAACAAGGCAAGGTTAGTATGCAAAGGGTATGCTCAAGTAGAAGGTATTGATTTTGAAGAAACCTTTGCTCCCGTTGCTTGATTAGAAGCCATTAGAATGTTTTTGGCATATGCTAGTTGTAAGAATTTTAAGGTTTTTCAAATGGATGTCAAATCTGTGTGTCTAAATGGAAAATTAGAGGAAGAAGTTTACATTGAGCAGCCGGAAGGTTTTCAATTGTCAGAGAACAAGGATTTTGTGTGCAAATTAAAGAAGGTGCTTATATGGGCCAAAACAAGCCCCCTGAGCATAGTACTCAAGACTTGACACATATCTTCTTCAACAAGGGTTCCAAAGAGGAGTAGTAGTAGATAGTAATCTCTACATTAAGATAGAAGGTAATCATCAATTGATTGTTGTTGTGTATGTAGATGATAGAAAAATGTACCAAGAGTTTGCTAAAGATACGCAAAATGAGTTTGAGATGTCAATGCTAGGAGAATTGTCATTTTTCCTTGGTTTACAAATTTCTCAATCTGATAAGGGAATATTTATCTCTCAAATTAAGTATGTAAAGGAGATGTTGAAGTTTAAAATGGAAGATTGGAAACTGGTCAACACAGTTATGGTTACAGGATGCAAGTTGAGTAAGGATGATGATGTATCTCTCTTGAAGCAAATCAGACTCTATATAGGTCAATGATTGGTAACTTATTGTACACAACAACCTCTAGGCCAGATATCATGCAAGTAGTTGGATTTAGTTGCACGTTTCCAAGCACCACCATCAAAAGAACACATGTGCAAGTGGTTAAGAGAATATTCAGATATCTAAAAGGCACTTTGGATTATGGTTTGTGGTATCCAAGAGGTGCAGATTTCACCTTAACAACACATACATATGCAGATTAGGTAGGTGACATGGATGACAGGAAAAACACAAGTGGAGGAGCATTTTTCTTGGTGGAAATTTAGTGTCTTGGTTGAGCAAAAAACAACCTTCAGTTTCTTTATCTCCGCAACTGAGCAGAATACATAACAACAATGTCTGTGTTGCACACAAGTTCTATGGATGAAGTAGACGTTAAAGATATTAAGGTAGAAAATTATGATCATATTTCTATATGTTGTGATAATACTAGTGCAATTAACATTTTGAAGAATCCAGCTATGCACTTAAGAACTAAGCATATTTTGATCAAATTTCATTATTTGAGAGAGAAAGTAGCTGAAAAGAATGTTAAGTTGGAATACGTTGCCACAAAGGAGCAGATAGCGGACATTTTCACAAAGCTCCTCTCAAAAGGGACTTTTGAGTACCTTAGACACAATTTGGGTGTGATACCCTTCTCTATCGAGTTAAAACTCAAAAGAAGTCTCAAGGAGTATCATTGAATTATTCAGGGATATTTTGGAGTGATTGTGGACAACCCTTTGCCATTGATGTCGAAGGGGGAGAGTAAAGAAAGGGGGAGTAGTACGGCAAGAGGAAGAAGTACAGAAAGGGGGAGATTGTTTTTGTTTTGAAGATGATTATTTCTTTGTAGGGTTACCATCAATGACAAAGGGGGAGATTGTTGGAGATATTGTCATTGATGTCAAAGCGGTTGTTGGTGGAGAACGCACATTGATGTCAACGGTGAATGTGCAACGATCAAAAGAAATAATAACAGTAATTTGATTGATGTGTTACAGTGATCAAATATAATAATTGTGAATGTAATAAATGTATACCAAAATGTGCAGCAAATTCATGAAGGGACAACATTTATTTAATGGGCTAGCCAACCTCCATTAAGATTAAATGATTTGTTTTTATGTGGTCGGCCTACCTTGAAGAAGGCTGATCCTATTGGGTGAAGATTCTTGGGTGAAGAGTCATGACCATTCAAAAGGGCATTTTTGGGCTATAAAAGGAAGATTTGTTAGATGGAGGAAGGGCATATTTTGAGCGAATATCATTCAAAAGAAGAGCATAATTTTATAAGTATGAAATAAGAGTTATATGTTGAGAAGACGATCATATTTGTGAAGAGGAAATAAAATTATCCATCATTCATTGAAAGAACAACACTACAAAGGTGGTATTGTCATCAGTTTGGAGGTCGGTGCCTCATAAAATGAAGAGATTGGTGTCTCTTGCTAAGTTGAAGAAGCAACTACAGAAAAGAGTGGTGAAATTTATATTGTTGAGGTCAGTGCCTCACAAAATTGGGGATTAGATGTCTCCAATGGGTTGGTGCCTACATGAATTGGCTAAGTTGATGCTTGGCATTAGGGATCGGTGTCTCCAGTAGGTTGGTGCCTACACGAATTGTAAAAGAGTTTTTCATATATAAGCACATATTTTGCCGTGGTTTTTTTCCTAAAAGGGTTTCCTAGTAAATATTTTGTTCCTCTTGCATTGCATAAGTTTTAGATCTTGTGAAATTGTCTTCTAAGTTTCAAGAGCTTAAAAGGATGATTGCGTCAAATAAGCCAGCTATGGTTAATATTTAAGAAACAAAAGCTTCTATGGAGTTAGTTTCTACTCTTGCAAATAATATGTGAGCCCAATCTAAACATATATCTATTAGCTCATTTGGAGCTTCAGGGGGTCAGATTTCTTTATGGGATCCGAAGGTAATTTCTGTTATTAATTCTTGTGCCATGAAAGTAATTATTTGCTTACATGTGTATGATAAGATGGAGGACCAGCAGTTCATATTGTGTAACATTTCTGCCCCTATTTCGGTGGAGGATAAAAGGCAACATAGGAGAGGAATGGAACATATCATAAGAATTTTTCCAAATATCCCTCTTATTATAGGAGGTGATATTAACACCATCTTAAACCTTCCAAAAAAGTAGGGAGGTAATAATCAGTTGGATGCAAGTTCAACAGAGTTGCAGCAGTTCATTGTGACTCATAATCTGGTGGATGTTCTGACGGACAATGGGATAATGACATGGTCAAACAGAAGACAGGGACAAGCATGTATTCTTGAAAGATTGGACCGATTCATTGTTTCTAAAGAATGTTGGATGAGAGGATGTGCTCCTAAAGCACAAATTCTTAACAATAATGGCTCTTATCACTGGCTTGTTTGCTTGGAAATAAGAAAGACTATCCATCCCAAAGCACCATTTCAGATTTCAATTAATGTGGCTTCGTCATGCTGATATTCATGATCTAGTCAGTAAGTGGTGGATGGAGGGGAATCCTAGGCACGGAACACAGATGTATATGTTTGCCCAAAGACTAAAGTACCTACAATATAAACTCTGCAATTGGAACTAGACTGGATTTGGTGATATTGCTAAAGAAAAAGCTCAAATATTAAGTGAACTTGGGAAAATTAATGATATTCATCGAAATTCAGGTATGTCTATGGATCTCTTCAAGCAAGAATGTAAATTGAAGGATGATCTGAATGAGTGGGAAATAAGAGATGAAATTATGTGTAAACAAAAATCCAGAATTCAATGGCTAAAGGAAGGAGATAAAAATTCTGCTTTCTTCCATAAATCTCTTTTAGCTAGGAGAGCTCAAAACCACCTTCAAAGTCTTTCCACTAAAGGAGGATCTAAGGAAAGTTCGATGAATGGAATGAAGAAAGTGGTTAGTCAATACTCCAACATATTTTTAAGGAACAATTGTTGGATATAAATGCTCAAGAACAGTTGTTAGTTTTAATCCCCACACATATTAATTCTGAGGATAATGATAAGTTGATCCATCCAGTCTTGGAGGAGGAGCTTAGACATACAATGTTTTCCACGCAAAAAGGTAAAACCCCCTGGCCTAGAAGGTTTTCCTATAGAATTCTTTCAAGAATTTTGGGAAATTATAAAAACTGACTTGATACAAATGGTGGAAGAAGCAAGGACTGCGAAGACTTTGCTTAAAGAATTGAATAGGATATTCATAGCCCTCATACCTAAAGCTACAGAGGTTGAAGATATTTTGGGTTTTAGACCTATAGCTCTATGTAATGTGGTGTACAAGATAATAACATAAGTGATAGCTGAAAGATTAAAGCCACTCCTCTCAAAAATTATATCCCCTAAACAAGGGGAATTTGTCCCAGGAAGACATATTCATGATGAGATTGTTCTTGCGCAGGAAACTTTACATTCAATGGAAATGCAGAAAAGGCCAGCTATGTTCATCAAATTAGATTTATCAAAGGCATATGATAGGGTGGAGTGGAATTTTCTGTGTAAAGTTTTGGACCAATTTGGGTTTTCTCTTGAATGGATACATTGGGTTCGGCCTGCTTTTCTACTGCATCTTTTGCAGTCTTAATCAGTGACTCTCCTACTGCTTATTTTGGGGCGTCAAGAGGTATAAGACAAGGAGACCTTTTATCCCCTTTTCTTTTCATTATACTCACAAAATGCTTTGGGAGGTTGAGAAAGAAAGCTTGTCAGGAGAAAAAAATTCAAGGAATACAATTGGCAAAAACAGTTAAACCAATATCTTATTTGCAATTTGTTGATGATTCCTCTATGATGGGCAGTGCTAATGTGGCAGAAGCTAAACAATTTCAAAAGACCATCCAGAATTTTTCTTCGGCTACTGTGCAACTTATAAATAATGGAAAATCCAACATCATTTTTTTCTATTGCTCTCATAGACTTGAAGATCAAATCCTGAATATTCTCCAATTTCAGAAAGACACATTTCCTCTCAGATATTCGGGTGTTATTTTATCTCCTAGAAAGCTAAGGGATTGGCAATGGCTTATTGATAGAGTTGAACAGAAATTGCAGAATTGGACAAATAAATGGTTATCAACAGGAGGAAGAATGACTCTTATAAAATCAGTCCTTCAAGCTATGCCGATTTATGTTGCATCTGTGGTGAATATTCCGGGTACAATCCTCAAGAAGATAGACTCTCTTTGTCAGAGATTCCTATGGAGTGGGACTCAAGAAAAGAAGTGGTCTTTGGTCAAATGGACATCTCTTTGTAAGCCTTAAAAAGAAGGGGGTTTAGGTTTTAGATCTTCCAATCAGCAGAATACAGCCTTCGCGCCAAAACTTTATTGGAGACTTATTGTACATCCTGAAGATCTTTGGGCCATAAAGTTATGTGGTACATATGTGGAAAATAGCTTTCCAGAAAAGATTATTAGAACAACTCTTCCGAATAAGGGTTCTCCAGCACTAAAGTTTATCAAAAGGGGGGAAAATTTAATTAAAAAGTAGTTGTTCTGGATTGTTTATAATAGAAAATGAGCAAACTTTTGGACTGATTCTTGGAATGGAAAGCCTCCAATTATTACACTCCACCCTCAACTTCAATTAATTATGGAGAATATGTAGGACCAAGGTTGGATTAAGATAGCAAAGTACACCCAACAAACTATTCAACTTTGGGGAGTTCATATTTGTTGGATTCCTATAACTGAATGGCCTATGAGGATCACCCAAGAACAACAAATTATTTTGAACCAGATCTTGAGGGAACGTGTTCTTCCCTTTTCCTTTGATTCCGATGAAATAGGTTGTGGATGCAGTTTGTCTGGGAAATATGAAGATTCTTCAGGATATGCCTTTTTAATGAAATCCACAACCACATCCAGATCAGATTCTATTTAAATATATTTGGCAACCTAGATTATGGCCACGGCTAGTTTCTTTCTTTGGTTGCTCACACATAAAAGGATCCTAATAGGTGAAAGGCTTAAAAAGAGAGGACTTAATGGTCCATTTAGATGTGAGCTATGCATAGAAGAAGAGGAAACTATGGAACATCTATTCTTTCAATGACATTGGGTTTCGCCCTTATGGCAACAACTGTCTTATGTTTTCAACCTTCAATGGAACAAAAGTGAATCTCTTGGAAGTATAACAAGCAAATGGAAGAAAGCTATACCTAAAGGACAAAATATGCTTCCTGCTATATGGAGTGGAATAAATATCCCTTGTTTTATGGAATACATTGAAAGAAAGAAACTACATAATTTTTAGACAAAGCAATAGATAAGCTATTTATGTTTGGGAGAGGATTAATCTAATTTTAATGAAAGCCTTAAACATAAAATCTCGCTTCCTGCCCAGTCAACGCCACAATGGGAACATATTTACCAAAAGCTTTCTTTGGATCCTAAGGAAGCTTCTATGCCTAGCTTTCAAGCAAAAAACAAAACACAAAGTAATGTTTCAATTAGATATGGCTGATTATCATGGTATTCTAAAGACTGATGGATTTTCTAGGGGTAATCCTGGAAGAACGGCCATGGGAGGAATAGGACGCAATGGTCAAGGCGAAGTTTGCCTTATCTTTGCTAAAAATATGGGTAATTCTACGCGTAATCTAGGTGAAATCAGAGCTATTCGTAGAGGGATGCAAGAAGCAATTAAAATTGGATGGAAAAAGATCAAGATTCAGTCTGATTCCAAGATCATGGTGAATTTCCTTAGTAATTCTAATATTTGAAAATCCTCTAATTGGCGTCTTGCAAAAGAAATTGATCAAATCCAAAATCTGCAGTATAAATTCCAGCAAATTCTTTTCCAACATATTCCTCGACAACATAATAAAGTGGTGAACGGATTGGTGAATTGGGCCTTGGACAGCACTGATATCCTTTGCTATGGACCACCCCCTTTATGGTGGTCTAATAAGATTCAAGAAGATATTAAGAAAATTCTTATTTTAGATTCGACCTAATGAATAGGAATATTGATTCTATGGCTTATGGGGCTACTGACATGGCTAATAGCTTTCATGCCTGGCATGGGCGAGTTTCTACATAATTTTTTTCGTATAATATAAATTCCCTCACATCCGCCATCTCATCATTTAAAATTGGTCTCCTTATATCATCCATATTAGGGGCTTTGAACCCCAGTCCAAATACAACCAACATATCCACTAATGCTTGCTAATAAGATGACCTAAAAAAAAGAAGCAAAAAGCTTGAATTATTTTAAAAATCCAGAAATCTGAAAACAACACAATTGACTAAACAAACAAAATTTAGAAAACATTAAAAAATTAGAAATTAGTACAAAATTTAATTGTAGTTGACAAAAATAAATACCTATACATTTAATGAAATGTCACAACAATACGCGAACTCACCGCACCCCTTGCTGCCTTATGTTTATCTTTGATCCAAACCATGCTTTGAGTTTGAAGTGATGGTTGGGAACACAACTAGTGTGTCGGACAAAGTTAAAATCAAAACCCCTTCAAATGAGAACTTCAGATCCAATGCTATTTGAATATGATGTGGGAAGGGAGGAGGATTGAGAGATAGTGATATCTTTTTATTTTGCCTCTCCTTTTGTTCCTTTTCTTGAATGCCCTCTAATTGAGTTGTCATCTCACAACCTCCCCACTTAGCATTGGGGCCCAAGGGCCAAAGCTATATCACAACCCTTTATGCATGTAAGTTGGTATTTGGGGAAATTAATGCCTTTTTAAAAATTGACACCACAATATTTGCAAATGACCCGCCCTCTCTTTGTACATGGGGTGACATGCTTCCATCAAGGTTGTTTTCTTTTTGGTGCCAACATTATGATTTTTTTGTAATTGAAAAGATACTCCATAAATTCATAAAAAAATGTTTACAAAAAAAACCTGTACAGAAACCAGGTATAGAGAAAAATTACAATCCCTTCCTCAAAGCAACAAGGATAGAGATAAAATCTTAATAATCATTAGGATCAAACAATTTGGTTTTCTTGATCAGTAGATACCCTTTTTCCAACAACTGTATACTAACCTCCTCTTTCGACATAAGGAAAAAATCATACAAAGAGCTAACCTCATTTGCAAAAACATACTTGGATTGAAGCTTTCAAAGAATAAAAATAGGTGAAATCCTCAAACAGTGCCAAATGCCCCTCAGAGACCCGAATTACAGATCTGGAGTCCCCAAACACTACAACATGCCAGTGTAGGTTTCCCTGAAGGATAACTGACTGCTTCATCTGCACATGATTCCAATATGACTAGCGAAACGGAAGTCCCAGAATAAATGCTTCATTTTTTCCAATCTGTGGCAGCATTGACAAAGGCCGTCACAAAGACCACTTTTTGCCAAACTGCTTTAGTGGACAGCCCCCGATAGATCACTAAGTAAGCGAACACCCAAAACATTATGAAATTTTGGAATCTTGGGGATTAAAAAACAATCCCTAGTATAATAATTTCTAAAAAACTGAAAAAACAAATAGAAAAGCATGAATAATTAAAAAAAACAAGTCCAAATATTCAAAGAAAGAGGAGCAAAAAACCTAGGGTGTTTAATATTTGAGCTCAGATTTTCTATATAGAAAAAGAGGAAGGAAAAAATGTAAAAAAATGGAGAAATAAGATGGAAAGAATCGAGGAAAAGAAAAGTTATTTCCACCACTTGTTGCCCTTCTATTGTCAAAAATTAAACTTAAATGTCAAACAATTTAAAACTTTCCCTCCTATGCTTAAATGTTAAGATTCAAATAGAATAGCACTCCCTCCCAACAAGTTAGTTTGCAAAGGAGAGTGGGAGTGAGTTCGGAGATGCTTGTGAGTGAAATGAGCGTCAAAATGGTCACTTAAGTCTTTTAAGGCATAAGTGACCATTCTCTTAAGACCTAAGTGACCATTAACCCTTTGTTTTTTAATTTTAAAATGATTGTCTTTAACATTCTTTTCTATGTTTTCACTCTGAGAGTTAGGTCTTGCAAGTCCCTTGAAATTGGTGAGTTTCAGCAGTCTCATGTATCTCTAGTGTTAGATTCGCAAGTCGGCAATTACATGTCTCTATCCTCACCAAAGGTGATTCGATTCATAATCCGGTGAGTACTCACTGAGTTTCAAATCTGCAATTTAAATAACACAGAGTAAGTTAAAATGTTTTTATTTAAATATTGGAAAATTCAACCTAGGGGATTTTAGTCGGTATCCATATAAAAATATTTAACTCAAATAACAAAATATAAAAAATATTTAACTCAATATTTTGTTATTTGACTATATTAAATAAAAAATTACTCAGGCGGCCCAATTTTCCTTGTTAGTGACCATTCATCACTCTACCTTTACAGGATTTGGTGCAAAGTATTACTCTTACTCTTCTTGAGCATTTTGTGCAAAGTCTTTCTCCTACTCTTTTTGAGCATTTGGTGCAGAGTCTTACTCTTACTCTTCTAAACCTTTCGGTGCAAAGTCTCATTCCTACTCTTCTTGAGCATTTGGTGCAAAGTCTTCTATTGAAATATGAAGGAAACAATGGTCCTTAACATTTATGATAGAAGGCTCAAAGATACATAAGTTTTGAACATTTATGATATATCTTCATGAAAGGAGGAAGGTTGAGTATAAATTTATTGTTGCTGGTCTAATCTATTTTTTCCTTCGGATTCTATCTTTTCCCTAGAAAAACCATGCATTGTCTCCAACTTGGAATTTAAATTGGGCAGAGCGTGCTTTGTACTTAGCTTGAGATTCCTCGCGCTTTTCTTGGACTTGAAGATGGATTGTTGGATTTTGTCATTGAATTTGTCAGCTCTCACTACTTTTGAATTTTCCTCTTGTCATTTCCTTTTGGCTTCCCCAAAACAAGATCAAAAGGATTAGATGTGAAGTACCAAAAACATGGTTCGAAAGGAGACTTATTGGTGAATGTGTGCACTATTTCACTATAACAAAGATGATTGTATGTCATGTTTTCATCGCATCTTTGAATGTCTTGTATTGTATCCCCTTAAGAGATGCACCAATGTTTTATAGACTAATTTTGGCTTGGTCATTAATTTTTAAATGGAAGGGGGTAGACCTCTTCAGCTTGGTGTCCATCCTCTCCTACAATGTGGTCCAAAATGTTCCCAAAAACCTTACAACTCTATCTGAAACAATGATGCCAGAAAAACCGAAGTGTACACAAACATTTGCGAAAGACAATTCAGTAGTTTCAACACCCTTTATGGTTTTCGTGCATGGCATGAGTATGAACATTTTTTATAAACTGATCTGCTACAACAAAATGAGTCTTACCCCTTCTTTTACATAGGAAAACCTCCTACAAAATCTATAGAAATGTTCTCTCTTGGCCTTGTGGAAATTCATACCGACTCATGCAAGCCTAACTTTTTATATTGCTTGGATTGCTAGTGCTACAAAATGTACATCCTGTAATGTTGTTAAGATGTCTTCTTGCATCAGTCCAATCAACATACTTTTGTAATTTTCCAAATGTCTTGTCCACTCCAAAGTGCCCCACTACTTAGGTTGTATGTGCTTCTCTCAAGATCTGATATCTTTCATCCTTTGCTATACACAAATTCGAATTGTAGTGTAGCCTATCCTTGAGGTGGGAGTCTTCTTTGCCTTCAAATTTTGCATCTTATGCTCCTCACAACTGCTGAAACACTATTCCAAATTGGCAACTTTGTCATACTCTTCCCCATAAGCTTCACGAGTGAAATCAAAGGTGGCAAAGACAACATGTTCCACCATTTTGTTAGTGACTCCTTTCTTGTATTTAATTACCAAATGGATTTTTTGAAGGAAGCCCGTTCATTTGTATTATCATGGTTTCTGCAATTTAGTTTGCATTTGCAAATGTTGAGTAAGTTAATAATCGGTTTGGAAAATATCGTTTGTACACATGCAAACAATTATTTGATAATAAGTGGGATAATTCAAAACTGCCCCCAAGAAAAAATATGGAATGATAACATGCTGGTTTTCTGCCATGCATTAGAACCACTTCTGTGGGATAGTTGCTTGCATCTGTCATAACCTCGAAGGGTAGCTGCAAGTTAGGGAGAACCAATATTTTTGAATTTCTGATTTTATATTTCAGCTCATCTAAAGATTTATTTTTATTTTTGTACCGAGTAAAAGACTTACCTTGTGAGGTTGTGAAGTGCAGAGGATTTGTTAATGCAGTGAAGGAAGCAAAGAATTTTGTCATACATTGAACAACCCCCACAAAGTTTGCTGTCTCAGTTACATTCGAAGGTTTTGGATGATTGAAAATGATCTATATCTTGTCTAGTCAAATCCTCCAACCACATAGCCCAAATAGACTAGCAATTCCTTGAGAACCTCACATTTATTCTCAGTAAGCAGCAACCCGTTTTCCTTTAAAACTTGCAGCAGTTTCTTTAAATCCATTAAATAACCTTCCTGTGTTTTACAAAAAACCAATATGCCATCCGAGTACAATATCACAAAGGAATCTACAAATGCGTTAAACGCATCATTCATCAACACTATCATAAAGAAATCTACGAATGCTTTTAACACATCATTCATCAATCTCATGAATGTAGATTTTTCCACTCGAATAGATTTTCTATTATATGTATCATTAGTCCTAGTAATTCAGCATCACATTTAATTTTTGCCGATAAAGTGAAGAGCATAAATCTGAAACATAGAAACCTGCACAACTCAAGGAACAGAAATATTTGATACTATTATGATCCATATTATTTGATACTATTATGATCCATATTAATCTTGGAGATTCCAATGAACAATTCACAAACATGAGTTCTAATCCTCTATAACTTGAAAAAAGTTATTAAATTGTTCTTAGTGCTGTGGTTAAGAATACAACATGGCATAGAGTTAGTATTACATCGTTGTGTTAGAAAATTGAAATAAGAAACTTGTAGAGTGAACAAGAAAACTTGAAAAAGGGAAACTATGACAAACACGTCATCATAACACCATGAGCTACCCTTGAGAAATCCATTGTAGGCAAAGACACCAGCAAAAGATGGGATCATCAATTGAAAATTACAAGAAACTTTCTCAACTATGGTATCATGAGACCTTTGTAGAATAAGAGGACTCTTAAAATGACGAACATCATCTTGCTCTACAAAAGCGCGCTACCCAGACTGCAACTCAATACACGCTTCTTACATTAGCCAATTGCAACTCTAGATGGGATTTGCATACCCTAACACATGTATTTATGGTTGCAAAATATTTTGAGACCTTTGAGAACGTCTCATAGGTAGATGTAACTCAACAGTCAGGATGTTGAACCGGTTGGTCTCCCATCTAGACTATTCATATTTCCTTCTGGTGTATAGGGACAAATCTGACATGTGTATTCATCATGAAAATTTCATAAAGGGCTGACTACGTCACTTGTTGATGAGACTTGCTTGGAAAAGAAGCTGAGTAGTTGAGTTGCCCATTTGGCCATCTTTATCTTATGCAGAAGAATTCAACCCTATGCTGAATGTCATATTTATCAAATTATAGGGTGGCAATTCCGGCAGGGGCCCAATTTATCTAAACTCATCCCAACGTGATTGACCTGCCACGGGGTTTTATGGGGCCCGTACATTCCTCAGATTTTCTTTTGCGGTATAGAACTTCCTCTAAATATATGATTATCATTGACTCATGCTTATTTTCCTTTGTCGGTTTTGTTGCAGAGTTAGTCAATGTAAAGTGTGTTTGCAATTGTCCAAGAATGAAGGTATTAATACATGTTTTCTGAGTTTGAATCGATCCATTTCAGATCAGTAACTCGCTTCAATCTTGAGTCTCATTGACCTACTTTTCTCATTGGTGAACACTAAAATAATTTCTTTGTTTCAATCATTTTTTTCTTATTAGTTAGATAGAGTGCATAATTCTAAATGTACTTTCCTTATTTTGGAACCCTTACGATTGTCATGTAAACACTTGGTCAGTGAGCAGTTGGAATCCGATGTGATAAGATGATATTTGTGATCAAATATTAAACAAGTCTTTGATTTTCTCTGTCTGGCTTGTCTTTTGAATACTCAATATATGATGGTGTACAATGCAAAGATTATGAAAAAAAGATTCATTCATTATTTTATATTTTATGACAGTTAGTTATTTTATTTTTTTGGATGTCTTTGAAGGCTGTTGAATTGTTTATAGAAAAATGCAAGGCCAAGAACTATTTGGAACTTGAGGCTGAAGACATAGATAGCATACAAGGTGCAAAAAATGGTTTTCTAGAGGAGGCATTGCGAATCTTAAAATGCTGGTTGCCAACTAGTATGCTTTCTTGAACATATGCAATATCTAATCAGTGATCCAAAAATATATTGCACATAACAAAGTATAAAATAGAATTTAAGGAAGAATGCTAGAAATTATGCACTTCCAATACAACTAAGGATTAGAAAATAAGCTGAATTAGCTGCAGTGGAGCGATTCATATAGTTTAACTCTTTATTCTGATTTATTCTTTATCGCACAGGTAATAGTATTCCCTAGCTGTTTCCTGGTATGGTCTATTTTAACATTTCAAAAGACAAACTTTAAACTATAGAAAACAATTATCAACCGTTTGAGAATGATTTTTTCATGCAAGGCTCCTTTGGATGGCTATAATATACAAAGAGCCGAATACAGGATTTTATGTATAAGTTTTGCTATATACTCTGGTCAGGAATGGAGAAATGCTACATCATGTATGAGGACAATCAAACAGCAGTTAAAGAGGGTCTTCTTACTCCAAAAGTATATATTTTGGTGCAGTTTCTTTTATCATATAGGTAGGATTCCCTGGCATAACCAAACATTATTTCCATGCATTTCTGATCAAAAAAATACTGACTGTTTGAGGTACGCAGAAAATTAAAAGAAATGCATTGTTTTATATTCGTTGAAACAATGATATCAGCAGCTGTAATCTCATACTTGATAGCCTCTCCAATATTAGGAGTGAGTATTTGGTTGGTGGAACTGGTGTGCTCGAAATGTGTCGGATAAAACAACAAAGCACTTCTGACCTGTTTTTTGCAGGCAAGGTTGGTTTAGACATTTAATATAAGTAATCACCATGGACTCAGACAAACTTTAAGTCGATTGCTAAATAGTGAAATTGTACTGTAATGCTTACTAATCATGGTTATGCAGGTGAATGTTTTGGTCGCTAGTAATGTTATTGAAGGGGGTCTCGACATGCAAGATTGCAGCTGTATAATCCATTTTGATTCACCAAATACAGTCTGCGGCTATATTCAATCTCGTGGTCTAGCTTGCAATCCTAAGTCTGATTATGTTGCATTTGTTGAGAGGTATAACTCTATTAGGAAATACACTATTCTTGTTATTTAATGCTTTGGTATCTTTTATAGGTGTTTTATACAAACACATTAAGCTTAGATAGTTGCTGTTCCTTGGGGTTGCTTCTTCCATTTTTGAATTTCTAATTGCCTAGCTTCACTAGAATTGGACCACTCAGAGTTGGATTTAATTGATTTTGACTATTGCTTGTATTGCAATCTTGATTTGAAATTCACATGCTATTTTTTTGGAATTTTGATTGCTAGTAATTTATTATGGATCTTTGACATCAGTGAGTCCAGGGTATTAAATTTTGTTTTTGATGATTATTAATTTCCTCATGAGTTAGGGTCTTGATAGTCTCCAAAATTCCACAGCCATTGCAATGCAGTTTGTGATGTCCTATATTCAAGCCTATATAGTAAATTCATTTGTTTTTCATTCTTTTCTTTTGAAAGGATTGCATCTTATTTCACAGAAAAGAACATATGAGTTAAATGAGCTGAGCAAGAGCTACATGGAAAATATCATTCTATGAAAGCTAGAAAGGTTAACATCCGAATCTTTGTTAGAAACAAGTAATTCTCTCTTTAATGTGCATAGCTAGATCCCATTTAAAAATAAACAAATTATTTAATGGGAGCGAAGAATTATCCTCATGAAAGCAGGATTGCCGGATACACCACCCCTATTGCTAGGGCACACATATCCCACACCAGATATGGATACGGGTACGACATGGCTCGGATACAGTTTGCATATCGCACCCACCCATATCTTGATACAAACACGTAATTGGGTTGTTTCAAATATAGCCAGATATGATATGCAAGGCAACTATAGCCTTATCTGATTTTGAAATTTTAAATATTAACAAAAAAACCCTTCAAAAGGCTAAAAAGATGCTAAAAAGTTTGCAAATGATCTTCTATCATGCATTTCAGTAGCAATAATTGAGGACTTAGAGGTGAGAGTGTTGATTTGCTCTTTTACTTCAAACTGTCACATTGGCTCTATTCAACCTGCAATTTTTTTGATTAGTTTATTTTGGCCTGATTTGCTTCTTTTCTTGTATATTGTCTATTTTCCATTGGCCTATACAACCCGCAATTTTTTTAATCCATTGAATGCCCAACTTCCTACCTTCATGTGGACTAGCAATGTGTAATTTGCGTGTAATTTTATTATAATGTATAATTTTTTATTTTTTAAAAATGGATAACTGTATAATTTTAATTTATAATCTAGATTATTATTATATTTTAAATATTTTATATATGTCATATCCAACCGTATCCATATCAGGGGGGATTAAACACTAGTCATATTTGTATCCATGTCTATCTCCAATCTCGTATTGGATACTGTATACGAAACAAGAAAATCAATGGCATGCAGTCTATTGTATGCTAATCGCTTTGCAACTGTCCTTAATCATCCACCTTCAAAAGAGGGGCTTTCCTAGAAAGAGAAGTGATAATTGTCTCTTTGGAAATAATTTATTTGTATGTTTTATAGCCTGTGATTGCAACATAGTAAGCTCTCCATCTTTCCAAGCACATCCCTAATTATGGTTTTGCTATTTTGATAGATCGCGACTCATTCAAGTCATAAGAATTAATAATACTTTTTATATCTTTTCTATGATCATGTTGCTGAAGTTTTAACAACTTGTCTCCATTGCCATCCATTTGATTCAAATTTTCTAAAACAAAGATTGTATCTATGATTACCTAATTAATATTCTTTTTTGTAAAAAAAAGGATTTTACAAATTTAACCAACGATGCACCAACTTGTTTACATTCATTCTCTATAACATCATATTGTTTTAACAGGTACTACACTGCATGGTTTGTAATTTTAATGACTGTTCTCCATTTTGTCATCCATTTCATTCAATTTGTCTTAAACAAATAATGTACATATAATTACCTAATTTGTAGTATATTTGAAAAAAAAAAGGTTATTACACATTTATGCACACGCCTATGGTTGTTTCCATTCATCCTCTATATCTATAATAGTATACTATATAGTATTTACAGTTACCATACTACATTTTTTTAATGTTAAAATGGGACCTTGCCATTCAAAAATAATATTAAAAGATGTTACATTCCTGTTCTTATCATGATGGGATGAAAAATTCAATGGCCTGTGCCTGAGAAAGCTAAAAGAGATCTTAGGAGAGTTGACTATTGACTATGTGAGATCTCAGTTGCAAACCTTGGTTGTACTCCTCATATAGATGCTCGGACAAGGCCCAGTTTATCCCTAAGGTTAGTCATGAAGCTGAAACCCAAGGGATGTAAAATTTGAACATTTATAAGGTAAAATGAAAAGATCCACATGGCCCACAAGGGGGGTCTCATAGACCCAGGAGGTGCGCTATCTTGGCTGTTACCTAAAATGTGACCTTAGATATATTAGTGCAAACCAAAAAAAATCCCATACAAGTCAAGGCAAAAATCCTAAAACTAGACACAGGTAGGACAACTGCTACAAAAGAATCCATGTATGAACCAAACAAAGGGGACTAATGAACAAAAGAATCAGCAAATGTAATCTGTTGAAGATTGGTCTCACATGCCGATTTCGGAAACAACACAACCAGGAGGATCTTTGTAATGTCCCCTTTTTCAAACTAGTTCGTTTTGGAGACTTCTAGCCCATTCCACTTCCCATGGGAAAGAAGGTAGTGAACAAGGGAAGTGTTGGTTATGTTTATCAATCTTTTTCGTGAGCATTTACATTCTTCTTTCATAGTTTCTCTTATAAGGCATGCCAATTGGGTTGAAGAGGTGAAAAGCCAAGTTAAAATTAAAAGCAAACATCCTTATGAGCTCGGTCATGGGAAAGACTCCCTAATTGATATTTGGCGCCACCAAGAAGGTATAAAAGGGGTCGCTTGGACTCATTTTGGGCATCTATCATATCATAAATTTATACTTGCTTGGTTTTTGGGTTGATTGCTCAATTCCTCTCCACTAGAGGGCAAAAATCCTTTTGTGTGGCATACAAGGAGGACAAAACCCTTGTGCAAATTGGAGAACGAAAACTCTCCAATTGGTGGTTCCTAAGGGCTTTAAAGAAAGTGATGTTGCTGGTTTGCAGCTAGGGCTTGAGAGAGGAAGAACTACTAAGGTATCTACATTTAATTTGGACCCCCTCCTAGGGTAGCAACTTGGGTGGAGGAAGAGTTAAGTGGCTTCTAGGGCACATTTGAGCAATTGAACTGACACTCACCTTCCTCATAATTTCTAAGGCTGATTTCATACTTTATTGATATTTTTGGGGCTTGAGAACACACTCGTTTCAAGACCTTAATGTGAGTTGTACTTCTGTTATTTAATTAGTTACAGTTGTGATTTATCTATTCATTTCTTATTTATTTTAAAGTGTATTGGCTGGATAAACATCTCCATGGTTGAATAAAATATTTGGAAACATTCTATGTCATTTTCAGCTTTTATTTGCATGGGAATTGATGCCATTGTAATGTCTCCTTTTCCTGCGCCAAAGGCCTAAGGGTCAAGCAAGTCCAAGCCGTGGTCATATCCAAGGGGCTGGGGACGCTAGGGGCTACTGAGAAGGGGCCGCATGGTACTAATAGTTGTGTTTGGCGTTTAGGGGTCACTTTGGACCTTGGCAACTTAAACGTGAAAAAGTAACTTTAGTTACTTTTATTTTATTGACCCCTCCGTGGAATAAAATGCGTCTTAGTCTATTGGGGCTCTTTTGCCTTGGAAGTATATAAGGAGCTGGGTGAGAATGGAAAGGCACTTTTGATATACATTTTTATTGACCCCTTTTCGTGCAGCTATTGCTGTTGCGCATCTACAACTTGTGGAGTCAAATCCCACAGGGACCCTACCTTCTGTGGTGAGAGACCCATCCCTAGCTAGTAGGGCATTCTTCGGTAGTGAGAGATCTACCCTAGTCTGTCATTTTGGAGCCACTTTCAGGGCCGTGCGGCAGAGACATTAATAGAGGTTTCAGAGGAAGGATCTCGAGGGTCTTGTGGGCATTTGTGGAAGATAAGCAGAGGGGCTCCAAATCCGAATCACGGCAGCCATTTGGGCTGGGTGTGGCAGCTCGTTGAAGGCGCCTCCATCATTTTCCGACCCTTTTTCCGAGTGTGGCGACTTGCAACCTTTATCTGGGGGTTTTCCAGTCGGTCGTTGTCAGATCCGAAGGTACAGCCTGTATGTGGAGGGTTTTCCAGCTATCGAGGCTTGCTGTGATTTCCTGGCAGCATTTTAATCTCTGTAAGATTCCTCCAGTCGGCTGTTGTCAAATCTGAAAGTGAAAATATTATTTCTTGTAACTGTTAATGTTATTACCAAAGACCCTTAATTTCTGCTCCGGTATTTGGAGAGTTACGAGCCTCTGAAGTTTCCAACCGCCTAGGGCAGTCTGTAATATTTCTGGCAACAATATATTATTCCAAAAATGTTTTCATAGTGTTTAATATTACTGTTGCAAGCTTCCCTCAAATTTCATGCACTGTGGGCAATTATTTTGTGTCACATCAATTTAATACCGTTCGCTGTCCTCACCGTAAAAATCTGCATAAATCAGTATTTTACTTTGCTGCAATTTTTTATATATTTGGTGCATTTTTTAGTGGTATCCCATTGGGGATATTTCAGCCATTAAGTGCCATTATTGTTCCCTGCCATAGGAGGATTTATACACCTATGTTCAGCTTGTTTTGAAGGGGGTTTGATGCCCAAAAAGGGTTAGTTTCAGTTCGCTACTAGGATTATATATATTTTTCAGAGTTGTAAAACTCTTATTACTCTCATTTGGGTTTGAGCCCAAACCCTTATTTTCAGTTTCAGCCCTAGAAAGGGACTTTACAATGGTACTAAAGCTTTGATCTTCCCAGCCTGAGGGTCTTCATGCTAGAGGGTGACAAAGGATACATTCATTATCAAAGGAGAGACAAAGAAATCAGATCAGCCGGTTGAAGAGCTTAGCATGGGCCACCACACCATGGATTTGTTGGCCCTAACACTACAAAAATTTTATGAACCAAGGCTCCAAAATGGCAAAGAAAGCTCATCCAGAGTTAATACTTCATGGAAGCCCCAAAGATCGACATATGGATCAACCAGTAGGCCTACTTTCCTCCCAATGGAAGAATCCATTCCGAAGGTGGATACACAACATTTAATAGGGCACAATATTGCATCCATCTATGAAGAGTATAGTGCCCTTCTAAGTGAGATCCGTGATGCTATTTCGCTTTCTGAATTCATAGGGGTAAGCAAGGGAAGGTCAAGGCCGAGGCCTAGACCTAATGCGCCACAGAGGGATCTTCAAAATGTTGTGGGGAAGGTGAAACTCTCCACATTCGATGACTCCAATAAAGGGACAACCAATGTAGGGGTGAAGATGTTAGGGTTAAACCCTAGACCACAAGAACACGCCAAGGAGCCAAACCCAAAGGGGATTCTCTTGAACAAAGAAAAAGAAAAAATAGATCTACAAGAGGGTTTTGAGGGGGATTCCCAAGAAGATCATGTTGAAGGGCATATGCATGAGAAAAGAGATTTACCGGTTGCTAATGTTGATTTTTCAGTTGGCTAGAATTTTTAGGACAACGACCTATAAGAAGCAAGATAATGGTGTTTATGACTATAGCAAGAGCTATGAAGGTGCTCCATACATGTGTCCACAAGGTATGAATGAAGTCAAAGCAGAAAGGGCTTCACTTGTTGAAAATGAAGAGCCTATGAGGAAAGAGAATGTTGGTCCTAACTAAGTAATTCTGAATCAAAAGGATGGAGGTGTAGAAGATATCTTAATCATCTTTTATCCTGAAAAAGGAAGGTGAACATGTGAAGGAAAACCTGAGGTATGATAAAAATGATCATATTTCAGATATGTTAATTCCTTCTATGTCGCTGCAATATTCTTGTCTTCATGAACACATTGCTAAAAACAATGTTAAGGTCAAGGACACAAGTTGCAACTATGGTTGGAATGAAAGGAAATTTATGAGGAATCATATAGGAGGTGATGTGCATTCTAACAAGGTTGTAAAGTATCCATTGCTAGATTGTTCCTTGGAGCCAAGTTCTACACTTGAAGCCAAGGTTATGAAGATGGTCACAATTGCCACAACCAAATGCTTGATGTGGAAGAATGGTAAGCAAACTAGATGTTATTTTTATAATCACGATGGCATGAATCATCTTGCCATGGTTTCATGGGACTCAAATTACTTTCAAGATTGCCACTTTTAGATGTATGTGAAGGTTATGGATGATTCATTCACTGAATATATAAATTCAGCTTGCTACAAGGTATGCAATAATTCAGTTTTCATGAACCAAGGTGAAGTGATGTATCATGCTACTATTTGGGATTGGTTCTCTAAAACACGCCTAGCAAGAATGCCTAACGAGACATGGATACCATGGGAGTTTTGTGGTGTAACCCATCTTTCTAACATCCATTAGGATGTGACTCCTTTATGGTCCAAGTGGGACAAGGTATCCAAAGTCCCAATCGGGGCTGTAAGTAATTTGCTTGAAGATCAAATCGTGTTTAATCTCATACAGGTTGCAGTTGATGTTCAAAACCTCTTTATGAGAAGTATTCATCATAGTTGGAATACTCGCATTTGGAAAATACTCGACAGACCCCAAAAAAAAAACTCGGCAATATCTGGCCAATACTTGGCAACTTAAAAAATACTCAAATTTCTTTAAAAAACATAAATTTTATGCAAAATATAGCTACAAAATGTATCAAATGAGTCTATAAAATGTTGGAGAAGTGTTTTCTATTAGATTTGAATACAAATACAATACAAAATCGCATCATCATGCAAATACAACAGCCGACTGATAAGTGCTATGAATTTATGATGATGGCATTGAAAATTATCATCATAAATTTCATATCTATGCAAGTTACAATATACAATAAATTACATTTTCCTCTTCCCCGTTCTAGAGAAATATTGGGGAGAGGGTCTAGTGCCTCTACTAGTCCCCACACTCGGAATTGCTATCTCCTCGCTCCTCCTAGAAGGCTGCAACTCTAGCTCGATCCTGGAACTAGATGGTGGTGTCGGTGGCTCCTCTGCTGCATGTTGGAGATCACCTCCAAAGATGTCATCTAATCCAATATCTCCTTGGAGTCTTGCTAGTGCTTTTCCTTCCATAGCCTCGCTCTCAAAAGAAGCGATCTCGTCCACTGTGAATGCAGGGTTTTCCTCTTCTTGCCCAGTCCACTCACTGTATGGATCTATCTCATCCAAATCAATGAGCTCCTCTGATGTGCCCTCAACTTTTTTTGTGCAGAGACGGAGATTGTATTGCACAAAAACCAAGTCGTTGAGCCTTTTTTGAGTCAACTTGTTACGCTTCTTCGTGTGAATGTCCTCAAACAAACTCTAGTTGTGTTCACATTCAGAAGTGCTACAAGGTTGAGACAGAATTCTGAGGGCTAACTTTTGAAGACGTGGGGTATTCCCTCCCCAATCCTCCCACCAAGAACCTACAAACAAGATAATCAAAAATTTATAATTAATTACTAAAATCAAATATGTAACGAGATCAATCCAAAGTAACTTGGTAAACATTCTAATTTTTATTATCTGGTGACTGTGTGGATCTCCCTCGAATAGCTAACCTTTGAAGAAAAGAGTCTCCCCTTAGCATGTTTGCAATTCTGCAGCTCTAAAATGACGAGGTCCCTTGTATCAACATCCGGTATCATCCTCTCAATACATGTTGAAAGGCCCTCCATAACCTCTCTGTTCATATTTGTAAAGCTGTCGGAGTAGAGAATACTTGGGGTTGAGGTACTACCCTGCTGTATGAATAGGTTGGTGGAGTTGATTGTTCCACCTCCGATCAATAATCTCCCAAAAGGGACCATATCTGACGCTATCCCCCTGTAATAGTTTTGGATAGACTCTTTGGCCCTATCCATGGCCTCATATATAAACCCCATGGGGTTTTGCTCCCCATCAACTAAATGCAAAACCCTCACCAACAGGCTCTGACACCTACACAAAAATTAAAATGTAAGATTGCAAACTTACAATATATATTAAAAATGAAATAAAAAAGTGAAAAGTAAAACAATATATTTATAATTTAACAAATTAAAATAAAGGAATGAAATATAAATCGAAGTTTGAAATTACCTTGATGATCTCTATAGCTCTCTTTGCAATAAAGATATCATCAAAAACTATCTTTGCAACCCTCTCTCCGTCAACTTTCTTTGAATATTGTGAGTCTAGCCATGTTTGACTCACAAACATTTGTTTCAAAGGTGTCAACAAACTAGAAATACTTTGCAACGTCAAGAAGTTAGTTGCAAACCTTGTGACACTGGCTCGAACAAGCTCTTTCCCCTTAGTGTGTTCTCTCATCAAGCTAAGAACCCAAGGGTGATTGTATATGTACTTTGTTATGGTTATTGCATCTTCTACAACCGACCTCACCCAATCAATTTTGCCTATGTCCTCCAAAAGAAGGTCAAGGCAATGAGCTGCACAAGGAGTCCAAAAGAGTGATGGATGTCTCTCTTGCAGTAGTCTCCTAGCCGCCACATATGCTACTGCATTGTCTGTGACAACTTGCACAACATTTTGTACATTCAACCTCTAATACAACCTGTCTCTAACATAAGACTCAAATTCTGCTGCATTTTTTAACTATGTTAGAGGCATCAATAGACTTTGAAAACACCATCTCACCATTTGAAGCCGCTAAAAAATTATTGAGGGTGCGGTTCATTCAATCTATCGATCCATCTGAAAGAATGGTGCATCCGAATTTTTGCCACTGTTTCTTGTGATCTATTAGCATTCTAGTTGCATTTGCAACTGCACCCTCAAGAAATTTCCCACTCAAGTCTTTTGGAGAGGGTGCCTTGTATCCTTTCCTTGTAACTGTCAATGTTGTCACCAAGTACTCCTAGTACGGGCTCTTTGCCACATTGAATGGCAGGTTGTTGTAGTACCAAAATTTGCACACATGCTTTATTCACTTCCTCGTGCATATCTTTGTTCCAGGCTGTACCTTACAATGAAGGTTGTGCTCCAGGTGTGTTTCTTGCCACGAAAAAGCTATGTATGCCTTTGCTCGAATCTCGATGAAGATGCGCCTCTTCCGGCTCTTCCACTTCGTATGCGTGGACCACGAGCAGAGCCCACAATTGTTGCCGCATCATCCTCTAGATCCTCTGCCATTACAGCCCCAAGTCTAATAGCTTGTGTTATGGTTGCCTTCAGTCTTGCCTTCTCCTTCATTTACCGGTGAGGCTCCCGTGTAAGATTTTGTCAGTTATATGTCCTAATATCTATTTGTTGGTATTACTTTAACTATGTAGCTCATGAACCATAGCTAGACAGTTTTGCAACAAGTAAGCAGCTGTAAGAGAAAATAAATATCTGTAGAAGAGGAAAATAATAGAAAACAAGAAGAAAGGATAGAAGATTTGCAACCCAATCAATAATTCATAGAGTTGATCGCATGCACATAGATAAAACAAATAGATCTTGAAATACATAATTTAAAGCAAAGGATAGTTTCAGATCCAGATCTAGAATAACACGGTTTATGAATAGATCTAGAAAGAAATAAGAAACAAAATGCACCATTGACACAAAGTTTTCCGGAAATTTGTCTTCTCTCTATTCCTTAGGTTGCAGAAAGATATCAACGGTTTCAACTCAAAGTCTGGAACATAAGAATGTTGATTACAAATTCTGATCCTTTAACCCGTAGGTTCTTCCTCTACTTATAGTGTGTAGAGGGGAAAATACAAATGGTAAACTGAAACTGAACTAGAACATGAAGTAGTAAAGGGAACATTTGGCAATCATCTTCCTAGAATTCCTCTCTTAGTGACATGCATCAGGAGTCTAAGTCAAAATTGTGCACATCTGTCACCTATCTTAAAGAATCTTCTCACATAACTTAAAGTAGTGGTTTTTTCAACCAATAAATTTAAGTTTACATTTTCATCCGGGAATATAAGAAATAAGAGAAGGAAGAAGAGAAGAAACAAGATCTGCCAGCTATAACACTTATACTTTCCTTTTTGTTTTGATATTGAATATACTTGTCAAACATGTAATTCAACATCTTCCCATCTGTTTTAACAATAGCATCTCTCTCGGTTCTGAACTGTAACAACCCTCTGGACAAAGCAACAACGTTAGCCTTCACTTTCTCTAAACCAGGCCCATATCCCTCAACATCTGCCTGAAGCTTTATGAGTCTACCAATCGAATCCATCGTGAAAGGTATGGTGGCTTCATCAACCTCTTTCCGTACAACTAGCACAAATTCCTCATGGGAAGCAGGTAATTCATCTGGGATGCTCTCCGGCACTTCTCCCATCTTACTCTCCAGCAACTGCATCCTCTTTAGCATGAGCTTGAGGATCTCTACGCAGAAGGAAACTGAAATTTCTAACTGCTTCCCCTTTTCCACCAATCCGTTTTAGGCACAATCTGCTCTGCAATCAGCAGATCCTTTGGTGGCAACGAGTGTATCTTAGCCAAAGTATCCAAATGAATTTCAACAATTATGTTCTCATCTTTTTATCTGTGTCATCAAATCCTTTAGCTAAGATACTGCCTTGTGCATGTTCTTCAATTCAGTCGGTATTGGTTTGAATTGCTATGAAGCTTGGTGAATGATTTGCTCCTAGTGGGCAATAGCTCTAACTTGATCCCTTGCATCTTGCACCTCCTACATCAGATGATCACTCACCTGCTCATGTGCTAAAATGGGCTGAGAGGAAGGTTTGGCAACCTTAGCAATGATCTCGCACAGCTGGAACACCTGCTTCTGAAGCTTGGATCTCTCAGCCTTCTCTTTGTCAAGCTTAAGGAATAAAGCGTTCATTAGCGTCTGCGTATCCTGCTTTAATCCTTCTGTGGTAGTTTGACCTATTGGCACTTTGGTCACTGCTATATCAGCTGCCGTGAGCTCTCCCTTGTGCTTTCCTTCTGCTGGAACAGATAACTTAGCGAACTTCTATCCTGATTCCTCAATAATCAACCTAGAAATCATTTTGGCAACTTTAGGTCTTCTATCTTTTCCACCCAAACTCAGGAGCAGCTGAAAGTCGTGCTCTTCCAGGTTGATCTCCTCTCTGGCTTCTGGGATTGTCTGCAAAGCTAACCATGATGAAAAGTTGCTTCTTGGGGAATGAGAAGCCGCCGAGTGCACCACCATCTCATGCTCTGATTCAGCTCTATCAAATTTGCCACCGTGTTATGACTGCTACCCTCTGAATTGTCCAAAGATAACGCCTTTTCAAACTCCGCCATCTGTGCTTTCAACTTCTCCGCATGGATAGGTGAAGACCTGAGTGGTCAAGGAGAAAATACAAATGACGCTGGATTCAAAGGAGGAACAACAAGATCTCTCTGAGGTTCTGGGGCTGCTGAAGTGCTATGAGTTGATGTTGGAGAAGCTGGAACTAGCACGATAGCCATGTAGATTTGGCCTTCTCCTGTATGTGAGACTTCTTGTGAACTTTAAGCTTTTCTGGCCTTCTGCTGCTTTCACCTTCGTGCTTTCTTTTGCTGGAGTCTCCTGTGGTAAAGTTTCCTGTGATCTGATTCATCAAAGCTTCATCTAGGCAATACCCCTTTGTCAGCAACCAGTTCAAAGTGTTAACCAGAACTGCGGAAGATCTTTCTTCAATCTTCTGACAGCCACCAATATTTTCTTGAAGAGCAGCTCTATCTCCTCCCATCTGATGATATGAGTCAAGTATCACATGCCCATCATCTATGACATCTGTAGGTATCCGTGCCAAACCATAATCAGACACTTGTTGCGTTGATATCCTTCTGAAGTCTTTCTTTCTGACTTCATACTCATTCCTACACTTCATCCAGAAGTCCTCCAACGAAGGCACATGTGAGTACTCCTGGGAGATTGTCTTCTTCGCTACTCCATATGGGTCAAAGTTTAGCCGTGCTGGGAAGAACTCAGGCTCATACTCAAAACATTTCAGCTTCAACTCCTCTAGCTTTGTGGATGCTCTGGCAACTGTAGTAACCCACTGTGACTGGAAAGAAACCTGTAGACTTGTGCCACTTTGATTGTAAGTCATGCATCTCCACGAGTTGTCTGCACAACTCCATGATGACCCACTTGTCATTTGGATACCTCGGCAACTTTACTGGTTCTCCCAAAAAGCCAGTCACCCTGAGATAGGTGAAGTCTGCAAACTGGATGAAAATGCAGCCATGTTGAGATACAGCTTCCCAAGCTTCTTTGCTTACCCTATTGGTCTTCAAATCACTATTTAGTTTGCAGATGAATTCATAGAAGAACCCATCGTTGACCGCTTTGTAATCTTTGTGGCACTCAGGAACTGTCAACTGTGGATAGCAATCAAAGATAGGATCTTTTGCCAGTACGCCCCGTCTATCCAGCTTGGAAAATATACCCTGTGAGGTTGCTGCATATACCAGGTATGAAGTCATTTTGAAGTTGTAAGTCCACCTCACACTCCAAAGTTGCTCACCGATGCTATCACTAATGATCTCTGCTCAATTGATTATCGAATCAACTCTGTTGATCTTGATAGTCGTAACGAAAGCATACATCCATGAGCGAAAGTTGCGAGTATTGGCTTCTCCACTTATCCTACAAAGAAATTTAGTGATATCATCCACCTTCTGCACCAAGTTGGATCGCGGAAGAATCCTCGGGAACTTTGATGGGGACCTGGGCTTCTTCATATATCGGTTGTTCATTATGCCCACACAATCTGCTTTGTGTTTCTCCCATCTGTTACCTGCATCCAACATGCTAATTGCAATCACCACCATTCGTGTCGGAATCTTCAGACAATAATTAATAAACTGTGCATCCAGCCTAATAATTGTCTTTCCCGCAGCATCCCGGATTGTTCTGGAAAGAGGATGATATGATCTTGCACACTCCATGACAAATTCGGGCAACTAAGTTGTGACTGGGAATGCTGATGCTGGAATAATTCCACTGCTTTTCATTGCCCGCATGAGAAATGTCTTTCCGGCCCTGGATCTGTCAATTATTTCGGAGATGGGTTATGGGCCTATGTTTGTGTCATTGATATTAGAAAATCTGGAAGCTATGCATGATTCAACTGATCCCTCTCTATCATCACGCTTCATCATGGCTGGAGCAATCTTTGTTTGTGTTCTTTTTCTTTTAATCCTGTCGGAATTCTTTATAACTGGATCAATTCGTGTAGATATAGAAATTTCTTCAGATTCAGAGAAGATATATTCAATGTACCTGACATTGATTTGAACTTCCTTTCACCTGTATGAACACCTGTAATGAATACCTGCAATTATTTAAGACAAAGATGAAGTCCAGAGCATGAATACTTGATTTTTGTCACCAAAAATCTGCATATGAAGCCCGCTGCCCTAAAATTTGAGGCTTTGCTTGCATGCAAAGCAAGCATAAATATTTTTAAATTCACCTGGGCACTTATAGCAACATGCAGATAATTATCATAGCATAAATCAAGCTATTCCAACCCTAGGCGTCAAACCTTGAAGCTTCCTGACAATGAAAAATACCTCCAGATGCAAAAATCCTCCTTTCTTTGGCGCCAAAACTGTCCGGGCTGCAATCCTTAGCAAAAAGAATTAATTGCTTCTACATTATGGCAGCCCATACTTATATAACCCTCAACATTCTATTTCTAATAATTGTCCATCATATTCTTGGCAATTAATTAATAAACAAACATGTTTATTCACCCAAATCGGGCGCCTAATTTTGCATGCTCCTGGCTGCCATTAAATAAATTTATTTTATTTATTTTTAGCATGCATCCTTCAGTTGTCTTTGGCTTGACCTTTTGCTTTGACTTTCCATTCATCCATGGCGCCAAAATTAGGCAGAAAAGCTATTAATAAATACCATTAAAAGCATTGTTTAATGCCCAAATGGGTCGCACTTTTTGGCAGGGCTGATTTCTAAATATAAGAAGTCAACTTTGATGGGATTATTTACCCTGCAATGCAGCTCCAAAATTCCTTCTTTCACTTAAGCTATGTGACTTCCATAATGGGGATTTTTACCCTGCAAGGCCGGTAAGAAATTCCCGCTTGCCTGCCATTGCCAAAATTCCCATTATTAAATTAAAATATCCCCCAAAAAGTGCAACTTGCATTAAAATTAGCTCCCTTTGATAAAGTGCGACTTGCATGGGTGAATAAATCTCTTTGGTGGGAAAAGTTAGCCTGCCAGGCAGACAGAAAATTCCCATCGGTGCTTTAAGTGATTTTTCTTTATTTTATAATGGGAATTTTCACCCTGCAAGGCAAGGTAAGAAATTCCCGCCTGCCTGCCGCCTCTAATTTTCCCATCGCAGCTTAAGTGACTTTGACTTCATGGGAAAAAGTACCCTGCAAGGCAGGTAAGAAATTCCCACCTGCCTGCAGCTACCAAAAATCCCATTGCAGCTTACACTCATTAATTCCAGAAAATGTGACTTGCCTGAGAGAGGCTTTTTGTGCATGACTTCATCTTTTTTGGTCAGAAGCTTGCATTTTGAGGTTGATTCCTTCTGGTGCTGTGTCAGTAGATGATCTCCAGATGCTTCAGGCAATTAAACAGACTATACTGGTGAAGGAATTGACCTAGGGGAATTTCACAGAGAAACAATGGAGAAAACTGGAGAAAAACGCAAAAGAAATAAATAAAAGCGAAAAACGTTGCCAGAAGTTGCAGATAATGCCCTGAATTCATTCCTGGTGAAAACCCTAATGAGATGAGTGAATACTGGCATGCAAAACTTCAACAGGATTCAACCGGAGCACAATTTACTTCAAACGAGGCATTATTTATTCAATAAATAATTAAATAAAAATTTCCCGCAGACAAAACTTGGCGGAAGGATAAAATGAGTTTGGGCATCTGGGTATTTGTCGAAATTGGCTCATATGATTCATTGGGAATATCCTAACATAATATAGACATCTTCTGGCAATAAAAACACAAAAAGACCCGTTATTTTAAAAGAACGAATTTTTTTTTTAAATGGGTAGTCCCAGATTTCAGGGTGAAACCTGGGGACACCAATAATCTACTTGTGTTTTCCAGTTTGGTTTTTCTCACTCATACAATTTCTGAAGGATAGTTGTATACTAAAAACTATATGTAATAAAGCAAGTAGAAATCTTTAGTGTATCTTCATCTAGATTTTCTCTTTCCAAATAGACTGCCTATAATATAAAGCTTGCAAACATCCATTGTTAAGTGTCTGATAACATTATACTTGCTGCTTTATTTCTGTTCTGATTGCTAATCCACATGCGTAGAAAACATGGAAGCACTAGATCTCATGAGCACTTGTTGGAAAGAGGGGGAGGATGGAGGGCAGAGGTTCCCCCCTGCCTCTAGACATAGTGGATCTATAAGTGCTCCTTGGTGAAATTTGAAACTCGGAAACAACATAGGTATTAGGGACAAATTAAAATGAACAAAGATCAGGCTACCATTAATGGTCTGAGTAGGGGAAAACCCTAATAATCAAACTTGACAATTTCCATAGGGAAAATTACACCCTTACAAATCAAAATACTACATGGCTTATAGTTTTTGGGATGGTGTCTGTTGGCTAGATTTTCTACATAGCATCAAACCTAGGCAGTCATGAGATAAATCTCCCTCATTTAACTGGTGAGGCTCCCGTGTCAGATTTGTCAATAAAAATGTGTTATCTATCAGGGGTTTTACTTTAACCACTTAGTTCATGAACCATAACTAAGAAGTTCTGCAGCAAGTAAGCAACTATTTAAAAAAAGGAAAGTTATAGAAGAAGGAAGTAAAGGAATTACAGAGAAGAAATGGGGAAGATGTGCATCCCAATTAGTAGATAGCAGAGCTAATTGCATGCACATAGAAGAAACTTAATAGATATGAACACACAGAATTATAAAACAAAGGCAGCTCTAAATCTAGATCTATAATAACACAAAGTTTACTTAAGAGATCTAAGATTTAAAAGCAAGAAACCACAGTACACCGTGACACAAAGTTCTCCAGAAACCTGCTCTTTTTGTATTCCTTTGCTCTAAGTTGCTCTCAAGGGTTCAGCACAAAGTCTAGAACACAGGATTGCTGCTTACAAATTCTGATCGATCATTAACCTGGAGGTTCTTCTCCTACTTATAGAATGTAGGAGGGAAAGTACAAATGGAAAACTCAAACTGAACTGAAACATAAACAAGTAACAATGACATTTGGCAACAATCCTCAACTATCTTCTCCTTAAGTGACACGTGTATCACTTAAGTAATAGAATGGTTCCACATGACTTTAAGTAATGGTTGCAAAACCAATAACTTAGAAGTTTTACAATTTCATCCGGGAACATAGAAAATAGAAGAAGAAAGAAATAGAAGAAGTCATGTCAGCTGTAACATCTATGTCTTCTTCTTGTTCTGATATCGGATATACTTGTCGAACATGTAATTCAGCATCCCTCCATTTGTTTTAACCACTGCTTCTTTCTCTGTTCTGAATTGCAACAACCCTTCATTCAACACTTTAATGCATGATTCCACATCTTCCAAACTCGGCCCAAACCTTGCAATGTCCGCCTGCAGCGCCACCAGTCTACTAATAGAATTCATCGTAAACGGCTTGGTAGCTTTATCAATTCTCTTTTGTACCATCAGAAGAGAACCTTCCAGGGAATTAGGCACCTTAGTTGAGACGATCCGCACGTATGAAGTGACATTCCCGTCCATTATCTCTTCAATGAAAGAAATGACACTGTTTGGTAAATTTGATGTTCTACTCTCAAGTGCCTACATCCTCTTCAGCAAAACTCTGCAGATCTCCAAATGGAAAGATACTGCAAACTCTAGCTGCTTCCCCTTCTCGACTGATCCGTCCGGTACAATCTGTTCCGCAATCAATACATCTCCCGGCAGCTTGTTGATCTCGGCCAAAATACCCAGGTTACTCTCTGCAACTGTATTCATGCCTTCTATGTTTGCCATCAGTTGCTTTAGTTGATTTGTTGCATCGTTCATAACCTTTAGGCGGGCTGGCACTTCCCCAAGTTATACAGAAGTTTGACGAATAATCAAATTCTTCCATTCGTCAATAGCCTTTACTTGATTGCTTGCGTCCTCCATTTCCTGCATAAGATGATCACTCACTTGCTCTGAAATGGGCTGAATGGAAGGTTTAGCAACCTTGGCTATGATCTCACATAATTGAGATACTTGCTTCTGCAGCTCTTCTTTCTCCGCCTTTTCACTGTCAAGCCTAAGGAATAAAGCATCCGTCAATGTCTGCGTGTCCTGCTTTAATCCTTCAGTGGTAGCTTGACCGAGGGGTACTTTGGTCACTGTCACATCTTCCGCCGTGAGCTCCTCCTCTATCTTTCCTTCTGCCGGAATTGATATCTCAGCAAACTTCTCTCCCGAATCCTTGATGATCAACCTAGAAGTTGCTTTGGCAACTTTAGGCCTTCTGTCTCTTCCGCCCAGATTCTAGAGTAGCTGCAAGTCGTGCTCCTCTAAGTTCATCTCCATTCTCGCTTCTGGAACCAACTGCAAAGCCAACAATTCAGAGAAGTTACTTCTCGGAGAATGAGAAGTCGCTGAGTGTACTACCATCTTCCGCTTTGCATCATCTTCATCAGAAAGTGCCACAGTGTTATGGCTGCCATCTTCTGAGTCATCCAAGGACAAAGCCCTTTCAAAATTTTGCCATCTGCAACTTTAACATATCCTCTGGAATAGGCGCTGAACGAAGTGGCTGAGAGGAGAAGATGAATGTCGCTGGATTTAGTGGAGGCATGGAAGCATCCTGCTGCTACGATGCAATAGTTGGTGAAGCATTGGGTACTGGAGAAACCGGAGTTAAAGTCATGGTCGTAGAAGTGATCCTCTCCTTGGATTGAGATCTTCTATGCACTTTCAACTTCTCGACTTTCCTGCTGCTTTCTCCTTCATGCTTTCGCTTGAGGGAATCTCCTGCGCCGAAGTTGCCCGTGACTTGATTCATCAAGGCAATATTCCTTCGTCACCAACCAGTTTGAAGTATTCACCAACATAGCTCCCAACCTTTCTTCAATTGTGTTACAGCCTCCTATGTTATTCTACAGTATGGCTTTATCTCCTCCCATTTAATGGTAAGTGTCAAGTACCACATTCCCATCATCCTTAAGATCCGCAGGTATCCGCGCTAGTCCAAAGTAGAACACTTGCTTTGCTGATAGCCTGCTAAAATCTTTCTTTCTAACCTCGTACTCACTTTTGCACTTCATCCAAAAATCTTCTAATGAAGGCACATGTGCGTACTCCTGGGAGATTGTCTTCCTGGCTACTCCAAATGGATCAAAGTTCAGCCGTGCAGGGAAGAACTCTTGCTCATACTCGGATAACATTTGCGCTTCCATCCCCCAAGCTCTATGAATGCTAATGCAGCTGTAATATCCCACAGTGATTGGGAAGAAGCCCGTAGACTTGTGCCGCTTTGACTAAAGGTCGTGTAACTCCACAAGTTGCCTGCTCAGCTCCATGGCGATCAATCTATCATTCGGATACCTAGGCATCTTTATTGGTTCTCCAGAAAAGCCCGTAACCCTGAGGTATGTGAAATCTGCAAATTGAATGAATAGACTGCCAATCTTGGACACAGCTTCCCACCCTTCCTTGCTTACCCTGTTGGCCTTCAAGTCTTTGTCTAGCCTGCAGATGAAATCGTAGAAGAAGTCATCGTTGATCACTTTGAAGTCTTTCTCGCATGCAGGTGCAGTAAGCTGCGGGTAGCATTCGAAAATGGGGTCCTTAGAAAGAACACCACATCTATCCAGCTTGAAAAAGACACCTTGTGAAGCTGCAGCATACACCAAGTATGAAGTCATCTTGAAGCTGAAAGTACGCTTCACGTTCCGGAGTTGCTCACTGATGTTGTTGCTAATAATTTCCGACCAATTGATTATAGAATCAACCTTGTTGATTTCAATGGTCCTGATGAAAGCATACATCCATGTACGGAAAGTGTAAGCATTCGCTTCGCCATTCATCCTGCATAGCAATTTGACGACATCATCTACCTCCTGCACCAAATTGGACCGTGGAAGAGTTCTCGGGAACTTTGAAGGAGATCTAGGCTTCTTCATGTATCGGCTATTCATTATGCTCACGCAATCAGCTCTATGCTTCTCCCATCTACTGTCAGCATCTTGAATGCTAATAGAAGTCACCACTTTTTCACACTGGAATCTTCAAACAATAATTGATGAACTCTGCGTCCAAACGAATTATTGTCTTTCCCGAAGCATCACGCACTGATCTGGATGAAGGATGATAAGATCTAGCACACTCCATCACGAACTCTGGCAATTGGGCTGTACATGGAAAAATTGTAGCTCGGATAATTCCACTGCTTTTAAACCGCACGCATGAGTGAAGTCTTTCCCGCTCTGGATCTATCAATCAAATCGGCAAGAGGTTCCGGGCCTAAATCTGTGTCTCCTATGTCTGCAAGTTTGGAAGCAATGCATGACTCCATCGTGCTTTCTTTTTCATCTCCCTTCGCCATGGCTTTGTCTATCTTCGTCTGAATAATTCTTTTTCTTCTTACTTGGCCGGATTTCTTCAAAATTGGTGCAGATCTGGGACAATTCTTCAGATTCAGAGGATATATGCAATGTATTGGACATTGATAAAAGCTCCCTTTCCTTTGTAAAGCACCTGTATTGAATTCCTATAACACATGCAAACAATTATGCAGACAAAGATCAACCTCTTTCAAAGCATGCGCCAAATCTGGAAGCTTTTAGCATTGTTGTCACCTTGTCTGAGCAAAATCCTTCTTCTAATGGGGGCGCACTTTTCCACTTGGCTGCAATTCTTTACCTGTGATTTGAATAATTCACCCATATGGTTGCCCATTGCTTATATAACCCTTCACAATTCTATAATTAATAATTGCCACTAAACAATTAAAGGCAATTAATTAATTAAAAAATCATGTTTTTTCTCTTTTAAAAATAGCATGTTTAAAAGACAAGCCATCCAATAAATTAAATTAATCCAAATTTAATCCTTCACACATCACTTCACTTAAGCTTCACAGTGTGCTTTGACCATAGCCACTGAAAATAGAAATTAATTTAATGTTTTTAATGCCTTTAAAAACATTAAATAACTCCTAAATGGGGCGCACTTTTTGAGAGGAAGGGGGCAGTCACTAAATAAATTAAATTTAATGTTTTTTAATCCTTTCTTTTATTTCCTCTTTGACTTGTTGACTTCCTCCAAGCTTGGGCGCACTTTTTGAGAGGAAAGATTAATTAAAAATAATCAATTTAAGTCTTCCATCATCTCACCAAAGGGGGGCGCACTTTTTTTGCACATAATTCTATTTTTAGGAATTTTTCCACAATGGGATTCTTTACCCTGCAAGGTAGGCACCAAAATCCCATGATCCACTTAAGTGATTGACTTTGACAATGGGATTATTTACCCTGCAAGGCAGGCACTAAAATCCCATGATTTCACTTAAGTCACTTTCCTTTTATTTTATCATGGGAATTTTCACCCTGTAAGGCAGGTAATAAATTCCCGCCTGCCTGTGGCCTCTAACTTTCCCACTGCAGCTTAAGTGAATTTTATAACATGGGAAAGAGTACCATGCTAGGAAGGTATAAAATTCCCACCCTGCCTGCGGCTTCTATTTTTCCCATTGCAGCTTAAATCCTTTGTTTTCCAAAAATGCGCCCATCCCCGCAGGGGCTTTTCCATGCACGACTTCGCTTTTTCCCGGTGATCCAGACCTCCGATGGCGACTTCCTCCGGGCAGAATGTGCGTATATGTTTTCCAGCTGCTGCAGACCAAAAATCGGGCTTACCCGGCAACGGAATTGCTCTAGAGAAATTTCACAGAAAACGAAATGGGACAACACAAAAACACGAAAAATTGCCAAAAGTCAAATAAAGCCCAAAACTTATTCCAAGTTAAAACCCTTCTGGTACATAAGAGTAATGACATATTCGATCATAACAGAGTTAAAACGGAGTGCAAATAGCCTCATACGGGGCTCAAAATAATTAAATACAAATTTCCCGCAGACAAATCCCGACGACAGAATATAACAACTTTGGGCATCTGGGTATTTGGCGAAAAAGGGCTAATATGGCTCTTTGGGATTATCTTGACACAATACAAGAACTTTCAGGCAATAAAACACAAAACGACCCATTATTTTAAAAATACGAAAAAATTTCGGATAGGGTAGTCGCAGATTTCAGGGTGAAATCTGGGTGACACCAGTGTCAGTTACAAGGTTGTATAACATGTAATCTGGGAAGTTAAGGATTTGAAGTGTAATCATCAGTTATTTCTTACATGATAATTAATATCAGTAATAATTGTTGAAGCCTCATTCTTTTAGGATGCATTTGTACCTAGAATTTTTAAATTTATTTGTTTGTCTTGGATCTCAATTTTCCATAGCAAAAATTAAACTTGCTTCCAGTACAATTGAAGTTAATACAAGCAAACTTTGATTAGTGGTGATTGTTTGCTTTTCATTTGTTAATATTCATGAGATCAAGCAATGATCTAGGCAAATAGGAATCTTTATCTCACAAATGGTTGTTTCTTCTGAGACTAATAACATTTATATAATATGCAAGCTAGTTGACATAAGAGTGACGATGTAATTAGTAATGATTCTGATTTATATGGGTGGTAACCTTGCAAATTTGCAGAAACAATGAAATGCAACTAAAGATGTTGTTTGATGTAACGAGTGAGGAATCAACGAGACATACATGTGTGAATAGAAACCACATTCTTTACACTCCAAATTCTGGTATTGATGATGATGAGAAGAGGATTCCTTATAATGTTTTATCAACTGGAGCTACAGTTACATGTGACTCTAGTATTGGTTTAATCTACAGATACTGTGCAAAGTTGCCAAGGGACAAGTAAGTATTCCTGATTGTTTACTTTTTCTTGACTTTGTGAGTTGGATAAGAATGGTTGCTGGAATGTATTGAATTCAGTAATAGTAGTTTCAAATTAGGTTCAATTATGTGAATGTTTACTGATATTATGTCAAACGACAGGTATTACTTACCACAACCAGATTTTTTCTTTAAGGCTCTTGAGGGAAAAGGCAATTTGCACATCTGTATTTTGAGATTTCCACCTAATGCATCTTTTCAAGAGGTTGTTGGTCCCTCAAGTGGAAATATTTATCTAGCAAAGCAACTTGCATGTTCAGAGGCATGCAAAAAGTTACATGAAGTTGAGGCACTCGAACAGCTTCCTATCAATGAAGTTTATCCCGAGGAGGAGAAAATTGTAAACTCGAAGAATAAAAATACAACAGGTGCAGGTAGGTAAAGTACAAGGTTGTTTGTTTCCCCCAATACAGTTATCTGTGCTGCGAACTTTTATATTCTTTGAGAGGCTCTTGAATCCACATGAATTGTTGTTGCCTCCTAAAAGTTTTTTTATTTGGGAAATTTTGTGTAAGATGCTATCCTTTGTTGTATTGTAGATCTACATTTATCCAATCGTGTTTATTTTATTCTCTATGTTGCAATCTAATGTCTTTCTGAAAAATGCTATATGTGAGGTTGCTATAATCAGTTTTTAATATAATTGGCACTCTTTGAGTTATTAAGATCAGTTAGCATTGTGTCAAAATTAGAGCTTGGTTTCTCTAAGTTGCTCAATGTTTGTCGTCCAATCAAGACTTAAATTTATACTAATATTTGGGTTCTCTAACTGCATCAAGGTTTTTTTGTAAATACATTTCTCAATTTTACATGCTATAGTGGTCTATAAGGTTATTGGAAATATGCCTTGCTTGGGGTGAAAGTAAGAGAATTGTTGCATTAAGCTTGTTTTGAAAACCCATTTGGAACTTGCAATGTACATAACTTCATCATAATCTGAATTTAGTATTACACATTGTAATGGTACAATGAAGGGAAAAAAATGGTTCGCTAAGTTAGAAGTCAATATTACAACTCTATCAAAGTATGCCATACTATCTCCAATATAGATTGTATTAACTGGTTGCATGCAATATTTTCTATCAAAGGCACTACAAAGAGGAAGGAACTACATATAACATCAAAAGCAAAAGCTTTTTCTGGAAATTGGGGTGACGAACTCAATGGAGTAACACTGCAAGTCTGCAAGCTAGTGTTTACTTCACAAGATGATGACAAGGGAATATATTCAAACTTTATTCTATTGATTGAAGAAAAATTAGATAGCGATGTTGAAAATTCAGAGATTGATCTTCATTTAACAGGAGGTAGAATTGTTAGATCAAGATTCATGCCATGTACAGAATTGTATTTGGACTCGATTCAGGTATGCAGAAAAATTTGAGGAAAGCTATCTCATAATCTATCTGTATATGTCATCACGTGCTTATTATTTTTACTTGAATTGTACATAGTTTTTGTGGCCAAGTGGTTGACATGTTTTTTTATTCTTATGTTTTCAACAACAGATCAGTGATGCTAAGGCTTTCCATGAAATTCTTTTCAATGGCATATTCAACAGACTGGTCCTACGGACTAAGGAAACAAATGAACCAATTATTTCACAGAGAAATATATCAGGAAAAAAGATGACACAAGGGAGATGGGAGTCTTCAAATATGTATTTCCTATTGCCATTAGAATCTGAGAAAAGTGGTGTTTGTCACAATGGAGTTAGCATTGATTGGAAAAGCATCCATCAATGTGCTGATGTTGCTAGATCTCTCAAGGATTACAGAACAGCAGGATTGCAAGCAGGTGAAAATGACGCAAGATATATTCATCTGGCAACTGGGCCTATATTGGATTCAGATTTATTAGAGAAAGCGGTGTTAACTCTTCATACTGGGAAAATTTATTGTGTCACAAATATCCTTCATGATAAAACTGCTGAGAGTCCATTTCCTGATATAACAAAATATAATAGCTATAGTGACTACTTTGAAAAAAAGTAAAAATCTTTATCCTCTTTTTTATTGCTTTTCAATTTATTTACTTTCTAGTACAAGATAAGTTGAGACATTGGTATTATTCCAGTATTCTGTTCTTGTTAAATGTTAACGATGATAACATTGGAGGTTTTGCAGGTATGGGATGAAACTCAATTTCTTGAAACAACCACTTCTGCAGGTTAAACAAAGTCACCGGCCGCATAACCTTCTAGCTCGATATGGTGAAAAGTATAAAGGTTTGTCAGATTTATTTTATTTTTTGATTTGTTTTTAAATGAATAAAGAGGAACATAAACAATAACAAAATTATATATTTAACTTGAGCACCTCTGTAACTTTTAGTTTGGACCTATGTTTGGGTGTATGCATAAGACTTTAACACCTGATTTTGTGGTTAAGAAAATTCTTTTAATCCACAATTAGTAATAAATATATTGGTTCTTTCCTTTAAATATAAAGAAAGGTTGACAGTTTTAGTAGATTTTGTTCTAAATAATAAATATGGATCTTTATACACAAGATTATAAGTAATTCCTTATCCTGTCATCCACCCTGATTTTGAAATTTGGAGTCACCTGCCCATTTATTGTTTTACTCATCCTTCAAAAATTCATGTGTATATCCCTAAAATGACAGAATTTTTTGTTTCCTATTCCTTTTTGCTCTGACTCCCTAATTGTTTTGCACTCATTGCTCATGGCTTTCCCATTCCATTTCATTCGTTATACAATCTACCCACCTAGTCAAAATGCATCAACTTGATTACTACCATAATACTTCTCATTAATGAAAAATTCAGTTCCAATAAGAGTTAACAGATATTCAATGCAAGCATAAACTATGTGGCTTTCTTCACAAAATTAAAATGTGGAGGTAAGTCAGAAAATGCATAACAGTTTCACTCTGTTCAGGTAGGAAACAGATTGTGGCAACCAACAACTCAAATAAAGAGTTTTAAATCATTATAACTGAAAATCAGGCATAGAAAGAGCAATTGCAATAGATGTAGCATAGGAGGAGCAACTCCAATGAATAAACCGTCTTTACAATTAGTGGCATTCATGGAAGACTTGACTAGGAAAGATCAAAGGAAATCATGATACCCACATTGTAGAGCATCAAGGAAAGCAGAAACAGTTCCAAATTTTGAGTCGAAGGTGAATGAAAAGAAAACTAATGATGTCCAAGGCTCAAGGAGATCATATGTTGAGGTGAAGAAAAAGTTCCTTTTCTCAATTACTTGATAAATTTAATCTCAATTTTCAAACAAGGAGGATGCTTTCAGTGAAATACTCAACGAATTAATGATATATACAAAAGCACTAAATTATAGATCCCGCAAAAATAGATTTTACATTTTTTCGCTTCAAGAGACACAGCTTGAGTCAATAAACATGGAAGAATAAGCGTAAATAATATGGCCAGCAGCCAATCATATCAATAGTATATTTTGTTAAAGATCAATAGGCAACTATCTTGTTGGATACAACAAATCTGAAATTGGCATCTTTCTCCTTGGAAAATCGAGGATCCATGGTTTAGTTCCGTCCAATCAAGTTTAATACAGATCTATATATTTTTTCATTTGTATTCCTCCTGTTTCATTTATGAAAATAACGCCTTGGGAAAGCCCGGCCCAATGGAAGCAATCACTGGGAACCAATCTTATAATTATAGAAGAGAATTACAAATTATAATACAATGCTTCATTGACAAGGAGCGGGAATTAGAATATTTGGGTCAGGTAGCAGAAATATTCTATCAATTTATTTCAGAAAACTCTCTTGCAGATGTGCTTCATTGACAAGGACAGGGGGATTAGAATATTTGGATTGGGTGGCAGAAATATTCTCTCAATTTATTTCAGAAAACAATCTTGTAGATGTCTAATTAAAAATGAAAAGTATACATAATGTGATTTCTAATAACTAAATGTTGAAAGGAGAATTAGTAGCAGGTTCAATCCATTGTTCTCCGAACAATGATTTCAGATCATTAGCCTGTTGAGTTGTAATTAAATTTAGAACCTCTGCCCTCCTGTAGTCAATTCAAGGTTGTAGTTACATTTGTATACTATATGAATCTTCTTCTATTGCCATTCTGTTTCAAAAAGTTTTAACTGTTCTATGTTCCCTCTTCAATGGTTCGGACTCATTCATTCACATCCCTGCCATCTTTCGTTTTCCAAAATTTACCACAACAATAGATAGTTTTGTGGGATAAGGCACAACCTAACTATCTATTCTTCTAAATTAGTGATTTGATTATCTGTTCTAAATTAGTTTTATTTCCAGCGGAAAGTATTGAATATCATATTCTATATGCAGTGTAGCAATGTGATTCCAAGAACCTCCCCAAGATCCGGATAGGGCTCCCATACCCCTGCCTGCCTTCTCAACACTCATTGGCGCAGATTTTGGATGTAACAGAATAGTTGTTATTGGACTCTTTCTACATTAATTTATCCAAAGGTCAAGTGTTGAGGAGCAAAACAAGATTCATCTAATAACTGAGCTTTTGTGTCTTTGGAAGCCTTTTTATATGAACGGTCGGGTTAGGTGGTGGAAAAGCATTTGTCAGCTCTATTCTTTCTAATATTGAGTCAATATCTATCTAAATAGAATCCAAACAGGGGGAAAAAAGTCTTGAGTAGAGTTGTTCTTTACCACATCATATTTAGCTTGAACATCATGGTATACAGAAGCCCGTGTCTACCCATGCCTTTTGAAGTGATTATTTCTGAGATCGATGCTTCAAGTTTCCTCCATAGTCTCGAATCCATGTTCTCTCCTTGAAAATTCTAGCATCTCTCCAGCCAAATATTCCACATTACCACTGCTAGAAATCTGCCAAACTGCATGCAGAATCTTACTATTAAAATGACACTTCCATGACTTGAGTCTTTAACTATAGCTGAATTAATTTTTTCCCAACCACTCAATCTCAATCTCGCAATTTATAGAAGAGTCTTCCCCAAACATTTGAAGCAAATTCACAATGCAGCAGTAATTGGTTGGATATTTCTTCCCATGAGTTACACATTGGGCACCGAGATGGGCCACAAAACCCTCTATGAATAAGACACTCACGTATAAGGGCTCTTCAATGCCACCAGCCATACAAATGAATTTTCCTTGGGAAGTCCTTTCTTTGACCATTTTTTTTGAAAATCCTTTCCCACCTTGCTTCTAGCCTCTAGGATATCAAGGCTTCGTAAGCACCTTTCACCATGAACATTACTCAATTTTTCTTGTTATCACACTAGTTTGTCGCGCCGTGGAATATTTGGTGGGATGGGCGGGGCGTTCAAGAATATGATTCAGATTCCTTGTGTCATTAATTCTCATCCATCCCAAGTGAGCAACATCGGTACATGGTATGAAGAGTAAAGAGCTCTTATAGAGAAGGTCCGGGATGCCCTACCTTTTGCAGAGTTCGTGAAGTTGGAGACGGAAAGAGTTGGAATTGGCATGAGGTTAAAACCCCAAGCAACAAGGAAGGGGTCAACACTCCATAAGGACCCCACACTCAAGGGTGTGGACGATGTGTATAAAGAAGGGCTTGAAGGTAGATGGTTCTCAAGTCCACATGTCAAATTTGTGAGCTTAAATAGTCATGCACATGTTGGTGAAAAATCAGATCTGCATTTGGGAAGAAATGGAACCACGAAGGATGAAGAATTGGCCTTTACTCCCATCATTGTGTCGAAGAGTCCACATTATGAGGTAATTATTGATCATTGTTTGGTTAATATTGATAATATTTCAGCGTGTGATGAATCTAGGGTTGAAAAGAAGGGTGATGAGCAAGAAGAGGAAGAAGTCATAGAGCATGAGCCAAGGAAAGGAGGAAAATTTGATTTGCAGAATTGCGGAGTAAATTTAGCGGTTGAAGCTAAATCTCTTGTTGATAAGGATGATGTTTGACTTGCTGGAATTTTCAAAACAACAGTTCCTAAGAGTCAAGTTGAGGGTTTTCATGGCTTTGGTAAGAACCACGGAGAGGCTCCATGCATGTGGCAATAAAATATGGACGAAGTCAAGGTGGGAAGAGCTTCACTAGTTAAAAATGAAGAGATCTCAACCAAGCTTCATTCGGAAAAAAAGGTGGACAAGATGAAGATAGCCGAAGGTATGATATTGAAAACTACATTTCATTTTTTTGGCCTCCTCCTATGTCGCTGCCATACTTGTGTCATCATGGACAACATAGCGGGAATGATGATAAAGTAAAGAACACCCTAAGTGGAAAAGGGTACATAGATCTTTTGAGTTACAAGGAAAATGAAGATATCCACCATGCTAAGAAGGAAGAACCATCACAGCAGCAGCTCATAATGATGGATCAGCCTTTGGGAGTCCTAGAAGTGCCCCTCACCATTCCCAAAGGTGATTCCTTGACTGATTTTCCGGACAGCCCTATGAAATCTCAAGAGAATGGAGCAATTGCTAAGCAAGAACCAAGCGAAGTGGAAGGTAAAAACCTTTTGATTGTTAATGATATTCCCTTGATTTCTAATGGTTGCATGTGGCAAAATACTAAGGGAACTTGGAAGCATGAGGAGCAAGATGATGAAGTGAATGTTGGAGATAGCCCAAGCAAGCCTCATATGATAATAGGAGTTGTGCATATTGGGAGTGTCCAAAGGTATGAAGATCTTCTAAAATCATTGCCTTCTTCTACACTAATTCAGTTTTGTTGTCTTAGCCAATTGATGAAAAGAATGACAAAATATTGTGGTTGAGGCTCCTTTGTAAACCATGGCAAGTGGCTGCTCATCATGATCAACAAGCTGAAAATCGGGTTATAAGTGGAGAAAAAATTGAATACTGGAGGAAAGGTAACACGGAGCTTCCAAGTGAAGTTGTTATGAGGTACACCCACGAGACAAGGGCATTTCCATGTGCCCATGACCACTTTCAGTCTGCTGTAATTTTCAGACCAGCAACTAATGGTAAGCCATATGATATTTTGTTTGATCTCGACAAGGGTCTATTGCATCATTCTTTATCATTGCCATGTTTTTGTGATCATAACTATGCTAATGAGGTAAAGGAACAAGGTTGGGAGAACACTCTTTGCCCCGGACTCATTATACATCTTCCAAGCAAAGCCTATGAGGTGCTTTTGTATGACAACCCAAGGTACACACATATTTCAAATCCTTTGTTTCCTTTTTCATGATCATGTTGGGCTGATCATCACAAAATCTTTGTCACAAGCTTGGACTTCAAGATAGGGGTTGCGTTGCACATAATGATTGAGAGAAGAAGAGGTATGATGAAGAGTTACATAGATTGCTTACGTCCTTGGAATCCGGGTAAAACCTTGAAGCTCAAAGAGGGTGAAGGTAAAGATTTCAGTTTTGATTTTTCCTCTCTTTGCTTATGGGGGGGGAAGGAATTTGATGTGTTTGTATGAAGTAGGGAAGAATTCTAGCATGCCATGTTTAAGACATCATAAGCTTGATAAGAATTTTGATTTTCTTTTTTATGTATTGCTAACCCATGGTTCCATGAAAGAACCAAAAGAAATATGGGAATGGGGGAGAAATTATGATGAATTTACAGCTGTACACATGTCAGTCAAAGAGGGAAATGATGATGATTTTAATTTTCAATTTCAGATGGGGTTAACCCATGGCCCCATGAAAAGGTATGAATTTTGTTTTGACTTCTTTGTTTTAAGTTTAGCTGAGGCACACATTGTTTTTGGGGATCAAGAGCTCCAAATTTTAGAGGAATTTACCCTCAAAATTGAAAAGGAGTTGGGGTTCCACTTGCAAAATGATGAAGTCAGAATTCATAGAAATGTTAAGCAACTGATTTTATCTCCTTACCAGCAGTAAGGAAAGGACTGAACATAGTTAAGAATGCAAGGAGAAATTTGGCAAGCAACATCATGAGGATGGGGAGATTTGTAATGTTTGACCCTCTTGAGTTAAGGGCTAAGATGTCTGCTGATTTCAATTGTAGACCTGCTGTTCTTAATTTTTCAGCCTATGTAAAACAATTTTCAGTTCTTACATTAGTCATGAAATTGCCTTTCTTCATAAGATTTCAGTTTGGTAGTTGTTATGCCATGTGATTATAGGGGCTGAATCTGCAAAAATCAGAATTGGGACTGCCATTAGCAGCCATGAATAGTGGTGAACTTTCATTTTCAAAGAGACCTCCACCATGGGTTGATGTGGGAAAAAGGTTTCGGCTGAAAGGAGGGAACAAATCACATTTTGATAGCCTCAATTTGGATAAGATTACATGTGAATTATGACTATGGTGAATTGTTTTCAGCCCCTCCACAATTTGAATTGCCTTTGGTAATAAGAGAGATATCTAGTCAAGCTGATTATGCATACATTTCTTGCTTTATGATGGAAACTACATCAGTTTGCAGGGATTTGAGTACATCTGAGCATGCAAAGAAAGGAGATATCATTGCTGTTTTTGAAGTAGAAGATGATGAAGACTTCGAGGAAGAAAGAGGCAGTAGGGGTATGAGTTTGTTTGGGTTGAAGCTCCTTCATTTAATAGACACGCGATCCAGATTTTGGGAGCACTACAACAAGTTCCTTTACTTTGATAGGATGATACTTGGGCATATGAGTTTGGAATTGCTTGGGGTTAAGCACTTTCGGGAATGAAGGACTGTAATGTCCCCTTTTTTGAATGAAGAGCCTATAAAAGTGGACTTCTTGCCGTCCTCTTTTCCGTAGCAATGAAACTTGACTGAGCAAGGGAAGGAATTGCATTTTTATCTTCAGTTTTCTTTACTATATTTAATGTTTTTTTAAGTGTTTCCCTTTATAAGGCAGGCCAGTTGTGACTGGAGAATCATAAAGGCAAATTAAAAGACTAAAAGAAGCCCAAGGAGGTCGGTCCAGTTCTATTTGGCCTTTGGCGCCAAGCAAGAGCTATAAAAGGAGATTTGTGACTTCATTTGCATCCTATCTTTGGCACATTTTATATATACTTGATTTTTTGGGCAAAGGGCTCATTAAATTTTCACTTGAGGATGAAACCCGTCTTGTGTGGCATTCCAATGAAGACTAAAACCTTCCTTGTGACTTGGTGGAGGACGAAAACCCTCCATTATGGGTGATTTGAAGACATTTGGATCTAGGGCAATCAAGGAGAATATCTACAAGGGCTTTGCATGCATTTTAGAGCTCTCTTCAAAGGGAGTGACTGGGGTTTGGTGATAGTTGGGTGCCTTCTAGGGTACATACTTCATATTTTATTTGATATTCAGATTTGACATAATGTCTAAGGCCGGAATCTATCATCTTTTGTGGTTATCAGGGTTTGGAAACCTCCCTTTTTATTATTTTTATGGGTTGTACTTCTGTTGATCATAATTAAATTTACAGCTGAGTGTATCTTACATTCTTCTTACTATATTTATCTATATTGTGGTTGAGTTATTTCATGATACTCATGATTTTCCACTAATTTCGGACTCCTGTTATAAAAATATGACTATTGATTTCCAATTGTTATAAAAATTAGTTTGCTGATTTAAATATCTGAATTTGATCTATTGGGGTTTGTGTGGTTTCCTACTTTTTCAGTTTTAGTCCCGAAAAGGGACATTACATACAATCCAAAATTTCTTTGTAGACCCAAGCCTTTTCTTTTGTAGGTTTCCAATCCTCTAATTATTCCATTCTCTTGCTCTCTTTTATTCCTTCATCCTATTGCCTCTTCCAAAATCATAAGGGATAGTGGACCTCGTTGTGATGCAGGAGCATTTGAGTTCACAATCTATCCTATATCAACCAAAAATAGTTAAGAGCAGTTGTGTTGCATTTTTTGTTTTTGGTGTTGGGTGCATGTCTATTGTGCAAGGTCTGGTTTATTGTGCAAGCCACACAAGTTTGTTGGGGTTGTGCAAGCCTACTGAGGTTTCACAAGCGTACACAGAATACTTCAAGTTTGTTTTGAAGACATGGAATGCTACAAGTTTGTTTTGAATCAATGGAATACTACAAATTTGTTTCGAAGCCACATAACACTATGAATTTGTTTTGAAGCCACATGATACTACGGGTTTGTTTCAAAGCCACAAAATACTACAAGTCTATTTTGAAGCTATGGAATACTACGAGTCTATATGGAAGCCATGAAGTACTAAAGGATGTTGTTTGAAGCCAAGAAAATTTTGGAGAAGCCGACTAAGTCCTGTGATGGGTCTTATGGGCCTTAACTCGTAATGTTCCATAATTTAAGGAGTATAGTGTTTTGCATTTGAGTGGCATGCATGCCTATATAAACAAATCCCAATTACCTTAGGGAGTCATCTCTCAAGTTTTAGTAGCTCAGTTTAGTTACATCGTTGGCAATCACTTTGTGTGCTATTCCTTAGATTAATTGAATAAAGCTTATTGTTGTATTTGTTGTTTGTTTCCAAATTGCATTTAACTATATATCTTTTGTGTATGTTCTTTGCATGTAATTTTGAGGGTTGTGTGGTCTAAGGCGGCTCTTCATTAACAACCCTAACCGCATTTGTGTTGTTGAACCCATCAAGGAGCATCCAGTTTCACAAGCTATCATGTATCGACCAAAAATAGTAGTTGTGCTACATTTTGTGTTGTTGGTGTTGAGCGCTAATGCACAAGGTCTAGTCTATTGTGCCAGCCATGCAAGTCTGTTTGGGGTGTGTAAGCCTACTGAAGTTTCACAAGCATAAACGAAGTCGTGGAATACTATAAGTATGTCTCCAAACAGCAAAACACTATGACTTTGTTTTCAAGCCGTGGAATACAAGTTTGTTTCGAAGCCGTGGAATACTACAAGTTTGTTTTGAAGTTGTGAAGTATTGAAGGATGTTGATTGAAGCTACAAATTTTTTGACGAAGCCAACTAAGTCTTATGGTGGGTCCTTTGGGACTTAATAATATTCCGTAATTTTAGGAGTCTAGTGGGTTGCATTTGGGTGGCTTGTATGCCTATATAAACAAAAACTAAATACCTTAGGGAGTCAACTCTCAAGTTTTAGTAGCTCAGTTTAGCTCTTAGAAACAGAGCAAAGTGTAATGCGAGCCTAAGGCCCAAAGAAGAGTAGAATAGAAGTAAATGAAGGTGTACGTAGGATAAATGATTTTTTGAGACTGCATCGTTGGCAATCGGTTTGTGTGTGTTATTCCTTTGATTAATTGAATAAAGCTTGTGTATGTTTCTGTTGTTTCTTTCCGACTTGTGTTCAACTGTATATATTTCGTGTATGTTTTCTGTGCATAATTTTGAGGTCTGCATGGTCTAAGGCAGCTCTTCATTAGGCACCCTATACGCATCTACGTCACCTTACCTAAGGCCTCTTGAGGCGTGAAATGGTATGAGCAGTTTTGAACAATAAAACTAATTCTAATTTTCTCCTCTTTTGTCATTCATACAGGATCATGGTAACATTTTTATAGCTTAAGACTCTCCTATGAACAAGGAGTTTGCTCAACTATTCACCCCCTAAATATCTCCCACAACCTATCTATGTAGTATTGTTGTAACTTACCAAATAATCTTAACTACCTATTAACTAAATATTTTATTGTGAATAATTACCTCACATAATATTCACATTAACACACTATCAAATATATATGAGCACTAACTCACATAATTCCTAACATTCCCCCCTAGTGCGAACATGGTAAAAAAAATTTCCCACTCTCAACTGGAGTATGCTCACCTCTATGTGGCATGCCCATCTTTATGGCTCATGACCTTGATATAGATGACAGGAGCTCTGCTCAATCTTCCATGATTTTCAACAGGTTTACCACGAACCTGGACGTGAATAGATCCCATCAACTATTCACCTATTGTGGTTTTTTGGATCTCCACAAACCTTTTCAAGATCCATGAATTGCATTAATGTTTTTTCTCTCTACAACAATTTTACATCAGGGGATAACATAGGAAATTTTGCTCACATAGGAAAAGATTTCACATTACATCCCATAAGAACAAAACGTTCTCAATTATAGTCATTGTTGTCGATCGTTGCCACTCGATCTCGAACAACATAGGAAACTACCACTGCCACTGGAAGTTACCCTTGACTTTAGCCAATTTGGTGCAAAATGGAAATGGAATATTAGTATTATATTCCCCCCCACAATGTGAAATTTCCATTTATTCAGCAATCCATACAAAACAAGAACTTTGAAACACATCACAACGAAAACCAAAATTCATTGCACAATTGCAAAGCACACTGCACACGACTAAAAATGTCACCACAACTGAGTGGCCCCATCATTGGCGACTGACGAGAGGTCGTTGTTCGGCCTCTAACCTTCTATGGCTGCGTCCTCTAGTTTGATGTTGTTAGCTTAGCAAAATGTAATCATGTAAATCATTTCAAAGAGAGATACCCCCCCTCCCCCCGCCCCCCCCAAATTTTAATAGACTTAACGAACGATAGATTCCACCGAAAATGCGTTCGTTAAGGCAATTTATTTTTTTACATTTGACACTAAAGAAGAAACTTTTCACTATTACAACATGACACAACTTTAGACTATAGACTTTTAAAATATATATATATATATATATATCTAGCAGGCCGCGGACTGCCTTCCCCCACGGTGAAGCGGGCAGATTTCTTAGGTTAAGCAACCAAGGACTGAGGGGTATCCATTCCGTCAAATTCAGTCAAGGCACGATCCCACCTCATCCCTTATTACGGTGCATCTCTTGACTTCGCTTGCAGCGAGAACTGAACCCTGGTGGGCTCTTTAAGAGCCAAGCATCTTCAACATTGAGTCAATAGTCATTCGATTATTAATATAAAAATTGACTTTGACACTATGATAAGAAAGATAATAAACAAAAACAAATGAAATTTCTAATTTAGCTGAAGACTATTAATTAGAAATTATATCGAATTGGTGACTCTTTATAACTTGGCGGAAAAATAATAACTCTCAAATTTGTAACCTAAATAAATTAAAAACTTGTCGCCTATTACAAATCTATCACTATTGATGCCTTTGAGGAATAATCTCGACATATAGGACTTGATTCGCAAAAATTATTAATTTTGACGACAGATACTAAAAAGACTTGTATCAGAATACCAAACAAACTTAAAACCTAAAGTAGATGACAAAAAGACAAGCTAATACCACTTTGACTTCGTGAATGAATACAAACGGATTGGCACGGCTTAGATTAGAGGTATGTGGGCCTGCTCATGCTCATGCATTGGGACTGCTCAGACGTCAAGAATAACAGTTCGTATGAGGATGCTTCTTGCTACAGCTGCAGACATATTGAACACATACACAGTGACGTTAATGATCAGTGGCATAAAATCTATCTTGAGTGCATGTGGCACGTGAAAGGCACTCTTAAATTTGCTGCGTTCAATCTCCTTGAGTTTCTTCGTCCCATACACCTTTTGTACTAACATGTCTTCATATTTTTTACTACCAGCAGGTGTCAACCCTGCAGCTATTAGTGATGAAGATAACAAAAATAGAATGAAGGGAACAGTAGTCTGATGCAAACGTTCCAGCTTGGAACAGGCCACGGCAAGATAATACAAGGCTTTTGACAGTCAGGTGGCTGACGCAACCAATACCTATCAACTTAATATTTTATTGTGAATAATTACCTCACGTAATATTCACATTAACACGCTATCATATATATGTGAGCACTAACTGACATAATTCCTAACAAGACATTGAAGCATACCAAGTATGAGTGTGTGTGTACGCAATAGTTGATCACATGTTGCCAGTCTTGGAAGAATCTGAACTTTTTTGGTCCTTTCTATAGAATGGTCCAGTTAACCATTACATACAAGTTATTCGTATCTAATTGTATCGACAGTCCTTGGTTTTAGGGTTGAGTGGATGGCCACATGGGTCATTAAAATTCTAATCAAAATTTGCCTCCCAACCACAAATCCCCTCTATTCATCCAGGGTCTATTCTAGTAGTAGGATTCTTAACCTCTATGCCATGATTCTCGCCAAGATTTTATAAATTGTATTGCACAGAGATATAGGCCTGTATGCATTAATGTATTTTGTTTATTTTTTGGGTGTTAGGGCTTAAAAGGTGTTGTCTAGTTTTTGAGGTCAGCCTTCCTTGTTTCTTCAAGAACTGCTACAACATCTTTTCTTCCCATGTGCCAAAATTCTTGAAAGAATCCTGTGTAAAATTTGTCAAGTCCCAAGGACCCTTTTTGCTTCTAGTCCTTTCAACGCTTTTGTGACCTTTTCCTCACTTTTCCTTCATTTGTTTCCCATTTTATGTTGCTGATATGATTTCTTGAATGTTCTAAAACAAGCTATTTTGTTTTGCTTCCATGTCTTGTTTCTCTCCATTTAGCAATTTCATATAAAAGGATACTTCCTCATTTCTTATTTTTCATTTTTCTAAACCTCCCACCATCTTGGATCCTTAACCAACAAATCCTATTTTTGTTTCTCCTTACTATGGTGCACATGTGGACTTCATATTGTTGCTTAAAAATATTTCATTCTCAATGCTTTGTTTATTTCCTCCATTTTATATTTTTCTTCTGCAATTTTTTGTTGTGTCATACCTTCTCTACTTATCTTAGCTTGAATAATTGACTCATATAACTCCTTTTTGTAATAGATTACCAAATAAAGTTTTTCTCCAGTTCCTGGTCTTCTTCTTGAACTCTTTCACTTCTTTCGGTCAGGATAAATATTTTTCATCTTTTCACTGAAATTTTCCTCCAACATTTTAGGAGATACTTGAAAGTTGGGTCCAAATTCCAAGTCATCTCAAATTTGAAGGGACATCTTTCTGTTTTTTTAATCTTGTATGTATATCATTGTCGGCTTGTAGATTGATCTTCTACTATCAGTCCATGATTCCACTCTCCTTCCCATAGCTATCCATTCTATTGAAGTGAATTGATCTTTTTGCTATAGTTTTTATCCTTGCCTCTTATTAGCCCAAGTGAACCATCCTTCATTGGGTTCCATATCCCACAAATGTCATTCAAAGAAAAATGAGTTGGCCTTGCTACAAGTTCTTTTGAATCATTTCTTCTCATTATACATCCTTCATTGGGTTCCACATCCCACAAATGCATCTTATATTACTCCAAGGAACAAAAAATTACAGCATTTAAGCATATTGCTAACAAGAAGAGTCTTTCTGTACATGGGCAAGGAAAAAAAAGCACCAGAGCCTGTTCCCCAAGGGAAAAACAGTTCACATCTTTGCAAAACCACTCAAACCGAGTTTGTACAATTCAAGCCAACTCTTATCTAAACAGTTTCAACTCCCCCATACTGAGGGGGGAGCGATCGTCTTGAAAGATGGCTTGGCATCTTTTCCTCCAAAGGAAGTCGATCGCTGCCAGCCTAGTTGTATGCCATAAACCCTTGTAGCTGTTCCTAACCATGCAACAATTGCTTAAAGGAGGCCCTTTTCAAGAGAGGAGCAATAAAAAGGAAATTGAATTCAGTTTGCCGCCATCCCCAAAAACCTATTGTTGTTGGGTATTTCCAGAAGATATGATCAATCATTTGTTCTTTTCCCACACAGTGCAAAATGCATCCACTAAACCAGCCTCGCTCAATGGTACTTTGAAAACTAGACCCTAATGTATTACTAGCCATCCCAACAACTTGTGTTTGAAGGATGCTTTTTTTTTTCAAATAATTTGGCAACGTCATTGGGATTACCCCAGCTTTAACAAATGTCCCTGATATTGTGGGTTGAAAACCATTGGAACATAAGTTTGTGACTCCCAAGTTCTCTTATAAGCATTCGATTGTCTTCCTCTTCTAATCGTTATCACCGTATTTGGTTGGGATTTCTTTGTTTGGCTTTGTCGAATTATACTTTTGCACCTAAAAAATCTTTGATTTACCTCTTCATTCACTCATTTCCCTTCTTTTTGCGCCTCATTTCATACTCCTTCCCAATTTGCTTCTATTTTCTTAATGTCCTTTTTGTTTTTTTGGTAATTCATTCATGTCATAATTAATCAAGATACATAGGATTATATGATGTCCAATAATTATGACAGGAATCCATTAATGAACAAAGTTGTAAATAAATGTGAATTTAATAGTACAATAAATAACACAACACGAAATTTACATGGAGAAAACCTTTCGGTGCAAAACCCCACACAAAGCACTGGTGTCCCCAAATTACCCTATCTGAAAAAAATTTGTATTTTTAAAATAATGGGTCGTTTTGTGTTTTTATTGCCAGAAAGTTCTTGTATTGTGTCAAGATATTCCCAAAGAGCCATCTTGGTCATTTTTGCCAAATACCCAGATGCCTAAAATTGTTATATTCTGTCGTCGGGATTTGTCTGCAGGAAATTCGTATTTAATTATTTTGAGCCCCATTTAAGGCAATTTGAGCTCCGATTTAACCCTGTTGTGATCGAACATATCATTATTCCTATATACCATAAGGGTTTTAACCAGGAATGAGTCCTGGGCTTTATTTGTAACTTCTGGTAACTTTTTGTGTTTTTGTGTTTTCCCGTTTCATTTTTTGTGAAATTTTTCTGGATCAATTCCTTTGCCGGTTTGACCTGATTCTTGGCTTGGAGTAACTGGAGATCATATATGCACGTTATGTCAGAAGGAAGTCGCCATCGGAGGTCTAGTTCTCCAGGAAAAAGTGAAGTCGTGCACTAAAAAGCCCCTGCGGGGTTGGACGCATTTTTGGAAAACAAAGGATTTAAGTGGATCATAGGAAAAATAGAAGCAGCAGGCAAGTGGGATTTTATTGTCTGCCTTGCAGGGTACTTTTTCCCATGATGGATAAGTCACTTAAGCTGCAGTGGGAAAATTAGAGGCAACAGACAGGCGGGAATTTATTGTTTGCCTTGCAAGGTAAAAATTCCCATGGTGAAATAAAATAAAAGCGACTTAAGTGAAATCATGGGATTTTATTGCCTATCATGCAGGGTAAATAATCCCATTGTCAAAGTCAAATCACTTAAGTGGATCATGGGATTTCCGGGACTGCCTTGCAGGGTAAAAATTCCCATTGCCATGTGATTTTAAAAATAGAATTTTATTATGCTAAAAAGTGCGACCCCTTTAGGGAGAACATGACAACCTTTAAAGTGATTATTTTAATTAATTCTTCTTCTAAAAAAGGCGCCCAAGCATGGAAGAAAGTCAACAAAGCAAAGGGGAATAAATCAATTAGAAATAGATGGTCTAAAATGATTAAATTTAATTTATTTAACGGTTGCCCCCTTCATGATAAAAAGTGTGCCCCTTTTGGTATATATTTAATGTTTTTTGAAGCATTAATTGATTAAATTAAATTTTATTTCCAGTGGCTATGGTCAAAGCACACTGTGAAGCTTAAGTGAAGTGAAGAGTGGATGATTAAATTGATTAAATTTAATTTAATGGATGGATGTCCTTAATCATGCAATTTTAGCACACCAGTTAAAGAGAAGAGCATGATTTTTAATTAATTAATTGTCTGGAATAGAAAGGACAATTATTAATTATAGAATTATGAGGGTTATATAAGCATGGGCTGCCATAAGGGTGAATTAATTAATTCACAGGTGAAGAAGTGCAGCCCAGAGGAAAAGTGCGCCCCATTTGGAGAAGGATTTTGCTCAGAGGAAGGTGGATTTGATGCTAAAAGCTTCTAGTTTTGGCGCATGCTTTGAAGAAGGCCGATTTGTGTCTGCATAATTGTTAGTAGAAGTGATACAGGTGCTCAGGTGATGTTGGTAAAATTTATGCTTGCTTTGCATGCAAATAAAATGTCAAATTTTGGGGCAGCAGGCTTGAATTATGTAGATTTTTGTGATTAAAATTCACTATACATGCTCTGGTTGCCATCTTTGTCTGAATTAATTGCAGAAGTTAGATACAAGTGCTTTTATAAAGAAAAGGAACTTATATCAATGTCCAATGCATTGAATATTTCCTTCGAATCTGAAGGATTATCTAGATTTGCACTAGTTTTGAAGAATTCCAGTCAAATAAGAAGAAAAAGAATTGTTCAGACAAAGATAGACAAATCTATGGCGAAGAAAGATGAAAAAGAAAGCACAATGGAGTCATGCATCACTTCTAAATTTGCAGATATTGGAGACACGGATCTAGGCTCGGAACCTCTTGCTGAATTGATAAACAGATCTAGAGCAGGAAAGACCTCACTCATGCGTGCAGGAAAAACTTCACTCATGCGTGCAGATTAAAAGCAGTGGAATTATTTGAGCTGCAGATTTTCCATCCACAACCCTGTTGCCAGAGTTTGTTATGCAGGTGCAAATCCATATCCAGATGCAGATGCAAATCCATATGCAGATCCAGATCTAGATCTCATAGTTGCAAAAGCTTCCGACACAAAGGCTTCATCCTCTTGTTTCGAATGCAACCCGTGAAGAAGTTAGTGCGTGGAAAATTCCTTCCAAGATCTTGTGCAAATGCTCCCATCTATCAGTTGAAGCCTTCATTGAATTTTCGTTCATCTGGAGTGCTTTCCAGAATTTTTAATTGCTCATATGCAATTAAAAATAAGGATGATGAGTTATCTACGGCAAACATTGCATTGATGCATGTACTGGAGAAGAACCGCAAAAGCTTCAAGGATAAAAGAGAAGACAAGGCGAAGGCAAAATTCTAGCCGCTTCCAGATCCAGCTTCTTGTTTCCAATTCCAATCGCTTCCAGATCCAACTTCTTGTTTCCAATTCCAGCTTGTTCCCAGATCCAGCTGCTCCCAGGTCCAGTTTGGTGAGAATCAAAGGCAAAAGAATCAGCTGCATGCAGACATGAAAAAGGACAAGACTGCAGTTTTCCTCTTCCTTCTTCTTTCCTCCGACAAAGTAATTGAGCGATCAATTAAATTATACAACTTAAGTGATTGGTTTAAAAACCATTACTTGAAGAAGTCAACTACTTGGAAATAGGTGGCAGACGTGCAAAATAGAAGGTTTTATCTTCAGTTGCAAATCATGCAAAGAGGAATTCCAGGATGGAGATTACCAGTTGTTTCCTTTCCCACCTCCACATGTGCCAATTCAACTAAAAGCTTCCAACTTGTAATTGCCCCTCTACATTCTATAAGTAGAGGAAGAACCTTCGGGTTAAGGAGGAGAATTGGTAAGCAACAACCTTGTGTTCCAGACTGTGCTGAAACCCTTGAAAGCCACTTGAAGCAAATGATATACAGGAGCAGATTTCCGGAGAATTTTGTGTCACGGTGTATTGTGTTTCTAGCTTTTATATCTTAGATCTTTTAAGTAAACTTTGTGTTATTTTAGATCTGGATCTAGAGTTGTTTTTGCTTAGAATTCTGTGTTTATATCTATTGGTTTCTTCTATGTGCATGCAATCAACTCTGTTATCTATTGATTGGGATGCACATCTTCTCCATTTCTTCTCAGTGTTTATATAATTCTCTTTCCCTTCTATAAATATTTCATTTCTTTAAACAACTACTTACTTGCTGCAGAACTGTTCAGTTATGGTTCATGAGCTAAACAGTTAAAGTAAAACCCCATTTAGATATTAGCATACTTTAATTAACAAATCTGACACGGGAGCCTCACCGGTAAACGAGGGAGATTTATCTCATGAATGCCTAGGTTGTGTTATGCAGAAAATCTAGCCAACAAGCACTATCGCTTTATTAACATGAGGAACAAGAACCCAATTAGATCATCTCCTCCTCACTCTCTAGTACAAATAATCTCATAAAGTGAATATTGCATAACACCATGGTGTTACTCCACATTTGAAAATTTGTTTATAAAGGATGTGAACGGTTATACTTATAACCGTAGATGGTTATGCCAATTCACATCTCAAAACAATAATTAGTTTATTTGTTTTTATAGGTTTATAACTATACAAACCTTAATTTTAGATAAGTTTATATCAAAATATAAGTTTATGTAATATATGTGTGTGAAATAACATTTGTTCATAAGGGCCATATATAAATGTAAACCCCACAAACATCAAATGTTCCAACACTCCCCCTTAATATTTAGTGGGGATACATGCCATCACCACCTTTTTATTGGAGAAGGAATTACAAACACTCCTCATGGAATAATTTTATAGTTATTACCTTTCTATAAAAATAATTGCATGTGGCTTCGCCTTGTATTATAACAAAAATTACACATCACCTTCTTATAGAAGGAATTACATAAATGATATAGGATTATTTAGGTTAGCATGTTAAAAGGATCAAACAATATTATCCCTAAGTTCCTTAGGACAACTGCATACATGAAGTCTTACATGAGTTTTTGGTACCTTTTATAAAACAAGGGACCTCCATAACACAATGCCTCCCTAGATTACAAGTAAACTCATATAAGGTGATGTTTACGAAATCACATAGGGGAATCTTTTACAATGCTTTTTACAATATAGAAGAAATATAGAAGGAAAATACAACAAGGTTGTTAGGAGGTGGCATTGTCATGCGCACTCCCCCCAATGGCAACTTTGAAAGGCCTAGCATTGCTCGAAACTTGCAAAGTTTCACAACACAGAGGGGCTTTGTGAATATATCAACTTGATCTTCTAATTCAAAAAAGTCTGCCACATGAATATCAGATTTAAAGGTGGAGATCAAATTCAACATTGCGATTTTTTTCTCAAACAAAATGCATTTGAATTTCAATATGCATAATTCGTTGATATTGAATTAGATTTTTTGCAAGAGCAATGCAACTCTATTTATCACACGGAATTCGAGTGCTTACTTTGACGTTCAAAAGGAGTTCTTCCAACAATCTTTTCAACCACATGATTTCTTTCACATTTCTATATTATGCTTCAATAGAAGAGATAGAAACTAATGGTTGCTTCTTGCAGCTCCAAGTAATAGCACATGTATCCAACTTGGAAAACATATCCAATAGTAAATTTTCTATCTATCACAATGCTAGCATGGTTAGCATCATAATTAACCAAATAACCTAGCAATATTTGTACAAGAATAACAAACGACCATAATTAATTGTACTCTTGATATGCTTGAGTAAATATTTTTAAAAATATCATTTATTCATTTGAATAATAGCAAAACACATTAGAATTCCTACTTCAATGAGTATGAAAGTTGGTTTATAGTCAAGCATAATAAATTATAACATAATGTGTTGATAATTTAGGTTCACCTATATTCAGGTTGATTTGAAAAATACACAACCAAGATATCATGATCACAATAAAGTTATATCACAAAGGAGTATTGATAAGACTTACTGATTTTCACAATAGGAACACATCTCACTGCAACATTCAATTGCAAATAGGATTTGAAGATTGAAAGATGAAATTTTCCATTGATCCGCAATGAGTTTCTTAAGAAAGATAAGTTCTATATTGACTCCAAGGATAGAATTTTTTAAAAGAGGTCTTATAAAGAATCATATTGGAGTTGGGGTCTCCTCAAAAACAACTGTTGCAGGTTCTTAGAATAATAATGCCTTTAGGATACAATTCCCGTAGGCCTTTACATGTGCCCTTAGGTCTTATTCAATGCATGTAGGTCTTATAAGTTCCTTCAGGTCTTATAGCCATTAGGAGATGTCATTTAAAAAGAATATTTGACATTTCTTTAAGATAATAACTTAAAATTAAACTCTTTTAAAAAATAAATCTACAGAATATCAAATGTAGAGTTTGTATAATTAATTTGGTTATAGGAACAACATGCCTTTTAAATGGTCCCATACTTCATAACTCTTGCATTTTCGTTCTTCCAATTAAATTTACAATTAATAGGAGATATACTGATAAAAGTGACCATTATAACTTTGAGTCTAAATTTAAAAGTTTAGGCCAAAGCAAAACACATCATTATTTTCTTTGCAATACTAATTAAATCACAGACAATCGCATCTATTTTGGGATAGCAGAAATACGTGCAAGTTCAACATGCTCAATATTCAAAATTTTGTTTGAGGTTGATATTATGCTGATTTAGGTGGCCTTAATGGTCAAAAGACAATTATTAAATGTTAGCGAAGTGTTGATACAAAATTTTAAAGCACATGTGATCCAAGCACGACACTAGTATCTGCATCTCCAAATTTGAGCTAAAAGAAAACTCAAAATAGGAAAGAGAGCGCAACTTTTTGCATAGCTATCGCTACATAATCAATCATGGAAAGCATACTCATAGTTTGCAAAGAATATAAATTAACCCTCGATAGCACAAATACATACATTGATGAACCAAATGATGAATTCACATTAGACTCCATAAGGATAATTAAGGCCTATAGCTCCATTTACCATTTAATGGTTCAAACCCTGAAGATATATACAAGACCGCATTATGAATTAAGTTAACATCTTAAATGATGAATCCACATGATTAAACTGAATTTCTTATTTAAGAGATGATACTAAGAAGGAAAGTTTGTTAATGGATAAAGAGATTCAAATGTAATCCTTTGGAAACAATAATGGACGCAGGTTCTTGCAATATAAGGATATGATGCACATTCACTACCCTTTGCAAACAAAGTGTCATTATAAGGAGTCATAAAAAAAAGATGTTCATCATAAGTGGTTAAGTCATATAAAAATTAAATTTATTGTAAACCTGGGAATCATGACCGAAAGAAAATTTCCCATAAATTTCATATCTTTAGTGGGTGTAAGCTAGGAAAAATGCACTACTAACAAGGAAGTAAAATACTAATAATCATACCTCCTCCTTCGCGTTCCGTAGCAAACCTCAAAATGGGCTAGGAAACTTGGATTGAGCCCTGATTGTGTGATATGTAGGTATTTTTCTTCAAGACGGAGCAAGACCTTCCTGCAACAACGATCCTCTTACTTTGTACCAAATGGAAAAAAGGATTATGAGGCTATTTGGGCATTAGGACGAGGCAGAAGGATGTTCTTTGCTCAAAGGATGCAAGAACTTAGATAGGGCATTCAAGCTTATTCTCCGTATCCTTAGAGGGGAAAGGTAAGGTTGTATTTATAGCTTGGGGAAGTGATTAACTTAGAGTAATTTAAGTAACCATGGTTTGAAAATGTGGGTAAGATTAGGTAAGTGGGAACCATGAAGAATGGGTGAAATTTTGATTTTGGATTTTTAATTCATAAGTGGAGGATTTTAGGTGAGTGGGGACCACGAAGAGTGGGTGAGGATTTGAATTTGAATTTTTAATTCAATAGTAGAAAAACATGGAGAATAATGACATGTGGTGAGGATTGGGTTATTTTTTGGATTTCGAAGTGTATTTTTGTGGGAAATGAGGAAGGGGAATTAATTGATTTAGGACATATGTGAAATTAGGGTGTCTATATTTTCCCCTCTTTCGAAGGGTACTATGAAAGTAGTGTCCTTTCAAAGAAAGTAGACGAAATGGGGGAAGAATTCAATCTACTTTTCTTAAGCAAAAGGTAGAGCGAATGTTTGTTAGGGAGAATAGAAAGTGGTGAGTGACGGATGTCATAGTATCCTCCAAGACAAAAATGTCATGAGAAGATGTGATTATGGATAGATGTGGTGATGCCCCCTTAAGAGGACTGACGAGAATGGAATATACGATAGAACTCTCGAAAAGAAGAGAAATGAATTCTGCGGAGAAGAGGACGATAATGGAGTGGAAGAGACTGGAATGACCGCACGACGCAAATGGAGAAAGGATTCAATCGGCCTTGAATGCTAGGTGTGAGGGTGTGTGGGAAAGAGAAAAGGGAATGGATAGGATTGGGGGTTGATTATGAGAAGAGTAAGGGAGATAGGGGATGGGAAAAAAAGAAATGAAAGAGGTAGAAATAAAAGAGAGGGATGATAGGAGAAGAAGGGAATGATGAAGGACAAACAAGACAAAAACAGGAAAATGATAGAGTAGAGGGTGAAGGGATGAAATAGAGAGATGTGCCAAATGAAGGAAGCAACAAAGATAATAAAGAGGGATGCGTGAAAGTGAAAGAAATGATAGAGCTGAGAAAAGTAGGAAACGGAAAAAGATAAATAAGGAGGAGAAAATGAGGTGGGAGTAGGGGGTGAAATGGACGAAAATGGAAAGAGGACGAAAGAAGAAGTAGAACGGAGAAAAAAAAGAAACTATGAGGGGCGAGGAAAGTGTGAAAAAGAGTAGAGAAAAGAAGAGAAACAAATACAAAATGAACGAAAAGGTAGGGGTGGTAGAGAAAAGGAGAAGTGGTCAGAAGAAACGTGAAAATTAGGGGAGAGGAAAGGAAGATAGAGTGAATACAGGGAGAAGATTGAAGGAATCATGTCATTGCAAGGAAGACCAAGGAAAAGAATATGGAGCAGACCATATGGAGATGCATGTGGAGGGTGGTATGATAAAAAAGATAGGACAATGCTGAAGAGCCAGGTTATCGATGGGGAAGTAAGGAGGAAACGTGATGGAAAAAGGGGAAGAAGACGATACAGGGGAAGGGAAATAAGACGAGGGGTGGGAGAGAGAAGAGGATAACAAAGAAAATGATGTAGAAGGAAGGGAATACAGAAAGGGGATAATAAGTGGAAAGGGAACAGTATAAGGAATGTAAAGAGAAGAAAGAGGGGAGGAATGACATCGATTGGAAAAGATGCGGAGATGCATGAAATGAGGATATTAGGACTACGAGAAAATAGACAAAGGATGTATGATGAAGACAGTAAAGATATTGAAGAGGGCGAAGGGAAGATGGAGAGATGGGTAAGAAGCGACAAGAAAGGGTGGGATTGAGGGAAAAGAATAGGAGAGAAAAGAGAATGGGGGATAGAAGAGGCAACACCAATGAGGGGACGTTAGGGAAAGCCCCCTTACAATGAGTGGTGGGGAAGGGTGAGAGAAAAAATGAAGAAAAGGAGAAAGGTAATGAGGATTGGAAAGGGTAACGCCAACAAAGGGACGTTAGGGAAAGCCCCCTTACAATGAGTGGTGGGCTTAGAGGAGGGAAGGAATGAAGGGAAACTCTAGAAGGTCCAAGGGAGTGAATGAGGTCGTGCGGAATGAGGATTGATGATTTTTAGGGAAAGCCCACTTACAATTATTAGCGCGGGAATAGAAGATGATGATGAAAGAATGATAGAGGAATGTTAACAATAATGGCGAACACGTGTGTGGGTAGAAATGTGGGGGGATTTGAGAAGATGAAGTGGAAAGAGTAAAGAAAATGGGAGGGATGATTTGGGACTAGGTGAAAGTGAGGAGAGGATGTGGGTGATGAGGATGAACGAGGTGAGGATGAAGAAACAAGACATGAAAAGAATGGGAAGAAACGGTATGAAGGATGATGGATCAAGAAGGGGAAAATGGGGGAAAAGAACGTGATTGTAGGCGGAAGAGATTAGATGTATGTTGTAAGAGGATATGTGGAGAAAGGATAATAGTAGGAGGAAAAAGTGGGTAGTAGGAGATACCAGGTGGAAGAAGCGATCAACAAAGTGAACGAAGAATGAGGCGGGGAGAAGTTCACGATGACAAGTTAAGCGTAGGGAGGACCCTGACATAAGATTGTCATGTGACGGAAGTGGTTAAGTAAGATTGCCAAGCGAGCGAAACTGGAGATGACAAGTGGTCAAGCGAGAAGTGGTGTTTGCGAGAATGGAAAAGGAGGTGAAAGGATGTGATAATGGGGAATGCCGAGAAAAAGTGAAGGGTGAAGGGTGTGTAGTGATGGGGAAAGGAAAGAAGACAGATCATCCTTAAGAGGGACTCTTAAGTGAGATCGCCATGCCGAATGAGTGGTTAAGTAATATTTTCAAGTAGAGGAGGGTGATAGTGGTGGTAAAAAGATGTGATGATGGGGAATGAAGAGGAAATATGGATGGTGAGATTGTAGAGTGATGGGCGAGTGTAAGATGACATGTCATGCTTAAGAGAATCTCTTAAGTAAGATCGTCATGTTGCCAGAGAGGTTTCGTAAGATCACCTAACCGACAGGGATGATATGCAAGGAGAAAGACAAAATGATATTGGGGACAGGGGTGGAATGGTAGGTTGAAGAAGATGATCATGATGAGAGGCAGGAGAAATAAGATGGGGGAAATATGATGGGATGGGAAAAGGCCATAGGGCAGATCAATCTTAAGAGGAAGTCTTAAGTAAGATTGCCATGTGGCCGGAATGGTTAAGTAAGATCGCCAAGCTGAAGAAGAAGAAGAATGATGATAGAGTTGGTGGGAATAGGGTATGACAAAATGGACTGAAGGGGAACCCTCAAGTGAATTTTCCATACTATGAGAGCGTGTAAGTAGGATGACCAGGCATAAGACGGATTTGGGGAAGGATGAGAAAAGAGTGAGTGAGGTATGTCTGAGTAGAATGAGGATACGAGATGAGGTGATAACAAGAAAGAAAGGAAACAAAGGAGTGTAACATGAATGGATGAAGGAATATATGTAGTGGAGGGCGGAGAGTGTGAGGGGAATCCTTAATTGGGATGCCCGCGTGGTGAGAGTAATGATGCGAGAATGAGAAGCAGAAGAGGTGGAATGGGAAGATGTGTGCGGTGGTGAGTGTTGTTTGATGAGAGGGGAGGTGGTGAAGAAGCTTCTACAGTGGGAAGATCTTAGGGAGAGGGTAAACTTCCACCGAGGATCCCATATAGAAGGGGTTATTAAGTAAGATTGTCAAGCGGGAAGCAGAAGAGTGAAAGGAAAGAATACAAATGGGTGAGAGGGGACAGGAATGGTGAGAAGGGTAATATGGGGATAAGTGGCGGAGGAGTAAAAATGAGGAGCGAGGATGAATGGATCAAATACATGGTGATCATGGTGGGGGAGGAGGAGCTGCTGGATAGTGAATGCTACTTGAGAAAGATCTTCAAGTAGGATTCGCAAACTGCAATGGTGATCAAGTAGGATTCCCAAACTGGGGAATGTATTAGTATGGGTGAATGGATGGGGTGCAAAGTAAGATGTTGATCATGCAGGAAGATACTCACGTGATGAAAAACATCTTAATTTTAATATAGCACATAACAGGATGCATCGTGATATAAAAGATCAGGATGACTAGACTGTAATATGCGTGATAGCATAGACAGGGGCCATCAAAAAGGTTTGATGCCCCAGTACGATATGCAAATGGAAGAGAGCATAGACAGAGGCCATCAAGAAAGTATGATGCCCCAGTACGACATGCAATCAGATAACATAAGAATATTAGAGAGAACACCAGGATACATAAAATCAAGATGCCCCTGTAATATATCAAGATACAAGAAAGCAATTAATAATTTATAACTAATAATGCAACACAAGAACCAATAAACATGTCCCTAACGTGTTCCACAGTGAGGATTGATCGGATGTGCCCCCAAGCAGGGGTACGAGGACATAGTAAAGTATTGGGTCATTGTCCTCAAACAAGGAAACAATGAGAGCCGGATTTTCCCCAAGCGAGGATTCATGCGAGGAGAAGTGTTTTGAATTCGGTAGTCATAAAGTGATTGGATCATCCGTTGGGGATAATAGTTCAAAGGTTGAATTGTGTTGGTATTTTTAGAGTTTTTGTGATTTTACAACATTTTTGTTTTTGTTTATAATATATATATATAGATTTTCTAATGTTTTTTGGATTTTTGATAATTGTTTCTAATAAAAAAAAATAATTTATTTGACAATTTTCAAATGTGTTCATATTTTTTGACGATTCTTTCTAATGTTTTTGGATTTTTAACGAGTGTTTCTAATGTTTTTGGATTTTTGACGAGTTCTAATGTTTTATTATTTTTTTGGATTTTGGACGATTGTTTCTAATGTTTTTGGGTTTTTGACGATTTTCAAATGTTTTTGGATTTTTAGATTTTTACACTGTTTTTGGATTTTTGACGATTTTCACACTGTTTGTGGATTTTTACACTGTTATTGGCAATTTATGGACCAGAGTGCAGACTTATTTTTGAGAGGTGATAAACCAGGATATTATTTGTATGTACCGTGTTCCGTGTGGTAACTTATGCTCAGAATAACACAAATTCTCTTTCCATTGGCAGGATATGGTGGTGATGATATGATGAAAAGAAGTCCAGCTCCATTCTTGACTCCACACAACTAGTAAGATGTGTGGGCTCATCACCGAGAATCAAGAAGGATGTAGGAGGTAGATAATGAATATAGAGACAAATGCTAACAACAATCCCTTTGGGAAATTGTGACTCCATTCTTCATAACGGTACTGAACCAGTTTCAAAAATGGCTTTCACTTTATGAGTCACGTGCTAGACTTAGACAGTTATGTGGCCTGCTGATTGGTAAGATATGAGGTGAAGGGATAGTTCTCTCTTCACTTAGGCATCTAAATTACTTCTTTGGGGATTCTATAATTTGCAAGCACTGTAAGATTTTGTATTTTTGAAATGACTCCCTATGCCTTGCCCCATGCTACTAGTGAGAAGCAAGGGCTCATCACCGAAGGCAAAACATAGGCGAGTGAATTCCCTTTTTGTCTTTTTTTTTATTTTGTTTTTTTGAATGTTTTGCAATATTTTTATGCTTTTATGAGAATGACCCTCTACGCTTTGCCCCATGCCACTTGTAAGAGGCAAGGGTTTATCACCGAAGACAAGACGTAGACGAGTAAGGGCACCTTCCTCCATTCCCAGTCTCACACTACCAGGAAGAAGTGTGGGCTCAACACCAAAGACTATGAAGGATGAAAGATGTGACGATGAATTATTCATAAGTTATTGAATTGATGGATTTTTACAATAGTGCTTTGTATTTGGGAAGGAACGTCTGCCCCCAATCTCAGCCCCACATGACTAGTAGGACGCGAGGGTTCAACACCGAAGACTGAGATGGACGACCAAACGAACTGGGTAAAGAAGTTTAGAGCTTTGTTATGAAAGAGAGAATGTCTTTGAAGGGAATATATTACCATCAGTAAGCTTCTAGGTATGACCATAGGTGAAAGCGACTGAAAATGGGAGATATTATAAGAAGTATGATACTCACAAACTTAATAGGATCTATATTAGCACCTGTCTCATGATGATAAATATGAAGATGTGATTTTGATAAAGAAAATATCTGCCAATGGAAATGAATAAATTTAAATTATTCAGAGATAAGCAAGACAGAAGGAACAATGTACACGTTGTTTCCCAGAATAGTGAACATCTCAAGGATAAAATTTCTTTAAATGAACTGCATTCATTGGTTCATCAAGATCTTGACCATCTTCAGTGGCCAATTTATAGGCTCCAGAGCCAAATTTAGCTGTAATTACATAGGGTCCTAACCAATTAGGCTCAAATTTTCCTTGTTTTTCTCGTTCTTTAGTGGTATTCTTTTGATTTTCTTTTAAAACGAGGTCACCAATTTCGAATTCTCTGGGTCTTACCTTTTTATGATAACTGCATTGTAGTCGGTTTTGATAGACTTGAAGATGATTGAGAGCATTAAGTCATTTTTCATCGAGAAGCTCAAGCTCTTGAAGTCGTGACTGTCGGTATTCATCCTCATTAATTACATCTTTAAGGGAGATCCTCAAGGATGGGATTTCTATCTCAATAGGTAAAATGGCTTCACAACCATAAACAAGGGAAAATGGGGTGGCTTCGGTAGGCGTGCGGTAAGATGTACGGTAAGCCCAAAGAGCGGGGTAAATTTGAGTATGCCAATTACGTCCATGGGTATTGACAATATTTTCCATGATGGATTTTAAGGTCTTATTGGTTGCTTCCGCTTGACCATTACCCTGAGGGTAGTATGGAGTGGACCATTTAAGTTTGATGTGAAAACGTTTGGCTAGGTCTTTTACATCCTGGTTTTTAAATGATTTTCCATTATCTGTGACCAGAGCGGATGGAATACCAAATCGACAGATGAGATTATTAAAAATGAATTTCGATATTTGGCTACCGGTAACATAAGTGAGAGGCATAGCTTCCACCCATTTAGTGAAGTAATCAGTAGCGGTAATGATGAACTTATGTCCATCAGACGATGTTGGTCTGATTTTACCAATGAGGTCAAGTCCCCATTGAGAGAAGGGCCATGGTGTGGTTATCGATTGTAATGCTTGGGAAGGTGCGTATGGATAAGATTTCCGTGCTTTTGACATGCTTGAAAATATTTGACAAAGTGACATGCGTCACTTTCCATGGTGGGCCAATAATATCTAACTCGCAGGATTTTCTTGGCTAAGGCTATACCATTCGTGTGTGCTCCACAGATACCAGAATGGACTTCAGCTAAGACACTCGAGGCTTCTTCCTGATTAAGACATTGGAGCAGGGTGCCATCATATCCTCATTTATAAAGAGTTTCTGCTAAAATGGTGTAACGAGAAGCACGTTGTGCTAAAGCACGTTTATGCATTGGTTTCATGTCGACAGGAAATGTTTTATCATGAATGAAGGTATAAAGATCGTGGTACCAAGGGTTATTCGGACCCACGATCTCACATACCATAGTGTTTTCAGGAAGATCATAGGCAGGCATTAAGATATGTTTGATGAGAAAATGTGCCTGGGGTTGACTAGATGCGATTTCTAATAGGGATCTGATGGTTGCCATAGCGTCGGCAGATTTATTACGAATTCTGGGGATTTGATCAAAGCTAATTAATCAAAAATAGCTTCAAAGACTATCCACCATGCATTTATATGGGATAAGTTTTTCATCCTTGACCTGGTATTCATCGGTAACTTGCTTGATGATAAGTAAAGAATCACCAAATACAGCTAATTCTATAAGATTCCAAGATATAGCCAGTTTTAATCCTGCGATGAGAGCTTCATATTCTGCGATATTGTTGGTACATGGGAATGCTAAGCGAAATGATTTGGGGATAACATGTCTGCTGGGTGTGATAAGAAAAATACCAGCCCCTGAGCCATGGAGATTACAAGATCCATAAAAAAATAGAGTCCAAGCTGGCGCGATGTCTATGTGTAGAATATCTTCATCAGGAAAAGAGAACTGAAGTGGTTCTGTGCCAGGAAGGGGTGCCTCAGCAAGTTGGTCTGCAAGGGCTTGTCCTTTAATTGCTTTCTGTGGAACAAATTCAACATCGAATTCACTAAGTAATATGACCCAACTAGACATTCTTCCCGTGAGAATGGGTCTGGACAACAAATACTTGAGAGGATCAATTTTGGCAATCAACTTAGTTGTGTGATTGAGCAAGTAATGACGTAACTTATGGAATGCAAAGGTGACCACTAAGCATACTTTTTCAATTTGGGAATAACGTACTTCATGCTCAATAAGTGTTCGACTAAGGTAATATACAACCTGTTCTTTTGCTTGATCGTTATGTTGTGCTAGTAGAGCTCCTATGGCATGTTCAATGGCAGATGTATAAAGCAACATGGGTTTATCAACAACTGGTGACATAAGAACAGGTGGACTAGAGAGGTATTCTTTTAACTTAGCAAAAGAGTCTTGGCAATCGTGGTTCCATTGAAATTGTGCATCTTTCTTGAGTAACTGGTTGAAGTGATGGCACTTATCAGCCAACTGTGATATGAAACGCTGAATAGATTGTATTTTTCCCTGAAGACTGCGTAATTGTTTTAGGTTTTGAGGAGGAGGCATTTCCATAATGGCTTTGACTTTGGTAGGATCCACTTCTATGCCTCTTCGTGAGACAATAAACCCTAATAATTTACCAGAGGTTACTCTGAACACACATTTCTTTGGGTTAAGATGAACCTTATACTCGCGTAATCTATCAAAAATGTGTCTTAACACACTTGGATGCCCTATTCATGTTTTGGATTTTGCTAATATATCATCAACATAATCTTCCATGATATCATGTAACATGTCATGGAAGATGACAGTCATTGCTCGTTGATAGGTGGCACCAGCATTTTTCAAGCCAAAAGGCATGACCTTATAACAGAAGGTGCCCCATGGTGTAGTAAATGTCATTTTATGTTGATCCCCTTCAGCAATACGTATTTGATTGTAACCAGAGAATCCATCCATTAAGGAGAGCATTTCATGGCCTACTGTAGAATCAACAATCATGTCTATATTTGGCAAGGGAAAGTCATCTTTGGGACAAGCCTTGTTGATGTCTCGGAAGTCTGTGCATATTCTGATGCCAGGAGTTTTCTTGGTGACGGGAACTATGTTAGATATCCATGCCGAATAATCAATAGGTTTGATAAAGTCGGCTTCCAAGAGTTTCTCGAGTTCGGCTTTGACAAGCAATGCAACTTGGGGATGCATTTTGCGTAGTTTTTACTTTACAAGTTTTACATCCGGATGTACCACAAGATGGTGTACTACAAGAGATGGGTCCAGGCCTGGCATGTCCTTATATGTCCATGCAAATATATCTTGGAATTCAATAAGGAGTGTTGTGAATTCCATGCATTCTTGGTCAGACAGACTAATGCCAAGTTGTAAAATTTTTGGTTGTTCGGTGGTGCCAATGTTTATGTCTTTTGTTTCTTCTACAAGCATTTTAGATGTATCCTTTTCAGAGAACGATGCTAATGGTTGATGTAGGTCATCGGTGTCGGGTGTTTTAGGTGAGTTGGTACAAGATTTTGGTGTGTAATGTTGGGATTTTTTATTGACATGTTTGTTGGATAGGGTGGCGGTGAGATTTTGACTATGGGAAATCCTCTGTTTGCGCTTCTGATCCAAATTTTCTGAGGGTGAAGGATCTGAATATTTTATCTCTTCGCCAAAATAGGCTGATTCATTTAGATTGATTTCAAATCCTTTTCTATGGTCGGAAGTAGGGATTTGGTCACGAGTTCCAAGGAATTCTTCGATGGCTTCATCATTTTGGAACATGTCCATGGCCGCATGATGTGGTTGGCCATGGTCTATGAGAGTCAGATGTGTAGGCTCAAAATTGATGACATTAACAGATAAATGTTCAAAGTAAAGATGTGTTTCAGCAAGGTCCTCAAAAAGACTACATGGAGACCTGATGTCATTATCAGAACTGGTGTCATCATTGTCACTTGAAATTATTATGGGAGCCAACATCAAACTTGTTCATTTGGACTTGAAATTATTACAACCTTGAAACCTAGACCATATTTACCGTGATGTTGTGTGCAATTTATCGGGTCTAAATGACCTTGTTCATTTGGACCGAGTCCTTTACCCTTCCATTGCATGTTTTTCATTATTCGGTGAGCTTTGGTAAATTGAGGGGACTCATAACATGGAGCAAAGTCGTCATTATATAACCAAGATCCTGAAGAACTTGGAATATGTTCGTTGTCAAGATAACCAAACTTTTTCCAAACTGACTGTCCCATTTGGTAAGTGGGATGGATTCTCAGATGTGGAGCGTTAGGTTTGTCGTAGCTATGTGGGGATTTGTTGATATAAAAGGAGTCTGCCATCTTTTGAAATTGATATTCACCGCATCCTGTGTCAATGATTTTAAATGTGTGGGATGGGGGACCAATAGGTACCTCATGTGGTGGGGAAGTCAGTTTGGTAGTTTTAAAAGATGAAGAGAATGGGTTATAAGAAGAAGGGAGTGGATTGAAGGATGAAGGTTGGTTGTTCACAGGAGGAGGTATCTTAATAGAAGAGGTTTGGTTGGATGAAGAAGGTTGGCTAGGTGAGGAAGAAGATGGTGTGGTGGAAGAATAACTATTGCTGGAAGAAGAAGCTTGATTAGTGGAAGAAGATGATTGATTAGTGGGAGGAGGACTGGTGGAAGATGGTTGACTAGCAGAAGATAATGGATTGGAAAATGTGTTTTGGTTAGGAGATGATGGTTTTGGATCATTGTTAGGGAGTGTATCAGGATCAATGCGTGTTTCGTTAGGGATTATGTGAGGTGGAGCATATTTATCTGTTGATGGACAATAGTGATCATGTCGATACCATCCTTCGAGGAATCTACAATACTCAAAAGGTTGGGGATCTGCACGTAATGTAAATTCCTTGTCCAAATGAGGAAACTTAATACATTGGTGGAATGTTGATGGGATGGCTTTCATGGCATGAATCCATGGTCGGCCGACGAGAATGTTATATGCAACTTCTACATCCACCACATGACAAACCATGTCTAAGGTGATGGGTCCAACTTGGAGAGGCAACGTGATTGTGCCTTCAAACTTTCTTTCACTATTATCATACCCACGAATGGTTATGATATTGTTTTGTAAATCATTTTCAGTGTAACCTAGACAACGTAAAAGTTTCATGGAACAAATATTCAATGTGGATCCATTGTCGATTAAGACGCGCTTGATCTTACGATGAGTTACATAACCCTCGACGTATAAAGAATGATTATTAGCGATGTTGGGATTAAGCAGGTCAGCGGGACCAAAAGATAAAATAGGATTGGGGACTGTAAGATGTGCGATTAAAGCCTGGAATTGTTGTGAATTGATGTCCTCAGGGACACGAGCGTTATTCAATGTTTGCATAAGGATGCGTTGTAGTGCGGGAGAAGAATTAAGTAGTTCCATGATGGAAATTTGTGCTGCAGTCTTCTCTAATTGTTTGACAATATTGAATGATGGTGTAGGTTGTGGAGAGGAATTGGTGGCGGAATTAGATGGTGGATTAGGAGGTGATGCGGGGGATGAAGTGGCAGATTTTTTTGTTGTAGGGACCCACATTTTTTTCTGTCTAGTGGTGATCGCACAGTCAGTTCTGATCTTTATAGTTGCCACTAAGTCTTGGTCATAGTCTATGGTCGAGATGACTGAGTCATACTCGACATTGCTTGATGATTGACCCTTATCTTTTGAATTGTTATCGTGGTTAGGGAAGGGATTTTTGAACATGTGAAGTTTTTCATTAGGTGTTTTTGTCTCAGAAGTATTTTCAACTTCTATGTCTCCACGTTCAATCAGGTCTTGGACGTAATGGCAGAGTTGCATGCATCGATCTGTGGAGTGCCCTTTTATGCAATGGTAATCACAATATTCATTGTCCTTATACCAATTTGGTTTGGGTTGTCCTTCTTCGAAGGGTTTGATGATGGGATATGTAATCATATTGGCATTTTCCAAATGACGAAAGACACTAGATAGACTTTCTCCGAGAGGAGTGAACTGTCTTCGTCGGTCCCGAGAAGGAACTTCCTTTCTAGGGATGATGATTGGTTGTTTGGATTTTAATGTATTGATAAGATGGTTTTGAATGTTTCAGACATGGCGGGAATCAGTAATGCCATCGTTGACGATATTTTGATTCCAGTTAAAGAATTTAGATTTGTCCTAGTTCTGAGGAGTGTCTCGATAAGGTTGGTCCCTAAAGGGTGCTTTAAGTAAGCCCTTAGAAATGAGGGCTTTTTCGATTTGTGTGCCCTTTTCGATGACTTCTTAGAAACGATTCAGATAATGCATTTACATGTGAAATGATAATTCGACATTGAGATTAGGAACAAAAATGCTAACTAGTTGCCTCTCGGGTACTGAGCAGGGAAATCGGCTTGCAATTCCTCGCCATCGTTGTAAAAAGGAGGCAAAGTTTTCGTTTGGCCTTTGCCTAGTGTTGCAGAGATCAAGCATGGTTATTTCTGAGTCTAAGTTATAGGAAAAATGTTTGACAAATTTCTCTGATAAGTCTGCAAATGTCGTGACCGACCCTTTGGGCAGATGGAAAAACCAGTCTAAAGTCTATCCTCATAAACTTTGGGGGAATAATCATAAAAGGTACGTGTCTCGATAGGTAACTTCCTGACATTGCATGTAAAATTCCTTGACATGTTCATGGGGGTCACCTTTGCTTTTATATTTATCAAACTTTGGGATTTCGAAGGATGACGGAAATGGTAAGCGTGATATCTCTGTATCAAATGGATAAGGACACAATTCTTCAAAGTTGAATTGTTTTGATTGTTTTTGTAGTCCCTGAATGGTGTCTTTCATAAGTTTCCATTCTTGTGTGAATGGAGAAGCGGGGGACGGTTTATCAAACATGTCGTGAGTATTGGAATCTAGATTGGGGTCTTTTAATCTTTCAGCTCTAGTCGTTGCTTCCTCAAGTTTCTTTGTTAAGTCTTGGATTTTAGTGAATAACTCTTCGGCCGAAGAACCATTTGGATTGTTTGGTATTTCGTTGTGATAACTTGATTCACCATTGTCGATAAGTTTGTTTAAATTTTCCGTCCCGAAGTCAGGGGGTAGTTTTTCCCCCATGGCTAGGATGCGTAACAGATATTCATTTTTGTTTTGTTCTATCACCCTATTGACTTGTTCTTGTTCTTCATTGGTGAGTTCTGGTTGTGCGACTTCTTCATCGTCATTTTCATGATTGTGACTGCGAGTGAATACCATGATGAAATGTGTCTGATTAAGCTAAAAAGTGGGTAGGAATTTTGAACAGGTGTGAGGAAATGAGAACTTGATTACTTTGGATTTAGCTCGAATAAGCTCATGATGACTGATAAGGAGAGTAACTCAAACAAGTTATCTCAATATGATGATGATGTACCTTGAGACGAGTTATTAGAGGATTTGTTGCACGTTGTGTAGATTTGGCTTAAACAAGCTCTAGACTATTGACGGGGAGAGTAACCTGAACAGGTTAATTGCGATATGGTTGTGATATAACTCAAAATGAGTTATGAAAGGATTTGTGTTGGCTGTGATTTGGATAAACGCGATGGTGGACAAAATAATGAGTGAACTCAAACAAGTCACCCAATATTAGTTTGATATAGCTGGAAACAAGCTATGAAGGATGTTTTGACAATTGACGATATGGGGAGTGAATGCTAGTCACTCAATATCAGTTGGATATAGCCGAAGACAAGCTATGACAGATGTATTGTTGGCTGAAGCGAGCTAATGAAATTGGTGTGATGTTTTGGTCTGCGTTGTTGGATTGTTTGGATGTTTTCGCTTGGTATTGAATTGGTCGAGAACTGATTTTTTTTTGTGGAACACAACTAGGGTTTGAACTTTTACAATGAACACATTGATATCAGCCAAGTTTTATGATAAAACAATGCTAAACTATTTTGTTTTCACACAGCAAGCAATCATGTGGATCCAATTGTTTTGGCTTAGGAGGTAAATTCTTCAGGAATGATCATTGTTTCATGCAATCATACAAGTATGTTGTGGACTGATGGATGCAGGCTCTTATTACTCCAAAAAAGATGCGTCCTCCGATATACCCTAGTCCTGATATACCTAATTCTGTACGGGGACAGAATTGGTACGGGGAGCCCTTAGAGCACTGGAGGAGACTCACCAATTCTTACTTGCCTGTTTTAGAGTGAATCACCACGTCCAGAACAGGTTTTGTGAAAAGGTGGAAGGTGATGGAGGGATGAATGTGTATGGTGTCCTTATAACTCCCCGAAGATTTACAGGGACGATGCCCAAGCTTCGTTGTTACAGCTATTTAGGCGTGACTCGCATGCGCCGCACGACAGCATTACCTGTAAGTGAAGAGCAGGGGTGAGGTAAATACCGAACGTTGTGATGAGACTAGGTCTCAAAGTGCAATGCAGATGCAAATGTTGTTGGTGCGTGGTAGTCAAGTCCACGTCACCAGTGTAGCTTTGGTGGTGATGAAATCCACCTCAACTACGTGTAAAAACAAAATGATAAAGTGATTAAACACAGGGTTCTTTCCAACTTGAAATAAATCACTAGCAGAAAATAATTGCGTACTTAGCATGCTATTTTTTTTGTTTCAGAAATTTTCTTTGAATGGTGGTATTTTTTGGGATTTTTTTTTTGTTTTTTTTTTTTTTGACAATATTCCAATGATGTGGTCCTACAGAAAACAAATTAGTAGTTATCCTGCAAACGAAATGTTAGAAAAGTGATCGTGGCTGTTTTTGATTTTCCAGATCGCTCGAAGGCGCAGGAAAAGAGCATACACAACCAACGACCAAACAAATATTAATAATATGATGAAGGAAAATAATGATTGAAATGACAGTTAGAAAACAAAGCTAGAGGATCCTGCAATGTTAGAACAAGAAACTAAAAAATTGCGACCATTTCTGATTTTCCAGATCGCTCGAAGGCACAAGAAAAGAGCATACGCGGATACAATTGGAATAGATTTTATTTTTTTTTGAATTTTTTTTCTTTTAAATGTTAATAATTATTGCAATTAATCATGATTGCGAAATAGCGATAATGATTATTTTCACAAAAAAGAAAAATGACGAAAGAAGAGTGTGAAAATGTTACCTAGAAGTGTTGTCGTGGAAAATTGAAATGTAAGGCAAAAAAAAAAATTATTTTGCGGAGCCCGAGTGGCCTCACGTTTCTGATTTCCAAGATCACTTTTAAATTGTGAGGAAAGAGCATACGCGTGAGGTTGTTATGTTAAAAAAATTAAAATTAAAATTAAAAAAAAAACTATTTTTTTTTTGTTTTTTTGTTAAAAAGACAGGTGTTAGAAGAAATGAAACCAAAAAAATTCTGTAAGTCTAAATCAAAAAATTATTTTTCCATTGCATAGATCTTTTCAATACCTTTCCGTTAAAAAAAATGAAGTCATTCCAAGTTTGGGAGAGCAAAAGTTATGGCTTCCGGAAGATGGGCTACAATAGCACTCTGAATGAAAATTTTGAACGTGAGAAAAACACCCCTGGGAGCTAGTTTTTTTTATTTTCTGACTTCTGTACTTCACCTGAGAAGCTAAAATTTTGACAGCAAGGTTTAAAAAGAACAATAAACAGAAATAAAGAGTTAGATCACAAAATGATTAACTAAAATGAAAGAAAGAAAAATGATTAACTTCCTACAAAGCAGTTATTTTAGCAAAAGTAAATAAATAAATGCATTTTCCAGATTGGTTGTCCCATGACAGTAAGATGATAAGCTAATGACTAGTTCATTTGTTTCTATAGATTACGAGTGAATAGAAAAATCAGAACTAGGAACTATTTGAAATGTAACCTCTGTGACGACCGTAGGAGTGAATATTTCCACCGTGATCCACAAGTATCCAGATTAGGTGATAGATGTCTATCTGCTAAACACCAAGCGTCGAGGAGATCAAAGACATGACGAGCGTCATAGTTTCATTGTTGTTATAACCTGCAAATGCACCACAAGACACCCCACAACAAAAACACTACCCACAACATGAAGGTTAACCAAAGAAGGCCATAAGGCACAGAAAAGGAGATAATAATGAAAAATAATAAACAAAGACAGATAAAACCACCAATTGAAAAATTAATGGTAACATATCGAAAGTAATCGAGCGTGCTAGAATGTAAGCTAGGAAAAATGCACTACTAACAAGGAAGTAAAATACCAATAATCATACCTCCTCCTTCGCATTCCGTAGCAAACCTTGGAATGGGCTAGGAAACTTGGATTGAGCCCTGATTGTGTGATATGTAGGTGCTTTTCTTCAAGACGGAGCAAGGCCTTCCTGCAACAACAATCCTCTTACTTTGCACCAGATGGGAAAAAGGATTATGAGGCTATTTGGGCATTAGGACGAGGCAGAAGGATGTTCTTTGCTCAAAGGATGCAAGAACTTAGATAGGGCATTCAAGCTTATTCTCTGTGTCCTTAGAGGGGAGGGGTAAGGTTGTATTTATAGCCTGGGGGAGTGATTAACTTAAAGTAATTTAAGTAATCATGGTTTGAAAATGTGGGCAAGATTAGGTGAGTGGGGACCACGAAGAATGGGTGAGGATTTGATTTTGGATTTTTAATTCATAAGTGGAGGATTTTAGGTGAGTGTGGGAACCACAAAGAGTGGGTGAGGATTTGAATTTGAATTTTTAATTCAATACTAGAAAAACATGGAGAATAATGACATGTGGTGAGGATTGGGTTTTTTTTTATTTTGAAATGGATAATTAATCAAATTATATTTGATTAATTCGAAGTGTATTTTTGTGGGAAATGAGGAAGGGGAATTAATTGATTTAGGACAGATGTGAAATTAGGGTGTCTACAGTTTTACTTGATAATGATTGAATAGTTTAAGAATGGAGAGGAGTGTTATCGACACCATAAATGTACATGTGAACTAATTCAATTAAATCTCCCCTTCTTTATATCATTTATCATAGTATAATCTTTATTTGGCTTCATTCTAGATGGTCCACCATGAATAAGTAACATTTTCTTTAGAATTTTTAAGCATTAAAAAATTGGCTATCAAAAACCAAGGCTTGGGACAACGAATGAACCCCTAACCTCCCAGTCCTTAGCACCCCAAGGCAATCTTATAACTGTCTGAGCTACCCAACTCGCTGGTATAGTAAGCTAAGTTAATTGTTTTTGAATTTTTAAACAAGGTGCTTCAACAATAAACAATAACTGACTTATCTCTTACCCGATTAGGGTTTTCAGGAAATTTTAGGGCGGAGAGCTTTTCTTTTATAGTCTAAGAATTTTGAGATTCTTTTTTTGCCCACCTTGGGAGTTTGTCGTTGTCTGAGAGTGCAGCTTCGTAGAGGTCACAACCAAGATTTGATGCTTAACGTTGCCATAGAGATCATTGAGGCCCACATCGCACTCGAGATGTGCAACGACGTGAATGGCTTGTTAAGAAATCCAAGCTGGCCTGAGGGGAAGCAGATAAAGATGTTTATAAAGAAGGCATAATAAGGAATAGCCTAGATAGAAGAATCCATAGGAGCATTGTATCAAGAAATAGTTGAAGGAAGTACATCTTTGGGAATATTTTCCTTTCTCGAATCCATTAAGAGTGTGATAGAAGCAACAAATGATGAGGGAAAGGGGCTCTCGGAAATGTGTTTGAAAAAATGGTGACAGATAGAAAGTATCATGGGTAACATCAACAGAGGGATAGCTGAGATATTCAACCAACCTAGTGAGTATTTGGCTCTTCTCCTTGATTCCTGATGCAAAAGTGGGAGAAGCGACCCAAAGGGTCGTAAGCAATGCCTCTGGCACCTAGTTCTGATACAATGTCAAAATTAATTAGGATATGTAGGATTATATGATTTCCAGTAACTATGGCAAGATCCATTAATAAATAGAGTTGAAAATAATTGTGAATTTAAATACTACAATAAACAACACATAACACCAAATTTACGTGGGTGATTGGGGGAAATGGCTGAGGCTCAAAACCCTAATGGTGTCGCAGCCCAGCAAAATGGTGAAAACCAGCAAGGCAAGGAGCTCGTGTAGGCAAAGAAGAGGGGGATAAATCTTGCGGATGGAAGGATAGATGTAGACGTCACTGAATTTCTATCTCTAGGTGAGGAGCAGCTCGAATATATTCAACTGTCAGTTGCAGGAGGATGGGTTTCCCGCAGTAAGGAACCTCGAAACAATAAAGGTCGCCCTCTCGTAAATGCGAACAAGGAAGTTCCTCAAGCTCTGAATGGATGTCAGAAAACAAGTGGAGGAATTACGGGAGGAATCGGTGCTCAAGGTAATAGTAATGGCAGAGTAGATCCCTCCAAGATGATCGGATCTCATCATGCTTCCTTTAAGGAAGCTCTTCAACGAAAAAATAGTATCCACCCGCTTCGCCTGCCTATATCGTTGACCTGGCAGATGAAACGCCTCTACTAAGCCTAGACAGTCTGGAGTGAATGGCACATCTTCAATCTTTGTCACAGTTTGCAGTTATTGGGAGATTCAATGGTATATGGCCATCTTCTTCCACTCTTTCGCTCTGGATCTCCGAAAATTGGTCCAAAAAATGCGAAGTCTCCTTTTGCTCCAAGAGTTTCTTCATGGTGCAATTCCTGGAGGCAGGAGAATATCAAAAATGTCTATCGGATGGTCCTTGGTTTTAGGGCGATGTAGGGTTATTCCTCACGCCTTGGTTCCTTGAGTTCGATCCGAATACCTTCTCGATCATGACAATGCCGGTGTGGATTCGTCTTCCAAACCTACCGTTGCATTTATAGTATGCTCTTGAAGATATCGGCAATGCCCTGGGGAAATTCATTAAGGCAGATTTGGACAGGGAAGCAGTAGGCCTTCGAACCTTCGCCAGATTCTGCGCCGAGATTGACTTGAGTAAGGGTTTGCCTAATAAGATTCTTCTAAAGTTGGTAAATCTTCAGCGTGTCCAAACTTTAGATTATGAGAATATAGCATTTAGATGCCGCATTTGTAGAGAACCAGGTCATTTGCAGGCGGATTGTCTGCAAGGCAAGAAGTACCAACGGAGAAAGAGTCCAACAAATAAAGGAGAATGGAGCAAATCCTCCACAAACCAAGCTCAAACACTAAACATAAGGGGGAGAGCGGAAAGAATAACCCAACCAAATCAGGGGATGATTCTAAGAGACAGGTCAATGCGGCCCCTTCGTCCAAGACAGTAGAAAACGGGTCAGCAGTAGGCGGTGTGAAAAGAGGCCATGTATCCGATAACTCAAGAGAAATCAGATTTAGATCAGGAGCATAGTAATGACCCTTCTAATAATCTCATGATGGTTGTCTCTTCTGATCAAAACAATTGGCTAGAGGTAAGGAAAAAAAGGGCAAAAAGGGGCGTTATGCCAATTTGCTAGAATACTACTCTTCGAATGAAGAGCGGAACCTATAAGAGGTCAATCATGCCCTTTCTATGTTAGCATAGCTTTTCTTTATGGGTAGATCCTGCTTATGAATATTAAAGGGTATGGGCCCCTTCAACCTGGTTTATCGATTAAAAAAAAAACCAAACCTAGAGAAAATCTTTCGGTGAAAAACCCCACACAAAAGTACTATCACTTTATTAATATGAGGAACACGAACATAATTATATCATCTCCTTCTCTATAATGTCCCCAAATGGGCATATTTTGCCCTAAATGGATTTTAGGCAAGCCCCAACCACTAAATGCAACTTGTAGACAAAATACCAATAAAGTATCATGCAGATCTGAATTAAACATGGGAAGTGCGACTAGGGTATGAAAGGAAACTCATAACAACCAGCGCTTAAACTTTGATATTTCCACTCCAATCTGATCCTTCAATTTTATAAAGCCAAAATATGAAGAAAAATACAGATTTTGAAGCACAAGAAGGCTGAAATTAGTTTATTTTGGAACCTCAATTTGCAGAAAATTATTGCAACTTCAAAAATTGATCACACACTCAAAATTGCTCCGATTCACACAAATAAACTATGCACGGACTCAGAAAAATAGGGAGAATGCAATGATGTTACCCATTCATACAACTGACCACCATAAGTGCCCTAAACAACCAAAACACCAATTCACCCTAGGGTTTTGGGTTGTAAATTGCAGCAAAAACATATACAAAAGAGTGGAAAATATAACAACAAAATTCTCTTCCAAACCCTTGACAAAAATCTGCAACCTTTATTCCTTCAACTAATAAAAAGATACTGAAAATTACGGCTAACTCAATGATGCTCAATGGAGTCCCTTGTGTAGAGAATCCTCACAAACTAGAGTAAGGGTTTTCATCCTTCTCTAGACTCTAGGAGGGTTTTCGTCTTTAGAGAGAAAATGCAAGCCAAAAGTTTTACACACAAATCTGAAATTTGATAATAAAGAAGAGATGCCTCTTCTAAGCAAGTTGTCTTGCTTATATAGAGAAGATGGCCCAACTAACCTCCTTCAACACCCAATCAGATTTGTCCCTTCATTTAATAATTTTTCCACCCACTTTCCTTCTTAGTGCAAGTCGCATTTTTCTTGAGTGGATAACTTTGGCTCATATGCTTTTTCATTTTTTCTTATTTATTTTTAAGTTACTAAAAATTATTATAAGTGCAATTAATTTTTTTTTTAATTTATTTTGCACTTTATAATAAAATATTATAACTTAAGTCACCCTTATTTTCTTCCCTTAGCCATCGGGTAGACAAAATAGGCGAAGGGTCTTCGATTGGGAAGGGGATATTACATTCTAGCTTCTTCAGTACAGATAATCTCATAGAATGAGTAGTGCACAACACCATTGTGTTACTCCACATTTGAAAATTTGTTTATAAAGGATGTGAACAGTTATAACCGTCAATGGTTATACCGATTAACATCTAAACAAAATAAATAGTTGATTTGTTTTTATAGATTTATAACTATACAAACTTTAATGTCAGATAAGTTTATTTTGATACGGGCCACATAAATTTAAACCCACAAATATAAAATGTTCTAACAATTCAGAACTTCCTTCGAGTAGTGTTTTGGGAATTGGGTAACTGGGACCAATTTGTCCACTATACTTTGTTCCTTTCTCTTGGATTTATTTCCCTAAACTTCTTATTCCCCCTTAGTGTCTATTTGCTTCCGTCATCTGATTGTGGGCACTCAATGGTGCTTTCTTCATGCTTTGATTCTCCTTCCTATTAAGAGTCCCCAAATTTTTCCCGCCTCAATTGAAATATGTTATCGCAAAACTCCCTTTCCTATTCTTTTGTGAAGATATTTGTAAGGAGTTGTGATAGTTTTCTTTAGAAATTATGTTCTAACTTTTTTTGTTGCTCCCATTTTGTTAATGATTTCCATTTCTAGGGCTTTCTTGTTTGAGCTCCTTTCCTCCATGTGCTCATTTCCTTAAATCTATTTCATGTGATTAGCTTTGGTGGATCTCTTCTGTGAAATCTGAATTTATGCATAGGATTTGACCAGCAGATCGTTTTGCTCAACATCTTCCAAAATTTTCCAATCTCTTTCTAGGCGATCCATTTTATGATAGGAGTGGCATCTTAATGGGAAGCAATAATGATCGAGCTCCTAATTCCACATTCCCAAATAGGTAAACAATTTAATAGCTGATAAGAGGGGTTTTGATATATTCATCTTCACACAAATCCTTGCATGTGGCTAAGGGTTTCTTTTTTGCGTTTGGCGTTTGACTACATGATGTAATCATTACTGAACACAAGTTTATGATTGGAATCAAATTTAGGAGTCCAGGGTTGCAGATACAATCCAAAATTTTAATGGAACTAGGGTCCGCCATTATAAGTTGTGTCACTTGTTCATTAGTTTGAAAAGATCGCTTGAAATTGTTTTTTGGGAAGGAATCTGATTTCTACCCTTTCCCCCTAATATCTTGTTATCCAAAGACATGGCTTATTTACAGGGGTCAATATCCTATACATGTATCAATTGGTGATCTTTCAGTTATAAAACTTAGCTTTGGTTGGATAAATTTGTCTTCTATCACTAATATAGCTATCTCCTCTATGATTTGAAAGTCGCTCATAGTCTAGGGTTGACTGAGTTGGGATAGGGTTTTTTGTTCCTCATTATTTTTTTCCCCTCCAGCATCTTTCTTCAACACATTTTTATTTATTCTTCCCAAAGATAGTTCCCATTTCTCCACACCCCCAAAGTTTCACATCCCCATTATATCTTCCTCAAGTCTAATTCGCTCATGATTTCTTCCTTGTTCAAATTTGTTATTCTATTTTCATCTTATAGATAACTCCCTTGGTGAAAGGTTGATTGTCATTCATGCCCCGTTTTCCTCAAAGATTCCTGGGTAATTTCTGACAAGGATGAAATGACAACATTCACCCTATGACGAACCGTTACACCAAAACCTCGCAGCATTAGGGAAATTCGCAAACTAGGATCAAATCATCCCACCATGCTCCACAGCCTGAACTCTGGGCCGGTAGACCTCCTTGTCACCCGCTCCGCTTTGTGGACTCCCTCTAGGATCAAACTCTAGACTCTAGGCCAACAGACCTTGTCACCCGCTCTGTGACTCGAATCCAAGTGGTTACTATGATACCAAATGTAACAAACTGCTACACTAAAACCTCTAAGATCATATCATGACCCCCTTCTTTTCCATATTACCTCAATTTTGTTTTTTCCAGTCCTGCTTGTTTTTTTTCGCTCTATATTTTTATAATATTTTTTCTTAGCTTGAAAGATATCTATTGCACTTATTTAGCTTCATGTAAATGTTTCATTTCTTAAGAGATGTCACTCTTAATTTACAACTATTTCATTGCTGAAATTCCATTTACTATCAAGTATATTGTGTTTAAAGCTCCCAAAGATTCAACCTTCTTGTGTGCTAGATCTCATTTTAAAATTTTCACTTATTTGCTTTCAGCAGTCTGTCTTATCTATTTAACCTCAACTTTCAAGCTATTGGTTGAGAAGGAATTCTCTTAAATCTTGTTCCATATGTTTGGAAGTAAATATTAGATAATGTTATGGCTGTCAAATTCTCATATGCATTGCATAAATAAACTCGATGCAATGCCATGATTTCTGTTTTCTTTGGTTTCCTTCATAGCTTTGTTTTACGAATTTTGTTTGATCTAACATGTAAGATGGTGATAGATCAAAAGTTATATGCTTGCTATGGTAAAAGAATGACAATAATTAATAATATTTCTGCAAACACAACTGGCATGCTCAGAAAAACAAATGGGAATAAGAAGTCTTCTTGTGATTTACCAGGTAAAGACTTTGATTTGATAGTTGAACCTACTTATATAGAGCTCCCACCAGAAGTATGCTTGAATCTGGGTGTCTCTAGCTCTGTTATTTGTTCACTGTACTTGCTTCCTTCTGTCATGCATCGCATGAATACTTTGATGTTGTCGAATCAACTACGAGAGGAAATACAAGAGTGCTCAAATTGTCCCTGTATTCCGTCCACACTGGTAATTTCTAGTTTTTTTGTTGATGGTTTTTTGGTTCATTGGTTTCGTTTAAGAGTAGACATTTATTTTTACACTTTTACATTTCTTTAAGATAACTGGCCTCAAAGAACTTTGTTTTAATTTTATTCTTCGAATTTTGTGGCCTTTGATAGATTATGCAAGCATTGACCACAATGAGGTGCTTGGAAAGTTTCTCATCTGAGCAACTGGAGCTATTGGGTGATTCAGTTCTGAAATATGCTGTTAGCTGCCATCTTTTCCTCAAATATGATAAGAAGAATGAAGGCCAATTAAGTGCATATAGATCTTTGGCAGTTTGTAATGCTACCCTTCATGCTTTAGCTACCAGTCGTAATTTGCCGGTATGGACATGCATCATTCCTTGCCAATCAAAACTTGCATCTGAATTAAAATCAAATTTATTAGGTTACATGATGTTTGATAGGAAACTATAGATGGATTCTAGAGGCTTTTTTATTTTCTCATTTATTGTTATAAAATGATTTAAAACATTTTATTGTGTTTGCATGTCTAATTGTAGATTCTTTGAATTTGGGTATGCTCCGCCCTCCCTTTTCATTATCACAACATTATTCAAGCAATGAGTGATATCTTTCCCTAGAGATCTCAATTAAGATTAAATCTAAAACATAGTCATGAAAAAAGAAATGAATTAAAAGTATTATCCATAGTTCACAGACTCGTACTCGGCCAAGCCGACCCAAAATAGATTGACTCAGTGAAAACCCGGCAACTTCAAAAAAAAAAAAAAAACTTCTGTAACAGACAAATTTTATACAAAATGTATCAAATGAGTTTGTAAAATGTTGGAGAAGTCTTTTCTATTAGATTTGAATACAAATAGAGTAAAAAAACGCATCATCATGCAAATACAACAGCCAACTGATAAGTCTTATGAATTATGATGATTGTCATTGAAAATAATCATCATAAATGCGTATCTATGCAAGTTACAAATTACAATAAAAACTAGCCAAAATAATAACTGGAAACCAACAAAAGAAACTCGCGAGTATTCGCCAAAAACTCACAAGAAATTGCAAAAACAAATCGCAAGCATTTGACAAATACTCTGCTGGCAAGTTCAGGAAGTTTTTGGGGAGTTTACTCACCCAACTAAAAATATGACAAGTACTCGCCGAGTTTGCAAACTACTGTTATCTTTAAGGATAGGGAAGTAAATCATGACCTCGGGCTGGTGCTCCTGCCACTAAGACATATTCAATAGAATTATTGTCAGGAATACGCACAATAGTATTGTAACTGATAGCATTGATATTTAACACAATACCTCGATATTTAATATCCACTATTATGGTCAATCTGCAATCAAGCTGAGTAAATTTTTTGAATAATTAAGTTCATCTCAGAGTTTTGCAAATATTACTGCAGGTAAAAAAAATATCAAAATCTGTTAAAAAATCTTGGATTTTAGCTATAAGCCGTTTCCAGTTCCAATTCCTTTGGAAGGAAAAATGAAAGGTTATTTATTTAATTCCTCAATATCAATCATAAAATTATATTCTTTACCAATATAGCTGTTGAGATTTATATTAATTTGCATATCATCTTTTGTCACTATTTTCCATAGTTATCAAGAGATGGGCACTCCAAGATGGCAAAAAATATATATGTAAATTTTAGAGTTCAAAAACATGAATAACTTCTAAAAGTGAAGATATAGATGTTGACAAGACGAGGAAGTATATTGATATATTTTTAAAAAACACCGGAATGGTAGTCTCCGAGATGAGTACCCAATCTTTGAGATGTGTCTTTGGTGGTAGGAAACGAGTTCTCTGCGAAACACCGCTAGTATTTTCTATATGGATAAATTTAGTTTTCTTCATTTCGGTTTCAATGTCACGTTTCAGATTATGTCCTTTGTATGAGCAACTCATGATTCTTGTTCGTTGTTACAGAGAGAGTTGGTCCTTGACTCATACAATAAACCATAGTTCAAAAAATCGTTATCGGCAATTAATTGGCAGACCAAATTTTGACTCGGAAATCGGGAATTGGCAATTTATCGTCATTAATCGGAAACTTTATCGCTACTTTTAATAACATTTAAATTCATAAAATAAGCTTAAATTAAATGTAAAAAACATTGTTATGACTCTATAGAATGCATACTTTATTGGCAACTTTATCGTTATACAATATACTATTATAAATTTATAGTGTATACTATAACAGGTAACTATAAATTTATATTAGTGTATACTGATTGTATACTATTATAATAAATGTATAATTTATAAATTTATTACTGTTATAAATTATATAAAAAATATCATTGTGTTCATTGTTAACAATGGGTATATTACTATTACTGTTACGAATTATTATTATTACTGTTATATTATATATCATTGTTAAAAACTTAAATGTTATAAATTATGATCTGTTTATAATAGTAATATATATTATAGTATAAATTGTAACAGTCTTATATAATTACTATAACAGTTTATAACAGTCTTATAAATTTATTACTATTATAAATTATAGTATATAGTTACTAGTATATACAAAACGAATTAATCTATACTTATGGATTTTAATATTTTATACACTGTACAGTATACGAATTAGTGTATACTGTACATTGTATACAATTGAAAATATTTTTAAAATAAATAAATAAATATACTGTTACCTGTATACAAATTTATAGAGGGCTAGGGCCACGAACTGGCCACAAAATGACACGAAACCGCCACAAAATGCCCCAAAACCGCCACAAAATCCCACGAAACTACTACAAAATGCTAGAAACCAAATACGAAACCTAAGACACGTGATTTTCAACGATTTTCCCTACGAGTTTTGACAATTTTTTAGGGTTTTAATCACCGGAAATCACCGATTTATCAACACTTCACAAATCGCGATTTTCAAAAAGATTAATTGTTTTACTTACCCTAAACGATTAATCGTGATTATCGGTCGATTAATAGCGATTTTTAATACAGAGCAATAAACATCACTGATAAATTCAATAACAGAAGATACATATTTATAGCCTTTTGCTTATTAATTACAACCTCACAATCCCTACAGTATCTCAATAGAGTCTAATCTAGTATGAATTGTTATTACAACTCATTACATACACACTCACACACACCACAGAACAAATAACATCTATGTGAAGTACCAAAGGAGTATTTCCAACATCCCTCCCTTCATAGGAATATAGGGAAAGCAAATACCAGTCATGAACTGAAGCAAATACTTTCGTGACACACATTTTGATGAATGGGAACTTATCAACCAAGCCATAGGAACACATCAACCACTCCATGGGAACTCAACAACCAATCCATGATAAAAACTCATTAGCAGAACCACCAAAACTAGTGGGAATGGCCTCACTACTACTTCAATCAAGAACACACTGCTACAACAACAATGGTATGGTCTTCCACTTTATTTTCAGCAATCACTAACATACCACACACGTTAAAACAAGAAAATAAAGATCAAGGACTATGTCCTCATTGTCACGTTTGCAGCCATTGTGCATGGTCATTGCCACAGAATCATAAACACCATAGACAATCGCCCCTACCTCTATAAACCATCCTTGGTGTTAGTTGATTTAGCGTAGTTTTGCTTCGCCATCAATGCAGTGTGTAACCCCTTCATTAGCAGCTAACTTGAGGTCACTAATGGACCTCCTACCTCCATTGCCTACATCCTCCAATGGTATGTTGCTCACTCAACAAGATAGATCATGAAGCTCAGTTGCATGTCGTTTCTATGAGAAGATCCCCCCAAAGGACTAACACATCCATTCCGAATGGCCGTCAGGTTTGCCCAATAATACGACCATACAAGGATAATTTTGACTCTTTGACTTTGTAATGTCTCCAATGGAGGATTTTCAAACCCGAAAGGGAACACCTAAAAAATATGATTTATGACAGCCAATTGGTTGAATAAAATAAAAATGTTTTATGCAGATTTGAATTTTCCCTAAAAATGGTGATTTGATCTAAAGATGAACAACCTTCAAATTTGATATAAACTTAGCCAAATCTTGGCCAAAATAATCATAATTAATAATGCATGTATGAATACCAAAATATATAATTTTTTGACCCAAAATAAGTGCTGGAAATTTATTAAAAATCTGCAAAAGTACAACTTACAAAAATGGCCAAAAGTAAGTGATCCCAAGCCCAAATCCACTGAAACAAAGTTGAATATGGCCTCTAAAATTATGATAAAGATGTTGGTGATGAGATCCGCGACAACCCTTCCCTAGAATGTGTCAAAATCCACCCACAAGGGTGTAGATAATCCTAGATCTGACTAAATCTGAAGGTAGAAATCTGCCCCAACACTTGTGTCTTCAAACCCTAGCTGGAAATGCCTCAAATCTGCAATGTTGGGCCTTTAATACTGCTGGAACTTCAAAAATAGATCTTGAAAAAAAATGGAAACCCCTGAATAGAGCTTCCTCTCACAAAGGATGAAGAGTTTTCATTCTTCAATCCTTGACAATAGAGGGCTTTCGTTCTCTAATGCAACACTTCAAAGGGTTTTCGTCCTTTGAGGTAAAAATGGAAAGCAAATAACTCAACCAGATTTCAGATATGAAAATATAATAAAAGTGATGCCTTCTCCAAGTGTGGCAAATTCTTTTTATAATTTTTCTCGGTATCTTTGCCCACACAAAGGCCCAATCATCTCCCTTCACTTTATTTAATATTTTCCCCTTGTTTTACTTTATTTAACATTTTTATCCCCTCCCTATATGGGTCGTATTTTCTCACCAAGAGGAAATAAAATAAAGTGACTTTTCCTTTTATTATTTTATCACTAATAAATTATTAAAGTGCTTATAATAAAATTATTATGCACTTTTAATTAACTTATTAGGATTAGTTTCCCTTTTTTTCCATTTCCTTAGCCGTCAGGAAACCAAAAATAGGCTAAGGGTCTTCGACCTGTTATGTTCGAGAAGGGGATATTATAATCTCCCTTCCCCAAATTGCTTGCCCTCAAGCAATTGCAAGCTCATATGCCTGAATGCCATGTCCAAGATGTAAAACATGTTGTAGAGCTCTCATAATCTAGGCCTTGTACCTGTCAAATGAGAAAACTCTTGCCAAAATATATAATTCTCATAATGCTCATAAACATGAATTTGGATCGAGTGTTCCACATGCTCCATATTGCAAACTTCATCCTTTATTTTATCATGCTTCTCATGAGGAAAATAAATATCAAATGGTTTAATATGTAGCAATAAATATGATATGTTATCATTCCTTTCATACCTTGGAGTGTCATCAATATCTCCATTCCTTTTTGCCTTCATGATATCTTGACTTGGTTGTACCAAATCCTTAGCATTCTTGTCCAAAATAGGCTGAATATCATCATGATAGGACTGTTGTAATAAAAAAGAGGATGTATCTCTTACCACACAATCTGCAGCCCATGCAATCTGCCCTCTTTTGAAAGATCTTTCCATACTCTTGGTTGTCATAAGAGTACCATTTCGCATACCTTGTAGAACAACTTCCTTGTCTTGCATCTTGAATTTCAACTCCATACCTTGTTCATATATGTTTTAAATGTCTTTGTGGCTCTTACCAAAGTCCATTCCATCATCAAATAATAAAAGAATGTTACCTTGGGTTGCATGCTCGTTAATTTCCTTCTCATTCCTTGACACATGCCCCATGATTTCTCCAAACCCTTGTGTCTTTATGGTGTTGTTTAAAAAATCAGTCAAGGGATCTACTTTGGCAATGGTGATCGGGGCTTCTACGGCTCCTGTGAGTTTCTCCTGTTGAGATCTTCTATTCTTTCTGGTGCCCTTACTATTCTTCAACTCACAAAAATCTCTTAAGGATAACATATCCCTCACCTTGAAACTGAGGTTTGCATATTCTTCACCCCATGTCTCTATGCCTTCAACCTCACTTGGTGGATCTAACTCAACTGGTTGTGCCTCTTTCTGAAGGATTTGGCCCTGAATATTGGAGGAGGTTTAAAGGAGGTCCTTACTTGACCGGATGAGCTTCCTTCACCATTATTGGTTGCACCTTGGATACATGATATATTATGTCCTTGTAGAACCTTAGCCAGGTCCATGATTGAGCATGTCAATGCATCACGCGTTTCCCTTTGATACTCCCTTATAGTCTGTTGATAACTCTCTTTGACTTCTTGTAATCACCTCATGCATGTAGCTTAGCTCATATGTAGGAGGACCTCTCTGATCATGCTCATCCATTGTCCCTTTCTTTGGAGTTGGATTCCTTCTCTGATAAACTAGAGGTGATTTCCCTGTTTGCATTCATATTTGAACTACTTCACAGGATGGAAAGGAACAAGCTCAGATACCACTGTAATGTCCCCAATGGAGGATTTTCAAAACCGAAAGGGAACAGCTATAAAATCTGACTTATGACAGCCAACTGGTTGAATAAAATAAAAATATTTTATGTACATCTAAATTTTCCCTAAAAATGGCAACTTGATCTAGAGATGAACCACCTTCAAATTTGATCTAAACTTAACCAAATCTTGGCCAAAATAATCAGAATTAATTATGCATGTATGAATACCAAAATATATGATTTTTGGACCCAAAATAAGTGTTGGAAATTTATTAAAATTTGCAAAAGTACAACTTACAAAAATGGCCAGAAGGATATGATCCCAAGCCAAAATCCACAGAAACAAAGTTGAATATGGCCTCCAAAATTATGACAAAGATCTTGGTGATGAGATCCGGGACAGATGTCCCCTAGAATGTGTCAAACTCCACACACAAGGATGTAGATAACCCTAGATCTGGCTAAACCTGAAGGTAGAAATCTACCAAAAAATAGGTGTCTTCAAACCCTAGTTGGAAATGCCTCAAATATGCAATATTGGGTCTTCAGCACTGCTGGAACTTCAAAAATAGATCTTGAAAATCAATGGAAACCCCTTAATAGAGCTTCCTCTCACAAAGGGTGAAGAGTTTTCGTTCTTCAATCCTTGGAAATTGAAGGTTTTCATCCTCTAATGCAAAACCTTCACAGGGTTTTTGTCCTTTGAGGTAAAAATGGAAAGCAAATAGTTCAACCAAATTTCAGATATGAAAATATGATAAAAGCGAGGCCTTCTCCAAGTGTGGTGACTTCCTTTCATAATTTCTCTTGGCATCTTTACCCACACAAAAGCCTAATCAACTCCCTTCACTTTATTTAATATTTTCCCCTTGTTTTACTTTATTTAATATTTTTGTCCCCTCTAAATTAAAAAAAAAGTGACTTTTTCTTTTATTATTTTATCACCAAGAAATTGTTAAAGTGTTTTGTTGGCTAGATTTTTTACATAGTTGAAAACCTAGGCAGTCATGAGATAAATCTCCCTCATTTACCGGTGAGGCTCCCGTGTATGATTTGTCAATAAAATATGCTAGTATCTATTTAGGGGTTTTACTTTAACCATGCAGCTCATGAACCATAGACTGTATAGTTTTGCAGCAAGCAGCTGTTAAAGAAAGGAAATATCTAAAGAAGAAAGAAATAATAAAACACAGGAAATAAATAGGGAAGATGTGCAACCCAATCAATAGATTACAAAGTTGATTGGATGCACATAGACAGGACCAATAGATATTAACACACAGAATTATAAGCAAAGGCAGCTTCAGATCTAGATCTAAAATAACCCAAAGTTTATAAGTAGATCTGAGATAAAAATTTAGAAACAAAATGCACCGTGACACAAAGTTCTCCAGAAATATGCTCCTTTATATTCCTTTGCTTCAAATAGCTATCAGGGATTTCAGCACAAAGTCTGGAACACAAGAATGATGCTTACAAATTCTCTCTATTAACCCGTAAGTTCTTCCTCTACTTATAGCGTGTAGAGGGGAAATTACAAATAGGAAGCTTTTAGTCGAACTGGCACATGTGGAAGTCGGAAAGGAAACAACTGGCAATCTCCCTCCTGGAATTCCTCTTTGCATGACATGCATGATTTGCAACTGAAGATAGAACCTTTTATTTTGCATGTCTGCCACCTATTTCCAAGTAGTTGACTTCTTCAAGTAATGGCTTTTAAACCAATCACTTAAGTTTTATAATTTAATTGATCGCTCAATTACTTTGTTAGAGGAAATAAGAGAAAGAAGAAAGAGGAAAGTTGCAGTCTTGTCCTTTTTCATATTCTGCATGCAGCTGATTCTTTTGCCTTTGATTCTCACCAAATTCTAGGAAGCAGTTGGATTTGGAAGCGGATGGATCTGGAAGCAAGTGACTGTGATTTTCTTTCGGGTATTGCCTTTGACATGTCTTCCCTCTTATCCTTGAAGCTTTTGGAGTTCTTCTCCAGTACATGCATCAGTGCAATGTTTGCCATAAATAACTCATCATTTTTATTTTTAATTGCATATGAGCAATTAAAAATTCTGGAAAGCACTCCGGGTGAATGCAAATTCAATGAAGGCTTCAACTGGAAGATTGGGAAAATGTGCACAAGGTCCTGGAAGGAATTCTCCATGCACTGACTTTTTCACAGGTTGCATTAGAAACAAGAGGATGAAGCCTTTGCAATTATGGATCTGGATCTGGAAGCTATGCGTGATTCTGTTGATCCTTTTCTTTCATCATGCTTCGCCATGGCCAGAGCAATCTTTGTCTGAGCAACTCTTTTTCTTTTTATTCGGTCGGAATTCTTTACAATTGGTGCAGATCTGGGAATTTCTTCAGATTCGGAAGATATATTCAATGTATTGGACATTGATTTAAGCTCCCTTTCAATTATATAAGCACCTGTAATGAATACCTGCAATTAATTCAGACAAAGATGGCAACCGGAACATGAACACTTGATTTTCATCATAAAAATCTGCATATATCAAGTTTGCTGCCCCAAAATTGGAGGTTTTGTTTGCATGCAAAGTAAGCATGAATTTTGTCAACTTCACCTGAGCACCTGTACCACTATGCAGACAATTAATCAGACTTAAATCAAGCTCCTTCAAACCTAGGCGCCAAACTTTGAAGCTTTCCAACAGTGAAAACACCTTCTTCTGAGCAAAATTCCTCCTTAATTGGGCGCCAAAATTGCCTGGGCTGCACTTCCTTGCTAAAGAATTAATTAATTCATCATTATGGCAGCCCCTTCTTATATAACCTTCACCATTCTATAATTAATAATTGTCTCTCCTATTCCTGGCAATTAATTAATTAATTAACATGCTTTTCTCTTCAATTTGGGCGCCTATTTTGTGCATGCTCATGGCTGCCATTAAATAAATTAAATTTATTTAATTTTAGCTTTCTACTTCTACTTCCAGTCCACATTGACTTCACAGTGTGCTTTGACCTTATGCACCAAAAATAGGAATTAATTCCATTAATTAATACTTTAAAAAGTATTATTTCTCTCTCAATATGGGTCGCACTTTTTTGCATGAGAGGGGGCTACATTAAATAAATTAAATTTATTTAATTTTAGAATTCTATTTCCAATCTTCTTTATCCTTTCACTTTTTCATGCGTTGACTTTTCCTCATGTTTGGGCACCAAAATTGGGTGAATTAACATTAATAAATTATTTATTAAATGCATTATTATTCACCCAAGGTGGGTCGCACTTTTTGGCAAGGGTAAGAATTCTATTTTTAAAAGTCTTAATTTCTAATGGGATTATTCACCCTGCACCGCAGCTCCAAAAATCCCATGATCCACTTAAGTTGTTTGACTTTCATAATGGGATTTTTTACCCTGCAAGGCAGGTAAGAAATTCCCATCAATGCCTTAAGTGATTTTCTTTTATTTCACAATGGGAATTTTCACCCTGCAAGGCAGGTAAGAAATTCCCGCCTGCCTGTTGCCTCTAATAATCCCATCATGACTTAAGTGGCTTTGCCCCCATGGGAAAAAGTACCCTGCTAGGCAGGTACAAAATTTCCACCTGCCTGCTGCTACCAAAAATCTCATTATAGCTTAAAACCTTCTTTTCCCAAAAATGCGACCTGCCCAGAAGAAGCTTTTTCGTGCATGACTTCGTCTTTTTCAGAGAGAACCAGACCTCCTGTGGCAAATTCCTTCTGGCATAACGTCCATAGATGATCTCCAGATACTCCAGGCAAGAAATCAGACTAAACTGGCAAAGGAATTGACCTAGAGAAATTTCACAGAAAACAAAACGGGAAAAAACAAAAAACGCAAAACGTTGCCAGAAGTCACAGATAAAGCCCAGGATTCATTCCTGGTTAAAACCCTACTGGTATATGGGAATATTGACATGTAAAACCACAACAGGGTTAAACCGGAGCACAATTTGCCTCAAACGGGGCTCAGAATAATTAAATAAAAATTTCCCGCAGGCAAACCCCAGCGACAGAATATAACAATTTTGGAAATCTAGGTGTTTGGCAAAATTGGCTTATATAACTCTCTGGGAATATCTTAACACAATACAGACACTTTCTGGCAATAAAAGCACAAAACAACCCATTATTTTGAAAGTATGAATTTCTTTTAACATGGGGTAGTCTCAGATTTTAGGGTGAAATTTGGGGACACCATGCTTGTAATAAAATATCTATACATTAAATTGTTGATGACTTATTAGCATTAGTTGATGCGAAGATCTTTTGTTGATTTCCTTAGTTGTCGGGACAGCCAAGAATAGGCTAAGGGTCTTCGAATTGTTATGTTCAAGAAGGGGATATTACGGACTTTGACACTTAAGGCATACATTATTGGACAAAACCTATAAAGACTAGATTGATAATTTAGACTTTAAAACCTTTAAAACATTATATATGTATATATATATATAAATATAAAACACTTCTAATGACTCACAAGGAAACAATATAATAAACATTAAAAAAAATTATAGACAGACCATATACTTAACTAGTAATAAAAGCTTTTCCAAAAACAACTATAAACTCTGATAACAAATATACAACAAAACCTATAACCAAGTATTTATATTCCTAAGTATAAAAGCTAACCTATATAATAAAGATTCTAAAATTTTAATAAGACAAAATTATGACACTACATTACTCGAGACTCCATGGGCATAAGCACTTTCTTCCTGTAGAATTTGACATAGTATAATAATCTATTTGAAAATTCTTGAACCTTTAGACACTTCTAGAAATCAGACCTTGATCGTCGATAGACTAGCATAGAGATCTTAATAGAAATAACATTTAGATAGATAATTCACTTGAATGAATGAATGAATTTAAAAATGTTGCCAGATAAGCAATCTAGCATGGGACCCGAGCAACTAAATATTACAACACCTCCAAGAGCTTCCCTACAGTTTTGCATAAAAGCATTCCCTTTTTGAAGTTGCATACAATTTTTTTGTAAGTCCCTTGTGGATCTTGAGCAAAAGATTCACTGCTTTGATCAAGATTGATTTGGCCCTCAAACAAGCCAAATGGTAGCTTTCTACTTTCAAATGTTATTAATACTAAAAAATATGAAAGTCCCATACTAAAGTCAACTAGTGTTGTAATGTGGGACTTTTAAATGTGACATATTCTTACCTCAAATACATTTCTACCAATTCCCAAATACGGAATATATATTTAATGCTTTCTTAGCCAAAAAGTACTCATTACTTTGGAGGAACTGATATTAAAAAAACATGAAATGCATTGGAGAAAATAAATTAATTAGAAAATCCTACATTCTTTGCCCTTTGGAAAGAATTATAGCAAAAATAGCTTTTCCATCCTATGACCTAAAAATATGAAAAAGTGCAATTTTTCAAGCACATAAAAATATTTAGAATTTCTCCAATCCTGTTGTGTGAAAAATATGTTACTCTAATAATTTATGGGTCAATTAAAAAATCGAGAACAGAAACCCTATATATTGCAAAATCCTCCAAATATTGGCTGACGCAAATGATAGCTAGGAGAACTGAGAGCTTGTTTCCAATCAGGGATTTCCAATGATTGTTGATCAGGTTAATTATCATCAATGGCAAGCAAGGCATTCACAAATGAGAAATGCAAATTGGCAACAGTGTAGATTCCAACATCTACCTAGTAGTGAAAGCTGGCAACTACAGTTGTTTTTCAAGTGATTGTACCCAAGGTATTTTCATGAAAATTGGCATTCAAAACTGTATTCTATGTCACTTCATATTTATTCTTCTTGCAATTTAGTTTGAAAATCAACCTAAAGGATGGGTTTTAGTTTCCAATGGAAAGTTCTGAAGGACATTCCATTGCAATAGATTTCTTGTTATGTTTTCAGAACAATCACGAATCTGGCAGCACTAAGGTCATTCAATTTACGGCTGAATTATTTCCAATCCTTGAAATCTTTGTATCCTAAAGCCCACCTGATTTGTCACTTGAGAATCTATTGCAGGCACAACCATATAATGAAGAGTTTTGCAAATTTTTTCATGAACTTCTAGATGCCAAGCTGAGAGGGTTGGTTGACATGGTTGATCAAGAGAAAATGATCTTAAGAGTTCTATTCCACGCCTTGAGCAATATATTAAAATCATAATTTCTATAGATATGAAAGACATGATTTACAAAAAGAGGCTTGGGAATTTTAAGCAATCGGCTTTCCTCCCACAACCTTGCATCAAATTGAATCTTTTAATAAATGCTAATTCGCTTTCATTAGGAACATTTAGCTTTATTCTCAGATGTTGTCAACTTTTTCCCCTGACATTATGCATGGCTATCTAAAAGTGCCTTACCTAAAAATTCTTGTTTCTAGGGTTTCTACTGTTATACACCTTCTTCATTTATAAAAGTCATTGCAATCTCAAGAATAATGTTTGTTTACAAGACTCCTTTTTGTTCTGGTTTCAAAGGGCCCTAACAATGGCTCATTCACAGTTATCAGGCTTTTTATCACCCCTTACTCGTCAGGGAAAAAAATTGCTAAGGGTCTTCGATTGGGAAGGGGATATTACAATCCTCCTTGGTGATATGAAGATTTGCTTTCCCTAGGGAAAGAAAATTGCAAAATCTTACCTGATCAATGTCATATCAACAGATAGAACATGTTGATAGTGCTCCACAAGTCAATAATTGATCCAAATACCTTTAATGGCATGAGATGAGTTCTTGCCAAAATATATAGATCTCATGATGCTACATAGCCATGAACTTGAATCAATGATTCAAGGGCATATCCATTAGTAAAGCTTATCCTCTAGCCTTATCATTGCAAGAAAAATCCTAACAAACATCATTCTAGTACTTTTTACCACAAAATATGTCACATCTCCTCATGTTGCTTTCAATGGATTGGGTTCATGTACTACTCTCTTTGCCAACACATTTGCTTCTTTCTTCCAAGATTTCATGAAGGATAGAATGTTGGTTTCATCATCTAAATCTCTTGCAACTTGGGATTAGATGATAGTCATCTTCCAATGGGCAGGCCAAACATGCAAGCATGTTGCCTGAAAGCTGATAGGAATGATGGCATTCAACATAGGATAACTCAACAATCTAGAAAAATGGTAAAAATCATGAATGCTCCTTGTTTTTCAACTCCTCTTCATTAACAATAGTTTGCACTTGTTTCTTTGAAGACTTTGAGAACCAAGTAACCCTTCACTAACCCTTCCAAAGGTTTGTTGCTGATTAAAAATGTTGTTCTATGGTTCTATCAATGACAAGTCTTTTTCATCCAATCATAATGTTAGATGTTATGCACAGTCCAAGCAAATTGAAATTGATTTTGTATTTCTTGACTCCTTTATTACTCAGGAGAAGCCCAGCAAATTGGTATTCAAAGCCCTTAAATTGTTGGCTCAAGAGCTTTTCTTGGCAACTGATGAAGTGGATATACTTGCCCACATTGTACTCAAAAAGATCAACTCTGAATTCCTCATGAAATCATTGCTCAGATTGAAGCTTTTTTGAATTTTTCAAAAGGATAACTTTGTATCAAATGCAACAGATTGTCTGGTCTCATAAGTTTACTGTGAGTGTTCATGAACACTTATATCACGAAGGTCTTCCTCTGAAGTGCTTCTTTCTACAAGAACTATCTTGCCTAACACATTTCAAAGTTTACCCAATTCAAGAGTGAAACAATTGTGCCTCTTTTTTATAAAGTCTGGACTCAGCAGCTAAAGAACTTATTTATTACTAAGCATACAATTGAATCATCCAATAGGAATTTATGTTGTTGATAAAGTATCCCTTATGATTTGAACCATAGCTATTAAGTTTTGCATACCCAATAAGCATAAAACGCCAAGGAAAGCTCTGATTAGAATTAAGGACAAATGTCCTGGAACAACTACTGAATCTGTGTTTGGATGTAAGCAACCCAGCTCAATTGTTGATTTGCTCCTACTTGGCATGCACATTAGATTCTGGCAAGTACCCCTTGTAATGTTGTTTTGCAAACTAAGGCAGACACATCCCAAATACTGAACAACCACCTTTCATGAATTTGGGCTTTAGAAGACAAAATGCTCTGCTTGAACATCCAACATTGTAGATCACTGAAATCTTCCTCCTTTGCACCTATTCCACGATTACTAATTAGGAGACCTAGTCAATTTCAGCTAGGTGAAGTCTGAATGAATATTCAATAATGAAGCATGATTTATACACAAACTCATCTTCATTCTTTTACACATTAAGTTCTTCCTTTTGAGAGCTTTCTTTCAAATCGAACCAAATAGGAGACCAAGTGTTGGCTAGATTTTCTGCATAGCACAAAACCTAGGCAGTCATGAGATAAATCTCCCTCATTTACCGGTGAGGCTCCCGTGTCAGATTTGTCAATTAAAGTATGCTAATATCTAAATGGGGTTTTACTTTAACTACTCAGTTCATGAACCATAACTGAACAGTTCTGCAACAAGTAAGCAGCTGTTTAAAGAAAGGAAATATTTATAGAAGAAGGAAAAGGAATTATATAAACACAGAGAAGAAATGGGGAAGATGTGCATCCCAATCAATAGATAACAGAGTTGATTGCATGCACATAGAAGAATCCAATAGATATAAACACAGAATTCTAAGCAAAGGTAGCTCTAGATCTAGATCTGAAATAACACAAAGTCTATTAAGAGATCTAAGATAAAAAGCAAGAAACACAATACACCGTGACACAAAGTTCTCCGGAAATCTGCTCCTGTATATTCCTTTGCTTCAAGTGGCTCTCAAGGGTTTCAGCACAAAGTCTGGAACACAAGGTTGCTGCTTACAAATTCTGATGATTAACCCGAAGGTTCTTCCTCTACTTATAGAATGTAGAGGGGCAATTACAAGTTGGAAGCTTTTAGTTGAACTGGCACATGTGGAAGTCGGAGGAAAGAAACAACTGGCAATCTCCCTCCTGGAATTCCTCTTTGCATGACATGTATGACTTGCAACTGAAAATAGAACCTTATATTTTGCACATCCGCCACATATCTCCAAGTAGTTGACTTCTTCAAGTAATGGCTTTTAAACCAATCACTTAAGTTGTATAATTTAATTGATCGCTCAATTACTTTGTCGGAGGAAAGAAGAAGGAAGAGGAAAGCTGCAGTCTTGTCCTTTTTCATGTCTGCATGCAGCTGATTCTTTTGCCTTTGATTCTCACCAAACTAGATCTGGGAGTAGCTGGATCTGGAAGCAAGCTGGAATTGGAAACGACTAGATCTGGAAACAACAAGCTGGATCTGGAAGCGCTGGAATTTTGCCTTCGCCTTGTCTTCTCTTTTATCCTTGAAGCTTTTGCAGTTCTTCTCCAGTACATGCATCAGTGCAATGTTTGCCGTAGATAACTCATCATCCTTATTTTTAATTGCATATGAGCAATTAAAAATTCTGGAAAGCACTCCGGATGAATGAAAATTCAATGAAGGCTTCAACTAGAAGATGGGAGCATTTGCACAAGATCTTGGAAGGAATTTTCCACGCACTGACTTCTTCACGGGCTGCATTCGAAACAAGAGGATGAAGCCTTTGTGCCGGAAGCTTTTGCAACTATGAGATCTGGATCTGGATCTGCATCTGCATCTGCATATGGATCTGCACCTGCATAACAAACTCTGGCAACTGGGCTGTGGATGGAAAAGCTGCAGCTCGAATAATTCCACTGCTTTTAATCTGCACGCATGAGTGAAGTTTTTTCTGCACGCATGAGTGAATTCTTTCCTGAAGTCTTTCCTGCTCTGGATCTGTCTATCAATTCAGTAAGAGGTTCCGAGCCTAGATCCGTGTCTCCAATATCTGCAAATTTAGAAGTGATGCATGACTCCGTTGTGCTTTCTTTTTCATCTTTCTTCGCCATAGCTTTGTCTATCTTTGTCTGAACAATTCTTTTTCTTCTTATTTGACTGGAATTCTTCAAAACTGGTGCAGATCTGGATAATCCTTCAGATTCGGAGGAAATATTCAATGTATTGGACATTGATATAAGTTCCTTTTCTTTATAAAAGCACCTGTATCTAACTCCTGCAATTAATTCAGACAAAGATGGCAACCGGAGCATGCACAGTGAATTTTAATCACAAAAATCTGCATAATTCAAGCCTGCTGCCCCAAAATTTGACGTTTTATTTGCATGCAAAGCAAGCATGAATTTTACCAACATCACCTGAGCACCTGTATCACTTCTGCAAACAATTATGCAGACACAAATCAGCCTCCTTCAATGCATGCACCAAAACTGGAAGCTTTTAGCATTAAATCCACCTTCTTCTGAGCAAAATCCTCTTCAATATGGGGCGCACTTTTCCTCTGGGCTGCACTTCTTCACCTGTGAATTAATTAATTCATCCTTATGGCAGCCCATGCTTATATAACCCTCATAATTCTATAATTAATAATTGCCCTTCCTATTCCTGGCAATTAATTAATTAAAAATCATGTTTTTCTCTTTAACTGATGTGCTAAAATTGCATGTTTAAGGACAGCCATCCAATAAATTAAATTTAATCAATTTAATCATCCACTCTTCACTTCACTTAAGCTTCACAGTGTGCTTTAACCTTAGCCACTGAAAATAGGAATTTATTTAATCATTTAATACTTCAAAAAGCATTAAATCCTTCCTAAAAGGGGCGCACTTTTTCACAAGAGGGGGCTGCCTTTAAATAAATTAATTTATTTAATTTTAGACAATCTATTTCCAATTGATTTATTCCCCTTTGCTTTTGTTGACTTTTCTCCACAAGCTTGGGCGCCAAAATTAGGTGAATAAATATTAACAAATCATTTAAATGCATTATTATTCACCCAAGGTGGGTCACACTTTTTAGCATAATAGAATTCTATTTTTAAAAACACATGGCAATGGGAATTTTTACCCTGCAAGGCAGCCCTGGAAATCCCATGATCCACTTAAGTGATTTGACTTTGACAATGGGATTATTTACCCTGCATGGCAGGCAATAAAATCCCATGATTTCACTTAAGTCACTTTTCTTTTATTTCACCATGAGAATTTTTATCCTGCAAGGCAGGCAATAAATTCCCGCCTGCCTGCTGCCTCTAATTTTCCCACTGCAACTTAAGTGACTTTTCTATCATGGGAAAAAGCACCTTGCAAGGCAAGCAATAAAATCCCACCTGCCTGTTGCTTCTATTTTTCCCATGATCCACTTAAATCCTTTGTTTTCCAAAAATGCGCCCAACCCCGCAGGGGCTTTTTAGTGCACGACTTCGCCTTTTCCCAGTGAACCAGACCTCCGATGGCGACTTCCTTTTGGCACAATGTGCGTATGTGATCTCCGAATACTCTAGGCCAAGAATCGGGCTAACCCGGCAAAGGAATTGATCTAGAGAAATTTCACAGAAAACGAAACGGGAAAACACAAAAACACGAAAAATTGCCAAAAGTCACAAATAAAGCCCAAAACTTATTCCTAGTTAAAACCCTTCTGGTATATAGGAATAATGATATGTTCGATCACAACAGGATTAAATCGGAGCGCAAATTGCCTCAAATGGGGCTCAAAATAATTAAATACAAATTCAACAATTGATGGCACCACTTATGTGTTATTCCATCCAAGTATCTAGAGATGAGCATGAGGGCATCATCTTGACACATAGGATTCCTTCGCAAATATGTCTCAAATTCCTTCATCCAAGATCTAGCAGAAATTTTATTAGTACCGTAAAAAAAGGAACTTGAGTCCATTTCATATTGAATCTTTCTAACTTCTAGCCTCCGGATCTGATAATTTTTCTTCTTTCCTTCACAGGGTAGGAGGATACACTGCTCTGATACCACTGTAATGTCCCCAAATAGACATTCTTACTGCAGATGGATTTCCTGCAATTCCCAATTAGGGCCGAATCTGATTAATCCAAAAAACCAAAAATTTCAATTACTATCAAATTGAAATTCAGAATGAAATTAGGCCACAAACTGAATATTTTCCGAAAAACCCTAGTTCGCTGCCCTAGGCCAGCGATTTAGCAAAAATGGATTTTTCCACAAAATACCTCTAAAAATTATGAAAAAAGTGTTTGCAAGTAGATACTGAATAATCAGAATAAGATCTCCAATCAGATTCGAAAAATATTAATTTTGGAATTTATTAGGGCAAAAAACGCAATAGAACTTGTAAATTCAATAGCTTGTAAAATACTCCAAATTTCTGGGCAAATGATAGCTCAAACTAAAGCTTGAAAAATATGTTTTCCAATGAACCCAAAATCCAAAATTTTCAATGGCGGGAAGGCATCCAAAACAGATCTGCAATTCTAGAACAATGTAGATAAACCCTAGTTATAAGTGAAAGCTGGAAATACAATTTCCCCCCACTTAGGAAAGGCACAAAAACACCTCAAAACTGATCAAACACTTCATATTTGATCTCTCCTTGCATTTAGGTTGAAATCAATGCCCTATCAATGCAAAAACTGGAAATGGAAGCTTCAACAACGCTCCCAACAAACATGCAATATTCATCCCTTGTAGGTCTTCAAACAAATCACAAACCGGAAGTAATAAGTCTTCAACAACTGCTGCAAAACTACTGGAAAACACAGATAACTCCTTGAATCTTGATCCACAATGGAAACCCCTGAATGGAGAATCCTCACAACATAGAAGAAGAGTTTCCGTTCGCCTTCTAGATCTCTCGAGGGTTTTTCGTCCTCAAGATATAATCTCTAAGGGTTTCCGTCCTTGGAAATTATTTTGCAAAGCTCTCAAGCTTAGAAAAAAATCAGAATTTTATAAAAATGAAAGAGATACTTTACAAAGCCAAGCACACTTGCTTTTATAAGCAATCTTGCCTTAATAGCCACCCACAACCACCAATCAAATGCCTTTTCCCACATTTAATTCTTTTTTGGCATTTATTTCTTCCTCAACATGGGTCACATTTTTCCCCTAGGGAAAATTAAAACATATAGTGACCTTTTCATTTTTCTTTTTCTAATTTTGCTTTGTCTTTTCTCTTTTATTTTTATTAAGTCATTAATAAATTAACATAAGTATTTTTTATGAAGTTTCTTTTTATGCACTTTATAATAATTTATTAAGACAATAGTTTCCCTTTTTATCACCCCTTAGCCGTCGGGAAACAAAATTGGGCTAAGGGTCTTCGACTAGGGGGGGGATATTACAAATGTAGTGTCATTTTGTTTCCACTACCTCGTTGTTGCAAAACATTCATGTTCTTTCTTCCCATTCTTTTTTAGAAGATGTTTATATCCCGATTTTACACCTAAGATGGTGTGAACTAGTCCTTAATTTGGCCATCAACATTTTGCCTTCCATTTGATGTTTGCCCCTAAGTATGCATTGTCCCTGTGGTCACAAGTTGGATTAAATTCTTTCATGTAGTATTATTTCTTTGACCTAAGTTGTTGTGTCTGCACACCCATCTTGAATTTTTCTTTCACATATTGATTTCCTCGTTAGTGTTTGGACACTCTTGCGTGTTAATATTCCACTTGTTCGTCCATTTAATGTTCTATTTCATCAATGATTTTTTCCTCCTTCCTACATTTTCTTCTACAACCATTCTAGGCCACCTGTGAACTTTCAAATTTTGTAGCTTTTTCAAATAAGTTAACAATCGAGTTATCATTGATGCCTTTAAAGGAAAGGTTCCTACTTCGGCTAACAGAATCTCATATGGAACTAACATTTTAATTTTGAAGCTACTTGTGATTAAGAGATTTTGGATTCTCCCTATTTGTCTCCACATAAGATCAAACACATTGCTGCCCCAAACTTCACAACCATAGAGTACCACCGGTGTGACAAGCAAGCCAAACAAGGTTTTTTTGGTTTTCCAATCCCATAATTTTGCATTTTTGCACCTATTTTGCAATGAATATAATGTTTTCCACTCTCCTTGAATTCTTTTTGTCATGCACGTTTCCCAACTGAGCTTGTTGAGAAATTCCAACCTAAGATATTTGTATTCTTCTACTACTTCCGGAGGTTGTTCCTCAAAAAGAAATCTAAATTGCTTTTTTTCCTTCTTAGAGAAAAGATTATGACTTTGGTTTTGTTGATGTTTACTTGCATTCCAACCTCTTGACAGAAGAGCTCAAGGGCCCTCAACTACTCTCTCAGACTATGTGGTGTTTTTGCAATTAGGATGAAGTCGTTTGCATAGAGAAGCAATTTTACTACATAGTTGGCTAAGTGAATGCCTCCTTCGTCCATTTTGTTTATCCACTCCTCTAGTTTATCTATGTAAAGCGCGAATAAAATGGGTGAAAGTGGTCATCCTTGTTTAACACAAATATCGCTCCCAAAAATTACAGACATTCCCTCCCCTATTCTGATTTTGGCCCTGACTTGCTCATAGAGCCTATGAACAACCGCTCTATATTCATCTGGAACTCCAAGTTCCTCCATTCTGCTCAAAAGTTTATTTCTAGGTACCATGTCAAATGCTTTTTTGAAGTCACAAAAGACATTGTTTAAAGTTGTTGACCTTTATCAATGCACTCCACATGGAAACAATGGTTGCATATGGGCAACACTTTCATCTTTTTTTGTCTGCAAATTCTTTAGCGAGATTATTGTTCTTCGAAACTGCATTACAATGTGAATTAATGCTCTCCATGCAATCTTCATCTTCGTATGCCCTGCTTGAATGGAGTGTAAATGAACATGAATGGCGGACAGCTCAAGAATCCTCCTGAAAATTGGCGTGTATGCATCTCCGTTGCCTTTTTATTCCCAATGCTAACAAGTCAAATCTCATCAATATTTACAATTCCATACTATCTCTGCTCATTGGACAGTCATGATTTCTGTCATCTTATCAGCAGGAGCGTCTTTAATTTTTTCATCCTCTTAACACATAATCCTTCCTAAACGACTCACATCAAAGGCAAGATTGCCCAGTGATATCAAGATGATTCAAATTCCAAGATTTGGAATCTCTTGTGTGTAATAACCATCCGGATTCTTTGTTTAGATGATTGTATTCTTAAGAATCCGTCTGCAAAGAACAGAAAGAAAATGAAGTTGCGGAACCAAACTCTAATCTGCCATTAGAGCTCTTAATTCTTGAGAAGCATAAATATAAACATTCAAACCTCCTTTATCCTACATAGTAGCCATGTCTATTCAGGCTGCAATATGTTTTAGAAACAAAATTAAAAAAAACATTGATCAGATTTGCTCTATGGCATTGGCGATCTGTGGAGGGTTTGAATGGCGTTAACACACCATACATCCATTTGCAAATGAAAAGCGTTTTCTCTTCTCTTGCAAGAGATACATTGAAGACGACAACTAACGGACACTATCACAACAGAATTTGAAGTCAAAACATGCTCAGCACATCACTTATGAAGTCAGATCTTCACTTTCACAGCCTCTAAGCTCCCCGCTATTTATTTGTGCAGCTGCACTATTCCCTTATCACACTACATTTTTCTCTTTACTCGAGCTTACGAAAAAATACAAACACTCTATAACACTAAATGGTTCTTGCTTCTGAGAACCAATACACCAAAAGACACATCCGTGAAGCTGTTGAAATCATGCATCATACTGATAACATTAATCGGGATAATGGATGTTTTATCAGCAATACCTGGAAGCCTGTTATTCTCAACCTTAGTAACTACTTTTGGTCTTTTTTCTTCCTCTCTTCTCCTTTTCATTGTCTTTTTCTTTATGTTGTTTTCTTTCGCACTTATCTTCTCTCTATGGCATTGGCGATCTGTGGAGGGTTTGAATGGTGTTAACACACCATACATCCGTTTGCAAATGAAAAGCGTTTTCTCTTCTCTTGCAAGAGATACATTGAAGACAACAATTAACGGACACTATCACAACAGAATTTGAAGTCAAAAAATGCTCAGCACATCACTTATGAAGTCAGATCTTCACTTTCACAGCCTCTAAGCTCCCCGCTATTTATTTGTGCAGCTGCACTATTCCCTTATCACACTACATTTTTCTCTTTACTCGAGCTTATGAAAAAATACAAACACTCTATAACACTATATGGTTCTTGCTTCTGTGAACCAATACGCCAAAACACACATCCGTGAAGCTGTTGAAATCATGCATCATACTGATAACATTAATCGGGATAATGGATGGTTTATCAGCAATACCTGTAAGCCTGTTATTCTCAACCTTAGTAACTACTTTTGGTCTTTTTTCTTCCTCTCTTCTCCTTTTCGTTGTCTTTTTCTTTATGTTGTTTTCTTTCGCACTTATCTTCTCTCTCTGTTTTCCCATTTATTCAACCCCTCCTCCTTGCTTTTAATCCCTTTAAGTTTATATTTAATCTCCTCTCCCTCTTTTCTTTTGTTTAGTTTTACTTCCATCATCCTATTTCTTCTCTTATGCTGCTTCCTTATTTTTAACCTTTTCTAACCCCTTCATTACTTATTTCTCCTTTCGTTCTTTATTTCCCCCTCATTTATCTCTCTCCTCTCTTTCATTTTTAACTATATAATTTTTTTTTATTCTTTTATCTCTCTCCTCTCTTTTTCCTATTCTACCTTTTAACTTGTTTTATTTATTTTATTCTTTTTTCTCCTTTGCTTCTCTTTCTCAATTTTATTTCCTCTTTTATTCATAAACCGACTCCTATTATCTTTGCATTTGCATATTTATAATAGGTTAAATTCAGCAAGCTAAATCGTCATTCTTTTGTCCCTCATGAGGGGTCCAGTTGGTTACCCGAAACGTTGGACCATTCAAATCTTCTACACAGATATCCAGATATATTCAAAAGATGTCGCCATGTGGAAATCTCAGAAAATCAAAATACAAACTAGTCTACAGGCCTCTAATTACCGCTCTGATAGCGCAAATGAGAAAGTTGGTCCCTTGTTCGTACAATAAACTTCAGTGATATATTCAATAATATAAGATACATAGTTATAGCCCTTTGATCTCCTACATATATGGAGTCTCGGCTTATCAATTACAACCTCACAATCCCTACAATATCTCAATAGAGCCTAATCTAGCATGAGTTGTTATTACAAATCATTACATACATGCTCACACACACACCACACATAACAAATAACATTTATGTGAAGTACTCAAGGAGCATTTCCAATGGTTATTTCTGTAGATAGCAACGGCTTTTTCGTTTCATCTTCAACTGTTACTTTACAACATAGTACAGGACCTGTTTTAAAATTTTATTTGTATTTTTGGTCAGGAAAGTTCAAAATATTCGATAAAATTCAAATAAGCTTAACAAATATTGGTTTTCTTTGTATAATATTGGAAACTATATTTGCAGATACCTGAAACCTTTTTTCCTATCTCAGCTTGTATGTTACAGTTGCTTATTGTTACTGTATGCACAGGGCTATATTAGAGATGAACCATTTGATCCTAGTCGTTGGAATGCTCCTGGGACACACTGCAAAAGGATTGTTCCCTGTTGCTGTGACCAAAAAAAAATTGAAGAATCTATAGAGGGTGTAATTGACATGGAAGACAAAGTTGTCAAAATTGGAAAAACTTGTGACAAAGGTCACAGATGGATGTGCTCTAAAACAATTGCAGACTTTGTTGAGGCATTGATTGGATCATATCTAGTTGGAGGCGGTCTGCCTGCTGCACTCGAGTTCATGAACTGGATGAATATACCAGTTGCATATGGACCTGAGTTGGTCAACTTGGCATTGGAGCATGCATTTGTTAATCCCAATACTCTAAGAAAAATAAATATGCATGCAGTTGAATCACAATTGGGATATGTTTTTCACCAAAAAGCTTTATTAGTGGAGGCGATCACGCATGCTTCACAAGAAGATTCTGGAGGAGGATGTTGCTACCAGGTAATTCAAGTTATGCAATACATGCCATTTAAGATTATCGTAATTGTTATAGATTAATGCAATTTTCCTAAGGTAATAAGCATTATTCACCTGCATGCCCTGACTCATGGTTGAATTTGGGTATCCTTAGAGCTTTTTCTTTATGTGAGCGTGAGGATTTTCTTTTGACTGGCAGAGAATGCTGCACTTCAATAATCTGCTCAAATTTTAGAATATGGATGTTAAGATAGTTGAGAGTAGAATATACATCTAAAACTAACTGTTCTTGTATTGAAACATATTTACCAAGATTGCAAATCCAGATTTGTACAGGAGGGGGAAAACAATCCTAAAATCCAGAATGCCAGAAAAATTCCAGAAAGTTTTTGGTAGACAAAGAAGTGTGTGTTTGTGAAAACATTATATGTGTAACATTTTAATTGTTGGGCTGTGCAAAGAAAGTTGGCAGGGATGTGGGTTTACATTGGGAAAAAAATTACAAAAGAAAAACTGATAAAAATGTGTGGCTCAGATCAGATGAACAGAATCTGAGACAGATCTGGCAAGATTTGGTAACTATAATTATAAAACATTATGCCATTTCAATCTCAAGACACACGCGATTAAAAATTTATATCGTTTTCCTTTTAGTTGGGTAATTATATCAATTTCTAAAATTGTTTTATGTTAAAGAGAAGTCAAGGTTGTATCAGAAATATAGCTTTCATGAGGATCAGATCCGTGATCCTTTTATTTTTAGTTGGGACCATAGTTGGAATACTCGCATATAACTCGCTGAGTTAACTCGACGAGTACTCACCACAACTCGGCAAGTTCATGGGTAAAACTCACCATACACAGTCATACACGGAAACATGGATTTCAAAGGCAAAAAACATTGTTTTTACATGGTTTTGGCTCTTTTTAAGGCTCTCTACTCCCTTTTTCACTCACACAACCATTTGAGCTTGCATTGCTTGTGTTGAGTGGATTTTGAAGCAAATTCAAAGAGAGAATTTGGAGAATTGCATTTGGAGGTAGGTTTTTTTTTTTATTATTGTTTGAAATTTTTTCAAATTTTGTGTATATTATTTAGGTTTTATAGATTCATATTGTGATTCTAAATACATGTAATGTAAAATCAAATGCTTGTAATTTTTTTATACTCATTTGTAGCCAGAGGTATGTATTTTTTTTTTACGCAAATTCATTGTAAATTAGTTAAATTTTATGTATGTGTATTGTAATCGATTCGTTTTGTAATTCTAAATACATGTAATGTAAAATCGAATGCTTGTAATTTTTTTATACTCATTTGCAGCCAGAGGTATGTATTTTTTTTTTGCGCAAATTCATCGTAAACTAGTTAAATTTTATGTATGTGTATTGTAATCGATTCGTTTTGTAATTCTAAATACATGTAATGTAAAATTGAATGCTTGTAATGTATTTTTTTTTATTTACGCAAATTTGTTATTCAAGCACATTTTTTTAAAAATTAAATTAAGTTTACTTTTTCTAATTTTTTAAATGTGCATTGTGTTGTAGATTAGAGCTTAACAATGGCATCGGACTCGACATTAGGTTCGGTATTTGGGTCAGCATCACTAGCAGGGACTGTTACTCCAAATGTTGGTTCCAAAGCATGGAAGTATGGTGTACATGGAGCTAATGAGAATGAAGTTTTTTGCAATTTATGTAACAGAAAAATGAATGGAGGCATCAATCGTTTGAAATATTACCTTTCAAGTATTGTTTGCCAAGATGTTACGGTTTGCCCCAACGTGTCGGAAGAGGCAAAGCAAGAGATGAGAGCAGAGCTGACAGAGTTAGAGGAGAAGAAACTAGAGAAGACAAGGCTAAAGACAGCCATAGCACAAGCTATTAGACCTGGGGCTGCAATGGCAGAGGATTTAGAGGATGATGCAGCAACAATTGTGGGCTCTACTTGTGGTCCACGCATACGAAGCGGAAGAGCCAGAAGAGGCGCATCTTCATCGAGTTCAAGCAAAGGCATACCGAGCTTTTTTGTAGCAAGGAACACACCTGGAGCACATCCTTCATTGGAAGGTACAGCCTAGAATAAAGATATGCACGAGGAAGTGGATAAAGCTTGTGCAAATTTTTGGTACTACAACAACCTGCCATTCAATGTGGCAAAGAGCCCATACTGGGAGTACTTGGTGACAGCGTTGACAGTTGCAAGGAAAGGGTACAAGGCACCCTCTCCAAAAGATTTGAGTGGGAAATTACTTGAGGGTGTAATTGCAAATACCACTACCATGTTAGAAGAGCACAAGAAACAATGGCAAAAATTCGGATGCACCATTCTTTCAGATGGGTGGACGGATGGAAGGAACCGCACCCTCGTTAATTTTTTAACAACTTCAAACGGTGAGATGGTGTTTTTAAATTCTATTGATGCCTCTAACATAATAAAAAATGTAGAGAATTTGAGTGTTATGTTAGAGACAGTTGTATTAGACGTTGGTGTACAAAATGTTGTGCAAGTTGTCACAGACAATGTAGCAGCATATGTGGAGGCTGGGAGACTACTGCATGAGAGACATTCATCACTCTTTTGGACTCCTTGTGCATCTCATTGCCTTGACCTTCTTTTGGAGGACAGGCAAAATTGATTGGGTGAGGTCAGTTGTAGAAGATGCAAGAACCATAACAAAGTACATATACAATCACCCTCGGGTTTTGAGCTTGATGAGAGAACACACAAAAGGGAAAGAGCTTGTTCGAGCCAGTGTCACAAGGTTTGCAACTAACTTCTTGACGTTGCAAAGTATTTCTAGTTTGTTGACACCTTTGAAACAAATGTTTGTGAGTCAAGCATGGCTAGACTCACAATATTCAAAGAAAGTTGATGGAGAGAGGGTTGCAAAGATAGTTTTTGATGATATCTTTGCAAAGAGAGCTATAAAGATCATCAAGGTAATTCCAAACTTCGATTTATATTTCATTCCTTTATTTTAATTTGTTAAATTATAAATATATTGTTTCCATTTTTTTACTTTATTTGTATTGAAAGTTTGTAACCTTACATTCTAATTTGTGTGTAGGTGTCAGAGCCGTTGGTGAGGGTTTTGCAATTGGTTGATGGGGAGCAAAACCCCATGGGGTTTATTTATGAGGCCATGGATAGGGCCAAAGACTATCCAAAACTATTAGATCGGGGATATCGTCAGATATGGTCCCTTTTGGGACATTATTGATAGGAGGTGGAACAATCAACTCCACCAACCTATTCATGCAATGGGGTAGTACCTCAACCCCAAGTATTTCTACTCCGACAGCTTTACAAATATGAACAGGGAGGTTATGGAGGGCCTTTCAACATGTATTGAGAGGATGATACCGGATATTGAGACAAGGGACCTCGTCATTTTAGAGCTGCAGAGTTACAAACATGCTAGGGGGAGACTCTTTTCTTCGGTGCTAGCTATTTGAGGGAGATCCACACAGTCACCAGCTAATAAAAATTAGAATGTTTACCAAGTTACTTATTAGTTACAGATTTGATTTTATTAATTATTGATAAAAAAATTATTATCTTGTTCGTAGGTTCTTGGTGGGAGGATTGGGGAGGGAATACCCCACATCTTCAAAAGCTAGCCCTCATAATTCTATCTCAACCTTGTAGCGCTTCTAAATGTGAACGCAACTGGAGTTTGTTTGAGGCCATTCACACGAAGAAGCGCAACAGGTTGAGTAAAAAACGGCTCAACGACTTGGTTTTTGTTCAATACAATCTCCGGCTTTGCACAAGAAAAGTGGAGGCCACATCAGAGGAGCTCATTGACTTGGATGAGATAGATCCATACAGTGAGTGGACTGGGCAAGAAGAGGAAATCCTTGCATTCACAGAGGACGAGATTGCTTCTTTTGAGAGGGAAGCTATGGAGGGAGAAGCTCTAGCAGGACTCCGAGGAGATATTGGATTGGATGACATCTTTGGAGGTGATCTCCGACGTGCAACAGAGGAGCCACCAGCACCACCATCTAGTTCCAGGATCAAGCCAGAGTCGTAACCTTCTATGAGGAGCGAGGAGACGCAGCCGAGTGTGGGGACTAGTAGAGGCACTAGACCCTCTCCCCAATATTTCTCTACATTGGGGAAGAGGAAAATGTAATTTATTGTATATTGTAACTTGCGTAGATATGAAATTTATGATGATATTTTTCAATGTCAATCATCATAAATTCATATTACTTATCAGCCAGTTGTTGTATTTGCATGATGATGTGATTTTGTATTGTATTTGTATTCAAATCTAATAGAAAACACTTCTCCAACATTTTATGGGCTCATTTGATACATTTTTTAGCTGTGTTGCTTAAAATTTATGTTTTTTTAAAAAAAAATTAGTATTTTTTAAGTTGTTGAGTATTCCCGAGTATTGGCCGAATATTGCCAAGTTTTCGCTGAGTTTTTTTTTTGGGGTCTACCGAATATTTTCCAAATACGAGTATGCGAACTATGGTTGGGACATCATATTGATTTTCAAAAACATTTCATGGTAAAGATGATGCCAGAGTTGTATCAGGCATACCACCTTCATGGGGATCAGGTCCGTTTCCCTGTTTGTTTGGGATTTAAAGTCTTTAGAGAATTGACCTTTTATGGAAAGAGTCCTCTCTCTATTCTCTGATGGTCCCAACCCTAAATGATCAAGACCTTTCCTTTTGCTATCATGTAAAAACTTGCCACTAGTTTTGACAGATTGCTCACTAGTGATGAAAGTATGTTTCTTATGATTTTTGTCAATTCCAAAACTTTCTGAATTGCGCTAGAAGGTAGCAATGCCATGTTATGAACTGTCTCACCAGTGCAAACATCTTTCACATGCCACTAACCAAAGCATAGTTTTTATGGGATGAGTGGAGACTTTCATCAAACCATGTCCTCTTGATAGGTGTCCCTTGACATTCATCACCATGAAGCATCACTGATTTAGGACTCCAATCAAACTCTATATCCATCATACAATCAAAAATAATACAGCGTAGAAAAATTGTACAAATGATTTTCACAAATACAACTCATGAGTTTCATTAATTTATTCCATTTCGTAGTTACTAATTTGTTTGGTTTATATATTGTACCTTATTGCACAGTCAGCTCTTCAACTACCTGGCAGAGAATTTGGTTGGCTCAATCTTTATGAATCTTATGTGGATGATAATTATCCACTCATACGGAGCTTCTACTTGTTGTAGGTCATAGTTATCCAGCAAACATGGATCCGGCCATAGTTTATCCAAATAACACAGATCTTCCAGGTATAGTAGACCATAATTTTCCAACTCAAATAGATCTCCTACTTATAACGGGCTATAGTTATCGCATTTTCTGGGACAAGTACATAGCAATAACAATCAGTCAAACTCAACTCCGCAAGTGCAAAACTCAACATATTATATTTGAAGTCTGAAGTAAACAGCATGTCAAAGCAATTGAATGGAGTTTATATACCTCTTGGAGGGGTAAATTCAGAAAATCAGATATCCCAATCAGAGCTGAAAGCTGGTTTTGTCCATCAGTCAACTCACTGCTGCTGAAAAGTCAATGCTAAAAAAGCTGTTCAGTGCAGTGATTCCAGGTCAATATATCACTCGCAGGTCTTCTCCAATTTCATTTTGGAAAACTGTATCTTCTAAGATGGTGCTTATAGGGCATTCGGCCATGTTGTCCACAAAGTTAAATCAGATTTGGCATTTGTTTCTATCTGAGATTTTAAGTCGGATGTGGAAAGAAAGAAACAATGCAATTTTCAGCCATGTTCTTATTGATAGGGTTTTTTCTGTTGCTAAAAAATTGTTAGTTATCTCCATTGTCATGTTTCAGATTCTAAGCCAAGAAAGTGTGACTGGATGGAACATCTTTAGTCTCTTTTGGATCACTAGGGAAGTGCCCCACATGCCATGAGACAAGTACCAACTGATTCCCCTCACAGACAGTCACCTAAACAAGACTGTGGGCACCGCTGCTATTGCAGCTGGCAGAATGTCTCGCTGCATTTTTGACAGCCCTCTCCCAGCTTTAGCAGCGAAGAAGGTGGTGCTTTTGGTCACATAGTTCCTGACATAGTTTCTGATTTCTTAATTGTTTCATTGTGCACTACTCTTGTTGCCCAAGGGGCTTTATATGGTTTCTGGACTTTTTTATTGGTTGATAAGTTTTTCATGGATGATTATGTTAAGTTGACTTTAATTAAGCAATTTCAAATTATGCTTAATTAGAATGATGGTTTGCTAAGGGCTTTTTTTAATCTCCTTTCTCCGTCAATGGAATTGACATGTTTTCTTTTGGAGTGTGATTACATTCCACCCATTTTTTTTCTACGATTAACAGTGTACCATATGTATGATTATTAGAAGACACTTTTCAATAAAAATAAATGCATTTTACACTATGAAAATGAGCAAGAAGTTTTGATCAATTGAGCAGAACAGTTTTAGTAGAGGCCCAAATGCTTTCTCTTCTTCAATTTAGTGAATTCAATCAAAGACAACAGCTCAAACAGTCAATTAACTGAAAGTTAGCATTCCTCGATCATCAAAGGTGGTGTCAGATCTGGTTAATGAAACAGTAAAATTTATTTTCCTGGTCAAACTGTACCTCTGTTCTCTTCTGCCTCAACTTCTACACCAGGGGCTTGGGATTTCCAGTCAACATTTATAATGGTCTACAAGTCATGTATTTGACTTACAAATAGAAATTTAATGCAAGTTAGATAATGATGACGTCATTCTAGTTGGCTGACATCAGTGGGGTTGAATAAAAATAAGATTGAGCAAGCTAGGGTTTTTCTTTAGTTTAACTTTTACTTTGACTTAATGGTTTCATCCTTAATTATTGTTATGATAGGATAGAAGAAGCTGGGATTTTGACTTTGATTTGTAATTTGACGTGAGGTTGTCATTCTTTTTAAATATTGTCTACGTTGCAGGGGTACATCCTCACCCCCCCCCCCCCCCCCCCCCCCCCCGCCACTATGCCCCCCTTAGTATGTATTCGGTATGGATATACCAGGGGTATGTGGGAAAAACGTCCCCAGTATGCCCAGTTATATCCTGGGTACGTCCCAGACATACCCAGGGTGTACCTGCAGCATGTCTGAGCTGCTGTTGCATAATAATTTATTTCTTGCACTAACTCAGTCAAAGGAAACAACCTTAAAAACTCTTAAATTAATTTAATATTTCTGCGTAGTGGGCTGCATATCAAATTTTGTATCTTTTGAACCGGTGGGTGATTTTCAATGGAATTTATTATTTTACCAAATTGTCTAGTATAGTGTGTCAGCCTAGTTAGTGGCAGTACTTTGGCCTTTGTATTTGCCGTTGCAGGAATATTTAATTAGTGCAGGCTTGTTGGTCTAGGTATGTGGTCAAAGATGGCTAGTATACAACATTTACTTTTGCCTGAGGCTCATTAATTGACCAAGAAGAGTTACAGTTTGCAGAGTCATAAAATGCTCACTATTTGCAAGTAGAGAGATCTTAGCCAGGTTGTGTCAAACAAAGACGCGAGATTACAAACTTTGGAATATTCTTCTAAAGACTACAGACTTGGATGCCTCCGCAGCCATTCTTGCCCAACTTTCAATATTGGATGGTGAAGATGACATTCAAAGGAATTCACAAGGAGCGAAGAGTGGAGCTAGTAGGAGTGGCATTCAGGAATTTGATTTTGAGAAAAATTTAGATGATATATTCTAGATTATTTGTATTCATATTGTCATGATATTCATATATCATATGTATTATGCCACATGATTAATGACAATGTTAAATTCTAAGCTTATTGAATGTTTTGAAGTTTTGAACCTTTATCCTGCTATATTTTTAAAGTTATTTATTTCTTATGGACTAAAAAATGAGTGTTTGTATACATACATACATACATATATATATGTGCACAGACATACCCAAAACGTACCCAAACTAAGGGTTTTTGAAAATCGGCATATCTGCAATTTGTACCCATACATGTATCCTGACAACATAGAATCTTGTTTAGATAGGTACAATGCTCATGTCATAAAATGATTGTATGACTTGCGTGTCTTAATGATCTCATTTTTTTCTTTGTTTCCTGATCTGAATGGTCTCTGGTCTTTGCTCTAGCCTATGAGGCTGGCTTCCATCACCTTGAAGATGTAGTTAATGACCATATTGTACGGTGAGTGCCTACTCCTGGCCTTAACATGGCAAGTGCAAGAATGTGAAATCTGAGTTTCACATCCAATGATGACAAATTGGATTTACTTGTAAGGAAAAGTCAAAGAGAATCAGCACCATATGAACCAATGCAATTGAATCTCTTCTTTGATTAAATCTCGAGGGAATACCCTTGTAACTCTCCATTATGATCACATTATACAAACTCTCCTACTGTTCACCATGAAGAGCTGAGAATTGTCTTTCAATGGTATACTCGTAGAACACCAAAAACTTCAAAAAGCATCGCACTCATGGATGCTAGAAAATGAAAAATTGCTACTAGTAGTAAAAGTGTTGCAATCCACTCCACAAGAATCTTCTGATGTAATCATCCCACATGAGCAAACTAAATAATCAATTTCTCTATTTATTTTGGGTAATTTAAAGTTTTCAGCCTAATTTTTTTTTCGTATCAAGAAATAAAGATTTGAGTGTTTCTACATCAAATTTCTTTCAGTACCATGATAAGAGGTGCCTGGCCCATTTTCTTCGAGAGGCTGTTATTGATAACATACATACAGCCCAATCTTGTTTTTTTTGGGTAATTTAAAGTTTTCAGCCTAATTTTTTTTTCGTATCAAGAATAAAGATTTGAGTGGTTCTACATCAAATTTCTTTCAGTACCACAATAAGAGGTGCCTGGCCCATTTTCTTCGAGAGACTGTTATTGATAACATACATACAGCCCAATCTTGTTTTTTTGAACAAGAAGATGAGAAGTAAAATAACATAGCAGATTCACAGAAGTTTATGACAGCAACTACAAATAGCAGTGGAAATTAATATCAGCTAATAGTGCATAGATGGATGAGTTCGTTACTTCATTGCCTTTGGCAATACCTTTCCAAAAAAAATTAAATACTTGATCAAAATATAATTTTTTAATATCCTTTTCCAGCATAATAATGAACTAGGTTACTGTTGTCAATTTTTCCCCTTTTGGAAAAAATTGGACAAGTGGTAGCCTATCATTCCCTGGAACTGGAAAAGGGCCTCCACGAGGGGTTTCATGACATTTCAAATACTCGAAGTAAGTTCAGAACAAGGAAATTGGCTTTGGGACCCAAAATCAATAAAACGTATTATATGGGTTTTTATCATGATTTTATGCATCGTAGTATGAATTAGTCTGACAAGTGAGATTGGAATGATTGATTCAATTTCACTAACCTTAGGTATATGAATGTGCAACAAGTTATTTGGAGTAGCTCGGTGAGTTCATAGAGGCCAAAAATAAGTTTTTCGGTTTGTCTTCTTCAAATGCAAGGTTTTCAATTCATGTGGAGGGGTACCGAGTTCCAGATATATCTCGGGTGAGTGATAAGTAATCAAGTAAACAAGTAGCTAAATGAGTCGGACTCAAGCATACTCAGATGAGCTGCGAATACTGAATTACAATCATGTAGAGAGACAGAAATAGTTTGAGTCCTAGTGAGTTGCACTGGAAGACAAATCAGGTTAAACTCCCTCACCGAGTTGATAATAATCCAATTCATGTTTTGACAACTCGAGTAGTTCATTGAGAAAGATGTGAAATAAGTGAGCCCGACACTTAGAAGATGAGCCATTTCGACCAGCTCAAAGTGGGAACTCGTGTTAGTATTTCATACAAATAAAACTTGCTAGGAAATTGGGATGCCAGGAGTTCATGTGGATGGCATGGATGTGTTGAAAGTTAGAGAGGTTGCTAAGGAGGCAATAGCCAGAGCAAGGAGAGGTGATGGACCTACCCTTATTGAGTGCGAGACATACCGGTTTAGAGGACATTCTCTTGCTGATCCGGATGAGCTTCGAGATCCTGCAGAGAAGGCTCACAATGCAGAAAGAGACCCAATTGTGGCTTTAAAAAGCGACCTAATCGAAAACAATCTTGTCAAAGAAACAGATCTAAAGTCGATTGAAAAAAAAATTGATAAGTTGGTTGAAGAGGCTGTTGAATTTGCAGATGCAAGTCCTCTTCCAGAGCGTGGTCAGCTTCTGGAGAATGTGTTTGCAGATCCCAAAGGATTTGGAATTGGCCCAGATGGAAGGGATAGGTGACAAGCTCCCACGCACCAGGCAGCAGGCATGTTGCAGTATAGTAGAAGCCTTTTTGAGCACTTCTAACCAGCAGGTTGTCCAACTATGTTGTTATCTGTTCAGTATCGAATGCATCCTCAAATTCGGGATTTTCCTCCAAGATATTTTTATCAAAATCGATTAAGTGACAGTGAGAGTGTTACCAGGAGACCTGATGAAATTTATTACAAAGATTCTCTATTGAGACCTTACTTGTTTTACGATGTAACTCATGGAAGTGAATCTCATAGAGGTGGATCTGTTTCATATCAGAATATTCATGAAGCACAATTTGCTTTGCAATTATATGAGCATCTTCAACGAGTCACTAAGTTGTCAGGCATAAAGGTTTCTGTTGGAATTATCACACCTTACAAGCTACAGCTGAAATGTTTGCACCGAGACTTTGATGTTGTCCTCAAATCTGATGAAGGAAAACTCGGCAGGAGGAAATCAATCACGGTAGATGCCTTTCAGGGCCAGTGAGCTGTATAGGTGATTCAAGTCATTGCAGAGTGTTTTTTAAGGTAACTTACATGGGCAAGTTGAGCACGGCTCGATAATGGAGATAGTGTCATGGCCAAGTGGATATGATATTTGGCCGAAAATTCCATGATTATTACGCAAGTGGGTTTTCATGAATGGCTAGCCAAAGCATGAGTTCCAGACAGAGGAGGTTTGGCAAGCCATTGGGATGAAAGAAGAGCCCATCTGGCCGACTCATAGGAGGAAAAAAATCACTGGTGATTTCGCAAGGTCGGGAATTGTGATGATAAGGAACTTACAGGCCAAGTTTTGGTGAATTTCGGGCCTCGTGGGATTAATGTGGTTGATCCCAATTTCCATGGATTTAGAGCTAGTATGCGAGTTTGAGACATTGGAGCCGTCAGTGCCAAGGTTAACTCCACGTAGAGAAGAATTCAGGCAAGCATGGTTGGAAATATTGGGATGGAAAACCAACATGAGATTCACCAGGCGATGTAAATAGGAGGATCAGAGCATGTTAGAACGATCAGAGGAGGAAGTTGATGACTAAGGTATGGCGAGTGAATTGCCATATAAATAGGTGAATAAGGAATGATGCCAAGTTGGAAGAACGATTCAAATGGAGAGTTAGCAATTAGAGGTAGCGCGGAATACGGTTAAGTTTCATGGACCTTGAAGGAATCACAAGCCCAGAAGAGAAGAATAACAAGTGAAGAGAGAGTTGAGAGTCTGAGTCGGAATTAACTAGTGCATGGACGATCAAAGGCTAAGGAAAGAAAGCCAATCAATTTGAACTCGATTATCTTGTTTGGCATGATTAAGTGTGAATAGATGGTGTTTTAGGTGAGCTCAACGAGTTAGTTAGAAGGGGTGGCGCAAGCAGGTGTTTGGAAAATGGGAGAAAGGAAATAGCTCAGCATTGAAACATTTGAGCTCACTGAGAGATCAAGCTTACAGATCATACTGAAGTTCAGTTAAAATATTAATCTTGGTTAGACCCAAAGGAATTGATGGTCAATTTTACTGATATCTTGAGTGAAATCACTTATGACATAGCTGTTCTTAAAGACATGTTGTAGATATGATAAGATGACATGGGAAAACAGGATATGGCTGAACTCGGCCCGACAGATAAAATGATATTTTCATAGCCACGAGTTCAAGGGATCACTTAGATGGACTCTATCCTGCAATATCCATGTTTGCAGAAGCTTGAAGCTCGAATGGGTCATGTAAAATATTTGGGAAAAAATTGTTGCAAGGTATGCATGGAAGGAGATCAGGCATGATCAGACAATGATCCAAAAAGACGTGTTGAGGTTTGGAGCTCGACATGATATAAAGGGATTAAGCATGTATTCAAAGAGAAGCCCTTGAAATACCACATGAAATTCTTAGGGTGATCGCAGGAATCAACATCGAGGAAGAGGCGTGAAAATGTGAACATGATCGAACAAGTCTTAATATTTCCCATAGATACAAAGCATAGAATAGCTCGAGAGATCGACCGAATCAAAGAAGAGCTCAACGCATGAGCTAGTGCTTGAGTTTATAACCAATGAGCATAGACCCATTGTTGCCGAGGGAGTAAGGAACTCAGATGTGCAAGATGGTAAATATGAGCTCGGTACATAGACATGTGAGAGTCCGAGTTGAGCCAACCGGGTGCTCGGGTCGACATGCAAAACAAAGCCAGGCCGAGTCAGTTGAAGAGCTCGTGGGGACACACTTGGCGGTGATATTGATGCTAGGACAACTCAGTAGATTTCGTGTAGAGCTCGCCGAGTTGGAAAGAATTGGCTTAGGAAAGCGTGAATGACCAGGGAGCTCGTGGTGTTGTTTCATGGAGTTTGAACGTGGAATGCATGTGAATATGTGGTCCAAAACAAGAAGAAATAACTCTATCTGTCAAGCTAGAGCTATCACAAAGAAATCAATCGATTGAGTGTTGACAGGGCCATGTGACGTGATCCCTAACAATTTTCATAGCTCAAAAATCATTTCTAAATAGCGCAACATGCAGGAGTGAAATAATTTAAATTCATTGAATTGTTTAACCTTTGTGGGTCACCAATGTATTATAGAACAAAGCCACGAAGTATGATTTAGAGTCAAACTTTTCATATTGTGGAAACAGTTGGTACCAAGTTGAGATAAAGACTAAGCTTCGCGGGTGTCGAAGTTTAATGTATTTGTAGAGGCTTTCAATTTCGAGCTTAAAGCATAATGTTCACGATGCATGTAGGTGGTTTGGTAATTTAGAATGGCTCAATTTGGAGTTTGAAGCAAGACTGTAGCAGTGGCATTCGTGAGGTGAGTCTTAATTTACATCAGGCCAGGTTCACAGGATCTACATGCATTTTGGCTTAATGAGGAAGATATATAACTCAGTCAAGGAACCCTATACATGAGCATCGAGAAGAGATGGTGAAAGACGAGTTGTGGAGAATTGAGTTCATTTTGATTAGCTCACAAGGTGTTCAAAAAGCCATGACGGTGGGGTAAATTGGCTCCGGTCGAGCTTATAGAGGATGAGCATGTAGAGAATGAACCAAGCTCGTGGAAAAACGGAACTCGGAAAGGATAAAAATAAACAATGGAGCTCGGTGACTTCGTGTGGAAGCTCACATATGTTTCACGAAAGGCAATGTGGAATGCATAAATGGCCTCGAGTTAACCAAGGAAAACGATAAGAATCAAGTTTGATAGCTCACCATTCGAAGGACTCAATGCAAAAGAGCTCGATTGCCAAGGCAAGGAAAGAGTTGGTGTGGGGTTCAAAATCGAGTGCAACACCGAGTTAGAGGATTCGAAACTCACCGAGTTGGGCTATGTGCAGACTCTATCCACATGGACCCCCCTCCTCTTCAAGTCAAACGGGTCAACGGGGGGGGTCCCGACATTATGTTAATTAATTTAATATTTTTATTTAAATATTTTAATAATAATATTTATTATTATTATTCAAATATTTTATTTAAATATTCTTTTAATTAATTGAGAAGACTAGGTCATCAGGCAATCAATGACCCATGATGGAACCTTCTCAAGTAGTTCAACTAACTGTAATAAATACATCATGGGCCTTCAATTTAGGAATGTAATTATGATATTTCCTCTTCTTTCTCACATATTCTTCTATAAATGTAAGTTGGAAGCTCATTTCAAAGGGTTCCAACAGTTCAGACAAGTTGGACAGTTAGATATCTTAGGCAAGTGTATGCTTTTCAAGAATCCTCTCTCTTCTGCAAGTTGTCCTTGTGTGTTGAGAGAACTTTCAAGCCTCCTCTTCAAGACTGTAATGGCAACTACTGCCTTTTCTGAATGTATGATGCATTGTGCATGTTATTGAAGCAATAAAAGTGTGTGTTTTGTGACTAATCTTGGTCCTTTCATCCTTCTATGCTTCTTTGTGCCTTTCTCGTACTTGCAGGTACACTGTGCAAGTTTAAGTTTCTATTGCAGGTTCTTGGAGTTCTGTGTTTATCGAGTGGTGGAGTATTGCATGCAGTTGAGTTGTGGTGTCCGTTCACCCTTCTTGAGTTCATCCTTCTTCACTGGGAAACTGGTATATTTCTCGGTCTGATAAAGTTTAACAAAGGAACGCATGTCTCTTAGTTTGTGGTATCCTGTACCCTCTCTAAGTTGCAGTAGGTGAGGTTGACCTGTGGCGCACACACCCTCTTCAAATTAACCCTTCCTGAGTCTGGAAACACCCTTTATTTGGTGCATCACCATCCCTAGTATAGTTTCATTTCTGTAAATCTCTTTTCCCTAAAACCCCATGAAAATGTTAGCATAGGATTAGATAATCATTTTTGTTACACTAGGAGTAGTACAGCACTTAGTTTAGGAATAGGAAGCCGGCCTTCTCAGGAGGTTCACTTCGAGCCCAAGTCCCACAGCTTGAGAAGTGATCCCATGTGTCCCAATCACACCGAACGTCCTATTCACATCCTGGCCATTCGGAGGGTGCAGTGATTTGGCGACAACAGTTACTTGGTGCTAATCTATATGCAAAATGCATCCAAGTACCCCTTATGCTTTTGACGCTACCCCCTAAATGAAATAGCTTGTCTCCTGGACTGGCTAGGTTTGATCTCGAGAAGTGGGTTGGTGCTGCTGATTATCTGCTAACACTAAGGCCAATTCATTTGTAGTGCATAGTTCTTCATAGTCCATTCAACTGATCGAGTGGAGGTTCTGTGATAAGTTGAAGAGCTTTTTGTGTTGTTTCTGCTGTCTCTTCCTGCTACCTTGCTGAAGTGTACCTGCAGTATGATCCTCTTGATCCTTAAGACTGTGAAGTGATAGCCTCAATACCTTCCTCAATTCCTCCCATGTGTATTTCATATCAGGATCTCTTGGCATGGAGAATACAAACAAGGTAGTCAGCAGATTCTTCAACTGTTTAACTCTGCCTTTAGATCCTGATTCTTTTGTGCTGTTTCTGCTGTCTCTTCCTGCTGCCTTGCTGAAGTCTACACACACTATGATCCTCTTGATCCTTGAAACTGTGAAATGATAGCCTCAATACCTTCCTCACTTCCTCCCTTGTGGATTTCATATCAGGATCTCTTGGCATGGCGAATACAAAAAAGGTAGTTGGCAGATTTTTCAAATGTTTAACTCTGCCTTTAGATCCTTATTCTCCCAATCTGCCAAAATCTATGATTGTTGCAGATTTTCTGCCCTACGTTTCAGGTCTGTAGTCAACTACATGTATGTCTCATGTGAGTGTGAAACTTTTTGAAGCATGACACTCTTCTGCTCTGTGGTGTTTTACATTTATTGTCTCTCTGCCACAATTGTGCTACTTACTGGCTTAACTGCACTCTTTTACTCCTCTTCCATGCCATACCAAATAATTTATGTATTTGGATACTGGTGTGCTTCCATATACAGAGAATGCAACTTGTACAGAAATTTTATATCCTCATTACTACATTTGGGTCAGGTTATGATTGGTATATCAGATATCTTCGATAAAATTTACTAATGAACTTGGTAATGTCAACAACAGTGTATTTGAAAACTCATTGAAACATTCATGTGACCCTTTTGTGATATGATTCAAATGGTTAGAAATTTCATTCAGACTGCCATTCCCGCTGAAAATCAGCAAACTCACCAACAACTTGCAACCTCGTCACTGAATGTACAACCTCATTAACACATTGCCATGCATATTTTTATGATACACATAAGAAGATACCTGCATAGACTCCAACCCATAATCGTTGGCATCAGTTCCAATCTCCACATGTTTTGGTACTTGAAATTCAGCTATATTCAATTCAAAATCATTACCCTCATTTTTAGAAACCCCAACCTCAGTAGATTCTTTTTATTGTGATGGTACTTCCACGTACATGTCATATTTCATAACTCTCAATTGGTCACAGTATTTTTGTGTTTGTTCCACATCATGGGTTTGTTTTGAAAAATGGACAGCTTTAGGGTTTTTAACATATCATACCCCAGAGGGTTAAATGACTTACTTGTAGATGTAACAGAGGCTGGTCTACGGCTAAGGGTTGTTGGCACCACTAATGCAGACTGAGCTAGAGGCATTATTGGCTTTCAATCCACAATTGCTTCTCCGTGCCCTTATAACATCCTTTTCTGCTTCCTTAATAACAGCATATCATCCCCACAATTATCATCACCACCATCATTATTTTCCTTTAGATCTGAATTGGTTTGTCTCACCCTGCAAGTTTTATAGTAATCCTACGGAACTGAAGGTCCATAGGAAAAGTCAATAGACGAATACATCAACAGCCTTTTCATCTTAATGGTTATATTGCAGATAATTTGATAGCAGCAACTGTGCATATACTGAACAAGTAAATTGACCATGCTTTTTCATTGAATGATTAAACATTTTACCAGCTGATCATTCACCTTCTTGGCCGCATAATCAGTTCAATTTTAACACATTCAGTATACCTTAGACCTAGCAAATACAATAGAATGGCATTTCAAATTTTCATCAAAGATGGCTACATGTTCAAACACCACCCTGAGAATTTCATCTAAATCAGTTCTATTGTTTGGCAATAATAGAAGGGTCTCCTATACATCTGTCAAATGATAAATTATACCCCATGTACATTATACCCTATATGTAGCAAATACGCTAAAATGGTGTTTCATAATTTGCATGGGTTAAAAATAGAGGAACCAATGCAAACTTGCTACCTCGTTTAACACAACACTTCAAATTGCATCTAAATCAATGACATGTTGCTTGGCAATAATTGCAAGGTCTCCAGCACAACTATCAACTTAATTTTTTTCTTAACACTGCCTTCAAATCTTTTTGCATAACCTTTTCTCCCTCATTTGGTCAGTTGAACACTATAACAATTTTTTAATTTTTTCTAATTTCTCCTTGGGTCAAATTTGGTTATTAATTCCGCCAATGAAGGACCGTGTAATTACTACAAGCATTGCCATCAGCGATTTTACTCCTACCTCCTGCAATTTTACAAAACACTTATAACTCGGATATGCTTTTTAATGCTTAGTGAGAAGGAAATAGTATTGTCACAACCACTTCACAACATTCTTCCTACAGTTGTTTGTTGGATGCCACACTGACAATATTGGTCCTGTATCCACAGTAGCCATTGATGGACCCTACTAGGATAGAGAAATTTGCATACCATCACCCTTTGCCTTATAACCACGTGCTGAAGTTGTGCTAGCCAAATTCCTCCCCATCTCCATCCAATCTACTACTTTATCCTTTAATTCTGCTACTATTAGTTGCATTACTAAAGCAGACTGGAAGCTAGCAAATGCATCAATTTCTTCCTTTATGTTTTATTTCATTTCCCTTAAAGTTTTTTTTTACGAGTCGCTTTTTTATTTTACTAGTCATTTTTTCATTAATATTTGTCAATTCGCACACCAAAACGTGTCTATCATCCGTCAATGGTCATTTTCTATGATCATTGAGTGCGAATTGTCGGGTTGAAAGCCTCACCTAGTAAGTGTTTATAAAAAAACTACACTATCATGTAATATCAATCACATGCTCATAAATGCATACCACCTTACAAAATAGAAGAATATGATAGTAGTCAATGCTTCATTCATAGGTAGTGCTCAGTACAAGCCGTTTGCTATATGGAGGACCTGGGGCTCAATGCCTTTTCCCTGACATACATTATTCTCATTATATGACAAGGAAACCCAATGGGTCGCCAGTTAACACAATTGTCTCAACCAAACATATTAACGAGAGTCGTTACAAAACTACCCAAGGCTGACAAAACAATCATCAACCACCTAATGATTGACTAGTAACATATTATTATGTTGATAAACAAGACAATACTAATGTGACGCTCTACATTATCCTTCCTTTAAACAAGTCAGCATCCCTTCCGACACAATTCATAGACAACGTGGTAAAAATTAGAATGAAAATGGAAGCCAAAAAAACATTTTGGGTGGAATGGTTGTTCATGTACAGATTGTTGTTGAAAGCCTAGAACCATTGGATGTGTTGAACATTTTGCATGATATACACTTTGTAGGATTTACATTTATATACATTGTACATGAGGAATTTTTTGGGGCCACACAATGGAGGGATGGTTTGCCATGGGCGCATAAGGCTATTGGAGGTTATACGACTATTGGAATTCATTAGGGGATGGCATTTTGAACTACTTTATTGGTAGTAGGGCTCAAACCTTACAACATACAGTGGAATAACTATTGGTGATGGTGGTGACAGTGGTGATGGTGGTGCCGGCAAGTTAAGCAACTGAGATGGCAGCAAAAACTCTCTTGAGCACGAAGGCAACCACTTGTTCAACTCGATAAAGAATGTATGTCCAACATTACAAGCTGGAGGTTGAATAGTGGATGTCGACACATTAGTGGGTCGTATATTTTATACAGGTTGAACGGGCTAGGAAGGGGGCAATGCAAGTCGAACAAATATGACGGCAACAAATCATTCAGGTTCAATTGATATTCATATGCGCAACAGTCATGCAACTGGCCAGTTTTACATTCAACCGGGGAAGCGAAGTGGATGATCGGTGAATGGAGCTTAAATTGGTGGAGTGGAGCTTTTGACCCTTCTATTTGCTTCAACTCGTTGACAAAGTCAAACGAATTGACTTTATGTTGATCGTACAAATCCTCGTTAATTATTTTTTATTTATTTATTTATTTTTCCCTTTGTTATTTCCTTCTTGGCAAATCGTTCTTCGGTAAATGGAATTTTGATATCAGTCATGTGGACACTTTTGACAATTACTCGGTAAAGTTTTATTTTAGAACCATTTAATGTCTTTGATTGGTTTCATGTCCAAGTAATTTAATTTGGTTTCCTCCTCAAAAATCTCCAAAATGCTAAATGGTCTAAGCTAAAACACTTTGAACTATCCTAGTTAAATTTTGTGCCTCCCATTGTATTTCAGAACTAGAGCTCTTGCTTTAAAATTTATATATGGAGGTGTTTATTGTGCCAATACTTACCTCTTTTTTGCATTTCTTCAATTTCTCACAACACGTGACATTCAACGAGTTTGAGCATATTCGTTGTATTCGACCATACTTCAAAAATAACTCATACCTCTCCTATTAATTTTTTTCGTTAGACCCCTTGATCACATTCATTGAAGTTGGATCTTTGGACTTTATGTAGGCTATCCATTCCTATTGGTGGGGCCAACTTTTCATCGAATTTTTCACCCGTGACATTATATTATTTGAGCTTCAATGAATAGGTCAATTGTGATGTAGACAGTTCAAAAGGACTTGGCATCGCCGACATCTACTTCTGGTCATCTTGTTGCAAGCCTCGATCTTTATCAATCTCTGTAATCTTAACATTTTTGTAATCAGGTTGGATCGCTTCATAGTCTTCTATCTACCAATGGAACAAACCATTGAGGGAGTTTATCTCATCTTTGGGGGATGACTAACTCCAAGACCCCTTCATCATACGGCTCCATCCTACCCCAGTGCCCATCAACCTAGCATTCTTCTTCTGAGTCCAAATCTAATGAGTCTAATGAGCTTGCTTCCTCACTATCTACATGATTCTTCAAATTTATGACATACTTTTGTCCTTTGTTTTCAGTGGAGAGAAAATTATTTTCGTAGTTATGGTCACCTTTGGTTGTTATCAACCAGTTCCAACCTAACAATGTATCATAGGCCTTCTTTTTCAATGAAATGAATAAAAATTCAACAAAAAGGTTGGGTTACAACAATAAAGTTTTGTCCCTTCAACACTCCCAATACCTTAACGCCATGTTGATTTGCTCTTACTTGTTGGAATGTCAAAGATAACATAGCATAGTTGGCTTCCCAAGACTGTTCTAAGACTCCTCTAGAAGATCGACCATTCACCACGTTTGATGAAAGTATTTTTCAAACTCTGCCCTCGAATTTCCTATGTATAATTGTTGGTTATTGGGCTAGATTCATCACCACAAGCATAGGATCAATCATTTGGTCACCTGATGACAATGGGGGTTCACATATGGGTTCATTCTTCCACTTTTAGCTCTCCCTGTCGCTTGACACTATACCATTTGACATTAGATGCATCATTGTATGATCCAAGCCCAAACCACTCTCTTGTATGGTAGCAATTATAGCATTCTTGAGTTATGGAATGCTTTGCAATAAGTTAGCTATCTTCATAGGTACAATGGTCTTCAAGACTTATCTTGTAGTAGCTTTTTTGGACTTGAGTCTGCTCGTTATTGCACTTGTATGTTCGTGCCAGTAACATCATTCTTTGACCATTGTTCTCTCAACTTCCACCCTAGCTTTGACCTTCCTTCTCTATAGAAGGGTTGAGATAATTAGCTTTCTTCACTCATGCTCTGGTAATTACCATCACCTCCTTGCCCTCAACAACGTCAATTATAATGGTTCGCTTGCTTTGGATAGTTACCATCATTTGGTTCCTTGGCCAACATCATCTACAAAGAAATCCAATATTAATTTGATTGGGGTAATCTCTTGTAAAATGGCTCCGTATATTGAACTCCCTACATTGTACAATTGGTTGTCCTTGAGTGTCGTACTAAATCCAACTCTCACCACCAATATCATTTTGATATTGGTAACTTTTTGGTGGCATGGTGGGTGGTGTTGATTGCTCTATTTGTGTGAACAAGTATTTGGCTACTCTTATTTAGAAAATTATATGAGCAATCCTTGAATGTATGCCCTTTAACTTGAAAAATCTTGTAGAGCATTTTATTTGGGCAATTCACCTTGGTGTGACCTTCTACCTTGTAGTCGATACACTATGGAACCTTGCCTTCTTCTTAGTTGTCTCCCTTGAGTTCGTTATCAGGAGCATGTTTTTCCTCAAGGCTCGCAATGATTTTGGTTCACTATTATCGTTGAAATAAGGGTCATCTTCCTGACTTCTTCTTGAGTGCAAGGATGTCCTATTCTCCTTTCAATGTCCAAGGCTCATTTGTATGCATCTTCGTAAGATGAGCGTGTGACCACCTTCATCTTCCTCTGCAATAAGGGTACTAAGTTCTAACCCTTCAATGAACCATTACTTCGTCAAGTCATCAACAAGGTCTTTTTCAAATTTTCTCATCAATTTTGTCTTTTGTTATAGGGTTAAACATTCTCAAGTTTACACTACCAGGTATTATTGATTTTCGCGACAATCTCATTGTTGTCTCTGAGGAGCTTAGACTCTTTCTCAAATGCCTCCTTAGTTTCCACCATATAACATTATCAATGTTTGGTGCATCAATGTACCAATTAATGGTCACTCCTTGAAGTGTGGCTAGAAAGCATCACAACCAAATATGTTTGTATGTGTGCCCATTGGCAGTCCAGATTGGAATACGTCCCGCAATGCTATATGGGATCCTCTAATCCATCCACAGTGAACTTTGGCAACTTTTGTTTTGTGGAGATTGAGTTGATGGGGTAACCATGGCTCTAGTTATGGGTTGTTTTTGGCATGGCTCTTTGGATTCAATTCCCCTCTTTATGAAGGTTTACACTGAGCATTCCTTTGTTCTCTCAACACAAATGCCCATATGCTCAACCCTTCCTTTGGCAAGAATCTATACACTATCTTGCTCATCGTCAGATCCCCTTTTTGTGTTGCTCTTTCCAACTTGACGTTCGGGTCGCCTTCAACTCTTTACTTGATACTCTTGCAACAACCTCCAACCCAACCTAGTCAAAAAGTTCCGCACTTTCTTCCTCGGAAGGGGCTCTGGGAATTTGTACTCACTCCTTACTCATGAGTGGTATAGGGTCCATAAGTTCTAGTTGAACCCTTTCTTAGCTCCAACTCCGCCTTTGACTTCTACTTACACTTAGGATTTCGCTTCTACTTTGTACTTAACTTGATGAATTTTTAGTGTCGGTTGCCTATCGAAGCCTTTGTTGTCATTCTTGTTGCTCCACCAATCTAGTAGACCATATAACTTCTTGGTCCTTTCCATGATCATGTTGTCTTTTGCTACATTTGTTTGTGGTCAATAGCATTAATTATTTCTCGTATGGTGCCAGTCTTCTTCTTTTTTAACTCTTTTTATTGCCATAAGTTCTTTTGTTGTCTTTCATGGTTACATTTGGCATAGAGATCTAATAAGATAGTGGTGCATTGTTGATAATAAGGATTGTCAATCAATGTTCACTTTAGACCAACTTTAAATTTGACCCAACATTCTTTTATGGCATGGCACTAGAATGGTCATAATGAAATTACACTACCACATAATTTCAAACACATACTAGTAAATACATACCACCTTACAACATAGAAGTCTATGATAGTAGTCAATGCTTCATTCATAAGTAGCACTTAGTATAAGATTTTCGGCACAAGGACTTGGTACCCAATGCCCTTTCCCCGACATACATCATTCTATTTATATGGCAAGGAGACCGAATGGGTTGTTGATTAACACAACCATCCAAACCAAATACACTAACAAAAGTCATTACAAAGTTTCCTAAGGCTGACAATACACTCATTAACTACATAACATGTCAGCTACTAACATATGTAATTTTGTTGATGACCAGGAAAACACTAATATGATGGTCTACGATAAGTCTTCTCATTTTTACCAGTCATCATCTTAAATTTTTGTATCATTTGATACGTGGCATGTATTAACAAGAAACTGTCATTATGTCTTCCACAATCAGCAATAACCTTTCTATTCGTTGTTCACTAATCAATAGCTTATATCCATGTTGACTACTCCTACCTCCTGCAATTTCTCAAGACACTAATAACTTGGATATGCTTTTAAATATTTCCTAAGAAGGAAACAATCTTGTTGTGACCAGTTCACAACATCTTTCCTCCTGCAGATGTTTTCTGGTGGCTATGTTTGTCATGTATGCACGGTAGCCATCGACAAACCTTACTAGGATGGAGGAATTGTCATACCATCACCCTATATTTTCTAGCCACGTGTTGCAGTTGTGCTAACCGAATTCTTTCCCATCTCCAACCAGTCTAACACTTTCTCCTTTACTTTGGGTACTCTTGACTAACTATTGAAGTAGAATGGATATCACAACATTCTCTTGACATGATAGAAAATGCACTCATTTCTTCCTTAAGTAGAATTTCATTTGCCTTAAAGTTTTATCATTGCTAAGTGTCACATTCTGATTGGTCAATCCTTTTTTGAGCATTAACATCTCATTAATATCTTTCAATGCACACACCAAAAGGATGCCTATCATCAAGTAGACTGTTAGGGTACGGGTACGGGTTCGGTACGTTGAAATGGAATTTTTTTTAAAACCCCCAGGTACGATATACTGCGGGTACATTCATACAATATATTTTTAACAATATATATATATAAAGAAAAATGCATGCTTATTAAAATTTAATACTCATAAAATCGTATGGATTCATAATTTCATCATTCATGGAAAACAGGTTTCAAATACTTTGTATTAATTCATGAAACTTCAAAACAAATACATTCAACTTGTTTCACTTTCCTAGAACATATCATCTAGATGATCCTCAAAACCATCTCCATGAATGGTACTTGCAGCTCCACTCCCACTTGCATTAGCTCCACAGTCCAACGCTTGTGAAGGGCTCCTTGGATGTTCATCATCGATGCCAAGTAGTGAAACACTGGGCAAACAAGCAGCGGAAGCTTCAAAGTCAGTTTGGGTGTGTTTTTAGTTATTGTTTTGCACGTATAAAAAAACTGTGGGTACGTACCCACGAGTCCCGGGTACGTGTGGGTTCATGTAGCCAGGGCCTATTGGTACATACCACTCAAAAATAACGGTACCAGTTTTTTTACCAGGTAAAACTTCAGACCAATTAAAAGATAAAACATCCTGGACGTTATAACTAAAATCCAGATCATAAACCTAATGGTTAACCCCTAAAAGATCGTTGACCCCCAAAAACCGGATTGGATACACTGCACATGTTAACCCCTCTCTGTTTATTCACACACTCATCATCCTTGATATTTTGTTAATTTAATGAGTATTGATAGGGAGCAGACCATCAGAGAGAGAGAAAGAGAGAGAGAGAGAGAGAGAGAGCTTGAAGGAAAGTTGTTCACCAGAGCTTGAAGTTTCGAGTACTCAATGCCATCTGACACACCAAGGTTTACTTTCTTCTGTTAGAAGGTAATTGATGATTTCTAATATCATTTGACTGACGGTTAAGCCTCAACGCATGATTGTAGGGTCATTCTCCAAAGACGTGGGCAACCATTCAGGGTTTAGAACTATCCAAGAGGGAAGCATGATTATCTAGACCTCAAACTGGCATTTTGATAGAGATAGTACTTCCAAAGCGACAGGGCAGCCTTCAAGTTTTTCTTTTTCTGAAATTTGTTCCATCACAATCTAGTGCACAACGATGTCTTTTCTATTGTGATATTGCAAATCAGCTAAAGAGGAAATGGGGAGATTATATTCCAACAACTTTACCACTTGCAAGTACAAGAGAGGGAAGGAAACATGGACAGGACTTCAACCCATTTGTAAGAATCTTGCCAAAGCAGAAGTCTTTTCTCTTTTGTTGCTCGATTGTCCAGAGTGCAAGATCAATGTAGCATTCTTTCTGTAAATGTTCATTATCCTTGGATTCCTATCCATCTTAAAACTATGGGATCTGTTGTAATCATTGTATGGATTATTGTGCGAACATGTCAACCATCATTCTCAATTGAGCCCAAGCTCTTTAGGAGGGAAGGAAAGAAAGAATCCGATCTTCAAGAAAACATGGACAGAATGTAGGGTTTCTCAACATATCGCACTCCAAGAAGGCTTAAAATCCACTTGACTTATAAATGCAATAGAGGCAAGCTCTAATGCATAGTATGTTACTGCCATTGTTGAATGCTGACCGCAACTACCTCTGGCAGTAATTGATCTTGTGGATCTACATTTACCACTCCTAGGAACCTAGGACTAACCGCCATTTTCGAGCTTCATGAACTAGCGACATATCTCGATAGTTCACTATCACCACCTTGCGGGATGGTGTAATGGAAAGCTTTCAGTGGTATGAGAACCTCAACCCAAGTTCAATTCGCCTACGTTGTGTCAGAGAGGGGGTGATGGACAAACTACCAGACCTCTGGGAATCAATCTCATGGACTAACCACCACCATGGTTGAACCTGAGAGACTAATTGATCCCAGTGATTGTGCATATACTCATGACCTAGTATTCACCGTATTGGTTCACTGAACATTTTACAAGTTTTGGTGTAACGATTAAGCTTCTTGGCTCATTATAGACGTTAGTGGAAGATTATGACCAGTCAAAATGTTGGGAGACATAGCCAATACATGGAAAAGGCATTTCAGAATTTTCGAGCATCCACAAATAAAGACGGCGAAGCAAGACTTGCCTACCTAAAGGACAAGACTCGACAAGGAGAGAACAGCATCTAAATCAATGCCATTCTTATTTGCCATTGCAAGCAAGTAGGTTTGGTACAGCGGATTTCAGCTAAATTGATACTTAGATTGTAGCATTATACTCTAGATGTAGTGCAATAGAAGAAGATGACTTGGGGTTGCATTCAAATCTATGGGCATTGGGTTGCTCTTCGAATGTGTCTTCAAAGCATTGTATATTTCCACAGTAGAGAAAATAGGAAACTAGTTCCACTTGTATGGGCAAGCATGGGAATGCCATTGTTACTCGTCAATAGGTGAGCAATGTCTACATCAATTATCCAGCTTGGGAATAACTTCTCAGGGGCAGCTTCAAATAGCATGTTTGCACAACCTGTTTAGCACTTGTCCTCGTTGCATAGCAAGTAGGCTGAAAAAGAGTCAATCCAATTTTTCCTTAGGCATCAAATTTGGAAATGAGGTCTGCCGACAAAGGACAGTCAACTTACTACTGTCGTTAAAATCAGTCACAAGTACATGTAGATGAGTAACATTGATGGTGTCTGAGTTTTACTCCGTTGTAGTTCATCAAACATGAGCTATCATTTTATTTAGAGTAAATTTGCCCAAATATTGCATTCCATTGTTGTAGGCCTAGTTAGAGGCATTTCGACCATATATGCAACATTGATGTAAATAGTGCTGATCTTTGATCTTCATTCATTGGAGTTGTCACTTTTGGCCTAATTGGATATGGGCATCAAAGTGAATATAGAAAGCTATTTTCAGCAATGGATTAGAATGCATATAGTACACATATAAGAAGCTGAAGTAAATATGATTAGGTAGAACATGCATATTTCAATGTTGTATGCACATTGGCCATGGTTGTAGTAGGTTTCCAATCTAATTTTGACTTGGAAGCACTATCGAATGCACACATTATAACATTGACAGTGACTATGCAATGTACAACGTATGTTTTTTTTATAGTAATATGTTGTAGTAGGAAGAATGAATGCACGCTAGCCATTGTATCTTGTTTTGGCACCACAAGGGGATTGTAACATGTATGTTTCATCTAACAAATGAGTTGTTCAACATCATCACTTGGTCTTTGTGACTTTAAGGATAAGTCTTGAAAAGTCCTTTAAGTGAAGTGCATCACCCTGGCATTGTGAAGGAGGATGCATGATCTACTCCAACATCATGGGGGAATCATTGGAAAAGTAAATCCACCAATAAGAGATCATCATGGAATATTCATGAGTGGACACCCTTGAAGAGGAATCATAATGGGCCCACAACACCAATCAGATTGCAACAAGGAAAGAGATTGGAACAGCCAACTCTGTGAGAGGAAAATCAACTCACTCGTCCATTGTTTCACAAGGACAAATTGGCCACCACTCTTTTATACGAGCAGGAAGGAGGTGAAAATTGCAAGTTTGGCACATGTTATCTTGAGGACGTACATATCCTTGGGATCCTTCCGTGTTGCATGGAGAGGAATCATGTAACACTACCTTCCATGTTGTATGGAGAGGAATAATGCGTAGCAGCTACCTGTCAACAACGTTACATGCTTTGAATTGAGAAAAATAAGTGGAGTGGGGAACATCACCTCAGGATGAATGAGGTGAGCTTGTGGAGCAAATTACTGGCTTTGCACGAAAACTACATGGGAACCATAGCAAAAGGCTCAAGAAAATTGCCAGGTTGTCACTTCAAGGCCAAACACCAACATCTTCACAAAAGCTTAAGAGGTTGAGGGAGATATGTTTCTATATCTCGTAAAAGAAATTTGTGGCACCAAAAGCCACCCAAAAAGGGGAGATATGATCCATAAGGATCCATGAAATTCATCAAAAATTCAAATAAAATCCAAGGACATGTCAGATTCAACAAAACAAGGAATGTTCAGTGGCAAGGTTGTGCATTGCTAGCATCCATTCTGTATGCAAAGGAACTGGAATGTCAACCCTTCATGCAAAAAGTCTTGTTTTAAGATTACATATTTGCAAAAGATTCAGGCTCGTGGGAGATTTAGTTGATAGCATTTTCAGGATCGATACTGGTGGACAGCCAAATTTTCAGTTTGTATGCAAGGTGTGGGTTCTACATGAAACCCTGGCAATGTCTCCCACAGTTACATCCAGAAACAATTAGTTTAAGAATCGGCATCAATTTGGGGCATTGCAAAAGCTTGGTTGTTTGAAGGGACATCTCCGAGAATGCATGAGAAGCACGTTGCAGGGATAAAGAAATCTGTGGTCACCATTGAAGTTGTTCATGAATCATGGATACTATAGTTGATCAACTAGGACTGTAGTACAAGTAAAAATTCGTGCATGAATGGAAGAAGCAGCCCAGCAATGATACTGATGCAAATGAAGGTCTCCTGGATATTTACTATGCCTATTCTATGTTGCTTGTAATTCTTTCCAGGTGGAAAAACAATACAGTGTATGGAACCAGGCCTATATGATGTATTCTCATTGGAACCCTTGAGACGAGTGTTTGGTTTGGGTACAATGTCATCTATGTACAGGAGACGAAGTGTCAGAGACGTCTTCTTAATACATATTATGGACAGTTGATGGCAGACTGTCTATCATCTCCTATCGCATGCTCTATGTCAAATCATAACGTGGCATTCATCATCCCCAAAAAAATGTTAAAAAACTTAAAACCCTTAAAACAAGGTTTCAAAGTTATAAGATTGGAGGATCTACAGAACAATACACTGGAAGAGAATTCGCAGATGTACATCCTCGAGGTCAATTTGCAACTGCGTGCAACAAAGAATGCACAGGCAAGTCGATATGATTGCTGAAAATTGTGCAGAATTCGTCGAGAAGAGTAGTTTATTCTTACAGCGGCCACTAGGAATTTCCTAGCATCTCAAGATGCTTGCATGGGTCGCTAGAAAAGTGCAAATAGATCTATGTAGCACAGGGTATGATGTGAGGTTGGTCTTCGTTGTCCCTAGATTTGGTAGTTTAATATACAACTATTTGTATGATAAACAAAATCTGTAAATCCTACGCAAGCTTAGCCATATCTGCTTAATGCCATGTGACAGGAACAAGGGATTTGAAATGCCATTTTGAATGGCATTAAGCTTGCAAATTTCAACTGCACCATGAACAGCATTTGTCATTGAAAGTAATGCAATTCACGACAAGTGTCGCTTAAAATTTTCAATTTATTTGTTATTAATATTAAATTAGTAACTAATAACTAGGTAACGTAAAGTTATTTTACTTTTAATCTTACTTTTACATTTTTAATATTTTAATATTAATTTTTATTTTATAATTATTATTAATTTAGTTTTAAGATTAATTTATTAAATTTTATTGTTATAGTTTAATTATTAGTTTGTCTTTTAATTTTTGACTAAGGACTCCACAGAATCCCCAACCCACACCGGTCATTGACCCATACAAACATGGGAATTTAAACATTTGGACCGCATTATCACAGCATGCCCATGGATTGAAACCGCTTTAATGCAGCGCCCCATTAACTACGAATCCATCAAGTAGTGGGCCAACTTAACACGAAGTGAGATTAGAACCATGGGCCTTCCATTAACAAGTGACACCAATTTATGTCATGTACACCACTACTTGATGGAATTAACTGATTAGTTGACTCATGGCCTATTCCTTATTTCCCGTAGGCTAATAATAATACTTTAAGTTGTCCCAAGTCACTTTTATTTTATAACATAAAAAGGACACTTATGTATTATTATTATTAAGAGGGTCAAAAAGTAATTATTATTAAGTGGGAGAAAAATAATGTTTTATTAAAAGTATTTTTAAATACTTTTAGGGTAAATTCAAAAAGGGAAAGCTATAAAAGGAGGACCTGGGCTCAAAAGAGCCATCATTCATTATTCATCTTTGAAAACAAAACCCTATTCTAGAGTTTGAGCTTTGTGTTCGAATCTTTTCATCTGAGGATGAAAAATCCTCTGATATACAGGTTTCGGGTATGAAAACCCTCTAAACCATTGAGGTGATTCCATTTAAGAATCATGTGTGCCGAAAATTGAAATTTTATTCCATTTTGAGTTTGTTGTACCAGTGCTACAGTGATCTGTACTGCTGCTACCGTGTTCCGTATTGCTGCTACAATGATCCGTACCGCTGATAGATCGAATTAAATTCCAGTTTCAGTGTGGCTGAAGATTGCTATCAGATTCTAGTACTTTGTGAGGATTTGAAGTATTTACAGACTGCTGTGTTGGGTTTCTTCCAGCCACAACCTTGCTGCGTTGGGGTTTCTACCCTATTGGTTGTTGCGTTGGAGTTTTCCCTTCTACAATCTGCTACGTGAGGTTTAACTCATAATTCAGACTGTTGTGTGGGGTTCTAGACAGCATTCAGGGCCATCGTACCACCCTCCAACTCAGTGGCATTCCTCCTTGCAGCCCTACGATTTGTTTCCCTAGACTGGTGTACCTTGTCCTTTGTGAATCGTTGTTGTACCAGGGTTATTGCTGTTGTGCATGGTGATTTTATTGGGAATTTGGCAAGTAAGGGTTTGCTGTTGTGAAATTACGGCTCTATTTATATGTATTCTTCAGTGTTAAAAGTGTAGACAGCACATTGCATAGCATATTACAGTTGGGTTATTATCAGATTTGGAATTTCCGTATTGCACGTGCAATTTATTATCTTGTTTCTTCATTATCAGTATTTTGTATGATCTCATCTCAATACAATAAGGAACGCAATGAAGTTTCAAGTGGGTTTTCAATATCAATAGTGTATGTGGGTTGTTTTAGTATTTGATTGATGTTCAGTATTGGAAAGGACTCACGGTAAATTTCAGAGTTCATAAAATATCCAGAAAGGGACATTACAGTCTGATTTGCCAAGGTGGGATTTGCTCAAATCTGCAAATACTATCATGGTTGATACATGTACATACTATCATGGTTGCCATGAATTACTGATGTTGGCTTCGGATTTATTATTTTATCTGGATTTGGTCAAATTTAAACACCAATTGTGGCAGAATATACACTCAACTGAGTTCACGGGAAGGAGGAATCACGTGGGACTTTGCAACCCTATCCGCCTCTCCTGCAGCCACCTCCTTGCCTCTATACAAAGTTTACAAACCCTCATTTTTAGCATAGTCACTTTAATTTCCAAGCATGGGATTAGGAACCCCTATATGACCATCAAACATAAATGCAATAGTAAAGGGGCTTCAGCTGTAGCTTTTCATTAAGTGCAAATGTAACAGCCAATATATGTTCTCTACTAATGAAGAAAAATACCCATGTAAGATTAGGACCTGGTGTAAGTTGAACTCAACAAAGTAAGAGTCAGAAGAAACGATAGGTCCAATACCAATGGAACATATCCATTAAATTAGATCTGGGTTAGCTGCACTATTGCTCTGCTGTACTGTTGGCATCCTTCCCTCTTTGCACATCTTTTTCAATACCTTTGATAGGGGAAAAACCTCGATCATCTTATACCCATTTCCTACCAATGGCCTCAACCTGCTGTAAGGTTAATTCAATACACAAAAACTGATTATCCTTTGGGATTCAATACTCATCAAGAACCCTATCCCAACCATACTTATACACTTCTTGTATGTAAATAAGCATTCAGAAATAGAAATCATATCAGTTGGCATCAGTGTGTTTCCGTAAGTCATTTTCAATGTCTAAAATTTTCTTTCTGATTTAAAATTTCAGATTTGTACTCCCTGATCTTATTTTAGGTACTGGCTTTGAACCCAAACTTTAATACATTTATTGTGTATTTGGCGCCCAAATCTCTCCGTAAAGATCCCTGATTTCAAATTTATGTTTTTAAATATCTAGTGTTAAATATCTGCTGTCAATTTGCTGATTTAAATTCTGATTTCCAAGTCTGGCTATCAAATTGTTGATTCCATTTCTGACTTCAAGGTTATTGCTTGTTGTTCAGTCATACACAACCCACCCTCTAAAAAAGGGTTCGTTTCCATTTCTGACTAACAAAATTCTTTTGTAACTACTTGCATATTTCCACCCTATTAATCAATTTACTAGTCAAAAAGATCTTAACTGGAACCCACAGGCAGCTCAAGCATTTCACTGTTTGAAAGAGGCTTGTGCTATGTTCTAGTGCTTGTTCCCCCCAACTTGCAGCAGCTGTTTGAGCTTGAGACTAATGCTTCCTGATGTGCTATAGGCGTGGTACTAAAGCAAGGACATCCAATGGTTTAACATTCTGAAGCATTATCACAAGCCAAGCTCAATTATAGCACACCTATGGCAAAAAATTATAAGCCTTAGTCCAAGTTTTCAAGCTAGACTATTTCGGTACAGGTACGGGTATGGGTACGGGTACGGTACACTGAAACAGAAAATTTTTAACAACCTCGGGTACTTTACTCTGTGGGTACATTTATATATATAAAGCATTTGCATACTTATTAAAATTTAATATTCATACAATCATTCATGGAACATGAAAACAGATTTCAAATACTTTGAGAATTGAGACTTGAATTTGTATTGATTCATTAAGTTCAAAACATAATAGTTAATAACTTAATACATTCAAGTTCTAAACTTGCTTCACTTTCCGTTTCCTAGGGCTAAAAGCCTAGAACATATCATCTAGATGATCCTCAAAATGCCAAAATATGAGTGTGTGAATTAACAAGAGGGGCTGGATGTATAAATAGGTTTTTGGGGTGTTTTTTAGGGTGAAATTAAGGTTAGGTTATGTTTTTTTTAAGTTACGGACTTTTATTTTTTAATTTTTAATGATTTTAAGTTAAAAATGGCGGAACTTTGTAGCGGATACGGTGCAGGTACATACCCGCATGCCCCGAGTACATCCCGGGTATGGGTTTCCATACCCGGGTCCCAGAGGTATGTACCTGTAGCGTACCCAAACCGTAACCGTACTAGGTACGTATCAGGCCTGATACGTGGAGCTACCAAGGGTTTTCGGGCAGTCTGGTTTTTAAGTTGTGCCACCATTATCTTCTTAATAAGGAGGTATTTTTATTGGTTATCACAAACCACTTCAATTCTATAAGAATATAAGGCTTATTAAATAAGGACTCCATTAGTTAGTTAACTAATGAGATGGTTGTAACCGGTTGTAACTATCCCATGTTGTGTGACCTCTTTTCTTACAATAATGGCATTCAATCTCCCAGGCATCTTTCTCTGATCTTCTACGAGAGTTTTTGGTTCTAGAATAGAATGCACTTTCTTGTTGAGAATGACCTTCTGCATATTCTGTAGTTCGGTTTTCTTCATCTAGAAGAGCTGCAATCATATCATCTAGAGATTGAGATTTAATTTGACTGAGGGTAAAAACTACACTATTGTATTTTGAAGGCAGACTATTTAATAGGATAGCTTTGGCATCCTCATCCTCAATCGCAGCTTTGACTTCTGCTAGTCGTCTAATCAGGGACCTAAGATTATTGATGTGGCTTGACATAGAGACTCCATCCATTTTGAACCTATATAACGAAAGTTTTAGGGAAAATTTGGCATTAATTTCTTTCGTTCCAAATAATTTATTTAGAGCATCCCAAATTACCTTAGATGATTTGTCTAGGTCTACATGATGAAGTTCTGAGTCGGTGAGAGCAAGGCCAATAATAGCAGACTATTTAATAGGATAGCTTTGGCATCCTCATCCTCAATCGCAGCTTTGACTTCTGAGAGTCGTCTGATCAGGGACCTAAGATTATTGATGTGGCTTGACATAGAGACTCCATCCATTTTGAACCTATATAACTAAAGTTTTAGGGAAAAACTGGCATTAATTTCTTTCGTTCCAAATAATTTATTTAGAGCATCCCAAATTACCTTAGATGATTTGTCTAGGTCTACATGATGAAGTTCTGAGTCGGTGAGAGCAAGGCCAATAATAGCTTTCACTCTATCATCTTTGCTTTGCCAATCTAACAATTTCGATGCATCAGTAGGTGTTGTCTCTTTCCAGTTTACAATGCCCCACAAATTTTTATTCATAAGTTGCATTTGTATTTTCACTCTCCATATATGCAAATTTAGACCAGAATATTTTTCTATGGGAATTTTCATTTTAATAAAATAAAATAAATACGACTGCGTATTTTTCCAAAATGAGTAAACAGAGAATAAAATACTAGTTCTTTGTTGCATCTATGATGTGCACAGTTCCATGCCCTGGCACAAAGAATCGAAAACTTTGTTGTGCCCTCAATTTGATTTGCGAATGTGACTTCCAAGAGTGCTTTTTCAAACACACAATTTTCATTTTTCGTGTAATATGACTGTTATTTTCCTAAAATTTGCAAATCACGATTGTATATTCGTTTTGGTTTTGTGGTTATTTCATACTCGAAAAATGTGACTGTATTCTCGTCTGGTTACAGCGTTGTTTGTTTGACTGTAATGGCTTGAAAACGTGCTCATCCATAGCTGTTAATGCATGGCCCGCGTTTGGCTCTATTATGCCCTTGTCAATGGCGAAAATGCCTGTATATGCACTTCACAAAAGCCCTAATAATACTTCAAAACTGTGAAATTTGAAAAATGCAACTTTGCTTGCTCTTGATTCGCGACTTTGTTTGCTCCTGATTCGCGACTCTATTTGCTCCTGATTCATAACTTTGTTTGCGGTATGACTTTATTTTGTGCCCTAACTGGTACTCGTGATTCACAACTTTTTTATGCCCTCACAAAAATGTGAACTCAGAATGTGCCCTTGATTTCCAATTGTGTTGAAAATCTTCATGAATGATTCAACCTGCATGCCCTAATGGGACTGACACAAAAATATCTTTCTTCCCCTCTCTTTGTTTGCCCTACGCTCTGATACAAATGTTAGAATATGTGGAGAGAGAAAGCATAAAGTAAGGGTGGATTGCACACAGCATGGGATTGTTGTGTTTGAGCCAATGATGTGCTCAAGGGTAAGGCATATCAAATACAGCCAATATAGCCATGGTTGAAGACCCACCAGATGCAGAAGGTAGTGAGGACAGTGACGAATACGCAATATAAAGATGCTCTAAACTTTGAAGGCAGGGAATGATATAGGGTAGATGAAGCTCAGTATGGATGGTTGCTTAGATAATTCGAGAGACTGCGGATCTTGGGAATTATACCCTCACGAGGGTCATGAGACAACTTGATGGAGCTTGTGGATGGCTCAATATGGATGGTTGTCCAATACTTCGGGAGATCTGTGATTCGGGAGTTCGGGGAGGTGGAATCTGGGAACTCAAGAATTCAGCTCAAGAGCTACACCTTTACGAAGGTCACGAAGCAGATTGATGAAGTCCTACATAGTCATAACATTGCTTTCAAATTGAAAGCCTCTGAAGATTACATAGTTTTGTTTTGTTAGAATGTTTGTTTTTTGCTTTATGTAGGATAAGCCTTAAGAGGGGGTATGAATGTAAGGCTTATGAAATAAGGACTTCATTAGTTAGTTAACTGACGAGATGGTTGTAACCGGTTGTAACTATATCAACCGTTTTGTAACTACATCATTCATAATAAATAGACGTACACACAATCTCAAATGTGTGCAATCCGCCTTTTCTTTATTCTCTCTCTCCGCATATTCTAACAAATTCTTGAACTCTTGGTCTAAGATTTAGGATCCTCGACATTTGAAGTGGGCATTTTAAATTCAGCAGTATCATTTGGCAATAAAGTATAAGGGCGTCACTAACAAGTGGCAGATCTTCTGAGTTGTCATCCTTCTTTGGTACTTAGCATTTTTTATACTTGGTGTGCAACCTATGATGAATGGAAAGGTCTCTACTCCATAGATATAGAGTGTTATCCGATTCTTAAAGCTTTGAGCAACCAATAATGTTGAACTCTGTGCCTTTTTTGACTACAATATATCGAATGGGTTGTATAAGTTTCACTTAGCTTTGTGTTCCCACATGGCCTTCACACCGACCTCCACTAAAAAAAGTTCACTCTTCCTCCTATGGTGGACATTATGGCATATAAAAAGACCTTGCAACACCTTCAATGGTAATTTTATTGGCCTTTAATGCAAAAACAAATTGAGGATTACATACATTGATGCACTTTTTGCAATCAATCTAAGTCTTCCAATTGAAAATTTGGATTACATCAAGTGTTACTAGTACCTCTGGGACCATCAGAATCCGTTGTCATGAACTTCATTAGTGGCATGTCCAAACTCAGTGCCAACGTGACTGCATCTATGTGGTTGTCATTCATTTTCCAAAACAACTACCTTAATGACATGCTCCAAGACCATTGATGCTCCACAAGTTGCAGATTTGTTCTTAATCATGTTTGGAGAAATTTCATGTTGTTGCTATCATTTATGATTATGACTCGTGCTTCTTTGGCCACTTTTGGAAATCATTTTGGAAGCTTTTGGGTTGTCAGTTGCACTTCTCCACTACATTTCATTTTTTATGGCAGGGAAGGCCAAAGTTGTTAATCTTGCGTTAATCCAAGCTCTCTACATTTCTCATCAGAAGATTGTATAATAGATTTCCCATCTTTATGTCATTCAATAAAGCTAAAATCATGTTACCTATGTTTCTAGAGGTCCTCCTTTTGAGATCGTATGGTTTCTAACCTTTGGAACCTCACGATATTCCAATTGTACTTCTAGCTTCGAATATGTCCCACCAGCCAAAGGAGTAAGGCAAAACTTTCTACCTTTGTGCAAAATCTGGCCATGATTTACACAAAAATTCAAGGCATTCTTCAGCAAACTCAAGCCGAATTCAAAAGGGTATAATTTCCTCTAAGGGGAAATGATGAGGACATATATTATAGTTAGTATGTTAACTATAGTTATTTATAAGTCAAATAGTTTTTTTTGGAAATATAGCAATTTTATTCCACGGTTTCAGCCAAGACTAGACACGAATTGCTTATAGCTGCAACATGGAGCACCAAAAGCAATACTAAAAGTTGTCACTAAATGCATGTCTAATGAACCCCAAAGGGTCCTCATTACTGGTGGACTCTATTTAAACGCATGTGTAATGAACCTCAAAAGGTCCTTATCAGTGTTGGACTCTGAATCAACTAAATCATGGACACCAACCAATTTTGATTGGACATTTTGATTCTCATCAACTTATGTCGGTTCCTTAAGCTTCACATACCATCATGTTGTTGGATTCTCCTTATACTCGAGCATCTTGTGATCCATAATGCGCAAGGCACTATGCATACCAATTAGCTTCTTTTCCCTCCTAGAAGTAAGCGTGTTTCTCTTCATAAAGTGGATAAAATTCTAAGTGAACCAAACCCTCTTAGTAATAAAGGAACTAACAACCTATGAAAGGAGTTGAATGACACGTGTCTATTGCATTGTTGGGCCTCCATGTCGATGTCATCATCCTCAAGGGTCCTATGCTAGGGAAATTCTATCCTCCCTAGTCGTTCTCTTATATATTGTAGTTCTAAGAAATGTGCTCCACTTGACCCAAAATTTTGTATCCTCCTCTCGAGTGAACATTTTTTTAATGCCTAAGGAAGTCCTTCGCATAGTCATCAAAAGGAGTTTCTCTCTCATACCTCTCCACATACCATTTGATAATCACAACATATGTTGCTTGTGTAGAGAGGTGTTCATTTTCTTCCACCTCCGTTGAATAATGGGCAGATTATGATTGTCATACAATGCCAAATTGGGGTCTCTCTCACGAAAGGGAGCTTCCACTTGGCCAAGCATACTATCTATGGTCTCGTATATCTCTCAAGGTTAGAGGAATTAAGAGAACCCCCACATTTAATGGTGGTAAAAAAGGGGAATCAACAAACACAATGTACCTCACATCCTCCAAAAACAAATCTCTAATCTTTAACCACCACATCCTTCACTCTCCTTCCTTACTTTGTCTTGGACTTTCCCCATCCAGTCCCCTCTAGTGTCATAATTATAAGCAACTATAAGGTATCTTGCAACTCAAGTATCATTCCCCATAAAATGAAATAAGTGCAAATATGATCTCAACAGGTTTGAGAAATTCCTTGAAAAAGATTGAAACAATGCCAATGAGGTGTAGTGGTTGCATATAAACACATGCCTCTCTAGCACTTCTCACCACATGTCTGACCCACTCTATTTTACCAATGTTTTATGGTGCATTGTTGATTGCATGCAAACATCAAGGGGTCTAGTAGATATACATATACAACGCCTCAATCAACATTCATTTTGTTCTACACGCATAAGTGGCATTTGTAACTATCTACATATTATTGGTAGGCCCAACCTACCCTCTAGTGTCCTTCAAAATTAGAAACTATAAATCGAGGCCCTTGTACTTTCTAGAACAATCAATAGCCCTAAGGAAATAAGGGCCTGCCTCACATGTAACAATGACATTGATGAGTGGGTGGGGCCGAAGGTCCTTCCACGTGTCTATGATAATAGAACATGTTTCCACCCATGTCACCTTCATCTCCTCAGACAACAAATTAATTTTTGAGTAGTTTTTCTCAAGAATAGAGCTTCTCAAATTGGTTTCTCCAATAGCACATAAGATAAATTGTCGTGTCCCTTTATTAAATAAAGTAAAAAATAATAAAGTTATTTTTTAAGTTGTCTAATTGACTTACTTTTTATTTTATTAAAAAAAAGTGACAACTTAATATTATTTTATTATTATTAAAAATAAAAAAGGGTGAGAAAAGGGAAAAGTAAAAAAAAAAGGATGTTTTTTGTTTTTCTTGAAAAGCATGAAAGTAGAATTATAAAAGTGGGGCACTTTGGCTTTTTTTGCATCACTTTTTAATCAACTATTCTTATTTTGTGAGTTTGAGCATTCCGCTTCGGCTTTCACCCTCAAAGGACAAAAACCTTCCTGTGGAGCATCAAAGAACGAAACAGCTATGGTGGTCAAGGACTCAACTAAGCTTCTGTCATTGATAAAAGAAAGAATAGAAATAGGGCAGGGAGTTTCAGTGGAGGCCCTGGAAAACTGGGTGGTTAATAAGGAAGAGGCGGTAGCTACCATAGCCCTAGCTGAGGAAGAGGAGGAAAAAGAGCACACACCAGAGGAGGAGCTAAGGATTGAATTTTCGGAAAATAGAGGTTCGATTCAAACTACTCCGGTAATCTCTACAGTGGATTGTGGTTTGAGGAATCATCCAGGAAGGCCTTCCAAGGAGATGATCTCAAAAAGGGAAATTGCAGCAGGCAAGCAACAGCAGTTGGGTTCATACTTTCATTCATCAAGTAAGAGAGGCGGGTCCTCTCTGAAGATAGGATGAAGATCCTATCTTGGGGTATGAACGCCCCTAACAAACAGCGCCTAGGGAGGCGGTGTGTTCTTGATCAGGGGGTGGATGTTTGTCTGATACAAGAAACGAAAATGTCAAATACAGATTGATAGAGGGTTGGATAAAAAGATGGAAAGGTTGGTCCGGTTTTTTTGTGGATTCGGCAGGGGCATCTTGCAGGTTGGGTTTTCTATGGAAGGATAGTAAGGTGCAGGCATAATTGATTTTTGATGGAGCAAATTACTAGTGGTGTAAGATTATGGTGAAGCACACGGATGTGTCGCTTATGCTCTGCAATGTCTATGGTCCCAATTCCATCATTAGAAAGAGGGAAGTTTGGACTTCTTTGGAAACGGATCTGCAGAATTTTCCGGCTGAGAAGATCGTTATTGCAGGAGACTTCAATGCGACTTTGTCAGATAAGGATAAAAGGGGTGGTGTCTGGTGGCATCCTAGCTCTCAAAAGGACTTTATGTCCTTTGTGGAGTGCTCGGCTCTAGTGGATGTTGAGCCTAAGAGGGGCTAGTTCTCCTAGTCTAATCGACGCCCAGGCTTTGGTCAATTGGCGGTAAGGTTAGATCGTTTCTTGGCTGCAAAGCCCTGGTTTAAAAATAATTTTCTGATGGAAAGCGAAGTTCTCCGCGTTACAGGTTCTGATCACTTTCCTATATCCCTCTCCGTTTGGATTGACACTGCCCCACGGAGGTCTCCCTTCAAATTTGAACTTATGTGATTGAAAGACCATCGTCTTCCAGATCTTGTTAAAAATTGGTGTTCTTTTGAGGTAGTAGGGACTAGGATGTTCATTTTGCCTGCACTGTCGTGAGTCACATTTATTGCTCGCAAACCACTACTCGAGGTTGTCTCTGTTGTCTGGTATGCTCCCTGATTCGCCTCTCAGCCTCTCCCCTCTTCAGGTGGTTTACCCTACCGATTTAGCTTCAATCATGGCCTCGAAAACCCCTACTGGTAGTGGCATGGTCGGGAATCCCCTAGGGAACATGGTGTCACCTAGATTTCACCCTGAAATCTGCGACTACCCTATTCGAAAAAATTTCGTACTTTTAAAATAATGGGTCGTTTTGTGTTTTTATTGCCTGAAATTTCTTGTATTGCGTCAAGATAATCCCAAAGAGCCATATTAGCCTTTTTCGCCAAATACCCAGATGCCCAAAGTTGTTATATTCTGTCGTCGGGATTTGTCTGCAGGAAATTTGTATTTAATTATTTTGAGCCCCGTATGAGGCTATTTGCGTCCCGTTTTAACTCTGTTATGATCGAATATGTCACTACTCTTATGTACCAGAAGGGTTTTAACTTGGAATAAGTTTTGGGCTTTATTTGTAACTTTTGGCAATTTTTCGTGTTTTTGTGTTGTCCCGTTTCATTTTCTGTGAAATTTCTCTAGAACAATTCCTTTGTCAGGTAAGCCCGATTTTTGGCCTGGAGCAGCTGGAAAACATATACGCACATTATGCCTGGAGGAAGTCGTCATCGGAGGTTTGGATCACTAGGAAAAAGCGAAATTATGCACGAAAAAGCCCCTGCGGGGATGGGCGCATTTTTGGAAAACAAAGGATTTAAGTTGCAATGGGAAAAATAGAAGCCGCAGGCAGGGTGGGAATTTTGTACCTGCCTAGCAGGGTACTTTTTCCCGTGTTATAAAATTCACTTAAGTTGCAATGGGAAAAGTAGAGGCTGCAGGCAGGTGGGAATTTATTGTCTGCCTTGCAAGGTAAGAATTCCCATGATAAAATAAAAGGAAAGTGACTTAAGTGAAATCATGGGATTTTAGTGTCTGCCTTGCAGGGTAAATAATCCCATTGTCAAAGACAAATCACTTAAGTGGATCATGAGATTTTGGTGCCTGCCTTGCAGGGTAAAGAATCCCATTGTGGAAAATTCTTAAAAATAGAATTATGTGCAAAAAAGTGCGCCCCCTTTGGTGAGATGATGGCAGCCTTTAAGTGATTATTTTAATTAATCTATCATTTCAAAAAGTGTGCCCAAGCTTGGAGGAAGTCAACAAGTCAAAATTGGAATAAAAGAAATGGATTAAATGCATTAAATTTAATTCATTTAGTGGCTGCCCCCTTCCTCTCAAAAAGTGCGCCCCATTTGGGAGTTATTTAATGATTTTAAAGGCATTAAAACATTAAATTAATTTCTATTTTCAGTGGCTATGGTCAAGGCACACTATGAAGCTTAAGTGAAGTGATGTGTGAAGGATTAAATTGGATTAATTTAATTTATTGGATGGCTGTCCTTAAACATGCTATTTTTAAAAGAGGAGCATGATTTTTAATTAATTAATTGCATGCAATGGTTAGGGCAATTATTAATTATAGAATTGTGAAGGTTATATAAGCATGGGTAGCCATATGGGTGAATTATTTGATTCACAGGTAAAGAATTGCAGCCAAGAGGAAAAGTGTGCCCCCATTTGAAGAAGGATTTTACTCAGGTAAGGTGGCAACAAGGTTAAAAGCTTCCAGATTTGGCGCATGCTTTGAAGGAGGTTGATCTTTGTCTGCATAATTGTTTGCACAGGTGTTACAGGAGCTCAAGTGTTGTTGAAAGGATTCATGCTCTCTTTATGTGCAAATTAAACACCATTTTTTGGGGCAGCAGGCTTGAAAAGTGCAGATTTTTACAATTAAAATTCACTATTCATGCTCCGGTGGCCATTTTTGTTTGAATAAATTGCAGGAATTCATTACAGGTGTTTTACAAAGGAAAAGGAGCTTTTATCAACGTCCAATACATTGCATATATCCTCTGAATCTGAAGAATTGTCCAAATCTGCACCAGTATTGAAGAAATCCGGCCAAGTAAGAAGAAAAAGAATTATTCAGACGAAGATAGACAAAGTTATGGCAAAGGGAGATGAAAAAGAAAGCACAATGGAGTCATGCATTGCTTCCAAACTTGCAGACATAGGAGACACAGATCTGGGCCCGGAACCTCTTTCCGATTTGATTGATAGATCCAGAGCGGGAAAGACTTCACTCATGCGTGCGGTTAAAAGCAGTGGAATTATCCGAGCTACAGCTTATTCATGTACAACCCAGTTGCCAGAATTTGTTATGGAGTGCGCTAGATCTTACCATCCTTCATCCAAATCAGTGCGTGATGCTTCGGGAAAGACAATAATTCATTTGGACGCAAAGTTCATCAATTATTGTTTGAAGATTCAAGTGCGAAAGGTGGTGACTTCCATTAGCATTCAGGATGCTAACAGTAGATGGGAAAAGCATAGAGTTGATTGCATGAGCATAATGAATAGCCGATACATGAAGAAGCCTAGATCTCCTTCAAAATTCCCGAGAACTCTTCCACGATCCAATTTGGTGCAGGAGATAGATGATGTCGTCAAATTGCTATGCAAGATGAATGGCAAAGCGAATGCCTACACTTTCTGTACATGGATGTATGCTTTCATCAGGACCATTGAAATCAACAAGGTTGATTCTATAATCAATTGGTCGGAAATTATTAGCAACATTGGTGAGCAACTCCGAAACGTGAAGCGTACTTTTAGCTTCAAGATGACTTCATACTTGGTGTATGTTGCAGCTTCACAAGGCATCTTTTCCAAGCTGGATAGATGTGGTGTTCTTTCTAAGGACCCCATTTTCGAGTGCTACCCACAGCTTACTGTACCTGCGTGCGAGAAAGATTTCAAAGTGGTCAACGATGAATTCTTGTATGATTTCATTTGTAGGCTAAACAAAGACTCGAAGGCCAACAAGGTAAGCAAGGAAGCGTGGGAAGCTGTGTCCAAGATTGACAGTCTATTCATTCAATTTGCATATTTCACATACCTCAGGGTTAAACGCTTTTCTGGAGAACCAATAAAGATGCCCAGGTATCCGAATGATAGATTATTCGCCATGGAGCTAAGCAGGCAACTTGTGGAGTTACACGACCTTCAGTCAAAGCGGCACAAGTCTACAGGCTTCTTCCCAATCACTATGGGATATTACAGCTGCATTAGCATTCATAGAGCTCGGGGGATGGAGGCACAAATGTTATCTAAGTATGAGCAAGAGTTCTTCCCTGCACGGCTGAACTTCGATCCATTTGGAGTAGCCAGGAAGACAAGCTCCCAGGAGTACGCATATGTGCCTTCATTAGAAGATTTCTGGATGAAGTGCAAAAGTGAGTACGAGGTCAGAAAGAGAGATTTCAGTAGGCTATCAGCAAAGCAAGTGTTCGACTTTGGACTAGCGCGGATACCTGCGGATCTTAAAGATTATGGGAATGTGGTACTTGACACTTACCATCAAATGGGAGGAGATAAAGCCATACTGCAGAATAACATAGGAGGCTGCAACACAATTGAAGAAAGGTCGGGAGCTGTGTTGGTGAATACTTCAAACTAGTTGCTGACGAAGGGATATTGCCTTGATGAATCAAGTCACGGGCAACTTCGGCGCAGGAGATTCCCTCAAGCGAAAGCACGGAGGAGAAAGCAGCAGGAAAGTCGAGAAGTTGAAAGTGCATAGAAGATCTCAATCCAAGGAGAGGATCACTTCTACGACCATGATTTTAACTCCGATTTCTCCAGTACCCAATACTTCACCAACTATCGCACCGCAGCAGCAGGACGCTTCCATGCCTCCACTCAATCCAGTGACATTCATCTTCTCCCCTCAGCCACTTCGTTCAACTCATGTTCCAGAGGATACGTTGAAGCTGCAGATGGCGGAATTCGAAAGGGCTGTCCTTCGATGACTCAGAAGATGACAGCCATAACACTGTGGCACTTTCTGACGGAGAGGATGCAGAGCGGAAGATGGTAGTACACTCAGCGACTTCTCATTCTCTGAGAAGTAACTTCTCGGAATGGTTGGCTTCGCAATTGGTTCCAGAAGCGAGAATGGAGATGAACTTAGAGGAGCACGACTTGCAGCTACTCCAAAATCTGGGCGGAAGAGACAGAAGGCCTAAAGTTGCCAAAGCAACTTCTAGGTTGATCATCAAGGATTCGGGAGAGAAGTTTGCTGAGATATCAATTCCGACAGAAGGAAAGATAGAGGAGGAGCTCACGGCAGAGGATGTGACAGTAACCAAAGTACCCCTCGGTCAAGCCACCACTGAAGGATTGAAGCAAGACACGCAGCCATTGATGGATGTTTTATTCCTTAGTCTTGACAGTGAAAAGGCGGAGAAAGAAGAGCTGCAGAAGCAAGTATCTCAATTATGTGAGATCATAGCCAAGGTTGCTAAACCTTCCATTCAGCCCATTTCAGAGCAGGTGAATGATCATCTTATACAGGAAATGGAGGACGCAAGCAATCAAGTAAAGGCTATTGACGAATGGAAGAATTTGATTATTCGTCAAGCTTCTGTACAACTTGGAGAAGTGTCAGCCCGCCTAAAGGTTATGGATGATGCAGCAAATCAACTGAAGCAACTGATGGCAAACATAGAAGGCATGAATATAGTTGCAGAGAGTAACCTAAGTATTTTGGCCGAGATCAACAAGCTGCCGAGAGATGTATTGATTGCGGAACAGATTGTACCGGACGGATCAGTCAAGAAGGGGAAGCAGCTAGAGTTTGCAGTATCTTTCCATTTGGAAGTGTGCAGAGTTTTGCTGAAGAGGATGCAAGCACTTGAGAGTAGGACATCAGATTTACCAGACAGTGTCATTTCTTTCACTGAGCAGAGAGTGGGCGGGAATGTCACTTCATACATGTGGATCATCTCAACTAAGGTGCCTAATTCCCTGGAAGGATCTCTTCTGATGATACAAAAGAGAATTGATAAAGCTACCAAGCCTTTCACGATGAATTCTATTAGTAGACCGGTGGCGCTGCAAGTAGACATCGCGAGGTTTGGGCCAAGTTTGGAAGATGTGGAAGCGTGCATCAAAGTGTTGAATGAAGGGTTGCTGCAGTTCAGGACAGAGAAAGAAGCAATGGCTAAAACAGATGGAAGGATGTTGAATTACATGTCGACAAGTATATCCGATATCAGAACAAGAAAAAGACATAAACATTACAGCTGACATGACTTCTTCTATTCTTTCTTCTTTTATTTTCTATGTTCCCAGAAGAAATTGTAAAACTTCTAAGTTATTGGTTTTGCAACCATTACTTAAAGTCATGTGGAACCATTCTATTAGTTAAGTGATACATGTGTCACTTAAGGAGAAGATAGTTGAGGATGATTGCCAAATGTCATCTTTACTTGTTTATGTTTCAGTTTAGTTTGAGTTTTCGATTTGTACTTTCCCTCCTACATTTTATAAGTAGGAGAAGAACCTCCGGGTTAATGATCGATCAGAATTTGTAAGCAGCAATCTTGTGTTCTAGACTTTGTGTTGAATCCCTGAGAGCAACTTGGAGCAAAGGAATACAAAGGAGCAGGTTTCTAGAGAACTTTGTGTCACGGTGTACTGTGTTTCTTGCTTTTAAATCTTAGATCTCTTAAATAAACTTTGTGTTATTTTAGATCTAGATCTAGAGCTGCCTTTGTTTTATAATTCTGTGTGTTCATATCTATTAAGTTTCTTCTATGTGCATGCAATTAGCTCTGCTATCTACTAATTGGGATGCACATCTTCCCCATTTCTTCTCTATATTTCCTTTACTTCCTTCTTCTATAAAATACTTCCTTTCTTGAACCGCTGCTTACTTGCTACAGAACTTCTTAGTTATGGTTCATGAACTAAGTGGTTAAAGTAAAACCCCTGATAGATAATAACACATTTTTATTGACAAATCTGACACGGGAGCCTAACTGGTTAAATGAGGGAGATTTATCTCATGACTGCCTAGGTTTGATGCTGTGCAGAAAATCTAGCCAACAAAACACCTCTAACATCACAGCGGACATCTTATTGGAACTCCTTGATCGAATCCAGAAGGTCAAAATTGCCAATCAGCAACTCCAAACTGAGGTCTGTACACTTATTAGCAGGGTCGCGGATGTTGAATCTAAGAATGTCATCTTGAGAGAAAAACTAGCCACCAACATGGATAATACTAGCTCTCCTAATGATGCCCTACACGCAGAAATTGTAGACCTCTGGTCTCAACAGGAGGAAATCAAAAATAACCAGGCCTCCTTAAAACTGGAAACAGAATCATGGACCAAGGTTGTTAGTGGGAAAGGCAGTGTTCCCCCACCTCTGGTTGCAGTTGAGGCCGTTATGCAAGCCAAGTTAATTGAGGAACGTACGAGGCGTGACAGGGAACTAAACCTCAAGGTGAGAGGTCTCCCATCCCCCACCCGACACAAGACCCATTAACAGTTGGTAACTCCTTCATCACAGATACTTTGGGGATCCCTAACATTACACTAGAACGAGCTTGGGTTGGCTATGACTCCACACTCTTCATCCGTTTCAGGACAACTTTTGACAGGCTGCGAGCTCTCAGGGCTAAGAGGGTTCTGTTTTCACGCCCAGACAAGGTCTTCCTTGATGAAGATCTCACCAAGACACAAGTTGGGGAGCTCAAACGCTCTAGGGAGCAAGTTATGGCAGCAAGGAAAGCAAGTAAATGGGTTGTTATTAGGAATCTCCGAGCTGTTATTAGACTGTCCTCCTAGTTGGGAGCCCCGCCAAAGGGCTCCCCAATGATGGGCCAAGTGGGAGAGGAGTCAGGCCAGAGGCTTATCTATTAGTTGCTGGAATGGGAATGGTTCCCTTTGGTCTTTCCTCGGGCGTTATGTTTGATGCTCTCGAGGATGCCGACATTCTCTTCATCACAGAGACACACGAGAGCTCGATTCGTCCTCTCCCAGGTATTACTAGATTTCCTTGGTTATCAGCTTGCAGACAGGAGACTCGGACTTCGGGTGGTGTCAGAGGCTCTTATGGGGTTGCCTGTCTCTATAGAGACTCCCTCCAGAACAGGATCTTGATGGTCAGTTTTGATGAGTTTGTCAGGTACATGTGGATTCGTATCAATGGGGTCGCTCGATTCTCTAGGGATTTATATATAGCAGTTTGTTACTTTCCTCCGGCTGCTTCCCCTTACGCCATCCATAATGGCCCAAATGGTGGTCCTTTCTTTGACTTATACGACAATATTAGTTAATACTCTGTCGCATGGGAGGTTATCATTTTAGGTGACTTTAATGCCCGTACCAGACACTTTCAGGTCCCCCCTCCACGACAGGTCAGAGGATACGCTCTGCACACAGAAGACATACCCTATGTCAGTTGGTCTGCATAGGATTTCTGAGGATACAAATGGCCCTTTCACAACTTATGGTCGGTTCCTCCTCCAACTCAGGGAATCACAGGCGTTGGTGATCTTCAACGGGATCAAGCACTTCCCGAATTCACACTTCTTCACATGTCGTCCCCACGGCGGGGGCACTAGTGTGGTGGACTATATCCTTGCCAGCTCGGACATCTCACCCCTCTTCTGCTCCTTTGTTTCCCCCATTTTTCTTGCCGATCATGTTGTCCTAACTTTCTCTATGGTCACCAGCTATCCTAACACCACCGCCCCTCCTCCCCCTCCCCACTACCCACCTCACATGTCCTTTCAATTTGATAAAGGGGATTACGGATCTTACTCATCCCACAACCGCGACCTTCTCCCCTCTGAGCCCCTATTCTCTAACATGCCTAGTGCGGAGGCCAAGTACTCCTGCCTTTCCTCTGCCATGTGGGAGGCTGCCCTGAGATCCTTTCCCAACTCCTGCACCCATCCCTCAGCCACTAGTACTACTAAATCTTGCCCCATGAACCAATGGTACGATGTAGAGTGCAAATCCCTTCACCGTCACCTTCGTCAGGCTTTTACCCAGGCCCTCCCCTCCTTCCCCACTCTTAAGGTTGCCTACAGGTGCCTTCTCCGCCGTAAGAAGTGATCCTTCATTTCCCACCGCAGATATATGCTTTCCACCTCCCTTAGGACTAAACCCTCGGTCCTTCTAGCGTACTGTCTTTCCCCGCCACTCCCCCTCCTCCACAACGATCGATCCTATCTCCATTTTTTCCCACACCTCTACCCTTTACGATGTTCCGAGGCAGCAGTCTACCCAGATTGGCACCCCGCCGCCTAGTAATTCCTTCACTCACCGTAATATCAAAGAGACAATAAGGATTTTGAACTGTAGCAAGGCAGCTGATGTGGACGGTTTCCAGGCCGAGTTCTTCAAGCAGGGTTTTGAGGTTTTTGGTACCTATTTGGCAGATCTTTTCAATCAAGTGGTTAGCGTGGGCTTCCTCCCTACTTAGTCTCATCATATCATTCACCCGATCTACAAAGCTGGGTCCATTTCTGATCTGAACAACTACATGACTATCATGGTGGGCCATTCTTTCTCCAAACTCTATGCTACAGTCCTCCACAGGTTGTTGTCCGAGATTTTGGAGCAGAAGCAGCTCAGAGCTAGAGGTCAAGCTGGTTTTTGCCCTGGTTACCACACCATCGACCACATCTTCACCGTTTGGGCTATTATTGAGGAGGCTCGTCACTGCTATTCGAAAGTCTATTGTTGTTTTGTAGACTTTTAAAAAGCTTTTGACTTCGTACCTCGCATGGACCTCTTCCAGCGACTCCAAGACATCGGTATTTCTGAGACTCTTGTTATTGCCATCATGCGGCTCTATGAGTCCATCCTTGGTCATCTTCGTACTGCACACGGATTGTCTGATCTCATCAGGAGCACCATCGGGGTTAAACAGGGGTGTCCCTTGTCTCCTACCCTCTTTGGCATTTACATTGATGAGCTGGAATGTTTTCTTCGGGATCACATTCAGGAAGGGGATGGTTGCCTTCTTCACCACATCTTGATTTATATTCTCCTATGTTCCGACAATATTGTTTTACTCACCTCTTCTCCTGAGGGGCTTCAAAGACAGCTTGATGCACTTGCTTTATTCTGTGATCTTCGGCATTTGACGGTCAATTTGGGTAAGACCAAGGTCATGGTCTTCAACGGGTTGCGGAGATCACACCTCCATTTCTTCTTCAAGGGGCAAGAGGTTGAAATTGCTAATACATACACCTACTTGGGAGTCCAGTTCTCGGGGCCTAGATTCAGTATGAGGCACGCTCTTCAGCCGAGGTTGAATAAAGGGTATAGGTCTCTTGCCATTCTCAAGAGACAATGCTTTCGGCACCACTTCCAGGATGTCTCCTTCAAGATATTTCTTATGAACTCCCTCATCCGCCCCATTGTTCTCTATGGGTTTGTTGTTTGGGGGCCCTCCCTTTTGGACACAAATAGGGCTTCCGCTAAGAGGATTCATACTCTCCTACTTCGCCGTTTCATCAGATGCAAACAGACGGTCCCCCAGCATATTATTTTGGCAGAGTTCGGAGCCCAAACTTTCCGTTTGGAGACTATATTTGACATATCATCCTTTCTTCACCATATCAAGAGGTTTGGTGATCTCTTCGATGAGCAGGACAAGTATCCATTTATCTCGCGTATTGTTCCTCTGTGAGTATTGCCCAGGCTGTGGGCCGTTGTTGGTTTACTGAAACTTCTGCCTTGTTGGACTTAGTTGGTATCTAGATTGATTGTCTCCCCCCCTTCCAATATTCTCTGAATGCTGCCAATCATCTCTTGCCCACCAAGCAAGTGTTGAACAGGTCCATCCGGGAGGATATCTACAGAAGCTTCATTCAGACTATTTGGGTGAACCCCCCTGGGGGTTTACGCCCTAAGATGTCATTTTATGTAGAGCATTTTCTTGAAATCAGAGATGGACTCATCATCTGCCCTCAGTACACCTCTCGTCACTGGGTGCATGCCCTTTGTATACCTCTAGGTCAGTTTCGAGTCAGCTCCCACAGACTTCGGTACAAGACTGATCACGACATTAATCGGGAGGATAGACTTTGTAGGCTCTGTAGCCTTCATGAGGTGGAGACAGAGACTCATTTCATCTTCTGCTGCCCCATATACTATGAGATCAGAGGACGATTTCACTGTCTCTTCAAAGGGATTCAGACTCTCCCGATCTTCTTTAGATATAGCGACCAGCGGTGCATTGCCCTCTACATCCGTGAGTCTTTGTTGTTATGAGACCAGATTCTTCATCCTCCTCCGAGAGTCGTCCCCATGAGACGGATTACAGCCTTCTTTCCGGTTCTACCCACTGGTGGAGGTACTAAACGACAGAGCCTTTCTGACCCAAATATAGTGCATAGATCAGTTCGTCCTCGGTTGGACCTTCACACTTCTCTTGATCACCGCCAGCAGAATCAGATGCACACACGTACCAGAGGACAGTCCAGCTCCATTCGTCCCCCTGGTCGTCGCGTCAATCTCAGATCTCAGCAGGAAAGGAGGTTTTTGCCCCCCTCGTCGGGTTGTCAGTCCATCAGGAGCTTCTTTTCGTCGGCCTCTAATGTTAGGAAGGGTGTGGCTACCATTCCTGATTAGACCATTGGTCCTCGTTTGTCCCCCCTTCATTCCCTTCTTTGCTTCCCTCGTTTTTCTCCCCCACTTGCTCCATTGCCCCCGCCTGTGGGAGTATTGGCTTCAGGTTTCCTTTCTGTTTTCTTTTTTCTTCTATTCATTTTGAGTTGTCCCCGCTCGCAATTTGTATATTGTTTGGGCTGCAGTCCCATTGACCTACTTTTGTGGTCATTCGTTGGACATTAATATATTTATCTTTATCTATCTTTATCTTTATCTATCTAAGAAATTGTCTTTGCTCAAGGACAAGCTTCTGGCCTGGAACATTTGCTCCTTGAATATTTTTGAGGAAAAGGTCAGGGTGGAAAAGGAATTGAAGGTCCTAAACGAGAAGGTGTTCATTGATGGCATGAGACAAGAGGAATATTGGAAAAAAAAATCTTTGCTTGTTGAGCTAGGGGAGTTGTTGCTTAAGAGATTTTTTGGAAGCATAAATCAAGGGAGGTATGGTTAAAAGAGGGCGATAAGAACACTAAGATTTTTCACTCTTCGGTCAAGGCTCGCAGAAGCTTTAATTATATTTTAAAGCTTCGCTCGGAACATGGTGATTGGATTTCCATGCAGGCAGGATTAAAAAATGAAGTTGTTCCTTCTTTCAAGAGTTGCTCTACGGTGAAAGTTGTTCTTTTATCAACGAACAGCCTACCTTGTTGGATCAGGCTCAAAGTTCAGTGGATGATGCTGATAACGAAAGATTGATGGCCCTGTTTTCAATGGAAGAAATTTGTTCTGTCGTCTTTTCTATGGAGAGGGACAAGGCTCCAAGTCCGGATGGCTTTTTGGCTGCCTTTTTTCAAGAATTCTGGAGCATTGTTGGGTCAGATGTCTGGACGGCAGTGGAGGAATCTAGGAGATCAGGAAAATTTTGGGTAAAATGAATCACACTTTCATCTGCATGTTTCCGAAGAAACAACCTGCGGAATCAATGGATGAGTTCCGACCAATTTCTCTGTGTAATACTTCATATAAGATTATTTCTAAAGCCATTGCCTCTAGATTACGTCCGTTGCTGGCTGAATTGATAGCTCCAGAGCAGAGTGGTTTCTTCCAGGTAGGGAAATAGCGGATGGTATTGTGATCTCTCGAGAGTTAATTCATTCTTTATCCGTGTCTCGATCCCCAAGTATGTTGATCAAATTGGATTATAGTAAAGCGTATGACACATTGAATTAGAGGTATTTGTTGATGTCTCTTAAAAGGCTGGGATTCGGTAAAAGATTTTGTGAATGGATTTACAATTGCATTTCTACCCCTTGATTCTCCGTACTAGTTAATGGATTTGCAGAAGGTTTTTTCGGCAGTTGCGGGGGAATCAGCCAAGGTGACCCTATTTCTTCGTTCCTTTTTATTCTTGTGGCGGAAGCTTTGAGCAGAGCCTTGAAGTTTCTCTCGAGCAAGGAACAATTCAAGGTCTTAAAATCTCCACCTCCCTTCCACCCCTGTCCCATCAACAGTTTGCAGACGACACCTTCCTGTTTGGTGCTTCTTCAGTGCCTGAAACTCGAGCTATTGGTTCCACCCTAGATAACTATTCCAAGGCCGCGGGCCAAATTATTAATTTCCATAAGTCTATGATTTTATTTTTTAACACTTAGCTGAGGTTGCAAAGAAAAATCAAGGATATCCTGGGCTTTGAAATCGGCACTATTCCGCATAAGTATTTAGGTATCCCTTTGTTCGCAAAGGCAGGGAGGCCCTCTCACTGGGACGATCCGGTTCGTTCTTTTGAGTCCAGATTACAAAATTGGAAAGGGAAATGGCTTATGTTAGCTAGTAGAGTTCTTCTCATTCGGTCGGTTCTTTGTGCTCTTCCAACCTACATGTCAGTTCTAAAAATCCCAAAGGTTGTCTTGGGCAGAATTGAGAAAATTCTTCGGTCCTTTCTATGGCAGGGTAATAATGAGGAGAGAAAAATTCATCTAGTGAAATGGGAGAATATCAAGCTGCCAAAATCTTTAGGAGGCTTGGGAATAATCAACCTTGATCTCTAGAACATAGCTCTCGGAGCCAAATTTATTTGGAATTTCATGTCGGATCCAAATAAATTAGTTTTTCAGGTCCTCTCGCACAAGTATTTAGGGGCTGGCAGGCCTGAGCTTTTAATCTCCAGCAAATAGGTCCCATTGGGCTCTCATATGTGGAACTTTCTCTCGAGGTGCAGGTCTGTTTTATCTTCTCAGGTCTCCTGGCAAATTGGTAATGGGAAGCTTGCTATGTTTTGGGAAGACAATTGGAATGGGCGAGATCCTTTAATGAACGCTCCTGAACTTTAAAATGTTAGGCAGGTGACAAAGGCAGCTTGGGGTAATAGAGTAGCAAATTTCGGCATGCATGCATTGGATGGCTCGCCTTCTTTTGCATGGAGGGATGCATCTGAGTTGGGTCTTCCGGTTGAAGAGATGAGGGCCTTTTCCGAATTTCTTTCGGAGAAGAAGATTTTATTTCGAGACGAGGATGATCATTTAATCTGGTTAGGATCACCTTTGGGTTCTTATTCGGTAAAGGGCGGTTACAACAAGTTGATTCTTCAATCGGGTAGAGGGTCTCAAAGTTGGACCGGTTGTTGGAACTCTAAAATTCTACCGAAAGTGGCCATTTTCGGATGGCTGGTTTTGAAAGGCAAGATTCTTGCCCAGGAGAGAAGGAAAGTATGGGTATATGCAGGTTCCACCAAATGTATGATGTGCAATCAAGCAGATGAAGATATAAATCATCTTCTGCTATTTTGTCCCTTTGCGGCAGATTGCTGGAATTGGCTTGTTTCTAAATTGGGTTTAGCTTGGGCCCCAGGCAGGAGCATCGCAAATACGCTTGTGCCTTGGCCAAGGATGGGGAGTAAGGGTTTCTTGAGCTCTATCTGGATCTCAACACCCTTTGTTCTTATTTGGCATTTATGGTGGGAGCGCAATCTCAAGATTTTTAGGGAAGAGATTGCAGATTTTCAGTCTTTTATTGCAAAGCTGCAGACAACCATTTCCGAAAATGTCAATGCCCAGAGGTCCCACTGTTCTAATTATACTTCTATGAATGCAACAATCAGGCAAGCTTGGCCCCTGGTTAAACTTCTGGTTCCAGGTTTGATTGTTCAGCACAGTCTGATGCAGATTGAAAAAATCTTGAAAAGGAGAAACGCAAAGTGGGTTCCACCCCCCCTGGGTTCTGCAAATTGAATTTCGATGGGGCATCTAGAGGCAACCTGGGAAAATCAGGGGTGGGGTGTGTTGTTAGAGATGAGAAGGGAAAGGTGGTAGTGGCAGGTTCCTTCCCATTAGGCGATGGGACTGGCAATCTAGTAGAACCTCAAGCTCTCTTGGAAGGCGTCAAATTGGCGGTGTCAAGAGGTTGCGAAATACTGGTGGTGGAAGGGGATTCGCAAGTTATTGTTCATGCGATCTCCAAGGGTTTTCCCTTTCATGGCACCATAATTTTTATATAACCAACATCATTTTTTGGCTCGGGAAATTACAAAGTTGGAGCATTAATCATGTCTATAGGGAGGCCAATAGAGTGGCCGATCATTTGACTAATTGGGGGGTGGATGGACCTAACACTACCATGATTTCAAGCAAGTTAGAAAATTGGCACAGATTAGAGCCTACAATTGTTTTGTATGGATGGCGTATGCATAGGTAATTGTTGGCTGGAAACGCATGCCAGGCCCTTTTTTAGGGCAGCTCACTTTCCATTTTTTACATTTCATTCTGCGTCTTCCACCTATGAATTTAGTGATTCTGGCAATGGCATTGGTTGGGTTTCTTTTCGTGGTGCTTCGTGGCGAAAAGAGGGAAATGGCCTTTATTTCTGCCATTTCTCGGTTGCGTTTGCAGACCGTGTTTCACACCCCTACGGATCAGGTGTTGGACGCGATTGAGTGGGTGCTAGGAGAAGACTATTTGCAATTCTCTTCCAAGGCTAGGGTCAATTCTGAGGTCGCGGCAGTGTAACAAAAAATCGGAAAGAGCGTCGCGGCAAGACTCGTGGAGGGCAGGTTCCTTCAGAGGCAAGCTCAGTTGCTGAGGAGGTTGCAGGTTGGGTTCCTTCCGCGCCCGAGGTGATCGTCATCTCCGATGATGATTAATCTTTTTTTCACTGTCTGGTTTGTTGGTTTGGTTGGGGCTTATAGTGGCTTGTCGCCCCTTTCTTTTGTAATCGGTTATATTGCGTCTCTTTGTCTTTTCGGGCTGTTATGTTGGAGCTCCGGCCAAAAGCGTTTAAATATCAAAAAATAATAATAATATAAAACGAATTTGCATTCTTAAAAAAAGAAAGAAAAAGAAAAAAACTTACCTCCAAATGAAATTCTTTATATTTGAACTTCAAATTCGCTATAAAATCTCTTCAACTCATGTAAAGGATGCTCAATCGCTGTGTGACTAGAAATGAAAGGGTGAGTTTCCTTACAAAGATAAATTTCAGTTTTTTTCAGTGTTTTCCCCACGTATTTTGCGTATTCCGTGTTTGTCCCACGTCAGATGAGTTAAAGGCTTGGACTCGCCGAGTATTGGCGAATACTTACGGTGAATATTCGTCGAGCCTGAGCGGTGAGTTTTCCCATCAAATATTCGTTTTTAGAGAGTTCTAGTGAGAACTCATCAAGTTTTCCTACCATGCTCAAGAGCTCCTGAAGAAAACGAACGTATCCAATTGTTATCAATGTTAAAAACCAAAAATTAGGAATGCAAGACTTAAATTTGATCATTGAATTAAATTAAATGAGCTGCAATATATATATAAGCATTGAACAACATTGTTACATTGAGTCACAACAGATAATCAGTAGAGATTAATGTCCATAACATACATAGATAACAACGAGTTAACTGAACTAGGCAACTAGCCATGATCTGAACTAAACTAATTAGATCCCACTAGTGTACTGAACACCCAAGTGAACTAATAGAATCTACTAGTTACAACAACATTCTAGGAGGTGCATTATTATCCAAATAATTATCTAATAAATACTAAATTAATCACCAAATTGCCAATTTTATCAGTCCCGTGTTGTTGATGGATGTGCTCACAGATGAAGTGTACTTGCACCTCTCAATGTGCTTGGTCCTTTCATGAAATATTGGATTACAAACACGTTTGATAGCATAATCATTGTCTCAATGCAGGAAATTAGGTTGTTTTCGTGGAACTCTCGAACCTTACAAAATGCAATGCAATCATATCGCTTCACAAACAACTCTTGCAACGTGATATTCTACTTTAGTGGAAGATTGTGAAAAAACCCCTTGTTTCTTGCTCCCACATGATATTGGTCCAGATCCGAAACAAAATATGAAGCCAAAAGTTGATTTCATGTCATAAATGTTGCCCACATGACCTGAATCAGTGTAACCTTCCAAGAATTGATTGTTCCTCTTGTACTCTAGACCAAAGTCCATGGTACCCTTGATGTATTTGAGAATGTGTTTTGCTAATCTCTAGTGACTTTGTTTGGAACTTGCATGAATCTTGATAGTTAACTCACATAATAACTAATGTCGGTCTTAGTGTAGGTTAAATAAATGAGACTCCCTATCAACTATCGAAAGAGATTTGCATCTACTTGTGGTGATGGATTTGTTTGAGACAATTGATGCCTTGCCTCCATGATTGTAGTAATAGGATTGTAATCTATCATCTGAGACTTCTCGAGAAATGTCTTGTCGTATTTCATCTGACTGACAAAGATGTGATTCTGCTTTTGCCATACTTCTAGTCCAAGACAATAGTGGAGTAGCCCGAGATCTGTTATGTTGAACGTCTATTTCATATTTTTCTTTGTTTCTTTAACCCATTCCATAGAACTACCTATGATTACCAGATTGTCAATATAGACAACTATGATCACCATCTCCCCCCTTGCTTTTTGAGGTAAAGATTTGAAGCACAATGGTTCCTATTGAATCCATTGTGAATGAGATGCTCATTTATTTTGTTGTACCATGCTCTAGGAGCTTGTTTGAGTCCATACAGTGACTTGACGAGCATGCACACCTTTGCTTCTTCATTTGGTGCAACAAAACCTTCTAGTAGAGTCATGTAGACTTCTTCATTCAGGTCTATTGAGGAAGCCGGATTTGACGACCATTTGATGAACTTTCCAACCAAATTGAGTAGCATGGAAAAAATCTCTTAATTGTCTTGATTTTGGTTGTAGGAGCAAATCTCTTTATAGTCTATTCCTTATAAGCATAACCCTTAGCTACAAGTTGTGCCTTGTGCTTGTCTATTCTACCATCTGTGGTGTACTTTGTCTCGAAGATCTATTTGCAACCAATTGGCTTCTTCCTTCATGGAAGATCTACATGCTACCATGTCTTGTTTTACATGATGATTGATATTCATTCTCCATGGCTTGTTTTCAAGGTTCAGAGTCTCAAGTTTCCTAGATTGTTGTTGGTTCGTAAGATTCTACAACACGACTCATCAAGGCCATGTTTACTTCTTAACAGTTTTCTTGTGTGTCCTTGGCCCAATGAAGATGTGTTTAGGACTCCATATATTTTGTCATATCTAATCACATTTGTACACCATCTTGGCATATGTCGAGTAGTGGGTGGTGGATTTTCACCAAATTTTCCATTATCACAGTCGCAATTTTACTTCAATCATCACAGGTTGTTCTTCTGAAATTTTTGTGTGCGAGTATGCGGACGGTTAACTTGAAGCACTTGTCTCGTCAAACTAAACATCCCTACTGATGAATACTTTCTTGGTTTTCAGATCAACAAATTTGTATAACATCGAATCTTCACTTCATCCAACGAAGATGTATGGTGTGGACTTCATGTCCATCTTTGTCCTTTACTGTTTTGGGATTTACATAGGGACCTTGCTTTCGAAAACTTGAAGATGAGCTATTGATAGTTTCATTCTTGACCATGCTTACTGTGGACTCATGTTGTCAAGTGGCATCGTTGGTGTACTAAGCAGGTATACTAATGTTTTTGTTGCTTCTACCCAATAAAAGTTATCAAAGCCTGCATCATTTATCATGCTCCGCATCATTTCCATGATTGTGTGGTTTCATTGTTCTGCAACACAATTCTATTGTGGAGAGTAGGGTGCAGTCAATTAACAATGAATTCCCTATTCCTTCAAGCATGTTGTGAATGTATTACTGGTGAATTCCCCCCTCGTTTGGAGCACACGACCTTTATATGACACCTAGTTTGTTTCTCAACAAGAGCTTTGAATACTTTGAAGGCTAGGAAGGCTTGATCCTTCGTCTTAAGAATATATATCCACATCTTTTCTAAGTAATCATCAACAAAGAGTTGAGACTCAAGAGTATCGATATCCTGAATAGGTGGTTGACATGTTCCCGCAAAGATTGGTATGTACTAGGCCCAACTTTCCTGTAGCTCTATACAGATTGGCGGGAAAAAGTGCTCAACGTTGCTTTCCTACGAGACAATTGGTGCGAATATCTATGTTCTTAAACTGTGGCAATCCTCTAACCATTTCTTTCTAGCTGAGTAAGACTAAGAACCTAAAACTGGTTTGTCCATATCTTCGGTGCCACAAATTGGTAGAATTGGTGTCCTTAACAAGTGCTTGATTTTTATGCAGCACAAACTCCAATTGAAACATCTTATTAATGCCTAATGCTCAGGCAATGATTTGAGACTTTTTAGCTTTGTCTGGAATGAGGTACATCTTTTAGCCACTTGTACAGCCAGACTCAATTTTAAGATTGTGATCTAATAGTTGGCTAACTATTGTAAATTTGTGAGGGTGTAATTTCTATTGTTGAGAGACAACTTGATGTCTCTAGTGCCCTGAACTTTATAGGAGGTGTCATCCCCTAATGAAACTAGTTATTTATGTGGGAGATAGACTTAGTGAGTTGAACCAATCCTTGCATCCTGTCATATGTCTGGTTGTATCTGAGTCTACATGCCACATGTGACTGTGAAAGGCTGACTCATCCATTGATTGTGTAGCCAATAGTTGATCCCCATCGGAGTGAACATCATCTTGATCGGCTATGTTGCCACGATGTTGTTGTTTCTTCCCATTCTTATTTTGTCCACGGGACTACTTATTATTATTGTTGGTTGGGCTTGTAATTGTTTGACTTATTGGTCAACCGTTATACCAGCAACTCTTAATATCATGCCCCTTATTGCAAATAAAACATTTTGGTTTGCTTCCAAATCTTTAAGCATTTTGATTATGTCCTTGCTTCTTGAACTTTTGTTTGCTCTTCCCCTTGTAGTTGAAAGCAAGTGTGTGGTCATCATCTACTTCACGTTACATGGACTCCTTGCTGCAACAAGTTAACCAACTTTTGGAATGTTGGTTTTTGTTATGTGACATTGAGTGTTGTTATGAACATCGTGGATAAGGGCAACAGACCTCTCAAGATAATGGGTATGAGAGAGTCGTATGACACTTCTTCGAGTGTTAATAAGTAAGCCCTCAATCTTGCAATTCTCCGCAAAAAGGCTTCTGCGGATTCCAACGATTTCAGTTTCAAACTATGTGATTGACTCTCAAGTAGAGAATGATATTTTGATTCTTCGCCTCAAAGACGATATTGAGCTTATGCCACATTTCTTTGGCAGTGTTGGCATCTCTTATGTGAGGTTGTACCTCATATGTTACTCCAAACATGATGATGAGCTTAGCTTTCTAATTCTCTTTGTCCCACTTTTGTTGGTTAAAATCATTTGTATCCCAAGCAAAAGAGTCATTCACAATAGAATACAAGTTTTCAAATTCCAAACAAGTCATCAATTTGGTTTTCCATGCAACATAATTGTCTCCTCTTAGGAGATGTGAATTTGGCAGGAAAAACTTAGGACCATTTTCCATTGTGTAGAAACTGAAATATGGGAGATGGATTGTGCCTTATCACTCCAAATAGGTTGCTCTTTCTCTATATTGTCAGTCTGATATACCAAACCTCTCTGTATACACAGACTTCCGATATACCTGACAGTACGTGGAAGAAGCTCATCCTCTCAATATACGCGACCATATGTTATAGACGTTAACGCACATGAGAGCAGGAGTGGTACATAGACAATACATGAAATTATTTGTTCGATAAATGACACCTGCCTAAAGGAAGAACTTTGTGCATGGGTGACAAGTTTCAATATACTCGGATTTTTCCACTTCCGGGATGTACGTCGAATGATTGTGGCAGATGAGAAACGGAGGGAACGTATATGAGTGCTTTGCCCTTATTACTCTCTGACGATTTATAGGGATGATGCCACAAATGTCGTTGTTGCACTTGTATTAGGCATTATATACAGTAAATCAAAGCACGATGACTTTTCCGTAAGTGTGATCTAAAGGTAGCACTAATACCAAACGCTTTGATGAAATCAAAGATCTGGAGAGTGTGTATTAGAACCAGTTTTTGCAATTTTTTCTTTTTGCATGCACAATGGGTTTTGCAAATTTATGGCAACATGTATATGAGCACAAAAATTTTGCAAAAAATAGTTGCAGTACTAAAAAAAATGCGGCACCCCCCCAATAGGGAAAAATCATTTTTTAGGCGATTGCGCCTTCAATGCTAATGGAACGCAAAAATACCCCCTCTAATTTTTTGAAAAGTTTTGCAATTTTTTATTTTATTTTTTTTGTTTTGAAATGTGAGCTTGAGGCCTACCCGTCCCCCGGTTTGAGGAATTTGTAAAAAAATAATGCTTCTTTTGAAAAAAAATCCCCTATTTGGTTTGGTGCAATATACGCTTGAAAAAGTGTTCAACAATATATATATATGTGGTGGGGTTGGGGTTTGACCCCCTAACCTCCGCTTAGGGTAGTGCCTTGGCACTTCTTTGCTAGCCGAGTGGGCAAGCTAGCTTGCTTTGCATATAACGGGAGCGAGTTGGGTTTTGATATGTTTTGGGTCAAGGTTCAAAGGGTATAAAACATTGCAAAAGGGTCTTAAGTTGGGTCAAACCCGCAACCTATGCCAATACAAAGTCTTAACACATTGTTGGTAGCCACTTAAGCAAAGAATGCATTTAAAATATATGGTAGTGATTTGCGTTTTAAGCAAGAATTTAAGGATTTTTGCTTCTTTTTTTAAACAAATAGCTTACCCTGTCAGGCTCACCTTCCAAGGTTGGCTAGGGCTTTTGCGGTGACGCTTCAACCAATTAGGTCGTTGTGGCTTTATGCTTTTATTTCTGCGTTGCACTTTGATTAGATTTTTCGCTGTTAAGTTTTGCATGAGCCGCAGCATTTGACGATGACTAGATTTGTCGCCCGATTAGGAGCTGAGCTTGCTTCGAAGACATGTCTCAATCGCCTGATGCCGAGTGGATTGAGTTGTTGGTCTAGTGCGGGAGGAATGAGCTCAGGCTTGTTTGGTAGTTTGTCGGCAAGAGAGCTCACCTATGGAATGAACCATTGTGATGCGTGGGTGGGATAAATAGCCAAGTCAAGGGATAGGAGCCAACTAGAAGTATTAGGGAACGAGCAACATTTGAAGAAAACAAGGGAGTTGGTTTGTTGAATGTCGAGCTAGATGGGCTCGTGCAGTGATGTCAATGGATGAACTCAACTTTGCAAGTCAACAACTCACTCTGGGTGTTTGGGAAGCTCAATCGGGAAAGTGTATGGTGATGTGTAGAGCTTGACATGGGGATAAGTGAGTTGAAAAGCTCAATACGAGAATAACAAGCTTGATGCAGGTCTTAGCTTAATAGGAGGTTTGCAAGCTAAAGTAGCTCACCAAGCTATGCAAAGATGTAGGGAGATGGATCTGTAAAGCTTGTGCAAAGGGTGAGTAGGGTTATCCATGCAACTCAGGCAAGGAGGAGAGCTCAGGGAGCTTGATAAGCTCAGTACCCCGAGGTAGCTCAATGCAAATATGGAGAAAGGCGCTAGGGTGGACGAGCTAGGCAGGAGGTGGGAGCTCGATATAAGCTTTGTCATGCAAAGAAGGAGCTCGGGTCAAAAGATTGTTGCAAAGGGGGTGAGCTAGCAAAGTTGAGCTTTTGCAACACACGAGATCTAAACACAATGACAAATTGCAATTTCACCAAAAGTGGAACAACCTGCACACTTCTAGATCTAACCTACAAACACTAAAAAAGCCTAATGGAATTATCCACAGAATCACAATTAATCGTTGTTGTTCTACTTTCTATTAGAAAATAACAGAGATAGCTAGTGAATGAATTATACTTGTGCTTAGAATCAACAATTTGCAGAAAGGGAAAGAATATAGACTCATACACCAACAATTTTATCCTGGAAAACCTCCAGAGGAGGAAAAACCAGTCGGGAAGGGCAATTGCTCTTTCTTCCCACTTTTATTGGCCAATTCAATAATAAGTACAGAAATTACAATAAGTATGAAAGAGAAGTAGATAATATCTCACACTTCCTCCCAGTTACTTGCTTGCTCTGTCTCAATTACTCCTTGCTTCTACAAATCACAATTCCAACACTAAGAGCTTCTTACTCACTTGCTTCATGCTTCGATGATCTTTGTTCTCTTCCATAACATGCATTTATAGCCTTTCTCATGTTCTCCCGTGCACTGGAGAATGGGAAAGGTCATGGAGAAGAAGAGACATGGACACCCTTTGGAATTCTGGGACTGTTCGCGTCATATTTTATTTTCTGTCCACAAGAGCCAGGACCGCCGCCCAATGCAGACCGGCGGTCCTAGGACCGCCACCCTGGTTGGGCGGCGGTTCTGTAACCGCCGCCCTACACAGGGCGGCGGTCCTGTCACTAAACAGACAGAACCTCCGTGTATCATTTTTTTCTTCTTCGTGTTGGCTGATTTGATAAAGTAGAGTCATTTTGGATCCCTATGGATCACACCTCCCCTGCTTAGGAGGCTTTTGGTCCCACAAAAGCTTAGTGGGGGAGTAGATGAGGAAATAATTCCCTCACTTGCTCCTTCAGGTACCACCGGGCCTGCCTTGGTGTCTTTCCTTTCAGTCCAATCTGCCAAGACTCCTGTGGACCTCTCCTAGTCTCTCTGACCTTCTGCTGCAGTACTACATCCTCCTCCAATTCACCTTGTGAGTCCAAGACGCAATCCTCAATGGAAGGTAGCAACTGTAGTTCTTCATCTTCATCTAGCATGGATGGCTCATATAGGTGCAAGTTCTCGCAGTTTACTACAGAGTACATCCTCATGAATGACGAAAAATCAAGTCGAAAGGCATTTTCTCCAACCTGCTCCAATATGGTGAAGGGTCCATATCGTAGTGGCTTGAGCTTCCGTGCTTGACCTTGTAGTCTCTCCTTGCTCAAGTAAAGCCAAACTCTATCTCCAACATGAAGCTTATGTTCCCTTCTATGCTGATCGTGCCTAGCTTTGTACTTGGCCTGAGATTTCTCTAGTTGTTCCTTGACTTTGAGATGGATTTGCCAGATCCTCTCAATGAATTTGTTTGCTCTAGTCACCTTTGTGTCTCGTGTATCCTTCTCATCCTGCTGTCCAACTGCTATGTCCAGCGGATTTGTAGGTAGATATCCCAAGCATGCTTCAAACGGTGACTTCATAGTGGATGTGTGTACTGCCCGGTTATAGGAATGTTGAATGTAGGCTAAGGACTCATCCCAAGTCCTTGGGTATTTGTTGTTATACCCTCTGATCAACTGTACCAAAGTCCTGTTTACCACCTCTGTTTGTCCATCTGTCTGTGGATGGAAAGTTGTGCTCCTCTGTAACCTGGTATCCATCTTGTCCCACAAAGTAGTCCAAAACTTCCCCAAGAACCTGGAATCCCTGTCAGAAACAATAGACTTTGGCAAACCAAAATGCACCCATACATTAGCAAAGAAAAGATCTGCCGCCTCATGTGCTTTTACTGTCTTTTTACATGCCATAAGAATACACATCTTACTAAATCTATCAACAACAACATAGAGATAGTCATGGCCATGTTTAGACATAGGTAATCCTCCTACAAAATCCATAGAAATGTCCTCCCACAGACGAGTAGGTACTGGCAAAGGCATATACAAACCTTCCTTCCTAGTCTTAGGCTTGCTAGTACAACAAAGTTTACATCCCCGTATAAATTTTGATACTTCTTCTTGCATATTGGGCCAATACACGTACCTTTGCAAGTGGGCTAGGGTCTTACCAACACCGAAATGTCCCACTACTTTCGAGGTATGTGCTTCCCTCATCAATAGAATTCACTCTTCTTTTGGCACGCAAAGCTTCCCCCATCGGTAGAGCAGCCCGTCTTTGAGATAACAATCTTCAATCCCTATCCTTTCAGCCCCTTGGGACTGCAACTGCTGAAATGTCACCCCAAAGTCTTTGTCCTGGGCATATGCCTCTCTGTAAGCTTCCTTCGTGAAGGGCTCGATCTGAGAGATAGTGGCCAAACAGGAAAACTTCTCCTGTGTGGGTGGCCTAGACAACATGTCTGCCACCAAGTTTGTACTACCCTTCTTGTATTTAATCACCAGATGGAACTGCTGAAGGAACCCCATCCATTTGTAGTGCCTTGCCTACTGTAATTTAGACTGTGCTTGCAAATACTGGAGAGGTTTGTGGTCAGTGTGCACAATAGTTTCTTTACCCAACAAATAATGCTTCCATTTTTTAATTGCCTGAACTAGTGCATACATTTCCTTATCATATACTGAATATCCTTTAACTACTGAAGTGAAAGTTTCAGAATGATAACATACGGGTTTACCTCCTTGAAGCAACACTGCGCCCATGGCGTAATCACTGGCATCTGTCTCTACTTCAAAAGGCTGCTGCAAATTAGGAAGAGCAAGTACTGGAGCATGACTAATCTTGTATTTCAATAACTCAAAGGATTTGTCTTGTTCCTTACCCCAGTCAAAACTCTTACTCTTTGCGGCCACTGTGTGTAGAGGTGCTGCGATCGTGGAGAAGCCCGGAATGAACTTCCGCATGTACTGTACTGCTCCCACAAAACTCCTAGTTTCTGTGGCTCCTGTTGGTGTTGGCCAATTAGTGATGGCTTCCACCTTCTTTGGATCCACTCGTAGCTCTCCTCCTCCAACCACGTGCCCAAGATAGACAAGTGACTGTTTGGAAAATTCACATTTCTTCATATTACAAAGCAGTTGTTTCTCCCTGAGAACTTGCAAGACTTGTTGCAAATGAGTTAGATGTTCTTCCCATGTGGCACTAAAAATCAAGATATCATCTAGATATACAATGACACATGAATCTATGAAATCCTGCAATACATCATTCATCAATCTCATAAATGTAGCGGGTGCATTGCATAACCCAAAAGGAAGTACTAACCATTCATACAAACCATGTTTTGTCTTGAAGGCAGTCTTCCATATATCCTCCTCCTTCATTCTAACTTGGTGATAACCTGACTTGAGATCCAACTTCATGAAAAATTTGGCATGCTGAAGCTGGTCCAAGAGATCATCTATGCGGGGAAGTGGATATCTGTTCTTTATGGTGATCTTGTTCAAAGCACGGTAGTCGATGCACATTCTCCAAGAACCATCCTTCTTTGGCACCATCACAATAGGTGAACCACATGGTGAGGTGCTCAGACGTATCACCCCTTGGTCTAGTAGTTCCTGGAGTTGTTTCTTTACTTCAGTACTCTCAAGCAAGGATTTCCTATACAACCCGATGTTTGGTAGAGGGGATTCTGGCAATAGCTGAATCTCATGCTCTACTTCCCATTTTGGTGGTAACCCACTAGGAGCCTGAAATACTTCCTGAAAAGACTGAATAATACTATCCAAATCATGCTTTCCCTGGTTAGAAATCTCTGCAACTTCTACCCCATCTTGTTTATCCTTTAATAAAAGTAAACAAAACTGATTATGATTTGCCTGAATAAGTCATTTTGCTTGGTTAGCACTTACCATAGTAACCTGTGTCTTACGCTGGTGTGCCCGGATGTTGTAGTTGATCCCATCCTTGACCCATCTGTACCGGTTTTCCCTCCTCATAAATATAGCATCCCTAACATACAAGTAAGGACTCCCGAATACAACATCAAAAGCATCAAGTGGAATAACGTCAGCTTCAAAAACATCAATATATTGGGAATTTATCCCAAACTTGACCTTACATCTTCTTGTTACCTGAATTTCAACACCCTTCTTCACCCAACCCAAAGGATAAGGGTGTGGATGCTCGTAAGTCTCAAGACCAAGCTTCTTTACAACTGCTTCAGAAATCAAGTTAGACTGAGAACCGGTATCAACCAAAGCATTTACCTTAGTTCTCTTGATCTGGATTTTGATCTGGAATAGTCTACTCATCTCCTCTTCCTAGCTGTCCATGTTGGTGGCCGTGCATCCAAGCCTCTCGTCTACATCAGAGTCATCTTTCGATTTCCACCTCCCCTTCTGTTTTCACAGCTGTCATGGACTTCTTTGAGTCCTTGGTTCTTCGGATGTAACTCCGGATGCAACTTCCAACATGTAGCGTCAGTATGACCATTGATATCATAGTTCTTGCAAAAATTCTTGGGATCTTTACAAGTATTCAAAGTAGTGGCAGCTTGTTTACCTTTCCCTTTCCACTTACCCTTGTTACTTGTTTGCCCAAACTCTTTCTTCTACTGATTTGTTGACTGCTTTACCCTTGGCTCTGCTTCTCCTTGCTTCTTTTCATCATCTATGTAGTACGCCTGTACGCATGCTTCGTTGAGATCTTTGGGCTTTGTGGAGATGACTTTTCTTTGAAGGTGAGTGTGAAGTCCTCCCAAGTACTTGGTCAAAATATCCTCATCCTCCAAGTCCATGTTAAGCAACATGGCTTGCCTCCAAAACTCCGTAGTATAGTCCTGCACACTTTGACCACTGCCTTGTCTAAAATACTGCCATTTAATCATTTGGTCAGTCTTATGGCCAATAGGATAGAAGTTAGCTCTAAGTAATTCTTTAAATTCTTGCCAAGATTTCACAATAGGACTTCTTCTTTTCACAAGTGGCTAGATGGGTTTCCCACCAAACCAGAGCATGTCCCTCCATCTTGAGATGTGCAAAGGTGATCCTCTGTGCCTCAGTGACATTATGGACGCTAAAGTAGACTTCTAACTATTTTAACCATTTATCAAGCAACTCTGCATCTACTTGTCCTTCAAAGCTTTTAATCTCAACTTTCGTTTCAACTTTAAAAGGAGTATGATCGGATTTTACCTTTTCTCTTGTGTTAGAAGTCTCTTCTTCATGCTCTTCCCCATAACTTTCCTCATGGTGGCTCCTTCCTATGCCAAACTTTTCAGCTAAGCCCCGAACCACTGAGTCCATGGAGTCTTGTTTGACAGAAGCTGTCTTCTGTAAATCAAGCAAGCTCTTCTTGCCTTCTAAACATCCTATCCATCATGGTCTCCAGCATCTCGATTCTACGGACCAAGTTCTCTTCCTCCATTTGTCCCCGAATTCTCTGTTTCCACTTCTTTGTAGAAATTTTTGGATCGCAAGGTAAAGCCTCTTCGCCTTTAGATCTCATCACTGTCATACAAATCCAAGAATGAATACCACAGTCCTGGATAATTGTTAGCTCTGATACCAAAATGATCTGTAAACTCTTCAACTTTGGAATTATCCACAGAATCACAATTAATCGTTGTTGTTCTACTTTCTATTAGAAAATAACAGAGATAGCTAGTGAATGAATTATACTTGTGCTTAGAATCAACAATTTGCAGAAAGGAAAGAATATAGACTCATACACCAACAATTTTATCCTGGAAAACCTCCAGAGGAGGAAAAACCAGTCGGGAAGGGCAATTGCTCTTTCTTCCCACTTTTATTGGCCAATTCAATAATAAGTACAGAAATTACAATAAGTATGAAAGAGAAGTAGATAATATCTCACACTTCCTCCCAGTTACTTGCTTGCTCTGTCTCAATTACTCCTTGCTTCTACAAATCACAATTCCAACACTAAGAGCTTCTTACTCACTTGCTTCATGCTTCGATGCCTTTGTTCTCTTCCATAACATGCATTTATAGCCTTTCTCATGTTCTCCCGTGCACTGGAGAATGGGAAAGGTCATGCAGAAGAAGAGACATGGACACCCTTTGGAATTTGGGACTGTTCGTCATATTTTATTTTCTGTCCGCAAGAGCCAGGACCGCCGCCCAATGCAGAGTCCCAAGACCGTCGCCCTGGTGGGGCGGTGGTTCTGTAACTGCCACCCTACACAGGGCGGCAGTCCTGTCACTAAACAGACAGAACCTCCGTGTATCATTTTTTTCTTCTTCGTGTTGGCTGATTTGATAAAGTAGAGTCATTTTGGATCCCTATGGATCAAAAACAATAAGGCGTAAAGGTGCAACTAGCACCATTGGTCCTGTGCTTGGCTAGGTTTAGGTTATTGCATACAGTTAGTGATTAAATTTAACTCCATGATTGGATATTTTGTAGTGAGGAAGTTGAAATAACTACATTATATTCTCCTACAGTTTAAATAGCTTTGTTTTTCGTTGTTCTTGTGTCAGACTTTGAACATCTGATAAACGAAAAACTTGGATTTTCCCACCATGTATCAGAATAATTTGCAGCCCGTTGCTTGAATGTCTTAGTTGCACAGATGCTGGAGGATACACTCAAACATAAACTGTGGTGAATTTTGGAAACTAGTTATATAATCTTTACCATAGATTTCCAGGGTTTTTTTTGTAATGACCGACAAGTGCAGCTATACTTGATTTCAAGTGTTGCAGTCTCAGACACTAGAAACCAGAATTGAGCAGAAATGAACAAACTGTGACCAAACCAGTCTATAGTAGAAAAGGGATGTTTGTGATTTTGAGTAGAATAATTGCGAAGGGCTAAACCAACTTCAACAAGGCCAGGTCCATTAGAAAGTAGTTTTGAGCCCCGTGACCCAATTTGGTCATTTGTGCACGCTGATATAGTTTAATCATTCATATATTTTCTCTCATATAACTTTACAACAAGTAGTTATTTGTAGATTTACTGTCCGATCAACAAAGTTATGTTTTGGCGAAGTTGACTGAAGTTTCATGGCATGAGGTCTTAAGGGGATTACACTATACATTGTGGCAATTATTTCTCTTAAAAGGCTTTAAAAAAATTCCTGCAGTTCATTCCAATGCAAGCTACCACATCCTGACATTTAGGCCAAACAACTTGAACTATGTAGTTGCCAGAAAACCCTGTTGATTGTTCAACAAGTAAAAGACCCTCCTTTTAGATACCACCACAAACATAAGAAAATTGGACCAGGGATTCAACACTAATAATGTTCCTGAGACTGAGGCGGTGATCAAAGGCATCCACACTACTACAGACACACACTCGTGCATTTATATATTAGCGCTGCCCTCAAACATGGCCAGAATTTGATCGGTGGGCAAAATTCTCAGATATGTTTGATCTAAAGAGCCAATGACAGTTGTTGCTCATTAAATGATCTCCATCATTGTGACTAATTTTGAAGAATAATGTTAACTGTTTTCTTTCTAATCTCACGTGTCTTCTGTCATCTAAGTCATTTTCTGTTATGATCCAATCGGAAGCACTTTTATTAACCAGATCTGGAACTCGCAAAAATAACAATAAAAGCAATTATCAAAAAAAGGAATGAAATTTTGAAACAGAAAATCTGAAACTCTCATTTTGTTTTCATCTTTTTAATATTGAAATCTGAAAACTCTAGACATAGCACACCCAAATGGAAAGAAACTGGAAAAAAAAAAATGAGTGTGTTCCACACAATATTTTCAGATGGTACAGAGGATCAAAGAAACTTTCCTAAAGAAAGTATGGGTACCAACTCAGGCCCAGTCCTAGAGCAGTGACCTTGGCCACAAACGGCCTACCAGGATTCTACTCGGTGCTTTTCTAGTCAAAAGACACTTTCACTTGCGAACCATGTTATGATCCAAGACGATGCAGTGAACTGTATTCCTCCAGAATCCTGCTTTTCAGTCAAAAGACACAGTAAAACTTGTTTGCCATGGTATAAATCAAGACTACCCCCTATTCGCTTTAAAAAAGTATTGTGCTAGCCACCTTTTTTTCACTTGCCAACCATGTTATGATCCAAGACTATGCAGTGGACTGTATTCCTCCAAAATTCTGCTCAGTGCTTTTTTCAAGTCAAAAGACACATTGAACCTTGTTCTCCTCGGTGGGATTCAAGACTACCCCTATTCACTTTAAAAAAATATTCTGCTAGCCACCTTAAGCAAAATGCAATGAGCAATGAGCAATATTTTTTTTAAAACTCCCAAAGAATTAAGACATAACAACCTTTGGTTGCAAGGAATTCATCAATACAAAAAGATGCTAATAATCATCTATTTTGCAGCAATAGCCTTTTAATGCTCTATATCCATTGTTTCATTGAGACTGAGAGACAAAAAGGCTGTGTGGCATATGTCATGATTATATTATTAGGAAAATTTGTCAAATTTGAGAGAGAGATTTGATAGTAATTTCCAGTTGAATTGAATTACTTTAGACAAATAATTAATTTCTTGGATGGTTTCATTTGGATTCCTGAGCACATTTTTAGCTAAATGCCAACATACCATAAGCTACCAAGTCCGGGAATCCAGATCCGTTTGGGAGGGCAAAAATATCCAAAAAAACTGGAATTCCTGAAAAGGTTCAGAAAAAATTGATGCAAAATATATACATACTATATATGAGCATAATTTATAAATATGCAAAAAATGACAAATACAGAGGAAAAAAGTAATAACATAATATTAAATGTTAATATATTTAATATTAAATAATATAAGAGCATTGGATGTCTTCTTATTGCAAAAGAATAGTTGCCTTCATTGGAAAAAAGAGGGCCGACCTCGACCAATTTTATCCAGGCTGGCTGAAAAATCCGGATCTGGCAGGATTTTGTGCCGATCCAGCCGGATTTGGTAACTATCCAATATACCTGAGAGGTAGCCCGAGCAAAACACCAAATTACACAAGAAAAAATCTGTATATGATTACCAGATTCTGTGAAGAGACGCATGACCACTAAATTGACAGTGAAGCTTGCAAAATAAAAGCCCTTGTTTCTTATTTTACCAGAGGCCATATCAAATTAACAAAATGTATAGTATCATAAACATTGGACATCCTCAATAACTGTCTCTGCCCCACTCTCACATTGCTATCGGTCCTTCAGAAATATTATTCTTTTAATCTCATTTACTCTCAAACATACTGGCTTTCGAGTTATCTCATGTAAAAGGCCATCTTAATTCAACAGGAGATCATCTGGCCAAAGAAACCATACACATAGCCACTCACAATTTCCAATTATTCCAATATAATGCTGCGAGTAAGGTACCCCACCCTCCTTGCTGGTCAGGAGATTCAGGACTACCAATGTTAATCCCATCATCCATTCCTAGCTCCATCAAATAGATCATTTTGACCAACATTGCATTTTGAGGGGCCTGCAACAACATCAGTCAGTTAAGGCATATATATTTCTTTGCTAGTCAACTTTTTAATTTCCTACCTCACTAGGCTTCCCTGACATTATCTGATAATATTGCAGATTGATTGTGGTGCCATGCCTTGAGGGCCAGGATTTTTTTCCGCATTAATAATCTCTCTTTCCCCCTCTCCCTCTTTAGTATATATATTAATATATATAAGATATGATTTTTTCCTTATTAATAATGCCCTTCTATGGCAGGATTTGTTTCCAAATTCTCTCCCCCTGCCTCAAGCTCTCCCCCTCTCTCTATTCTGAATGCCTGTCATTGTAATCAACTTTGCTACTTTTAAAGCTTTAATATAGCTGTTATTTTTTTCATCTTTATAAACAAATTAGTTAATTAAGAGCAGGTCTTTGTTCCTTTTCAGAATAATGTTTTCACATCTGAAGCATCGAAAAAAATTCTTAATACATAAATGTTTCCACCAAATAAGATGACATGGTACTAATACTACTTTTATGGTGCATCTCCCTGCAGTATGCATTGCTCTATGTATGCAAAAAGGAGGTCCACGAACCAATCTGTACGATCTTTGCAAAAACATGAGGTGGTGTAAACCTGAATTTCTGTTGGTAGAGGGCAGATTTCCTCACACAACAAGGTCTTTTAATCGACCCATTTGGTGATGTCCTTACAATGTCTTTGGACGTAACTGTTTAATATAATAATACTCTTGTTAATTTGTGCAGATTTATGTTCAGAGTTGTGGTGTACATTCCTGAAAGAGGAGGATTATCAATTAAAGGTGAGACAAGGAGTGACAAGAAAAGTGCAATGGACTCAGCGGCCTTATCAATGCTTCTGGAGCTCAAGAAACAGGGCTTCTGCTCTCTAAAACGCTAAAGCCTGCATTCCACAGTTCAAACTTGGCAACCTATCAATGCACTAACCAAACAGTTACATTCTCAAACAAAATTTTAACTAAAGCAAATTGAAACACCTTTAACTAATTTTGATGCAAATCTTATGAATGAATTGTCCTCCAGGGTTCCATGTATCCAAACAAATTTGCAGAATATAATATTTTTTTAATTTGATAAACAGTAAATTAAAGCAAATTGGCTTGTTAGGCTATAGAAGAGAGCTGGATTTATCCTTTTATCAATCACTGCCAGGAAAGATGAAAGCAAATATTCTAGTTTCTTGAAATTGTATAGCTGGGATGATTGTTGTAATTTAAAAGATATTTCATTGTTTTATATACGAGAGATGAAATGACCTTTAGGGTCCTTGATGCCAGGTGTGCCTGCTTATTTAGTTGTTTACTTTTAAGATAAATTCCCCAAACTTAAAGTGTATAAGTGTATATTTTGAACTTTATGTTAAGTTGCCTGATTATTTATAATGGATTTCAATACCAATTTTAATTAATTAATATTGAATCAAAAAAATGACACAGGATGGCAAAATGCAGGCCTGCAGCTGTTTACAGAGAACATCTAATGCCTCTAGGAACCTGATACTATATAAATTCTGTTACACGGCTAGAGATAGTACACGAAGCATACAAGAAAAAGCCACCACAGAGAGGACTGACCCCCTATACAAGTCAAATCAAATGGAGGCGCCTGATGCACTTTAACAATGAGTAGGTCATCATTAACATTTCCCATTTGCACCATCAGTACAAACCCACTCAAGACAGCTTGGTCCATAAAATGGACATCCACTGAGTTTGAGTTAATCACCTCAATTTCAATACTTATTTGATGTATTTCGACAATGATATCGCTTTGAATTCATAAAGCTGTCATAGAACAAAATAAAGATTGCAAAACTAACAGGAATTTACCTGCTGTTCTAGATACTGAACAAAAATAAAGGATTGAATATCGACCTGGGGTACAACATGAATCCCTCTCAACCGTCAGAAGGAACAGTGATGAATCCTTATCATCATGCAACATGGCAACTGGACTGATAGTAATGTAGCTCAACTTCTAATGGAAGTAGCTGAAGCATCTGATTGATAAACAATACCTATGTTCATCTGTTACAGGGGTACTAAGGTCAATATAAAATTTTGATGACTATATATGTAGTTGCAAACAACTCACAATGGTTGAAGTGATAACATGTTGCAGGAATAACCTCAATTGAATGCAAGAGGAGGTGAGGGAGACACAACAGTAAAACACTGCAAACGTAAAAAGGGCACTCAGCTTGGAAGGTTGGTGGCTTGTGATGCTGCATGCAAACAGCTTCAAGCAAATTGGATAAACTTCATACAGTTAAGGGGTCAACATGAATTACACTCATCAAGAAACACAAAGCCAATGAACTGAAGATGCAAAATGAACAGGGCAATTCAATGGGGTAATTCATCACAATCACAATAAAAATGGAAACACAATTTAATCATAGGGTGATCCTGAACTTTTGATGGCGATAACATTTCAATTTTGCTTGTAGTCTAAAACAAAAGTGGGATGGTGACCTGTTGATACTGTCAAAGCCTCTGTGCATGTGTGTGTGTCAACACGAGTAATTTCATTTGCATATCAAATAATAAATGTCAAAATTCGACCAGAAGCAAATAGACAAGGATCCAACATGGATGTACAAGAAAATTGCAAATGGTCCAAAAGCAACGAGTGAAAGCTTCCAGAAGTTTCAAAATCTTGATGATCTTTTATAGAGCTTTGCTCGTTGAGAAAACCAGGGACAAAAATATGGCTTTTAGTGCTAAAAGATGTTTTGAGGTACCAATTGGCTTCAACCGATAGGCATGATAGTTATGTTTGTACCAACCTATGCGTTTCAAAGAAGATTATGATCTCAATCCTCAATCCATGCATAAACAATGAATTGGTTGTACTTTAGAGTCACACTGACCTACTTTGGTCATTTGTACACTCTTTCTATCTTTCTTCAATCTGTTAATAATTGAGTCGATTATCTAGCTAGTAACTTATTATGCATGACAGGCAATACATGGAATAAGCATCATGCACTGTAAAGGTCAGTTTTACTTTTAGGTCAACAAATAAGTGATTGTTTCTTGCACTAACCAAACTTAATGATCATCAAAGCAAGAAAGAACAATCAATCATGTAATCTTTTATGTCATCCTATAACTTACACTGGTAAGCTTTAAATTTGTTAACAAAAAGGTTGAAGAAAAAGTCAAACTACAACAGTTGCAGTTATTAATGGAAAAGAACAAAAAGTTCTAATCTCGACATGTCTTGATCAGACTAGCTCTCCTGATGGACAGGTTGCCAAGCACATAATTGTTGCTTACGAATCATGCCTTCCATGTAAATGGCAAGATTAAAAAAGAGATCCTAGTTTTCATCATATTTGTTATGGTGAAATGAATTAGCGTGAAATTCATGATACCAAGAAATAAACAATCGACGTAATTATCCAGACTTTTCCTGAAAGCGGAGCAATTACCATGATGCAGATCTCACTTCAAGTTCTGCAGTTGACATGACTTGTCCGAACATGTCCTGTGACTCATGGTCTAATGGTAAGGCGGAGCAATTGCCATTATACTGACCCACGTTCAAGTCCTGCTAGGCATGTGTTCCCCCTGATAATGCGGCATAATGAGGGCACGCCTAAAATAAAATTATCAAAAAATAGAGAGTCAACATGACTTTTCAAAATTGTCCCCTGGGCAATGATGTTGACAGGATTTCAGGCACTGCCAGGCATGCTACAAGGTTGGGTCAATGTCCCTGGAAAAATTGACTGGAATAAACAACTGCTAAAGGTGACTTACAAAGCCAAAAAGCATTCTGAATTTGATAGTGCACCCTATCATGCATGAATAAGTCGGCAGGTGTGAGTCTTTTCAAGTTTACAAATTTAAATAGGTAATAAAAAAGAACATGGCTTGTATCCTGATAAACCTATACACAACATACCATGAACACCTTTAAAATTAAAGAATATTAACTTTTGACTTTTTAAGCTACTGTGATTAGGCAAGAGATCATTATGTATGATCAAATACCTGCACCACCAGCAGCCCAGAGACAATTTTAAGGTGCAAGGCGTAACAGTTCTTCCATGGCAGTTCAACCCAATGGATGATGATCGTTAAGTATTCTCAAATAGAGATTATGTCAAGAGCACTCATCACAATATGTCTAAACAAGCACAAATATTTAATCAGAAATGGATGTAGCTCCAGATATGAAACCCAGCGAATTTACTCTTACACGGGGGCATTTTTCATGTCTGACTGAAACATCCATTTTACTTTAAAATATTGTGTTAAAGATACCTCGAGCTCTTTCTTCCTTTGTACACATGATGCTAGAGTCTTGTTATTCCTGAAATTTTCCAATTGAACTACTTAAGAATATAGTCATACGCAGTTAGCTAGCATCCATAACAGTCTAAGCTGTGCGTCTTATCAAATTAAAATCAAATAATATTTAAGGAATCACTTAAGCAAGAACCCGAGACACTAGTCAAATACATGCATGCTGACTGTAAAGCCCAAGGTTTCAACCCATTTTTTTGGAAAAAAAAATACAGCACACCCCCAATATTCACAACACTACCACGTTTAGTTACCAATCAGCTACAGGCGGTGAGAGGCAAAAGATTTGTAGAGGTCTGTTGAGGTCAAATGAACCCCACAGCTAGATACAGGTCATGGGATTTACCCTTGGATAGCATACGCTATAGAATTAACCGTGTGAGCAGAGTGAAATAAGGATCTGATATGGAAATGCATCAAAATAATACATACTTTTTAATCGGAAACAGCTGATTTAGATAGATTTTGGCATCTATGCCCTTAAAGCATCTGATTACTACATGCTGAGTCCGGGTACAGCTACATCAGAGTCTTCTTCAGCTATACTTCCACATCCAGTCCCCAAAATCACCCTGGGCGATTTGTACCTTGGTGGATGGTGCCACAAACCATCATCCTCACTAGTCTGATTACAACCCTTTCCCTTTCTATTGATAATATAAAATTTTGAAAAGCACATAAATGTAAGACACTCTGCCAGGAAATATATAAAAGTAAGAATGTTGATGGAAATGGTCATTTGAATGGTTCCAGTCAAGTGAAAAATAAGCTACCAAAAATTCAAAATACCCTTAGAAATTCTTCATCGCGTCAACTTTTAATAATTTCAAGCCCTAATAGAGGGGAATGCAGGGAAATGATATAGAAAGGATCATGAAAGAAAGCCTGAAAGGATCATGAAAGGAAGCCTGTATATCTCAATGTTATGGATCATCCTCATTGTGTTAAAAAGCCAAGGGACTGCTAAAGAGTTGAGGATTAGAAGCCATCGGGATGAGGGTATTTCAGCTGTAACTATCAATAGTGCATGAAATGCGGTGGAAGAAAAGTTGAAGCTTCAAATTATTGCGGAAGAACCATCCAGTTTGAGGGTTAGCTTCAATCATATATTGCTCTCTTACTGCCACAGAGGCAACAACAGAATTTCAGATTTTCTTCCAAAAATTTGGATCAAGCTGAGTCAAAATACAAGTAACAATATCCTTCAAAAAACAACTCCAACTTCAGTAATCAAAAAAACCTGTACAAACAATACCAGCAGCAAGCACACAAATATTTAAATGCTGGACTAAAATGCAGCCTACAAACAGGCGGATGACAGCCAAATGCAAGGCACGTGAGTGACAAGGTTTTTAGAAAATGTAGAAAAATGAGCGAGGGCATTGTCCTGGAGCTGGAGCTGGTACCAAAAATTTTTGTGCTAGAAATTAAAGGTGAAGTTTTCTCATTTCGGAAAGTTTTGAATTAGAAGGATGTGGTCAAGCAAATAATCAGTACCTTAGTGGTTATTTTTGCACTTCATAAAAATATTTAAGAGTGTTACTGTAATTTATAACTATGGCTGAAATGAAAAAAATGGAGCGGGAGCTAATTTGGAATTCTAATGGTTGTAACGGCTACTTCCTCCCTGGTAGCACCGATGGTGATCAAGGCAGGAAAGCAAGGCGTGGTCTCCCGCCTGAACCGCTTAGGCGTTTGGGCCCCAAGGTGAGTGCGCTGGAAACCTTCGCATTTGAAAATCACGGGTGTAAACAAGACAAAGAGGAACTTCTGCCAAAAGAATATGTGTCGGTTTCTCTCAATGACAAGGATGGTCTTTCCACCCAGCTCAAACTCCTCGGGTCAAGGGCGATTTTTGCCAAATTTGTGGGTCGCCGTTTGTCTTCTGATGGGATTCGAAGCTAGTGAAACACCCAATGGGGTAGTGGTATGAGAGTTCGTTTCCTGGCCAAAGGCTTCTTCCTGGTTATCTTCAGAAGTGAAGCTTAGAGAAACGACTCTATAGCCAGGAAAGATAGTTTATATCTCGACTCTGGCGTCCATATTAGAGCGTGGTGCGTCAACTTTGATCCAGAGCAGGTGGCAATGGAGGAGATTCAGGTGTGGATTAGATTATACGCCCTGCCCTGTGAATACTGGAATCCTAAAATCCTCTCCAAAATATGTTCTAGTTTGGGTAGAGTTATTCGCATAGACCCTGTTTCTCTCGAAGGTTCCCTCTCAGCCTTCCTTCGGATCTATGTTTCTATCGATATGTCCAAAAAATTGCAGGAATTCATTGTTATTTCCTCCTCTTCAGCAAAATGGGTTCAAAGGGTAGAATACGAAAGGATCTTTGCCAATTCCTTCAAATGCAAACAGAAGGGTCAATTCCAAAAGGCTTGCAAAAATGGTCCTATTCCGAGTAATGCTATCTGGAGAAAGATCTCGGCTCCTTCTATTTTTGTTCAAGAAAAATGGTTGGAAGAGCATTGTAACAATATGGCTTCCAAACCCCTATTTCTTGATCCGGCTACCATCTCCATGGTTGAGGAAATAGCGTCGGTGGTACAAGATTCTATTCATATCCTAGCCCTATTTCAAGAAGGTCTGGCCTTAGGGCATGGCGCTAATGTTGAATCCTTGGAGAAATGGGTCGACGTTCGAGAGGTAGAGACTGCTCTTCAACTTGAGGTTGCGGGTGAGGATGCTTGTGCGTCTGAGTCAGATAAAGATACTAGGGGCGACCAGATCTGCTTACGGAGCTCTATTCTCCCTACCCCTGCCATTATTCGCACAGATTTTGGCCCTAAGAATCCTCCGAGTAGGCCCTCCAAACAACAACAATCCAAACAGGAGATTGCAGCCGGTAAACAACATCAGTTAGGTTCTTTCTTTTTGTCTTCAAGTAGGAGAGGCAAGTCCTCTCTGAAGAAAGGATGAAAATCTTCTCTTGGAATGTTAGGGGTCTTAACGCCCCTAACAAACGTCTTCTCAAGCGCTTTGTCACTGAACAGGATGTGGATCTTTGTTTAATTCAAGAAACCAAATGTCCAAAGTTGAATGCCTTTCCGGTTGGTTGCGTAGTTGGAAAGGCTGGAGTGGTGCTTTCGTCGATTCTGATGGTGTGTTTGGTGGTATGGGTCTCATTTGGAAGGTTAGTAAAATTTCTGTCGACCCACTTTCGGAATATTCTAGTATTCAGTAGTGTAGGGTTCAGGTTAAGTACACAGATGAATCATTCCTTCTCTATAATGTTTATGGTCCGAATTATCCAATCAAGAAGCACGAAATATGGTCCAGGCTGGAAGGAGATATTAGGTCCTTTGCTAATGATAAAATCATTCTAGCTAGGGACTTTAATGCTACTCTCTCCGATAAAGATAAGTGAGGTGGGATTCGTTGGCAACCGCGTTCTCAATTGGACTTCATCACATTCGTTGAGGACTCAAGCCTGATGGACATTGAGCCGAAGCAGGGATGGTTTTCGTGGACTAATAGATGCTTGGGCTTCAAGAACTTGGCGGTCAGACTTGACCATTTCTTGGTTACTGAAGATTGGCTTCAGCAAAAACTTCTCATTAAAAGCGAAGTTATCCCCTTGTCTAGCTCGGACCATTTTCCCAGTTCCCTCAGTATTCAGTTCAATCTTCCACCACACAAATCTCCTTTCAAATTCGAACTCATGTGGATGCAGGATCCCAATCTGCCGGATTTGATCAGATGTTGGTGGGTTTCCTTCAGTGTGTCAGGTACCAGAATGTTCATTCCTACTAAAACACTTTCATTGCTTAAAGAGTAGCTGCTAGCTTGGAACATCTCTTCCTTCAAAAATATCTTCCTGGAAAAAAGAAGAGTGGAAAATGAGATCTGAGCTTTGAATGAACTCGTTTTTCGGGAAGGTATGGGTCAAGAGCAATTCAGGCAGGAAAAAGTGCTTCTCAGTGAACTGGGTGACCTTCTCCTGAAAGAAGAAATGTATTGGAGACAGAAATCTAGAGAGATCTGGTTGAAAGGAGATAAGAACACCAATTTTTTCCATTCGTCAGTCAAGGCCAGAAGAATTCATAACTATATTTCTTCTCTCAAAATGGAAGATAGTTCGTGGATCTCCTCGCAAGCTCTTATTAAAGAAGTTGTCTTTTTTTCAAAAGTTGTTAAACGATGATAATAGCTCCTCCCTTGCCTTTCAGCAACCTTTTTTGGAGCAAATTCAAAAAATTGTTCAAGATGAGGATAACAACAAATTACTTTCCCCTTTCTCTAAAGAGGAAATTCGATCTATTATTTTTTTCTATGGAAAGAGACAAAGCCCCTGGTCTAGATGGCTTCCCTGCAGTGTTCTTTCAAGATTTTTGGAATGTAATCGGTGATGATGTATGGCTTGTTGTTGAAGAATCCAGAAGATCAGGGAAGATTTTAGGAGAAATGAATCATACCTTCATCTGTATGTTCCCTAAAAAGAATCCTGCCAAAAAGCTTGATGAATTTCGTCTGATTTCTCTTTGTAACACTTCATATAAAATTATTTCAAAAGCTATTGCTTCTAGACTTAGTCCTCTTTTGGATAGGTTGATCGAACAAGAACAAAGCGGCTTCATCCCGGGCAAGTCTATCTCTGACGGTGTCATCATTTCTCACGAGATTATCCATTCTCTGAACTCGTCCTCCAGACCAAGTATGATGATCAAATTGGATTTCAGCAAAGCCTACAATCGAATCAACCATTGATTCCTTCTCAAATCTCTTCAGAAGATGGGCTTCAGCATTCAATTTTGTAACTGGATTTTCAATTGTGTTTACTCTCCTCGCTTCTCCGTCCTGATTAATGGTTCAGCGGAAGGCTTCTTCTCCAGCTGTCAGGGCTTAAGGCAAGGCGATCCTTTGTCCTCCTTCCTCTTCATTCTTGTCGCTGAGGCTTTGAGCAGAGCCATCAAATCAGCTATTGTGCAAGGATCCTTATCTGGTATTATATTGACTACAAATCTCCCTCCCATTTCTCATCAGCAGTTTGCAGACGACACCTTTCTTTTTGGTACCACTTTTGTCCTAGAGGCTCACGCTATTGATAGCATCCTCGATTCCTAATCAAAAGCTACAGGTCAGGTAATTAACTTTCACAAATCTGTCATTTTCTTCTTTAACGTTTCTCTTCGCTTGCAACGAAGAATCAAGGTGATTCTGGGTTTTGAGTTGGGCTCCCTCCCACATAAATATCTTGGTATGCCCTTATTCTCCGAGGCTGGCAGTTTCTCTTTAGGACAATTTACTTCGTTCTCTCTCCCAGAGATTGCAATCATGGAAAGGGAAGTGGCTTTCTTTAGCTGGCCGAGCTCTTCTCATCAAATCGGTCCTTTGTGCCCTCCCCATTTACATGTTCTCTGTGTTGCACTTCCCCAAATCCGTCCTCGGCAAGTTTGAGAAAATTGTCAGATCCTTCCTTTGGCAGGGTAATAACGAAGAGAGGAAATTTCACTTGGTAAAATGGGATGATGTCAAGCTCCCCAAATATTTGGGTGGATTGGGTTTCACTAATTTGGCTCTGCAAAATATTGCTCTTGGTGCTAAATTAGTTTGGAATTTTATCTTCGATCCCCATAGGTTGGTCTTCCAAGTTCTCTCGCATAAATATCTTGCAACAAGTCGCCCTGAGCTTCTGCTCTCCAATGAAGATCTTCCCAAAGGTTCGCTCATTTGGAACTTTCTACGTAAATGCAGGCATCTCATTGCAGACAATGTTTCTTGGCAAATCAACAATGGCCTAAGAGCATATTTCTGGGAGGATAGTTGGGGCGGGCTTGAGCCTATTATTTGAAATCCAAAACTTAATCGTATCATGAATATCTCCAAGGCAATCTGGGGTAGCAAGGTGGCTGACTATGGAACTCCAGATTCAAATGGACCTCCTTCTCTATTATGGAAGGATATCTCCTCTTTAGGTGTATCCGAGCAAGAGGTTTCTTTTTACACAAAGGCCCTCTCTTCTAGAAATGTCAATTATAAAGTTCATGAGGACCATCTTCTATGGTTAGGCTCTCCCTCTGGATCTTACGCAGTCAAAGCAGGTTATTCAAATCTCATCGCTTTGTCTGGTAAAGGGGTTCCCAGTTGGACAGGTTGCTGGAATTCCAAGCTCCTTCCGAAAGTGGTTGTTTTTGGTTGGCTTGTTATTAAAAGAAAAATCCTTACGCAACTCCACAGAAGATCGTGGGGCTATGTCAGCCCATCTAAATGTGTCCTTTGTGATAATGTCGAAGAAGATATTGAGCATCTTCTTCTCTTCTGCCCTTTTGTTGTTCAAGGGTGGAATTGGTTAATTGGCAAGCTGAGCTTAGCCTGGGCTCCTTGTAGCAACATTGCAGCGACTCTTAAAGCCTGGCCGAAGTTGGGTTGTAAGAGTTCTCTCAGCTCCATTTGGTTCATTGTGCCCTTCCTTTTGATTTAGCACATCTGGTGGGAGCGCAATCTCCGCATTTTCAGAGAGCAAGTCTCGAGCTTTCCTGTCTTCTCCAATAAACAGGAAATAGCAATTTCGGAAAACGTCAGCATCCACAATCTAAACAATCCTAACTTCACCTCTTGTGATGCTGAAATCAGTAAAGTATGGCCTCTCATTAAAATTCATAATCCTAGCTCGATTGTCCGACATGGTTTTTCTCAGATTGAAAAACTTCTTAGACGAAAAAATACGAGATGGAAGCCTCCTCCTCCGCGATTTCGTAATAATGGGGCCTCTGGAGGCAATTCGGGCAAATCTGGGGTTGGTTGTCTGGTGAGAAATGAGAATGGCGTTCTTCTCATAGTTGGGTCCTTCCTGCTTAACGAAGACACTTGCAACTTAGCCAAAGCTCAAGCTCTTCTCGAAGGAGTCAAACTTGTTGTACTCCATGGGTGTGATTCACTTCAGGTTGAAGGGGATTCACAAATTATTGTCCATGTTATAGTTAAGGGGTCGGCCCTTTCTTGGCACTTTAATTTTTATATCTCTAATATCCTCTTCTGGCTAGGCAAACTCAAAAAGTGGAGCATCAATCACACATATTGCGAGGCCAACAGTGTCGCCAATTTTCTTGCAAACTCAACAATAAATTTCCCGGACACTGTCAAAACTTCAAGCAATTCGAAAGATTAGATTGGATTTTCTGAGATCATCTCTCACGAAGGAAAGGTTGGCCTGCTTCAGTCTACTTGATGGTAATCCGTGCGTCTCAGCTATTTATTCTATCGTCAGCCTTTTCTCCTCCACTTTCCTTCTTGGGGTGATTGGTCCGTTTTCTTATGGCTTTTTTAGGCTTCCCGTTTCTCTCTCTGTGGTGAACAACCGGAGTTGGCTCTCACTGCTGCTATAGATCGTTATCGCCTTTCAGAGGTTTTTAGGTACTCGTCTTCTAGGGAAGTTGAAGCCATAGAAAATATTTTGAGTGAATCTTACAGGTTTAATTCATGCAGAGCTCGAGCGAATTCTGATATTGCGGCTGCCTTCGTCTCTTTCTACCTTCTAATTCATCCCATTCGTTCTGATGTTAAGTTTGTGGCAGTTGATATCATTTATCCGGTTCACCGTGGTGGTCTTCATGATGAATTAGTGGACTTTCAATTACCTGATCCCCTTCTATGGATCGAGGAAGTTGAGGAATTAGCAACTGGTTCTGGCCGTGGGTTCTAGTGGCTCAGTGGGCAATACAAGGACTTACTTCATTTCGCCGAAAATGTGGACTTTATTTTCGTTTACAGTTGCCTTGATCCTAGGCTTCTCCCACCCATTGACATAGATGCGGCCCTCTTCCCCGTCCATTCTGCAATCGATCATCTAAATGAGTTTCGAGATCGTGTCGGGTCTAACTTCCGTTTCTTGCTTCAAGAGGCTACTACTCGCGTTGGTGGAAACGTTGGTGGCGGTGCTCGTGACAGGGTTTGAGCTCGGCGTTCGTTGTTGTTTCTTCCTCTTTAGGCATGTTGTGGTCCTGCGTTTCTGCTCAGGTTCTTCTATTTATCGGGCTTCCTCTTGCCTATGCAATTCTTGTTCCGTTCTGCGTCAGCCTTTCTCTCTTGGCTCCTTTCTTCCCCGGAGGACCTTCAGTCTCCGCCTTTCTCTTTTCTTTCTATGTTTCCTGTCTCTTTTGTATCTTTTGTTTGGGTGGGGCCCCTTAACCCTCCGGTTCCAAGCTCCGATCAAAAGCGTTTATAAATCAAAAAAAAAAATTTACTGTCATTCTTTTACTTTAGATTGTAAATAGCATATTCAGTTAAAAGGTATGAGGGAGATAATTAAGGAGAGGAGAAAAGAAAGGGGCAAAGGATCGAAACATTTTTCTCTTCTTAATTAAACGGGGAAAGGGATGAAACCTAGGGTGCAGGGCCTTTAGGTATCAATTGTGAAAACAAAAGGAAAGACCTTTTTAAGGTCCGCCTTGTGTTCGCTCTATGGGGTAGCTTGTAGCATATGAGACCACTATAAGACCACCTTGTACTTCTAATATGCAAGTGGACCCTAACTATGTTTAATGTATGAGATATACCTTGACACTTGCAAGATTTGAAATTGTGACCTTTTGTTCAAGGGGACAAGTTCTTCACCATTAGGCCAATTCACGGGTACTGAGATCACATTGTCGAAACTTTTTTTTGTTAGTGCATATAATCGAGATAAGCAAATATCTAGATTAGTTTTTCATATCTCATTTGGTGTGGAGGTTCTTTTAACGAAAAATCCAATGTTCAGACAGTTGTGTAAGTTGATGTTTCATTTATTCATCTATTTGTTCTTTTGGTTCACCATGTCTTCTATGGGCCACCTATTCCCCTCCATCACCTTTGCTTTCTTTAGATAGCATAGAAGGTGAATCATAGTTGTTTCTATCAAAAAAACTATTTGTTTCTACTAAAAGAATGTTGTATGTGATTGAAACCAGTGTTTTAAAAACCGACCGAACCGGAACCGGCCGGTTCGACCGGTTCAACATATTTAGACATGAATCGGTTAAAAAACCGGACCATTAGACCGGTTTGGTACTGAACTGGCCAGTTTAGTAGCAAACCGGTCGAAACCGGTCCGGTTTCATCCTGAACCGGCCGAGTCATGTAAAGATGCATGCATACAACACTGAGTATAAAAAAATCAATTTTTTATTCAAAATTTCTGCTTATAACACCTTTCTTACTTGCAGTTCATGCCATTTTGCTATAAACACCTTTCTTACCTGTTATATAGTATATACATGAGCAAACTTTGCATATTTTGTGGGTAATTGTTGGAATCATAGTTTCTAATCTTTCAAATATATTGTTTTCTTTAAAAATGTAATTTTTATGTGTTTTTTAGTAAACCGGTTCATAGAGTTTGAACTGGTCCAGTTCCGATTCCAGTCCGGTCCAACCCTCGACTGATTCCGAGTCCGGTTCCGATTTTTAAAACATTGATTGAAACTATAAACTTGAAGATGTTTGTTATGAAGCACATCTATAGTATTTATCTCCATTTTATACCCAATGTGTTGCTAACCAAACTTCACATTCATAAAACACCACTGCTAATATGGCAAATAATTTTTAAAAATACCATAGTAGCCTTCCATTTAGTGTTGTCAGATACTTCGCCCCTATTGCTAGGGCACGGGTATCCACATGCTGGATACAGATATGACTCAAGCACTTCTCGGATACGGCTCGGATCTCTTATCCAACTGTATCCAAATATAAATCCATAATTGTATTGTATCAGATACAATCTGATACAGTAAACAGGGCAACTATAGGTGTATCTGATTTAACAGTTAAAAAAATTCCCAAAAAAACCCTTCAAAAGGCTAAAAAGATGCAAAAACTGCAAATGATCTTCTATAAAGCATTTTAGTAGCAACAATCGAGGACAATGAGGTGAGAGTGTTGACTCACTATTTTACTACAAGATTTCACATTGGCTCTTATCAACATGCAATTCTTTGGATCTGTTTCTTTTGGCCTACTCTACGTCATTTCTTTCATTTTGTCTCTTTTCTGGTGGCCTAAAAAAACCTTCAAAAAAATTTAGTCTATTGAATGCCAAATTTCATACCTTACCATCAGCTTTTCACATTTGCCCTTATCAACATGCAATTCTTTTGATCTGTTTCTTTTGGCCTACTCTACTTCGTTTCTTTCATTTTGTCTATTTTCCGTTGGCCTACAAAACCTGCAAAAGAATTTAGTCCGTTGAATACCAAATTTCATACCTTCCCGTGGGCTAGAAGTGTGTAATTTGCGTGTAATTTTAATCTCATGTGCAAGTTCGTTTATAATTTAAATTTGATAATTATTATTAATACATTCTTAATTTATAATCTAGATCATTATAATATTTTAAATATTATACACTATGTCGTGTCCAACCGTATCCATATCAAGGGGCATTAAAAACTAGTCGTATCCGTATCCGTATCCATGCAATTCTACTTCCAGCCCTACAATTTTGCATCTATGCACCTATTTTAAAAAGAGTAAGGCACTTTCCAACCTCCTTGAATTTGGTGACCTACATGACTCCAAAATAAGCTTAATTTATAAAGTTTAGCCCGGTATATTTGCATTTTGTCACTATCTCTAGGGGCTCCACTCAAATAAGAAGTTACGGGTTTCTTTATTTTTTACAACATGCCAATACCTTAGTTTTGTTGATGGATGTTTGTTTGCATCCCTACTTCTTTCTAAAAGAAATCTAAATATTTCAAATGATATCTTAATCTTTGGTTGTTACGATTAATATAAGATTATCGACATTTATAAGGAGTTTTAACATATAATCAGCCATATGGACCTCATCACCCCTTATAGCATGTTTATCCATTCTTCTATATTGTTAATATAAATGGGAAATAGAGTGGAAGATAGTGGAGATCTCTATTTAATCCCAATGTCACTTCTGAATAATTTTGATAGCCCTAAATGTGTTTTGACATTACCTCTAACATACGCATATAGCATATGGATTGTTGCTTTGTAGTCTTTCGGTACATCATGTTCCTTCATCCTACTCCGTAACTTATGTCTAGGAACTGCATCAAATGCTTTCTTAAAATCAACGAACCAATGATATAATTCTTCCTCTTTGTTGCCTTATACCTTTTCAATTAAGTGTTTGAAAGTGATGTAATGGTGTATTTTTGAATGCTTTCGTTTAAAACGTGGTTGTCCTGTTTTCCTCTTTATTCACTCATCATCACAATAATTAATTCTACATTACACCAAACTTCCACATAGTTTCTCAATGGGTGGATTGGTCATAAACAATCTTATAATTTGAGAGGTTGGTGGCATTTCCACTCTTGAATGTAGGCATGCTTATGCTAATTGTCCACTCTATTAGAAATGTTTCTTAGGAAACGACATTAACTGTCTCTAATGTGTGGTACTAGGAAATCTACCAACCATTTTAGATATTTGGGGTACAATCCATCTATATACCACACCTTGTCACTTACCATAACATCAAAACTAGGATTGATCTAATTCAAATATTGCAATATGTGTATTAAGATAATCCCAGATAGTAAAGATAGAAATTATATAAAGACGACATTCCTCGAATATGAAAGGATGATATATTTGATCAACACATTTCTAGAAAGTAGATAACTGAAATAAGGGTTAGGGTTCAAACATATTCACCCCGAAAGGGCTCAAAATGTGTGACAGTAATTTGAAATTGGATGAAGATAATGTGCAGGGTGAAGTAAATCTGCCTGTGAAAGCTAGGACCCTGGAAATGAGTGAAGGACAGGTTCATTCATTTGCGGACATGTTCGCCTGAGAAGGTGTCCTAGGGCTAACGAATGTGTCTTTTTCTACAGTATAATATGCCTCTAGCACTTGCTTTGTATGTATTTTTAGATGTGTTTTCTATGGTAGAATCTCTGCATTGAAGCTCCTATGCTAGTATGCGATCTCTTCTGTCTTTAGGCCCTAATTCTCCTCCTTTTTACTTAAAAGGGGTTAGTATTATTTGAGCTAAACTCACCTCAATGTGCCCCACTAACATGATGAAAGTTGCACTCCATACCAATACACTAAAGTGGGATCAAGAGACATGTAGTTTTATTCTTATGGTGGAGTGGAGGTTAGAAAGTGCAAATAAATATGGATCCCTAATTAGTCCTTCAACACCTGGCAATGACGTTTGGCTTGATTTTGATGTATATATGTGATATGCGGCAACAAGGATAGATGTGTTCATATTTGCATAGCTCTATTGTAATGTGCTCCAAGGAAGAGATGCTTCAATGTTTGTCTCAAAAACCTTCATAGAGTGTGCTTAGATGTGGGATCCCTGGATGCCTCTAATAAGTTATTGTGTGCATGTTTATATAGATGACTTGTGCGAATGATTTCCCAATGAACCTACCCTAACCCTACTACAGTAACTTGTGCATTTGAAAATATGACTGTTGCAAGTACAACAAACAAGTGTGTCAGCCCTGGGACAGCTTCATCGGTTGAACCTAACTTGGACTCGCGAACTATTTCGGCTTAGGATGGAATCTAATTTGAGACATGAGATGGATTGCAGAGAGTCTAAAGATGTATTTTGTATAGGGCGCATTGATTCTTGAGGTGCTAAGTCGAATGACAAGTCATGACCTAGTGGACTCGGAGGGTAGAATCAGATAAAATGCTTTAAGTTTGGTCAATAAATGTGTAAATGAGATAATGTTGAAAATAAATGTCAAAATATTATTACCAAGTGCCACACAACTAAATTTCAAGCACTACATTTTCCCCCATTTCAATCTAGTAATGGGAGTGTTGGATCAAAAGTAAAAGGAAAGAGTAAACGCAAACTGCCCCCTCACAACTGCCCATGCCTACAACAACAATGATCCATGGGTGGGGGAATCTTATTTGAGACATGAGATAGATTGCAAAGAGTTTGAGGATGTGTTTTGCATAATGTCCATTGATTCCTGGGGTGCTAACTCAAGTAACAAGTCATGACCTAGTTGACTCAGGGTGTAGGAGTGACTAGAATGCTTTAAGTTTGGTCAATAAATGTGTAAAAGGGATAATGTTGGAATAAATGTCAAAATATTATTGCCAAGTGCCACGCGATTAAATTTCGTGTACTACATTTTCCTCCATTTTAATCTAGTATTGAAAGTGTTGGGTCAAAAGTAAAAGGAACAAGTAAACGCAAACCTCCCCCCTTCCCCCTCACAACTGCCCATGCTTGCAACAACAATGATCCATGGGCGAGGGCAACAACTGTAATACTAACATGTTTGGATGTGCACAAAACTTGTATACTTATGAGGTTCTCCTTATATGAAAACCTCATTTAGTTGACCTAATCAATATAGCCTCATTTCTTATTATTTATGTGACTTATATTGTTGGCATTCACTGAGAGATGTAGGCAAACAAAAGAGTAAAGACTTAATTAATTCATTTATTCTTGGATTTATATAGTTTCACATTATTTTTGTCGTTTATTTTTGGAAATATATATGGTTTTGTGTCAATTTCTATCATTTTACACTTACTTATACTCATTGACATCTTTACACATGTTTTCTACCTCTAAGGTGATATTTGTCTTCAACGACACACTTGCATATGACAGGCTCCTCAATATAAGATCAAACACTCTTGCATTAACCAAAAACTAGTCCACATAAATCAATAACATTAACAACCAATAACCATGTTCCATAACCATATTGTTTTTCAATGGTGTACTCTATTTTTCTTGCATTTGTGTGGCATGCCATTCAACAATTTTTTTTTCGTCTTCTTTGTTTACCACGCACCAAAATTTACCCACTCTGTCCCCATACAGGTGCAGTTGCTACTAATTTATCTAAAACAACAAGAGAATGTCAAGTCCAACAGCAGCTGAATCACATTAAATGTCGTAATGCAGGAATTCTTACCATATTGCAATCTTTAAATTTCACAGAAAAGGCAAAAAACACAAACATATGAAGCGGTGAAAGAATGTTTAAAAAAAACTAGGAATTTACAAGCCAATCAAAATACCTAATGAAAGAAACCATTCCTTCCTAAAAGAATTGATAGAGAATTGAATATCAACCTTGGGTAGCTAACATGAATCTTACAGCATACTACAGTGACAACTCCCCGTCAACACACATCATAATTGGTTCATAGATAAAATAGCTCATCTTCTAATGGAAGTGACTACAGTGTCTAATGGATATACAAAACATTAAATCTGAAATATAGAATTATTGAATGTAAAAAAGGCTTTAAAAGAAGGCAAGCACTTGTGTTAGCAAACTCGTGATAAACATGTTAATGGAAAGGCAACTTAAGTAAAGGGTGGTCCTGAACTTTTGATAGCAATGGAATTTCAGTTTTGCTAACTCGCTTTATAAAAGTGAAATAATGACCTCTTGTAATGCCAAATAAAGAAAACCTGTGTGTCAAGAGGAGTATATTTAGTTCACATATAATAATATAAATGTCAAAATTCAACTAAGAATGAGTAGCAAACAATGTGAAGATAGATACAAGAAACAGAAAATAATGCAAATGGCCCAAAATCAGTATGTGTGCGCACCTAGAAGCTTTTCCTTTTGAATATCTTGTAGAGCTTTTCTACTTGAGCCAGCTAAGTGCAACTAGATTGCTTTCAGTGCTATATGATGTTTTGAGGCAGTGGTTGGCTTAAACAAGTAAGGATGATCAGTAAAGTTGTAATCAACGTGTGTTTCTAAGAATATTATGATGCTCAATCCTGCATCAATGAAATGGCAGTTAACTGTTCATTTCACCTTCATTTACTGATACAGGAGTTGATTAACAACTACTTTTGAACCTGCCAGGTAATAAATATGACCGACACACTGGTCACTTCACAAAGGTCAAAATCCAGCCATCGAATATGTGTTTCGTGATGTCGCTTACTAATATTCACTTACATATATAGGTCATATTCAAGGATGGAGGGTATAGTTTATATCGTATTTGTATTGACTAAACGAAATGTCATGAGTTTATTAACGCATATAGTTGCCACTTTGACACTGTTAAGCTCTAGAGTTTTAATGAAGGAGTTGAAATAAATTGGTAAAACCATGACAGTTGCAATTAAGTACACAAAAGCAGAAAATTCCCTAACATCAACAAGTATAAGGTCAATGTGTCTTTGTCAGACTTCCTTTCCTGTCAAACAAGTCATCAACCATATTATTGTAGCTTACTACAAGTTGAGACTGCCTTCCTAACAAATGGCATGTTAAAAGAGAGAGCCTAGTTCTTAGAATATTTGTTATGATTAAATGAATGTCTAATATGCACAGCTCCTGCAAAATTTGCAGTATCAAGAAATAGACAGTTAACACAACTTGCCTAGACATGTCATGTGGGCCAGGTTTGATGGTAAGCCAGTGCAATTGTCGTCATGCTGCCCAGGTTCAAGACATGCTGGGCATGCTCCCCAGGTTAATGGGCCAGAAAGAGGGCACAGGCCACATGTCCGGGTAAGATTTGATGGAATAAACACCTCTCAAGGTGGCTTCTAGGCCAAATCGTGCATGCTCCAGCAGGCTAATAAGGCGGTGAGAAAGCTCACTGGACAAGGCTGGGTGCTTGTCCAAGTGAATTTTGATGGGATAACACCCCTTGAAGGTGGTTTCCCATCCAAATGGTATTCTAAGTTAAATGATTCCTTCCTTTGTGCATTTAATAAAAAGGGAGGTGTGGGTGTTACCCAATTTACTGACCCTATAAGAATATCCTGTCTCCTGATAAACCTATGTACAACATAACTTTGTGTTAAAGATATATATATATATATTCCATTTAGAAACAAACCATTATCTGAGCTCAGTTACCTGCATTATCAATAGCTAGCGCATTCATTTGTGTAATGATAACATGGAAGGTGCAAGTATTAACTAATTTACTGACTCTATGTTTACAAACCCGCTATGTAAGTTCAAATACCTGCATTGCCAGTAGCCCTGGGACAGAGATTTAAGGTGCACAATCTGTCTAACAGTTCTTCCATAATATTTTATCCCAATGGACTCTGCTGTTAAATACTATTAAGTACAGGCATAGAATCGAAGAGACAAAGTACCAGATTACTTCAAGGGAACTCACCACAATATGTCTAACCAAGGCCAATATTAGATCAAAAATGAATGTAGTTCCAGTGACAGAACACAATCATGTATTTTCAAGTGGCAATATTTGATTTCATGTTGTGTTTTATCAACTGGAGCTAGTATCCATGTCTGGCTGAAATATCAGTTTTGCTTAATAATATTGTGTTAAGATACCTTGAGCTCCTTCTTAGTCTTGAAACTGACCACTTGAATCTCAGTATTCCTGAAATTTGGAAAAACCACAAGAATACAAATTAGAATTATATCAAAAAAGAGGAATATGTTAAATTACAACATAAAAAATTAATAAAAACATCAATGTAAGACATGATTTGCTAGGAAATCCATAAAATTAATCTTGATGGAAAAGAAGCATGTATAAAGTAAAAATTAACAGAATAACTCTTTCGAATCTTATTAGTCATGAAATGTCACATCAACTTTGATGACTAACAAATCCTGATAAAGGGAATAGTGGAACCAAGATTACCAAATCAAACCCTGACTAAGAAGATAGTAGAACTAGGACTACTAAATTAGACCCTGATAAAGGGGATAGTGAAACCAAGGCTACTAAATCCATAGGCTAATGAATCTCAATTGTAGCATAAATGGCTACCTTAAAATTTGATGTGCCATCAACACAAAACTCTGGAAAACCATGTCTAGGAACCAAGTTCAGAAATCCAGACTTGTACCAGAGAGAAAAAATTCTGAAAATAAGAATTCCAGAAAAAATCAGAAAGTTCAAAAACAGTATTTATATATACATGTATCTACACACACACATACATATGAATATATGATGATGAGTGGTCGGCAGGATTTATCAAATTGTGTAAATTCTTGCCGCTAACCTCTTATCATTGGACTCCTTAGAGTTGAATTGTCCTAGAAAGAAGTAATGAATCATGATCAAAATAATAAAAGATTATTTACATAAACCTAAAACAAGACAATTTATATAAGGGAATTCTTAATGTTCCATTAGACCAAATTGTTTTTAATCAAGGTCATGTTTTTAACTTGGTTAGACAGTTGTTTGGGTTGTAAATACAACAAATATAGAAAAAAGAGAATTCTTAACACCCTTTAATGTTTCAACCAAACTTGATTAATCAAAGCCATGTGTCTAAGTTGTTTAGACGGTTTTGATAGGTGTTTAGATTGAGAATCGATTCTCTAAGTTTTGTTTGGGTTGCAAATATGACAAATATAGAGAAAAAGGAATTCTTGGCATCCCATTAAACCAAACTTGGTCAATCAAAGTCATGCATTTAAATTGTTTAGACTTTAGACAGTTTGGATAGGTGTTTAGATTCAGAATAAAATGTCCAAGTTTTGTTTGGTTGTCCTGGATTAGGATTTCATGAACCAGTGTATGATTGCAAACATCTGTGTAGTGATGTCTGGCATCGCTATAAAATGGTACAAGTATGTATAGTAATGTATACACCATCTTGATATCTCCTTTCGTGGCAAACAAAAAGCATTATACCTTTACCTTTGTATATATAAAGGTTAATCAAGGTCATGTGTTTAAGTTATTTAGACAGGTGTTTAGATTCAAAATTAGATCTCCAAGTTTTGTTTGGTAATCCTGGATTCATGTTCAAACATCTGTGTAGTGATGTCTGAAATCAATATAAAATGGTATATGTATACATAGTAATTTATACATCATCTTGATGATTCCATTGGTGGCAAACAAAAAATTTACCTTTATCTTCACACACACACGCATGCGCACACGCACAGCGTGCGCACACACGTTAAAATAATAAATAGCATTAACACGTGTAAAATTTTAATTGCTCAGCTGAGCCTAGCAAATGGGCTGGTGTACTCCAATTTCTCAAAAACAATAATAAAATAATGTTCAATTAGATCAGACCTAAAGTACATCTGAAACATCTGGATCCAATAGAATTTGGACTGGATCCGGGTATGATTTGAGAGCTGCGCACGCGCGCGCGCGCGCACGCACGTTAAAATAATAAATAGCATTAACACGTGTAAAATTTTAATTGCTCAACTGAGCCTAGCAAATGGGCTGGGGTACTCCAATTTCTCAAAAACAATAATAAAATAATGTTCAATTAGGTCAGACCTAAAGTACATCTGAAACATCTGGATCCAATAGAATTTGGACTGGATCCGGGTATGATTTGAGAGCTACACACACACACATGTTAAAATAATAAATAGCATTAACACGTGTAAAATTTTAATTGCTCAGCTGAGCCTAGCAAATGGGCTGGTGTACTCCAATTTCTCAAAAACAATAATAAAATAATGTTCAATTAGATCAGACCTAAAGTACATCTGAAACATCTGGATCCAATAGAATTTGGACTGGATCCGGGTATGATTTGAGAGCTACACTATATATTTTTATGCAGTGGATCATGGTCATTGTGTCAACAATGACAAAGAGTGAGAAGCTCTAATAAAAGGTCTTGAGACTGCTACAGAATTGAAGATCAGAAACCTACAGGGTGAGAGCAGTTGAGTTTTAATTGGCAAAAGGGCAGTGGAAACAAGTGGAAGCTTCAAGCCCTCTTGGAAGAAGAATAAGGGGAAAATTCAATCAAATCTAGCTCTCTTATTGTACACCGAGGGACAAATCCAAGTGACATGCAGGACATAGAAAACATTATTCAAAAGGGTGATAGGATAAACATGTAATAGAATCCAAGGGTGGCAATGAGACAAGCTTGTATGAAATAACAAAGCACTCGGCTGTCATACAAAACAGTCACTGTCTGAAAGGTAGCTTTCACTGATCAAATTTGACCTCTGTGATATCATATTGAGTTTGAAAACAATTCTCGATACCCTTGTAGGAATGAAGAGAGAATAAGACAAAAACCATGAAATTCTTTATATTTTGAATCTCCAAGGTTTAAATCACATAAAGAAGCCTGGAAAAGTTAAGGCTCAAACAAAGAGGAAGACTTAGGGTAAAATGCCCCAGAAAGAAGCTAATAATTTCTCTAGAGCGGGAGAAAAGAACAGCTGATGAGCAGTGAAAAGGACACTTTTGGATAGGGATCGATCTTCCTATGTCTGACAGATCTACAGCTTACAAACAAGCACATGACGACCTGATGCAAGACACACAGGCAAAAATGCCTTAGACCTTTTAGACAGAATGTACCAGATATGACAAGGTCATTGTCCTCAAGCTGGTCATTTTCAAGGATTAAAATTCATTTGCTTATTTTCTTGGGATTGTAACCACATGTACAATGTAATAATCCACGCTTTTCTGGATGACCTGTTTCCAATGAGTAGCCATTTTTTCATGACCTTTTATCATGTGCATTGGTAATAAATTAATAATCACACAAGCACCTCTAAGGAGGAGGAGGAGGATGCTAGCAAATCGGCCTGGAAACTTTCAGGATTGATAACTCTCTGTTACTGGTGATTCTGTTTGTTCAAAGAAAATCTCCCCGTGTAATCTATATCTTAGAAAAAGTATAAACAAAGAAGCACCGCTATGATTGACAACCCAATAATATTAACTTTTTCTATTGATTCGGACCCTGGATCCATTTCAATTTTTAAAATCCAGTCAAACAAGGAAACACCAAAATCGAAAAAAGGTTATCCTGCAGAATAATATTGATGGCTCAAATGAAAATGAGAATAACTAAGAATAGAATGCTTACCAAGGAGCATACAAATCTAGCAATTACCTGAGCGAAAATGGAAAGCATGCTTCTATGCATTTTATAGCTAAAAAATCTACGGTTAGACAAAATAGAGATTATATTATAGCTAATATAATAGAATAGAATAGAATGCCAAGTGCCATCTCCAAGGTTTAGGACGGAATGTGTGAAAACGCACTTCAATTTATCAAGTTTGGATGTCCTAATTCCTAGTAATTTATATTTGGTGGATAGAGTTTATAAGGGGTTCATTCCATTTGCAATGGAGGGCAAAAACAGTACAGTGCACAGCATTTGATTTGGAGGGTAGTGTAGTGCAAGAAAACAAAATCTAGTAGATTTTGGGAAGGATATCTGAATCGGTTTGTTTTTTTCAGGGTTCATTTCCCAAAACAAAAAGCCCTCTTCACCTGGTTCCACGGACAACATTCGTAAGGTATGCACTTTCCATCTCTTTTCTATGTCAATTTGCAGTTGTTCATTTTAGATAGTAGGTCCCAAATCAGAGCAGAAATAGAAAAGGCAGTGGGTCCCACTACATAGCAACAAGGGTAGTGGGTCCCAACGCAGGTGGGTCCTCTAGCCACAACTTCACAGGGGATTGGGGCACATACAAGATAAGAGATAATTTTTGTGGTCAAATGTTGGCAATGGAAAGAATGTTTGTGGGTGTTGAGAAGTCAAACAACTTGGGCAAAATTGCACTAGTAGACAAAGGTGAGAAATGGGTGTGAGTAAATGCAAAGCACTATCGAGGTATAATAAAACGCAGGCTTTCACGCATTAAATGGGGACTTCAAAAAAGACAACAAGATCAAAAGATGGAAATTACTCCACTCAAACAAAGGTCAAAAACTCAAATTAAAAGTGGAGCACACAAACAGGGGGCACATGACTATAAGGACAGAGGGGTGGAAGAAGTCTACAGCCCTATTTCCACTCTTCTTAGTTGGTCATCCAAGTTATATGTGCAAGAGTTGTTAAATGTGAAAGGCGTAGTGGAACACATGGAAGCTCGGGAGCAAGAGAAAAATTGCAAGATCTAGGAGATTGTAACAACAAACCAGACTCTTGTAGAAGACAACAAAGATTTAAAGGAGCAAGTGGCAATGCTTCAAGAGGCCTTACAAATAGGAAATAATAAATGGTAAAAAATGAAAAATGATAATGAAAAGATGAAAACATCTTGGCAAGACATGCTAGCATCAACAAAACCGGGTATGTGTGTAACAAGCAGTTGTCATGAGATTTTGCAAGGGAAAAATTCACCCCTGAAAGCATGACGACCATACCCTACCCGAAAATTTTTACTCAAAGATCATTTTGAGTCCTCCTTCACATCACCCTAATCCTCGAGTTAGTCTTATCCCATCTATCTGAGCATTCCAAGGTGATGTTTCAGTGTGCCCATAGGTGATTTAGGGGTATCCAGTCATTTCAAGTACTTCCAAAGCAAGATCCATCAAGACAAGATTTTTGACAAGCTTGGGAAAGGCTATTATTTAGTCTTCTCAAGGATGGTGCACAACCATTAGAGTGGAATGAAAGGCCTAAAATAATTTAGGAGGTGTATCATATAGCCAAGATCGTTGTGCAATCAGTTTTGGAAGATTATGTGAAGTTCTATAAGTTTTGGAGTTGTTTTGGCAAAAGTGAGTCTTAGAGGCCTCAACCGTGCATAGTGAAAAAAAAACCCCTGAACTTTGGGAAGAAATTAAAAGAGTTCTATAAGGAGTTAGGATTTTAAAAAAATATTTTTAGAAAGTTTATTTAGATCCCTACAGGATGGTGATTTCATATTTTTCACAAAACTCAAGTGCTTTTGTCCACAACCTGTTTTCCGCATCCACAACCTTGGAGCCTAAAAAATCCTATTTTTTAGGGATTAAATGGAATAATAAAGATTAAAGATCGCCAAATTTTTTTTAGAAGGCCATTTCTAAGCAAAATAATATAAATAATCATAAAAAACTCCCCTAGGAACTCAAGATATGGCTTCGAAAAGTGGCTCCCTAAGGTACGACTTAAGGAGTTAGTCAAAATTTACATTGAAATTTGAGCCAATGGGAAGGTGGTGCAATTTTGTGCACCAACCATCCAAAGGATTTGGGATGGATGGTGAAATAAAATTAACCCACTCCCAGTTAAGCCTTTAGGTCATCATGCGACCCATTTCAATCTCCTTTTACAAGTTTGAGCCCCCATACACCAAGTCCATGCTCTCATCCTCCAACTAACCATGTCAGATTCTGCCACCTGGCCCAATAGGGAAGGGGAACCCTTTTATGGACCAAATATCCTAAATCCTTGGGAAAATTGGGGTAAAAAAATGCACCCCCTCCATTTTTGTCCCTTGGTCAACCATGTGACCTAGGCGGGTGTTTTAAGTGCCATTTTCCAGCGCCCCTCTCATCCCCATGATAAATTACATCACGCCACTTGGCCGATAGGAAGGGGGAATTTTTTTTTTTCCAAATTCCCAATTCCTTGAGATATCTGGGACAATAAATTTCACTCCTTCCCATTTCATTAAAATATGTAATTTTTTCATTTCCATTGTTGCTTCTAGCTTCTTCCACTACCTGTACGTACACCCGTGAAAACTCAACTGCCGGAAGTCCTTCCTCCCTGCCATTAATTATACTACCAAACCTTCCATATCACCTTAAAAATAATTTTTATACCATTCCCCACTACTAAAATGCAAAGAACCAAGTCTTCTGAGAAAAATTTAACACTATGTGTTGCCAGAAACCTTGGGGTCAAAAAACAAAGAATTGTTCATCTCTCAAACCGTGCATCAAGTACTTATGAAATTTTGGGAAAAAATTCCTCATTAAAATTACTTGAAGCTAAAAAACACAAAATATCAAAATAAATCCCTAATTTTTAATGGAATCCATTTTAAAATCCATGCCCTTCAACGTTCTCTTTTCATTTTCCGTTAATTTGGGAAGCAGGTAGAGCTAAAAGTATGAACAAAGCTTCTAAAGAAAAAACCTAGAAAGAATCCAATTTTTTTCATCAAACTGAGACCTAGAAGTTCAAATTCTAAAAATAGTAAGTGCCCTGGTTTACACTTACCATTTTTATTAAGTTTCCAAAAATGACAAAACTCTCTAGAAGAAAGAACACTAAAAATCATACAATTGAAAACTAGGGCACATGCGGGTTCAAAAAGTCAAAAAATCAAAAAAATAAAAAAAGTAAGAAACAACTTTCTAAAAATAGAAAGTGCTTCGAATTTACCCCAAAACATCTGCAAACATGCTTGGAATGTGAAGGAAACACCTCAGTGCGACAACAAGGCAAAAAAACAACCCTGCCCAAAATAGTAGCTCCTGGGATCTGGGTTTCAAAAATAGCAGTTTTCGGTTCCAAGTGCAGAAAGTTGCTACCATCTCCGTAGCGACATATATTGTTACTTTTTGTCACCATTAAGTTCAAGTTCATTGGTCCAGAACCCATTTCGGCCCTCATCTCAGAGTTCCAACAACAATGTTACTCGCATGGACCTGGAAGAACTCAAGCACAAAATGTTTGGTGGGCCGAGAGAACCTGTGAAAGAAAATATATTTGCCAGTGGACTTTATGAGGCAGGGGAACATCCCCAGTCCTTACAAAACATCAAGTTAGTGTTGGCATGTGCCCAACACTATAAACCAAACACGAGGACAATCAAGGCAGACAACAATTCAGTCTTGGTTGCGCTCAATCCAAGGGCCATAACACAAGGAATGCAGATCCCCATTGAGAAGGATATGGTCGTAATCACTAAGGAATTTACATCTTCTAAATGGTCCAAGACCGAGTCCTATCTCCAAGGACTCACACTTGGCTCTTGGTTGAAGCACAAGAGGAAGCCTTCTCGCATTTCAAATACTCTTTCTCGCAGTGAGTTCCACAATGTGTTCTCTGATGCTATCATTCTCTTGAGTCGGGTCATGGGGGAAGAAAGCACAAAATTCTTTCAGGATTGGATGGAACTCTTCATCCTCGTGATCATGCAAGGCACACAAATGATTGATTGGGGCATCTCTTTAGTGATAGCATGCACTTCCAATTGCTCCAGGTACATGCTTCGAAGAGATTCTTTATGACCTCGTATATTGTCTACGCCTTAGCGAACAAGATCACTCAAATGCTTGTCACCTACTTATAGCATCTCCCAGAAAGCTCCTACATTCAAGAAGTACCCACAGTTTTAAAATAAATCAATCAACATTATGTTAAGGTGAATGACACATTCACAATGTTTGTGGTCAAAATGCTCGAGGGTAATCAACATCTAAGAATGTATGCTCAAGCCACTACCTTGGTCAAGAAGTATGGCTCGTGCTTCATCCAATTCTCAACCTTCTCGTACATCTGGGTATCATGCTTTGATCATGCTCTATGGAGGTAGCCTCACTTCCCAAGTGATAGAATGGTGTTGATGGAGCTATGCATGCAATTGGTGCATGTGAACAGTAAGTTGAAGAGTAGAAAAAAGAAGCAAGTTTCTTTCCATGTCTCATTGGAGATTTTCACATGCAAGAGTTACCATGATTCTGCAAACATTAAAGCTTCCCCAGCTCCCATCAATATGCAATCCTACACTGTCAAGGCTGACTTTGATATCAAAGAGGATCCAAATTCATTCCATTTTCCCGACTTGTGCCATGTGCCTTGAATTAGAGACTTATGGGCAACTTGTGTTGATGAGTATGAGGTCTATGAACGTGACCATAAGAGGATGATAGTGGAACAGATGAGGAGATTCATATTTGAATGGTACGAGGATGGTGTCCAATAAGATGGGTCAGAGATGTTTGATCCTAAATATCATACAGTCAAGGCTTCCCCTCTCCCCTAGGTGGCTTAGAGTGTGTGCGAGTCTGGTGACATTAAAGAACGCACAGAGGTAATAATCAAGAGATCCAAGGAGTGGTTCAAAAGAAATAGGGCTGATCTCATTGCATCAGGAAACTTCCCATCCCTTTAGAGGCAGGCATCATATCACTCTTCCTCGAAGACTAAGGATAAATATCCCAGTTCAACTCACTCAGGAGAAAGTTTGAAGAGGAAAGCAGAGGAACCTGAGGCTCACCGCTACAGGAGACTGCACAAGAGAGAGAGAGAGAACATACGAAATACCTGTGGTGGATCTTGAACAAGGGGAAATTGACCAAATCGAGCTCTTCGCCCCACAACAATCTCCAACTCCTCCATCTCCTACTTTTGCACCGACCCCGCCTGTGCAAGATTCACCTCCTCATGAGGAATAGGGAGCTACGATGATGACAAGTGTTGAGCCTAAAACCAATGAGATATTCCCTTGGATGCAGGAGATAATCATGATTGAAACCCGCATGGTGAAACAAGTGTTTGTTCCTGACTTTTCGGTGATCACTTCAATGGTCAAGTCAAAGAAGGGAAAATTGGCTTAAGCGGCTTCAAGATTCTACAATGGCGCCTCGAGAAACTAATACATTGAGATAGTTAAGCCGAAGGTCGTTAATCCCATTGAGGAGATGACCCCAGCTAATTATGAAACGAGCGTGATTCCCCTTAGACCACAACACATGGAGGTTATCTACACTTGTTCCATGAGTCATCCACTCACCTCGTTGCGAGAATTCAGGGATATAAGGAAAATTTTGATCAATTGGATGATCACATTCAAACTCTCACATCTTATGTCTAAGTGCTCTTAGATCTAAGTTCCACTAATGCCCTCCCGACCGAAGAAGTCACTCCAGTAAGCAGCTTTGACCCCGAGTCCATCAGGAAGACTCATGGATTCATTATGCAAGGAAATGTGAATGACAAATGGTGAATATGATTCTTAAGAAGGGGAAGAGACTGCTCCTAGAGATGATGACCTTGTACACGTACATGAATGGCATGCAAATGAAGTTACTCACAACAAAGGAGGTAATTGAGGCCGAGAAAACCCAATGGGACCAGGTGTACTCATTGGTCATGGAAATGGGAAAGGTCAATTCATCTCTTCTAGTAACTAAAGAAGTGTTCTCATCGACAGAAGAGGATTTGTCTCATGTTTGGGCCCAAACCTTGTGTGTGTGGTATGAATTGATAAAGTGCACCTCAATGAGCTAGATTTGTATGAGGAGGATGTTTAGAAAATGCAAATAGATGCAGATGCCCAGATTTAGAAACTTGGGTTGCCAACAGTGAACTTGGATACTTCAATGGATGAGATGTTCAAAGCATTTGAGAACTGAGTCAAGAGGGAGGCTAGAGATTCATTCTCATTCATAGAAAACACATTGGAATCTATGGTAGAGACACATGTAATTATCTCCATCACAGCAGAGAATCATCAGACTTGGTACTCATAATGCAGAAACATCAACTCTCTTGCGAAGAATTGTATCAAGTCACTCAGTTTTGTCCAAATCCCTCATGAGTAGCAGGTGATGCCCATGGTAGTGATATTCAGTAAGGCATTCAAGGGTGTGGAGATTTCACCAACATTGCTTCCCAGGAGTTCTTCAGTGGTGGGATCATCTTCAGAATAGTGCTCTCTCTCTCTCTCTTCTTCCTTCTTCTTTTCTTCTCTCCCCTCCCCCTTATTCCTTCATGTTCCAATTCTTCGTTAAGGGTGTTCACTTTTTCTTTCATCTTATTCATTAATGTGACTATAGTCTTGTGATGTAATAAGTCACCCTTGTTTTATAAAAGAGGACTTAATGTTCTTTCCTAGGAATACCAAAAGTCACATTAGGAAAAGGCAAGTGAAAGGACACCATGGGGGGTAGATGAAGAGACATTTCTAGTTCTATAAATGTAATGACACCCTCATTCTTAAGGGTTGTCAATTTTGTACACTCAAGAGAGATTTTTTTGAGCAAAGTAAAGGATATAATTATTCTTCCACTTTCCCAACCTTTTTTCCTTTAATTTCTAGAATTGTACAACTTGTTAAGATGTCAATAAAGAAAGGGATTGTTTCTGTTCATGACTCATGAATATGTGGAACTTTGTGTGCATGGTTTCCTCTAGTCGTTAATGTTCTAAACTTGTTGTTTCTTTCCTAAAGTTGTGAATGTGAAACTTCTAATTAACTTTAGCAAGAATATGATTTTCTACTCGTAGAGTTAATTCCTCCCATGTATTTTCTCATTCCCCTTCCCCCATCTTTCAGCAAATTTCTCCCTTACAATTCATTGTAAGCATTTGCAACGAGTATAGTGGAGTGTGCATGTTGGATCCTCAGCCTCTTGGCCAACAACAAATTTTCATTTTTGCTCATTCACAATAGAGTGGAGCTGCACCACCCAAGTAGAGGGACCTAGAGTCTCGGAGACATTGGCAAGATAACCATCAGTTTGTCCCCCTAAAAAAATTTCTCGCCAACATAGACTTAAAAACAACATAAGTAAGAACTCAGAAGGAGCAAGGAACAAACTATCGGGGCTTTGTGGTTGAGGAATGTGCTAAATAAATAAATGCATATGAAACCAAGTTATGGTCTCGGGTTGTTAAGAGACCATCAAATAAGGACAACAAGATAGGTGCAAATTTGGGAAGAATGCAACAAAGCGAACATAGAGAAAGACATGAGAGGATAATAAATCTAGTTATCAAAGGGGCAAAAGAGTATGGTAAAAATGAAAACACGTTCATTTTGACAAGTGACTTTTTAAGAGACAAACTACAATGACAAGGGTTGATCATGCAATCAAGGAGAATTGGAAAGGCGGATGAGAAAGGTATAAACATATCAAAGTTTTCATGAGGAGATTAGAAGACAAGTGCCAACTTTTGAGTGAGAAATGACTCTTGAGGGTTTCAAAATCCTTTTTAGATGATGATTTAACTTTAATACAATTGGAGGATAGAAGGAAAGAATTAACTAAAGTAAGATCAATAAGAGACAAAGGTAAAAGAGCATGGTTATACAATGGAAAAGTTGTTATTAACAAGATAATGTCACAATATTCTTCACAGCAGGATGACAATGAGAGAACAATGGAATTGATGTCAACGAGGAATGAGTTAGGCCAATCATGGATGTGAAATTGTGAGGACCATGCTTTGAGTTCTCATCACCAAAGTAAATAAGAATCAATGCCCCCCAGGTATTGTAAAAAATTACATGTTGGAATTGTAGAGGTTATCCTTAAAGAACGGGCCCTGGGTTGGGATCTGTAGTAGAAGGGAGAGACATAATTTTCCTCATGGACACTCATGAACATGATGGTTGCAAGAATCCTTCTTTTGAAGGTTACAGGATTTTTGCAGTTTGGAATGAGATAGCTTGCAATGGGAAAGGTTTTGGAGGTATAATGGTTTTAGTTAAAGAAGTGGAGGGTAGAAAGATTCGGATGGTAAGAGATGACAGAAACAAACAATTCATTTGGTTTAGAAAATTAAAAAATGGGAGTAAAATTGGAATAATAACCTGTTACTTTTCACCTCATGTCTCAAAAACATACAAAAAGGTGGGCTAGATGGGAAAGATCCTTATGTAGCTCTAAAGAAAGATATTTCAGATTTTTCCTAGCAAGGGGAAGTTCTTCTTTTAGGTGATTTCAATGCGAGCACTGCAAATGAGCAAGCTAACACTTAGAGTAGTAAGGAGAACCATAATTCGTTATGGCTCATGGAAGAAGATAATCAATAGTGGGAAAGATGGTCGGAATACAACAGGACATTAATCATTTTGGTGACGAATTATTAACTCTTTATGGCATGTTTGATTTGATTATCTACAATGACATGGAAAGATGGCATAAATCTAGAAATTTTACTTGTAAAACTTACAATGGGGAAAGTTTTGTTGATTATGCAATTTGCTTGCAAAGTTTAATCGAGAAGATAAGAGAAGTGGAGATTGATGATTTTATTAGGGACCTAAAGTCGAATCATAATCTAATTTCCATAGTGATAGCTTGGACGAGAAATAATTGGCTCACAAAGAAAGAAAAATCTCAACAACATCTTCTGGAAAAAGGAATGATTCTTGTAACACAAGAAAATTGTGATATCTTCAAAGTGGCGTTGAGCCACTTAATGCAAGAGGGTAAAGTGAGATCACAAGGCCTTAAAAGTTATGAGTTAACAAACATAATTAAGAGGGCCCTTATAAGTTGCAAAAGAACAAAAAATAAGAACAAGAAAACAAATTATTTTCCAGTAAATAGATAGTTTGATGAGGATTGTAAAGTGGCAAGGAGAGTTATTCAAGAAACAGAAAAAGATAAGTTAAACACAAATTTGTACAAACAGATCATAAAGAAAAAAAGGTGAGTTCATGACCATAAGGAGGGAAGATCCTATATAGTTAGAGAAACATAACCCAAAAGTATTTTGGAAGGAACTTCAATTAAAGAAAAAACATACAGAAAACAACAATATCACAACCAATTAGTGGTTTGAGTTTGTAAAATAACTTTATGAGCAGGATTCAAAAGTTGAAGGCCCCCCTTTGGTCAACACGATAACAAATATTTTTATTGTGCAAGAAGTTGAGGAGGGTATAATGAAATTGGGACTTGGAAAAACTAAAGACTTGGATGAGTTTTAGGTATAATATTTTTAATGGGGAAAATAATTTATCACTCCTCACATTGTCAACATATTCAACAACATCATTCAATATGTTTTCCTAGAGATTGGACTATCAGTCTTGTGATACCTCCTTTTGAGAGCGGAGATGTTAACAATCCTTCTAATTATAGAACCATCATGATCAAACCATTGTTTGCGAATTTTTTTAGTAGCATGGTGGAATGCAAAATCAACAAGTGGACAAAAGAAAAAGGTGAGAGAGCAAAAGGGAAAACAGGGTTCCAGCCTAAGTATTCAACAATAGATCATGGTATCACTTTGAGGCACATTATTGAAAAATTCTGGAATGATAAAGAGGAAGCTTATTGTTGTTTTGTTGACTTCACAAAGGCTTTTAACACAATTCCTAGGAACAAGCTATGAGATAGAAGGAAGGAGCTTAGTATCATAGTGCACCACAGAGTGGTTGTTCATAGGCTGTACGAAAAGGTGCGAGTCAAAATTAGAACTTAAACTAGTATCCCTGAAAGTTTCAGGGGTGATATTGGAGTTAAACAAGGATGCCCATTATCACCTAATTTATTTGGCCTATATATCAACAAACTTGAGGAATGACTAAATTTACAGAGTGAAGATGGTGTTTGCTTGGGAGAGTATGTTATAAGACTTCTCCTTTATGTTGATGACATTATCTTGATTGCTAGGTCCACTCAAGGACTACAAAAGCATTTATGTGCATTTGAGCACTTTTTCAAAAAAAAAATTGGGGATGCAAGTCAACACCAATAAGACCAAGATCATGATCTTCTCCAATAGAAAGAAAATAACTCAACATGATTTCTATTTTGAGGGAAGCATTTTAGAGGAAGTAACAAAGTATAAATATCTTGGGTTTGACTTTAATAACAAGCTCGATTGAGAGATTTGTAACAAAAAGAGAACTTTATGGGGGTGGAGATCTTTTTATGCTTTCCAAAACAAATGCAGAGAGGTAGAATTATGGGATTTGGAAACCTTGTAGACTTTGTTTGGGCTTTTAGTAACTTCTATAGTGTTTTACGAATGTGAGGTTTGGGCTAGCAGCATTTCGAACTCAAGGTGGAAACAATTCAAGAGGATTCAAAAAACATGATTACTAACAAGTTCAAATTAAAGATCTCGGTCCCATATGAGATTATTCTAGCTGAAATGGGTGTTGTACCTCTAGAAGCTATTGTTATGGTTCGTCTCATAACATATTTAAAAAGGGTCGAGTAAATGGATGGTAGTAGATGGCCTAAGGTAGTTCTCAATGAATTTTTGGAGAAAAGAAAGAAGCCATGAATGAATCAAAAGAACACATGGCTTATAAAATGGAAAATTTACTTGAATGCATGTCCCAATAATAGCCAAGAGTTAAATACTTTTGTTATAGATAAATTATGCCAAGTTATGTGGAGTAAGTCGTCGGGGAGAAAGAAGAGGTACTATTTGGAGGAATTTAACTCTACATGTGATCATCAACAAAAGGATTTTATGGGGGCTAATCAAATATCTTCATAGCTCAATTGAGGACTAATTCACATCGTATTTGGTGTGAAACATGTAGATGGAAAAGACCTAAAGAGGTATGGGAAGACAGAGTATGTGTCTTCTACACATCTAGTGCAATGGAGTCATAGATACATTCATGTTGGAGTGTAATGATTACAATGACATTAGGGCCCAATTTGCTAGTAAGGTGGTTGTTACATCCTTACAGGATATTTTCAGCGAGAATAGGGTAGTTGATTATCAAACTCACCAATAGGAGATTTGAATGTCAGAATGAGCTTTAACAAGATATGTTGTCCGATAGGTTGTTTTTGGTAGCCTCGTGGAAGTTAAAAGTTCTTCTTCTTCTTCCCTAATAATTTTGGGATGTTGGACCAACTTCAATTTTTTGTGTTATTAAAATTAGAAAAAAGTTTGTTGGATAAAAATAATATTTTTCTTATTCGAAATCAATTTTTTTTGTAAGAATGGTCTCATATAGTTTAAAGATACATTTATAAACATAAATTAAATCTTTCTTAGGAGTGTTTTATGTCTATTATATTTGAAAAATAAATTATTGAAAAAATATAGGGCAACTTCTTATAACATTCATATCATGCGAATGAACCTTCAAACACCTAGCAAATATTTGAACTAGTGTCCACTCGCACAAATATTCTCTTTTTTAGCTATTTCTCAATTTTTTAGTTATGTTTTTCATTCTTAAACTCACGTAGTCTATTTTGGTCTTATGGATGACATTATCATTTATTTTTATATACTTCAACGATTGTTAAAGAAGGGGGTTGAAAGTATCCTCTACCAGATTAGGACCATTTTATCTACATGCACTACTATATGAAGTGTAATTTGTGTCTTGTTTTGGGTCAAATTTGTATCACAAATTAACATTTTCTAAACCCTAATTGTGTGTTCTTGATCATAAGAGATATTTAAAATGGGTTACCATTATGGTTTGAACTGGCCTCAACACACCTCCATAATACTTGAGCATTTCTTATGTACTAATACTCTAAAGAGAGCTTTAGCCGCACATAATTTTCCTGCCTATATGAATGTTTGTCAAAATGTGTAGATAAACATGCAATCCTTCCTTTGAGCTTGGACACATGGAACCATGAAACATTAACCTCTTTGTATTCAACTTTAATCTAATAGACTAATTTAGGCTACTCTTTATATATATATATATATCTGTGTGTGTGTGTGTGTACAAGTCTTTTATAATGATATCCAATATATGTGAGAGTGCTCCATGAGAATGATAGAGGTAAGAGGTAATTAATGGCCTATAGGGTCACTTGTATATATAGGTGACTCTTCGTTAATGGAGATTTCCCAATTTGAAAACTAGTCATTAAAGGGATACTATTGGTAAGATAGGATACTTGTAGCAACTGACACTTCTTGGGTTTATAAGTGTTATTTTAAGGGTGTGAAATGGACCTAATAAATGGAGGATGATGGTATATGATTTTGAAGGTGTTCTTAAATAGAATGAGCTTATTTTGAATAATATATTTGGCTGGTGGAGGTGTTCAAGATAGTGTAAGGGTAAGTTGATGGAAGGAAAGTGTGCTTAAGAGTCAAATATATATCAGTTGTCTAAGTATGTCAAAGTAACTAAAGTTGCTAAGTGTCAAAGACCAAATTTAGGTGTCTATAGTTGCCCCATTTTAATCTAGTATTTAAAATTTTGAAAAATATTATATTAAAGAATAATAAAAATATGTACCTGAAATAACTGTCATGGATATTGACAAGTGTAACTAGAATGTGCCCCTTTGTCTTGTATGAAAATTTACAAGCAAACACGTGTATATTAATGTTTCATAATGATAATAAAATTAAAATATTTGAAACATCAAAATAGATTGAAATTGAAGAGTTGAGGAACTAATGCAGTTGAATATATACAAACCAATATGCCAATTGGTAAAATTGATTGGAGAGTTTCATGGGTGAACATTTTCCAAAAATATGTAGTTATTAAATTGGTAAATAAAAAAATATGAATTCCCCAATTGTGGTTGAAGAAGGTAGTGTTAGAATTCAGGTGATGTATTGATATCAACCACACTACCTTGGGTGTCTGAACATCCCTTCCTGATATGGAGAAAATTCACATAGTTGTTGGGATTTTAAATCTTGCAGAATAAGTTAAACAAAGGAAGACTAACTAAACTTTAATCTAACCATGCGTAGAAATGGAGCACAAGACATAGACACATGACTTCATGTGGAAAAACCCTTTCAATTAAAAAAGTATCATAATAACCATAGTCTTGTTTCATTAACTTATACCAACTTTGAATTACAATAGATAACCTTCAAGTCATTGTAACTATCATACAAGATTCCATACATTACACTGTGTAACTTTAATACAATACATTCAACATTGTCCATGTAGTATATTATATAAAATTATATATAATTGCATTCTAACTCACATCACACTTATGTCTATACTTCACCATCTAACCATAACCAAAAATCACTTAGATTGATGTAACCATATCAAATATCCACTCTCAATATTCTTCCAACATTTAAGCTAGCTCGTGTCTTATAAATATCCATACACCATAAAATATGAAAATTCCCCTAACCACTAAATAGAGTCATCATTACATAATGCTCCTCAACCTAACACGTTAAACTTATTATCAACCCATTGCTTTTACACCTTAAGAGGAAATTTAAGTTAGACAATTATCGTAGAATGCATCCTAGGATGCATACAATGCAATCCATTGCTACACAAATTCTTTATGCACTCTAGTAGAACTCCAATGTACATAGTTCTTATTTACATAACCAATGTTGTGCACATATGTTTTATCCACATTGTACAATCCTTGCACAATTCCTATGTTTCCAAATCCCTACAGACATACCCATGTGCATGCTTTCTTACATAGTAGTGTTATGAAATTTTGCACAACACAAACATCTATGCATGTATCCATACACATACCTATGAAATGATACATTCCCAACATTATACCACATATTGAATAACTTGCATACAAGGAGCATAAACTCATTTCTCAACAACTACATGCAACCATGCCCATTTTTTCCTACGTCAAGAGAAATTCTCAATATTAGATCATGAATCCACAACATTCAAATCAGTGTCTACCTTCTCCAAAAGCATACACTTCTCATCCATCATTTTCCTTAAAAAATGGTATTATGCATCAATGTTTTCTATACAATAAATGATACTCGAGATTCTTTTCCTTACAAATTACACTCTAATTTTCACAGTTGGTTTTTACGTTCTTTTGAACAAACCAAACTGTGGAAAACACTCTTTGAAGAGAAATAACTTCCTTTCTTGTATGAGTAACATCTATGTACTCATCTTGTAAAGTGGATATTGAATTACTTTCTTGACACTTTATCATATAACTCATAGCTCCGTTGAACAAGTTGAATGTGTATGCATCAATAGAAATTTGGTATTGGTGCAATATTTATATATATGCACCTTTTATTTTAAGTTTATTTAAGTTATGTTGAGTTAGTCTACTTTGCACACCTCCTAGGCTTATATTAGGATAAGGGGCACTCATAGCTTGACCATTTGTCTCATGCATGCCTATTCATGTGGAGGTTGTTGCACACATATTTATCATATAGTCAAAAGTAAAGCTAGACTATGACTCTTGTTTTTGCTGTATAGAGACCACTTTTATTTGTAAATTGAAATCTTGTTGATATCGAATTCATTTGGTTAATTTATTGGCAATACCATGTTTCTATTATTGCTTATTATTTGCAGCAGCTTCTATCATTTATGGAGTGAGTCCAAATTGAAGAGGTTATTGGGCTTTACCTATTATTTCATAGGTTAAGATTCACACTCCTTTGATTGGTAATTGTGGTGACAAAGATTTTTTTGGTTCTTATTTTTTTCCACATACTTCTCTAGGATCTTTGTAAGTTTTTAGGCATATCAACTTGTTCATATAAAAAAACCGTTTAGTTTTTTATTCTTGCCAAAAACTCCTTTTTGAAGCCTTTTTGCATTTTGGGTTAAAACTAGATTTATTTAGTTCTCCCTGATATTTTTAATGAAAACTAACTCAAAATATAGACATCTAAAAAAGGGAATTTTTTCAATGCTCAAATTATTTTTTGTGACTTTTTTAAGTTTCACTTTTACAAGACAAGCCACATCAAGTAGGGTGTACAACAAAATATTTTGCATTTTTTTAATAGGTTGGCAGCTCCTTTCACTAATTTTCAAACTCTTCATCTAATGATATTTCCATAAATTCTATTTGTTTACAATTTGGACTTATAGTGCTCCTGGAGCGTCCATTTCCATTTTGTAGTTGTTTGGATAACCCTTCAAATGCATAGGTCTACACTTGATCTTTAATAAAGATAAATTTTGGAAATTATTATCTTGCACATGATAAGTGGTGTGATGACTAGTATTGGTTTATAATGCATTGGCTACCAAGAGGTCTGGAGGTCAAATCCCTTAAGCTACATGCTTAGCCTTAAGAGTCAATCTTTAAGTCATTGGTCACCCATATGGCCCTTTGATTTTGGAGCATAACTTTCGAATACCATAACTTTTGATCCAACTGTCGGATCATCTTGAAAATTTCCAAGGTGTTAGATCTTGATTAGTAATATTCCATGACAAAATTTTCCGCAGAGGCTGGATGTCATTTGGGCATATTTTTGGGCCGAATTCCTTCGTTTAGTGGTCTAAAATTGGACCTGAGCCTTTTTTTGGCTTTGTCTAAAACTTACAGTTTTAATATCTTTTGTTATGATTTATACAATAAGCCAAGATTTTGTGCAAGCCCTCATTTATGAAGGCATATTTGGTACGTAAAATTTGGGGCCCATCCAAGGTGTTTTACTAGTAGGTTTTTTTGTGTGTTTTGGGGTTTTGACATTTTAGGGTTTTTTTAGAGCTAGTGGGAAATAAAAGGAAGATTGTAATGTTGTAAACTATCAGTGTGGATTCAAGAATGAGAAAAAGACTATTTTGAAGCTTTTGGAGTCTTTACAAAATCGTGTGTGTTATGGAGTCATTTCGACCTCTTGTAGTTGGATCCAGATCACCCTCATAGGTCTTTTAACTAGCCCCTGCGCCCTAGTAGCCCGCAATTGCCTATTTTAGCCCTCATATGACCTACATTTATCACTTTTATCCCCATGTGTAATTTATTTCGCATAGCCCACACCATTGCGAATTGTTTTTGACTAAATTTTTTGTAGATGTCGTCGTATTTTCTACTCTAGAAGGCCTACAATTTTTTTTTTCATTTTGTGTATTTTTTCATGCTCTATATATTGGAGTAGTTTTTTGTAACTTTTAATGGCCTAGATTTCGAGAAAAAACAATTTTGCATAATGGCATTGTCTTGTCCTAGTTTTTGTACTATCAGTTGGCCATATCTTTTGATCCATGTGTCGGGTCAAAATGACTTTTTTTGAAAGTGCATGTTTTTCGTGTACTTTAAAACAACAAATTCAATTTTGGTTCATACTATACCAATATTCTACTTTCAGCCTAAATTTGTAATTTATTGGGTCTATTTGATTTGTAAATCACACTAATTATAAAGTGTCACCTATTTTCAACTAGGGGATTCATTTTTGTGCATTAAAAATTTTATGGTTTGGGCATATTTGATTCTTGGCTTGCATGCCATCCATTATGTTGAGGAAATATACATATGAACTACAATATTATAAGCAGTTTGGGAGGTGTTTATTAAATGTGTTCAGTTTTTAAGGTTCTTCTAAGGAATTTTTTGTATTACTATTATAAATGGAATCCATCCATGACTTACACACTCTCACATAGGATAATAATAACCTACTTTTTGAAAACACCATACTCTTTTTAGAAGTACATTCATTTCAAGAAGACATGGTTAGATTTTTTAAGATAATATGAAGATAAAAAACATAACTCTATATTATTCTCACTAATTTCAAGTTTAGTCTTTGCATGACACAATTACATATTTACAACGTCAAATTGAAACCATGGACATACCTATCATTGAGCATAGTATACATTATGTCATTGATTCAAATCCTGTTGGCTAGATTTTATGCATAGCTAAAACCTAAGCAGTCATGAGATAAATCTCCATCATTTACTGGTGAGGCTCCTATGTAAGATTTCTGTTAATTATGGATCCTAGTAACTATCTGTGGGTTTTACTTTAACTGCAGAGCTCATGAACCATAGCCAAGCAATTTTGTAGCAAGTTAGCAATTGTAAAGAAATATTTGCAGAGGGGGAAATAGTTGAATACGGGAAGAAGATGTGCAATCCAACCAATATTTTACAGAGTTGGTCTCATACACATAGATAAAACAAATAGATCTCACAATACAAAATTAAAGGAAACGAAAGTTTCTAATCTAAATCTTAGACAATGCAAAGTTTATCTAAAGATCTAAAGAGAAGTAAGAAGCAAATGCACCATTGAAACAAATTTCTCTGAAAAGCACCTCTGTTTAATTCCTTAGCTTTTAGAAAAGATATCAAGGGTTTCAGTAGAAAGTTTGGAACTCAAGAATGCTGATTGCAAATTCTGATCCCCTAACCCATATGTTCTTCCTCTATTTATAGTGTATAGAAGGTAATTACAAATATGAAAGCAATAACTGAATTGACACATGCAGAGGCTATAAAGAAAAAAATTGGAAATATTTCCCCTGGAACTCCCTTCTACATGAAATGTTGCATCTGAAGACTAAATCAAAGCTTTGCATGTCTGCCACCTATTCTTAATTACGGACCTTTTCAGATAACTAAAAGTAATGGCTTTTAACCAATTACTTTAGTTTTACAATTTTGTCTGAGAAAATAAGAATAAGAGCGGAAAGAGAAGAAGAAATAAAATATGTCGGCCGTTATACTTCACGCTTTCTCTTTGTTTCGATACTGAATATAATTTTCAAACATGTGACTCAGTGTCTTCCCATTTGCCTTAGCAACCGTTTCTTTCTTATTTTTAAACCGTCATAATCCTCTGGTCAATGTAGCAATGTTGGCCTTTACCTTTTCCAAACTAGGCCCATACCCTTCAATATATGCATGAAGTTTCATGAGTCTGCCAATTGAATATAACGTGAAAGGCATGACAACTTCATCAATCTTCTTCTGCACAACCAAAATAAATTTGTCGCGGGAAGAAGGCAACTCGTCTAGAATGTTCTCTAGTACTTCCCCCATCTCATCTTCCAACAAATGCATCTTATTTAGCATAAGCTTGAGAATCTCCATGCAGAAGGAAATTGCTATCTCTAACTGCTTCCCCTTTTCTATTAGTCTGTCAGGTACAATTTGTTATGCAATTAGCACATCTTCTGACAATGAATGTATCTTAGCTAAGGTATCTAAATGATTTTTAGCAACTATGTTCTCATCTTCTATCCATGTCATTGGTTCCTTTAGCTGAGATAATGCCATGTGCATATTCTCCAATCCAGTTGGTATTCCCTCAAACTACTCTGAAGCTTGGTTAATAATTTTCTCTTTCCATTGAGCAATAAATTTGACCTAGTTTACTACATATTCAATCTCTTCAACCAAATGGCTGCATACCCATTCCTGTACTAACACGGGCTGGGAAGAAGGTTTTGTAGCCTTGGTGATGATCTCGCATAACGGGGAGATCTACATCTGAAGCTTGTATTTTTCTGCCTTCTCCTTGTCAAGTTTGAGGAATAAAGTGTCTATCAATGTTTGTGTATCTTACTTCAATTCTTCCGTGGTGATTTTCCCCAATGGTACTTTATTCACCAATATGTCTGCAATAATTAGATCTCCATTTTGTTTCCCTTTAGCTAGAACTGACAATTCAAAAAAAAAATTCCCTGATTCTTCAATAATCAACCTCAAAGTTACCTTAGCAACTTTAGGTCTTCTATCTTTTCCACCTAAACTCATGAGCAGCTGCAAGTCATGTTCTTCCAAGTTGATATCTTCTCTAGCTTATGGAACTATTTGCAAATCCAACCAAGATGAGAAATTTCTCTTTGGGGAAAGATAACTCACTGAATGTACCACCATCTCATGCTCAGGCTCTGATGCATTCAAATTCACCACAGTGTTAGGGTTGCCCCTTCTTAATTTTCCAAAGACAACGCCCTCTCAAACTCTACCATTTGTGTTTTTAACTTCTATGCAGGGAGATGTAAAGATCTGGTTGGATGAGAAATAAATACAAATGATGTTGGATTCAACGGTGGAATGATAATATTTATCTAAGGTCCTGGAGCTGCCGAAGTGCTATGAGTTGACACTGGAGAAGCTTCGTCTGAAAGTGGTACTGGTATAATAGATATAGACTTGAATTTTTCCAGTAATTGATACTTCTTATGTACGTTGAGCATCTTTGGTCTTCTGCTACTTTCACCTTCATGCTTTCTCTTACTAGGTTCACCTACAATGAAGTTCCCTATGATTTGGTTCATCAAAGCCTCGTCCAAACAATACCCCTTTGTTAACAACCAATTTGAGGTGTTAACCAGGACTACGAAAGACCTCTCCTCAATCGTCTGACAACTACCTACACTTTCCTGAAGAGTATCTCTATCTCCTCCCATTTGATGGTATGTGTCAAGTACCACATGCCCATCATCTGAGAGATTTACAAGTATCTGCGCTAAACCATAGTCAGAAACCTGTTGTGTTGATAACCTGTTGAAATCTCCCTTTCTGACTTTGTATTCGCTCCTGCACTTCATCCAAAATTCTTCCAGTGAAGGGACATGTGAGTATTATTGGGAGACTGTCCTCTTTGCTATCCCATATGGGTCAAAGTTCATTCATGCTAGGAAGAATTCATACTCATACCCGGAAATTTTTTTTGCTTCAATTCCTTTGGCTCTGTGGATGCTCTGACAACTATAATGACCCACTGTGACTGGAAAACTACTTCTAGACTCATTCCGTTTTGACTGTAAGTCATGTAACTATATGATCTACCTACACAACTCCATAATGACCCACTTATCACTCAGGTACTTTGGAAACTTGACTGGTTCTCATGAGAAACCACTAACCCTGAGATATGTGAAGTTTGCAAATTGGATGAAGATATAACCATGCAGGGAGATAGCTTCCTAGGATTATTTGCTCACTCTATTGGTCCTTAGATCACCATTTAATTTGTAAATGAATTTGTAGAAGAAGCCATTGTTGACTGCCATGTAATCCTTGTAGCATTTAGGAATTGTCAACTGTGGGAAACATTCATAAATAGGATCTTTTGACAATATGGCCTGTCTATCTAGTTTGGAAAATATCCCTTGAGATGCTATTGGATATACCAAGTATGAAGTCATTTTGAAGTTGAATGTCCACCTCACACTTCGGATTTTCTCGCTGATGTTGTCACTGATGATCTCTACCCAATTAATTATCGAATCAACTCTATTAATCTCAATGGTCCTCACAAAGGCATACATCCATGAGCAGAAGTTATTGGTATTAGCTTCCTGATTTATCCTGCAAAGAAATTTGGTGATATCATTAACTTCTTGTACACGATTGGATCGTGAAAGAGTCCTTGGGAATTTTGATGGTGCTCTAGGATTCTTCATGTATCTGTTATTCATTATACCCATGCAATCTACTTTATGATTTTCCCATCTATCACTAACATCCTGAATGCTAATTGCAATCACCATGGGTTGTGCCAGAAGCTTGAGGCAATAATTAATGAACTGTGCATCCAACCTAATTATTGTCTTTACTGTAACATCTCAGACTGTCCTAGAAAGAGGATGATAAGACCTTGCACACTCCATAACAAAATCAGGCAACTGGGTTGTGACCAAAAATGTTGCAACTTAAATAATCCCACTATTCCTTATTTCCCACATAAGAGATGATATTTCGGTGGCTTTGTATCTGTCAATTAAATTAGTGATAGGTTCAGGGCCTATGTTTGTATCATTGATTTCAGTAAGTCTAGAAACAATGCATGATTATGTTGTCCCTTCTCTTTCGTCATGCTTCATCATGCTTGGAACAATATTTGTTTGAGCTCTTTTTCTTTTATTTATGCGAGAAGACCTTGCAATTAGATTAATTTGTGTAAAACTTACAATTCCTCCTGATTCAAAAGATATATTCAATGTATCTGACATTGATTTTGTCTTCTTTTCACCAATATGAGCACTTGTGATGAATATCTACAAATGATCTAGACAAACATGGAGTCCATGGCATGAATGCCTAATTTATATCACCAAAATCTGCTTATAAAGCATGCTGCCCTAAATTTAAGACTTTGTTTGCATGCCAAGCAAGATAAAATATTATTTAATTTACCTGTGCACTTATACACACATGCAGATGCTCTGAATAATAAAAATAAAGATTCTTGAAACCTAGGTGCTAAAACTAGATGCTTCCCAACAATAAAAATTATTCTTTATTGCTAACCACCTCTTCCTTTAGCGCCAAACTTTTGCAGGGCAGTGTGCTCCACCTAAAAGAATTAATTGTCTTATCCTTATAGTATCCCATGCTCATATAGGCAAATACATGCTAAATTTAATAATTGCCTCTTCTTATTTTTAACAATTCTTAATAATGAGACATGTTTTTTCTCTCAATTTGAGAGCCCAAGTTTGCCTGATTTAGCTTGCTTTTCCTTGCAATTATTTCCTTTATTTTTAGCAAGCCTCTTTGTCTTATTTTTATCCTTCCTTCATGCTTTGACTTTCCTCCTATTTATGGCGCCAACTTTAGCTAGAAATAAATAAAATAAATATTATTAAAAGCATGTAGTTATGCCAAGGTGGGTCGCACTTTTTGTCTAGAAGTCATGTTAAAAATAAGAAGGCAAGGAAGTGGGAATTTTTACCCTTCCAGACAGCTCCAAAATTCCCATCTTCCACTTAAGTGATTTGAATTTAATGGTGGGAAAAAACAACCTTCTAGGAAGCCTCTAAATTCCCACCTTCATGACAGCCCCAAAATTCCCATTAGCACTTAAAAATTACTTTACCAAAAAGTGCGACTAGCCTAAAAGAGAGCTCTTTTCCAAAAGTACAACTTGCATGGGTGAATAAAAATTCTTTAATGGGGATTCTTAACCTCCATGACAGCCACAAAATTCCCATTGGCACTTAAGTGATTTAACTTTCATCATGGGAAAAATCAACCTTCCAGGAAGGCTCCAAATTCCCATCTTCCTGCCAACACCAAAATTCCCATTGGCACTTAAGTGATTTAACTTTCATCATGGGAAAAATCAACTTTCAGGAAGGCTCCAAATTCTCATATTCTTGCTAGCTATAAAATTCCCATTGGCACTTAAGTGATTTAACTTTAATGATGGGAAAAAACAACAGGAAGGCTCTAAATTCCCATCTTCCTACCAACACCAAAATTCCCATTGACACTTAAAAACCATCCTTCCAAAAAGTATGAATAGCATGGAAGAAGCTTATTTAACAAAAGTGCGACTTGCATTCTTCCTTCTTTGTCAGAAATTAACACTCCATGATTAATTTCTTTCTTTATCTGAGGCCGTGGATGACTTCCAAAAATTCCAGCCAATTAAACAGACTATACAAAACAAACAAATGGATCAAGGGGAATTAAAAGACATGCCGTGGAGAAAAATAAAAAACAAACACAAAAGAAGTAAATAAAAATGAAAAATGTTATGAGAAGTTGCAGACAATTGCTTTGAAAATAACCTGTCGAATAACTGGTTAGTAAAAAATCTTCCCTGGTGAATACATACTGAGAGGTGGAAATACTGGCAAGAAAATCTTTAGCAGGGTTCAATTGTGGTACAATTTATTTATTTATTTAATAAATAAATAAATAAATAAAATTCTCTCAGACAAAACATGATGAAGAAATAAAACAAGTTTTAGCATGTGGGTATTTTTCAAAATTGGCTTATATGATTATCTGGGAATACCTTAAGCAATGAAGACAACTACATGCAATAAAAGCACAAAATGACCCATTACTTTGAAAATAATGATTTTTTAAAAAAGGGGTAGTCCCAGATTTCAAGGTGAAATCTCAGGGACACCAAATCCTATTGACATGTCATCACCTTTTTCTTTTCCTAATCATGATATTCCCATTGAATTGATGCACTCATTGTTGCACTTGTTGCAACCCACACTTGAAATTCACCCACCATTGTATTTGGATCATTTGAGAAGCACACAATATGTTTAAGATACCTCACTCTCCATTCCATGGGTCATTTTGGTAGAGGAATAGGTAAAAATTTACATGGCATCACTTCCACTATCAAGCCTATTCATTAGATTTCTCACCGTGACATTAAATATAGAGAAGATGATTTTTAACCGAGTTCACTTCGTGCACACTCACATGTTTTTTTTTTTGCTCCACTCTTTGTGAGGATATTGAGTTATATATGAGTCCTTTTACACCTTCTCAGGCATGAAAGACCAGAGAGTAATTCAATTAGATATGAGATTCATGAAAATTCTATGGACAATTCCTCACATGTATTAATTGTGTACATGGCACCAAATCACACGTAGACATCTTCATCTATCATATGTATTCACCTAGGATGGATTTTAGATAAGTCACAGTGACATCATCAACATTGTTTTTCCGAGCTCTACAAGTGTGGACCCTCTACCATTTAGCTAAAGCAGCTGCACACTACTTATTCTTCCTAACAACGCTCCCTTGTTTTAGAACAACTTTGATTTTGTTATTCGACCTTTCTTTGATAGTTAGACAACTCTTTGTTTTGAGATGTTTTGGTGTATACAATATCTTACTTGTCTTATTTGGTTCTTTTGGGATGTATACTTACACTAATTTAAAAAGTTTCATGGGGGTTTGTTTTTCAAATCCTAGTCTAACTTCATGTGTGTGACTTGTTTTGTACACCCTTTTCTTATTTTCTATGAATTACCATGACTATTAGTGATATGTTACTTGTGAGAGGATCTTTTATGTATCATTCAACACCTTGACAATCAAACCATCTCCCTTTAGCAAACATTTTCTGATATACCCAATTTTTTTCATTGTTTGGTGTTTAATTAGTGGATTCATACCTGTTGGGTCCATGTCTATTCCATCATCTATTTTTTATATTCTCTATTCATTTATCATTATTTGGAGGCACACAGAAATTACTAAGGATATGTGCCTGACAAAAATAGAGGAGCGTGCGAGAAGTGTTTGTGCAAGGGAAATAAAAGGAACATGTGTGCAAGAGAAACAATGGAGATGCATAGGAGACATCAAGAAACAAAATATGAAGAAAAGGGTAAGAATACAAAGAAGGATATGTAGGGTAGCAAGGAAATAGGGATAAGCATGAGTTTAGAAGTGGACCTAGACTTAAGATCTTGAGGACCACATGGAAAGGATATAGGGGACGAATAAGGATAATAATAACCGCATACTAAATAGGGGATTGACATGCAACACACGTTTATGATGACATGAGCTAATTTGGTAAATTGACTAAATGGGGTAGTTAACTAGAGTTGTGAACTCAAGGGCTATTCTTTTACTTTGTAAGACTAATGACGAGAAAGACCCCACTAGTATAAATACCTATGTAAGGGTCTAGGAAAAATATACCGAGAGATAAAGATACATGGATATAGATGCATTAGCTTAGGAATATAGTGATGTACAAGAAATCTGTAATGAACATGTATGGCTTATGACTTGTAAATGAGCAATAAGTTATTTGGAAATTAAAAAAATATGTGGAATGCACATGGTTTTATGTTAACATAACAGAAATCCAAGTATGAATTAAATTCTAGATTAACCATTTGTTAAAGTCATTTTATCTTTATTAACCTATGACGGAACCTATAATCCTTCTACGCTTCAGGTGAGTGTGCCTAGTTAGACTAGACATGATATGGCAATGTGGCAGTAAGGAAGAATTGTGTGCAAGTAGTTAGAGAATGTTATGCGCATATGGTAGAGGACTAGACTCCAAAATTTTGGTTCCATTACTAGAACCTTTATTAAGATGTGAGGATGAAATAGAAAAAAGATGCAACGCTTAACTCAGGAAAACATCAAAGTTTTTCTACACACTGTTGAGGATGCCTTTATAAAAAAACATCCAAGTTATAAGGGTTGCTTTTGAAGAAAGTGGGTCAAAGCTTATCTCTATGACACATTATATGATTTTTTTATGTGAACTTACGGTACACCTACATGTATGCTTAACAACTTATTACTTGGAGAAAATTAAGAAGTTGGGTTGGAAGTATCCTTTTACCTTTGAGCACACAAAGAATCTAGCATAATACAACACTACCTAGACACACACAGTACAATTTCAGTGGAAAGGAATGCTTCAAAGTTATACCCTAGAGTACTTAGCCTCAATGTTCTATTATGCGGACGAAACACAATATAACTTCTTTAGGGAACTACATGGATCATACATCAAACATATGCCACTGGAGATTAAGAAGATGATTGATTGATATGAGGATAGAAAATTTTCCAATGCAAGGTTAAATGTTCCACAATGTGGGTGGTGCAAGGCATGAGAAGGATAGGAAGATACCAAGAACACATATGGATTCTCTAGATGAGCACACTCTCAGAAGAGAATGATTTGAAGAGAAAAGGCTCAAGGATTTAGAAAAGGAGCTCATAATATTATAGGACTTAACTCTAAGAACCACGAGAGATGACCAAAAACATTGATTAAGATAGGGATAAAGTGGTAAGGAGAAGGAGCTCCAGGAAGGAATAGTGGCGCAACAAGAATATGTGTGAAATAAGGACAATGAGGGACAATATGATGCTAACGATATCCTGATCTAAAATTTCGTGCTTACCCACACGAATGGGTTTGAAAATATAGAACAAGTCCTAATAGAAAGTGAAAGTGATGAAGAATCTAAACAAGCCAAGAAAAAGAAAACTTTGGATAGTAGGTTACCATATGTGTTACATTCATTACAACCTACACCAAGGAGGCACCCATTAAATTCCAATATATCAAAAACACAATGGTTCAAGATGACGAACATGAACCAGTCACCATAGGTGCACAAGGGAATATACCAATGCATGAGGTCATTAGGACTAATCCTTCGTTAATAAGTGGAAGTGGGAATGTCGTACCTACAAACACTGCCCCAGTACATGGAAGTGCCATGAGTAACATTCAACAAGAAACTCTATCAAATATATTTTATGAGATGTCATTACACCTACCAGAATATCATGGGGTTACAAACGTAGCAGAGCATGTGCTCAAATGTGACCTCATATAGCGAGTGAAGGGTGTAACCTCATCAGAATGAAAGGCAACACAATTTGCAATCACATTGCTTGGCCGCACACACACTTGGTATCAGAAACACAACCTGTTACAAATAATAGTAGATTATGGGAAACTTAAGGTGGAGTTATTAATTGAATTTGACATCCCAAAGTTTGAGCAACAAAGTATTTGAGAGCTCAAAGAAATAAAGTATGCACTTAATGAAAGTGTTGTCTTATGAGATACATCCTACAAAACATACGTAATGGTTTATAGGAGGTCTCTTCCTACCTTTCTGAAGTGTGTTGTCACACGATACTTTCATAAATCCACATCAAGCATTGGAAACAACTTTGCGCGCTAAGGTGGTAGGAAGTATTGATACTAGTGTGAGCCCATTCATGGAGACATAAATCACATATATGACGACATAACTAAAAAAATTAATTGCAAACAATTACTACAAACCACGATGTGGAAGTTGGTGCATTGATTGTGAGGTAGAGGGACACACTAAAAACACATGCCTACGTCGCAGGTTGAAGGCCCTGATTCTAACGTGCAATTTTTTTTAAAACCAACCACAAATGCTCAAAATTTCCCCTTGCTCCACTGTGCCAAGCAAGAAAAGGTAGCCACATACTGTAATATATGTGATGCACACACTCACGATACATCGAAGTGTTTCATCATTGGTCAGATTCATGAAGCTAGATCCCTGGGACTTCGAAAAGCCACCATATAAGGTATAAATGGAGAGTGATGTGGATACATGCACAAAAGAAATGGACATGGCCAAGGAGGATTTAGAGGTTTCCAATACCCACCTAAGACTTGCTATAAATGTGGCTTGTCAGATCATTATCAACGTAATTTCCCAACATTCCCCATCTATGCACACTTTCAAAAAGAACAAAAGGTGGAATATTTCCTTGACTTGTTTAAAATGACGAAGGAAAAAGGCGAGAGGGGGGCCAAAATGATAAAAATTTCTCAAATTATTAGGAATAAAAATAAGCCACAAATCATAACCATGGAGTAACCAATTACTAAGGTACGGGTAACAACATGTGATGTTGTGCACACATAAGAAACACCTTCTAATAAAGTCCAGCTAGCAAAATTCAATCTAGAAAGGCCGTATCCCGATGGTAAGTAACATAAGGAGGTTCTCTGAGTAACAAAATATTTAATAAGAGAACTCTAGGGGACATAAAGTTCTTCATAGATAACGTGAAGTTGCAGAAGGAGAAGTCAACAAATTTTGAAGATGAGCAGGTTAGCAGAAATGAACTTCAAGAAGTGTGTAGGTTATTGCACATAGAAGGTGTAATATCGTTATTAGGACAATGGCTATCCCATAAGTTAAGAAAAGTGGTTCTCCAAAAGTAGGTGGGGATGACACGAAAATGGATGTTAAAACTACGAAAACTGAAATTTTTGATCGAGAGATACTCGTTGATGATTGTATCGATGACTAGAACAAAAATGACATATTGGTTGATACAAGAGCAGAAGGTAATATTCTTATGATAGAAGTATGGAATAATATAGGGCACACAACATTACACCCATCATGACATGTCTTGTTTATAGATAACAAGATGCGGGTAATACTAATTGGAGTCCTGAAGAATGCCATAATCAGTATTATGGGGGTCAAGTTCCATGGTGACTATGAATTTATACCACTTGTAAAGGCATATAAATTTTCATCGCTACTCGGTAGGCCTTGGTGTTATGCAAATAATGTTGAACTAAGATTCAAGAAACGTTATGTGAGTTTTGAAAATTATGGCCAACGTGTCATTTTTCCAATAGATCCGAAACTAAATGCACCATATGTAGAGTTTATCGAGGAACATGAGGATTTAGAACACATATATAATACCCAAGCTATAGGGATCGAAAATTTTGAACCCACAAGTGAGGGACAATTGAAATGGGGAGATAACCAATCACTGTCAGACACCACTAGTGTGGCATATGAAATTTGGGTGAATGAATCATACAAACTACTTAGACAGGAATGTGGTATGATTAAGAACACATCACATAACTGTTATCGCCAAATCACTACACCCTCCGAATGGACAGAATGTGAACAAGATGTTTGGTCTGATTGGGTAACATGGGATCACCTCTCAAGCTGTGGTACTTGGGCTCGAGGTGAACCTTCGGAGAAGGCTGACTTCCTCTTCCTAAACTAAGTTCTATACTACTCCTAGTGTAATAAAATGGTTATTTAGACCTATACTAACATTTTCATGGGATTTAGGGAGAGAGATTTGCAGGAAATAAAACTATACTAGGGATGGTGATGCACCAAATAAAGGGTATTGCTAGACTTTGGGAAAGGTTGTTTTGAAGAGGGTGTTGTACACCACAAGCCAACTTCACCTACTATAACTTAAAAAGGGTAAAGAAAATACCACAAACTAAGAATCACATGTTCCCTTTGTTAAACTCAACTCGATAATAAATCTTTTGGTCTTCCAGTGACGAAGAATGAAAATGAGAAGGGTGAACAAGCACCACAACTTAACTGCATGCAGAACTCCACCACTTGATAAACACAAAACTCCAAGAACTTGAAATGGAAACTTAAACTTGCACAGTGTACCTGTAAGCATGAGAAAGGCACAAATAAGTATATAGGATGATGAAAGGACTAACAATAGTCACAAAACACACACTTTTATTACTTCAACAACGTGCACAATGCATCATTACATTCAGGAATAAGCAATGGTTTCCATTACAGTCTTGGAAAGGAGGCTTGAAAGTTCCCCAATCCTACAAAGCTAACTTGTAGGAGAAGAGAGAGGATTCTTGAAAGAGATATGCACTTGTCTAAAAAATTTCCAACCCCTTGGAATGAGCTTCCAACTTACATTTATAGAACATATCTAGAATAGAGATAAGAGAGAGAGAGAAGTCATAAATTCCTGGCCTAAAATGAATGGTGCATGATGGTCAACATTAATTACAAAGTTGGTTGAACCACTTAAGAACCCCATCATGTCTCATAAATGAAAGGTTAGAATTAATCTTCTTATTTAATTAAAATAATATTTTTATTTTAATAATAATAATAAATATCATTATTAATATATTTTAATAAAAAATTTAATTTAATTATTATTAAAATAATATAAATGTAATGACAAATTCAGGTGGGACCCCCTTAGAATTGGTTTACATTGAGAAAGGGGGGGTCCTTTTTGAGAAATGTTCAAAAAAATCAACTTGTTGGTTGGCTCAACGAGCCAACTCACCGAGTTTGTGTATTACTTCCATCTATGTTTGAATGTTCCATGCTCATCTCAGTTATTTGGACATTGTCGTGTTCCCTGTAACTCACATTGTTAGATCAAGCCCGATAGTACCATTTTGTTGAATCAATGTTTGAGATTCAAAAATCATCATCTGAGATCATTGACATGACTCGAATCTCGACACAACTTGTTGAGATGAAAATGGCTCAATACCTCTATACATTTTTGCATCGTATTCCCGATCATTCTAACTTGATGGGTCATTTTCCAATCTGAGTTATTCATCGCAAGATTGCCTTGGCTCGACAATTTTGGTTTCATTGTCTTGCCCTTGCGACAACCTGAGCTCATGTTCCAAATCTAAGGCCACATGGTCATCCGAATCTATCCTTTATGTTGTGTCATCATGGACAACTCGTGACTCTCTTTATGAGCCCAAAACATTTCGACCACCGAGCTCTATGAGCACATCTCAATGCATGAGCGATAGCTCCATCTATGTTGACCTGAGCTTTGGTGAACTTCACCTTGTCAAATCCACATCCACAACTTCTGTGAGCTCATCATAGCATTATCCTGGAACTCAACATCCTCTCTACAAGTTTCTTTCCTTCATCGACGGATTGACACTAGTGAGCTCCTTTGGTTCACATCCATAACTCATTAATGAGTTGATTTACAAGATCTAATTACTTGTAACCTATGTTTCATCTTGAGCTCTTTGTGACTCAGCCAGGAAAAACCCATGAGCTTCCCATTGACCATCGGTGCCATAAATATTCCTTGTTATGAGCTTGATGCCAATGTCTGACCATGCCATTATATTCTTTAAGCTCACTCCAAGGATGAATATTTGCCATGTGTCATTGAATGTTCCTCGTGTCAAGTCCTTCGCTTCAACTCAGTTCGGTCCATACCAAATCCACCATCCATTTCCCTACGTATAATCTTTCGCTGATTTTTGGAGCTTCAAGCCCGTAACTTGAGCTACATCATGTCATCCTTGAACTCAATTTCGAGCCAAACCTTCGTGAGCTCGTATTAGCGAGCTTATCTCCTGAGCTCCCTTAAAGTCTGTTGAGCTCTTAACTTCACGTCCATCTGCCAAGTTCGACATCTTCATTGAGCCACAAAGTCACTTTATGAGAAACTCAGATCCCTCATATGAATGACTTAGCTAACCTACTCCTTAGCTCATAGACCTAATGCCTCTCACCACATCTAACCTTGTGCCATTGAGTTCCTTCATGAATCATCGATCACTCTTAACTAGGTATCGCCAAGCTTTATTCATGACTCTGACATCATCAAAATTGATTCAATCCTCTTGATTGGCCAGTTCATCTCCATAGTTTTAACTCTGACATTTTGAATTCTCACTCAACCTTAGAGAAACTTGTCCATTGCTTGGGCTCACTACTTCCATTAGAATAACTAGACTTGTCTTGAGTAGTCTCTTCGTTACTCCTTGACACATCAAGTTATCTCACCTACTAACCATTTCTTACATGAAATCAATGCCAATCCAATTCAACAACATCTCTTCACAATGTGGAATAATTGTCCTCCTTGTCCATTCACTCGATTCCTCACTTTGACCATCCACTTTCTCCTCACACTAAGCAACTTGCTTATCATGGATTTAAGTCACCAAATTATGCGAGTTCATGTCGATGGCATTTTGAGTCGAACTTCCACAGGCACAACCTTCATGAATGAGCTCCACATATGAGCTTATATCCTGATGCCAAGCCTGTGATCCCATACCCATAATTTTGTTATGACCACATCATTTAAAAGCTCCCTCACTTGGAACTTTGATACGAGCTAATCTCCTGCAATGTCAGGATGCCCGTAGTCTAATGTTTCCACTCAGCTTGTCAATGCCAAATTCATCAATCAAATGTGCCATTATCGCCAACTCATCAATGTTTTTCTCGGTCTCTAAACTTAACAACCTTTTACATGAACTCTGGTAAATGACTGCACCGTCTTGTCTAGAACTGAGCTCAATCTCTTACAACATGATTTTAACTCCCTGACGACATCTTTGACCTTAGAATCGAGGAACCAACTTAGTATTCAAGTATATACGGAAATCTTGTGCATGGATATTCATCTTGACATCCCCACATGGAAATCCTCTTTTAAATTTCCATGTTCTTGGAATAAATGATTCTTAGAACCCCCATGCATGGAAACCTTCTACATGTATGTCCTGCCACACATGTAAAACCTCACTTTGCCTCCCACCTTCATTATTTCCCATGCAGAACTCTTACTCTAAGTCGTCTCACAATCTTAGTATTCCACTTTTCCATTATTTTTAATATCTCCCACACAAACCTCCGTATGAGCTCCTACCATCGAACATCGAGTAACGAGCTCCTCTAATCAACTATTTAAGCTCAATTTCTCCGATTAGTGACCTAACTCAGACGAATCCCTACACATTCAGCTAGATCACAAGTAATTCCTTCAAGACAGGTGACTCAATTAAGTTTTTCATGGCCACGATGTACAAGGAATGCTTCAAATCCATATCTGCATTATTTCTCTTAACTTTCTCCTTACCATGGCCATTTGAGTGCTCGAGATCTTTTAAATCTATCCACTCGCCGATGAATTCTGATTGTTGCACGCTGAGTCGAGCTACCTTAGAAGCTATACTCTATTGACATCTAAATGCCTATGCTTGAGCCTTTATTTAGCATGGTCCAAAGATTTCCATGAAAATTAGATTGACCCTGTGGATTTCTCACCATGACTCGATCTTTTGTAGCTCTACTCTTGCTCACATTGGAATGGACCCTATGCGAGGAAACCTGACCATTACATTGTCATGCTCATCCTCAAGCTCTAGGATGGACTTACTTATTGAGCCACCATCATTTGATTGTTTCTTGAGGTTGAGCTCAAGCTACCCTTCATCTTGCCATAATTGATGGGCTCATGGTTTCCTTTAAGTAATATTTCCATGAGCCCACGAAATTTCATCTCCAATACCGAGCAATCCTTGTTTCGTTCATGATCACATGCAAATAGTGTGGATCAATCTGGCCACGTTTGTCATGTTTTTTTCCTCAAATGAGATGCTAATTCCTTTGCATGGCTCGACCCATATTCCTAGCTCAACTGAGCTATGTTGAGTGGTCCTTTCAAACCTCCCTTGAGCTATGCTTAATCATAAATGAGCTCGCCGAGTAGCTGTCACATTTACCGAGGGAGCTATTTCATAGCTTAATGCCATGATCAGTTTCGTAAAACTGACCCCATCCTTAATTTTGACCCTTTCTTTGAGGCCATTTCTATGAAATCCAAAGGTAACAAAGTTAACAAGCCCTAATTAAACATGATTTATCATTTTTTGATCTTTTTGCATTACCCCATGTTGACTAATAGTGAGCCTCGCAAATATCAATTTTCTTGCTCTGAGCAAGCCTTGAGCTTCTAAAACCCGGGAAAGGAAAAATAGTTCAAGATGTTCATGAATCCTCTCAGGAAACAGTAAAAATGTCCCTAAAGCACTTAAAATTTTCCTATATGACCCCCAAAGCTTTTCCATGAAGATCTTTCTTTCCAGAGTTCAACAGGCCCTATTGTCCAATTTTGTCCCAAGGGGAAAAATTGGATAACATTTTTGGCGACCTCTTGGGGATGCTTGCATGATGAGTATGATTTCAGTAGCCTTAAGTCATCCATTGGGCATGGAGTCAATGTTGGCATCCCGGAACTGATCCAATTTTCACAATGGATCCTGAAGTCTCCCTTTAACGCTACTGATCTTGGACCTGCCAGTACTAACAAGTATGAAGTATATTGCATCTGATGAATGATTGACATTCATGACATACTGCAGAGTTTTGAATGAAGCACCTGCTAAATTTTGGGATATCACGAAATTTCTATGAAACTCAAATCTTTTCTCCTCCTTGAAAACCTCCAATGATGACACATTTTGCAAGAGTGACAATGAAACAAAACACACACAAAACTGAATACCATACATGCTTCAAGTGAAACATTGAGGGTGTGGCAAACACTTATTCTACTGAAAACAAACTTATATCTACTCTATGCCAACCGAAGCCACATGTGAGCTAAATAAACCCTATAACTAGTTGTGCAAAATAGCTTCCTTTCCTCACAATGGGCAGCCATGTAGATGATTTGACAATGGACATGGCTGAGAATGAGAGTGAAAAACTAAAACAAGCCCAATTCTCCACTTGATTCACCAAGGCATCAACTGGAAAGAGAAAGTATGTCCTCTTTTAGTTGCTCTGCATTTTTCTTGTAGAGGCATTGCAACCTATCCTCAGAATTGTAAAACTCATCCTCACATTCTGAAATGAATGTGACTAGTTATGGCTTCTCCTCTGGCTTCAATGAAGCCAAATACCTTATGGGACATGGTCTAACCCGTTGAATATTCCACTTACTCTGAACTTCAATTTTAACAAGAAAAAACTTGAAGACATCCTTGAAAAAGAGGGTTATTCACGACCTGATTTCCCTCTTGTTGCTCATTTACAAACAAATGATCTTCCACATGGGTGGATGGTATTGTAGTGAAATCTCCCTCATTTGACATGGAATTTGAAAATTCAAACCCTCATATTTGTAGCTTTTGAAGATTGTTAGGGGAAACAAAATCTTCAAGAATACTTTCCTCTATCACAGACTCATTAACCAAAATAAGTCCCATAACTGAAAACATGAAGCTCTCCATGAAATAGTCTTTGTTCAATGCTTCTGAATCAATACTAGCTTTTCCCATGTGTTAATTTTCCTCTTCGTTCCATAAGGGATGTGGAAGATCTAATTCCTCCAATCTTGGATCAAGAAGGAATTATGACTCAAGTTGTTCTTGAGCATTACCCTCCATAGCACTAGGCACTTTGTGTTGGAAAAGAAGTGATGGAAAAGAAAATTTATCAAGTTCCATAGGCTCTTTTCCATCAAAACATTCTTCCAAATATGATAGATAATCTACTTCTTCATTCTTTGGTTGTGTCAAAGGTTCTTCTTCAATTTGAGTATCCTCCAAACTAGAACCTCCTTCACCTTGATATTCCTCATTTTCAAACATGAAATTAGAAATATCAAATTCATCTAAAAATCTGGATTTTTGAGAAGGTAGAGAGGGAAAAGGATTTGAAATCCTCTGAAATGGTCTCATATGCATCCATGACCTCTGAATCTACCTTGGTCTCATGAAACTCCTTATGGCTGATTAGTAACATCCAATGATGACCTTGGAAAGATAATACAACCTTCCAGAAGTGCTGACAGTTCTTGACATGCATGACAATTAGGATCATTGCACTCATTAGAATTACCTTGTACACTTGAGATTATTTCTTCTTCAACTTGCACATGACCCTTCTTCTTAGAGATTTGGGAGCTAACTCTTTCTCTTCTACAACTGGTTTTTCCACTTGTGGTGATTCAGTCTCCTCTAATGATATGGAACCAATATGGATACTACATTTTGAACAGGTAGACTATTTGTCTTCATACTTCAGTTCTGGATTTGTTTCTAGTACAAAACTAGTTTGTTATGCTTGTTCTTGAGCCTCAACTTTGGAAGAAGGTTTGGTCAGAAGTGGAGTTTTCTTGATGTTAAGTTTTGCAGCCCACTCCTTCAATTTTTTTTGCAAGCTCTTCCTTACTAGTCTCCTCAACCATATACTCCTCCCTTTTTCTCATTTCTTGATGATACTCCTCCCAAAATGGATTTGGGACTACAAGAGGAGGGGCGGGTTGGGATTCAACTGATTCCCTCACTGTTTGAGGAAGTGGAAGAGATTCAACTTCTTGTCTTGATGGATCTTGTAGAAAAGAAGGAACTTTAAAAGAATGAGGCATGGAAGATTCATGATGGAATGGAGGAATAGAAGATGAAGTAGTGAATTCCACCATAGGGGTAGCAACTGGAAGGTTAGGACCATGGGGCTCAAATTGACAATTGCATGGATGGAAAAACATGGAAAGAGGGTTAATATGTGGTAAATTTGGGACCTCCCATTGACATGATTGACTAACATTATATTCATGAGCACCCCTCTTCTTGATCCATTCTCCAACTTGAGTCATTGTCTTGATTATGAATTAAAGCTTTTGTTGAGGATTAAGCTCACATGGTATAGGGCCAGTCCATGGGTATGGAATGCTGAAGCCAATCTGGGATGCCTTTGTCATTTCATTGATCCTTATTTGCACCATGTTATACTCCAACTCTTGAACCTTCTTCTGTAAGTGGTCTTCTTCAGGTGTATGATAGATTCTAGAATTTGCATGTCATTGTTCTTCAGTAGCCCCCAAGTCTGGTGGGTGACCAAAATGATCCGCATCTTGCTCATGTGGACATGCATGCTCAAACTGGTTTATCATGAAATTGGTCTAGAGGTGGATTATAATAGCCTGAAGATGGAAAGAACCCTTACTACTGCAAGTGGGAATCCCACTCTGGAAATGAAGCCATGATTGCACTGCTTCATGAATGAGAAAAATGGAAAGATGTGGAAGAAAACTAGATGGAAATGGGTAAAAATGAAAGTCTGCAACACAGAGAGTGGGTTACTTTGACCAATGGAGTTGCCAGTTGTGCTTGGGTATACCTCCTAAGGCTGAAATTTCACTAAGAGCACAACAACTTAATGAAATGAAGTGAACACAATACACACACCTGTGAAAGATATGACTCTTGTGGTCCCACTGGGTGTGCCAAAAACTATTAGTGTTGGTAGCACGGTGGCTAAGATATTACAATGAGATACCTGTGAAATGTAGAACTTTCACCTACTGTCCCACTGGGCGTGCCAAAAACTGTTATCGCCAAATCACTGCACCCTCCGAATGGCTAGAATGTGAACAGGACATTTGGTGTGATTGGGTAACATGGGATCACCTCTCAAGCTATGGGACTTGGGCTTGAGGTGAACCTCTAGAGAAGGCCAACTTCCTCTTCCTAAACTAAGTGTTGTACTACTCCTAGTGTAATAAAATGGTTATCTAGACCTATGCTAACATTTTCATGGGTTTTAGGGAAAGATATTTGCAAGAAATAAAACTATACTAGGGATGGTGATGCACCAAATAAAGGGTGTTGCTAGACTTGGGAAGGGTTTATTTTGAAGAGGGTGTTGTGCACCACAAGTCAATTTCACCTACTGTAACTTAGAGAGGGTAAAAAAATACCACAAACTAAGAAACATACATTCCCTTTGTTAAACTCAATCAGAAAACAAAACAATCTATCAATCTTCCAGTGAAGAAGGATGAACTTGAGAAGGGTGAACAAACACCATAACAACTGCATGCAATACTCCACCACTTGATACGCACAGAACTCCAAGAACCTTCAATGGAAACTTGAACTTGCACAATCTACCTGCAAGCATGAGAAAGGCACAACGAAGTATAGAAGGATGAAAGGACAAGGATTAGTCACAAAACACACACTTTTATTACTTCAACAACATGCACAATGCATCATTACATTCCAGGAAGAGGAAATGGTTGCCATTACATTCTTGGAAAGAGGCTTGAAGTTCCCCACAATCTACAAAGCTAACTTACAGAAGAGAGAGGATTCTAACTTGTCTAATTGTCCAACACCTTGGAATGAGCGTCCAACTTACATTTATAGAACATTTAGAAGAGAAAGGAGAGAGAAATCCTAAATTCCTTCCTAAAATGAAGGTACATGATGGTCAACATTAATTACAAAGTTGGTTGAACCACTTAAGAACCCCATCATGTGCCATAAATGAAAGGTTTGAATTAATCTTCTTATTTTATTAAAGGAATATTTAAATAAAATATTTAAATAATAATAATAAATATCATTATTAAAATATTTTAATAAAAATATTAATTTAACAATTATTAAAATAAAATCAATCTAATGACAAATTCAAGTGGGACCCCCCTTAGGACTGGTTTACATTGAGAAAGGGGGAGGGTCCATGAGAAATGATCAAAAAGACCAAATTGGTGGTTGGCTTGCCTAGCCAACTCACAAATTTGGGTGTTAAGTTCCTCCTTCTTAGTGTTCCCTGTCATCTCTTCCAGGATTCTGTAATCCCTACAACTCACATTGTTAGATCAAGCCTGAGAGTTATTTTGTTGAATCATCCATGTTTGAGCTTCAAAAATCATCATCCAAGCTCCTTCTACGTGACTCAAATCCATCTCAAACTTGTTGAGATGGCAATAGCTAAATACCTTTATACGCAATTGTTCCCCATCATTCTAGCTTGATGGGTCGTTTTCCAACTCTGAGCTATTCATCACAAGATTTTCCCTGGCTCGACAACCCTAATCATCGCATTGCCCTTGCAATGATCAACCTAGCTCATGTATCAACAAATATAAGTGACATGGTTCCCCTTTGCAAGCTCATTGGTTGACATTTTTTGACTCAAACTCAATGTGCATGTGGCTCATGCCGAGTCGACTTACACAAGCTTGGGTTCATAAGACTTCCTTCACGCGAGTCCTCACCACATCAAGCCACCTAGGTTCCACGTTACTACCATCAATATTCATTCACGTTCCGACCAGATCGTTTCCCACGAGCTCTCTACGTGCATGGTTTAACTCGAGAGTCAAGCTCACATATGCTCCATCTACACCATGTGCCATTAAATTTTACCTCGATGTTGAGTCCTTTGCTCCAACTCAATGGTCCATATATCTCAATGTAACCTTTTCGGTGAGGAGCTTGAGCCTGTCACTTCCTTTCATTATGCCATCTTTGAACTCATTTTCGAGTCCTTTGCGAGATCATCTTGGCGAGTACTTGGTGACCCATGTAAACTCACCATCCTAAAACTCAATGTGCATCACCGAAAATGATTCCTTTGCAAGCTTTACACACAAACTCACCATCGAGAAACTTGTCCTAGCTTTCCTAGCTTGCTTCCATGGGATCTACTTCATTGTCTCAGCTTGATTGTGAGCTTGTTTCAACTAAGCCAATAAAATGAGCTCCCTCTTGGTTAACTGAGCCCATCATGTGTCAATCTCACCTTCTGACCATTTCCCACAAACTCAACATCGAGCTCCTTGCATTTACTCGTTTGTTACGACCATCCACTATGCTCCTCACACTGAGAAACTTGCTCATGGATTCAAGTTGCCAAGTTCTGCAAGCTCATCTCGATGGCCAAGTCGAATTCCATGGGCTAACCTTCATGACTAAGCTGCATGAGCTTATATCCTGATGCCAAGCTTGTGAGCCTATACCCGTAATTTTTTCATGACCGCACCATTTGAAAGCTCACTTGTCTTAATTTTTAGTATGAGCTTCTCCTGCGATGTCAGGATGCTTGTGTAACGTTCTACTCAGCTCGTCGATGCAAAGTCCATCAATCCAATATGCCATTATCGCCAACCCTCGCCATGTTGCTTGGTCTGGTCAACAACCTTGCGCATAACTATATCAAATGACTCGTCATCTTGTCTGCAACCACTCAATCCCTCAAACATGCTTTTAACTCTCCCGACAACTCTCCTGGAGAATCAACAACCAAATCAGACTCCTCCCATTATGAAACTCTTGTGTTGGGTAGTAATTTTGACATCCCCGTATGGAAACTCTCTCTTAAATTTCCATGTTCTTGGGAAAACGAGTCTCAAAACCCCCCTGCGCGGAAATATTGTGTTGGATTGCCATCACCGAAACCTCACTTTGGCCTTCGTCCTTCATCATTCCCCGCATGGAACTCTTACCTCGTCTCACCAATCTTATTATTTCCACTTGGCCATTATTTGGAATTTCTCCCAGATAATCCTTCCTGATCTCCTTCCATCTAGCGAACTCCTCTAATCAATTTAGTGCCCTTGTTTGAGCTCAATACTATCTTTGATTAATGCCCCAACTTGGATGAATCCCTGCACGTTGAGCTAGATCACAAGTAATTCCTTCATTTGGCTGGGTGACTCCTGAGTTTGTCATGGCCACCATGTCAAGTCATGCTTCAAACCCGTCTCTACATTATTACCTTAGATCACTCCTTGGGCCGTTCTAGGTGCTCAAGATCTTTAAACTATTTTAGTAACTCACTTATCTGTTGCAATTCCAATCCACTCCATGCTACTACTTTGACATACACTGGTGATTATCTCCATGATGGAATCAAATTAGTCCCAAGCATTTCCCTAGTCTAGATTATATGCGTGCTCTAAACGTCGAGCTCGATTTCATGCCTCGACCCTCCCGAGTGGCTTGGCTCTTTTACAAACACCTCGAGCCTTAATAAACCTACTATGGCTCGAGAAAATTTCAAGACCAACATTCTGACTTGGCATTAAGGACTAAACCGAGTTTTTCTGCCACACAAATATTGACTCAACATTTCTCATCCAGTCAAGCTCATATCAATGCTTTCGATGAACTCCAATAGGTGCCTCGTTGAGTTCCTGAATGAGCTCATATTAATCTATCAGAATAATTCAACCAAGTTACACATTCTAACCATCTCACCACCTTCAATTCCCTCTAGAAAACTTTACAGATCTCACTTCACTCCATGCGATGCACAAACTTGACTCAATTCGAGTGATTTATCAGGTTTTGCATCAAATGTCTCCAAAACACCTTGTCTTGGGCTCTGAATTTGCTCCTTACCCGAACCGTCTCGTGTCTCATCCATGAGTTAAACTTAACCAACTCAGTCCTACCAAATTATACACATAGCTCGATCTCACAAGCTCGCCACTTGATCTTCCTATATGCCTATGCTTGAGCATTGATTTACCTTCTGATCATCATGGCATGGATGATCTAGTGGGCCGCTCACCTAATGAGCTCAATCATTATGTAACTCACTCTCTCAACCACTTGGCATGGACCCTATGCGAGGAACCTGAACATTACATTGCCATGCTCATCCTTGAGCTCGATGGGCTATAATATTGAGCCCTCACCATTTGATCGTTTCTTCTTGAGGTTGAGCTCGAACCACCCTTCTTCTACCACAATCGAGTTGGCTCGGTTTCCTTTCACTACTTGTCAATACTTAGGCTGGAACTTTCATCTCCATGGCGAGCCTTTTGTTCATGTTTACATACTTCATGTGTGAGCCCCCTTGACTAGATTTGTCATGTTTATTTTCCACATTTCCGGGTTATTCCTTTGCATGGCTCAAACCGATTCCTATCGACTCAGCAAGGGCAGAGCGGCTTATTCAAATGAAATCCATCAAGCTATCACTTTAATCATAAATGACTCGATGTTCTGATGAGATCCCTATGTGTCGATTCCATTTAGCTCAACCAATCTATTTCATAGCTCAATGCCATTTGATCAATTTAAATCTAATCTTTCCCTAATTTTGAATTCTTTGGGCTTCCTATTAAAGACAAGAGTAGAAAATATATAGTAAGTCCCAATTAAACATGATTTATCATTTTTTGTCCATGTTGACTAGAAGTGGGCCCACAAATGTCAATTTTCTTGCTATGTGTAAGTCTTGAGATTCCAAAACTTGGGAAAGGAAAAATAGTTTAAGATAACCCTGAATCCTCCCAAGAAACCGTAAACATTCTCAAAACACAAAATGTTTCCTCTAGACCCCCAAAATTTTCCATGAAGCCCTCTCCAGTTCTAAGGTACAATTGTTCCCGTTGTCCAATTTTGTCCTAAGGGGAAAAATTTGATAACAATAACCATGTCATCCAAGCACCTACATACATTCGTAAGGGTATTCGACGTATAAGTGTAACTAATCCTCAACCTCCACCAAGTTTTGGTCGGAGTGAATATGTTCATGAATTTTGTGACACAATGGGTGCCTATATGAAAACCAATTAAGCACAACTAAATTGTTTGGCATATCTATTAATAGGTACCACAACAAGATGGTGGGAAATGCATCAACCTACACTATTATCATGGGAGGCCATGAAGGCTATATTTGAGCAAGATAATGGAACACAATGATTTCCTTATTATAGTAGGATTACAAGTCTAAAAATACATGTTAATAAATGTGTGGAAATATGGAGTGCAAAGAAGATTAACACTACATCATGGAAACATTTATTCTATCATACACTTTGTATATGAGTCCACACATGGTATGTTGGCTATGAGTTATGGTGAGAAACACGTACCTGGGAAGGATTGACGCATGGAATTTTATAGACTTTATCCTTTGTATCCTCAATACCTTGCTTGAATACCACCCTTCAAAATATAAAGGATGCAGTTTTTGGAGAGGACATGACCAAAGAAGATATATTTTTTTGTCATACACAACGATAAAGGTTTCACTTTGATAAAAAAAAAATTCCGAAGATACCAAGGAAAACATCACCAGTGATGCAGAAGAAGTAGCATTCAACCGACATTTTGATACACAAAATGTAAAAGAGAAGATGGTAATATAGGTAGTAGACGAGGAAGATAACCACCATTTATGTGTGGATGTTTCTTATGGAATGAGGGGGGTCATAAACACAGAGAAACAAGGAAATCAGCTACATGATGCTCCTTTAAGTCCATTCAAATTAACATTGGAAGAGAGAAAGAACCAAAGATAACGACAATTAGTGATTACTGGGGAGAATTGGAAGCTGCTAAAATTGTTGAGTTATTACGTGAATACGAAGACATATTTCCTTGATGTTCTATGAAATTAAGGGTTTACACTCATCCTTGGGAACAATGCAGATTAAATTAGTACCAGGGGCCAAACCAATACACAAGAGACCATAGTAGATGAACCAAAACTTGTGTGTTAAGGTGAAATAATATATTGATAATATGCTAACCGCAGAGGTTATAATATCGATTGAAGAATTTGAGTGGGTTAGCCCTATGATGATTAGTGTGAAGAAGGGTGGGTGCATCAAAATCTATGTGGATTATCATGATTTGAATGTTATGCGTATGATAAATCCATTCCATACCCCTTTTATAAAAGAAATTTTAGGAGTCATCTGTAGGAAGATCTATACGTTCACAGATGGATTTTCAGGGTACCACCATGTCAAAATTGGAGAGGAAGACTACCTGAGAAAATTTTTGTAGCCAAATGGGGATCATATGCTTACACTGTCATTCGATTTGAATTAAAAGTGTGCCCATTGTGTTTTTGTGCATTGTTGTGACAAATTTTGAGGGCTATATTAAGTTTCTTTAATTCTACCTAGATTATTGGACATTTTATAGTTTAATAAAAGACCATTGTGACAACTTGCACCTAACGTTTAAGTGTTGTAGACAATTACTTATATCTTTAAACTTGAAGAAGTGTGTGTTTGCTACTCCATTTGGCTCTTTATTAGGCCACATTATCTGTAAGGATGAATTATTTATTGATCCAACAAATATTTTTGTAATAGTAAATCCTGTGCAACCACAAACATAGAAGGATGTTTGCACATTTTTGGGACATTGCGGGTCCTATCAAAAGTTCATTAAAGAATTTACACATCTTGTGACACCATTAGAAAAGCTAATACAAAAAACAAACGAATTTAAGTTATTTGACCTGCTCGAGGAGAGGCTAACACAAGTTCCTATCTTATAATTTCTTGAGTAGAACACTTTGTTTTATGTACATGTAGATGCTTCAGGAACTGTTATGGGAGTAATATTGCACAACTAAGGGAGGGAACACTTTATCATATAATTCATTTTTCCACGCAGAAAGAAACTATACTACAACCGAACATGAAGGATTGTCTATGGTGTATGTGTTATAAAAATTTGACACTATCTCTTGGCTGCACCATTTGTGTTCTTTATTGATTATATGACTCTTAAACACTTGGTTAATAAGGCAGTGTTGCATGGGCGCATTTGCTGATGCCATAGACACCTAAAATCCACCTACGCAGTTTTATTGTTAAAATTGTACTAACTATCCTCTTTCCCATCATTTCTGTTATAATTAGTGATTTCCTACTAATTAACTAACTCTTCCCTCTATTTTGGTCAATTAACAACACTTCGTTAATTAACTAGCCTTTATTCCATTTCGAATGCCAATTAACGGCACTTCGTTAGTTATAATCCTCTTTCGATCAAATAATTAGCTATTATTAATTAATTAAGCCTATTTACCCTTGTATTTAATCAATAAACCTTCTTATTGGTTAAAACCCCCCTTGCAACCATTCAAAATCACCGCATTTCCCTCAAAATCATCTCTAAAGGCTTTCTAAGCTTATCCTAGCCTATTAATTAATCCTATTTGATTAATTAAAGCACCCCCAACTCCCATGAGTTGCTAATCATTTCTTGATTCTTCTAATCAAGCTTAATTCTTCTAATTGAACTTTATCATTTGTCCCACATGCACTAAGATTCATGCTTCTCCAAATTGGAAAGCTATTTAGTAAACCTAGTATTCTCCTCACACACCACACCACACTTTGAATAGTGGAATTTATAGGCATATTGATAAGAGAATTATCCATTGATTTGGAATAACTACTTCATCCATTGCATCCATTCTACCATGGTTGAGTAGAAAGGAAGATCTAAGAATGACCTTGTAGCCATTTCTTGGTGAGATCCTTCCCTCTCCTTGGAGATTAACACATAAATTTGATTGCTCATTGATCTAAAGAGGCTTATATTTTAAAGTAATCATACATACAAGAGCAAAAATGGTTGGCATTAGGTGATTTAATTCATATTTATGAAAGATAACTAGTTTCCCTTAAGCTCTTATCTTGACGTCCTTAGTAAATTAACTTTCCTTTGAAGCTACTTGGTGTTAGCTTTCATGCAATTAGAGTAAGTTTGTTTAGTATGGATACATTTGGCACACCCAATGGGACATAATCCATTGTCTCTTAGAGTTGATTTAAAGCTTTGTAGATTAATTTCAAGTTTTTGCTTACTAATCCTCATTTTTGCATTTGTAGATTAAACTAGAGTTTTCTAACTAGACTAGTTGAGTTGGCTTATTTTTTGTATTCTTTGCAAGAATAAGGGAGGTGAGGTACTGTCAAAATTGAAGCAAATTGACAAAGTTTTGACCTTTTTGACAATTTTCTTTTTAAAATCATGTATTTTTGAAGATCTATATGTGCCTTGCGCTAGTGTGAAAACCTCTGCGCTACTGTCAAAAGGAGTGCTCTACCATTATCACGCTTGCGCTACCATTGTATGGCTTGCACCAGCGTTAGCTACACTTACATTTTTTTCTCTCTACCTGTGCATATGTTAGAATGGAATTTTGATCCTCTGTGTTAGGCTTGCGCTAATGTGACCTGGCTTGCATTACTGTCTCTTTGCTTGCACTAACGTGACACTATTTTTCACTGCTCTATATTTTCTGTCTCATACTTGCATTTTTGTAAATATGCATGCGTGAGTGTTAAGATGCTTGCACTACTATGTTTAGGATTGCGCTATTGTTGACTAGGCTTGTTCTAGCATGTTGTGTAAATTTTTGGCTAGGATTTCCACGATTTCATATTTGGATTTTTGACACTTCATGTTATTTTGTAGGGTTTCTAACTTATTTTTTTTGGCGGTTTTTGACATAGTTCATTTTATAACATGTATAATGCTTTGATGCGTATTGTTTTTCCATGCTTCGTATGATTTTGACTAAAATTTTTATATGGTCTTCTCCTGCACCATTGTGTGATCTTGAGAAACAAAAACAACTTTAGACCTTCATTTTCTAACATTTAGATTAAGTGGGAAATTTCATTATTCATTTTTGTACTTAAGGGAATGAACCTTTTATAAAGCATTGTCATAATCCTTTGATTTAAAAGCTTTTCATTGATATAATTTTACGCTAAATCTTGTGTGTGTTATTCTCTTGCACCATTGTGTGATCTAGAGATTAAAAAAAACTTTAGTTTTCATTTTCTAAACACTTGGATTAAATTGGATGAACTTTGTACAAAGCATTATGGTAGTTATTTGATTTTAAAAGCTTTTCATTGTTATCTAGCTGGGTTAATTGTTGCGTATGCTCTTATCTTGCATCCTTGGACTATCTTGAGAACCAAAAACAACATTTAAATCCTCTTTCATAATATTGTATATCTTTTGGATAACTACTAACTATTTGATTATAGGAACATACTCGCTTGTTAAAGAAGAAGGATATAAACAATACTAATACACGTGTGTTGTAGGTTGCCAATGGTGTACTAAACCTGATTAAGATCAAAGATAAAAAATTCACCTCTTCATTCAACACACTATGTTTGCAGGTTTGGACAAGAGCTACGACTCATTCACTTTAAACTAGGGGAAGTATCTTGGCATAAGCTCTAAAACTCATTGTGAGGATTAACCCAGGAACCCCAAACTAGTCCAAACCTTGAGAGAACTAGTGGATGAAACAGGAAGTGCCCCCTTACCCACTTGACTAGTTAGAAACCCTTGTGAGAAAACTGCCATGTTTATCGTACGAGGCCTCTTTCATTGATTTGATTATGGGGTAATGGTCTATTGTCTAGAAGCAATTTTAGAAACACGTACCTCTCTTAGGAAAGAATTGGTGAGGTAAAGAAAAAAAGCTTCGGTGAACATTTGGCATTGGGGCCAACTTGACTTTATCCATCGTGTTCTAAAGAGATCTTACAAAGCAACAACTTTCTCAGAGTCAAACCTTGTTATTCGAACAAGAGGAGAGTCCATTAGAGTTGGAGTTACGTGTTAATCATCACAAAACTTTTCAAGTGTTACTTTTTCCTAGTTTATACCTTGTCCTAAGACAAGGAAAAACTTTGCCAAAGTTACGTCAAGTATTTTTCATCACCACTTGGTCTATTTCCTTTGTTTTTTTGTTGACATTTTTGGTCAAAATAAGACAACCATACATGTGCATATCGGAAATAATCGTGTTCACCACTTTTGCATTCTACTCACATGACTAGGTTGTAATTCTAGAATGTGAGTATTGAAAGTGTGAATGGTCTTCATGTTTCGATAACCATTTATTAAATTTGGCTAGAGTCAAATTAGCAGAGCAAAATAACATTCTTCTATTAATTCGCTGCTCACGCATCTTAATCAATCAAATACATACAAATATATAAGAGACATATATCCTATAATTGGGGATGATCCAATCCCTACAATAACTCAACAACCAACCTATGTGATATTATATTGTTATACATAACAATATAGTATAAACTAACTAATACTATCTTTCCGTATTACCATATTAACCACAACAAATGGTAAATAGTACTTAATGTAAATACCAATTCCTAACATTACCCCCTTAGTGTTTACATGGGAAGAAAGCAAATATGAAGAACTAGAAACAAAATCGTATGCCTCTACATACTTTTAGGTCTGCATACTGTTGGCTTGGATCTTGCTGCACATGACCAATCCACTTCACCACATTGAACCCCATACCGAATGATCACACTTCCACCGATGTACCTACATACGCGAACTCAACAGTTCCCTCTTCACTTCCAGTGAATGCTAGATTTCACTGATTGATCGATGTTAGTGTTTCACTATTTTCTTTATGTTTTGGTGTGTGACGAAACATATAATGTTATGGGCTGAGGAGGAATACTTGTTGTGTTGGTCGGTTGGAGGTTGATGCGCGCGTTCTGACTTCTCGATCTGATGCTGACTGTGAGAGCTTCCTTTTGGCTAGGAGGAACTACCTGAAATAGAAAACAAGACTATCAAAGAAGATTTAAATAATATATGACAGTGGACTACCTAGCGTATGCTAAATTTGGGAAGTGTGATACTCCCTAGAAGGATGTCAATCCACTATTTTTATAAAACAAATATGAAATAACTAAAATACGTACATAAACGAATCTAAAGCTAGTATTCTGATTTAGGTGCCTCATATCACTATCAACGTTGATCGAACTAAATATTAAAAACTATGCGGGTCAAGGTCTTCGGGTCAGGTTGCAGGTTGTTCAGGTGGTCTGCAGGTCACAAACATGGTCTTAACAGGGTTGGGTAAGGTGTTTGGGTTGTTTTGGTAGGTAGGTGGTTGCTGGCTTACACAGTGTTGGTAGACATAGACACCGGCATCGGTTGGGTATGACCGATCACGGTTAGGCAGAACTGACAATGGTCATGGGTAGCCGACGTCGGTAGAGGTGGGGTGGTAAAAATAAAAAATATTTGGTTGTAGAGGTTGATCTGAGGTTCATCGAAGACAAAAGGGGGGGTGGAGAGGTCTGTAGGAATCTTAGTTTTACTCAGAGGTGTGTAACAATCGTATATAGGTGATTTAATTGTGTGGGTTGAGGAATGGTTGAGTTTACAGGCAAGTAAATGGTAGGGGAGTGAGGGTGTAAGTGGAAATTGATAACAACAATAGAAGAACCTAATAGATTGAAGTAGAAATAGATGATGCAGGTAAAAAGTGTACTTACTATGGTGCAGGTTCAAATGGCTAGATGGTGATGACAGTTGATTAGAGGAATGATGTTTGGTACTGTGGTAATGCTTCCCAGAATGTTACCATGAGTGCAATACCTTTGGATCTATCCTGGTGCTGGATATGGATGTTTGTAGGTTTGTAAAGACTCTGGTTCTGCTTGCATGTAGCTCTCTTCTCTTCTCCCCAATTCCAAAATGTTCTAACCTTTTCCACAAGGTTCCTAAAGTGAATAAATGGTAACTGACGACGGTTCCTGGTTGACCGTCATCGGTTTAGGGATGACCGACATCGGTTAAGGCAGGATTCCCTAGGTTTGCTAAAAATAATAGATCTTGCAATCATTTGGGCTAGGTCTATCCATTTATTCGTGGATTAGAATGGACATTATGTTTTTATGAGCGGGAAGGTGGTTAGAGGAATAATAGGCCTTGATTTTAAGGGTTGAACCAAGTCTTATTCATTTATGGAAACATGTTATGAATAGGTCTATGGTGAGGTGTCTAGATGATGTGCACATCCATTTAATTAAAGTAAGTAAGTTAAATTAATAAATGGGGTGAGGATGGGTATTAATTTAATTATAAATAATTAAATTAATATTAATGTGGGGGATAAGGGTCATGGTTAGGTGAATGTGTTTAAGTTGGTTATTCGAAAGGGGACCAAGGGGAGTATGACCCAATTTTGGTGTCTACAGTTAGAATTATGACAGTCGAAGGATCTTTGTAGTCAAAGGATCACTCTAGTTTAGCTACCCTCCTATACAACTGTTCTTAGGTTCCAAAATGCACATCCTCCTCTTTTCAATCTTTGGTAAGGGAATAATAACATGTTTTATTTCTGCACACATCACTCAAAGTAAATAACTAAAAATAATATAAAATATTGCCACCAAATCTGAGTGCGGCCCCGTCGTTGGTGACTGACAAGAGGTGTTGATCACCCTCCATCCTCCGTTGCTTCTGACCTGCAATATCATACTGCTAGTTCATTTGGATTTGATCATGGAGCTCATATGAGAATTCCCCCCTCAAGTTCAACTTGGACATCAAATTCCATCGAAAATGAGTTCAGCTAAAAGTGAGGCAATTTTTTTTTTTTTACAATATTTTAACCTTGACTCTTAACACCAGGATACTAAACACCTAAAATCACCTATTAGACCTTTACAATGAAAAATTATTTTTTAATTTTTAATTTTCAACACTTTTGATGACTTGAAAAATGACAGAGACAACAAATGATGACACTTTTAGATGGAGACTATTAATTTAATGATAACAAATGACTCATACTTTTGAAAAGATTTATGACAACTCTAATTTTTTACTAGCACCGGTTAATACAAGAATATAGATTTTAAATTGACTCACTAATAGAGTTATACCTCTTAATGACATACAAGACTTAAAGAAATTATCCCACCCTAATTAACAAAGAAATGACTTGACATTACCATTTACATATGGATAACAACATATCAATGACTCTAATAGACACATTAAAGACTTAAAAAACAAATTTGACCTTAATATGGTTGTGGAAAAAAAATTAATTATACCACACTATAGAAATAAAAGGTGAAACTTTAATTCATGCCAAGAAACTTGAAGCTCGAGAAGATAAGAAGGCAACAACATCGAAGTGGGGAGAAACGTGGTGAATTGGAACCAAGACACGCATGTAAATCTATAATTAGTATAACTGAATATAATTAGTTGATGAATCTGAAAAATCCTTCATGCATCAAAAATTCTTATTCTCCTCCAGGTGTATGCAAGCCTGAATCAAATTTTTTGAACACATCATACATGTTGAAGATCACGTACCTAGAATTAAAACACCAGTAAATGATTTCAAGATATCTCTATAACCCAGAACTGGGTTTTTCTAATATTTTGATAGCAGTTTTCCAGCATCGAAATAAATAAACCCAAAAAACCGTAAATTTTAAAATCTAGGTTTTTGTGGTAAAATCAATTTACCAGTCGTTATTTTTATGATCAAAATCATTTTATCATTACATGCGCTGATGTGGGAATATTGACAAATTCCTCAAGCCATTTGAAGACCAAATACGCAGATAAGGCTATGTGATAAATGAAAGATATATAAACTCTAGGAGGATGCCCGCTGCTTTGAAAACCAATATGAAAGCACTTTTAAAGATACACTACTCAACACTATTTAGATGTCATGGACAGTGATAATCCCAAGCTAATTTGATGCAGATCAAAACAAATGCAACAACAGAAAAAGAAGGTGGATTGGTGTGAAGGCTCAACTACCCCAGCAAATTATTTTCTACTCCATCATAGATGCAAGAATAAAGTGCTCTGATACCAAATATTAAATTTGGCCAGAGTTGAATTAGCAGAGCAAAATAACGATCTTCTATTAATTCGCTGCTCATACATCTTAATCAATCAAATACATACAAATATATAGGAGACGTATATCCTATAATTGGGGATGAACCAATCCCTACAATAAATCAACAACCAACCTATGCAATATTATATTGTTATACATAACTATATAATATAAACTAATTAATACAATCTTTTTGTATTACCACATTAACCACAACAATTGGTCAATAGTACTTAATGTAAATACTAATTCCTAACACTATTGTCTCACATCCATATTGAGACTCATGATCATTGTAGTTTAGGGTATCTCATCACTAATTTCCTCTTGATTTGTTACGTTTCTCATATCATCTCAATACAGTGTTGATACTTACGTCTTGTTTATTTGTGGAACTTGATCTAAGTGTCTAGATTGTATTTTTACGTTGCTTGCGAACTATTAATTTCTTGTTATACTTATACCTTGTTTCTATCCAAAATTTGCCTTGAGTGTTAAAGAGTGTCATTGTTACACTATTCACATAATCTCAATACTATTTTTATACTAATATCTTGCTTTTCCTAAAGGCTTGATTGATGCATCCAAGTGGTATTGTTATGCTACCCAAATTTTTAACTTCCATTTTTCAAGACTTAGACTTTGTTTGTGTTTGAAAAAATTTAAGTATACCTTGTTTAGGAGTCACTTCAACATCATTTTGATACTTAAATCGTGTTTATCAAAAACTTGATTTAATTATTGACATTATGTTTTTATTTTTATACCAAACCACATTTGAGGCATAGGGAGTAGTTACTCTTGTGATTGAATTATTGTCTAGAACTTGCTTGTTTATCCTTGATTGCTAGTCATCATACAATTTAGTATCCTTTTTTATTCCTTCATTTATTGTAACTTGATTCTTTGGATTCTTTTCCATTAGTTGTTACACATTTTTTAGCATTCTTTGTGACTGTTTTTAGTCATCACGTTACTCAATTTATCCTAGGGTCGTTGTAATATTTGTACACATATGTTACCCTTAGTGAAACATTTCCTATTATGCCTCCTATTACAAGAATGGGGCACTAAAAACTAGGGTCAAATCCTTTACTATAACCCCTACCATTCTTGAATTAAACCGTATTTACCCTTCCCTTATTAACTGGGACTAATAACATCATGTACTAATTAAATTCTTTGAGAACGATCAAGCAATTGGTGAGTTTATGGGTCTCCGTGATGACATTCTAGTTGGTGATCACAAGAAAATATTCTCCATCAATCTCGATTCCGACACGTACTTTGGAGGGGAGGATGAGTTTTGCATCCATAAAAATAAGAAAATTAGGGGCAAAACATCTTCAGAAAAGCCTTGTACAAAGAAAAATTCTAAGTCTTACAGTGATTTTTTTTTGAGGCACTGACGGAAAAACAAATGGAAAAAACAATAGACATAAAATATAACCAACTTAAAGGTAAAAATCTCATCGAGACACCTTTGAAAGAATATCTCAATCCCCCCTCCCTGATCTTACGCGCATGGAGGAAGAGTCCAAGTTGTTAGTGAAGGAGACTATAGAAGTGAATATTGGAAAAAAATAACAACCTAGAATGGTTAAGCTGGGAGCTTCACTCTCAACCCAAGAACATAAAACCTTCGTAATGCTTCTTTAGGAATTCTCAAACATATTTTCTTAGTCCTCTGTAGATATGTCAGGCTTGGACCCATCATTAGTAGTGCATAAATTAGTTGTACATGAAGCAGTAAAGCCTATCAAACAGAAGCTTCGAAAGATGCATCCTTGTGTTGCACTCTTGGTTAAGGAAGATCTAGAGAAACTATTGGTGGTAGGCTTCATTAGGCCTATTGATTATTCAAATTGGATATCCAATATAATACCTGTATAGAAAAAACCTATTGGTATTAGGATTTGTACTGATTTCATATATATAAATAAAGTGTGTCCTAAGTATGACTTTCCTCTTCCTAACATTGACATGATCCTTGATTCTACTGCAGGTTATGAAATGTTGTCCCTCATGGATGGATTTTTAGTATATAATCAGATAAAAATTGTAGAAGAGGATCAACATAGGACTGCTTTTACATCCCCTTGGGAGACATTTTGTTACCAAGTCATGCCTTTCGGTATCAAGAATGTAGGCACAACATATCAACAAGCTATGAATGTCATCTTTCATGATATGCTAAATGATATAATGGAGGATTATGTAGACGACATCTTGGGAAAATCAAGGACTAGGGAGGATCATCTAGAGATTCTCCAACGTATCTTTCAAAGGCTCAAAGATTACAAAGTCAAAATTAACCCAAAGAAGTGTGTCTTTGGGGTGTTATGAGTAAATTTTCTAGGATTTATAGAATTAAGAAGAAGAATTGAGGTGGACCCGACAAAGGTCACAACAATCACAAAATATTCCACCTCCTAAAAATATCAAGCAACTGCACATCTTACAAGGAAAAATCTAAGCTATACGCAAGTTTATCTCTCATCTATGTGATAAGTGTCATTCTTTTATGCATCTTTTTAAGAAAGATGTCAATTTCAATTGGGGTCTAGAACAACAACAAACATTTGCTTTTCTCAAAGAATATCATTCTAAACCCCTTGTGCTCATGTTGCCTACCTCAGGTGAACCACTATTATTGTACATTTTGGCCACCCATTTTGCTATAGGCACACTCTTAGCTCAATATGATATGAATGAGAAAGAGAAATACATCTACTATCTAATCCGTACCTTAATTGCTTATGAGCTGAATTACTTGCAAATCAAAAAAGCTTGCTTGGTTGTTGTTTTTACGTTCCAAAAACTTCATCATTATTTGCTAAATAATAAAGCCAAGCTCATATCTAGAATTGACCCCTTGAAATACCTAATGTCAAAACCTACACTTACTGGGATGATGGCTAATTGGATCATCCTTATTAGTGAGTTTGATATAAAATATGTCAACCATAAGTCAGTTAAAGGACAAGTACTTGCAGATTAACAAGATAAATCCCCTTTTCTAGGCATTGAACCTTTAAGTTCGGAGCTTCTAGATGCTAGTATGATGTATATTGAAGAATCTATCACATGGAAAATTTACTTTGACGGATACTTTACCTTTCATGGTTTAGGTGCAAGAGTTGTGTTTATCAGTCCTTCAGGAGATTTGATCCCTCAAGCATTCAAACTTGGGTTCCCATATATGGACAACATAGCGTAATATGAAGCCCTCATTGCAAGACTCAAAATAGCTATCAGATGGGATATTAGACAGGTCAATGTGATAGATGATTCTATGTTGATCATCAAACAGGTAATTGATGAATATAAAGTTAAGGATGAAAAGCTCATCCCATATAAGAAATTGGTTAATACATTGAAGGAGTTATTTATACGAATTACATTCCAACAAATACCTAGAGGGTAGAATCGTGCGACAGATGCTATGGCCCCAGTTGGTTCTTTGTTGCATATTCCACCTGGAAATAATGACATCTCATTCTTCATAGAGCATTTAATGACACCAACATATGACATGCCAGAGTCTTGTTTGGTATGTGAAGTTGTTGTTCCCTTATCCCCCTAGTATAATGACATATATAATTAACTCCATGATGGAACCTTCCCTACTAATATTTATCGACCTGAAAAATGAAACCTTATCCAATGTATAGACCACTATACCTTGCTTGGGGGCATAGTCTATCGTAGGGGCTATGACGGGAATTTGTTGCATTGTCTTAATTCGAAAGATTCTATTGTCATGGTTAAAAACTGTTGGCTAGATTTTCTGCATAGCACAAAACCTAGGTAGTCATGAGATAAATCTCCCTCATTTAACCGGTGAGGCTCCCGTGTCAGATTTGTCAATTTAAGTATGTTAATATCTAAATGGGGTTTTACTTTAACTACTCAGTTCATGAACCATTACAAAATAGTTCTGCAACAAGTAAGTAGCTGTTTAAAGAAAGGAAAAGTTATAGAAGAAGGTAATTACATAAACATATAGAAGAAATGGGGAAGATGTGCATCTCAATCAGTACATGGCAGAGTTGATTGCATGCACATAGAAGAATCCAATAGATATGAACACATAATTCTAAAACAGAGGCAGCTCTAGATCCAGATCTAAAATAACACAAATTTTATTAAGAGATCTAAGATTAAAAGTAAGAAACAAACTACACCGTGACACAAATTTCTCCGGAAACCTGCTCCTTTGTATTCCTTTGCTCCAAGTGGCTCTCAGGGGTTCAACACAAAGTCTAGAACACAAGATTGCTGCTTACAAATTCTGATCGATTTCTAACCCGAAGGTTCTTCCTCTACTTATAGAATGTAGAGGGGCAATTACAAGTTGGAAGCTTTTAGTTGAACTGGCACATGTGGAAGTTGGAAAGAAACAACTGGCAATCTTCCTCCTAGAATTCCTCTTTGTGTGACATGTATGATTTGCAACTGAAAATAGAACCTTCTATTTTGCATGTCCACCACCTATCTCCAAGTAGTTGACTTCTTCAAGTAATGGCTTTTAAACCAATCACTTAAGTTGTATAATTGAATTGATCGCTCAATTACTTTGTCAAAGGAAAGAAGAAGGAAGAGGAAAGCTGACTTTGTCGGAGGAAAGAAGAAGGAAGAGGAAAGCTGACTTTGTCCTTTTTCATATCTGCATGTAGCTGATTCTTTTGTCTTTGATTCTCACCAAACTGGATTTGGGAGTAGCTGGATCTGGAAACAAGCTGGAATTGCAAGCAGCTGGAATTGGAAGCAAGCTGAAATTTTGCCTTCGCATTGTCTTCTCTTTTATCCTTGAAGCTTTTGTAGTTCTTCTCTAGTACATGCATCAATGCAATGTTTGCCGTAGATAACTCATCATCCTTAATTTAATTGCATATGAGCAATTAAAAATTCTGGAAAGCACTCCGGATGAATGAAAATTCAATGAAGGCTTCAACTGGAAGATGAGAGCACATGCACAGGATCCTAGAAGGAAATTTCCACGCACTGACTTCTTCACGGGCTGCATTCGAAACAAGAGGATGAAGCCTTTGTGCTGGAAGCTTTTGCAACTATGAGATCTAGATGTGGATCTGCATATGGATTTACATCTACATCTGCATCTGCATCTGGATATGGATCTGCACCTGCATAACAAACTTTGGTAACTGGGTTATGGGTGGAAAAGCTACAACTCGAATAATTCCACTGCTTTTAATTTACACGCATGAGCAAAATTTCTCCTGCATGCATGAGTGAAGTCTTTCCTGTTCTGGATCTGTCTATCAATTCAACAAGAGGCTCCGAGCCGAGATCCGTGTCTCCAATATCTGCAAATTTAGAATTGATGCATGACTCCATTGTGCTTTCTTTTTCATCTTTCTTCGCCATAGCTTTGTCTATCTTTGTCTGAACAATTCTTTTTCTTCTTATTTGGCCGGATTTCTTCAAAACTAGTGTAGATATGGATAATCCTTTAGATTCGGAGGAAATATTCAATGTATTGGACATTGATATTAAGTTCATTTTCTTTTGAAAAACACCTGTAATGAATTCCTTAGCACCTGTAACACTTATGCAAACAATTATGCAGACAAAGATCAACCTCCTTCAAAGCATGTGCTAAATTTGTAAGCTTTTAGAATTGTTGCCACCTTGCCTGAGCAAAATCCTTCTTCAAATGGGGGTGCACTTTTCCTCTTGGCTGTAATTCTTTACATGTGAATTAAATAATTCACCCATATGGCTGCCCATGCTTATATAACCCTCACAATTCTATAATTAATAATTGCCCTAACAATTAAAGGCAATTAATTAATTAAAAATCATGCTCTTCTCTTTTAAATATAACATGTTTAAGGATAGCCATCCAATCAATTAAATTAATTCAATTTAATCATCCACACTTCACTTCACTTAAGCTTCACTGTGTGCTTTGACCATAGCCACTGAAAATAGGAATTAATATAATCATTTGATACTTTAAAAAGTATTAATTTCTTCTCAAAAGGGGCTGCATTAAATAAGTTAAATTTATTTAATTTTGGAATTCTATTTTTAAATTCCTTATGTCCACTTCCATTTGTTGACTTTTCCACAAGCCTGGGTGCCAAAATTGAGTGAATAAATATTAACAAATATTTATTTAATGCATTGTTATTCACCCAAGGTGGGTCGCATTTTTTTGCACATATAATTCTATTTTTAAGAATTTTTCATAATGGGATTCTTTACCCTGCAAGGCAGGCATTAAAATCCCATGATCCACTTAAGTAATTTGAATTTGACAATGGGATTATTTACTCTGCAAGGCAGGCAATAAAATCCTGTGATTTTACTTAAGTCACTTTTCTTTTATTTCACCATGGGAATTTTTACCCTGCAAGGCAGACAATAAATTCCTGCCTGTCTGCAGCCTCTAACTTTCCCAATGTAGCTTAAGTGAATTTTATATCACGGGAAAAAGTACCCTGCTAGGCAGATACAAAATTCCCACCTTGCCTGCTGCTTCTATTTTTCCCATTGCAGCTTAAATCCTTTGTTTTCCAAAAATGCGCCCAACCCCGCAGGGGCTTTTCTGTGCACGAATTTACTTTTTCCCAGTGATCCAGACCTCCGATGGTGACTTCCTCCAAGCATAATGTGCGTATATGTTTTCCAGTTGCTTCAGGCCAAGAATCAGGCTTACCTGACAAAGGAATTGTTCTAGAGAAATTTCACAGAAAACGAAACAGGACAACACAAAAACACGAAAAATTGCCAAAAGTCATAAATAAAGCCCAAAACTTATTCCTTGTTAAAATCCTTTTGGTACAAGGGAATAATGATATGTTCGATCATAACAGAGTTAAAACGGAGCACAAATAGCCTTATATGGGGCTCAAAATAATTAAATACAAATTTCCCGCAGACAAATCCTGACGACAGAATATAACAATTTTGGGCATCTGGGTATTTGGCAAAAAAGGCTAATATGGCTCTTTGGGAATATCTTGACACAATACAAGATTTTTTAGGGAATAAAAACACAAAACGACCCATTATTTTAAAAGTACAATTTTTTTTTGGATAGGGTAGTCACAGATTTCAGGATGAAATCTGGGTGACACCAAAGAGGTACACAAAGGAATCTATGGGGCTCCTACAAGTGGTATGGTGTTAGCTAATTTTTTCTTAAGAGTAGGCTATTATTGGCCTACTATGGAAACTGATTGCTGTCAGTATGTAAAGAAATGTTTTCTATGCCAAAAGTACGACAAATTAATACATGCCCTAGTGTAGTCATTGTAACCAATCAAAACTTCGTGGAATTTTTTAAAGTGGGGACTCAATCTTATTGGAAAGCTTACCCCTACTTCATATGATGGTCACATGTTCATTATTATTTCCACTGAGTATTTCACAAAATGGGTAGAGGATATTCCTCTTACCTATGTTACTAGTGTGTAGATTGCCAAGTTCATTATGAAATACCTCATTTTCCGTTACTGTATCCCCTCTGCCAATGTAGTTGATGATGGTAATTCATTCAAGAACAAAACTATGGAGGTGTTGTGCCAAAAGTTTCAAATATGACTCAAGTACTCAACTCCCTATTACCCTCAAGGTAATGGATAGGATGAGGCCTCAAAGAAAACTCTTTTTCATATTATGGAGAAGATGGTTAATAAGATTGGCCCTAATTAGTGTTTATAGATTCATCCTGCCCTCTGGGCCTATCAAACCTCCATTTGCACCCCTACTGGTGCTACTCCATATTCCTCTCATTTTGGTCACTGCGAAAGAACCAATTGAGAAATGGGCAATTTATTTTGTTGGATCAATTAATCCGGCAACATGCAGAATATGTGCATGGTATATCATCATGGCTACAAACTATCTTATCCGTTAGGAAAAATATGCCCTAACTAAAGATTGTATGAAAATAATGGTCGCACGATTTATATGGGGAAATATTATTAACAGATTTTGATCTGGAGGACATTACGGAGGACAAAGGTTCCCTAAATCTTCCAGGATCACTACAATACGGAAGATCACTCTGAGAGATTTCCGATGACTATTTGAACGTAGGAAACATAATCCATATGACGAAATGGTGGCTGGTCAAAGTTTAGGTCAACCCTAGGCAGGACTGGGTCAATAGGTCAACACATGGACCAATGGAAAAATGACATGTGGCAGTTGGTGACAAGGCAAAATAGGATTGTTAGTTCAATTTGCGACCTCCGGTCTTTGTCATGCATAAAAGTTGTGCGTGGGAACAACAGGCTCAAATTTTATAACAGAGGGGAGACCTACCACCGTGAGGACTATATTATTATCACTGACATGGTGGGTCCTCAAGCTACCACGTGGCTTATCACCATGAGTGCAATTTCACTCGATATGCCTATCAAGAGTCGAAATGTGGATTTATATGGCATTATGCAGCTCAAGCGAGTGAGCTATTATTTTTAGCTCGGTGGGGTGATCAACTCCCCACCAAGTTGGTCACATTGCTATGATTTCAAGAAACTCATTGCCTAGCTAGGCTATACATTATCAGCTCAGCGGCGTATGACTCGGCGGATCAACTCAGCCTCTGACATGACACTTAGCTCGGTGGGAGCAATCAATAGTTAGCTCGACTAATAACTTGGCCCACATCACGAGTGGTTCAAACCACACAACTCACCATATAACTTAGATTTCAAACATGCCAACCAACCCCTCCACGCGGCTCGACCACATTTACCAACAACTCAACAAAACCGATACACACTGGTAGAGTTTATAACGAGCTGATCAATAAAATGAAGGGAAAAATCCATGTGCGTACTTAGCCACAAAAATGGAGGGGGATCTTCCCCCATATCAATTCCACTCCCGCCATGTGCAGGATCCATGTGGGATAAACCCACATTTGAAAGCAAACAACCCCACCCAATAGTAAAACCATTGACAACTAAAAAGGGATAAGGAGCCTTGAACTCGCAACCTGGGCATGAGGAGTGGAGCAACCCAACCAACTCGGCTAGTGAGTTGGTTGGGATAAGAGTTGATTGATGTGGATTAAAACCACATATTTCAGGTGCTTAAGGTCTATATAAAGGCCCCTCTCCCTCATTTAAAAGATACAAGCTTAGTTATTATTTTAAGCTCAGAGGTGGATTTTTTTATAGTATTTATACTATATTAAAATCTTGAATTTTATTAGTGGTGGCTTATAGAATTAATATAGTATTGGCACTATATTAAATTCTTTTTTTGTATGTAGGCTTATTTTGTATTATTGTCTGCCTATTATTTTTAGGCGACAATATATAAAAAAGTTGTGATTGGGAGTTATTATTACTACCCAATAGACCCATTGAGCCACATTTATACTTGCAAATCCTAGAGCTTTGGATCGAAGAGTGACAGAGCATCTTGAGAATATCTGAAAGGTCGATTTAAAATCCATAGGGTTATTGAGCGCCAAGAAGGTGGAGGACGAACCGATTGATCTTTGGTGTTCTTCAAAAGGATGGAGCACTTTATAGGAAAGTAAGATTCTATTAGATATTCATTGTAAGATCAATATTTGTAATTACAAATTTTTACTAGTGGAATGGTTTGATAAAGCCCAAAGACGTAGGCTATTGCCGAACTCCGTAATCAATCATTGTGTAATTTCTATTACATTTCTGCATTAATTTAGAGTAGATTACTGAAAATGAGTAATTTTGGTAATTATTAAAAAGTCTATAAGGGTGCAAATTTTTTTTTTGTATATTTTTGGATCAGGTTTGGTTGTCCTATGAGTCTGACAAACAAACGAGGAAATCACTTCCTTATTGGCACAATTTGTAGTTTGTTACAAGAATTCATGGTGGTGTACCATAAAACGACCCCATATCATCGACATGTGAATGAAACAGTGGAAGCTTTCAACAAAATCTTGAGTCATACATTGAAAAATATTTATGATGTTGGAAGACAAGACTGGGATGATAAAGTATCAATGGTGTTGTGGGCATATTGAACAACCTACATTCCAAAGAGTGATAGACATCGCTTTCAATAAATTATTGTTCACTATGGATTGCATGCATAGCAAACTAAAATGATGTAAACTCCATCCAAGACCAGCTGACTATATGAAACACACTTACAAGTGAGGTTACAAAACATAGAAAATGCATGATAGAAATCATGGTTTGATAGAAATCTCAGGAAAAAAACGCTTGAGGGTACTAAAGTGTTACTTTATGACTCTAAGTTTGCGTAGCATCCAAGAAAACTCAAAACTCATTGGCTTGGACCCTATGATAGTGTTGAAATACTTCCAATAGGGGCGTGTAAATTAATAGCTTTTAGTGGAAAACTGCTTCCATACTACTTCAATGGGAGTATGCTAAAGCCGTATTTCTAGTTGGATTGGAATGTAATAAATAAGGTGCATTTCTTTAGATTAGTTATTTTTTATTTTTCTTTAGGGTATATTTCTTTCTATTTTGTAATAAGCGCAAGAATCATGAATCTTTGTTTCTCAATCGGACATTGTAGATAATACTTCAATATCACTTCACTTAGAGGATTGCGTAACATTTTCCAATGGGTGAAGGTATTGGAGAAAAGGGATTAAAAAACTAAAGGAGCATGATGAAAGAAAATTTCCTACAGTGACACATGTGTGAGTAAAAACAAGTAACTAGGGAATGGAACAAGGATGGAGTATGGTGATGGAGAAAGAAGGGGTCTTCTAGGGTAATAAAAGCTTAAAGATGTAGCTAATAGGAGGAGACATGTAAAATATTGGGGAAACACGACCTACATTAAAATATCAGAAAAAAACAACTATAAGCATGATGGAAAAGATATGACGAAGAGGCCCATGAAACACACATAATGGTCACTTGATAGAAAAATGAGGGGAAAATAATAATAATAACAAAGCAAGAGACAACAGTCAACTGAGTATTAATGGAAAATATGGGGAATTGAAAACTCACACATGCATGAAATAAATGAAAAGAGCATTTATTTCTTCTACTAAAGGTATAAATAGGTTGTGAGGTAATTCGTTTTATTACCTTGATGTGAAATTCAGAGTTCTAGAGAGAAAAACAACGAAGAAATTTCTAGAAACGATTCCATTCTAAAAGTTTTCCAAGAAACAACTTGTCATTAACACAACCCAAAATATTTTGTTGGAAATGCACATAGGAGGTGAAACATGTCCATTTATATAGAAACAAACCAGTCTTGACCACCATTACATGGGGGTCGCCAAGCTTCAGAAGATGACAAAATTTGGGGCAACAAATCACCCTAGGGTAAACCAAATTGGTTTCAGACCAACCAGGAAACATGTCAGACAAGAAGAAAAGGAACAAGGAGAAGGTGATAAAGAAAAGAGCACAAGTACGACGAGTATGTCATATATTACATCTTCAAGTGACACTGAAAGTGTGTTGATCAAAGAAGATAGGAATGATGAAGAAGAGACCATTATCATCAAAGAAATGGCATCATGGGAGACAATAAGTAATTCAAATTTGTAGAAAGACAAAGTCACTATGATCGCGAGAAATTTTCCCAATAAATCCCAAACCTCCAGTGCTCTAACATTTAACATTGAGATGAAGTACCTCGAGGAAGCTGAAACCATTGGGGACTAGAACAATAATTTGACCTTTGCGAAATTTTTAGGATGTAATTATCTTGTGCCTGGGCTTGATTGAACCGTTGAAAAATAAATGTTGTGCCCAACAAGTCAAAAATATGCTCAAGGTAATGATGTTATTGTTAGTGTAGGTTATGATTTATCCTTTTCTTTATTTATTAGGATAATTCTTACACTTGTGTTAGCCCTACACTTCTTGGGTTAGCTTTCTTAGGTGTACTAGTTGTGTGGAGTTAGCTTCTCAGTTATGTCGAGTTAGCTTACTAGTCTTTTGGAGTTAACTTAACTACCAATATCAGTTAGTGGGAGTTCTTCACCATTGATTTAGGTAGTAGTTGCACTTCCCTCCTCCTATATGTACATCTTTCTTATTGAATAATTAAAGTCATTCTATTGTAATGTATTGAGCATTATGGATTATGATGGATTTCCATATATGGTATTTTAGCTCTTCTGCTTTGCAAATTTAATGTGGTGTGCTATTATCATATGAGATCGTGGCTTGGAACAATATTCTTATCATTCCTTTCATGGTATTAGAGCGATAGATGATGTAGACATCTAGTAAGTTTTTCTTTGCAAGCAAGGGTTTATTTTTTTCATGCATATGGAATTTGTTAGCATTTTTTTGCAACATGCCATTTTATGCAAAACGGAGTGTGGAATTGGATTTGGAAGGTGCCAAAACCCTATAATCGACTGTAAACTCGACCATGTTTTGAGATAGTCAAATTTGGGTACATTCTTTTATCCATTGGATATAAGCATGTACCTTCCAGATGCATTCTTTTACCCTCTGGGTATTTTAGTTTTGAATGCAATATTTTATCCACTAGATGTAGATCTGTACCCTATAGGTGCATTCTTTTATCCATTGGATATAAGCATGTACCTTCCGGATGCATTCTTTTACCCTCTGGGTATTTCGGTTTTGGATGCAGTCTTTTATCCACTGGACACAGATCTATACCCTATGGGTGCATTCTTTTATCCATTGGATATAAGCGTGTACCTTCTGGATGCATTCTTTTACCCTCTAGGTATTTTGGTTTTTGATGCAGTCTTTTATCCACTGGACACAAATTTGTACCCTCTGGGTGCATTCTTTTATCCATTGGATATAAGCGTGTACCCTCTGGACGCAATGATTTACCCTCTGGACATTTTAGGTTTTGGGGTAGGCTTTTATCCTTAGGTCGCAAGCATGTATCGTGTGGATGCACTCTTTTACCCTTTGGACATTTGGGTGTCACGTGTACCTTTTAAAAAGCTCAGCATTAAAATATTATTTTAATAACAAAACCTTGTAGAGCTCATAACTTTTGATCCGTAGCTCGGATTAAGGTGATATTTTTTTTGAAATTGTGTATTTTTTCGAGATCTACACTTTGGTGAAATTTTTATATAAATATTTCAAATGTAAAAGGTACTATTACTCATTGTAATATTTACAAGCACTCAATTATAAAGTGCCAAATTCGGGAGGGTGTTGTGATCACTTGTGGATGCATTTTCAGTTGAGCCCGACGTCCTAAAATTTTGGGTATTGAATTCTTATATCTATGGGTGTATATATTTATATTTCTCTTTTTTTTTGAGATATTTTGGATTTGTATTTTTGACACTTTTTTTGGCATGTTGACAGTCTCTCTTGTGGGGGAGCTATTTTGGTGAAGCCCAGTGTTAGTTTGTCATTTTTCGAGTAGTTGATTTTGACAACTCATACAGATCTATGGTGTCACTCTACCCATTTTGCAGTATGGGAGGATGTGGTGTTGATATTGCTTCTTCGGGTTTTGTGCCTTGGCCTTGTTACCTTGTCTTTTTCTTGGATCATGGCACTCCTTTTATTTGGATCTCGTGTCCTTGCCTTGTTGCCTTGGTTTTTCTTGGATCGTGGCACACCTATTTGTAACAGCTGATCAAATTATGTTTGGTGTTTATTTTTCACTTTTTGACATCACCCCATTGATAGTCTCCTTGCATGGAGCTATTCTGGTGAAGCCCAGTGTTAGTTGTTTTTGAGTTATATGATCGAGCAGTGGATTCAGACCATTGTGTGCACCACACTTCTTCATCATTGTACAAGTTTTTGGAGTCGAGCTTCTAAGGATATCTTGCAGCAGGATTTTGCTCTCTACTTTGTTATTACTGGTTTTGGGTACCTTGTGGTGTCTATTTTTCCCAGTTGTTGTATGTGGGTACCTCATCAGGCCTTGTTACCAGGACCCACCTTATTTTCCACCCACCTAAGCTATGTTTACGGGAGGGTGTTAGTGTAGGTTATTATTTATCCTTTTATTTATTTATTAGGATAATTATTACACTTGTGTTAGCCCTACACTTGTTGGGTTAGCTTGCTTAGGTGTACTAGTTGTGTGGAGTTAGCTTCTCAGTTATGTCGAGTTAGCTTACTAGTCTTTTAGAGTTAACTTAACTACCAGTATCAGTTAGTGAGAGTTATTCACCATTGATTTAGGTAGTAGTTGTACTCCCCTCCTCCTATATGTCCATCTTTCTTATTGAATAATTAAAGTCATTCTATTGTAATGTATTAAGCATTATGGATTATGATGGATTTCCATATATGGTATTTTAGCTCTTTTGCTTTGTAAATCTAATGTGGTGTGCTATTATCATCTGAGATCGCGGCTTGGAACAATATTCTTATCGTTCCTTTTAGTTATGACAATAGCACATGGAAGACATTAGAAAAAATGGGGGTTCTTAAGCTATACAACTACCATACTTCAATAAGCCCATAGAATTTTATCAATACCTCATTTCACGTGTGAGGGAAGGATATTTTTACTTTCTGGGATGATGAATGAATATTTTGTGTCATCCGATTCACAAGATGACATGGCTTAACAACACCGGTGAAGACTTGACATAAGCATTGGAAGATGATGAATCAATTAACAGTATTGATGACCTCCTCAAGTACAACTGCAAAGGAAAATTAATGTCCATAAAGGAATTACAGGACCTTAGGACAAGAGTCACTACATGAATCATTGCTACTAAAATTTTAGGATTGGAAAGATGGACGGAAATTAATAAGAGGTTTTTATGTATTGCGTACCAAGTAGCGCATGAGACTGTTTTTAACTACTCCTAGTTTTTTGCACAAAATATAGTAGGGAACAATGACCTAGCCCAAGAAACCAAAGGGATTAAATTCAGACGGAGTGTAATTTTGTTGTTGATCATCTTTAAAGAGGGGGATAATGAACCAACATGGTCATTTACAAATGAATACCTGTCACTAACAACTATGTATAAGGCATACAGGGTGCCCTTATCTTTTAATAGTGCTTATAAAGTAAGGTTTATAAATTGGTTCAAACACTTCTGGAGTGTCTAAGAGAAATACTGGAGGATTCCACACATATTGCCTCAAGATTTGGTTGGTGAAGCAGAATTCGGTGTCGCCATGAATTACTCGGTGGAAAGAGTAAAGAAGGATAACAAGACTTGAACACCATGGGATAAGTTGCCATATGATTTTACAACATATTAGTTTATCTGATTTGTCAAGAAGGTTAAGGGCACCAAAATGTTTAACATAGATGTACAAAGAATAGATGAGGATGTTTGTGCACTACAAAAAACATACATAAATCCAGATTGAGATGCATGTAAAGGAGCTCAAGTCACGTATATATGTCATTTTACAAAATGGGAGTTTATCATAATAGGGAATGAAGCAATTTTATTTTTTTTGCATTTGAAGAAGAAGGCTAACTAGGAAGATACAATAGATGGGGATCCCAATGAAGAATTGGTTATGCCTAAAAAAAGCATTGAGGAGCCTGATAACATAAAGAAAGTGTTACACATGTCTGAAAAGATAAGAAAAGGATGATCACACCATCGACACAAACTACTAAGAAGAGGAAATTAAACCCACAACATGCACCAATAAAGGAAGAAGCCAAAAACCAACAACAAACACTTGGGTAAACTCTAGACGTAGCCCCTTTAGAAGCTTTGTGCCATAAAGAAGCAAATGTGGATGTACAGGTACAACAATACCTATATGATGCAGGTCCAAGCTCGTATGTGGAATACTCTAGCCATGTTAAAAAAAAATTAGAAATAAAGTCACCTCCAATAGTGGTGGAGGTCAAAGATGCCTCAGAGAGGGAAAAAATGAGTGAGCAGAGTGGGAGCAACAAAGAAATTCATGGGAAGAAAAGTGACTATGAAGAATAATTTCACCCAAGTAAAGGTAAGGAGAAAATATAGAAGCAAGGGAAGTTTTATGATGAGGATGAATAAATACCGGTCTACAACCATGTAAGCAAGAGATCAATGCACTCCACTTTCTAAGAAGGGAAAAATGATTATGAGTTATTCCAATGAATCACTCTTAAAAATGCAATGGAATCTAGGCACTCCAAAAAGGACTTATTCTTTTGATTGGATGCTTGCAAAGAGGAACCAATCATTAAGATGCTTAGAGAAAACATTCTTACTATGCCATCAAAGGAAGGGGACTCAATTTACCTTCCAAAAACGTATAATCTGTCTAAAACCCAAGCTAGATAAACATTGCTTAAGAGAACAGGAGAATTGATACAACAGAATATGCAAAACAACAATGTGACCCAGGCATATAAAGAAAAGCTGATAAGTTTGGAGGAGGAACTAAGAGAAATAAAATGATAATTGTAGGAAATCCAAAAAGAGAAGAAAGGCCTAAGGGAAAAGTATTCGTGTGTTGAATCAAAAGTGGAAGCCCTTACTGAGAAAATACCGTGCAATGAACCCAAAATATTGCAAGATGGCTCATTATACCAGGTAAGAAAATAGATGAGGTTGACTAGCTCATAATATATTATTGAAAGATATAGAGAGGGAACATTAGAAGGAAAAATGACAAGGAGGTGATAGCAAAAACATACGTGCCATATTCAACAGGAAACTCTGAAAATTAGAGGTCATTGCAGTTAAGTCTGAAAAACTATTTAGGGGGTTGTACAAACAACTACATATAATCCAAGTGCGCATAAGAGAGTTAGAAGAATTTTTTTGGGTGTATGAAGCCTAGTTGGATGACGACTCCCTAGACAGAGTTTCCTCGAATAGGATAATGGAAGAATAAAAAGCACTAGGTAAGGAGCTTGCAAAAAAAAGGGGCAAGTCAAACAATGCCTAATGGAAATATAGGATCAATGTGGGATGATTAAAACCAATAATTTGATCAATTACATCTCACAGTCACAACAAAGTAAAAGACACTTCGGTCTTCAATCAAAATTTTTCACAGTTGGATAAAGTTCATCAACAGATAGAAAATGTCATATAGAAATGACATGCACATGAAATTATTTTGCATAATTAAGTACCAAAGTTATTTGAAGAGGTCCAATAAATGTTCCCCAAGGATGGACAACCAATTAAGTACAAGGTGATATTGGCCCCCTGTCTATTCTATCTTCCATTCTTTATATTCTTTATCCATTAATCATTTTTTGACTGCTTGAACCTTTGGGTGGATCTTCAAGGTTGGTATGGTTAGTGGTGGCTAGACATGAGGAAAGAGTTTGGAAAAAATGTCTTCCTTAGGTATCTGGACTAATGGCATGTCCTCAACAATAACTGAGAATTTTTTTCTCCTCTCATGAGAATGTGGTGGTATGTAGACTAGAGGATGTTTATCTTCCTTTGTAATCAATTGCGAGTTATGCCCCTTGATGAGTTGTATGTGATGAGAGATCACCCTTTGAGAAGAATTTCCACGCAACCCTTTCAACTCAAACATCTTTCCTTGTGAACAAAAACACATGGATAATTTCTAGAAGTTCATTTCAATTGTACCCAAGGTTGTGAGCCATTGGACTCCCAAAACAATATCTACTCCACCCATAAGAATAAAAAACATAGGAGAATCTAGTTTTTAGTCTGCCATGTCAAGTTTAATACTATGGAATGTCCCTAAACAATTAATTGTACCTCCATCTACAACCATGACCTGAAATTCTAGGGCTGGATAAATAAAACAACTCAAAAGTGTAACCAACTTATTATTGATAGAATTATGTGTGCATCCAGATTCAATCAATAATGTTACCATATGTTCCTTTAAATGATCCCTCACCTTGAGGGTTTGTGGGGAGACAACACTTGAAAATGTATACCAAGAAATAGTAGGTTGGGAATCTCCAAACCCTACTTTATCCATAACATTGACTTCTTCTTCTTCATCTTTGAGTTCATCATCAATGGAATCCATGTAGAAAAACTTCTTTTCAGCACATCAATGTCCTTTATTACATTTTCTATCAAAATTAAAGCACAAGCCTTTTGCTCATTTCTCTTCAATTTGTTGAAGATTCAATATAATAGGTTGAGGGAGTGATGGTGTGAGTCTACTATGATTTTTGAATATGTTCCCATTATTAAAATTATTTTTTCCTCTGCCCTATGTGCCATGATAATAGAATCATAAACCTTAAGTGGATTAAACATATGCACCTCATGCTCAATGTGTTCCTTAAGATCCCCTAGAAATGGGTCATTCAAATTCCCTTCTGTAATATTCTCCACACACAAGGACAGGTTTTGGGATTAATGAACATAATCCTTGATTGATCCTATTCTCCGTAAATTTTATAATTGGCTGAAGTAATTCTCTGACACACTAGAACTGTAGTGTAATTATATCTCATCAGTAAAATTTATCCATGTGAAACTAAGACCATTCTTCTGCCTTTGAGAACATAACCATCGATACCAAATGAATTGGTCAAGTTTAAGATAAAAGGATGTAATGGTCACTTTTTGTTTAGATGAGATCTTATGTAGATCAAATAAATTCTCCATTTTGTTTATCCAATTGAATGGATCCTTTCCATTATACTTACACATTTACAATTTTGGCATCATGTTATGGGCTTGCAGAGTATTTTAATTCATATTGGTTTTGCTAGAAAATCCACCCTAAATAGTTTGTTCACCTCGATTGATTAGAGGTTGATGACGAACCTTTATATTTGTATTGAGTTTTTGCATGATGTCATCCAAGTGTTCATTGATCTTTTCCACATCTTTTTTCTGGGCCATTTTATACTGTAGGCTTCATAGATCATACTCAAGGTGGTTTACCCTAGGATCCGATGTGGTACACCTCAGTACTGAGGATATCATAGTTACCCCTTCTAACTCCCAATCCTCAACTAGTACCTCCTCCTTATCTAGGGTTTTACCCAGAGTGATAAGATTCTTTTTAATTCTTGTGGAAGGCCCTATCATTTTGGGAACTATTGTCACATGGATTATACACCCGCTAAATATTTAAATGATCCCATGCAACATGGGAACTTCCCCAAGGTGTGCGACCTTGGCACCTTGTGATGAACCTCCGAAGAAGGCCGACTTCCTTTTAAACTTGGTGCACTTGATTTGAGATCAAGGTATAAGGCTATAATACTTGAAATAAAACTAATCTAATTGTTCATGGGGCATAGGGAGAGAAAGATAACTGAAATATAAAAAGGCGGTGATGCACCATGAGTAAATAGAACAAAAAAATCTACTTCACATGTAAAAATTAATATTGGAGAACAATAAATGACATGCATATCTCATAATATTTTCCAATCACTTAATTAACTAATTACAAAAGTTTAATAACAAAAGGGAGTCAAGATTTTCTACAACTAAAACAACGTTTTGAATATATCAAAGGATTTTAAGATTGTTCTTGGACTCCTCAAAATTATAGAGCCCCTTCACAATAAGATCTAAACGTTTTTTGAAACATAATCCATTCTCATATTTATAGACTAAGAGAGTTGAGAAATTGTAGCTCCATATTCTAATTAATTCTTACTAAAAATATAATGCATTAATGATTAGGGAACAACCTCCCATAAAAATAAAAAAAATAGTTGCGCATGTTTGACCAAGTCAACCATGTAACTTTCACTAGTTCTAGAGCTTGGAGGCTGTTCGACAATGGATGCCACACCTAGCTAGGACTGGCAGAATCCTTTTCCTTTTCCTCTTCTTCTTTATTCTCTCATATAACTAACCTATTTCTATACTCCATAAATCATGTAATAATTCCCTGGACCTCCTCCTCCTCAAGTCCACATACGTAACGACTTAGGATGTTTGCTAAATCAGTTTCCCTGACAACTTTTAATGACAATCTTTGAGTTTTGTCAATAACCTTCTTCAAATGGCTCAAGAAATATTGACAAGATACCAACCTATAAATTCAATAAAGATTAAAATATTTGGTCACATCATCATCTTGGTTTGCCAAAATTTTAAAAATTTTAGTAATTTTCTCAAGTGGAAGGATATCAATAGTGTTATCCAAGAATTTGCATTTGATCTTCTCAAATTCTTCTGAAATATCATTCAAACCATCCACTGCCTCAATTTTTTTTATCTTCTAATTTTGACATGAGCTCTTACAGTATTCGAGCTTGAAACTCCAAAGCCTCCTTGAATTCAAAAGGTTTTGAAATATCATCAATAACACCTTCCTTTAACAACAAGTTTGAATTGAAACTTCAAATTTATCTCCATGTTTCAAGAGTAAGGTCTATGTTATCACTCTCCTCAATGAGGAGTTCATTCAACTTCATGATGGCATCCTTTTCTACATATAGTTCATCATACAAATCCACGGTAGCCTTGATCAATGGGTATGCCTCCTAAATTAAGTTTTCCATCCAACTTCCTATTTCTCGACACTTTTGTCTAATATTTTCCACTACATGAAAATATGTGTCATCGAAACTCTAAGAAACAGTGAGGGGATTAGTAGTTTGGATAGGCTACGTGATCTTGGTTAATAAAGCAGTTAACTTCTCAACCTTTCCCTTAAGCTCATCCTTAGTGGCTTTGTCCTTATCATAGTTCTCTAGTAAATTACCTAGGGCCACCTGAACATCTTGCTTGGCCCACTCATTGGTAACTTTCTTGAGAGAAAACATGGAAAATTGATAATCCATTACTATGATTGTTTCTTTAGTTTTGTCTGTAGATAGATTAGTTATCTCGATGAATATTTCTCCTGTTTGATCGACAAATAAGTTAGAAATAACTCTTGGTTGCTTAGCTTTCCTTTTGGGGGTTAGATCTAGAGAACTCCAATTGACAACATCAATAATAGGCACTTTCTTATTCTATTTCGGTGTTTGCCTATGCAACCATGTAAGAATAGAAGAAGATGATTCAAAAGACAATATAGGCATTGTTACGGTAGTATTTGGGGTAGTTGATATGACAAGAGCACTGGCCGCAGTTACGAAAAGTGGCAATGAAGTGGTAACGATGGAGGGCGGAGTGGAAAGGATGGCCTTAGATATGGGTGAAATAGAGGTGGAAATGGTAAGAGATTGTTGAGGAAGAGGGGTTACAAGAGGGGACCCTATTTCCAAAACATCTCCAGTTGAGAGTGTTGGAAGAGAGGAGAAAACATGGGCCATCGAGGAAGAAATGAAAGACAAGGTCAATAAGAGAGAGAAAGAGATGGAGGAGAAAGAAAAAATTAAGGTGGTGAAGATGGAAGAGATGAAGAAGGTGGTGACTACGACACTTGGGAAATCTTTAGTGAAACACTTAGATCTATCACTTCAGTTGATTGTAATTGAAGAGACACCACCTTCATCATAGAAAATCTTGAAGAGGATCCTAAATTTCCAACAATAAAAGAAATATTACAAGGCTTTGAGATGTGATTTTGAGTTTCCCTTTTGCCTTTTAAAGGGATGACATGTCCTACTAATGATTGTGCTTATACAAATTCTATGTCTAGCTGGAATGACATTTTAGGTGTAATTCCCAAGGATGCCAACCATTGGTAAGTTCTTTGTAAAATGGGACCAACCTTGTCCTTCATTTTACTACACTCCTCGATTGACTAATTTATCCTAGGAAAAGATTTATTCATGAAATTATTTTTTTTGTAAACAAGATCTAACACCCCACCATCATCTTCTAGGCCCGAAGGAATGATTGCAATTCCATAGTGCCTTATCTCCTTCAGGCCCAACCTCTCAAATACCCTTTCTCTTATTACATATTCATCTCGGTAATTAATCTAGATATCTTCTAGTTGAGGTATATGAATGCTGACCGATGCCGTTATGCTGAATTTATCCCAATAATCAAAGTTTGTGCATGGATGGAATTTCTTTAGAGTCACCTAAGACATTTATCCTTAAAACAATTTAGCCTTATATATAGAATAGAATGTATATCGCCCTATGGTTATAGGGAACTAGGCCCTTTCTTTGTTTCGGTCGTGTTGAATCTTATGATAACTCAACAACTGATGTACCAGTCCCATTAGGACCCACTTATAAGTTGGGCATCTCGACATCTTGTTAGGATCTCCTACAAACCATGACACTCTGATGTAAGTGAAAGTTGGAAACTATAGGTAGATACCTCCTCATTCTCGTACTTTTTTCTAGGCTTCATTTGAGATTATCTTATTGTATAAATTCTTGTCAAAGAAGTACAAAAGAATGGCAAAGAAAGCATTGTTTACTCTATGAAAAATTATTGGGGCTTTCTATCATGGTGAGTTGGGGATATAAATCATATATATGAGATGTACCTCTGGATCCCTTAGTATTTAGCCCTGGATAATCCCTCATTACCACTGTTTCATACACCAGGTAGGAGGTCATAAAGAATTTCCACGAACTTAACACATCCTCCAACTGAAAGCATATAACATTGCTTATGTGTTCACCCCATCGAATGAGATCTTTATTCTTCTTAATTGTGGCAATGTAGATGTACATCCACTCTTGGAATTCCTTAGTAGAAGAAAGTCCTATAACATTTCTCAGAATTATAAGAAAGACCTATAACATTGCATAGACTGGGGAAATGCAACTACAAAGGGAAGTCCACCATGTATTTTTATTTGGGGCTTTCCCAAAATTAAGACATGCCCATGTGTCCAAAATTTATATCCCCAATAGTCTCTACATCAAATAAGATACTAGAAGGGGGTGATACCCCTTGGTAGCTGTACTTCATTTTATCCTTTCCCCTAGACAAAGAACCAAACATCTGATCTGTTGAAGAACTCAAGAAATCAGAGTTTGGAGTGGAAGTGTGTGCCTGTAAAACACTTTACAAAACCAAACTTGGACTTCTCAAAATTCTGAAGCCCGAAGTTCTGAAAGTTAGAACTTTATACCTTGATGAAAACAATACAAAATTATGAAGTGGTATACATCTCAAACATCCAAAAAACCTAAATTTTGAAATGATTCGGATGCTCCAAAAATATGGACTTCTGAATCTTAAAAGGATGAAATATCCCAAAATGTGAAAACTCCGAAGCTTAAAATATTAGACTTTTGAAAATGTGAAAGATTGAACCTAAAAAGTCTGAAAAGCCATGATTTTGAAACCCTATTCTGAAAATAAAATGTTCCAAAAACTTCAAATTTCAAAGCCTGAAAATAAAGTACCTCCAAAAATCTGAATCACCCCAGACTTCTAATTTCTGAAAAAGAAAAAACTCAGATATATTAAATTCTAATAACAAATACTCCCAAAACATAATTTCTAAACCCTCGTGAACTTATGAAATGGATCACCCCAGTACAAGTCCTCCAACAATCCTAAAATAATCCAAATCTACAAAACTTGAACCTCTTCCAACACTCCTTGCATTAAGAAATATACTCTTCATTGTACTACTTAGAAACGACCAAAATCAACAGAGGTTGGAAATACCATGGCTTGAATATCCTAGAACATAATCCTAAGAGAACCAAGAGAAATGAAGAAATGAAAATAAAGGAAGTAAAAGACAGAAACAAGAACCCCAAAAGAAATGAAAATCAAAATGCAACTTACACAAAACTTACCCAAATCAATGATAAAATCATGAAAATAATGACTTCGAAAATCGCCTTTAGGGGTACGGTGTAGGGTGTGCAGACAATTGCCAACACATCATTGTACTATAATCATCCCATTAAAAAATGATAAGTAAAAACTCATGTATTTATAGGAAGGATCAAGAATTATTTACTGTGAGTCCAAAATTTCTATGCGGGTGGTTGAACATTAAATGCCTTCAGAAAATCAGACTTTGGAAGTCATCATGTAAACTACATATAACATCATATAGTCTGAACTTCGAAGTCTTAAACCCTAAAGTTTTGAAATGTTGAAGTGATCGGGTTTCAGAGTTCTAGAAATCAGGATCACAATGTGTAAATTATATGAAATCCTACCCTTCAAAATTTGAAGTTTGAAACTCCAAAGTTATGAAATCAGACTTCAGACTTTGAGAATTTGGGAGAAAAACTTCATGCAAAATGTGCCTACAAGTTATGAGTTATGGTTCCATAATTCTGAGTAGAAACAAACTTTGGAACTTGGGAACTCAACCTTCATTTTTTCATGCAAAATACAGGTCAACCTCCAAACTTTGAAACTTAAGTGAAAAATGATGACTACGGAAAATATTTTAAACAATTTTTTTGAAAAAAATCTAAGGAATGGGAAAAGAAAAGAATTTTGCAAAGAAAATTTTAAAAGTCCTCCTAACAAGGGTTAATTTGTAAAGTTTAACATTTTTGGTTACCTCTTGGGGATGATTTCCTACTGAAGAATTAGTTCCATTATCCTTCAGACAATCCATTGGGAAAAAGAGTCCTAGACATTAGAAATACTTCTAGAACAAACCACAATAAGAAAATAAAAACCAAGACAAAATAAACAAAAAACAAACAAAGTACACAACAAACAATGTGCAAAGCACTTGGAGGAAATAAACCCAGACCTAAATTGTACAAGTTGAAACCTTCTCAAAAACAAGTTTTAAGATTTATCGCATTTATAGGGATATGCAGTGCTTCTCCATTTAGTCTGGATTGGAAAAAAGAATTTTCCTCTTTTTTAGCTCATAATAATGTATGGCCCGCTCTAGAGAGCATCAAAATGTTGCATGCATTCCTGGCTTAGTCCCTATCAACATGCCATTTGAGAACCAAATATTCTTTTTGGAAGATTTTTTGAGATGCCTTTCTTGTCAAAGGTATTCTTATTTTGAGCCTGATGTTGTTCCAAAGTCTACATTGCTTTATTCCTAACTTCTTCCAATTCCATCAATTTGGACAAACTTAACCATCATAGGATCACTCTCCATAACCTCTAGCTAATGTGCTAACTCTAAAGAGGGTAATTTTAGAGATAATGAGAATTTTTTATTCCCCACCATACACAAGCATGAAAGGGAGAATTTAGTATGGCCCTCTTAGGCATGATTATGTCCATGCCGACAAAGCAGTATTGAGATGTGTATGCCAAGTACGTTTATTATATTCCATTGTTCGTTTGATGATCCATATGAGGTTCTTTTTTACTAGACTCAGCCAAAAGATTCCCTTATGCGCATAATACTTAGATGAATTTTTAAGGTACACTCCATTTTTAGCAACCCACTCACTGAGTTTCAGACTGAGGAAGGCCATGGCATTGTCTAAAATCACTATAAAAGAGACACTAAATTTTTTCATAATGTCTTCTAATAAATCCAAAATAGACTATCTTATTTCCTTCCTTCAGTGCTACGGTCTTCCATCCACTAGAGTAAAATAGTATGTTGCAATAAGCATGCACCTATGTCTATCAATGGATAGAGGATTGATCATTCTATGATAAAATCTAACCCCCACTGAACAAAGGGATTGATTTACCTGGATTAGATGGAGAGGAAGAACGAAGATAGCTTGTTGCTTCACTTGTTAAAAATGTACATTCTTTACATCTTTTAACCCACTGATGGGCATCCTTTAACAAATCTAGCCAATAGTAACCAACACTCATGATTTTTTTTAGCATTGGTTCTTATCTAAAAAATGTCCTACCCGACAAACCGATTATGGAATTATTCCAATAATTTTGTGCACTTGTTCTAGCCCTATTCATCGAAGGATGAATGTCGATTCGAGATCCCTGTGAAAAAGTAACATCATCTATAAGAACATAAGGAAAATACTAAAGTCAGAAAATTCACCTTTGAGTTTTATCCAAGTTAAGGGGATACTCTCCTAATAGAAAAAAAAAATTCCTATTTGACAGCTAGTCAATAGGAGTATATTCTTGAGGAATGATTATGAAGCACCATGTCTCCTTCATCTTTATATTCCAAATCCACAGTGAGTTGTTGACACAAGCCCTTTCCTCTAACTAGCTTGGTTACTTTGATATGCACATCATTCTCCATGACCTTAGTAATCCATATAGAGCATTTCTCATTCATATCTTTATTCAACAGGATATCCTTTACCCCTGGATGCATACCATCAACTCTATTTTGTTATTAGACAACATATGCTTGAATTAATTTGACACCCAGATGACAACAAAAACTTGTTTCTCAACAAATGAATACTTGAGCTCATAATATTTGAGAGACTAGATGGAAAAAGTAATTGGTTGCTCCATCAAATCATCATTCTACTCCATGAGAATTCCTGAAATGCTTTCATATCCTGCAAATTCATAAAAAATAAAATCTTTATCATACCTAGGATTAAACAATGTAGTAGCCTGGGAAATGGCTGTTTTAATGGTCTCAAATCTCTCTTTTCCATCCTTTGTCTCAGTTGAAATGTATATTATTTTTCAACATGATCGTTAATGGTTAAGCCAAGGTAGAAAACTGAGGGATAAACATTCTCACAAAATTGATAGTTCCTAGAAAACTCTGAAGGCCTTTCTTATGGCTTGGAAGAGATAGAGCTAAGATTGAACAAATCCTTTCTGAGTCAATAGAGAGTCCTTCCACTGAAACAACATGCCCTAACAATTTACCTTTGTGCATTGTAAAACTTCACTTCTTGGGATTTAGTGAGACACTAAATTCCATACATTCACTTGAATACCTTTCTCAAATGGGCAATGTGATCTTCTGCATGTTTAGAATACACCGTTATATCATCAAGATAAACAAGGATCATGTCATTTATTATCCATTTGAAAGCCATATCCATAGCTCGTTGGAAATTAGATATGATGTTAGACAATCCAAAAGGCATTTTATTGTAGGCATATGTACCCCACTTAGTAGTGAAGGCCATTTTAAATTGATTAGATTCCTTAACTAAAATATGGTTATAACATAATGTTGGCAAGAAATTTTGTCGGGTGAAAAAATTTGTGGGTTTCTCGTCAGCACTCTGGGAATTGAATTCCCTCTACTTATACGGTGCAACTTCTGTATTTGCATGCGCTTGAAAAAGTGGATTTATCCTGGTGGCCTTGAAGCCAGAGATCCTTAGGGGCACTCCATTGACCCTGCAGAAAAGCTAGAAATTTTTTGTGAGATAAGAATTTGTTTGGAGAGCAGGAAAATGGGAGTAAGAAAAGAGATAGGAGAACTAATGTTATGGGTAGAAAATCATATTCTTGCACACACTAGTTAGAAAGTTCAACACATGCATTTAAGAGAAGAAAACAACAAGATTTCAAAGCTACCGGCTAGAGGAAACCATGCATACAAAGATGCACACATTCATATGCCTTGGAAAACAAAAACTTCTTCCTTCATTAGCATTTAAAATCAAGAGTTATACATGATAGGAAAATGGAGGAAAATAGAGAGGGGGAAATGGAAGAAAATGGCTATCTCTGGAAATGGAAGAAAATGGCTATCTCTGGAAATGGAAGAAAATGGCTATCCCTTTGTTCTCTCTAAGTACAATGCACTCTCGAGTTTACAAAATCGACAACCAACCCTTTGAAAAGAGAATGCCTTTACAATTTATAGGAAGAGAAATGACCCTTCACATACCCCCCAATGACTCTTCATATGTCCTTGAGCAACTTAAAACTTTTCAACTTCCTAGGAGAATATTAAGTCCCTTTTTATAACATAAAGGTGACTTTTACATTAGAAACATAAAGTTGCTTTTTAATTTCATTAAGGACATATAAAATGTGCACCCCCAACGAAGAATTAGAACATGAAGGAGAGAGAAAGTAGGGGGAGAGAAGAGAGAGAAAGAAGAGAGAAGACATTATGCTGATGAAGAATCCACTCTTGTCGACTCCTATAACGTTATGTCGAATTGATCCTGATGCCTTCGAACCCTTTGGAACATTTCAATCCTCCTTTGTTGATGATGCATTGCCCTTTTTATCCACTTTCTATTTTTAGTATGCCTTGCCATGGACACATGCTATTTTTAGTAAGTGCACTAAGGCGGAAAAATTTGATTCAGGAACCGCGGGGGCATGATAGAGCAAGGCAAGATGCGCGCAATTCAAAAAATTTCGCGATGAACGGATCAATAGGGAAAAAGTTATGCATGGGCACATTTTACTGTCCCTACTGCACCAAGGGGACGAGAGGGACAGAAAAACCTGCTTTGTTCCCAGAGGCATGATTTTGCACTTCAAGACCTGAAATTGAAGGGAGAGTTAGGGAGTTCAAATACGCACGTAATGTAAAAAAATTGGTATCAAACGGAGCAATAGAGAAAAAGTTATGCATGGGCACATTTTACTGCCCCCATTGCACCTTTGCAAAGGGACATGAGGTGCACAAAAATGCACCATGCACTTTTGAGAGGCAAAACATAAGAATTTGGCTTGCCGGAAGAACGAACTTGAAATTGAGATTGCCGGAGCTCCGGGAGGTCTTTTTGGGTGAACTTTTATATGATTTTGACTCCAAACAACCTTCCAAGATCAATGAGATGGGTCTCATCTTTCAATTATTCCTAAAAATCCCTAAAATCGCCCCATTTTGATCAATATTGCCAACTATACCTGCGAATAATGAGCTCCACTGAAAAGTGCCAAGAGTTTTTGAAAAATATGATGACTCCACCTTGTAGAGGATTTTTTCAGCTTTCTAATGAGTATTTGTTTGCCTCTTAACTCCTTATAGAGCTCCCGCAATCATCCGACGAAGATCAGGTACATGTTTTGATATGACTTACTATTTTTAGTAAGTGTCAGAATCTACTTCTCCGAACTCCAATTGATAATGCCAACTTGAATATTCAATCCCTTGTACATTCCCGTTGTGAAATCTGCCCTCTGGAACAACTTACTATTTATAGCAAGTGCCTATGAGACAACTTACTATTTTTAGTAAGTGGTGATTTTTGGACCGAGACAATTGAACTGATGAGTTTTGCTCGCATTGCTTTCCCTGTGTACATTGTTTTTTCGTGGGTTTCTCTTCTGAAGTGACTTACTAAAAATGGTAGGCACCCATGTAGGGGACTTACTATTTTTAGTAAGTGGCGAATCTTACTGTTTTCGGCACCAATTGATTGATCTGACCTCTTTTTCTCTCTTAATGTACACTGTTTCCTTCGCAACTTCTTTTGATGGTGACTTACCCAAAATAGTAGCCACCCGTGTAGTAGGGCTTACTATTTTTGGAAAGTGGATCTTTGGTGCTCGTTTTGCAATGGGACACATATTTTTGGACTTGTCTCGTCACCGCAATCTCGTACCCCAAATCTTACTTGATTTCGCCCACCAGAATGCTTGGAAATAAAATTCGAAATTTTCACCTGGCAGTGGCTGTCGGGCACGAAGCTGTCATGGCGGCCATTAATGGAGCTCAAAATTTGTAGGTCTTATTTTTACCTTCGATTGTGATGAAATTAACTCCATTGTTATAGGTTTTTCATTTGGAGTCTGTGTGTAAGTTTTTAGCTTGATCCAAATGTCAGATTGGTGGGAAATCCGACGAATGAGAGCTAGGGCACCAAAATGAGTTTTTGTTGTAAAAAATAATATGGAGCATCATTTGACCCTTTGTCTGCTACATCGTGATGCCCTTCGAAAATGAGGGTAGCAAAATTTTTTATCTCAATCCGTGCTCCGGATTGTGAGATATGAAGATTTTTTGATTGGGAGACTTCGTAGTTATTTTGCGAAAAATCTTTGTTTTTCTTTGTTTCTCTTCCGTTCTTCATTGCTTTGATTTGCTTCTCTTCTGAGATCTCTGTATTTTAAATGTGAGGAAGACTTTTTGAGGAGTTGGTTGAGTGCAACAATGGAGTTATGGAGGTCTGAAAAAAAATTCGCCAGAGTTCCGATAGGATATGGAGGCGTGGGGGGATGAAACTGAATGAAAAAATGGCTAAGTCCTGGTATGTATTCATCCAAAAATGCAAGCATAGGGGTTGGGGGGAATTTTGTGTCCCCTATGTTCCTTTGCTAAAGGGACAAAAAGGACGTGAAATTCCCCATCGCGCCTCATCGCAACACTTGGCGAGATTTGATTGGATGTGCGTTTTAGCAAGGGAGCTTGGGAGAAGCACCTGGGAGTTGAGTTTTGGGCATGTGAGGATCCACTAGGCTTAATTGGGCTGGGGGGAATTTTGTGTCCCCTATGTCCCTTTGTTGAAGGGACAAAAGGGACATCAATTTCCACTTCTCGCCTCATCGCGACACTTGGCGATCATCCGTGCAGGGAGAGGAAAGGCTCAAATTTAGCTCTCGGGGGCTTAACTGGCAAATAAGAGGTCACATTGGTGTTCTGGGGGCTAAAAAGGGCTGGGAGAATTTTGTGTCCCTTATGTACCTTTTTTAAAGGGATAAAAGGGACATGAAATCCTGCCAGGCTCTTGGTGCTGACATGTGTCCACTTGAAAAATGACTAACTGCGAGAACTTACCTTGAGGCCAACTTGCAATGATGATATCTTGAGCTCCCAAATGAGTTTCAAGGTGAAATTTTATATGAATTTGACTGGAAACCACCCACTGAGTTGAATGGTGATGGTTTAAAGCTTCAATTCTGACTGCATCACCTCCAAATGACCCCTTCTTTCTTGGGACCGCTAGTTGCGAGCCAGAAGAATGAGTTGCCTACGGAAGTGCATGATGTTTCATGATCTCGTGTTTTTTCCACCATTTAGGGCATGGAAAGCACTTTCCATACGTACTTTGTTGGGCTCTTGAATCTTCACGAAGCTCCTAGAATCTTTGCTTGAAGTTCACGTACTCCTTCGCGATGTGTGCTCCTTTAGGCCCGAAAACCCACTTTTGTTGAATCGGCTCCAAAACCTTTGGATCTTTTTGGAAACCTTTTTGTAGATGTTCTTGGCACTTGAATGCATCTCCATGTTGAATTTTTATCCTTTGTTCCACTCCATGGGGTTGCATTAGTCCCGGGAAGGCCAGTGGTAGCCCTTCCCAAAATTGCTCAAAAATTGGCATTCTCTGAAAGCTCCTAAAATCACCTAGGGGGGCTGACTTTGATTTCCTAAATCACATAGGGGGATTGAATGGACATCCAATTGAGGACCTACGCTGGCTGGGTAAGGCTGGTGTTATGAATAGGCTGACCTAGGGTGTCTTGGAAAGGCATGACTTTGAAATTTTTTGACACTGTGGTCTATTGTCATGCTTGGAAATTAGAAATTTTATTGTTGTACATTTGCATGACAACACCTGAATAACCGTCAAATAGTGAAAATATATCCACTCCTGCCATTGTTTGAAGAATTTACTCCATAGACAGAAGAGGGTAATGATATTTAAGAGATGCTCAATTAAAATCTCTGAAGTCCATGTATATCCTGATCTCCCCATTCTTCTTTCTAATAGGAACTAGATTAGCCACCTAGGAGGAATGTTTGATTGGGAAGATGATAGTAGCTTCAATGAACTTTGAAAGATATTTCTTCATTAATGACTCAATATTGGGGTTGATTGGTCTATTCTTTTTCCATATTGACTTAGCATTTGGATCAAGCTCAATAGTGTGTTACGCCAATTTTGGATCGAAACCATGAAGGTCATCATAGCTCCACATAAAAATATCATTATATTCCTAGCAAAGATCAACAAAAGCTATCTTTTCTCCTGGGGAACATACCTTCCCAATTTTCAAAAACCTTTCCTCTGCGACCTGAACCTGCTCAAAATCTTCTTCCTTGATCACCATATTGGCACATTACCTTTTAACATGATCATCCGAATTAAAAATTGATTCGAGAGTGACTAAACCTGTTGAAAATTTGTTGATTTTTAATTGTATAATTTGATAATTGTATGCCTCCTGGAGCTTAGCTTGGTTTTTTGAAGCAAAATTGGCTTCTTCCTATAGAAAAATTATCGCTATCAAAACATTTCCAACTACCTACATTGTCCGGTACTACTGGTCTGACAACCACTTTGATGAACTACTTTTCTCCTTTCATGATCTCAACAGGCACGTTGTACTGTGAACCCACCATTACAATTCTATATGCATCTCAATTTTGATTCCTAGGGACCATATGGATTCCAAAAGCCTCAAATATTCAATCAAATCCTATACCCTATTTTTGTATGACCTCAGTAGATAATTCTTTGATGCATTTTGGGATCTTACCTGATGTATAATAGGCTCACTATCTCCAAAAATAACTTATGTTTTGAGCCCTTTCTTCTGAGCCAATTAGATTCCTTACACTAGTGCTTCATACTCAGCCATATTATTAGTGCAGCTGAACTGAGGTCAAAAATACGAGAAGTATTTATCACCTTATGGAGAAATCAACATGAAACCATCACCTACTCTATTCTTATTCCTTGAACCATCGAAAAAGAGTTTCCACAACCCCTCATAGTTATCCTAGGTTTTTAGAATTTTGGGTAGAATTGTTCCTTCTTCATGAATATTATATGTGCCTAACCCAGTTTCTTCTAAAATCAAAAAAATAGCTTCCTCTTCTGCCAATGTCTCAACATAACGATCAAACTGATGCTTCATACTTACATCATGAAGTACAATATCATGAACTTCTTCCACAGGAGTAGTGGACTCATGATTTGTAACTTCTTCTTTTTCTTTAGATATAGTATAATTTCCATTAATGGGGATAGTAGTATAAGGCTCAACATGATTCTTACAGATTGGCTTTGACTTTATAGTTACCTTGGTCCCATACCTAGTCCTGAGGAGCATGTGTGACCAATCAATAAAGAGATACCCACACATTTTGGCTATGGTCTCTGGAAAAACATATGGCAAAGAAGGGTGGAAGATCAATGACTAATACATCCTATGTAAATGAAAATCGAGGACATGCATGAATAGTAAAATTAAGATCCTTAATAATTCCAATGGTTTGAACTAACGTACCATCCAACTGAAATACTCCTCTAGATATTGGCGTATACTAAATACCCAACACATCTGCAATCTGTTTAGGCATCACATAGTTGCTAGAACTAGAATCAATAATGCAATTGTGTACCAAGTGTTTACCAATGGTCAAAGAAATATAGAATGGTGGTGGCTTATTGGTCTTGGTGACATTCCTTCCTTCTGGTTGACATAATCTAGAAGTAGTTGACGTTCCATGCTTAGTCGATTCATTAGGTGTACTAAAGATTTTTAGACCTTCCTGTAGCATATTTCTATGAGAAGGAATTGAAAGTGCTTCCCACATAGTGACATTCAAGTTGGTATTTTTCATTTGTTCAAAAATACTAAAAGGAATACCTCCTACTCTGACAACGTTCCTTTGAACACTGGCATCCTCCTTTAAAAAATGGGTATTCGACATTATTACACATGAAGAAATTTCCTTCCTTACAATCTGATTAGTCTGTGATTCTGGAAAAAAAATTCTGCATCTTTGTTAGCAACTACTTGAGAATGAGGTTGAGAAGTAGATACCTGATCAAACTTTGGAGGCTGAGTTTCTATTGCCCTCTTTTTTGAATGAATATTAATAGATACTGATGTAGATTTTGTATTAAACCCACAAAAATATTCCTCTTTCCAATTCAAAAAAGTAGTCTTTGCTATGGCCTGTGATTGATCATCATCTTCTTATGAAGATGTGTCCTCTATTTGTTCTATTGATTCAGATATTCTCTAGACCATAAGGGCTTGACTAAGCACTCTGTTAGGGCACACATTTTGATTATGTGGATGAGAGCATGGATAACACCATTAATAGTCTTAAACCAAATTTTTTTGTATCAGAATAAGGGCTCTAGATGAACTAGCAGTTGGGGGAGCCTTAACACTCAGAGGTTTAACATTGGCAACTTGATTTTGCATTTGGATGTAATTTTGAGAATATTTACTATTAGACTGATATTGCTGGTTTTGGGGTTGGTGAGGATGAGAATATTGGGATTGTTGCCTCTTAAGGGATACCAATTCATTTGTAAAAGTTTGAAGCAACGATTTAACTTCATGAAGATAATTTGATGGGGTAGGTGTGGATGGAGTTGGATGATTAGGCACAAGAGTAAGTGAGGAATAATTGGTTGATTGGTGGGAATCTCAGGATACAAAGGCATTGGTGGTCTTGGAGTTATTTTCCCGGCGTGGATCAAGTAATTCTCAACGTTTATGGTGATGTCAAAAGCATAAGGAAATGTCGTTCCTCCCATTGATTGGATCATAACTACAACATCGTTGTTTAGATATCTTAGATAGTACGAGAATGCGTTATTGGGAGAGGGTTTTATCAACACTAAAATCCTATTCCAAGCCATATGGAATCGGAAGTTGAAATCACTCATGTGTTCTTGAGGAGCTCTCTTTATAGTGGTTAGTTGCTCCATGAGTGACAGGTGATCACTCTTATCCTCAAACTGGTTACAAAAATTTTCTCCTAAATCATCCCAAGTGTGTATGGAATAAGCTATTAACTCATGAAACCATTGGAGTGATTTTCCTTTAAAGAAAGCAACAAAAAGCCTAACTGCAACATTATCCTCTAAAATATTGTGTAGTGCACAGATGCTATACACATCTTGAATATGTTCTATAGGAGTGATGCTAGTCTCTCTTATGTAGAAAGGTAAACTTTTGAGAGCAGCTGAGGGTATAATATCACGTTGGGCTAATAGAAGAGGGATACCAACATTAAAGGAAGGGAAAACCTAATTTCTTACGGCCATGGTGATGAGTGGTTGATTGTCTCTTAGTGGAGGAAACCTCCCAAAAGGGGGTGTTGAATGACCTCTACACGATGATGATAAAGCTTCACCTTTTATTATTCTCGGAGGAGATAAAGATAATTCAATATTCCATTTATTTCCTTTCCTCGAAGAAGATCTTGTCTAAATTCTTCATATAAGTTAAACACATTGAAACTCGAAGTCCAGAGATGTGGAGTCGCCCGATACCTTGATTCATGCAAATACTAAGAGGAGTACCAACTCTTATTTTTCCCATAGGGTGTGTGAAAAAATGTTGTTACGTGGATCGTACACCCGATAAATATTTAAATGATCCCATGTAACATGGGAACATCTGCAAGGTGTGGGACCTTGGTGCCTTGGGATGAACCTCTGAAGATGGCCAGATTCCTTTTAAACTTGGTGCACTTGATTTGAGATCAAGGTGCAAGGCTATAATACTTGAAATAAAACTAATCTAAATATTCATGGGGCATAGGGAGAGAAAGATAACTAAAATATATAAAGGCGGTGATTCACCAAGAGTAAATAGAACAAAAAGATCTACTTCACATGCATAAATTAATATTGTAGAACAATATATGACACGTATATCTCATAATCTTTTCCAATCACTGAATTAACTAACTACGAAACTTTAATAACATAAGGGAGTCAAGATTTTCCATAATTGATATGAAAGATTTCATACCACAACTCACAAATAATTCAAAGAAGATAACTGATATAAAGGCAATATAATTTACCACATATAAGGAATTAAAGCATTCACAAGTATTAAATAAATTATCAACTTGCACAATACCCAAGTATTCAAAGTTAAAATAGTGTTATGAATATATCAAAGGCTTTAAAGTTTGTTCTTGGACTTCTCAAAATTATAGAGCCCCTTCACAATAAGATCTAAATGTTTTTTGAAACATAATGCATTCTCATATTTATAGACTAAGAGAGTTGATCAATTGTAGCTCCATCTTCTAACTACTTCTTACTAAAAATAGAATGCATTAATGCTTAGGGAACAACCTCGTATAAAAATATCAAAAATAGTTGCACATGTTTGACCAAGTCAACCCGACAACTTTCACTAGTTCTAGAGCTTAGAGTCTTCTCAAAAATGACTACCATGCCTATCAAGGATTGGCAGACTACTTTTCATTTTCCTCTTCTTCTTTATTCTCCCATACAACTAACATGTTTCTGTACTCGATAAATCATTTAATAATTCCCTGTAACTCCTCCTCCTTAGGTCCACATGCGTAATGGCTTAGGATGTCCACTGAATCAATTTCCCTGGAAAATTTTAATGGCAATGTTTGAGTGTTGTCAATAACCTTCTTCAGCTGGCTCAAGAAATTTTGGTAAGATACCAACCTATAAATAGAATCAAGATTAAAAGATTTGGTCACATCATCATCTTGGTTTACCAAAATTTTAAAATTTTCAGTAATTTTCTCAAGTGGAAGGATATCAATAGTGTTATCCAAGAATTTGCATTTGATCTTCTCAAATTCTTCTGAAATATCATTCAAACCATCCATTGCCTCGAATCTTTTATCTTCCAATTTTGACATGAGCTCTTGTAGTATTCAAGATCAGAACTCCAAGCCTCCTTGAATTCAAAATGTTTTGAAATATCATCTATAACACCTTCCTTTAGCATAAGGTCTGAACTAAAACTTTGAATTTATCTCCATGTTTCAAGAGTAAGGTCTAAGTTATCACTCTTCTCAGTGAGGAATCCATTCAACTTCACAATGGCATCCTTTTCTACATATAGTTCATCATACAAATCCACATCAACCTTGATCAATGGTTCTACCTCATGAATTATGTTTTCCATTCAACTTCTTACTGCTCGGCCCTTTTGTCTAATATTTTCCACTTCATGAAAAGATGTGTCATCGAAACTATGAGAAATAGTGAGGGCAGTAGTAGTATGGATAGGTTGCATGATCTTGGTTAATAGAGTAGTTAAATTCCCATTGTTTCCCTTAAGATCATCCTTAATGGATTTTTCCTTATCATATTTCTCTATAAAATTACCCAGGGCCACCTGAACATCTTACTTGGCCCCCTCACGGGTAGCTTTCCCAAGAGCAAACATGGAAATTTGATAATCTGCTGCTATGATTGTTTCTTTAGTTTTGCCTCCAGCTGGAGTAGATATCTCCATGTATCTTTCTCCCATTTGATTGACTGATAAGTTAGAAACAAATCTTGGTCGCTTAGCTTACCTTCTATGGGTTAGATCTATAGCACTCTAATCAACAACATCAATAATAAGAACTTTCTTATTTAGTTTCGGTGTTTACCTATGTAACCACACATGAATAGGATAAGATGATTCAAAAGACAATATAGGCATTGTTACGGTAATACTTGGGGTAGTTGATATGACAAGAGCATTGGTCACAATTACAGAAAGTGGAAATGAAGTGGTAAAGATGGAGGGTGGAGTGGAAAGAATGACCTCAGGTAGGGTGAAACAAAGGTGGAAATGGGAAGAGATTGTTGAAGAAGAGGGGTTACAAGAGGGGACCCTATTTCCAAAACATCTTCAGTTGAGAGTGTTGGAAGAGAGGAGAAAACATGGGCCATCGAGGGAGAAATAAAATACAAGGTCAATGGGAGAGAGAGAGAGATGGAGGAGAAAGAAGAATTGAAGGTGAAAAAGATGGAAGAGAGGAAGAAGGTGGTGACTACGACACTTGGGAAATATTTAGTGAAACACTTAGATCTATCAATTTAGTTGACTGTAATTGAGGAAACACCACTTTCATTGTATAAAATCCTGAAGAGGATCCAAAAATTTCAATAATAAAGGAAATATTACAAGGCTTTGAGATGGGCTTTTGAGTCACCCTTTTTCCTTTTGAAGGGATGGCATGTCCTACTGAAGACCGTGCTTGTAAAGATTCTGTGGCCAATTGGTCTGACACTTTAGGTGTAATTCCTAAGGTTGTCAGCCATTGGTAGCTTCTTTGTAAAATGGGACCCGCCATCTACTTCATGTTACTAAACTCCTCATTTGACCAATTTATCCTAGGAAAAGGATAATTCATGACATTATCTTTTGTGTAAACAAGATCTAAGACCTCACCATCATCTTCTAGGCCCTGAGGAATGACTGCAATTCCATAGTGGCTTATTTTATATAGGCCCAACCTCTCAAATTCCTTTTCTCTTATTGAATATACATCTCGACAATGAATCCATATGTATTTTAATTGAGGTACATGAATGTTGGACGATCTCGTTATTCTGAATTTATCCCAGTAATCAAAGTTAGTGCATGGATGAAATGTCTTCAGAGTAATTTAGGACATTTCTCCTTCAAAAAATTTAGCCTTATATATAGACTAGAGCATATATCTTCCTATGGTTATAGGGACCTAGGCCCCTGATTTATGTCGGTCGTGTTGAATCTTATGATAACTCAACAACTGACGCACCAGTTCCATTAGGACCCACTTATAAGTTGGGCGTCTCGGCATTTTGTTAGGAGCTCCTACAAAGCCTGACACTTTGATGTAAGTGAAAGTTGGAAACTGTAGGTATATACCTCCCCATTCTCATTCTTCTTTCTAGGCTTCATCCGAGATTCTCTTATTGTATAAATTATTGTCAAAGAAGTACAAAAGAATGGTGAAGAAAACATCATTTACTCTACGAAAATGATTGGGGCCTTCTGCCATGGTGAGTTGGGGATAAAAATCATATATATGAGATGTACCTTTGGATCCCTTAGTATTTAGTCCTGGATAATCCTTCATTACCTCTGCTCTGTACACTAGGTAGGAGGTCATAAAGAAGTTCCATGAACTTAAAATGTCCTCCAGCTGAAAGAATATATCATTGCTTATGTGTTCACCCCATTGAATGAGATATTTATTCTTCTTAATTGTGGCGATGTATATGTACATCCAATATTAGAATTCCTTAGTAAAAGAAAGACCTGTAACCTTGCTCAGAAGTGTAATAAGATCATTAACTTCTAATATGAAATAAGATGGGGAAAGTGTCTTTGGAAATCTAGACAGTGAGGTTTTTATTTTATCCAAACAACTCTTGTTGACAACCCTTATGCAAGTGTCATACTCTGCCACCCAATGATCCAGAGCAGACTCAGTGGAGATCATAGAATATCCTTCAACATTAGGGAGCTTCAGGATATCCTAAAAAAAAACACTATCTACCCTGAGTACCATTGTGCAATCATCATATTTTATAGTACATGAATATTTATCAAAATGAGATGCTATAGTGAGTACAAACCCAGGACATTGCATAGACTGGGGAAATTTAGTTACAAAGGGAATTCCACTATCATAAATGGCTTGTATCCATGTATTTTTATTTGGGGCTTTCACTCTCCCAAAATTTAGACATGTACATGTGTCCAAAATTTGTATCCCCAATAGTCTCTTCATCAGATGAGATACTGGAAGGGGGTGATACCCCTTGGTAGTTATACTTCATTTTATCCTTTCCCCTAGATGAAGAACCATACATATGACTTGTTGAAGAACTCAAGAAATTGGAGTTTAGATTGGAATCGTGTGCTTGCAAAACACTTTGCAAAACCAAACTATACTTCAAAAATTCCGAAATTAGAACTTTGTATCTAAGAAAACAACCTTAAAAACCTTCAAAACACTGAAACTGCGAAACTCTAAATTTCAGTGGTCCAAAATGAAAAAATTTATGAAATTCCCAACCTCCGAAGTCCAAAGCCGAGAATGTTCCATGTTTTATCTCTGATCTCTGAAAATCAAAAAAATCAAACCCCAAAAGTCTGAAGCCTAAAAACAATAACTTTGAAATCTTCCAACTCTGAAAATGTAAGTATCCAACCCTATAAAGTTACGAAATTTGAATTGCCATTAACAATCCTTGTTCTCTAAGTCCCAAAAAATTCTTCTTGTTGTTTATAAGGAAATTTTCATTCTAGCCTTATAAATGACCAAAAAAACAAGGGTGGGAGAGCCATACTTGAAACTGAGAACAAAACTAGGGGAAAAGAAGTGAACTAAGGGATAAAAGAACAAGAAAAGACAGAAACAATACTACAAAGTGGAAAATAAAACGAAACTTAATAAAACTTACCAAAATTAGCAAGAAATTGTGAAAACAATGCTTGAAAATTGACTTAGGGAGTATGGTGAAGGGTTACAATAATTGTCAGGGTGTCAGCCTAGTTGTTGGTCTAGTAAAAAATGATTGGTTAAAAACACGTATTTATAGGGAGAAAAAAAGTAATTACCATAAGTTGAAACACTTGGAGTAGTTGAGCATTAAATGCTTTCAGAAATTAGACATCAGAAAACATTGCACAAAATGTGTGCATCATACAGTCTAAAACTTTGAAGTTCTAAAATGCTGAAGTGATTGGGTTTCAGAGTTCAGAACTCATTGCACAAAATTTATGAAGAACACCCCACAAAATCCAAAATCCAAAACTCTGTGATGCAGGAGCATCCTCCCTAAACATGTACATAAGACTTTCATATCATTAATTTTGGGTTATTAGTGTGTCTGTGGCTCTTAGGGGTCATTTAGAGTCCTTAGGTGGTGTTAGACCGGGTCTAGCCTTTTTAAAATTTGAGTTAGATATTTCCCTCCAAAAGTTGCCAATTTGAAATTTGAAGGCATTTTCATTTGTTTTTGAGTTTGTTGTGATTCTTGGAGCTATAAAATATGTAATAATAATGTAACAAGATTCCAAGAGGTCTCTAAGGAATGATTGAGCCATATTGTTAGTCCAAATCACTATGTCCTAGTCTAAACATGAGGCCAAATTCACTTGAAGTTGTATTTTAGGACAAATCACCCTAGAGGGGTCATATGGAGTCTTGTGGACACTTGAAACTACCCAAGAAAGTATATAAATACCTTTATGTAACTGAATTCATCATCATTCAAATGGTCTTTTAAGGAAAATAAAGCTTTAAGAAAGTTGAGGAAGGAAAAACTGTGTATACACAACTAGATTACTTTGTATTGTGTTTGGTTTTGTATATAATCTCATATAGTGAATCTCGAATGCATGATAGATCTTGATTAATACTGTGAAGGTTCAAAAGTTATTTGGTTATGTGATTGCTTTGAAATCAGTGTGTAAGTATAGTTGACGCCCAATGATCACTGTATAAATGAGAACATAGCCTGTTAGAATGTAATTTGATCAAGAACCTAAGAGTGACTGTAAAAAAAGAGGATTGCAAGCTACAAAAGTTTGGATTACTTTTTCAAGGTATGCATTTTTCCATTAACTTCCAAGGAACTCGGTACAGAGATTGAAAGTTGTAGAATAAGTTGAAACTTGTAAAGGCTAGAGCACACTGACTCAGAGGCAGAGTTGAAGCAAGAATTGGTGTATTCCATAGATGAGAGAGATAAGAGACTCAATGGTAAGTTGATCATGAAGAGGAGGGTTAGGAAAGCCTTTGGTGTAAGTTTTAGATTTTGAAATTTTTTTGGGCATTTTTTATAGTAATTTGTTTCCTTGTGGACTAATATAGACTAATATAGACCAGGAAACCCTGAACTAGGGTTTGTAGGTAAGAAAATTCTATTTTCTCAGGAAATAATCATCATAAACTCTTGAAATTTTAGAATAACATCTTCCTTGATGTCATCTAAGGGATTCTGAAGGAAGTAGAGAAAATCATTTAGTTACAACTAAGATTTTGGTGACATTCTTCATAGAACCTGTAGGAGAAACAAAAGACCCTAGGTATCGAGGTGGTGATTGGTTTCAGGCTTGATGGTGGTCTCATACTTGAAACTTGAAAAAAACTATCTATAAATCCTCCTCTAACTATTGAGTAAGAGAGAGAGAGTTTAAAATTGGACTATTTCTAAAGAAAATCAACTCTTAGGATTCCTAATGAAGATCTACAGAGGTGTGGTCATGATGAATCCATAGTAAAAGGAAATATTTGCATGAATATTTTAGTCTTTTTCTAAAAGGACATACACAGTCCTATTTGACAGATTTAAAGACTTGAATTGGGGAGATAATAGAGTGATTCGAGTGGAATGTACAAAGGTCTTAGTGAAATGTTGAGTACAAGAATGAAGAGATAAAATGGGTTCCTAAGATTACTAAGAACTTATTTATTTGATTCTTAGAACTAAGGATATGTTTGTGAACCACCTATTGCAGGCCTAAGAGTTTCTTAAGACAATTTTGACTAGTTTGGATTCAATTATTACTTTTTTGTAAAATCACTCTACCTAATGGTTGGATAAGCTTTGTTAAAGTTCAATAACAAGTGGAAGAAATATTATGAGTCCCTAAATTTGCATACTGAGGACAAGATTGAAAAGGAGAAGAAGGATTCTTCAAGCCTAGGTAAGTAACTCTTGATTTGAAGGGTATTGTTCTGCAAGTTTTAACTAACTAAGCTTGTGGGTTGATTAGGAATGAAATAGCTCTGCATCACTCTGAAGTTCCAAAATTAGACTATGAAATTTGGACTTCGGAAGGAAATATTTGTGCAAAGTGTTACAATAACTCCGAATTCTGATTCCTAATCCTAGTTGGATCAAACTTTGGACTTTAGAACTCAACCTCCATTTTGCATGCAAAATGCAAGTAAAACTTTGAAATCTGAAACTTGATGGAAAATGGAGACAAGGCAAATTTTCAAAACAAAATTTTCAAAAATTAAGAAATGGGAAAGGAATTTTTTTTGCAAAAAATTTAATGGCCCTCCCAATAAGGGTAACTTGTAAAGTTAACAAGAATCAAAGCTGAATTTTAGGGTTTGGGATTTTAAGAATAATTTGGCCAAATATGAAAAATATCAAAGAACAAACTCAAACTAATTTTTTATTCTCTTTCCAAAAATGTAAATAACCTAGAAAAATCCACAATTTGTAGCCTATACAATGAATTTATGAAAAATCATAAAATTGATATAAATTTTGCAAAACAAGTCAAAAATATTGAAATTTGGAGAGGATATTACTTGAATGATTTCTAAACACTAATTTTTTTGTAAAAAACATCACTACTGATTAGGAGATATAGCCAACTCTTCACAATTAAGATTTTGATGCAGTTTTGGCAAAGATCATGCTCTGATACCACTTGTAATGAAATTAGTTAGATAGATCTGAATATCATCATTAATAGAACACAAATACTATACAATTCTAGAGAAATTATCACAATATGCAAGTATAATAGCTTATCCACTTCAAGGTGGCAACCTCCAAACCACACAATAAGACTCAAGTACTCAATATAACCATAATATCCTAATCTATAACTCCTATATATACCCTACTCTACTACCTAGAGCCTTAAGGTAGACCCATTAAGCATATGCAAGCATAAATAAATATGATATGACATGGTAAGAGATTATGTTAGCCATAGGTTGATTATCCATATTCCGATATATGACCTAGGGTTAATGGCGTAGCACACACATGTCTATCATATATTTAAAAGAAAAATTGGACTACAACTCTTGTTTTTGCTATATATGGACCACTTTTATTTCTAAATTAAAATCTTGTTGATACAAAATTCATTTGGTTGATTTATTGGCAATACTATGTTTCTATTATTACTTATTATTTGTAACAACTTTTATCATTTTTTAAGTGAGTCCAAATCAAGGAGGAGGTTCTTGGGTTTCACCTATTCTATAATTTGACATTCAAGCTATCCACCCCAATCAAAGTCTATAAATGTGTGTAGACTTAAATTATTACGATAAGATAGAAAAATCTATGGCAATAAGTTCTGCATAGATATATAAATATACTTTTCATTATAGTATAACGATGCTTTCACATATTTGACATGTATCTATTAAATACTCCCTCTACAAGTGTAATTTTTGGTCTTATGAATACTATTTCATACATTAGGATTCCCACCACACTCAAGTTGAGCCATATCATCAACCTCATCTTATGCTTTTAGACTATGTAGTGGAAATTTTATGACCAACTGAGAAAGGTGTGCTCACAAGATTTTTATCTTATATCTTAAATATTTCCAACACCATCTCAGCATATATCATTTATTCTAAAAAAACTTCCTATTTGCATGATCTTATTTGTTTTTCATGCCCAAAATTAATTTCACAACACCTAGATCTTTCATGTAAAACTATGCAAAAAAAAAATACTTTACCTTCTAAAAAATTCCTTGAAGTTTCCCTGCAACATCATGTCATCTTCATAAAGATTATGATGACATTTTTCCCTTTTTATGAAAATCACACATAAGGATCTACTTTTTCACGTACAAGGCCAAGTTTTAACACATTAATTCCAAAAAATTAATTGCACATACGTGGTGATTGGTTTAAGCCACATAAGGACTTCTTCAAGTGATAAACCAAGTCCTTTTCCCCTTTAACCTTTAAATTTTTTAGCTATGACACATATATTTATTCTTCAAACTCTCTATGCAGAAATGTTGTTTAGGCATCCAATTAATCTATCTATGGATCAAATACAATAAAAATAAATAAAATAAATTTAATAGAAGTCAATTTCATTGTAAGAGAAAATCCATTATGTGAGACTTGTACTTATCCAATTTTCCTTATGCATTGCACTTCTTCTTTAAAATCCATTTGTAACCCACAAGTTTTCTTCTAGGAGGTAACTTTAGCAAATTTTATGTCTTGTTATTATTTAGATACTCAATATCATCCTTCATGAATTTCCTCCATTACATTCTCTCCTTTAATCCAAGAGTTTCCTCTAATGTCTTCAAGTCATCGCCATATGTTACTGAAAGTAAGAAATGATTATGAATTTTTGGTGGGTTATACCTTTCATGCATTATTTGCACCCACTTTAAACCCCTTTGTTCAAGGGTTTGTTGGACCCTAAGTTCATTCATTCCTTATTATTTATTCTTTGGGGCATAAATTTATCTATTCTTTAGCTATTATTCTTTGGAAGGATGTGCGACACTTTGGAGGAAGGATACACACACTAGTTTTAAGGAAAGAAGAGTGCACAAAGCTAAACATGAGTGCACAAAAAGGATGAAAGAAGGCATGAAAATATGGAAAATAATATCAGTGTGTGTGGGAAATTAGGAAACTTGGTAAATAAGTTTCATTAAGAAGAGCTAAGGAAGCACAAAGTATGTCAGGATAAGCATGTAACAAGGAACAAATTAGATGCAAACATGTAAGGATGAAACATAATAAAAATAGATGGGGCCAGAAATAGACAAGTACAACTTGGAACACTTACATGGAAGCAAAGAAAGAACATTATAAAATGGGAATATCATTAAAAATATTTGGAAATACTCACCATGCATAATCTAATAGAGGAAACAAGTGGTTATATTTAGCTATTTCCTAAATGTAATAGTTCAACTGGTAGATATAACTCAAAGGATATTAATAGCTCTCAAAATACTAGTGAAGGGAAATTCCCCACTATTATAAATACCCCATGAATGGCTCATTATATAAGGGGTTATTTTTTGAGCATCAAAATCATCTTTGGTATTCAGTATGATCTGTAAGCGCAATAAATCATGTATGTCTTTCGTTGCTCGAACATCATGTACTTGTGTAACTGATGATTGATATATAAACTGAGTATGTTTTGAGGAAATGATGTTATTTGCACATAAAGGTATTAAATTTATTTTTGTCATCGAAATTCACATCCTTGTTGAATTAGGGATTCAACATCTTAGTGAAATAATGAGAGATACCTTGAATGTTTGGGTTCAATCAAGGTCTATTCTCAAATGAAATGGATGGATTCTCTCACCCATTTTGTTACAACTACACTAACCAACTTCTACTCTAACACTATCTAACTTATAAAACAATAATATGAAGGAAACAAGATGAGAGAGAGAAAACTAAAATAAAGGGAGATGATGCATGAAATTGGAAAATTTATCAATTCTAACTCTAAAAGACATAGATGTGAACACACAAGTGAAGATTAAAACATGCACACAAATTTGAAGGAGAATAACTAAGAAATAATGGAGTGTAAAAAAGACATATATGTTCACATTAAACACAAAGCATTTGGAGGAACAAATCCACACTTGCATTAATATCAAATCTTAACCATTTACATACATAGAAATGAAGCAAGGAATCTCCACATATAAGTTGCCGAGATCGCGAGAAAGGATTTGTGAGCTCAAAAAGGTAGAGCCACAAACTCAACAGAAAAGAACCCATATTATGCCTTTCAAATTTACATTTATAGAAACAAATAAATAAGGGAGATGGGACCGATTACATCTAATGATTAATGAAATTAACCACCCGTTAACACTAGGAAAAATTGCCATAGATTTTGTTGTCAAGGCATGAATGCCTGACATCACTCCAATCACACACCATCAGATTGCCAATATAGGAGGAAGATGATGCTCAAAATTGAATTCTGGTTGATGAAGTGGTTAAGGGCCTAGTTCAAGTTAGGCATGACTTTTTCATGCATCACAAACTTTATATGATTATTCTTTGATCTACAGATTTCTCCTTTGTTTAGCAACTTTTCATGCTCTGTGGCTTTATTTGATGACCCACGACCTCAATGTATTCCATAGGATTCATCACGGCTTTTGAAATTTTGTAGCCTTTACTATGTACTTAACTTTCCTTCTCCACATGTCGTGGCATTCCACTTTTTTCAACTCATGGATTTTATACTTACGAAAATGCGCCTTTGTTCTTTGAGAACCCGCATAACACATGATTCCTATTATGTAGCTTCCAACCTTAGTTGCATTCAAAATTACTTGATTTTGCCTCGTAGTGTCTCATGACACTTTTTATTGTGTCACGACTTCTCCTGAGTGGGCTTCATGCTTGCTGTATAGAACTAACCAACTCCACAAAATTTCATATTTTCCAAGTCTGTGTAATGCTATTTTTTTATTTTGCAAAGTACTAAGTTTTTCACACACTAACCCTCTAACTTCTTTAATCTACGAGTATTCAATCTGTAGCTGCCTAAGTCTGAAACTTGGATGAGTTGTTGATAATATCATGGGGTGTTATTTTGGACAATAATTTGGTGACTTTTAGGGGACATCTTCCTACTATATGTAAAGATCAGTATCCTTGAAGCATCCATTGGGCATGGAGTCAAGTATGAAACTAAAAATTGATCTCAAACTTTTACAATTGTTCGTAAAAATCTATTTTGAAGCCAATCCTTTGGTGATTTGGGTGAATCACTTTGAAAATGCCCCAAAATATTCAAATTTTCTGCCATCGAGGGAATAAATTGAAATGTCTTGTGTACAACTACAATGGACTCCAAAAACCTATTTACAAAATATGAAGATCATACATGCTCTAAGTGAAACATACAAAGTCTACATAAGCACTTATTCAGATGATCACCACAAAGACCGAGGAAAATGCACTCAATAAGTGATAATCACACAATAAAAGGAGGGAAAATTTAAACATAACAACGAGGAAAGGGAAAGCAAAGAGATACAAGTATGTACAAGATGGAAGAAACTAACTTAAAGATAAGGTTTAAGATAGATCTCATTAAATGGGATCTTAAGTACCACCCATCAAGTTTGGCCAACTCAAAAGAGTTGGCCTACTTGCGTGTAGTGATTATATATGGCTCAGTCCAAACTGCATCAAACTTGGAGTGCCACCCTGGTTTAGCTTTATTTGTATCCCATTTCAAGACTAGATCTCCTTCTTTAAAAGCATGTACTTTGGATTTCTTGTCAAACCGCTACTTAGTCAACCTTTGGTGTTCTTATAATTTAATCATGGTGGACTACCTAAATTCCCCAATCTTAACCAACTCTACCATTCTAATTTTTCTTTTATTTTCACCCTCAAACTCTAGCTTTTGAGTCATCTCCAATGAGGGTAATTCTAGAGACAATAAAAGCTTGGCCTCTTTACCATAGACAAGAACGAAAGGAGAATTGTCAATTTATCTTTTTGGTGTGACTCTGTCTGCCTACAGAGAATTTTTGACCTTTGTGTGTCATTGTCTTTAATTGATTTCCAATGTCCTTTTCATTATTCTGATGAGTATATTGTTAGTACATTTAGCCAAGACATTAGCCTAAGGGTAATAATTGGAAGATGTCTTCAAGTATACTCCATGCTTAAGAGCCCAGTTAAAGATATTATAGCCTAAGAAGGTTTTTACATTATCATAAATAATATTTTTGGGAACCCCAAACCTTGTCACAATGTCTTTAAGAAAATAAAGGGTAGCTAATTCAATTGTTTCCTTGAGAGCCACAACTTTCGTCCACCTAGTAAAGTAATTAGTCGCTATCAAAAACCACTTATGACCTGCACTTGATACAATATTCATCATACCAATAAAATCAAGTCCCCATTGAGAAAAGGGTTCATCTACCTAAATGGGATGAAGTGGGAGAGCCATCATCTTATTTTTACCAATGAAGAAAGCACATTCCTTACATTCCCTAACCCAATGAGGAACATCTGTGAAAAATGCAGGCCATAACTAAACCACCTTTATAATTTTTATTATTGTGGCCTTGGCATAGAAGTTCCCACTTGAGAAACCTTTTTAGAACTCCACCAAAACCTTCTTCACTTGTTTATGAAACACTCCATCAAGGTTATTTTTAAAAACAACCCCGCCAATCAACGCTAAGGAATAGATTTCAATATTAGATGCCACCCCTTAGCTTTTCTCAAAGTAGAAGTATATATGCCAGTGGATAAAATATAGTCATGTTGCTAATCCAATTTTTGTCATTGTGTGGAACCACAACAAGTTACTCTTGTTCTTCTTTGAAAAGATATGCAGTTTCTTGATTATTTTGAGCATCTGAGGCCAACTTCTCACAAAGTGATCTACCTCTTACTAGTTTTGTGGCCTTAATGGTCACATCATACTCCATAATATTCGTCACCCATCTTACTCTCTTCTCACTGATTTCTACTCCCATTATGAAATCCCTCACGCTTGGGGGTGAGACAAAAAGTTTGATATGGTTAGTGGAAACCATGTTCTTGAATTTCTTGAGAGCTCTTATGATGGAAAATACCTACTTTTCCACATGATTGTATCTTAATTCATAATCCTTCAATGTTTGATTGAAGAAGGCTACTAGTTACTCTAAACCCTTATCAAGTTGTTATTTTAACACCACAACAAGGTTGGCTTCAGCTCCATATGTATATAAGGTGAAATCAGATTTGAATAGTTAGGGTTGATAAGACTGGGATCCTATGTAATTACTTGTTTAATGCTGGTAAAAATTTCTTTCCATTCTTTGGTCCATTTGAAATCCGCATCCTTTTTGAGAATCAAGCTAATGGGTTCGACGAGTCCTATAAAGTTAGGAATGAATTTCTTAACAAAATTAATTTTATCGAAGAAAGATTGCAAAGCCTTTTGTGAGTTAGAAAAGAGAGATAAAGGAGGGCAGAGACTCTTTTAGAGTCAATGGAAATACCATACTTTGAAACAATGTGACCAAAAATCCTTTCCGACAGAACTGCAAAAATGCATTTCTTGGGATTAAGAGACACTTTAAACTCTCTACACATCTAAAAAACTTTCTCAGTATGATTGAAATAATATTTATTGTCTCTTTAGAAAACAATGATATCATTCAAGTAGATGAGGTTGAAGTCATTGATATAACCATTGAATGGAATATCCAGGGCTATTTGAAATGTGGCACATGTATTCGAAAAACTGACATGCATCTTCTCATATGCATGCGTTCCCCACTTAGTTGTAAATGTGGTCTTATGTCGATCCTCTTCTTTCACCTTGATCTGATTAAAACCTAAGTAGCCATCTAGCATAGAAAACCTTTAATCTCCCTATCTGTAATTTTTTTTCCATATAGGTCAAAGGATAATGATCCTTCAAAGAGGCCTTATTCAAGTCTTTAAAATCCACACAACCTAATTTCTCTACTCTTCTTCCTAATAAGGACCAAGTTAGCCACCCAAGAGGAGTACTTTATTGGGAATATAATTTTAGCCTCAATGAGTTTGGTTAGCTCTTTTCTCACAAGGGATTATAGGATTGACAAGACTTTGTTTCTGTATGGTTGGCTTGACAATAGGATCAAGATCTGCAATGTGTTAAGCAATGTTGGGGTCAAAAACTCTAATATATTCATAACTCCAAGATAATATGTCCCACTTTTTTGCATTTGTTGTACCTTTATAAACATGAATTTTTAGTTTCATTGAAATTCCAAAGGTAATAGCCACAAAACCGTACACATTCATGAAATTCCATGAACTAATGAAATGTTGTGTTTAGAGTGTAGAATACATATAAATTTTATTTTTTATTTTTTAGAAAATAATCAAGTGTTTTTCTTAATTTTATTCACATGTTGTTTCTTATTTTATAATACAACAACTGTCCAGTGTGCTGGTTTTAAATGAAAATTTATTTTTTCACCATGAAATTTTAGATATATGTTTTAGATTCGAATATCGAGTTCTTGAAAAATTTTCATATTTTTTTGATTTATATTTTCTTATTAATTTTTTAGTGAATATATTTTCAGATTAAGGGCATACATATGTTTATGCCAATATATTTTCAAATTTATATCGAAATTGATTTTTTTTCATAGTTACGAAGAAGACTTCGACAAATAATAAGTTTATTTTTTTCAAATTTTTTTGATATATTTTACTATTTTTCAAATTGTGTTGAAAGTGTATTACTGATTGTCGTAAAATACCATATGTTGGAAAAAAAATAGTAAAATAGATTTTTAAAAAATGAAAACTATATTTTTAGAAAGGTAATAAAAAACTGCATTTTGGTGTAAAATTTTGTAATTTAAATAATTAATTTACCCTAAATACGTGGTACATATGTGGCACATTTTGGCCAATAATTATCCTCCAAATATATTAAGGGCCATAATGTGCCACATAGGCTCCACATAAGGGTGTTTGTGTGAACACCCCTTCGCGTGAACACCCCAAAATCCCAAATCTACCACCCGAGTGCCGCCAAGTACAAATTTATTTTTAAACTTTGTTTCGTAGTCCAATTTTTTTAATTTTTTTTTAATAACTATAGTTTTGGAGCAATTTTTTTTCCAATATTATTGTTTTTATTTTATTTTTAGGTTCAATTTCAATGATTTTAATTTTATAATATACTTTTTCATATTCTTTTTGTTTGTTTTTAATCAAAAGTATATTATATTTTTAAATTTATTTTATAAAAAAAATTCTATTATTTATATATAATCAAATTAACTTTAAAATATAGTTAATTTTATTAAAACGACATTATAAAATTAAATAATTGTATATTATATTTAAATTGTTTTAAAATTAGAAAAATAGTTTTAAAGTTAGAAAAGCATGTAATTAAAAATAACCTAATTTCTATTGAGATTTCTATATAATAAGAGTTACATGTGTATAGTTTTCTATTGAATTTACTCTTAAATCTAGATCTAGCTCAATTTGTGTGTGTAGGTGAAAATTATCGAAGTGGAGGAATCACAGCAAATCAGAAGAATAACAAGCAAAAATATAGCGAGGAAAGGAAAGCAGAGGAGAATGTTGGAAGATCACTTTGTAGGAAGAAACAAAGAGAGAGAGATGGCTGTAAAAAATGATACATGTACATACTTGAAACCCTTGATATCGTAATTTTATTTTTTTGTCTAGGGTAAATACGAAGTTTTAGCTTTAGATATGCCTTCTATATAGAAGAATATTATATTAAAATATAATATAATGATTAGTATTGTACAAACTGTCAAGTATTTCTCCCTCTTTTCTAGAATTCACTACGAGACACTTAGAAACAAATATTCTTCCTTAGAACGTTAATAAACATGTAGCACGTTGGGAAAGTTGTGAGAAATGGAGGGGGGTTAATGGAGACCTATATTGTCCATCCATTATTATCAAGGCCCTATGATTTTGAAAAGTGTTCACACCAAGTATGATAAAATTGAGCATGTACTCCAATATTATAATGTAGGTGTCCCTTTCCTTTCAATTCTTTAATCACTCAAATAATCAAATGCTAGAAAATCCTCTCCAAATGCTTGAATTTTTATTTTGGCACATGGATGCTCTTTAAAAAATCAATTTCTTACTTTTACAACTATAATAAATGACTTGTACATGAATATAATTACCTATGTGTCAATTGTGTCTTAAATCATTATAGTAATATCAACTCAACAAATTGCTTAAGTAGTATAAAGAAGTATTCACGATGTCTTTCTTCAAAAATATTTTGTGTGATAAAGCACTGCATAGATCTGGTTCCTAGATATCATCTTAAAAAAATCCCCTATTATCACATTTCACTTTGGAAGAATGATGGTCTAGTGCCAAATACAAGATATTCTCGATCAAGGAAAACTCAGTCCCAACCCATATCCTTGTGTGAATATAATAGTAATTTATCCCAATAATTATGGATCATGTTGAATATGCATAGACTATCATGCACTTTAGTATATCATGCATAGACTATAAGACAATTTTCAAGACAATCGCAACAATAATTGTGTGAATGCCTGTGTTTATAACTTTCATCTTGATCAATGTTCTAGTAACATTTATGTAATTAATGGGTAACATTTATTCTACTCCCAGCATTACACACTTCATACTCCTCCATCATTTTATACTATAATGAAATCGTCATCTTCAACAATACTTGGGAGGAGCATGTGGATCACATATCTCATGTATTTTACATCTTACACAAACACATGCCACAAGCCAAAATAGTGAAGTGTGCATTTGGAATTTTACAAATTCAATATATGGGAGACATAATTGACCATGCTAGAAGACTAAAAAGTTAAAAATCGAATTTATATTCAAGGAGTCACAAAGAATATTAAATAAGGAGGCAACCTAATTTAAATAAAAATGAGGGAATATAATAGTTTGATCACTTTGATAATACTAAAAAGTCTATGAAAAAAACAAATCCAAGTTGGGATTGTAAAAAATTAAAAAATATGATTACATGTTGGGCATACTTGATCAAAATAAAATCATTAAGGACATAATGAGAAATCTCAATTTAGAAATGTGTGCTTGATAGTTTCACACATTGTGCTCTCAATTTTGAAATGTCTTTATATTTTCCACATCATCCAAGATCTCATAGACTTCAATCTACTTGAATGTGATGATCCTATTGACTATTGATCATGCTTTGTTTCCTCATCTTAACACTAAAATGTACATAAGTTTAAAAAACATAGCTCATGTGATACCAGTTAAATGCTCATATGTATTACAATCACCCTACTAATAATCATAACCCCATAGTATAATCTTAAATTCATAGCAAGAAATTTTAATCCATAACATATATAGGAGGATATAAGTTTTAATTCATAGCAAGAAATTTGTCAAATATATATGCCAAAGTGACAAAGAAAATAGAGAAAATATTCCATTCAGAAGACATCAATATATAATATTATAGGTCCTTCTATATAATACCAAGTGGCTCAACTCGTTGTTCAATGACGTGTAATTTTTTTTTCATGATCTTCTACATCTAGTCTCTATTTTTTAATGATCCACATGCATTATTCACCTGATGCAATTATAACCTGAGTAGAAACTACGTGATGGGTGTAATAATATACCTTATTGTCCAGTTTGTAATCAACAAAGTGAATCCCACTTTGGAGGGCTTTCACTTGCCGTAAATATGTTTCCTACACTATAACCAAGCCAATATAAAATGTTGTCTCCTCACTTATTATTTCACTTGTTAGATTTGTTCTCTCTTCTGTGCAACACAACAAGTAGTACTCCACTTTCTCAATATTTCCTTCTTCTGCAATGATTGTAAATACATCACCTAAAACAAAATCATTTTATAAACAAGTTTTTTTTGTGAGAAATAAATTCAAAGAAAAATTCAATGATCTATATACTATAAATTATATATATTAATTCAATGATCAAATACAATCCTTTTAAACAAAAAATACCTTGTTTAACAAGTCCAGATATGTGGTCATAATTGGTGAAATCAAGGGCACATCTTCAAAACTATCATCATGATCTGATCCATATGAGTCATCCACAACTAAAGGAACTTGCTTCCACTCACCTACATACCCATGTTTTTTACTATTGCACTCTGTATATGATTTTTTCATGCATTCATAACAAAAACAAGAATAACATCTTGTACAGATTGTCCAGTTATTACTATCCACAATCATCACAAAGTGTAAAGACCTAGAATTAGGAATCATTTCACATCCATGTTTTGTCCTTCGATCAATATCTGATTAATCATGTGCAAAATCAATAAATTTTAACAAACATCAAAATAAATAAAAATAAATGTACATGTACATAATTTTATGTGTAACTTGTAATCAATTTCACATAAAGATACATATGTTTTAAATGTGTAAACCTAATATCTCCTAAAATACTCTATGTGGGGGCATGTTACTCTCATTTGAGGTTGAAGCCTGAACTGCAAAATGTTTCTTACACCATTCAACAATAGTGTGGGCATCAATCAATCGATCTCCCTCATAATCAAAGCTTTGTTTCTTTAGAGCACGTTTGATGCATGCACCACACCATCATGTTCTCCCTTCCCATGACCACTCTATAAAAAATCATAAATGAGGTATTTTGAGATAACGTTGATAGTGACTGAGTGCAAAGAAAGGGTGAGAGGATTTAAATTGTGATGCACAACCATCTGACCAAACAAAATGTTGATCTATTTGTACTCCTCGCTGATTAAGACATTTGGAAAAATAAATCAAAACAATGTTGTACAAAATGGGTGGCATGTTCCTTGTCATCACTTATATAGAAGTAATATCCCTTCTTAATCACTCACTTCACATATGTACTTTCAACCCCATCCAAATCCAATTGTGCATGCCTATAAAATACGTGAACCATGATGGTAACTTGATCAATATGATAATATTGTGTTTGAATCTCTTTTTGATGAGAAAATGAGTAATTCTCAGTAAAATCAACCACGAACAATATGAAACCAATAGGGAATGTGTCTCTATTGGTCTTAAATTGCGTAGCCTGCCACTTTGCATAGTGAGAATGTTTGATGTATGGACTAATCAAACTTTGGAAACTATGCATGAATGTTGCAATGGGGATTTCCTCTTCTACCAAGTCTAACTTGGTTGCATTCTTTCCAAGTTGTGTTGAATATTTTATGTATTTGAACCTACAAAATCAATACATAATGGACAACTTGTTATATTCATTTGCAATAAACATAAACAACAAAATAAAATATGTACATCCAAATTTAAAATTAATTAATTTTTCTTTATTTAATAATCACCTCTTGCAAGTCACCATTTGAACTATGTCCAAGTCTTCATTTGTTTATGGAAATAATTTCAAGTCCCCACACTTGTCACAAACACCTTTGATGCAATCCATAAGACCATCCACATTATCATAAGATATTGTGCAAAGAATAGAAGCTATGAATTCACTCACATGTGTAGGGGGTAATTTTCTAGACCATTTGATGCTTCTCATAACTTTCTATACACCTGAAAAAACATAGATTTTGATTACATAAATTAAATCACATCTCATAAAACAAAATTTAATCAAATTTATAATAATCCTATAAATGAAAGCACACCTCAATATATGTAATATTTTTTGTGTACCTAATAGTGATAATCAAAATCGACATGATAGTGACAACAACATGTTTCAAGAACTTTATCATTTCACACATACCAAGGCTTCAAAATCTCAAACATTCGTTGTCCAATCTTAACATGTGGATGTTCTTATTTAAACTTGATGTACATCATGTTGAGTTATTTTGAGCCAATGTTTTATATGTTCATCATAGTTATTGTGAGATATCCTGTGTTTTAAAACATCCCTCACATTTGGAGAAGGACGAGTCCTCTCAGTCCAAAAATTAGAAACTATCTTCACAATACTATCCTCAATTTTATCAGAATGTGGATTTCTACACATTAGTGCCCAAATTTTCTTCCACAGTAGAATTATCCAATGTCTTCCTCCTCTTTCACATACCCACTGATCATATCTTTCTAGAAACACCCAAGACCTGAGCAGTAACGGTAACATGACGATTCTTTGTTGTATCTTCACTTACAACTGAAGTTAATATTGCTCTACGAGAAATACTCTTATCAACAGAACTAGTTTTTGTACCCACTGAACTTATTCCTTTAGACACATTCGCAAAAAAATATTGTTCCAAATGTTGTGACTTTTACTGTCCAAAATTGACACCCAAAAATTCTAATGTTTCCTTCATATCAACATGATTCAAGAATGTAACCAAAAAATGTGCTCTAACAACTGTAGTCAAATTAAAAAATTCACCATATATTCTCTCAACACATTTTGTTGTTTTCTTTCTTGATAGTGGTTCTTGTTGGGAAAATTCTTTTAATTTGTTGAAATCCATCTTCACCAAGTGTTTGACATTTTTCTTGGGAAGTAATTTCATAACTTATGTTATCAAATCAACATATTGTTGCACATCATCTGTGTCCATAAACACAATGCAAAAAAATTAACATACATGATTACACCATTCATAAATGATTTAATATATATAAGATCTTGTTTAGGAACATTGATTAATTTTATCTTTAGTAGATTCTTATTGTCACATGCATATATCCTTTAGCTATTTTATTGGAATGTAGAACATCTAATAGATGTATATTTTATTAGAATGTAGATCTAATAGATGTAGATAGTTTCTCACCATACATATTATCATATTAGATTAGTCTCATAGATTTTGACCATTTGGTGCATAGTTCTTACAAGGATATGAAGCTATATAAAACATGAATTTTTCCTATTCTTCCAAGGATATGAAGCTAGAAAATTTTTAAGCATAAGTAAGCACTCAAAATGGGTTAATTTGAAAATTTAGGAGCAATCTAATCTACACTCTAGTTTTTTAATGATGAAAATATTTATGAATCACATACTTTCATGTTAAAGAAATAAATGAAACATGCACTCATAAAGTTGGAATTAGCTCTAAGATAGGGTGTAGTTTGTATATTTATTATATAAGGTGTGCAGTGATTCCTAAAGTGCTAAGATGGATAATAGTAGTGACCTAGTACATATGACAAATATTTTGGTACTACTAAGTACATGTATGACAAATATTTTGGTACTACACAAAGGTGTAGGACCACAAATCATATATGTCTAAGAAATGACTTGTGAGGTCTTACTAAAATCCTAAGGATGTAAGAGTAAAGGTCAATCCTAAGAGTAAAGGTACTACTAGATTCCTACGACTGATTTGTATATAAAAATTATAGTTAACTAGAGATAGAAAAGTATATAATTGTGTAAACCTATGATAGTTCCATCAAAAACATGGAAAGAGATAATATGAAATATAATGTGTAACATTATACAATTGATAAATAAATTATCAAAATATCAAGAGAGAGAAAAATAGTATAAATAAACCCTAGAAAGATTTCATGAGGAGTACCTGAAACAAAATAAACTAAGGATTATAATTGAGAAGTGTGAGAAAAAATTTATGAAAATAAAATTTACGAAAATAAAAGGTAGTATGAGGACATGTGGATGAACACAACATAGGTGGATGAATTTATAAAATATAAAGTGAGAAAAAAATCTAGTAGAAATAAACCTTAATGATTTCATGAGGAGTATGTAAAGCATGAATATAAAATATTGTAAGTTAATAAATAGTACCAGAGAAGATAAAAAAATGTGAATTTAGTAGAAGATTTACAAATAATGTCACAAGGAGTCTATTATCTTATATATGTGTAAAACAACATGCCAAAAGATCTAGGAATAAATAAATGACCTAAAATTATATCTAAAGGATGTTGTAAGTAGTAAATAAATTGTAAATAATATGTAAAGGCATATTCAACATGTGTGATCATCTAAATAAAATATGAAATATAAGTAGATAATGTCATATTTTAAGGGGTAGCGAAGATAATTATACTAACCATCTTGTCTAAACTATAGATTATAACATGGGTAGCTAGAAAATGAGGTAAATTGATTTGTATAACCTATATAGATGTTAGGGGTAGCCAAATTATTATACAAGATGACCTTTCTAGAATAAAGATGTAAGGAGAAGATAAAATAACATACTAATTAGGTTATCTAAACTAAGTATTATAATTGACAAGTGTGAGAAAAATAACTATGAAAATAAAATGTATGAAAATAAAGGGTAGTAGTCATGTAACACTTGTACAATCAAGATGAGGTCCAATTTATTTCTCATGTAAGTGAGAGAGGAGGAGTGACTAATTTATGATGTAGAAGAAATGTGTATGTATAAGGTATGGAGAAGGGATGTGTAGGTACAAGGTATGAAGAAGGGATGTGTAGGTACAAGGTATGGAGAAGGAATTCCATGTATTGTGGTTCCAAATTAGTAGGGATCATGATTTACTACAATGCTACACATATTCCATATTTACATGTAAGGGACCACTTTTAACTAATTCAAAAGGAAATAAAATTTTCAATGGGTAGTATAATCCATGAAAGGAAAAATCCAAGAACTAGGAAAATGATCATGTGCCAAGGCACACACAAAAATCCCAGGGTAAAAAGGGTTCAAACTAGGATAAGGATTATATCAACTAACTTGGTATCACTAAAATATTTAACCCAAAAATGAAATAAAATGTGTTCATTTTTCTTATCTCATTTTGAATCAAGGGTAAAATAGTATATATATTTACATTAATTACTTTAACATATATATATATATATATATACCTATTTAGAAATTTCTCATGTAAGTGAGAGAGGAGGAGTGACTAATTGCTGATGTAGAAGAAATGTATGTATAAGGTATGGAGAAAGGTACAAGGTATGAAGAAGGGATGTGTAGGTACAAGGTGTGGAGAAGGAATTCCATGTATTGTGGTTCCAAATTAGTAGGGATCATGATTTACTACAATGCTACGCATATTCCATATTTACATGTAAGGGACCACTTATAACTAATTCAAAAGGAAATAAAATTTTCAATGGGTAGTATAATCCATGAAAGGAAAAATCCAAGAACTAGGAAAATGATCATGTGCCAAGGCATACACAAAAATCCCAGGGTAAAAAGGGTTCAAACTAGGATAAGGATTATATCAACTAACTTGGTATCACACACACAGATATATATATATATATATATATATACATACCTATTTAGAAATTTCCAAGATAGAATTATGAAAACAAGTGTAAATAAAATAAGACATAAAAAGGGAGACGTAATTAGCTATCCTACAAGTAAAGAAACTAATATGGTAGTGGAAGAAGGGTGAAAATACTCGAAATGATGTGCAAGTGCTTCATTTCTAATTCTAAGAGTGTAGGATAAGTAGGTATGGAAATTTTAGATGTGTACAGATTTTTTTGGTGGTTTCATACCTATTTGGTGGTTTAAAATGTGAATTTATGGTGTTTTATAAATTTGGTACCTATGTAAGACAAAAATATGCTTAACTGTGAAACCCTAGGTATCAAGAAACCCTTTGTATGACCCGAAATAGCTTTAAAACTGAACCATGGGTAAGAGTCCATGCAAAAAGGTTTGTGTTTGGGGTAAAGTGTAATATGTACACTACCTATGTTAGTACTACTATGAATAGGGATTAAAATACATGTAGTTAACCACTTAACATGTGATATCTATGTGGTTGCAACTAGATTTGGAAATTTTATCACTTGATAATATAGATAATGGTTTGGTGTAATTTGTGCTTAAATTAGATTGAAAACACTTTTTATCGGTAAAATTGAGTCTAGGACCAAGGTTAGAGTTCTTTAAACCTATGTAGGAGTTTCTCATATTATTTGTGATTGTTTGAAGGTAATTTAGGAGATATTTGAGTGATTTTGAAATGATAATTTTATCATAGGGCTCTTGAAAGTACCAAGTGAGTAAATGAGTGCATTTAAATTTCTTATATATGGGTTCCTATATATAATTTTGTATAAAATTCAACCCATGAGGAAATTACTGACCCATAAAAATATATACAAGTGATAAAATCATCATTGCGGACATGTGGACAAAGACAAAATAGGCGTAGAGGGTGAGAAGGTAGGGATAAAAATAAGAGGGATATCTACCTAAAGGGTTTGAAAGTAAGGATCCGATACCTTATATAGTAAAAATGAAGTTAAGAATTGTTATAATAATATGATGATAATATAATTATGTACAAGCTAGATTTCTAGGCAGGAGGATAGGTTTATAGGAAAAATCATATAAGGGATACCAAGCTCAGAGTTAAATACACTATACTAATCATAGACTGTATTAAAAAACACACAATACAAAAGCACAATATGTGGAGTTGGTCTCAAAAGAACTTGAATTATCTGTCTTGTTTTCTAAAATCTAAAGTTGAAATCCATCATGAGTTCATTGGGGGCCATCACGATTGTTGTTTTTTGTTCTAATAGAGATATATTATTTACTTCCTCATCAAATTGCTAACAAAGAGTTGTTTCATGCTCATCTGATGTGTGAATGGAAGAAAGCCTCAAACTATTATACCATTTACGTGATTTTCCTTTTAGTGAAGAAGTAAGAAGCATAACTGCTACATCATCTTCAATGAAAAGATGCATTGAAAAAACATTTTCAACATCATGGATATAATAAACAGGGGTTGTAAGGTTTTCACTAGTGAAGAAAATAATAATCTTCAAAGAAGACACTGGTATATCATGTTGGGAATTTAGATCCAAGGGGGTACCAATATTAAAAATTACGAAGGGAAGATTTCTCTAATACACCATGAAGGGAATATGACTTAAATTTTGGGAGAGAAAAGAAGGGTCTACTAGGAGGAGGAGTGAAAATAATTTTGTTTGAAGGTAATGAAGATCTTTGAAATGAATTTTGTTTTCTTCCTTTTGGTGAGAGTTGCGAATACTCAAAATGTTGACTTCTTGATGTAATCTGCCTTGTTTGTATCCTGCTCATGAAAGGGAGAACTGGACTACTTGAAAATAGAGTTTTAAAACTTGGGAGTCGCCATATGTGTAGAAAGGTGCCTCAAAAGGTTGGAATATGCTAAGACACACACAAATGTTAGTGGACATGGCATAAATCTAATCAAACTCATTCCTCTAGGCCACAAAGTGAAAATATGCTTCAGAATCTTCTGAACCACTTTCTTGGTTAGTCTCTCTTTCATTTCATGATAATATTTACCTTGTAAGTCCTACTATGTTGAATAATTATGTATAATTTTTCAAAATGACGTGACAAGGTAAATTCTTCCATTCTACAAAGTACACCATAAGACTAATTCTACGACATGCGTAATCAATCCAATTTTGGCCATTTCCATCTTCTGGGAGGATTATGAAAATCTCATAAACATCTAGAGGTGGTCTTGGAGAGAATTTAATGTGTTGGAAGTAGTTTAGGAAGATTGAGGAAATATTTTGTGATTCAGGGGCAGTCTGTGAAAAAGTGGGTTTTCAGGTGTATGGAATGAATAGTCAAAATATGAACATGAACTTCTACAGATGATTCTAGGAGCTATGTAAGGATTTAGAAGGAAAACAAGTAGGAAATGGAAATATTGAAAAATCCTCTACATGGTGGAAACATCTAAATTAATCCAAGGTCTAATGATTTCCTAAGGTAGTTAAAAATTCATAGGTGTACCTCATTATCTCGATAAAAAGGATCCATTTTGGAGTTGCAAGTAGAATTAAGGTCTTAAAACTATGCCATTAGTATTATAATGGTATTTCTATTTATATTCATATAAAATTTCATCTCAAAATTCCATTTGGAGCTCCTGGGGTGAAAATTTCTTGCTCTCATGCTATTTTGAGTAAGTGTAAAATATGGCTTTCATAATGGGGTAAGGCACACTTTTGTGTCCCTTTTGTTCTATTGTCACCAAGGGGATAGAGGGGGAAAGAAAACACACCCCATGATATCCTTGTAACCACTCAACTACCCATGTGCAATCAAGACAACCCAGATTGAGTCTAAAGTGGGTTAGGTGAGTGTTTTCCATACTTAGCCAATTTTATTTTGTGCCACGCATCACCGCCTTGCTCCAAGGAATATTTTTGTGTCTCTTGTGTCCATTATTCCCACTCTTAGCCTACTCTTATCCCATTTACACTCACATGACCCTTCACTAGACTCTACTGACTTATTTTTTAACCCCCGTGCTTAACCACTCAACCCCTCATGCTCAAACTGAATTTCCAAATGGGGTAAGGTGAATTTTGTTGAATATATTGTACATTTTCCCCCAAGGGGACAAGAAAGTGTTCCTATGTCCAGCCCCTACACCTAATCACTAACATGATCTCTCCTTACTCCGTAGGATACTTATCTGGATCTTTCATCTCACTCACCCTCTCTCCCATGCTGACACTTGTCCTCATCTTACTTCAAGCTGCACTTAAAAGCCACCAATTTACCTTTGCACCATGATAAACCATATTTTAACTTCATATTAAACTCATATTTCACCCAAAGTTAAACCATGGTCAGTAGGACATCATAAAAGTGTGTTATAACTTATTTTCAAGTCATTTATTCACAAGAGGTTTATCATCCACTATTTTCACTGCTGCAAAACCTTGAAATCTCTCCATTTTTACCATAGATGCTACAAAAAATTCCAGAACAGCCATAGCCTCCAAAACTGATTTTTTCTCATATCTCACTAACCGAGAATCCAATTACACCAAATTTTTTCCGCATTGCTATTCTCCAAAATTCCTTTGAGAAGATTACAGTTACATACCCTATAATGAACTAGATTTTTTGATACAATAACTTGAAATCCAAACCTTATAAAGCTACCTTTTCATTTTCTAAGAGTTTTAATAGGTGGAAAACAATGAAAATTGGAGCACGGGATCCCAGTACAAAATAGAACAAAATGATGGTTGATTCGTCTCAATCTGACACTGGTAAGTTCACTCACTGAAAATAGCATATGATTTATAAAATGATATGCTAAAAACATTAAGTTTCCCAAAACAACAAGTTCTCAACATTCAGTATATCCAAAAACAACGAGAAACACCAAACAAGATTAATCAGACAACTTTCCAAAAATAACAGTTTTTAAAAAGAAAATGCCCCAAAATATAAACTTTCTAAAAATATAAAATCATAATTAGTAATAGTATCCAAATTGGATTAGGAGCTTTAGGGAATAAGAGCAGATAAAAATTGACCAAAATTCCTAAAATAGCAACTCATGGTTCCACCTGCCATAAAAAGAAAGTTTCAGCTTCTTGTGTAGAAAGTTCTTGTCGGCTCCATTTTCACTCATCTTGTTAATTTTTTGAAATATGAGGTTTAAATTCTTAGGTATGAAGCCTATTTTAACATTGGTCACTAAATATCGAAGTGTGGGTGACAATAGTGTCATTCAGAAGGACCTAAAATATAGAATGCTTGAAGGACCAAAAGATCTTGTTGAAGAGAATATTTTCACAAGAAGGTTGTTTGCATGTTTATAGTAGGAGGCCATCCTTTTTCAGTACATAGTATAAAATTGGTGCTAGCATGTGCTCAAAACTATGAGTCAGATTCCAAAATAGTAAGGGTAGATGAAAAATCCATTCTTGTAGTGCTCACCCCGAGAGGCATTTCACAATGTATGAAAATTCCAACTAACAACAACATGGTCATAATATCAAAAGAGTTTCATATCACGAGTGGTTGAAGACTGAATCTTACCTATCAAGGCCTTGTACACTAGGATCATGGTTGAAGCAAGGAAGGAATCCCTCTCGTGAAAGAAGAGTCTTTCAAGAAGTGAGTTTCATGAGGGTTACTTAGATGCAATATCTTGTTAAGAAAGATAATGAGCGAGGGATAATAAAGGAATTTTAGAACATGATCTAGTTTATCCTTACTACCACTGAAGGGAACTAGGTGGTAGATTGGGGAAAAATCATAAGTAACAACCTTCACCATCAGTTGCTCCAATTATCGGTCATAAATAAATTCACAATGGCCTCATACCTAGTGTATGCTCTTGCCAATACCTGACCATTCAAAGGCCTAACTCTTGTTTAGAATGTTTCTCAGAAGGCACCAACTTATGAAAGGTATCTTTAACTCACTCTCAAAGAAATCAATCATTATTTTTCCAGGGTGAATGATGCATTCACCATGTTTGTTATCTGATTGTTAGAGGGAAGTCCAGAACCAAAGTTATCTTCTCAAGCCACAACATTGATTGAGAAATATGGATGTTACTTTACTCAATTGTCCACCTTTTTCTATATCAGGGCTTCAATATTTGACCTCACTCCTCGTAAGCTTCCTAGTTATCTCAGTGACAAAATAGTGATGTTTGACTTGTGTAGAAATATTTCTCAGGTCCACAATAAGTTTAATAACTACAAGAACAAAGGTGTGTCTTTCCTTATTTCTCTTGGAATATTTTCTTGCAAGAATATCACTTATGGTTCAAATTTTGAATCTTCATTTGCCTCCTTAAGTATCTATTCATACACATCCAAGGATGATTTTAACATCCGAAGTAACCTGAAACCTTCAATCTCCCTGAGTTGCACCATGTTCCCCAGATTGAAGATTATTGGGTCAACTGCTTGGATGAATTTGAGGTAAGGAAATGAGATCATATGTGGATGACCATTGGCCAAATGAGGAGATTTAATTTTTATTGGTTCATGTAAGGTGTATAAGATGATGGAACTGATTTTTTTGATCCTGAATATCAAGTAGTGAAGTATTTTCCTCTCCCACTAGTCTAATGGAGTGTTTGTGAGTCAGAAGATATCAATGAAAGAACTGCAATAGTGATCTAGAGGTCTAAAGAGTGGTTCAAGAGAAAGAGGGCTATTTTCATAGAATCTCATGGTATTCAAACTCTTGTAAGGCAAACATCTCATATTTCATCTTTGAAGGCATATGAGAGAACAGTGAGCTTCACTCACTCATAGGATCCCACAAAAAGGAAAACAATAGATGACTCAAGGAACTTACTATAGAAGATTCACACAAGAAAAAAAATTCACTCAGGACCTAGCGAAAGAGCTCAAGTAATGAGAGATAGATCCTTCCTGTTTCAACCTCTCTTAGTGTCTTCCTCACATCAACTCTCCAATGCAAAATCTCTTGAACCTCTACTGTAATCATAAGTTCAACTCACCAAAGATATGTCCATGGAGATAGACCCCCTCGTCAGTGAACCTGCAAAAGCAATCATGCCTGAGCTTTTATAACCTCATGAAGGAAAAAATAATAAATGCCAATACCTTTTAGCATGGATCAATAAGAAGTTGCTGATAGGTAATAAAACCATTGAGGGAATCACTCAATTGGAATAGTGCAATTGGACCAGGCATAGATGGATACCATAAGTTTTACTGATCATTTCAAAAGTTCATGAAGGAAAACTGGAAGGTAATAAATCTCACCCTATGTTAATTAATTCATGGACTTCTCCCATCTTTTTCCAAATATGTTGATCAAAATATTTTACCTTGAGTCAATCAGAAATAAGGAAATATGTTAAGGAAGTTGACAGGTTCGATAAGATTCTTGAAAAAGGTAAAAATAAATCCCATTGAAGTGTGTCTGGAAATGACTCAATCAAACCATGAGATGACAATAATTCCCTTGGGACCAACAAAGCATGAAGGGGATGCTCATTTGTTCAAGGATTCTATCACTTGCCTTCTTGTAAGAAATAAAGAGTACATAGGAAGATTGAATAGTTGGAAGAACATGTGAAAACTCTCACTTCCTATGTTCATACATTCATGGATCCTAGTGTCATCCCATCTCTCCCTACTGAATATGTTACCCAAATCAACAGATTCAACCTTGATTCAATCAAAAATGTGTGAGGATACTCAATGTAAGGAAGGTTCAATAATATGTGGGTTGATAAGATCCTTAAAAAAGGTAAAACTTTGTTACCTTAGATCCTTTCACTGTTCAAGTTTTTTCTTGTCACCGCTACAAAGGTAATAATGACTAAAGAGGAAATTGAGAAGGAAAAGGTTCACTGGGACCAAGTGCTTCTGTTGGTGATAGAAATGGGTAACCTCGACTCTTTTGTGTTGGTAGGAAAAAATGTGTTCAATTGTATAAATGAGAATATGTCTCTAATTTGGTCTCAACGTTGGTCAAACAATATGAGATGTTGAAAAATGCCCTTGAGGAACTTGACAATTGTGATGATGTCACTTCACGGATGTGGGAAAAAATAAGCAATGGAGTGCAAAATTTTGGAGCACCTCCGGTGAATGATAACTCCTGGGTTTATAATATTCTAAATCCATTTGAAGAGATGGTCAAGAAAGAGGTAGAAGATCCCTTCTTATTCAATGAGGGCACCTTAGAGTCATTTATAGAAATCAGGTGTGTTATTTCTAACACTGCTAAGGAGCATCAAAATTGGTTCAAGAAATGTAAAAACATCAACATTACTTCTGAAACTTGGATCAATTCCTTGAGCTTCATGCATATCCCTCAAGCAGAGAAAGTGGCACTTGTAACAACTCACTTTAGTAAGGATTTCAAGGATGAAGAAATTTTCCCAAGTGCATTCCCACAAATTTCATTAATAGGTGGATCTTCATTAGCGGATGCTTCTTCCTTGACATGGTGTTCTCCCCCTCTTCTCCTCTCCTCCTTCCTTTATCTCTCATGTTCTAATCATTCATTGGGAAGGTACTTTTCAATTTTATTTTACTCATTTAAATGTGACCTATAGTCAAACATTGTAATGAGTTCATCTTTAATTAATAAAAAGGGAATCACTTTTCTTTCCTAGGAATGTGAAAGGTCACAAGTTGTAAGGGTAAGTGAAAATTCATGTGGGGGTAGATGAAAGGTCTTTTTGTAAATCTATATATTTGGATTAATTCCTAATTATAAGGGGTTGTCAATTTTGATTCTCTAAGTAGATAGCTATTACACTACTAAGAAGAAAGAAAAAGATGCCATTCTTGTATTTCATTTTCTCTATGTTTCTCTATCTCTCTACTTGT